>CM051836.1:50085043-52504956 GCA_028451465.1 Erethizon dorsatum | reverse complement strand
CAGTGAGGATCAGCAAGGTGTCCCCGGAATGAGTGACAGCAAGCCATGTACTGCACGGAAGGGATGTTCACACACACCCAGAAACAGGTTTGGACTGAAAAATACAAAAATTACCAGAGAGGCTGATTCTGTTGATGAAGAATCTGCTAACACAGTTTTGTCAGAGTTGAAGAATTTAATTGAGAGAAAAAAGATACCATCCAAAAGAAGTCTTCAAGTGCAACAAACCTGAACTCTCCTGGAAGAACAGCAGTGCAAAGGCGGCACCAGGGCGTGTAACATGGAAATAATTTTTAACTCAAGTAGTTTGTGAGGAACATTATGAGATATGTGATTAAGCTAGGCATAGCACACAGGGCAAAGGACTCACACACTCAAAAAGCAGTCTCTTCCATATGTTCTGGCAACATAATTACAGAGCATGGTCACATCATCTTGTTTGGTTCTTCCAGTGCTTTGAGAAGTGAAAAAAAAAAGTGCTTGGAAGAGGAAAGGTTGGAATTTAAATTCCTACTATACATCATAGAAAATGTATATGGTCATCCTGAGTCTGGTTTGAGAATGAAAGATTCTAGTGAGAAGAAAAACTGAAAGATGTATTTTTATCTTTATTTTTATTTATTTTTCTTGTGGGTACCGGGGGTCGACCTCAGGACCTTGCGCGCCAGCAGGCGCCCATGCTCCTGAGCGATATCACTGGTGCTTTTGTATTTTATCTTTAAACACAGCCTCATTGCCTTAGCCCATTGACCAGGACATTACTCGATTTGTCATTGCCACATACGCCCATCTGGTGGTTGATCACGTTCAGTCAACAACCAATGTATACCATAGTCTGGACATAATACTGGTGCAGCACTGGAAGTTACTCACTGTTGTTGACACAAGAGCAGTGACACTCACAAAGCTGCAATGGATAAACTAAAACCCAAAACTGTAAGTGCCTGCTGGAAGACTTCCTGCCATTCAGGAAGTCATGAATGACTTTAAAGGCTTCAGTGGAGAAGTTGGAGTAGTCATCTATGGAGCAAGACAGGTGGTGGAGAATGATTTACTTGATGGAGATAGGGAAGAATGTATTGAAAATCATGGAGAAATGTTAACAAATAAGGAATTAGAAGGAGTTGTTGAGTCACCTGTAAGGAAAGAGGAAATTGAAGAACAAACTGAAGCACAATGCAGATATTACTGATATTTGGTGGAGTACTTAGAATTAATTGTACAGACATTAAAGAACATAATGATTGAATTAATGCTTGAGTAGAATGGAGCATTAAAGTTACACATGTCATCAGCAGAGGATTACAACCTGTGTAGCAGCACATTCATTCTTAAAAAGTGAAACAATTTCCAATTCACCAACTTCTAATTACAAGTGTTCTTCCAAAAGCATTTGAAAAAAAACCCAAACCCAAAACCAAAACAAACAAAAAACTTTCAGCTATTGAAGATCCACAGACATGGCTGGTCCCTAATGATTACATTGTCTGCTTCTCATAACCAGGGATCATTGTTACGGGTTGATAATCCGTGTTCATTTAAGCAGGGAATTCTTCTTACTGTCAGTCGGTAATAGCCCAGCCCTGGTACAGTGCTTCTGTCATTCAGCTCACTTCCTCTGATAACGCAGGCATCGTATTACCTCAGAATCTGCGGTAACCCAGAAAGGACAAGTACAATGTGATAAGCCATTTTTACATGGAGAAAGGTCACATTTCCATAACTTATTACAGGAGATTGGCACAGTTTTTCTGTTTCACTCTTGGTTTTGTTTCTCCCTTTTTGTGCCTGATTGATGGAGGGTTTGGTACTATCTTCAGGGTTCAGCTCATTGAGGACTTGGAGTGTATTCCCCTTAGTAACAGTATTAGTAGATGTATTTCAAAAAAATTACAGCAAAAGGAAAAACTCTAAAATTAATTGTCAATCTATTTAGGGCAATGACAATTTTACCTCATTTTTAGTTTTTATCTCGAATTGCAGTTCTTATTGCTACACAAAGATGATACACATACACAAATATTTTCTTTCAGCCTTTTATTAAAGTCATAATCCTTTAATTGAAAGCAGAGGATATTGGAGTGAGGTGGGGAAAGAAGGGCTTTTGAATTAACTAAAACCCTTTAAATTCCCACTTTTTTTCCAATAGTCATTTTAGCCCGTTCTCGTCTTTCCAGCGTGGGGTGTGTTGTTGCACCCTCTGGAATGGTACACAGAGCCACAGCTGTGACTGCTACCGCCAACCTCACCACAGCTACTGCCAGCCATTATCAGAGTAAGCATCGTTTGCCATGTTTCCTGGTATGTGTTTCGTATGTAGGCTTCTGTGTTATCCTCCAGATAACCTTTTATACCTGAGGAAACTGAAATAGAAGAATCAGTTCTCCAACATTGTGCAACTAGGATATACTACAGCCAGGTACTGTGTATTACAGGTACTGTATATTACTGTATATTACAGCCAGGTACTGTATATCACAGGTACTGTATATTACTGAATATTGCAGCCAGGTACTGTATATCACAGGTACTGTATATTACTGTATATTACAGCCAGGTACTGTATATCACAGGTACTGTATATTACTGTATATTACAGCCAGGTACTGTGCTTACATTTTGTTGTTGTTGTTGTTAATGATTTTCAGTACTTCTGTTACAAGTTAACTTGGAGTATATGTTTTAATTATTGATTCTTTTAAAAGTAACCCTAGGGCCGGTGAGATGGCTCAGCGGTTTAAGCGCCTGCCTTGCAAGCGCGAGGGCCCGAGTTCGACTCCCGGAACCCACATACAAAAAAGGGGCTGGTGATATCGCTCAGCGGCACGGGCGCCTGCTGGCGTGCGAGGTCCTGAGGTCGACCCCCCGGTACCCACAAAAAAAAAAAAAAAAAAGTAACCCTAACCTGTCCGTGCAGGAATTATTTCAAAGTTCATACCAGGCCTGGTGGCTCACGTCCCCTGTGCTCTGCAGACTAAGGCAGGAGGATTGCCTGGAATTCAAGGCCAGGAGGAGCTACATAATTAGTTTAAGGCCAGACTGAACTGCATAGAGAGACCTGTCTGAAAAAAAAATTTTTTTAAAAATAGTTTTTATTTTTTTCAAAAATGAAGATATTATTGTCATGAGAATATCATACTATTGGAGCAGTACAATCAGATTAATTACATTTATGCTGTGTTAACCAGCCTGCATTTGTGATCCTCCTACTTGGGCGCACAAGCGGCTTGCTCAGTTGTGCTTGTAGAGATAACCCTTAATTCCTCTGTATCCTGTTTTTGAATCATTTCATTAAACAAAAGCTTTTGAGTCTTCTTTTGTGGCTGAGAACAAATGGTTAGATTTTAGAAACCGCAGCTACTCTTGCTATTCATGAATTCCAGAGCCTTTCAGAATTTATCATTCACATTGTCTGCTGTGCACACAGTCAGTCATTGTGTCGGCAGCTGCCCAGGGAGCCTCGCTTCACTTCATTCAGCCGCACAATAACCATCAGGACAACAATTTCTACATTAAAAATAATAATACATTTACGTCTTTAAACATCGGAATTCTTTATTTCTGTAGTTAAAAATTAATGACTTATGCTCAGTAGCAATCTCATTGTACATTTTGACAGGTAGGGAAAAAAGCAATATATGAAAATTACATTGATTAGATTGATATGTTTTAGTAATAAAGTTATAAAAGTTTCCATTTCCAAATAAATGACTTCAAGTGATTTATTAGAGGCTGTCATAACCTAATCAGATGTAGGTTTTTATTTTTGAAGTTTAGCATCTGAGAAATCAAAAATGGTAACCATTGAATAGTTATCCATTTAAAAATAACTTTCAGGCATCACAGTGCTACTTTTGTATACTCCAGATGATAAGCACAGTATAAAACAGATATTTTTAAAAATATGTAGTGTAACTGTGATTAAATTAGAAAATATCTTAGATTTCACACGGTCTTTTCCAGCTTTCTGCCCTGTGTCCCTTCCCCATTGCCCCCTCTTCTCTGGGATTGTCGGTCTCTTACCAGTGGCGGGTGGCTGTGCAGAGCGTTCAGTACTGCTTCGCGGTTTCCAATGAGAGCATAAATGTGAATACGAATTGGTGCAGTGTCATAGTGAGGCTGCGTCAGAGACACGTTTCCACACACAGTTTCTTGTGGAATACCAGGTTATCATCGTTTTACATCCTCGATCACTTCATTCTCTACTTACGTCTTCCACGGAGGCCCCTCCTGATTTGTGTCAGTTCCTCTGTTCATTTCCTTCTCATTCTAAAAGTAAATAGAATGAGATATAGTGCTGACTCAGATTGTCGCTCTGCTGTCAGTTTGCTTTTAAGTCACCTATGGAATTAGTTTTATCAATCTAGGCGCAGTGTTGGCGCCTTCTGCTGAACATTTTATGTATTGGAAAAGATACGTTTTACCCTGAGAGTCAGTGTCCACATGAGCAAAGGAGGGACTTTATGTGAATTTGAATTCAGTTCTGGTTATGTCACTGAAGAAATGCCTGTGTCAGATGACCTAACAACTTGCTTTTCTTGCTTCCTTTCCTTCCCTCCCCCTTCTTCTTTGTCTTTCCCTTTCACTTCCTCTCTCTCTCCCTCCCTCCCTCACGCACTTCCTCCCTGGTTAGGTTTAGGTTATTGGTAAGGGACTAGGTAACTTCTTAAAGGCTAATGGTATACATTTTCTCAGTTATTGGTAAAGTTTAATAATGAACAGCATGCAGTTTATTAGCAAATCCAAAGTTATCGAGATGCTTTCTTAAAAAGTTACCAAGAAAATTTAAGTTTTTTTTTTTTTTTTTTTTTTTTTTGTGGGTACCAGGGGGACGACCTCAGGACCTCGCGCGCCAACAGGCACCCGTGCCACTGAGCGATATCACCGGCCCCTTTTTCGTATGTGGGTTCCGGGAGTCGAACTCGGGCCCTCGCGCTTGCAAGGCAGGCGCTTACGCCGCTGAGCCATCTCACCGGCCCGAAAATTTAAGTTTTTAAAGTGGAATATGTATGGGATATCCATCATCACCATCACCATCATCATCATTATCATCTTTCATGTTTTCACTTTTTGTCTTATTTATTTACTTTAAAGAGAAAAAACAAAACAAAACAAAGAAGAACAAAATTTCAAAACAACATAATAGGAGGGTAACAATGGTTAATACATTATGTATTGTTATCTTTAAGTTAGTTATTCAGGATACCAGATATTAGCATTCAATTGTCCAAACATTACTGGCACAAACCTTACTCTTCAATGAACTAAGTAAAATTGGTAGTGTATCTATCTTAACTATCTTATATATAAATACAATTTTTTTCTTTTCCCTTTTTTCTTTTCCCTATTTCCCCATCCCAGTCTCTCTTTACTTTTGACCAGTTTCTTTTTGATTCACCATATCTATTGTACATTTTGGATCTTATTTACTCTTTCAGTTTCTCATACTAGAGAGACAATACGATGCTTACACATGTGCGTCTGGTTTATTTCACTTGTGAGTATTTTCTCGAGTTGTATCCATTTACCTATAAAAGACTCCAGTTTATCCTTCTTTATGGCTGAATAGTACTCCATTGTATAAAAATACCACATCTTTTTTATCCATTCCTCAGTTGATGGGTATTTGGGTTGTTTCCAAGATCTGGCTATTACAAATTGTGCTGCTATAAACATGGGTGCACATATATCGCTGTGGTACGATGTTTTTAATTCTTCTGAGAAGATACCCAGAAGGGGAATAGCTGGGTCAAAAGGGACCTCCAACCCTACTTTTTTGAGGAATCTCCACACTGATTTCCACAGTGGCTGTACCAGTCGACACTCCCACCAACAGTGGAGAAGGGTTCCTTTTTCCCCACAGCCCCTCCAGCATTTGTTGTTAGTTGATTTCTTGATAATAGCCATTCTTTCTGGGGTGAGATGGTATCTCAGTGTTGTTTTAATTTGCATCTTTTGAATGACTAGTGATGTTGCACATTTTTTTGTATATTTATTTACCATTTGTATTTCTTCATCTGAGAAATGTGTATTCATCTCAGATGCCCATTTTTGGAGTGGGTCTTTAAATTTGGGAGGTCTGCTTTTTTTGAGTTCTTTATATGTTCTTGATAGTAATCCTTTGTCTGACGAACAGCTGGCAAACATTTTTTCCCACGTTGTGGGTTGTCTCTTCACTCTGTTGGTGGTTTCTCTTGCTATGCAAAAGCTTTTTAATAAGATGAGATCCCAGTTGTTGATTCTTTGTGGTAGTTCCTGTGCGGTTGAGGTTTTATTCGTAAAGTCTTTGCCTACACCAGTGTCTTCAAGGGTTTTACCTATCCTACCTTCCAGCAGATTTAATGTTTCTGTTTTAATATTTAGATCTCTGAACCATTTTGAATTTAGTTTAGTGCATGGTGAAAGATATGGGTCTAGTTTTAATCTTTGGCATGTGTAGAGCCAATTTTTCCAGCACCATTTATTAAAGAGGCTATCTTTCTTCCAGTGAATGTGTTTGGCACCTTTGTCAAAGATAAGGTGGCTTAGTGTGTCTGGGGTTGTTTCAGCATCTTCTAATCTGTTCCATTGATCTTCAGGTCTGTTTTTACTTTTTGTCTTATTTATCATCAAATTTTAGGATCCAGTTTTCTGTTTCTAGGCAAGTAGTAGCATGCTGAAGCATGGGTTATGGGACTACAAATATATTAAACTTACAGTTAATGTGTAATGATTACAATATTCGTATATATTGTTATTGTAACAAATAACTTAGTAGAAAGTGAACACATTCTTATAACTCATGTTCAGTGAGTAAACACTTTTACATGTATAGTGCCAGTATTTTATCTCTGTGTAATTCCAATTCCTGCTGCCATGGCTTTCTTTCCATGTTTCAGTACAGATATAAAGGGTTACTTGGATTTTGCAAATACTTAAAATCTGCCAAACAACTATACATACTGTACTCTAAATGCGTAAATCTTCCTAACAAATCTGATACAAGATTCATATGAGACTGGAAAGTGCCACCCTAATGCAGGACCAGTGTAGTGTACAATCTCTCTCTTTAATAAATCAAATGAGAAAATTACAGTGTCTGTAAATTAAACAGCAATCCTAAATCTGTACCCTTTGGCTTGCTCTGCCTTAAATACGGGATGACAAGCCAGAGTTTGTGACACATTTGAAAGTGGATGTGAGGAAAGCAGTTAAAGTGAGAGAGGAACACTCGTCAAGGAAAAGAAATGCTCAGAAAATTATGAAAGTTGAATGCACGAGGTACACGTCCCTTGGCAGTGTTATTTTATGCAGAGTGTGATGATGAACAGAACGGTTCCTGCTGGGTTTTACCACGTGACCCACGCAAGACAGCGTTTGACCTATTCGTGCCGATTGGCCATAATGCTTACAGATGAATCTTCCTGTTACGCGTGTTTCTTAGTATAGATTTTGAACTCACTGATAAAGCTACAGGTCATAGTCTCTGTTCTAATCGGTTTTGTGTAAAAAACAAAATAATATAAAAACTTTCCAGGGAGATACTGGTCATCCCTTAAAAATATTTCACTGTGGACCATCATTTTATTAAATGTGCACATAACTACCTGGATTCCATGTTTGATTTGACTGACTAGATGACAAATATTAGCCAGCAATAAAAGGGTTGTAAGTATAAAATACCATTTTAAAAAATATTGTCTATACTAGAAAAATAAATTTTTGAAAAGGTGTGATCTGCCCATCTGCCTCCCTATTTTATTGTGGTGCTAGGGGTTGGACATAAGGCCTTGCACATCTAGCCAAATGCTCTACCACTGAGCTACTTCTCCTGCTCCTTTTATGTTTTATATTCTTTTATTTAGAGATGGGGTCTTGCTAAATTGCCCAGGCTGGCTTCGAATTTGGATTTTCCTGACTCAGCCTCCCAAGTAGCTGGGATTATAGGCCTGCACCACCACACCCAGCTTGAGACATGAAGTTTTCTAGAGAGCTTTTAGGATCATATTAACTGCCAGGAAGTTTTGCCGAACAGATTTTAAGGGGGAAATCAGGCCATCCTAACTGTCCAAATGTTTTCTCACGTTTCAAACAAGCAGCTGCTGGGAGTTCCTGCCAGTAGTAAACCTTTTAGTCAGAATGTGAGCAGCTGCCAATCTTGTGTCAATATTTTAAATACACTTAAAACCATCTTAACTGGTGTAAAAAAATTCTCTTTCCCCCAAAAGGGCTAGCAGATATCTCTTTTTTGATGCTTTGATCCTTTTACTCCCCTAGTGGTGAAATAGCCAAACAGGCAGTTTTGACAGAGGGAAAAAATAATTTCTTTGACTATCACGAGTAAGAACAAATCTCATTTTGTCTGATGATGAAGACAAATATGAATATAAAACAAAAGTAAGAGAGTGTAAAATATTTAAAATCCATGAAAATTTTCAGGAAGTACTTAAGTGATGACTTCATTCCGTGCTTATTTCTAGAGTCGCCCTTCCCCCTGTTGATAGCTTCAAAAACTTGTAAACCTAGAATTTGACTTCAGAAGTTTGCAGATCAAGATTGGTGAAAGCAAGAGATAGATGCCTAAGCCAGTGGTGGTGGAGCTGTGGCATGTGTGTTGTTTTTCTTTGAAGATAAAAGATGTTAAAGTATGAATGTTTTTTCTAAACTAAAACCTCAGTATTCATGTTTAATTGCAGTGTTGGCACTTGGCGATAAATAAGTGGGTTTTGCGAACTCATCTCTAAAAGGTTCACCCTCACCGGGTAGACATTAGTTTAAATGTATCTATTAAATTTAAATACAGAGAACAATTATTCTACTTGATTGTGAGATTATAATGTAAAGATCATGTCACAATCCCTGGTCTCAAGCCGTTTTCCCTGGTGAGAACCAGAAATACATGGTATTTTTGCAAACTTGAACTGAGAGGAGAAAACTGACATAAACCTGTGCTTGTGGCCAGATTGGATGAGTCTTTATTTCCTAGAGTAAGTGAGCCTGGGGTTTTATTGCAGGAAGGTGATGGGGAAGAGTAGGGTAAGAACGCGAAGGACAGATGGGGGATGGGGAAGACGATGGATGAGGTTTCCTTTGGTGAGTGGGAATCCCCGCATGGCCGGAGATGGTGACCTGGAGCTGACAGTGCAGACTCAGGACAAAGTGGCTCCTAATCTGTCTAAAAAACTAGATACTAGGGCCGGTGAGATGGCTCAGCGGCATAAACACCTGCCTGGCAAGCGCGAGGTCCTGAGTTCGAGTCCCAGTACCCGCATATAAAAACAAAACAAAACAAACAAACCCCAAATCTAGATACTGAAAATGCTTTTATTACAGTTGAACAATTTGTAGAACTCAGGATTATTTATTACTTTTTAAATAATCTTTTATTTTTCTTTGTTGTTTTTTACCTTAGAGTAAAAAAATCTCTTATTCATAGATTATAGTAAAGTTTTAAATTTTAATCATAATTTTTTATTGTTGTTGTACCAGGGATTGAACCCAGGGCCTTGCACATGCTAGACAAGCTTTGTAGCACTGAGCTATATCCTCATACTTGCAATTATGACATTTTGTGTATTTTATTAGTTTCGATAATTTCCTATATACAGTATTTTATGTGTATTCTAGTAAAAATACAAATCAAAATGCTGACTCATTCATTTTAGATTGAGATATAACTACAGAGTACAATTTTAGAAACCAAACTGCGAGAATTATAGTTAATACATAGAAGATAGTCTCTTAAAACAATCATCTTGGAAAACTGTACACTTATTCCAGTAATGAGGGTATTCCTGAAATGTTTTTGAAACTTCTCATTGGAATTGTCTTAATAACCAGTAATAGCTAAGAAATAAGTGTTATCCTTTGCCAAAACCAACATGAACTATTTCTGTCACTTCACAATCAAGCTCAGCTCAAAATATATTTTGGCTGTTCAAGAAATGAAATCTTCCAAAAGATAATTTTGTATACTGTTAAATATAACAAAAAACACTCTGGCACCACCCAAACATTAGTTATTAATGAATACAAATGTCAGCTAGCGTGACTGTCTAAATTTCGAACACGTGTTCATGGAATTACCGCAGCACGTTTGCTTATTGAGATAGGAGCTTGGATCCTGGTTGCACGGTAGTTGTTCTTTAGTCCTCGGAGAGCAAAAGTCTACTTTAAAAGCCCAGTGTCAGCCTGCATGAGCTGTGTGGGCTCAGAGAGAAAATCACTTCATCTTGCTGTAACCGTTTTCTCCTCTCTAAATTGGGAATAATAGGTCTTTCTCTTACATGTTCCTGTAAAGATTAATGACTTATTGCATGTTAGGTACTTAGCATGGAGCCTTGCACATGGAAAATGTAGTGTCGAGTTATTAAGGTGATACTGATTATTCATGGTTTTTTTCCTTCATGAGCAAATTTCATAATTTTTTTTTTTTTTTTTTTTTTTACATTTTCTTCAAACCTAGTTGTGACGGAAACTGTTTCTGGGAAGTATCATTATATGACTCAATCTGTCATATTTTCTTTGATTAACTGTTTGGAGTCTTACACTTTTATAATAAATACTAACTGGTTAGATATTTGTATATTTTACATTTCAGGTGGCATCAAGAAGTATCTGATAGGTGAGTTGTTTTGTTTTGGGTTAATGTAGTTTTCTCTCAGGTTTTTAAAGAGTTTATGTTCTTAAACATTATGAATTTTATGAATGGTTTCATAAGCTATCTAGTATAATTTGACTCTCATTTTATTTCATAAATCCTACTGGTTACATAAAACATGAGTTTGATGGAAAGACATACTAATTTTACAGAAATCACAATTTAAAGGTACGTGTTTATGTACAGCGTACAATTTGTCCTTTTGACAAGGCGTCATGTCCAGTGTTAGGAGATGATACCCGGGCCTTAGTTTTTCAACTGCGTGAGCACGTGCGTTGTCTGCCAGGGGCAGCAGCTGTGACTGCAGTGCGCAGGTGCGATGGACACTCCAGGTGAACAAGCGATACAGTGTGGTTTGTGTCCCAGCTGCTGGTAACTGTAGAGTGTGTGTGCAGTGGCCCTCCCACCTCGTTCTGCTGCTGCATTCACAGAGGTAAGACTTCATGTGTGGACTGGTTTTCCCTGCAGGTAATTGATTCAATCTTTGTTTCTCATTTTGTAGTGAAATGACATTCGATTTTAATCCAGTAGTTGTGCAGTTCTCCGGGGAATACCCATGGACTGTTTTAGGTGAAATTCTCTCCATGTGCTTCAAGTCATAAGGCTTCTTGCTTGTTGGCTTGTATTTTTGAGTAGACTGATTAAGTACATTAGATCCCTCCTTTAGGTTATGCTACTGAAAAACAAGCTCCTGAATAGTGACCAGCAAGTGAGAAGACATTTTATATATTTTTTTGTTTTAAACCGATGCCTGAGGTTTTGTATTTTGTTCAGTGTCACACAGTAATTGTGTGTGACTCTTTGTAACTTTTCATGTTGATCATTTCTATCTTATTCGCAGCTTTGCTGTAATTTTCAGATTTTCATTTTAGAAGAAGTTGATTGTGTGTGTTTTTCCTCCATGTGTGTCTGTGGGGGGGCGTTCTTTGTAATGTCATGTTTCTGTGGTTCTGATCTTATTTTAACAAGCTCCTAAGGGCTTTAATTGGTAAAACTTCTGTTGGATAACCTCTCATTGGTTTAAATCTCATAAATGTCTGTAACTGACATAGTGAATACTTACTAAAATCCCATAGCTTCATGGACCTTTGATAAGAAAGTTCTTTCTATCCTAAGAATTGCGCACAGTGGTTCCAGCAGTCCTGGAAGTGAATCCATTTGGGCCATGCAGTACTGTTGCCTGCCCTTGGATACCATTACTATTCCAGGCATAGACGGAACAGAGATCATATTTATATTATTGAATTGCAAACAGGATTGCATTCCTCTCAACAGAACTTTTCAAAATCAAGCAACTTGTATTTTGTTATCAATCATTAGCCTTTTGTCTTTGTAAATGATTTGCTAGAATAATTTGAATCACTTAATTCTTTGGAACAGCAGATTTTGCAGATGATTTATTTCAACCATTTTATGTTAAGTGTAAACAGGATAAACCTTTGTTACAAAAGTTAAACTGTGACTGTCTTCCTTGGAAAAATGATTTTTAGTTTAGGTTTAGGTTTTGAGGTGGTAGTGTATGTATTGGAATTTGTACATTATTATATCATTACAGAATTAATGTGGCTTTACCTGTCAAATGAATCATGTGGATGTAATTTAAACCACAGGTCTCTAACATTAAAGTCTGCTTTTCATAAATTTATTTTATTTATTGTATTTCACTGTTAAAAAGTAAGTGGTTCTTATTTAGAAAGAAAACTATAGTTACCATTTTATTAGTTCTAAGACATGAACATGAGTATAAAGGTATATATACAAACAATACAGGTCTTTTAAAAAGTTTGAAAATAGTATGGATGACAAAGAGCATATCTTATATACAAATGTGATAAAATCTTGCAAAATACTACCAATTTGAAGTCAGTTAGGTTGTATAACAATTGTTGTGAAGAGTGATTTTCATCGTTCAGTCATTGGATAATTAGAATTAAAATATTTATCCCATTGATTGTGAGTTGAGTAGCACAAAATAACCCTTTCCTCCTTTTCATTTCTGAACCAGTTGGGAAATTAAGACCAAACTATCATTTTTTGAATTGGCAAAAGTAATTTAGAAAATGTAGGTTGGCTGAAAGAAAGGTGGAATTTCTAGCTGCATTGCCCTGAAATGGTCTCACTCATCTATAGAAGGAGAGGCTGAAGAATGAAGATTACCCAGAGTGCAAGAACAAGACATGTTCTAGTGACTTGGTTCTTGGGAAGAAAATGTCACATATGTCATGTAGGACCATGGACTTGAGGAAGGACAAGGGCCTGGAGAAGGGTCCTCCTGCGGAACGGTCATTCCCGCGTCAGCTCTGCCCTCTTTGATCATGACTCACACTGAAAGCTACCCTCTTGGCAATTCTTCCTTTCTTTGGAAGGAGCAAGTACTTGTGGGGGAAGAGAAGAATCTCTATCCTAGCACTGCTCATGAGGGAGGAAGGCTGGGGAAAGCACACCAGAGCCTCCCTGGAAGAACAGGAGTGACAGAGAGGGAGGTATAGCAGGACCCCCCACGTTAATTGATGCTTGTCATTTGCGTACACTGGGAGGGTTCAGTCTGAGTGACTGGAAAGCACTTTGGCATTGTGCTTCCGTGTTTGTAGGACTTCCTAAGGGAGCACTTCACTAGGCTTTACCTGTTTGTTCACTCTGGTCTACTGTTAGTGTGCTAATTCAACTTGGCACCATAACTGCATCTGAGATTTGTAATAAAATCTAACTCTTAGGCATCAATCCATTATAAAAATAAATTCTGTAAAGCTTGTACTTTAATTAAAAATGGAGGCTGTTGAAAATGAAATTAATGGAGTCAAAGTAGAAAAACTAAAATGTATGTGTAAAACCTAATAATTGTTGTGAAGACATACCTTGTCTTAGAGGGGTCTGGAACATTCCCCTTATCATCAGCATGCCCTTCCGAAGGCCATGAAGTCAGGGAAAGAGGAATATGTACAATCAACCATGCTGTGTTAGCTACAGGGTGTACACTTTGCCGTCTTACTTAAAGAGTTAGTACCATGAAATAGATAATACTTCTTTGCCGGTCTATTTTGTTGTTTTTTGTTGACACTAAGGTAAAATATAGATTTTTGTGCCAAGTTCTTCAATTACATTTTTCACTGCACATGTAGACAAAAGAATACTTATTCAAATTATATGTTTCCAAAGTAAGTTTCAAGAGATTAAAATTTATTTTGATTTAGGAAAATGTAAAATTTTAAATGCTGCTTATTTCTAATTGGTTTTCCAGACATGAGGGAATGTTAAGGAAGAATGGGAGTCCATTTGCCAATTACTTTTTTGTAAATCTGCTGGATTTCAGTAAATGAAGAGGCAGTTTGGTTTACTGTATGTTTCAGTATCTGAGATCAGGACATCGGGAACCTAATTTGGCTCTGCCCTTGTTGTACAATGAGGATTTAGGTCAAGTCACTTGAACACTCTTAGTTTTTTCCCCACCCTTTGGTGGAGCCTCTCCAAATTAAAATGCAGCAGAGTGATCTCTGGGGTGTTACTAGCATCTTATCTGCTTACTGTCTGTGTGCGAAAATTAGCAAGACAATTACTTCCACTATACTACTTCCCAAATGCTATGTAGCAGTAATCATTTATTATACTAAAAAAGTCTCTTACTTATGTAAACAACTTTCTTGATGAATCCTGTATGGCATGGTAGTGTTTTCAGATAAGAACAAGAACCTCATTATTACAGAGGATTGAAGGAAAGGGAAGGTAAACCAGTAGCAGTTTATTGGTTCCGAGTATTGGCTTTTACCTGCTTTCGCCAGCAGACCTACAATTGATGTATATTCTCTATAAAAATCTCACTACCACCATCTTCCACCACCTCCCCCAGAAAAATGAAAGATAGGATTTGGTTGTCCTATAAATCATCTTTCCAAGAAAACGAACTGTTCTTGCATGAGGGTGGCAGATGGAGCAGCTTTTTACCAGTGGGGGATTTGTGCTTTGCTGCCAGGGTTATTGAGGAAAGAAGGAATTATGGTAATTTATCTATTTTTCTCTGTTGCAAGCTCCTTTATGTATATATAGAATTCACTCATTTTGGGATATAAGTTACGATTTTTTGGCACTTGGCACATAGCACGAACTGTGTGCAGAATGTGTATCCACCGTTTAACCTTTAAACGTTAGATATGAATGCAATATACTGTCAAAAGATCTGGTTGAATTTCAAAAAATCATGGCAAGGTTAAGGTCCAGAAAACATTCCAGATAGTCTTCCTGCCCATTTTCTGAGATCACGTGCAGAATATGAGAGCTCTCAGAAAAGAAGAAACTTTGTTTTGCTTGTCTAAAACTTCATAATAAAAAAATATAAAATGAACCAATTCTTATTACGATTAATAGTTCAAATACTACCTGTGTATTAAATAACTGTAGGTACAGATGAATAGAGTGGTTAGACTGTTGGTAGACTGTACCCACAGAACTGGTTTGTGACATAAAACGGGTAGCTTTGCTGTCTTTCCTGATTTTTATATAATAGATGTTTAAAAGCAAAATCTGCTTTTGCTCTGTGAAAACCTGTACTGAATTTCATGTTTTGCCAAGGGCATGGGTATTCTAGATGTAGTCAAATGATCAGTCCTTTGGGACACACAATTATATCCTGTTCTTCAAAGAGAATATTTTATGAGAATTATTAGTTTTCTCAGGCAGTCACATGTGTGTGGAGATTGCAAGATCAAATCTCAAATCCTTTGAGCTTTTTTGGAGTAAAGGTAGCATGTGAAAATGATGAGCAGTCTTAATACAATTACTACTTTCTAAGAAACTGTTCTTTCATGATCAGTGTTTTAAAGTCTGTGCGTCTGTCTGTCTGTCTTAGTTTGTCTCTCTCTCAGTCTGTCTCTCAGTCTGTCTCTCAGTCTGTCTGTCTGTCTCTCCTACTTCTCCTTTTCCTTTCATCTCCTGCTGTTTATGTGTTCCACGTCACTTGGAGACCCCTGTCTGAGTACTTATGGACCTTGTAAATTTAATGCCTCTAAATAAAATATGCATGTCATAAAGATGTTAGAAAGAGTGAAATGCTTATATTTCAGATGAGTAGTTATTATCTTAGGTGAGCTGAATTACTTTGATAGAGAGGGAATCAGAAAGTTTATCCTGATCTTGGACAAAGACATTCTACTTTGAACCAAATTTCTATTTCAGGTAAATTAAATCTTCTGTTTTCTGAGTTTCTCTTCCTGACTTCTTAATGTTGCTGACAGAAACTAAAACAAAACCCAAGATTTTTAAAGTTTTCTGGATAGTACAGGATGTGTTGCAGTAACAAAGTTGTGGAGTTTTTTTGTTTGTTTGTTTTGTTTTGCATTGTTTTGTTTTGTTTGTAATAAAGGTTTTAATGCTGTAAAGGTTTGAATTTTCCTTGTATCAAGTGCATACCAGATTATTTTCTTGGGCACTTCTCCAAATGGTGATTTGTGGAGCAAACTGATTCATTTTGTTATTATTCCTGTGGGAATATTTGGCTTCTCAGGTTGCCGAGGTAGTAATGGTTGGAAGAGGAGGCGCTGTAATTGGAAGGCCTGACTTTCCCACAAACCACACTTTGGAACCCCGTCACTTGACCTGTGACCTCACTGCATGGAGACCTGGGAAGGGTAGTATATCTGTACCACTCAGAAAGAAGAAACTATGTGGTAAATAAGCTACTTTTTATGTTGTAGTTAGTGCTCTAATAAATTTCTACTATGTTCATAAAACATTGTTGAAATTTTCGGAAGGAGAAGAATGTAGTTGGAAGCTGGAGGCTACCTGACTTCAAAAGTAACCCTGAAGTTGTAGTATTCAAGACAGCATGGCACTGGTGAAAGTTTAGACAGATTCTTTTTTCCAAAAGATCATTGGTTAGACTAGTGGAAATACTCTGGCTGCATATATCCGTGTGCATGTATGATTATACATTTGTCCAAACCCATAAAATATTTACCCCCAGGAGTAAGCCCTAATGTAAACTACGGACTTTCGGTGGTAATGATCGCCAGGGTAGGTTCATCAGCTGCCGCAAAAGCACCATTCTGGTAGGAGATGTTGACGATGGGGGAGGTAGGCATGTTTGGGGACAGAGGATATGTGAGATGCCTCTGTATCTTCCTTTTAATTTTGTGGGAAAGTTAAATGTGCTCTAAAATTCTTTAAAAAAAGATCAATGAGACAGAGTTAAGAAATAGACCCTCAGAAATGTAGTCAGCGTATAACTGACAAAGATGTAAAGGCAGTTTTGGTGTAGAAATGAGAGTCTTTGTAACAAATAGCACTACAGTTCCTGGATATCCATGTGCAACCAAACAAAAAGAGAATCTAGAGGCATAACAAGATCCATACTTGGGTGATTTTTTAGGGTTTTTTTAGGACTTGCTAAATTCCTATAAAATCGCTGGGTGTGGTGGTACATACCTGTAATCCCAGCATTTGGGAGGCTGAGGCAGGAGGGTCATTGCCAGCCTGGGTAACATAGTGAATTCAAGAGCAGTCTGAACCACATAGTGAGAGCCTGTCTAAAAACATAAAAAACAGAAAAATTCCCATAAAATCATTTTTGGTCCTGTTTCAGTATTAGTTAATAAAGAGTCTTCAAGGTGACACTACTTTTTGGCAGCAATTAAATGCCACATGAACTTGTAGTTTAAGTTATCCTCTCTCCCATTTCCTGAATCTGTGTGCTGTAAAATTGCAGGGTTTTCATTTGTTACTCTTGCATTTATCAGGTATCAATCAGGCAACTATTCTGCACCAAAACCAAAGCCTTGGTGATATAACAGTTAACAAAATTATGTCCCTGTGTTCATGAAACTTAATTTCATTTGGGGGAGACAGATTATGAAGCAATTATTTTAAAAACTTACTTAAAACATTCCAGATAGTGTTAATTGCAATTACAGTAGTACACATTACAGGGCTGGAGGGTGATTTTGGGGTAAGGCTCAGGTAGGCTCTATTAATAAATAAAATTTAGAATGAGACCCAAATGATAATCCTAGGATTATCTCAAGATAAGCAGTGCAAGAGCCCTGAAATACAGACAGATTCAGTGTATGTCAGGAGCAGGAAAGGGCTGCGTGGCTGGCATTGAATGTGGCACAGCGGCTAGGGTAAAAGGTAAGGTTAGAAAGATAGGAAGAGTCTACATTATGTAGATTCCTGAAAGGCAGGGTGTGAGATTGGGATTCTTACTTCTCTCTTGTGAATCCTTTGGAGAATTATGAGCAGTGAGAACAGCATATGTGATTTGCACTGTAAAAGAGATCTGTGTGTTGGCGGGCTGAATGGATAATGCACTGGAGGAGAGTTCGAGGTAAGAGTAGAAAGCGGGCATCAGTTACAGGGTTTTTGTTGTTTTTCGGGAGAGAGATAGTAAAGTTGCCTGAATTGGAGCAATGAATTATTAAAAGAACTGGATTGATTCAGAAAATGATTGAGTTTTTTTTATTTAAGTCTAAGTTTGTTTCATGTTTTTAAGTCTGTTTACTTTTAGATCATTTTAAAGTTTTGAGGCTCCCTTTTTTGCCAGCATATATATACTTATGTTTCCCTTTACCTCTTTCCCTCTTTTTATGTTTCTGGAAACTATGTAAAAGGATGTAGAGAATTTTAGAACATTTTTTATTGTTGAAAATAGAGAAATTAAAGTTTAAATTGATGTAAGAATTTCTCTTAGAGCTTTGAAAGTTTTAGCTTTTCACCTATACTTACTTTTGGTGGGTATTTACTTCATTATCTAGAAAAATATTATAGAGAAGTAAACCCTGATTCTTGTGGAACTGAAAACACTATTGATTTCTTTCTTCATTGTTATTGTTGCTTTTTGTTGTTGTGCTTAAGACAAAGCCTCCATAAATTGCCCAAGTTGGTCTGGAATTCCCAGTCCCTAGCCTCTTGAGCAGCTGGGATTATAGACATTTGCCACCATAACTGATTAACTGTACTGATTTCTAAATTATGTTGGATCTCTGAAAACTTTGGTCACTCTGATTGTGTAATAGTTCTGTGATAATCCCTGTGGCTGGATTACATGTTCTTCTAACACATTAATATATTTTTAGTGCTAAATCTGGGAGAGGATATGGAAGCCTAGTATCCTAGGTACCTATATTGCTGAAAAAGTAAAATTATTTTACATTTTTCATAGATAAAGGAGATGTTTTGGGAGACACCATATAAAAATACTGCACTAGATTATAAGACACATTTGACCCAAATATTAATAGGATGCTTACATAGCTTTTCACCATGTCATAATTCAAATAGTGGTTGCAGTGCATTCTTTATATACTGTCAGGATGCTTAGGAGTCTATAGGACTGGAAATGACTTTTCCTACATGAAAAGCTATTATTGTGTTTATTTCCTTGCATTAGGTACACACACACACACACACACACACACACACACACACACGTAGGTTTTCCATTGTATATTGTTTTTGGTGCAGTTTTTTTTTTTTTTTTAATGTGGGTACTGGGAGTCGACCTCAGGACCTCATGCTTTCCAGCAAACACTTGTGCCGCTGAGCTATATCACTGGCCCTTTTTTCGTATGTGGGTTCCCGGAGTCAAACTTGGGACCTCTCACTTGTCAGGGAGGTGCTTATGCCACTGAGCCATCTCACTGGCCCCTTTGGTGCAGTTTTGAAGGGCATAGTAAGAATGAATTGAAAAGTGTGAATGTAAATTGGAGAGATGAGTAGCTTGTCTCCCAGTCATAGTATTTTGATTTTGGAATGAAAGATAAAAGTTGCTCTTGCAGCTTCTGACTTAGATATTCAGGGTCTGTATCAACTTTCCACTATGCCACACTAACAATTTTAATAGCAAAATATCTTTTAAAAATAATTTTTTCTCCAGCCTGATATAAAAGCTCAAGAAAGTAATTATCTTTTATGAATGATAAAAAAGAAACCATATAAGATAGCTTTGTAAATGAATGATTTTTATATTTATTCTATTTCAACAACTTTGGAAAAGATTGTTACAAGAAATACTGGGCACTTGGAATGAAGGCATGGATTTTGACTTGGGTTTTACTAATGGTCCCCAATTTTATGTTCTCAGAGCTCTGGTTACATCATCAGCAACAGAGATGGAATATTTACCCTGCTTTTATCACCAGATTGTTTGGAGGCTCAAGTGAGGTATGCTTGGAAAGGTGTTTGAATCATTAAGTAGTGTCATACTACAATTTTCAAAATTTGAGTCATCACTGCTTTTCAGAAGAATTGAGTACACACACTGTCCACTGCAGCCTTCTCACTCTGTGCTGTGGAATTAGCTCAAACTGCACTGCAGCGCAACAATGCCACCATCAACATAGTCACCGGAGTCAGGCAGGAGAAAGCTCTGCGACACCAGTGCACTAGCGCTCTAACTGCAGCACACTCCACAGTTTTCCCCATTTGCCGACTCTGTAAGATATTGCAAAAGTGAAATATTCCTTCAGTTACATTTTCTACATTTTTTTCTTGACAAATTTTATATCCTAGGAAATTTAAAATATCCTAAATAATAGATTTTTTTGTTGACTGTTACATTATTAATTAAATCTCATATATATTCAGCATTAAGAATCATGAGAGATTTGGCAAGTCATATACATTCCTCAACTTAATCCATACAGCAACCCTGTTATTATTTTGCTCATTTTACTGGAAAGAAAACTGAAACTTAGAGATTCTATTTGGTTTCTTCAAGATAACAACCAGTGAATGATGTCATTGGGAACCAGGCAAAACTACATTATAATACTTTTCTAGGTCTTATTTGTGGTGAAAATCATTGGGTAGAAATACAGCATTTCCAGAAACATGGAAGCACACCACTGGAGGAATATTCACAAAAATCTTCTGTCTCATTGTGGAAAAAGAAGATTCTAGTCCTCCCTGCAACTATTGGATTACATTAATAAACAATATTATAAATATCTTCACATGAGTATTACTACTTCATGAGCCCAAAATATTTAAAACTTTTATCTTTTATTCTTTTAAGAATCTTTGGTATGTATGCATGATTATAGTTAGATCAAAGGTAAGCATAAGAATATCTGGCTAATTCCTGAAAATTCTTTTTTTTTTGAGACAGTGTTTTGCTATGTAGTGCAGGCTGGCATTGAACTTGCTTATGTAGCTCAGGCTGGCCTTGAACTCACAGTGATCCACCTGCCTCAGCCTCCCAAGTGCTGGGATTACAGGTGTTTACCACCATGCTTAGCCTTAATTCCTGCAAATTGATTTTTAAAATATTCTATAAGTCTAGTATTCTTCTCTCTCCCTAGCAATGTTATACATACTTGGTAAGAAGATCTGAATACACAAAGCTTATGACGTTTAGAATCAACAGATACAGTCCCAAGCCCCAGTTTGTTACTTGCTTGACTAATTCATTGTGGCTCGCTGAGTTAGAATTTGAGCAGAACTGAGAATTACTGTTCATAAAGTTGTTTGTAATCTGTTTGCTGTATAAATAATTTAATCAAGTATGCTGTTATGCAATAAATTACCGATTCCTTGTAATTACATTAATGTGCTTATATGTGATTTTATCTTAAATTTTAAATATGAAGATCACTAATATATGTTTGAAAACTTTTTGAAAACTGCTACCCCTCTGCTCTGGAATGAACTGTGTTGAAGTCCTAAACTGTATTGTGCCTGTACTAGGAGGGGGAGATGTGTGAGGGTGATGAAAGTTAGATGAGGTCCTGACAGTGAACGAAGCCCTGCATGTGATAGGATTAGTGCTCGATGCATCAGAGCTCTCTGTCTTCCTCCTGCGGACACAGGGAGTAAGTGGCAATCTAAGCACTAGGAAAGTGGCTCTACTCTTGACTGAATTGGCTGGCACCTTGATCTTTGACTTCTAACCTCCAGAACTAAGATGTGCATTTCAGTTTGTTAAGCCACCCAGACTCTGGTATATTGTTATAACAGCCCAAGTGGACTAATACAATGTAAGACCGTACCTGAGAATACTTCGATCAACTTGAAGCTGCAGTTAGTCATTCACTGTATTACTTTCCTATTACTCTTTGTGGTTGAGTTCTCTAGAGAAACAGAACTAATAGGAGAGGGAAATAGAGAGCAAGAGCAGGAGAGAGATTTATTGTACAGAACTGACTTACATAATTATGGAGGCTGGCAAGTGCAAAATCTGTAGTGTAGGCGAGCAGACTGGGGGTTTGCGTAAGAACTGATGTTGCCATCTTGAATTTAAGGGCTAGAAACCCAGGAAATATTTTTCGAGTTGCAGCATAGAGGCAGAATGCCTTCTTCTTCAGGAGGCCTCAGTCTTTTTTATTCAGTGCTTCAATATAGTGGATGAGGCTGACCCATATTATGAAGAGTAGTTGGCTTCTTAAAAGTCAAATGACCTACGTGTTGCTGAAATCTAAAGATACTCTTGCAGTAACATCTAGAACAGTGTTTGGCCAAACAACTGGTCATCATAGGCTTGCTAAGTTGACACATAAAATTAACTATCACACTGCTATAACAAATTACTATAAATATAGTGACTTAAACATTATTATTATTACTTCTTACTTTGATATTCTGGAGGTCAGATGCCTGAAATGGTTCTCATCTCGCCTGAAAGCAGTGTAAGTAACAGAGCTGTTTCTCTCTGGAATTCCAGGAGAAAATGCATTTCCTTGCTTTTTTCAGCTTCTAGAGCCTGCTTGCATTCTTTGGTTATGGCTTGATTCCTCTACTCTCAAAGCCCGATCCTCCTCATACTTGCTTTTCTTGTGTTCGATCTCTTTCTTTCATTGTAAGTCTTTTTCATTTTTTAGAGCCAGTGGAGATAATTCTGTATAATCAGCAGACCAGAAACCTTAATTCCACTCGCTACCTCATTTTCTCTGTGCTGCGTAACATACCGCATGCACAAGTGCTGAGGTTTACAACATGGACGTCTTTGGTGGCCATTCTTGTGCAGCCTGCACTGACTGCTTAGTCACTTTCTTCTCACTGGGACAGAATACCCAGCACTCACAATTTAAAGGAGGAAAGGTTTCTTTTGGCCTTAGTAGGCTTGCTCCGAGGTTGGAAGGGCTTGGTGAAAAGGTTCAAGCTGGTAGAAGAAAGCTGCTTTTGTCATGGCAGCCGGGAAGCAGAGTATGAAGGGAGGGGTGGAGGGCGAAGGTGTAACCTGGCAGGTCAAACCCCAGGTGAGACCTCTTCCAAGCAGGCCCCATCTCCGAATAGCACATCCGGCTCTGAACTCTCCTTGCGTTAACCCGGTAGTGAATATTGCAGCCCCATGATCCAACCACCTGGCCAACCTCTGAACAGATGAGCCTGTGAGGGGACCGTCAGTGTTTAAATCTTAACACTGCTCTTCACGGACAGAGACAAAGCAGCGCGCGGTCACTGCTGAGGCCTCATCACAGAGTCGGAGAGAGCGAGCTGGCGGCCCCAGTTCTTCCTCTTGCTGCCTGCACGCCTCTGTTCCCCGACTTGACTTTGTTTTGTCCCGGTTTTGTCATCTATAAGATGAACTAATAAGTGAATTGATACTTGTAAAGCCCTGAGAAAAATGATTGGCACGTATCAAGAAGTGATCACATTAATTGTCATTATTTTCTTTATATATTTCAGTAGTGGTATTTGAGAGAATTACAAAAATAGGAGTTTATTAAAAGTAAGTAGGCAAACGTAATGATCATCAGTTTGTTCCATAGTTTTTCTTTAGTTTTTGTGTAACCCAGGATAACCAACTTCTTCTGTTTGAAGTTAGCACGCAGTCTAGGGACACGGTGGCATTTTCTGTGTATACATATGTACCTACTAAATGTGAAAGGTGCTTTAATTTTTGGAAATATATTCCTAGATACGGAAACAAGCATTACCGGAAAGTTAAATAAAAGCATATGAATGAGATGTCAGTTTTTCTTATTTGAAGGAAGAGGCAGGACTTTTAAAAGAAGGTATTTCTAAGAGTTTGTAGCTCTATAATTAAATATGAACTCTTCATATTAGAAAATTAAAAGTAAAACCAGCGATTACAAAATTAACTTCAGGTATAGATTGTATTTGTAATTTTTGTTGTTCGAAATGAGAAGTAGTTTGCCCATACTATGCTTATTAAGACCTAGCTAGTTAATAAGAAAATATGAAAATAGAAAAAAGTGACACTTTTTTGATATTGAATTTGAAAATATCCATAGAATACTTTATTCTGTATTTTGAATTTATATTTATTTTTATAAATTAAATATATTTTTAACTGATACATAAACCCATAACAATTGTACATATTTATGGTGTACCATGTGATGTTTCCATGCATGTATGCATTGTATAATGCTTAAACCAGATTAAGCACATCTGTCTCTTCCAAAATTTATCATTTTTATGGTGAAAACATTCAAATTGTTTTCTTCTTGCCTTCTGAAATATTCCATACATTAGTATTAACTATAGTCCCCCTCCTGGGCAGTAATACAGCAGAATTTCCTACTCTTGTCTGACCGTAACTTGCCTTGACCATCGATGAACCTCTTGTCTTCCCTGCCGTCTGCTCTTCCAGCCTCTGCTAACCGTCATCCATGCTCAGCGTCTGGGAGATCAGCTCTTTAATTTCGCATAGCAGCGAGAACATGCCGCACTCGTCTTTCTGTGCCTGGCTCACTTCACTAAGTGTAATGATTTCCAGTTTCTTCCATGTTATTGCAAACGACAGGGTTTCACACTTTTTTATGGCTGCATTTTATAGATTTAAGGTTTTTAACACCAGTGGCCATTTTTTGGTTTTATTTTTGCCTTTTTCTGTCTTGGCTCCCACTATTCTTTTCCATAAACATATTGTGAATTTAGTATTTATATGGGCACTAATAGGGCTAGGCTACATTTTACTAATCACCTGGATAGCATTATCTCTTAAGGTATATTTTAAACAGAACATTAAATTCTGAAAGTCTCAAGTAGTATACTTATTATCACAGTTATAATAGAGTTCTTGAAAAGTGTTCAGTACTCTGACTTTACAGCTTTATTTACTGAATGTCTTGCTTAAATATAGTATGTGGACAATTTATAACAGACTTTGTACTATTTTATTTCTGTTATAGTGCAGTATTGGGATATTAACATACGCTCATATTGTAAGTCAGTAGTACTTTCAAAATATGAGTAGAAAGAAATTTCTTAGTAGCTCAACAGAAGTCACTTGGAAATTCATGATTTTTCACTGGTTCTGTAGGCTTTTTCTGTATTTTTTTATTATACAAATATTTGTTTAACATGTTCCAATAATAATTGTCAGTGTTAACAGGTAGACAAAATAGAAAAACTCCTCTCCCATGTAGCCTATAGTCTAGCCTTTTAAAAATGTAGCTAATTTGATAAACTTTTGTTTTCTTTTCCACTAATTTTGTGGTAGAATTCTTTCGTTAATGGGTATATAAAATAAGTTAGAGAGTAGCATGTATTTAGTATAATAAATTATTTTGTGAAAAGTTAATTTTGAATAACAGGATTAAGTTGGTTACTGTGAAACAGGCATAGAAGGGAATCAGTGAGTGAATAAAAAGTTATTGATTCTTCATATTGTGGAGAAAATTTAAAAATACAGTGACAGAGAATCTGGGACCTAAGGAGTTGTCGTTTGCCCATGATTGAAGAGGTAGACAGCCAGGGCTGTCAGCTGAGACTGGAAGCCAGCTTTGTTCAGTCCTAGCATCTTTTCCTTTAACTCAAATAAAATCTGACATCTTAGATTTTATGTTACTCTTACCCACGAGTGGGAAGTTCTGTCTTTGTGCTGTGCTTATACCCAGAGTTAGGAGGACCTTGAAGTCTTTTTGCCCGTGTATGTGTTTGTTATTACAGAGAAGGAATTCCTCTGAGCTTAGAGCCATCGTTGTTACTGGAGTCTACATGTAGGAGTACATTCCTCTGTATCTCAGTGGAAATTCTAGTAAACATGATTTGCATATAGGTTTACAATTAGCACTTAAATATTTGAGAATTATGTAGGACAATAAGCAGTTAGTACTTCCTAAACAGTTGTAGAGAAATAGCTCCTTCGTAAACTTTTTTTAATCATGAAATTTAAATTTGAGTAGCTCTATTCATGACATCACCTTTGTAGTTGAAATTTATTTGTACCTTTTTCTACCTAATTTCCCCAAACTTTGAAGAATTTTGCAATTTTTTAAAGAGTTTGGCTTTTATTCTAAACTATTATATATTAGACAAGATCTTTCAGTGAGTATTTCTTGAGTACTTACTATTTTTTAGGTGCTGGGTGTGTATATCAGTTAAATGTTGCATGAGACACAGAAGGGGATTCTAGATCATTTTCTGTGATAGATTTTTCAATATAGAAAGTATTTACAGTCATGATAACCATTTAATTTGTTCTTTTCATCTATTATAAGATATAGACGGGCCGGTGAGATAGCTCAGTGGCATAAGCGCCTGCCTGGCAAGCGCGAGGTCTTGAGTTTGACTCCCAAGAACCCACATAAAGGGAAAAAAGGGCCGGTGATATCGCTCAGCAGCACGGGCACCTGCTGGCGTGCAAGGTCCTGAGGTCGACCCCTGGTACCCACATTAAAAAAAAAAAAAAAAAAAAAAAAAGATATAGACATCAAGAAAAATTTAGATAGCAAGCTAATATTGTTTCTGATAGTAGCTATAATTACTTATCTAATATGGAAGAATCTATGAAGTCTTATTAGGTAAGTTTTATTTAGAAAAAAATAATTTTAATTATCAGTTTGTTTTTTTTTTTGCGGCATTACTAATCTCCAGCTAGCCAATTTTTCTAGTTAAAATAATTAGAGTGATACATGCATACTCATGTTTATAGCAGCATAATTCATAATAGCTAACTCTTGGATGCAGCCTATAGGTCCATGAATAGATGAATGGATAAAGAAAATGTGGTATTTATACAAAATTACTATGCTATAAAGAAAAACTTGAGTCATTTGCAGGAAAATGGATGAACCTTGAGACCATAACGTTAAGTGAAATAAATCAGATACACAAGCTTCAAAATCTCATGATTTCTCTTATATGAGAAACCAAAATTATAAAGAAAGAAAAAAATAGAATATAGATAATAGGAAGAAGGGAGATGGATCTTTCTCAGATGGGAAGAGGATCAAGAGATGAAGGGAAAGAGTGTGAGGGGGAGGGAGAGGATGAGAAAGGAATGAAGATGAGTTATGTACGTGGTCAGCTCCACACAAGGAGTGTAAACGTTATGTACTAGAAATGTGGACTAATAAAAAATATTTAGAATAAAAAGTTCGAAGTTTGAGAAATAGAATATATCCTATCAAGAATTATCTAAGAAATGATATTGTCTAACAGTGATACTTTTTGCTGTATTTTATAAAGAAGTTCTAAGATCCAAACTTGAATTTAAATTTAGGGACCATAAAACTTTGGATTATATATTTTTTTTAAAACTGAAGTATGAGGCACAAAAACATACTTAACAGTCTTTTTTTTTTTAATTACTGGAGGCTATTTATGGTCAACAGTATGTCATATAGTTAAAGCGGCTCGTCAACACAATCAGTATTTTGGTACGTATGCTATTAAGCCAACAGAAAAAAAAAATTCAAGGAAACATTCAATCAAATATTTGGAAAAGTATATTTATGAGGTTAATATTAACGAAGAACAGAGATATCATAATTAAATTAAAGTTTGCAGCTAAAGGTTTGCTTTCAAACTGAAAGAATTAGGGATAGGGAAAAAAGCCCTATCAATTTATTTCTTTTTGAGTTTTGGTAGTTCTTGGGATTGAACCCAGGGCCTTCATACTCAGAAACGTGAGCAGTCCTTTTTTATTTTATTTTTTAAATTTAGAGATAGGTTCTCACTGAGTTGACAAGCTGGCCTCGAATTTGGAATCCTCCTGCTTCAGCCTCCAAAGCCACTGGAGTTACGAGTTTGTGCCATTGTACTGGGTCCTATTTATATTCTCAGCTTAAGAATACTGGATAAATAATTACCCCAAAAGAGCTAGATTTGTGTTGAGAAATTTAAAATTATTTTTATTTTGGGGAGCTGTTGCTCAGATACTTGGGGGTAAATTTTCAACACAGTGTGTGTTAAGATTGAGCTGTGCAGCTCTTATTGCCATTAATGGGAACCTCTCAGCCAAATCTGCTCATGCTGTGCTGAAAATGTACCCCCTAATGTTTGAGTGGTTGTTGTCTATCACAGATGTTAAAATAGAATTATTGTGGTCCACAGTATAAGTATATATTTATTTTAAAAATTCTATTTGATGCAGGGTTATGTGAATTGTTACATAGATCCCAAACCTAACGTTCTACCTTTTAATATTGAAAATAATGGTGTTCGGTGAACAAAACTATACGTTTTACTTCAAACAAGACGGAGATGCTATGCTTCACTTTGAGTTCATTTTCCTCTGTGATGATTCTGAAAAGAAGTCGCTGCTGCCCGGAGTGAGAACACTCAGTGGATCCACTAATAGAAAGCCATATGTCGGAGGTATTCTTAGAGATTGCCTCCTTTCCCCCGTTGTCTTTATTTTTATTCTATGTACATCCAAGGCTTCAAAAGTGTTCTGTCTAGTATAAACTACATCTTGAGTTGTACTGGGTTATTTCCCCCCATCTTGATTGGTTGAGTTACTAAAGTATATCCTTTGAAGTGTGCTTCTACTTTATTTTCTTTTTCCATTTTAGTTTCTGTAGATTTTTAGCCCTAAAATACTTTTGCCATTCCATCTTTTTAAAATGCGTGATTTAGAGAAATTAAAGCCTTCTGCAAAGCTACTTCATACATTCACAATATCATTATCATATGTTGTTTTGGGGTGGTATTATTTAGTTATAGAGCTTATATAATTAGAAAAAATTTATCTTTTTGATCACTGAAGAGTGAGCATTTCTTACCTAGTACTTTCCGGTTAGAAAGTTCCATGTAAGAAACATCTTAATTTTTGCTGTGGTTGTTAGTTTTTCTGTTTGCTTTAAGAAACATTTATACATGAATTTTCAGGAGAAGTACGTGAAGGTTAATGTCCTGTGAAAATATAACTATATTAAATAAAACAGAAATTTGTAGTTGCATAGCATGTCAAAGTTAAGGCAAGGAAAATGAATACCATTGAAAAACATTTTATTTTAAATTGATGGAGTGATTGACTAATTCCACAATTAGGCCCTAATGGGTTAGCTGTCTCCATGTCAAGAACTCTTTTTTTATTCATATCACTGATGTTATTGAATATTGCTGAACACTAGGGCTAAAATACCAACAGATGCTACAAAAACAGAAAATGAACAAAGTAATTGGAGAGAAATTGCACGCTTAGAATGATGAATACCAATTTAAAGTTGTGTTTTTGTTTTTGTTTTGTTTTGAGATAGGGTTTCACTCTGTTGCCCAACCTGGGTTCAGACTCCTGGGCTTGAGGGATCCTCTGCCTCAGGCTTAGGAGTAGTGGGGTGTCCGGGTTTTAACCATTGCATCTAGTAAGGCTCATGGAGTTCAAAATACATCTACATGCTGTGCAGATGTCTCTTCTTCTTAGATAAAAATTACAAATCTGCAAGTTAGGAGAGAAGCCAATTCAAGGGATTGATTTTTGGATTCCTGAGTATGACGTGATAGTTGAAATTCCCTTTAGGTTTGGAGTAGATCACTAAAGAAAAGGAGGCAGAGAAAGATGTGAGAAGTTTAGAGAAATAATAGAAATAAAGAGAGCAACAAATAAGTTGAAGAATTAGAGATGGAGGAAATGATAGATAAGGAAGAAACAAATTTTAAAAAATACAGCTTGGTCAAATGTAAAGGGTGATCTAAATATATGGTGAGTGTAATCCCACCATTCTTACCACTTTCTGAAGCAGTTCTGGAAGTCCTCTTTCTTGAGTGTCTTTATGAACTGTGATCAAAACTATTGTGAATGCTGCTGCCAGTGCCATCCAGTGGAAAGACAGGCTTGTAAGAAATGTGCCAGATCTGGCATTGTTTGACTTCTGGCTTTTCCTCAGACTCTAAATGACCAGTGTCTTGGATTCAGGCCATCGAATCAGTCACAACAGCAGAACTAAAGAGTCTCCCAAAAGAGGACTTGTGCAACTGTTTCAGAAAGCAGCTAGAATGATGGGATAAGTGTGTTCGAAGTGAGAGGAAATTTTATGAGAGGGACTTTTTGGTAATGTGCCTCGCTGTAATACATTTAAAAATATATATAAACATTCACATTTTCTGGTCATACCTCAATCTACTATTCCTTTGTATAATACACATTGTGACTGAGAAATGGCACTTTAATTTTTAATCCATGAGTTTGTTAAGTATTTTTAAAGAGGGAAACACGGGCTATAAAATATTGAATTGTGAATGGAAAATGAAGTAGAAGTTGCTGTTATGACTGTCAAAAATTATTTTAGGAACTGGCAGTGAAAAGAAGGAATCAAGTACAATGGTAACGGGAGATGGCACAATGTTAAGAGAGGATATTTTGCTATTATTTCTTTCAGGTTGGCGAAATTTGTATACATTTGTCAGCAGGAATGTTTTCTAATGCATGGTACAGACTGGGTCATTTCTGGCAGTGAAAGGAGAGCTGTTAGTGTAAACTGCAGGACAACAGGCGTAACTAAGACTGTGCCCGCTAAACGGGAATATGCTGATACCCCATTTACAGGGTGAGGGAATTAAATTTTACCAATTTTTAATTCTAATTTATTGGGTTGGCTGGATGGGCTAGCGCAGAATGCTTTTAGCTTTCGTGATGAGCAGAAACATCATGACACTTGTTCCTGACACAGTTGGATCTACTGATTGGGCTCATGCATAGGCAAAACTTGTAAAGTCTATGCCAGTGGTTTCATTATTTATTAAAGCGTACCTTTCTTGCAATTCAAGGAAAAAGCAGAAACAGTATCTGACCTAAATCTTCTCACAGAGGCTATATCTGTACCATGTAAAAGAATATGAAAATGGACCATAAATATAAGAAAGCAAGAATTAGAAGTTTCTAAAAAAAAATGAATTTTTTTTTTAGTTTAACCTTTGTTTGAGACATATCAAACAGGACCTTATCAGATGTGGATGAAATTTTTTTCTGTGTATTTTAAGCTGTTTTATTTCTTTTTTTTTTTTTTCTGGGTACCGGGGGGTCGACCTCAGGACCTCGCGCGCCAACAGGCACCCGTGCCGCTGAGCGATATCACCGGCCCTTTTTTCGTATGTGGGATCCGGGAGTCGAACTCGGGCCCTCGCACTTGCAAGGCAGGCACTTATGCCGCTGAGCCATCTCACCAGCCCTAAGCTGTTTTATTTCTAAAGCAGATATTTTCCTGAGTAATAGGGTAGCAATGGTGGGTGATATGATTGGGGTCTTTTTGCACTAGAAGGGTCCCATTTGGTTTGGCTTATTAAACCATTTAATTTTCCTGCTTCTGCTCCTGCCTGGTCTACTGTTCTCTACAGTCCCTCAAGCTGAAAACTGATCTCGGTCAACACCGTGCAGAGATTCAGCCAGCCGCCCTGCAGTCAGTCTCGCTGCATGAGTGGAATTCTTCGTGGGAGACTTGACCCTCTCTTGGCTGGGACTGACGCAGTTGATAGGGCTGTCAGGCACCATAGCATCTGGATGTGTGGACATTTGCCACAAGGAATTCTTTGCTCACCAAAAGAGCTAAACCGAGCAGAGATTAAGGGCTTGTGTTTACTGGTTTTTTTTTTTTTTTTTTTTTTTTTTTTTCTTCTTCTCTTTCCTTTTGCACTGCTAGAGAAAAAGCTACATATTTAAAAATTATCCTTTAGCTTTGTCATAAAACCTGTATTCTTGCATGTCTTCATGATATAGTTTCAAATAACTTTATTAAGTAAAACAAGTTTTATAATTGAAAGAAAGACACATGTTTAGATGGCTAATAAGAACTTAGAGAAGTCTTCAGTAGTATATTATTGCATGTACTCTCAAAAGGTGATAGTCATGTCAAGTAGTTTTCTTTCTGTAGAGATCAAACCATCCTTTGTTTGAAATGAAAAGTCAACCTTTTGATGTTTAATAGGACCGTTTCTTTCTCATTTCTATTCAGATTTGTTTTTAAGTGTAGAAACTTGACTTTTGTCTTGATTTATAAAAATTAGAAATGCTCAATAAAAATTTTCAGCAAAACAAAATATAAACAAAATAAATCACCTACATAAAAAGGAATTTTGTCACATTACGTGTCCATATCCCGAATTGATTTTCTGTAAACTTTTTTTCTTTGTGGGTACCGGGGGGACGACCTCAGGACCTCGTGTGTCAGCAGGCGCCCGTGCCGCTGAGCGATATCACCGACCCTTTTTTCCTATGTGGGTACCGGGAGTCAAACTCGGGCCCTTGCGCTTGCCAGGCAGGCACTTACGCTGCTGAGCCATCTCACCAGCCCAAACTTTTTTTTAACTTTAACAGTATATCATGACCATTTTCTAAGGCGATAAATAGTTTCCTGTTCTCTTTTGAGGATTGTTCAGGACTCAGTTTTTTTTTTTTTTTTTTTTTTTTTTTTTTAAGACAGGGTTCCACTGTGTAGTTCAGGCTGGCCTTCAACTTGCTATATAGCCCAGGCTGGCCTCAAACTCATGGTGATTTTCCTGCCTCAGCCTCCCAAGTGCTAGGATTACAGGAATGAGCCACCGTACCTGGCTCTGTTCAGGACTCAAATATTAAACTGATTTTCTAATGGTGGAAATATGGAATGTTCTAATATCATACACAGGCAGAGGAACGGCTGTCTTATTCAGATGTTGGTGTCAGGAGAGAGCTGTTCAAGCCGTATGAGTAAATAGGGGTGTGTACAGATACCCTGCAGAGAACCTAAGATGATTCATGGAGTTGGGCCTCCTTAAGAGCCTGAAATCAAGAAATAAACCTGAGTCTGGACTAGTCAGCTTTCCATGACTGCAACAAGTAACTGAGATAATGAACTTAAAAAGAGACAGGCTTGTTTTGGTTGACGGTATTGGACATTTCAGTCCCTGATTGGTTGGCCCACTTGCTTTGGGTGAGGCAGCGCAGCATGGCGGGAGTGCTGGTGGAGTAAAACTGCTTGCCTTATGTCCCAGAAGTGAAAAAGAGGAGACCTGGGTTCTGCAGTCCTGTCAAGGGCACGCTGCAAGGAGCCGAAGACCTCCTACTAAGCCCAGTGTCCTACAGACTCCACACTTGCCAGTAGCAGCACCTGAGGAAGGGAGCCTTCACCACATGGGCTTTTGGGGGATGCCTGTGACCCAAAGAAGAGCTGGGTCATTGTGGATATCGATTGCCAATGCTTCTGTTTGGCATCTGCTTCTTTCTCTTCTCTGTAAGACTCCTGTGCATCTTGGCATCTGTGCCTGTGATGGAGAATGGCTCCTCTGCTCCTATATGACCTCTCAAGTTAAGGTTGATTAAGGTTTTCATTTTTATTTCCAAATTCCAAGTGCTCAGGTATTATTTGGTCAGTGCGGTAGCTAATATATGTTGACTTGGCTGAGAGAAGTTAAGCTTCGACAGCTGGAAAAGCATTATTTTTGAGTACGTTTGTGAGTGTGTGAGATCAGTATTAGAGTTAGAAGACCAAATAAAGAAGATTCCCCATAATAATGGCAGCAGGCATCATCTAGCTTGTTGAGTTCCCAAATGGTAAGGAAGGGTGAAGTCTCTCCTGTTGAGCTGGGACACCCATCTTCTTCTACCCTGCGATACTGGAGCTCCTCCTTCCTGGTTCTGCAGAACAGGACTGGGTTTTACATTCTTAGCATACCTGCTTCTTAGTCTCGGGTTTGGACTGGAAATCCATCATAGAATTTCTGCTTTTGCAACTTGCAAATGGCAATTTGTGGGACTTGTTGATGTCCATAAACATGTGAACCAATTCTCATAATCAGTCTCCTCCTATAGATCTTCTGCTGGTTCTGTTTCTCTGGGAAACCTAAAACAGTGGTGGCAAACCTATGGCATTTGTGCTGCATCGGGCTGTTTGTGTCATTGAAAGCTCTAAAAGGTTCGTATCATTGCCGAGACAGTCCACATGGGGCAGGTAAGGGAGACTGCCCTCAACAGAGACTATGAAAATTGTACAAGGTTTCAAAAGACATGGAAAGAAAATAAGCCTTTTGCATATATTTTTGTGCTTATTGAATTATACAGTTCTAAGTAAATTTCAAGATTAAAAAGCGCAAATTTTGAATTTTAACATCTCTCTTCAACTTGACTGTCAGAGAGGTTGTACCATGACGTGCTTGGTTCAATACTACGGTACCTGAAATGCTTTTATACTCGAAGCTTACACCAGTAATATTGAGTTGTTCATCATTTATTTTTGACTTATGTGACAACCAAAATTTATGACCAATTATTATTCAACAAATTTATAGAAAAATGAGGTTAAAATGTTTTTTTCAGTGTTTGTTTTACGTTTTGTTATAATAAATTTTCTATTATCATACTTTGCTCAATTCGTAGGATTCTTCCTGTTATGATTAATACTTTATCACTGATTATAGACCATTTTCCCATTTGGAATTTTAAATTTGAGGAATGTGCATTTTAAATAAAGCTAACTTTAGCTATAAATTATAGTATTTCAGTTTTTCATTGCTAGATATTATTTCCTTATACAGATATAGAGGATTATCTAAGTATTTACAGTGTTGAGTCATTTTTCCAAGTTTAATATATTCAATTTCAAACAAGTCTTTCCTTCTTGATTTGGGGATAGTATAAATTTTAAACTTTCTCATGGTATAATAAAATGGCATAATGAGGCTTTTTGTTAAAAATTTACTGTTTACAAAAGTTTTGTGCCATAATATTTTACATTATGCATAAAATAATCATTTTAATCAAATATAGAAGGCATTCCCCTATGCTTTGCAAATAAAGTTGGAACAGGAATAAATAGCAAGGAATAAGGAACTATTTGGAGATTTATTAGCAGCTTCTATTTCGATTTTGCATGACCATTATACACTGACTTGAAAACAAACTGTATCGTGATGAAATCCTAAAATAAAAGTGCAAGTAGGCCTGGGCCTCTATAAAGAATGCAGATATTTCACATTCAAAGTATAAGAAAATCAATAAATTGGATTTATAGTCACATATTCTGGTGGAAAGGAACTGGAAATTTATAAAGTATTTAGTAGTTACCTCAGTTTTCCAGTTCTACTACAAATACTTTTAAAACTGTCTCAGCAATTTAATTTGTAAGTAGCCTGTAATAAAACTGATTTATCCTCTCTGATTTGGGCTTTTAGCCTGCCTGAGGTTAATTTCTTTTGAAATATGAAGTTTCTAGTATAATTGTGGGTTACATGTCTCCTGGGTCAAGGACCTTTCTGGTAATAGTGTTTTTAAGAACAATAACTTATACTGTATTTTCTTGTGATTTATCTCTTTTTCTTAAAAACTAGGTACCATAAAGAAAGTTAGTTGGACTTTTATTGATAATTAAAGTTTTAATATTTCTCTGAAATACAAACATTTTGGCTGCCAATGCCAATGACCAAGATGAACTGTGGAAGCATTGGTTCAAGGAAATAGTTACCATTGACAGAAAAATTGTAAATACACTTAAATGAGTAAAGTGCTCTTTCCTACTATATCTATTTTTTCAAGTTTTTGTTTTAGTTTATAAATATATGCTTATATACAGTACTGAGGGAAATTTACCTATTCCATAAGGCTGTGTACAAATTACATGTTTTATATTCTTTTTATATAGTTAATATTGATTGAAAAAGTGTGTACAACTAAACTACATTGAAAATAAAGCTGTCACATCTAGCTTTGCAGATCCTTTCTTGAAAAAACATACATATGTTAGATCAAGGTTAAAGAATTTTCTGTCTCTGAAGGCTCTAATGATTGGGTTGCTGGCATGGTGAAAAAACCTGCATTCCATTAATGGGTGAACTTCTCACCATTGTGATAAATAGTCTACAGAGAAGTAAAATGAGATTTATTTCCCCTGCTTTGGGGAAATGAAGCAAGGTGCATATGGCTCTCTAGACTTAAAACGCTGCCTTGCAACCAATATACCACTGATAAAAGTGACTTTTTTGAATCTAAATTGTAAGCATATGAAAATGCTTACTAAAAATTAATTTTCTCTGGACTCTTGTAAATGAAAAAATAATACATTGTGACATCTACAACGCCAGTGCTGTGATAGAATTGGTATCTGCCTTACAAACTAGATATATAAAGTTGTATTAAATAGTCATAATGAGTTGTGGGGCATATTTTGAGCTCTGAATTGTTTAATCTTTATAATTATGAACTAATAGGATTTTGCTTTTTGTTTTTTTGGTACCGAGAGTTGAACTCAAGACCTCACATTTGCTAGGCGGGTGCTGTGCCACTGAGGTATATCCCCAGCACCCTAGGATTTTGCTTCGTTTAGTGTTCTTTTGTTTGGGATATAGGTAAACCATTACAAAATATACAGTGTGATATGCTAAGAGTGTGCTAAATTAAAAAGCTATCTTAATTGTGTAGAAGAGTGCCATTTATATGGTGGTGCATTTATTCTGGATATGTCATAGTCCTACATAAACTTATAGTTTTTTTTTTTAGTTTCCTGATCTTAGTATTACCAAAACACCTTTCAAAATATAATTTCATTTGCAAATGATGCTTTTTTTTTTATTTTAAAGAGAAGAAAAAACAAAACAAAACAAAAGAAGAACAAATTTTCAAAACAACATAATAGGAGGGTAACAATGGTTAATACATTACGTATTACTATCTTTAAGTTAGTTATTCAGGACACCAGACATTAGCATTCAATTGTCCAAACATTATTGGCACAAACCTTACTCTTCAATGAACTAAATAAAAATGGTAGTGTATCTATCTTAACCATCTTATATATATATATACAATTTTTTTTTCCCTTTCCCTTCTTTCTTTTCCCTATTCCAGTCTCTCTTTCCTTTTGACCAGTTTCTTTTTGATTCACCATATCTATTGTACATTTTGGATCTTATTTACTCTTTCAGTTTCTCATACTAGAGAGATAATACGATGCTTACACATGTGCTTCTGGTTTATTTCACTTATGAGTATTTTCTCGAGTTGCGTCCATTTACCTATAAAAGTCTCCAGTTTATCCTTCTTTATGGCTGAATAGTACTCCATTGTATAAAAATACCACATCTTTCTTATCCATTCCTCAGTTGATGGGCATTTGGGTTGTTTCCAAGATCTGGCTATTACAAATTGTGCTGCTATAAACATGGGTGCACATATATTGCTGTGGTACGATGTTTTTAATTCTTCTGGGAAGATGCCCAGAAGGGGAATAGCTGGGTCAAATGGGACCTCCAACCCTAGTTTTCTGAGGAATCTCCACACTGACTTCCGCAGTGGCTGTACCAATCGACACTCCCACCAACAGTGAACAAGGGTTCCTTTTTCCCCACAGCCCCTCCAGCATTTGTTATTAGTTGATTTCTTAATAGTAGCCATTCTTTCTGGGGTGAGATGGTATCTCAGTGTTGTTTTAATTTGCATCTCTCGAATGACTAGTGATGTTGCACATTTTTTTGTATATTTGTTTGCCATTAGTATTTCTTCATCTGAGAAATGTGTATTCATCTCAGATGCCCATTTTTGGAGTGGGTCTTTAAATTTGGGAGGTCTGATTTTTTTGAGTTCTTTATATGTTCTCGATAATAATCCTTTGTCTGAGGAACAGCTGGCAAACATTTTTTCCCACATTGTGGGTTGTCTCTTCACTCTGTTGGTGGTTTCTCTTGCTGTGCAAAAGCTTTTTAATAAGATGAGATCCCAGTTATTGATTCTTTGGGATAGTTCCCGTGCGGTTGAGTTTTTATTCATAAAGTCTTTGCCTACACCAATGTCTCCAAGGGTTTTACCTATCCTACCTTCCAGCAGATTTAATGTTTCTGTTTTAATATTTAGATCTCTGATCCATTTTGAATTTAGTTTAGTGCATGGTGAAAGATATGGATCTAGTTTTAATCTTCGGCATGTGTAGAGCCAGTTTTTCCAGCACCGCAAATGATGCTTTTTAAAAATACTTTTCATTATGTAATTTATTCCTCTATCCAGTGATTTGAATACATATTTTTAGGGCATGTGGTAAGAACAGGATCTACTCCAAGAACTTGTAAATTGTCTCCCTTCATCTAGTACAAACAGGAAGGAAACTCTGAGAAAGTTACGTGTGGTATACAGATATTAATTCCTTATAGAAGAGCTTAAAATGGTGTTATGCCTGAAATGAAATGAAAAGAATTTTCAATTTTAAATTAGAAAGAAAGAGCCAGAGAGATCACTCTCAAAGGAGCCCATCTCTGACTGTTGCCTGAGGGCAGCCTTTTTTTTCCTGGTCCAAAAGGATGTGCGCCTGTTGCTCTAGGTCTAGAAGTCCCTGCAAAGTAATGTCCTTGATTAACATAGGTCCTTGCTTCAGGGATCATAGAAATTAAAACTGAAGCTTTTGGCACAAATTGACAAGAAAAAGCTTTAACTGAAAATGAAGAGAAAGTGAAGGGGAACACAGCTCTGACAGTCCACTCAGGACCCCTAGCAAAGGAAAGAAAGAGAAAATAGAGAAAGGATTTCAGTTTGAGGAACTGAAGAGGAGGAACACAGGTTGGAAGAGGAGGAGCAGACTGGCCCTCACCAGATAGGACCATTTTTTTGTGGTGCCATGGTGGGACTGCCATCCATTTGATCATTATCTCAGACCAGGCTTTGTTTCCAGAAGAGATTTGACCCAAAGTGTCACAAAATGTAGGTCAAACTTTGTTTGACTGTTAGTTACCTGTTGGGCATCCAGAGACCCAAGTGGACAGTCACGATATTTTAATAAAACTTTTTTTTTTTTTTTTCCACTCAATAACTGGGACTGAAGCCAGGGCCTTTGCACTGAGTTATATCCCCAACCCTTTTTAAACTTTTTGAGTCTTTCTAGGTCTCACTGCCGGGCTTGAACTTGTATCTGCCTGCCTTAGCGTCACAGAGTGCTGGGTTTGCAGGCATGAGCCACCATGCTTGGTGCAAATGAACTACTTTTAATTTCTTGCCTCAGAAGAAAATACAAATCATGCTTTTAATGAATAGCAGGCTAAGGGCCTGAGGTTGGTTCGTCCTCTGTCCCTGTGAGGGTCTCTGGGTCATTAGGGTTCCTCTAGACATATTTTCAGATACTTGGAAGAACATCTGCAGATAGGTCTCCAGTTGGATTTTAATACCTAAGGTTTTTTTGTGGGATGATTAGGACCCACAAACATGAAAAAAGTTGTGTATCTTTTTAAAACTCTGTCCTAGATAAGATTATAATTATATATTTTATAAAATAGTTGACATATGTGTTAGAAAGCTTTGGCAGGATTTTGCTATTTATCAAATTGGATGTAGAAAGAGATTTGTCATCCTGATAGATTAAATGGGGACAAAATCTCCTCTTAAATTGTATCCCATCATGGCATGGAATAAAATTTTTCTAAATTCATATTAGATAGACTATTTGCCTCCTCATTAAAGAAAAGGATGTCTACCATAATACATATAAATTGAATTCATAACTTTTCCTTTTAAAAACACATTTACAAACTAATTGTAAATTAGAAAAAAAATGACTTCTGCTTTTCCTTGGAAGAGCTTACAATAATGTAACTGGATTATTAGAAATAGAATTGCTTTAATAAAATTTTGGGCTAATAACTAGTTATCTGAGAAACTGAAAGAGTAAATAAGATCCAAAATGTACAATAGACATGGTGAATCAAAAAGAAACTGGTCAAAAGGAAAGAGAGACTGGGATGGGGGAATAGGGAAAAGAAAGAAGGGAAAGGAAAAAAAAATTCTATTTATATATAAGATGGTTAAGATAGATACACTACTAATTTTACTTAGTTCATTGAAGAGTAAGGTTTGTGCCAATAATGTTTGGACAATTGAATGCTAATATCTGGTATCCTGAATAACTAACTTAAAGATAACTATACGTAATGCATTAACCATTGTTACCCTCTTATTATGTTGTTTTGAAAATTTGTTCTTTTTTGATTTGTTTTGTTTTGTTTTTTTCTTCTCTTTAAATAAAAAAAATAACTAGTTATCTGTTTTCCATCTGTATAGACACATCTGTATAGAGAATTGCCTTCTGGGGTTAGGAGGATGGGCTTGTCTTACTAGGAAGAGGAAAATCTAGAAAAGGAAGGATTAATGCCCAGATGGTAACTTTTTTACTCTTTCACTTTAAGATTATTCAGTTTTTAAAGAAATATCATTACTGTTTAAGATTATCCTTGTAATGAGGAAACACGGCATGCATCTTCAGAAATGTTTGCACTTCATCTTTTCTCATTCATCTGCTATTGCAATTATAAACACATGAGTGCAGTGCCCTGCTATTCAGGTCAAATTCTCTTTCAGGGCTGATGCTCCTGTAGTACAGTTTATCCATTTATTAACATCCTGAAATGTCAAAAGCTTCATTTCTTTAAAAGTGGAATGCCAGTTTCTTTTTTACTTACAGCAGTTCAGCCAGCACAAAAAGGAAAAGATTTGACAGTTGTAGCTGTCAAGCCAAAGATTGGCTGATGACTTGAGAATATAGGAGGAAATGTTCAAATGCATATCAGGGTGCTGTTTCTAGTACAATCCATGAGATTAAGTGGAAAGACTGTAAAGATTGGTGCTTGTATAGAAAAACAGCCATATCTAATTTCCAAATTCCAGTTTTTCAGTAGTATTTCTTCATTCCCATCAATTCTTCCCTTTAAAAACATCTAAGTGGCTTTTGCATTGCAATCCAGTGAATTATTGTGATTGCATAAGTGAAGAAGTTTTCAGTTAACTTTTGTGTACACCTAAATATTTGAAACTGTGATGTCATTGTTTAAAAAATGATTTTCATTTATAAGTAGAATTTTAAATATTGTCAACATAATAATAATAAGAGGAAGGATAAGAAGATGACCTATATGTGGAAAAATGTTGGGTAGAGAACAAAGATTGTATAAGTTAGTGATAGGGGTATTTCTATTAATGTATAATAAAAACATTGAAGTTGCTTTCAAATACCACAATAATATTCTGGTCTGTGAGAAATTATACAAGTGTTCATATTGCAGCTTTTGAGCTTGTAGTCAAATTCAAACAGCTTTCCCTGAAATCTTTCGTGGGAGGAAGAATTGGGTTGGCTATTTTCCTTTTCATTTCAGACATACACTGGACCTGAGGAATGATTTGGTGGTTTTCCGTACTCAATATGGATTCCAAAAGCCCTGCTAGGAGCCCACCTCATGGGTGTCCATGCAGTCCTGAAGGTCTGTGAAACTGGGCCTCTGCTCCTTTTAAAAAATTTTATTGTACAAAGAGGACTGTGCGGTCAAGAAGTCTATCTGTTTAGGGGTTTTCTCTAATAAACAGAAATTGGAGCATGGAGGGCACAGGTTATATTGGTGTTTTGTTTTCCTCAGTGTGTAGGGGGTGGGAAGTGTGAGGGTGGAAATCAGGCTCATTATACCTTTGAGTTTATGCATTTGTTGGTCCCCTGTCAGCCTGCCAGCCCTCTCTGTGGGGTAACTGCCCTTTGTGTAATAATCTGCCGACATTCGTGGTGGCTGCATTCACTGTACCCATTCTACTGTGGAACTCTATTACAACTGGGTTTTGAATGCAAAGCCTCATCATATCTGGGTATAAACAGTGTGCAGAGCAACAAAGACATCCTTTGTATTGCTTAATCTTCTTATAATCCCAGTTTTTTTCACTAGCTTTCAAGAGGGGATTTTATGAAAATAGGAAGGAAAATACATGTAGTCCCCACTCTATTCCATACTTTCATAAAGTGGTATTTAAGTTGGGACTGTGGTTCTGCTAATTTTAAAACCTGATTTGTTCTTTAGAATGGCCTGAGTTCCACGGCTCACTTTCTACCCGTGGAGGTGTGGGTGAATTGGCTTTTGTTTTCTCCTTACCTTGGCTGGCAGGTGGCCACCGTGATTGTTCCCAGCATATGTTTTAGAAGTGCCTCGCAGATCCATGTATGCTTTTGCTATCCCCAGCAGTCCTGCTGCATTGTTAACCCTGCACTCTTCCCAAAGGAAGATGGCCTCTGCCCTCCTCATGGTTACCTCTTAATTTGTTTTTGTTTATTTTCTCTTGTCAGTGGGAGTTTGAGGCGATTTTGAGAATAAAATTTAGTGACAGAATCTTTAGTCAGCAGATGATTGACAATTAATTACAAATTAGGCAAGAAAGGTTTGTTTTCCTTCCTTCCTTCCACACTGCTGCCCAGTTCTTTAGAACAGGATTAAAGCCCTAAGGGAGGAAGAAAAGCAACACCCCTGAGATGTTACCCACATTTGAGAAAGCCTGGGCCTCTGCTTTTCCTCAGGGGGCTTGCCAAGGCTTGTGAAACTCAATGGGCTCGCTTTCTCTTATTCTTTTCCTGTTTTGTTTTTGTTGAAATCTTTTTCTCAATTGGAGATGATGTCTGTGTTCATTCTTTTGGTAAGAAAAAAAATACACTGTAAGCTGATATTTAAATGATTACATAAAAATTTATTGAGCACTTGCTGTGCACTGCATTTTATATGTGTTTTTCATCTAACTGATGGACCTTATGTAGGACTGTAAAAGCCAGTGCTCCCTTGAGAGCTTCTTTGTTTTTTGAAGACCCATAAGTCTGCTTTTATTACCCAGGCTCAGTTGTTTGGGTAGAGGATGGATCTGCACGAATTCCCATGTATGTATATTCTTACCCCATATACATGAGTATACACACGTATACATAGTCTAAATTTAGCAATGTTCACCAATACCTTAATAAGTACAGATGACTACACAGCTGGACTCACATCATAGACTACCATAATTAAAGAGGAAAACACTTGTGTTATATTGTGGTCTTTCTGACACTGACTTTAACACCTTCCTAATAGAACTTTAAAGACTTCCAGAATCAAGGAAACATCTTTCTAGTCTTTCTATTTTTAAGTGGTTCTCAAAGTTAGTGTATGTATTATTCACTGGTGTTTGTACATGATAGGAGTGAGAGAGAGAATAGGTTAACTTGATTAGCAGGTGTTGTGGTGGCAAAAGGATCTCTATGTTAAATAAACATAATTTTCACCCAGCAGTCTCAGGGGCAGTAGTTCAAGGCCCGCTGAGATGAGTCATCGTATTGACACTGACATAAAAGCATCATTCTCTGTGAGGCTTTGTCCATCGACTGAGTTGGTTTAACTATCCATTTATTTTTCCCAATTGAATGATGAAGAAAACTAATCTATATATTCTCTTATTTTTGTATGTAGTGAGTTTTATATGTAAATTATTGGGATAGGTCTTGATAAAACCTGTCCCATCATATTTTGAAAACATTATGTCAAAAATGCACTTAATACATGTAACATCCTGGACATCATAGCTTAGCCTAGCCTCCTTTAAAACTGTGTTCAGGACACTTACATTGTTAGCCTATACTTGGATAAAATCATCTTAACAGAAGCCTATTTTGTGATGAAGTGTTGAATATTTCATATAACTTATTAAATACTGTACCAAAAATAAAAACAGAGTGTTTGCCCAGGTAAGTTTTCTCATCACTGTGAAGCTGGAAAATCATAACTTGAACTGCCAGTGAGTTGGAGACTGTATTTAAATACTGAACGTATAGCATTGTAATTGCTTTTTCATTCACAATACAAAGACTACTGAATAAATATTAGATGAAAATCTTCATAGTGAACATTTTACATGAATGTGCATTATTATAGTTGTCTGGCAAATTTTAGGTAAACAGAGATTTTAACAGAATTATGAGTATCTTTGACACTAGATAGCATTTGTAAGGTAATGACATTCCCATGTATAAAGAAACATAACACAGTCGTTTCATATTTCACACATGGTTTCCTAACCTATGCCACAGCTTTTGATTATGAGCATTGATGATTGTTTTGGAAAGATCTACAAAATTCCCCATGTAGGCCTACCAACATAGTATTTAAAGGCTTTAGAGTCGGGCTGACTCTATGATCCGAGCTTTGTCTTCTCTTAGTCTTTCACCAGGATACTTAAATTCTTAGTACTTCCCATGAAGCAGTTATAATAGTCCCAATTCACACCTATAAAATCTTCCATATATGCTTCATTAAGTGCTTGGGGGTGTTAAGCAAATATATTCAATCTTAAGATTTGTTGATTGTGTAAGCATTTTTTAAAATTTAGATGTCAGTGAAACTCAACAATGCAGTCAGATTAATTTTAAACTAAGAGAGGTCTAGAAATTTTAAAGCAAATACTGAAGTCCACTATCCTTCTTTTGAAAGACGAAAAAAAATAATATACTTAATAATGAATAAGCTGGCATTAGATTTGGTTTGCTTGACCCAAAAATGAAATAGAGATCTAGTTTCACAGTACTTTGGAGTATTAAACTCTTGTGTATTCACTCATAGAAGTTGAGTTCATTACCATCGGATGCCACCCACTTGATAATCACTAACACCATTCAAGAGGCTTTATATGTAATTATTAGTACGAATGTGAACCATTTTTTCATACCAAAATTTTAAAGTAATTTTCTTCTTTTGAATCTATTCGAGTAACAATGTATAGCAACACAGATATTTGAACAGCCTTGTAAGGGAAATTGTCCTGCTCTTTGTATATTAATATAAATTGCAAGGACAGTTCTGTGGTTTGGCGGTAGCTCTGCAGGATGATGGCGCCCGAGAGGACAATCTCGGGCCTCTTGGTCCTCGGGATCGCACAGCTCCGTGTTTTGAGCCGGTCTTATGCCAGCTGGCTTCTTCTCAGAGGAGGTAGTCTGCCAGTGAGTCTTCAGGCAGGGAGCAGCGGTCAGCTGGGTCGTAATAACTGAAAAGCAACTCAGTGGAATCCGTGTTTAGGAGAAATCCTTTTCCGTGGTCTCTAGCTGCCGTGTAAGGAGGGTGCAAAGCTGAGCAGGGTATCGAGCACTGCTTATTCCGTACAAAATCAGCCGCTGCGTTTGAGGACGCACTGCTCATTTTGTCAGCTGTGAGGTGGTGATTAGACTGTGTTTCAGCAGGGACGCACGTCAGAATCATCATGCCTCACATGCAAACTAAACTGGATATTCTGCTTTAGGGACTAATGGCGTATTAACCACATGTGACTGTTGTTTGCGGGGGGTGGGGAGGGTGCTGCTGGCTCTGTTCTCATTCTCAAGTCCAGTCCAAAACATCACCTTCTCAGTGACTCCTTTGTCTATTTCCACTCTGTCTCCATATCTTTCAGTTCTTTTTTCTATTATGGCAACTAGAGATTTATAATCTGTCTCAGTTTTTGAGGGTAGGAATGGTGAAATAGGCATTCTGATACTATTCATATATAGCTTTATTTTTTTCAAGCCCCCAAATTAATGCCAAGCACATATTACGTGCTTAATAAAAATGGAATGAATGAACGTGCCATTTGGCTGCTTTGTAAGGGAAACTGTTTTCAGTGGTGGGGACTGAACAGTGTTGCTGCTGCCTGGCCTTACTAAATGTAATTCGTACCCATCCATTGCGCGTAAGCAATTTTTCGTGCTCTGGAATACTGCTGCTTAACTGGGAGGTTTCTGTTTAATTTACCCATTAGAGATCATTTTAGAGAGATGTTTTTAGTAGTATTTAACAATAGCAATTATAATGCATGCCGATATTTCATATCCATTGCATTTCCTGAGAGTTTTTTTTTTTTTCTTTTCATAGTTTCTCCTTTTTGATGTGTGTGTGTGTGTGTGTGTGTGTGTGTGTAGGGGGTAGGTGGAGCAGGGTTTGTGGCAGTTTTATTAGTTTGAAGAATGGCGGTAACTGATGTGAAGGAAGGGTTTAATTACAATTCATTAAAAGTTATTTTAAATGCACTTACAGATGGAATTGTGAGAAAGTAACATTGAAATTTTTAATATATGTGTTTCAGTTTCTTTTACATTCTGAATGAATTGTGTGTGGGATTTTTGGTTCTTGTTTTTATTGTAAAATGATTTTTCAATACATAATTTATCACAATTAATATAACTTGGAAGAATAGTTATATTTCATATTTTAAATACTATTATTCAAAGAGAAATTTGATAGCACTAGAATATTTGTTAACTTTTTCCTTTGGGAAAAATTTATTTTACTATATTATTACACAACTCATAAATTCTTATAAAAAGTATCAAGTGCACAAAAGGACATAAAGTAAAAGTAAAAGCTTCCAAAACCTAATCCCATTTCCCATAATCAAATATACATAAATGATACAGTATTTTTTCTAGGCATTTCTTAATAGATACGTAGTCATACATAAGTTAGTATTTGGATATGAATTACAGGTATATGCATGTGTAGGCTGTGTATATGAAGACACATAAATATGTCTTCATTTAAAAATGGAAATATAGCTGTAACACAGAATGTTCTCTCACATGTTTTTGTCTCTTCAGAATTATCTTGGAAGTCTTTTTTTTCTGTTAGTATATATAGATTTACTTCATTATTTGTATCAGTTCCATAGTAATCTTTTATACAGAAGATCACAATTTAGATATTCATCCCCCTTTTCTTGGACTTTTGCACTGTTCCCAGGTTTTTACTACTTTCACGTGGCCCCAGCAGCCATCATGAGCCTACTTCTTGGTGCCTTGTTGCAAATGCTTTGTGAGACTATATTTGTAAAAGTGGAATTAGAGGGGAAATTATGAAATATATAATTAGTGTCTTGTTCAATAATGCCAAAATGCTCTCTAAAATGCACATGTTCTTTCTTGTCTGTGGTTATTTTGAAGCTAGAATCTTGATAGTTGAGGGCAAGTGCTTTTCTTTCCCAGATTATAAAGTAAAGCATATTTATCGTGGCAATTTTAAAATTACAGAAATATTAAAGAATAAAGAAATGCTTTATATGTAAATCCTGTAAACCTATAAGAAAGTAGTGCTGGTATTTTGATACATTTACTTTCAGTCTATATTTTCCTGTGCTTAATTTTTTATAGTGCTGGTCTCATAATTTATATTCTGGTTTTCCTATTTAGTATCATGGCAAAGGTATTTACATCTGCGTTATTGGAGACATTGAAACACCAGTGCGCTGAGCGCCTGATACTCTCCCTCGGCTCACCAGTATGATACTGTGTGTATTTTATTTCAAAATAATATGCCTCCATTTTTTGCCAAGATAAATAATATTATAAGGAGTCTCATATAAAGCTTTTCTTTATTTCATGTTATTCTTTTAGGACATATTGAGGAGTATAAATACTAGGTTAAATATTAGTAATTTTATTTTGGATTTTGATGCCCTTTGACAAATTATCTCCCAGGAAAGTTATACCACTTATGGTTCTGCCCGTAAGATTGAAGTATGCCTGTTGCAGATTTTCTTACTGCTCCTGAAGAGTTTTTATGATAACTTGGCGGGGGGGAACTACAATTATTTAACTACTGTGAGCCCAAGACTATTATTCCTTATTTGGTCTATGCACTCCTTTGTAGTTTTTGCTTCAAGTTACAATATGGGCTAAATCCCTCGAGTCTGCCAATTGACCAAAATTATTGGGCAATTCATTTTCCATTATTTACTGAATAGTCTTACAAGCATTTTGTGGTCAACTAATGATAGCCTATTGAATTATATACATTTTTAATAGTGATAGCGAACACTTCAGTCTCTCTTTCTAGGGGAATGTCATACACATAAAATTTCTTTTGTACTCCATATATTTTTGGATGATCCTTGATGAAACTGTAACTTGTACATCTATTCCTCATGTAGCTCTTGTACCTACCTCTTTCACATTTTTGTGATAAGCCATGGGCTTTTGAGACCCTACCACCTGGCTCTATTCCTACCACTTCCATTGGTGACACGACTGATCTGCTTGTCATTTTCTCATTCATGAACATTGCACCACCATCCTCATAACTTTCTCCCCTCAGAACTGCGACCTTGTTTTTTGTGACTTCAGGCAGCCACAGTCTTAACACATCTTGGTTCTTTGGCCTAACCATGTCTTGTAATTTCACCCATCTGCCATGGTTATCCTAAGTCTCCTCCTTGCTAGATATTTCAATTTTCAAACCACAGAAGTTGCTCCTTCCTCTGACTACAGTTTCCTGTTCTTCCAACTTTCTCAGATAGCTTTATGACATCAATGCCATTTATACCTTGATTTTCCACTTTATTTGTGTTAGGTTCCTGGGTTGTCCTGTTTTTTACTGCCTTACAAGTACTGTCATCCCTTGTATCTACTTGGGGGTACATTCTAGGACCCCAGTGGATACCTGCAACTGTAAATTCTTTTTTTTATGTTATTTTTTTTATTTTTTTATTTTTTTACTTTAAAGAGAAGAAAAAACAAAACAAATCAAAAAAGAACAAATTTTCAAAACAACATAATAGGAGGGTAACAATGGTTAGTGCATTATGTATTGTTATCTTTAAGTTAGTTATTCAGGATACCAGATATTAGCATTCAGTTGTCCAAACATTATTGGCACAAACCTTACTCTTCAATGAACTAAGTAAAATTAGTAGTGTATCTATCTTAACCATCTTATATATAAATACAATTTTTTTTCCTTTCCCTTCTTTCAACTGTAGATTCTTATGAAACCCTATACATACATTTTTTCCTATAAATACAAAGCTATGATAAATTTTAATGTATGAGTTAGGCATAATAGGAGATTAACAATAACAAAGAATAAAATAAAACAATTATAAAAATATATTTCAACAAAAATCATGTGAATATCTGTCTCTCAAAAAACATCCCTTTGTGTTTTACGCACCCTTCGTGTGATGCTGTGAAATTATACAGCGTCAACGTAATGGCGTGAGGTAGGGTGTGTGATGCAGGTGCTGTGATGCAGTGTAACCTGTGTGTAAGGATCTCTTCACGCACTGACGGTTGACCTGATAGCCGAGATAGCTACTAAGTGGCTAAAGGGAGGGTACTATATGTAGTATGGATATGCTGTGTGAGGAGAAAATTCATGTCCTAGGTATGGCTTAACTAAAAAGCTTGAGATTTCCTCTTGCTATTCAGAACACACACAATTTAAAACATGAATTCTCTTTATCTTGAAGTTCCCATTTAATGCTTTCACTGTAGTTGATTGTGGGTAAATGAAACTACAGAAAACAACTCTTTGGATAAGGAGGGACTACTTTGTGTTCCCAAAAGCCTTCCTCCTTCCACCAAGGCAAGGTACCTTAGTTTTTGTCAAAAGTGACGTGTGGCTGTCCTGTTTGCTCTTGTGATAATTTAACTGTGGAAATTTAACTGTGGCAATTCACTTCATTCATCTAAGCTGTAGAAATTGTGATGTGTGGTGGGTCATCATTTTCTAATACATGATAGATCCTAGTCCCAGATGTTATGTGGAAAAAAAAAAAGAGTTCTACAGTCAAGTTCATTTGGCGAACACAGCATATTATTCCCTTCGTAAATTCACAGTGCATAATAATCTCTTAAAGGCTCTGAGAATTCCTACTGGGAGAAAAGATTTAAAATAGTTTATCCTGGCATCTCTAGCATATTTGAATATGGAACCTTATAGATTTACTTCATTTCTGCAGAATTTTGGTTCAGTTAAACACATTTTGAAAAATGCTGGGCCAGATCATCTTTAGCAATAGCTGTGTTTTATCTTTAATTTCATGATTCTATAACTTTATGAGCTTGTTTAGCGATTCAGAATATCTAGGATAGGTGCATTTCATCATCTGCATACTTCACAGAGATGGATTTATGTTGCATCTACTCCAGAAATAAAATAATAGTGACAATAAATAAAATAATGAAATAGAGTGACAGTAGTCCTTCTTTAAGCAGTATTATTTTGAGGTCTTTTATGCTGTATGAGAGAGGAAGGAAGAGAACTCTCCAGCCTCCACACACAGGCTTTGGGAAGCACAGGACGGCAAGCAGTTCCTTTATTCCATACTCATCACGTGGCAAAAATGAAGGTTTCTTTAAGACTTTCCTTCGAAGACGCTGAATTGAAAAGATTTTTTTTTTTTTTTTTTTTTTTTCATGTGTGTAGCGGGAACCGACCTCCAGAACTCATGCTTGCTGGGCAGGTGCTTACACCACTGAGCCATCTCACTGGCCCAAGATTTTTTTTTTTGAAATGCATTGTATGTAAGAATTGCCAATTGTTGCTTTGCATACTTTAGTGATTATGATAGGTTGCCTGAGTAAGTACAAGTTAAACAGATGCAGGCAAGTACAGGATTGTGAAGTTCAAAGGAAATGCAAACTTGATTAACAGAAGTCACTGTCAGAAACTAATTGTAATTCTGCAGCATATGAATCCTTGAATAATGTCTCCTGCAAGGTCAGGCAAAAGTCCTGCTTCTGTGTATGATTCCTCTGAACAGAATTTTTAAATTTAGGGATTTCCTGGCATCATAAACTTTAAGAAAGCTATATGACTGTTTTTTTTTTGTTTTGTTTTTCTTAGAGTTCTTTTATACAAGTTTAAACAGTGCATTGTTGAGGAAACTAGTAGTTGAATTTGTTGTGATCACTAAGTAAGAGTTATCTTTTAATGAATTTAAGTAGGTATACTACCTGTGAATCAGAACTATGTAAATTATATACTTTTGTTTCTTTGCTTGTTTCATTGTCTTATATTTATTTTTTTCAGGAAATAGTTCTAAATTTGAGTGTTTTTCATATACTGTTGGCATAGTAAAGATTCATGGCAATGTCATTAGTTACGCCTTTTAAAATAATTATGTTGATTTTGTTATAAATACGGGATGTAATTTCCAAGACCATAGCAGAAATAATGAATGAGTACTTAGACATTTTTCTAACTCTAATGATTAAATGATTGCTTCAATAGTGTAATTTTTCAACTTTACATAATTAATGACTCTGAATAAGCAATTAAATTATATTTAATTTTGATAACTGTTATGATTAAATAATTACATATTTTGTTATTTCTCAGAATTAATTGCTTTATTGGCTGTGATGTTGATTGAGTTCTCACTTAATTTATTGATTTTTATTTTGTATAAAATGTTTTCTAGTCAAACAAAAAGCTTGGGTTGACTTAATGGCAAAAACTATGTTTATTGCTTGGGCAAGAATATAAAATGTCATGCAAGTAAAGAAGCAGTTACATGTGTGTTATTAACTGTTTCAAGAATTGTAGCCTAGAACATGGTCATTATAGAAATTTTCTAAAAGAAAATTTTCTGTGACATATTGCACTGCTCTGTCTCTTCTGCCCTCCTTAAAGTGTTCCACATTTCATTAACAACTTAAAGAAAGATATCAAAGGGAAATTCTCTGTATTTATAGAGGATGCCTACTTGGTAGCAAAGTGTTACATTTCAGAAATGAGTTCCAAAATTGCTCTTCATGGCTTACAAGGTATGTAAGAGTTGTAGTCAGAGTTTTATGGCATTCTTATTTTCTTTGATTCAAGAAATGAGCTGAGGGACTACTTTGCTGGGGGGAAGTGGGATGGGAGCTAGCATGTGGCTGGGACTGAGGCATTTTTATCATTTGTGGCGCCTGAGGACTTGCTATAGCTTAGGCTCAGCTGCCGCTGTGCTGGAGGAAGGTGTAGTCACTGCAGAAATAGATACCGACTCACTCGTGCAGCCCAATAGTGTAGACGCTCGGTCAGGAGTAGAGATTTTGCATGGGGACAAAATTAAAGTCATTTTAACCTTGGGCATCTCTTTCAGAGTTTGAGGTTTCTGTAATCTTAACACAATTTGAGATCGTGGTGCTGTCAAGAAATCTAAAATCAGTCAAATTGTGCTAATGACAGTATTATCAAGCAAAAGGCAGTTAGACTTAGTATTGAAGAAACAAAATAAACCAGGGTCAGAGCCTTCAGAGACCTTGATTAGGAGGAATTATGATTGTGAACTCACTCCCAACCATGTCACACAAAGAAATATTAACACAAAGAAAAGCATGCTTTGCAGATAATAGGTTTTATAGCTGTTTCCGGACGCCATCGTCTATGCTGTTCTATTCTGTGGTCTCCTGCATGTGTCCAGAATGTTCATGAGAGCGAGTGTGACTTCTCTACCACTCTGTAGGAACCTGAAACATCTCCACTGGTGTGTGCAACTTCCTTTAGACTGGTAACGAAGAAAATGGTTTAAAAGTATGTCTTTTGGGACCGGGGATATACCTCATCAGCACAGTGCCTGCCTGGCATGCACGAGGTCGTGAGTTCGATTCCTGGTACTTAAAAAAAAAAAAGTCTTTTGTTATACTAAATTGAAAATTTCCAGCTATAAGAAGAAAAAAAAGAGATGAAAGGTGTTTCTTTTTGTTTTCTGCTACCAAGCAGGAAGCTATATTCAATGTTATCCCCCGCCCCCCCAGTGACAGAGTCACTTCCTAGAGCTATAGGAAGGTACATTAGCTTTTTCAGGACAGCAGGTATCACTCAGTGAGTTACTGAAATAGCAGAGCCCATTGTGTTACTAACACACCTTTGGGGTTTCCAGTATATAACTCGCAGGTACTTAGAACGGTGTTTGAACTGTAGTCCTACAGTCTAAGTTCACGGGACGCTCGGAAATAAATGCAGTGCATGCTCCTATTGCAAATCCTACAGAAAGTCCTGACAGGATTCAAAGGAAAGGACCTATCATAGCGTTTTGCATTTTAATAAGTTGAGCACTACACAATGTTATATATTCTTTAAGGAAAAAAATGTAGATAGAACCCTTGCACTGTTCCCAAAGCAAGAATCAAAGGAAAAGATCAATCAGTTTGCTCCATGGCATCTTTGTTCATTGACATGTGTTTTGTGCATTTTACGTCTAGAGAGTTTGTTTTAATTTTATCATGTTAAAAAAGGTACATGAAATAATTATTAAAATATTATTTGAAATATATATCTTTATTGTCTTTCTTGTCTGTATGTCTATCTAAATAGCATATATTCAGATCTTTTTCTTCTTCTATCTCAGAAAGAGATTCTGTTAGTGAATTTTTCTGCCCCAAATGAATCAGTTTGTAGTCATCCTTTCTCAAAGGGAGAGAAGCTGATCAGTTAGTGTTTCCCATCATCTCAATTTGGAAAGCACCTTTGCATAATTTCAGCATTTTTTTCTAATTTTGTCCTGTAAATAAATATTACTGAAATAGGAACGTATTTTGCCATAAAGAAGAAACCACATCAAATCAAACTACAGTTCCCAGAGGCAGACATTTCATATTCCCTTATGAACATATGAATGTTTTGATAAAAATGATAATAATATTATTTTCCTGTATTCTGTACACTTCACTGTTATATGATTATCTTAAAATTTGAAACTATCACATACAGAATTTTGAAATGTATTGAAACATTTGTTGATCTTCTTTCAAGAAAATTTATTGTGCTGTTTAAATGTTCCCTAATTACTCTTCCCTGAATATTTTGAATGAGATCCTATAATAAATATTATTTGTTACTGCAAAGCAGAATTGTGGGAAAAAAATGGCATATTTAAACAAGTATACTATATATATATATATATATATATATATATATATGTGTGTGTGTGTGTGTGTGTGTGTGTGTGTGTGTGTGTCTGTGTATAGATATGTGTGTGTGTATTTTTTTTTTTTTTTTTGTCTTTTTTGAGATAGGGTCCTGCTATGTAGTCCTGGCTGGCCCTGAACTATCATGTAGTCTAGGCCATTCTTGAACTCCCATGATCCTCCTGGCTCATCCTCCTGAGTGCTGTGATTAAAGACATGTGCCACTAAGCCCAGCAGAAGGCATGTGTATTCTTAAAAGACATGAGCAAAACTTATATTCCTTAGGAAATGGAAGTATAATTTTCAAATTAAATTTTATGAGACAGAACTAAGGTTACTTAATGGATAAAAGATATTTCTATAAAACAGAAAGGCAGAATATGAGAGGACTAGACAGAGGTGTAAAATATGGTGGATATAATAATGAATTTTAAATGCCTAAATAAATTATGACTGTACCATTTTATTAGACATTGTTTCATAAACTGAAAGCCTTGGCAATCAGATAAATCTGCCTTTTAGTATTCAGTAGTTAATTTTTATAATACATTATTCCTGTAGTAGTTAGCTAAATCTGTGTTAGGGAATGGAAAACTCTTCATTGAATGCCAACTTAATAACAGAAATATAGGTAAAACATATTCTGGACTTAATTAGTATTGTTATTTCACTATGTTCTTTATATGTTTTTCAGAAGGAAAGTTTAAATGGAGGTTAAGTTGGTAGGGTATTTAATATATAGATGAATAGATAGATAGAAAATATGTAGTTATAGATATATTTTACTCCTTTAAAATACTTATCTTGCCAGGCATGGTGGCATATGCCTGTAATCCTAGCACTCGGGAGGCTGAGGCAGGAGGATCACCATGAGGTCGAGGCCAACCTGGACTATCTAGTGAATTCAAGGCCAGCCTAAACTACAAAGTGAGATCCTGTGCCCCCCCAAAACAAAAACAAAAACAAAAACAAACCACTTACCATATTTCTAGCAGGGAAGGACAAATTATAGTTGACTAAAATTTTATGATATTTCTGGTTACAATGCATAAAATTAGTAACTACTATATAAACAATATTGTGAATTAAAGTTATGAAGTGGTAAAACTTGGTAATCTTTATTTTGTTATTTGGAGATGCGTTCTACCAATATGAGTTCTACCCATGTGTGGGTTCCTTTCCTTCATGATGTTTAACATTTAAAAAGTGTTCTTTAAATAACAGATAGCAATAATAATTTTTAAATGTTTTAGTTCTTCTGAAAACCACCATGAAATTTTTTTATTTTAAAGATGATTAAACATTTGTTTATTGTTTTTCTTAGAATGATTATAGAAAATATAACATAATAATAATAGCATCATTATTTTAGCCATAGATTTCTGCATCCCAAAGTGTACCATGAATTTCCACATTAGATACAGCATTCTGTCAAACAGAATGTCCTTTTATAAACTGTGACCAGATCCAGACTCCTGATGGTTGCATTACAAACAAGGCTGTAGTCACTTACTCCCTGGCCATCTGTTAAATGGCGTAACATTACTACTACCTGTGTTTTAGCTTACAGTGAGGATTGAATAAAATGCTTAACCTTCATGTAAAGTAAGCAATTAAAAGTCTTATATTTCAGTGTCACCATTAAACCATGGGGTCTGTAGGTCATTTTCTCTGTAATATTTATCCTTAACTCTCAAAATTGTGCCTTGTCCATAGTAAATATTTGTTAAATGAATCATTCGGCTAATGAAAGAATGTTTGATGAATGGAATTTTCACCATAAACCTCAATTCTGCTTGTTTTGAGTTAACCACTGAATACGTAAAAGTGCCTTAATTTTTTCTTTTATTCTACAGGTAGGTTTTGAATGATCTTTCAGAACTAGCATATACTCTGTGGTTGCAAGTTAGGCAGAGACATGTTATTTTAAAAGTCATTAAGTTCACACAAATGTATATTAAATTTTCCTGTGTGTTGGCTGTGTATACAACATGACAAATTGGAAGCAGGGAAGCAATATTTTTAAATTATGCTAATATCATTTAGGGAAAATAAAGGAGATCTTAGTACCCTGCGGCATGAACCTTATGTGTAATATTTTCAGTTAATTCCACCATTATTGTCCATTTTGAATTCTGCACAGAATAATTATAATGTACACAGTGTAATTTTTATCAAAAGGTGTACCTCCCCCCAAATATTCAGAAGGAATATATTCTTTCTGCCTAGGCAAATCTAGACCTTCATAATAACTCTCTTGTCAGAAGTCTAAAATTAAGAGCAGTGAAGCGATGCTCTTTCTGTTAGTTCTAATTACTACTTTAATACATACAGACATCTAATGATTTAAGTCAGATTTGTGAATTGAAAATAAAGGTTTTTGTACCCAGACTTACAGCTCAACATGACTAAAAGGAAACTCAGTCTTTCCACTGTTTGGTTCTAGGTTAAAAAAATCTCCAAAGGAATCTAAATTTTTACTTATTCCTGTGCTGTTTTTCTAAAAATGTATTCTTTTTTGTAGTGCTGGGGATCAAACCCAGGGTCTTGTGTACAGTAGGCAAGCACTGTACCAGTGACCTCCATCCCAGCCCTTACATGCTGTTTTGAATAAGTAAATAAATGTCTACATCTTTATATATAAATTTGTGTGTACAAATGTATATATGTGGTACCCGTCATATGTACATATATATAATTTAATATTAGGTTTTTATTTTATGACATTATAAATTCATGTTATGACTTTGTTAAAAATTCCGCTTAATTCCTTGTAAAATGTAGATTTTTTGAAGTGTAAAATGACCATTAGTATTCAAATTTTCCCCTCAAAAAGATGTCTTACCCAATCCAAAAATGGGCATCTGAGATGAATACACACTTCTCAGATGAAGAAATACAAATGGCAAATAAATATATGAAAAAATGTTCAACAACATCGGTCATTCGGGAAATGCAAAACACTGAGATTCCATCTCACTCCAGAAAGAATGGCTATCATCAAGAAATCAACCAATAACAAATGCTGGCGGGGCTATGGGGAAAAAGGAACCCTTCTCCACTGTTGGTGGGAGTGTAGACTGGTGCAACCACTGTGGAAATCAGTGTGGAGATTCCTCAAAAAACTAGGATTAGAGGTCCCATTCGACCCAGCTGTTCTCCTTCTGCGTATTTTCCCAGAAGAATTAAAAACATACCACAGTGGTATATGTGTACCCATGTTTATAGCAGCACAATTCATAATAGCTTAATCTTGGCAACAACCCAAATGCCCATCAACTGAAGAATGGATAAAAAAGATGTGGTCTTTTTATGTAATAGAGTACTACTCAGCTATAAAGAAGGATAAAGTTGAGGTTTTATAGGTAAATGGATGCAACTAGAGACCATACTCATAAGTGAAATAAATCAAACTCACATGTATAAACATGTGATATATTCTCTCCCCAGAGGAAGAAACTGAAAAAGTAAATAAGATCCAAAATGTACAATAGATATTGTGAAAGGGAAAGAAACTGCTCAAAAGGAAAGAACAACTGGGATGGGGGAAAGGAGAAAAGAAGGAAGGGAAAAGAAAAAAGTACATAAAAGTACAAGATAGCTAATAAGATAATTATAATACTAATTTCTTTTAGTTTGTTGAAAAGAATGGTTTGTGCTTTTATTGTTTGATCAATTTTTCATGCCTATATCTTATAATCTGAGCAACTACTTTGAAGATAACAATACGCAATATATTAACCATTGTTAATTTCCTATTATCTTGTTTTGAAATTCTCTATCATTGTTTTTAATTGTTTTTCTCTTTAAAATAAAAAAAAGGCGTCTTAATAGGCAGCAGTGTTTTGCATCCACTTTCATACAAATGCTTGTATTATGCATTTTCTAATCAGTTATTTTCACGTTAATAATGACTTTGAGGACAATGGAGCCAACATATACAGTTTTCTCAATCATTATCTTAATATTTAAATTCTGATTTCAGATTTGTTAAAAGACCGTGGCAAGCAAAGAAAGAATTTTGTATGCAGCATTGCTGAGCATAATTAATAAGAGATCACAAGATTTTATGTGGTACGTAGGTGTGGCTGACTTTTTGAGAGTAATTTGGGGAGGTTGTGGGTTTTTTCATAGATATACAGAGAGAAATAAAAACCTCAGAAAAATTTAAAAAGTACTCACGATTAGATAAAAACATATTTGTACATAATTTTATTTCAGAAAGATTAACATGTGGTGGTGATATAGTAATAAAATATTAGCATTAACATAGGAAACAGTTTAAAGATATGTCACTGTGTGTTATTACTCATGTTATTACACATGTAAATGTTATTACACTTTTCAACATGCTTAAATATGTAAAAGCCATATTTAAATACTGGATGTGAACTTTAGATGTTTTTGAAAAATTCAACAGTAATATACAATTCAGTACAGTTTAATAAATATAAAAATAAATTCTATAGTGAGATTAATATTGTTTGCTAAATCATGTATGAAAATGGAGTAGTGACTAGAAAATATTCTTACATTTAACCAAAGTATTTAGGAATTAAATGTACCTATAAATGTAGTTTCTTTAAAAATGTTTCACCTTACAATCCCAAAAGAGATGAAGCAAACAGGAAAAATTTTAAGCAATTTTCATATGTAGGTTATAGATGTATATGTGTGCTTTGGAGTTTTCTATGTTTAAAATTTAATTTTTTTTTAATTAATGGAGCTTCTCAATACAGCTTTTTATTTTCCTAATACAGCAGATTTGCTTAGTACTCAGCTTTTTATTTTTCTAGGTAGAACCTACATTCACCTACACTTTATATTCTTTCTCTTCTTTTCTCTCAGATAAAATGTAATACATAAACAATAATTTCAACTCTAAATGCCTACTTGTTGCTTGTTACGTGTCATATACAGTCTAAGTGGTTGACTTGTATGAACTCCTTTAATGTTTCTGCAACACAATTATGCAGCTATTCATATAGTTGTTTCTCATAGAGCAAAAGGTACAGGAGAGGTAAGTGATTTTCCTCACTCTCCAACCTGTATTCGAAGGTCAGGGATGGCACCCTGTGCATTTAAACTGTATCACTCGTGATTTGAAGCAATAAACTATTGCTTGTATAAAATATTTTATTTCATATAGATGGAAATGCTGTGTATACAACATAACATTTCAAAATGGAGTTCCACTTACGTAATTGTTTTGGAAAATATGCTAAAGGCCATATAAGTAATTTTAGGAAAGAAGGAAGGGTAAATTTGAGGAAAAAATTGAATGGCTAAATTTATCTTGGAAATAAAGTATAATAGCAAAAGCAGCATATATTTTATACTTCATATAAAGTCCTTGATTACCCTGGGATCGTAGAACTTCGTGTGCGCACACACACATACATGCTTTGGTGACCCAAATAGAAAACAGACTTTGAACTCTGATTCAATAAGCCATTGCAAGAGATATAAAATTATTAGTCAGCTATGTGAATAATCTGCCCATTACCTCTAGGTTCAGAGAGGCCAGGACAGTAAGTTCTGGAGAAATTAGCATGATTTATTAGTAGTTCCAAGTCATATCCATTTCAATTTATCAGCGCGACCTTGCCGAGACTCTTTAAAAAGCTTCCAGAGTTCACCTTGATTTTCTATCTTACCTTAGTTTGAACAGTGGTGTAGTTTTGTGGCTTCTTTTTTTTTTCCCCAGTTTATACTGGCTGGAGCAGGTCAGTGTCTGGGTTCACCTTTCAGGCAGTCTGAGTGGATCGGAACGTTTGGTCCATGGACTGGAATAATTTGCCCTTGGTTCTTTGTTGAGGTCCTTAAAATTAACAAAATAAAGACTAGGTTCATTTTATGAAAATAAGAGTGTGTAAATCCCGAATTCCAATGCTTCACTTTTACCTTCAAATTTGGGGAAATCCAACTTACTATTTGCTTTGCAGAGTTACTGTAAGGGTCAAGTAATATAAAATATTTTATCAGTACAAACAGATCTGGGTCTGTGTGGATTGCATAACTATAGTTGCATTTCGTTAATATTTTCATGTCACTTGCAATATGAGCTTCTTCTAAAACACCTTCCTTTGAGAAACAGGAATTGTACTCTGAAATACGTGTATCTGCAGTCTATCTTTTTGGATAAGTTCTCAATCCTTAATTATATTGCATTGTTAGGGCCACAGAGACGAAGCTGGTCCACACTGTGTGTGAGCACAAATCTAGGACTCGGTGTAAAAGCTGTTTCTAAGTTCCCAGGTGAGGCTAAATATAAAACTATGGGAACCTGCCCTTTGTTTTTCTAGAGGTAGTCATTGGAAAAATAAACTGGGTTTTTTTAATCTCTGGAGGACACACGAGTGAGTTCTTTGAGCACATGTTTATTTTGACAAAAAATGTATTGGCAGATGTAGTAAACATTCTTCAAATAGGTAGATAGTGTTTAGTTGTTGAGCATCTCACCTCCCAGCGCAGCTATGCTAATCTTCCTAAAGGACTTAGGTATCCAGCAGAGAATAAAGGACGTGAGTGTTTCAATAAATATTCGTTAAATGTTTCAAGGGTATGTTTCACAGGTAGTCGTTTGGCTTCATGGTAATATTCGAGATTGAAGTATACGCCTAAAGTTATTGGTGTTTTAATTTTATTCCACTTATTCAAATTTAGTAAAAATTTACTATGTATAAATTGTGTGGCACAAATGAATGTGCAGATGTACTCTTTCTAGGAAAACTTAGCTATAAGATACATGTGTACTTAGGATGCAGTACTTATGAAGATGGAAGAGATTATATAAGTTAGACTACCTTTTTAAAATTCATAATAAATTTCTTTTTGTATATTCCCTTCTAAAATTAAAGAACATAACTTTTGCAGCTGTTTATTCAGAATGACTTACTACTATTCTCTTTGGTGTCTAGTTAATGCTATAGATTTTAGCATTCAAAAATAATGGAAAAGAATACATCGATGCCTCAAAAATATGTAGCATTTAATTTATTTCTTTTTATTAACAAAACATGGCAACATGAAATGCACTGTGTAGTGGTGTATCATTAGTGAAATGGAACAGTGTTCTGTTAATGCAGTAAAAATGAATGCAAATATTAAGAAGAAAAACCCAAGATTATTTTTCATCAAAGTGGGGAAAAATTCAGTTATGTAAGTAATGACCATATACAATAGCTTTTTAAAATTTTCCATAATATTAGTTGTAGTTTTAGTTCATTTTTGTAAGCATTTTATCATACTATAGTGTAGCAACCACAATTCATTTCATGGGATATTTGACAAGGTCATTGCATTAAATAGCTTCTTCAGTTTTTGCTTCTTAATTTTCTTTGGTTGCTTTCATTTTAAATTAAAAACAAACCTTAAAATTTTCTTTGCACTCTCTTACCATAAACAAAGTGGTTTGCAAATGCATTTTATCATTTATCATAGACAGGAAAAAAGTAAAGTATAAAAAAATCCAATGAAAATAACCATGACTGCAAATTCATGTCCTGAATTTTGTTCCTTACTGTTTGATACAACTAGTCAAAACATCAGGCACTGATTCCTCCTAGAATCCTTTCAGGCTGTATCTCAGTTTACTCATTGGTATTGGGCAATTTGCTGATATACTGTAGTGCTTTGTATTTTTTTAAATAAAATGTTGATCAGATTGTATGTGCAAAATGACTAATCTAGTTGATTAAAAGTAGCATTAGGTTTAAAACCTGTCACTATATGTATAATGCATTATCTGTTGACATGGGGAAACAAAGGTTTTTGTTTATGTTGATTTGGAAAACAGAATGACATATACCCTTTACATGTATCAAATAAATTTCATTTTTTTATTTTAAAAATCTGATTCTACTGAATTGGTTACTTATTAATGATTAATACAGTTGTTTTATATATGATGTTAATTAAAGTAGTTATGAGTAAGAAAACTTTTCCTAAAGGCTTGAATTCTCATACAATTATAATTAAATAATGCAGTAGAATTTTGTGAGTTCTATTGAATGATAATAGTAGAGCTTGTTGTATTAATGGATGTCTACTAAGCAGAAAATATAGAAAAAAGAAAAAATGTAAATTTTTACTCACAAGTTCAATGGACATTGAAAATATATAAAGTAAATTTTTCCCTATAGATGTCTTTCAAAATACTGCTACAGTTAGTATTTTTTAAAATACTACATTTGTCTGTCTTGGTTTCTGTTTTCTTTAGTTCGTGTTATGTGCATATACGAATCTGCCAAAATGAAAACCGTTAATCTTTACAACCAATAAAAATAGTTTAAAGACATATTTTAAGAATTATTCTACATTTTTTATATTGAGGATGATTATATTTAGGCATAAATAGCCACATTTTTATAGAAATTTTGCGGTTGGCACTGGAAAATCTTATTCTCTTGAAGAAAGTTCACAGATACAAGCCCAGGACCCTCACACTGTGCTCCAGCTCCAGCACTCTCCCCCCTCACGCTTTTAATTTTGAGATGGGGGTCTTGCTAAGTCACTATCCTGCTTCAGCCTCCTAGAGTGCTGGAATGACACGTGTGTGCCACCACACCCTGGTTCAGAAATAACATTTATCTGACACACATGCAAGTGGTATAATAGCAATAAAAACTTTGATCTGCTTGGAAAGAAAGCAAAAGTAAGATTTCAAGGAGCTAAAATGGAGCAGTCCTGTGGGGGGAAAGGCACTCTGAGGTAAATCAGGAGCAGTCATCTACATGATACATGCAGAGAACTTCAGGGCCCAAGGGAACAGTGTGTATAGTCCATTAGTTAAGGCACAGACCTTAGAACCAGAATGATTAAGTGTCCCTGCCAATTTACTGTCCCTATTCTGAGTTACTGAATTATGAAGGTGAAGACACCAATTGTACTTTCTTCCATCTGGCCTCTTTTAATCCCTTCCTCCCCGGCAGCCTCTAATCCCAAGCATTCCACCCAAACTGTTCTTTCCAGTGTCTGTGGAGATAAAATCAAGCATACTTCTCAGTTTCCATTGCAGTTGTTCTCCCAGGAGGGTGAGTGGATCTTCTCCCTGGAAAGCTGCTTTTCAAGCGTCTTACTAGGTCACCCCACTTTTTTAGTTTCCTTTGTATTGTTCTGGCATCTGTCTTAATTTTTGTATTTTCTCATCAGCCTCCCTGGTCTGTAAATTTGGGAAATTCTCAGATCTCCGTCTTTTTGTTGTTGTTGCTGTGTTTTGTTTTCTGCCTGCAATCATTTCCTTGTTGATCTTTTCTCATTTAGTATTAAATATCATTGAAATGCTTATCACTCACTAATTTTTATCTGTAGTCCAAAGATTCCACTCTAGGCTGATGTGTATAGCTCCTTTCTCCAACATCTTTACTAGGATTTTTAATAGACTCCTCCAACTAATATATCCCAAACTGAGCTTACACTCTTTGCCTAAACCCCTGAAATATCTTTTTATAAAGCCATTACAGTCTCAGAAATGACAGATCCTTGCGCTGGTGAGATGGCTCAGTGGCATAAGCGCCTGCCTTGCAAGCGCGAGGGCCCGAGTTTGACTCCCGGAACCCACATACAAAAAAAAGGCCGGTGATATCGCTCAGCGGCCGGGCGCCTGCTGGCGCGTGAGGTCCTGAGGTAGAGCCCCCAGTACCCACAAAAAAAAAGAAAAGAAAAAAGAAATGACAGCTCCTTTCTTTCATTTGAAAAGTTTGATAGCAGTGACTTCTCTCTTACACCACACATACAACTCATGAACGAATCTGACTTGGGTGTGCCTTACATGTTTTGAGAAATCCAACTGCTTGTCACTGATTATGACATCAGCGGCTTGGAACCAAGTCACCAACACCACCTCTCTTCTAGATCACGGTCATTTCCTCGTGACTAGTCTGCCCGGACCCCTGTGATTTGTTCTCAACAGTGTACACAGAATTATCTTTAAAAGATAAAAGCGTTAGTGATAGGCTTCAAACGCCTACGAAAATTAGGATTTAGCCCTTTGTCGGCTGTCTGATGCCTTCTTCCATTCTCCTTGCTAAATCTGCTGCACCGTCAGCCTCCTGGCTGCTGCTCGATCATCCCTTTCAGCTCTGCCTTTAGGGCCTTTGAGCTTCTTCCCTCTCTCCAGAAGGATCTTCCTATACATAACACAGCTTGCCACCCTAGTTCTTTCAAGTTTTTACTCCAGTGTTACCTTCTAGGTGAAGGATTCTTTTGTCACATGGTCTAAAATTGTAAGGTCTGGGATGGTGAGATGGCTCAGCGGTGTAAGCACCTGCCTGGCAAGCGTGAGGGCCCGAGTTCGACTCCTGCAACCCACATACGAGAAAAGGGGCCGGTGATATTGCTCAGAGGCCCGGGCGCCTGCTGGCACACGAGGTCCTGAGGTCAACCCCCGGTACACCCCCCAAAAAAAGAAAAAAACTGTAAGGTCCTTGTACCCTTTTGTCCCTGTACACTGTGAAACATATGTATTTTATTTATCAAGTTTTATTATGTGTCTATCTAAATTCTATAAAATTAAGTGTTTTTGTTGTGTTCATTGATAAGCCAAGCATATAAACTAAGCTTAATATATATGTTGAACTTATTAACTGTTCATTGAATGAATGAATTTTAAATCACTTAGTACACTATTACTATGTTAGTGTTTTTGGTATTATATATAGTACTAAATAATCTTTATTTGTATTTAGTTTTTCATGTGATGAAATATCTCGCTTGTATTTCAGTGGGGGTAAAGGCTCCTAAATTACCTACTTCTACCATCTTTTCAGTGGGAAGAGTCACAGGGGTGACGATATTTCTTTCAATCATCTAAATGTATGAGGGATAGGCAGTAACAGAGATTCCTGAGAGCAGTCTCATAAGAAAACATGCTTGAGGTGCACATGGGAGCTAGATAGCTTCATGTTGTGACCTTAAGAATTTTACATATTCCTAACATAGCTTTGATTATAGTTTGTAACAACCAAACCAATATGAAAGGAGCAGTTTATTACAAATAGCCCTAAAGGAGATGGATATTCTTTGTAAAGATATATAAGCAATTCCTGTAGAAATTGATATTATTCAGCCTTAAGAAGAGAAATAGCAAGTTAATAAAATAAATGGCCTTAAGTGTATGACAGAGGACTTAACCAAATAGTTTCCATATCTACCAAACACATTACATAAAAACTTGAGAAATGCTCTTTGGCCCAAAATGTGAAAATTTTCCTAGATCGGTGAATGTAGCTGCTCGGCCTGGCATGGTGGTGCACACCTGTAACCCCAGCTGCTAGAGCAGCTGGGGCAGGAGAATAGCAAGCTTGGGTGCCTGGGCAGTTTAGCAAGATTTTGTGATCAAAATGAAAAAGTGGAACATAAAAGAGGTCGGGATGTAGCTCAGTGGTAGAGTTCTCCTGGGTTCATCCCCAGTACAACAAAAGCAAAACAAAACAAAACCAAAAACCAGCAAACAAAAAAGCTGCTGAATGTAAGACATTGTAGTAGGCTTTTTATAATAAGGGATAAAATTCCTCGGATATTTATTGAGCACCTATTTGTCATATAATAAAACTGTTTCATAATTGAAATGATTCACGTGTAGCAACAGTGCCTGCATGTAGCTGATATTCAGTATAATCGATCAAAGAAGGACAGCAACTTGTTATGAACTGAGAGGGAAGCTTTATTTCACTAAGAATGCCCTTATTGAAATACCTGCTTTTGAGCTAAGCCGTGAAATATAAATCGTATTACAGTATACCCCCATAAAGTCGCGGTTCAGTGTGTGTGGCCTCAAATCCTTCACAGATTTTTCCTTAGAACCTAACTAATAATTATTAGCGAAAGCCTCGTAATTTTGTGGAAACCGCAATTGCTTTTTGGGGGGGGATTCCAAGTAGCCAATATGAGAGCGTTACTCAGTTTTCCTTGCTGCTGATCGGCTGCTGCCCTGTACCCGTCGCAGTTGCACCAGCGTTCCAGCATCGTGACAGGTTGCGGTGCCGCGTGCAGCTTTCTCCAGTGTTCTTGGTTTTGTTCTTCATAAAGCCCTAAGATGCCTCAGAGGCCAAAATGCCTTGCACCTTCTCAGTCTTTATTAATACTGTATTTTATTAAATTAAATTGCATAACTGTAGGAGACATAGCATAGTTAGAGTTTAAACTATAAAAATAGGCATTTATAGGCATGTTTCTCACCATATGTGAAATTCGAGGATTTTCATGGTTCGTGGGGGCTGTAGGAACATAGCCCCTCTAATTTTGGGGGTCCACTGTATATCAAAGTAGAATAAGATGTGTGATCCAGAGCCTACCAATTTTTAGTTAATTTTTAGGCCTCCATTACTGGTCTTAAAATCGGGGAAGTAATGATACAATCCTCCCTCATGATGTCGTAGCACCGAGATGAGTCACCGTTTGCAAAGGGTTTGCAGCAGTGTCCAGCACAGAGCGAAGTTCTTGGATTTTATTATGAATTGACCTGTATTTTAGAACAACACGTGTATTTTAGAACAATACCTTGGAAGCAACCATTTGAATTGGCAGAAAATAAGAGATATGAAAGATAGCGATAGGCTCTTGTCAATTTAGATTAGGAAAAAATATTTAAAATGTACAAATACCACCACACTCTTTTTTATTAACAAGTGTAATTTGTGAAATTCACATATTGTCATAAATTTGAAGAAAAGCATCTAGAAACAGAGGAGTTATAAATTAACTGTGAGCTGTAGAATAAAGTACTGTGAGGAATGATGTGAGTTTTTTTTGTTTTAACAATACAAGCACTATATTTGAAAATAGGTACAAAAAATAAAAAGTAATTGATTACATTACTCCTTGATCAGTTGTGCAATATCTCCATGCTTATTGCTAATGTATATTTTGCCAAGCTTTGTGTAGCTTTCACCAATGAAAAGCTCGTCCTCCTATAATTTGACTCAGAGCGCAGTATACTGACACCATTGTCCCATGAATAGCTCTTAACTGCCTCTTCCCTGGATTTAAATTCTGTGTTATCGATACAGCTGTCTAGCTTGAGGAATTTGAAATATTTCTCTCAGCACTCTATTGAGTGGCCTGAGATACTAATTTGGCAGCTTCTCTAAGTAATTTATCGGTCTGTGTAGCACTTGTCTGAAAGTTAGTTTCAGAGAAGATTTTTGTGGTACCTCCATGGAAGCCTCAGTACTTCTACTCCTGGGAGACAAATTTGCAGTTTAAACTATAATTTTTGTCTGTCTTTCTAAAGTTCTAGTCAATAGAATTAAAATCCAGTATTATTTCACAGTTTACTGTTTCACACGTTTTGCTCTTCGTCTACTCTTACTGTCTGTATCTGTTGCTAATGCTTACCAGGCTCTTGAAATGGCGAGGGTTGTGACCACCTAGGCTACGATGTCGAATGTTGTGTTGGCATGTCATTTATTTCTGTGTTTTAAATATATGTTGGTTTGTGACTCTCCTACTTAGTGATTCTTTCATGTTGAGAGTTTCAACTTCCATGCTGCAGATTCATCACATTTTAAATGGGGAAATTTTCATTATTCCCTTTTGAGTTACAAGTAAAATCAGTTGTAGCATTTAGGGCCTTGACAGGTAAGAATGTTTTGTGCCTATTTTGTGCTAGACATAGTTCTGTGTGTTTCACATGGGTTATTTCATTTCGTCTTATTTTTTTTTTTTTATGTGGGTACAGGGAGTCGACCTCAGGACCTCGCGCTTGCCTGCAAGCGCTTTGTACCGCTGAGCGATATCACCGGCCCTTTTTTTCCTTTATGTGGGTGCCAGGAGTTGAACTCAGGACCTCACGCTTGCCAGGCAGGCGCTTGCGCCACTGAGCCATCTCACTGGCCCCATTTAGTCTTCTTAATAACAACTTATGATAGCATTTAGTTCTGATTTTATAAATGAATTGAGGTACAGAGTTTAAGGCATTTAATATCATGCTGCTAGTGTGAGAGTTAGAATTTGTAATTTTGCTGCTTGGTTCCAGACCACATGCTCTATATGTAGTTTATTATTATTATGTATTTATTTTATGTGTTATGTATATAATCTAATAAATAGGGAGTGTGATTACTCAGCAAATGATATAGCCTATCCTCTGCGTTTATAGTATTGTGGGTGATACATGAAACATGGAAATATCAGTGTATACAAATTATGTCATGAGCTAAAGTTCTTTCTATTCCAAAACTAAAACCAATTCCTAAGGGTCCTGGAGCTCTGAAGAAAAATATTTTCCCGCTAAATATATGTAGCATTATAGAACTCCAGGTTTGTATCCTTAGAAGCTGAAAATCTTAAAAAAAAAAAAAAAAAAAAAAAAAAAACTATATCTTCTCTATCTCCAATAACAAAACAAAAATAAGCATTTGTTTCTATAAATTCAATATAATACCTGCAACATTTTGAATATAGGATGAATATAAATTGATGAGAATGATGAAGAAAAGAGGAGAGATGATATTTATAGAGTTTAGAAAAGCTACAATATTAACTCTGTTATGAAACTCAGCTTCTCAACAAATTGATGACTTATTCAGTAGCTCATTTGAATTTACAGTTTACCTGAAATTCAGTTTGGCAAACATAGATGTTCAGCTTTTTGATGATATGCTAACTACTTCCTCTGAGGAGAATATAGTAGTTTTAGGGCAAGATGAATACATGTATAGCTGGTTTATTTTAAAGGAATTTTTCTATGTATATAAGGGAGAGAGAGACAGACAGACACCAGAGATGCTGAAAAGGCTCTAGGTTTCTGTGAAGGTATAAACTTTTGGAACATGTAAATGGCAGTAATTTGACTGTCTTTATCCCCAGACACATAAACATCAATGTCTTAGACACATTATAAAGGCACAGTGGAATGTAGCCTGGCACGGTGATGCCTGTTCTGGGGCTTAATAGAGCATCTGTGTCATTTTTCCCAGCGGGAAACAGCAGGATGTTGCCTTGTAATTTTTACTACTATATAATAAAATACAGCCATAATAAATAGCATCTAAACAAATAAAGTGGATTTGGATTGAATCCATTTTGCCTTCATCACTTAGTATATAGCTCCAGCTTTTAAGTAGTTGTGTTTCTGAAATTGGCTTAATTGGATCAACTTGCATTTTACTGTCTTTGCTGCATTGAAGTAGAAACCAGTATTTTATTTTTATTTGCTATCTAATATTTAGGTGATGTTTTCAGTAAATTTGCCTTTGTATTCTATTGTGCTTGCTAACATAGTTTGGCCAGCTCGTGATCTAAATTGTTCTTTGATTAAGTGAGTGGAGTTCTTAAACTTATTATTGCTGTTCTGTTGTTTTTGCTGTTGTTATTCCTGATGCTAATGCTGATAATTAAAGAGTTCCAAACCAGGTACACTCATAAGAATTTGCAAAATTGACTGTGAGTGTCCTGGGAGCAGGAGGTAACGTTAGTTCAGTTTTGCAGCTCAGTTAGCTGGCCCAGCTTCAGGTTTACTGTGGCTCTTTCTTTGTTTATTGGATTTATTATTTAATGAAAATGGTGAGAAACAGTTTTTTATGTGAAAGCAAAATACACACATAGGTTTTTATTTCATGTATTTAGAAGTTTTCATTCTTGTTCAAAAGGTTAAAGTGAGAAGTCGAAATACTATACAATTTAAAAGCTGTGGCCTCTTAGGAATATTGCTGATCATTGCAAGAAAATTGTGGAGGTGAAAAGATGATTTGAGCCACATTTTTCAAACTTGTCCATTGGTCTCAAGGAAATCCTAGTTCATCTTTGATCTTGATATTTGACTATAATACCCTAGCATGCTATTTTTACAGTTGTGACAAGCATATAATCATTATGTAAGAGAAGATAAATTTATGACTATTCATTAAAGCATGGCCATTTAGCGTAAATGCTATATCGAAGGAGTAAGAGACATGTAACATTTTTTTGTGTTTATTGGTATCGGTAAAATTGTTACGTGTGCATATTTAATACTGTAGGAATTTGAGAGTGTAACCATGAAGGAAAAAATGAAGAAACAAAATTATTTTAGCTATTAGTATTCCTTTTCTGTTTCGTGAATACATTCTTAGAAGAAATTGCTTATATCCAGTAGCAGGGTGTATGGTTTCAATCTAACGATCTCCTCAAAGTCGCATTTGTTTGGAGGTAGGCACTGGAGATGTGACCTAGAGACGGCTGTGTTCTTGAGCCTGTCTCCTCCCTTATCTTTGCTTTCTAGCTACCATGGGTTGAGCAGCTTTCATCCACCATACCCTTTTTCCGTGCTGTTTCTCCCTTGGAACCAACTGTTATGGTTTATTTCTTTCTTTTTTTTTTTTTTTTGTGGGTACCGGGGGGGGGGGGTCGACCTCAGGACCTCGCGCGCCAACAGGCACCCGTGCCGCTGAGCAATATCACCGGCCCCTTTTTCATATGTGGGTTCCGGGAGTCGAACTCGGGTCCTCGCGCTTGCAAGACAGGTGCTTATGCCGCTGAGCCATCTCACCGGCCCTATGGTTTATTTCTAGATGCCCGCCAAGAGCCTCATGTGCTTAGCAGCAGGGTTTTTTGGAAGGTGATTTGACCATACTGGCACTGTAGCTAAGTCTGATCTTAGGAGGTGGGGCCTGCTTGGAAGAGGTAGGTCAGTGGGGAATTGACCAGGAACTTATATCACCCTCCATAGCTCCCTCTTTTCTCTCTACTTTCTGGCTACCATGATGTGAGCAGCTTTGCGTTCACTATGCCCCGCCATGCCATTCTGCCTTGGAGTCAGCAGACATTGGAGTCAAAATAGAGTATTAAGTCCCAGCACTGAGAAAGTGGCTAAGATACTATCAACCATGAACTGAACCCACTGAAAACTAGGAGTCAAATAAATCTCTCCTCCTGAAAGTTGTGTCAGGTATTTTGTTTCAGCGATGAGAAAGTGACTAATGTACACTGTAAAATAAATTCAGTATCAAGTTAATTTAAAATGTGTGTGCATATATATATATATATATATATATATATATATATATATATAAAATTCAGATAGGTCATTTCCTTATTTTATTGTTCTTTGACTTTTGTTATTTTTTTTATTTTTATTTTTTTTTGTGGGTACCGGGGGTCGACCTCAGGACCTCGCGCGCCAGCAGGCACCCATGCCGCTGAGCGGTATCACCGGCCCTTTTTTCGTATGTGGGTTCCGGGAGTCGAACTCGGGCCCTCGCGCTTGCCAGGCAGACATGTATGCCGCTGAGCCATCTCACCGGCCCTGTTATTCTGAAAAATGCTGCTTAATAGATGTTTTAAATTTGTTTTTCCCTGAGGTACTGGTGATTGAATCTAGACCCTTTGACCCAAGCTATATCCCTTGCCATTTTTTTATTTTCATTTTGAGATGGGTCTCCCTAAGTCTCAGAACTGTCTATACGGGGTTTGAATTTGCAGACTTACTGCTTTAGCCTCCAAGAGTGCTGGGATTACAGGCATATACCCCCATGCCCTGCTAGACTGTTTTGTTTTTTTTTTTTACTTTTTAAAGAGACACATAGATATCTTAATTATTTAAAAAAAATAGATTTGTGGGTTCATATGTTTTTCCTTTCAAAAAGGCAACTATTAAAAAAAATTCTGGTAGACATTGTATGTAAGTAGTGATTTGAATTTTTCCTGTCATGGGTATGTGATACTTAAAGAATTTAAATTATGCATATATGTACATATATGTGTGTGTGTGTGTGTATATATATATATATATATATATATATATATGATATAGAAGTAAAATGGAAACAATTATATAGAAACATACTTGAGTCTTCCCTTAATATACCTTCAGTTACCCTTAGTCAGCTGTGCTCTGGAAACATTAAATAGAAAAATCTTGAAATAAACAATTCATGTTTTAAGCCTGTGCCATTGTGGGTAGGGTGACAAAATTGTGCATTGTTCTATTCTGCCCCACATGACATGTAAATACGTCCTCTGTCCAAGATACATCCAAGCTGTATGTGCTGCCTCCCTGCCAGTCACTTTGGGCGTCAGAGCCACTGTCAGGGTATCACAGTGTCTGTGATCAGGTAACACTTATTTAATAATTGGCGCAAAGTACAAGTTTATTAACACTGGCTATTCAGACATGCCAAAAAAGCTATAAAGTACTTCCTTTAAGTGAAAAGGAAAAGTACAAAAGGATATTTTGAGAGGTAGAGACCACATTCTCAATAATATATTACAGTATATTTTTAAATTTGTCTTGTTTTATTGTTACTGTTGTATGTATGTAGATAGGGTTTGGTACTATCTGTGTATTCAGGCATCCACTGAAGTTTTAGAATTTACCCCACAGATAGGCCAGATACTTGTAATGTCCTCCAAATGAAAAGCTAAAACACACACACACACTCACACACACACACACACACACACACACACACACGCACACCCTTTAAACTTTAGCAAGAGTGTTAACTTTAAATTTTCTCTAATACCAGTATAATTTGATTAAACTGATTCATGCCTAGTTTGAATCATTCACCAGTAAACCTTTTGTTATTTAGGATCTTGTTTTTGTGATTGGCGGGGAAGTTCTTTCTTTAGAGAAAAAATTTCTAAAATATAGAAGCAAATATCCAGCCTTTTCATTGTACCCAACCTCCAAATATTTTGAATAACAAAACTATTTCCAAAGTTCTTTGTAAGTTGTTTTCTGTTTTCCTCAGTGTCCAGTTCGGTCTTCTGGTGGTTGCTGGTCCGTTAGTACCCTGCTTCTCCTGAGTTCTGCTCGTTAGAGCTCTGTGTAGGAAAGAAAGCATATCTGAGTTCTGACAGCCTGTGCAGTGGTTGAGCTTCTTAAGTTTTAGTACAATGTGCCTCAAAAACAAAACAGAACAAAACAAAACAACAACAAAAAACCCCAACCCATTTCCTGATCTAGGACTGTAAGGTTTTTTGGTGTTATTTCACATATTGGTGTCTTAGATAAGGGACTTAAAAGCATGCCGTATTTAAGAATCAGTACAGATATTTTTTGCTTGAAATTTTCAACAGTGTGAGAAATAAAGTTTCATGAAGTGAAATGCAGGCAATGTGAAAATAAAACAGAAAAAAGGGGAAGGCAGAGTAGCAATGCAAGGGAAATTAGATATTTGATATGGGAGCTAATCACTTTTAGACCTCTGGCCAGATTTTTTTTTTTTTTTCTTTCACTTGTGCAGAAGTATTTTTTTTATTTCATTCTTTCTGCTTTTGATCTCACCCCCTGCCCCTGACACAGTTGGAACATTCCCCAAAGACTTTGGCTGAGGTCACTGCTCAGTAGCTTTTTAAACTTCAGTTAGAATACATTCATTGATTTTTTTAAATAACCAAAGGAATGAGGACTTTTGAAAGGAGAATCTGAGATTCAGTGTCATGCTTGGTAATCTAAACAGTTTTGAGCCTTTGAGCACACCTCATTAGATGTCAGGTTCTCATCTTCAGTAAAATAGTAAAGCTTCTTCCATATTCTCTTGAGACTGATGTTACTTGACAATTTAACTTCACAGATGCAGGAGAAAAAAAGTCATTTCTCTGAAACTGACATTCAGTAACTGCATAAATACACAGAAATACAGTAAATCTTTTCCTAAACTCCAGTCATGATTCTATAGAAGATACTTGGTAGAATGAATTGGCACAACAACCTTTCCTTAACCTTTTTGTCTGTACCACCTGTAATAGTTTGAGGTTAAACTATTTTATTTGTCCAAATTTAACCGAAGGGGAAAGTATACTTTTCTGAACTAAAAACCTGATCATTAAGGACAGGGTAATAAATGTTTTTTTTGTTGTTGTTGGGTACCGGGGGTCAAACTCAGGACCTCGCGCGCCAGCAGGCGCCCGTGCCGCTGAGCGATATCACCGGCCCTTTTTTCATATGTGGGTTCCGGGAGTCGAACTCGGGCCCTCGCGCTTGCCAGGCAGGCTCTTACGCCACTGAGCTATCTCACCAGCCCAATAAATGTTTAAAGAAACGATCTTTTCATATCACAGCATTACTGCTTTTTAAAATTTCTTACTCAGGTTTTGGACAGGGTAGAATTCTCATATGACTTCGCAAATGCAGTCCCCAAGTTACCCTAATTCACCCTGTTCCAGCCCCATGTTTCAGGTTCATCTCTGTTTTTTTCTTTGGCTAGTGTTACAGGAAAGGAGATGGAGTGAAGTTAGGTAGTTTATATACATTGAAAGCCTATTATTGTGAATTGCATTTCAAAATGATTTGGTGCAAATATTACTCATGAACATCTCCAATACATTCAAAGTGAATTAATTCACATGTGACTTTTCAAAAAACCATCTGTTATATATGGCACCCATGTTTATAGCAGCACAATTTGTAATAGCTGGATCTTGGAAACAACCCAAATGCCCATGAACTGAGGAATGGATAAAAAAGATGTGGTATTTTTATACAATGGAGTACTACCCAGCCATAAAGAAGGATAAACTGGAGACTTTTATAGGTAAATGGATGCAACTCGAGAAAATACTCATAAGTGAAATAAACCAGATGCACATGTGTAAACATCATATTGTCTCTCTAGTGTGAGAAGCTAAAAGAGTAAATAAGATCCAAAATGTACAATAGATATTGTAAAATGGGAAGAAACTGTTCAAAAGGAAAGAGAAACTGGGATGGGGGAATGGAGAAATGAAGGAAGGGAAAAGCAAAAAAAAAAAAAATATATATATATATATATATGATATTTAAGATAGATATACTACTAATTTCTCTTAGTTCATTGAAAAGAAAGGTTTATGCTAATACTGTTTAGACAATTGAATGCCGATATCTTGTACTCTGAGTAACTAATTTAAAGATAACAATACGAAATGTATTAACCATTGTTACCCTCCTATTATCTTGTTTTGAAATTTTGTTCTATGTTTTTCTCTTTAAAATAAAAATTAAAAAAACAAAAACAAAAATCTGTTATAAAGAACAAGGTGATTGACTGTTTTCCTTGTATATGCATCTTAGGAAAAAGGAAAATTAATATAAGCTTTAAAATATATATTCAAAGAAGCAGTAGCAATCACTGTCACTAGGTTGCAGGTATGTTTTGAAATTAATTCATGGATTATAGTTTTCTATTTTATAAGAATTCAGAAGCCAAGTTTTTCCTTCCTGACCTGATTCTTGTATTTTGAAAAATATTGACTATTAAAATGCATCATTTTACTTAGCCAAAAAATATACATTGATGTCTATAATTCCTTTTCACTAAAACTTCTCAAATACTAAATTATTCTTATAATTTTATTACTTACATAACAAACTGTTGAAAATTTTGAACTTTTTGTTACAGAATTTTTAAAGGTATCTACAATTGTATAATTATTATTTAGTGCTACAAACTGATAGTTTGTAGTGTGTTCTACTAAAAAGATGATCACTTAAGAGTATAGTGTGTAGGCACACTTTATTATAAAGAAGCTCAGTTATTCCCATTATTACAGAAGTTGGAAACCATGATTAGTAGGCAAATATGTCATGTGTAATTATAGTCATAACATGGCCATTTTGAAGGGTAAAAACACAGGGTAGATTAATGGATTATTTTATGTTGATAATTTAAAACCTATTTCTCAAGCAGAGAAAGAAAAGAGCCATTATTACTGAGGCTGTAATGCTCCTGGAGCTCACCACCCTCTTAAGGGTAGAAAGGAGAGTTGCTGACCCCTGTCTTGAGTGTTGCAGGCGGGCAGGAGACCCTTCCTCAGCTGTGAACCTATCTTGCCCCCATGGCATTTCCATTGTAAGTGGAATCCTTTTCTTCGATGTTTGTTCTGGCCTTCGCCAGTCACATCTGCTGTCTGTTTTATCATCTTCGCTTCTATCCTTGGAAGCTATCCTTTCCCGTATATGATAGAATGCTAGAACTCCTGAAGGTGGGTTATTCACATCAGGTTTTCTCTTCTGCCATGATAGTGACACGCAGTTTCTCACACACCAGGTAAGCTAAAGCATCTGTGAGTCAGTCATTGGCCAAAAGAAAGAAGGAGGTGCTTGTGGCTGTGAAAACTTTGAGTAGCTTTGGATATTTGAGGAAGAATAATTACCTGCCTTTCAGGATCTTTTTCAAGGCTGCAAGAAAACAGCCAAGTCATACCCCTGAAGGATTACCATTACAATACAGTGCCCTAGCCACATGCCTGATGAAGCGAGAGTTTTGTTCTTATGCAGACAGTCCCTCACTTGCAGTGGTCTAATAAATTTATAATTGTGTGACTGCAGTGGTAAACATTCAGTAGAAACTACGAGTTGCACCCTTTCCTGAGCTGGATACCTGTTAGGATGCTCTCTCCTGGTGCTGGGCGGCTTCAGTGAGCTGCAGCGCACAGCCCCGTGAAGCAGAATCAACGCGCGTAGTGTACTGTGCGCCGAGCGACTCTGTTCAGTAGGTTGGATGTATTATATGCAGGTACAACTGAACATGTTTTTAGTTTATGATGTCTTTATTTGTTTATAACCTCATTGTAATTTGAGGAACACCTGTTCATTCATGGACTTCTGATGGACCAGGAAATTACCATGTCGATGGTGGCCAAAACAGTCTCTTTGTTATTGGTCAAAGCTTAAGGGAAATAAGGACATTGTCTAATTCTTCCTTTTTATTTTAATAAACAAAATACATCCTCCGAGGGGCAAGAACTGTTTGCCCTGCCCTATTCCCAGCCATTACTGCAGTGGCTGGGTGTATAGTAGATACCTGAAGTAGTTTTAGCTTCTCTTCTTTTTGTCTTTGCTGTCATATACTGTGGTATGATATGGCATGCTATGGTGTATGGTATGGTATCCTGTCCTTTAGCAGCCCATGTATGCAGACAGGAAAACTGGCTGTCACTACGATAAATCTCTTCCTTTTCTGGCATTAATTGTAACTTATTTTTGTGTTTATTTAAACAAATATAACAAGTTCAGCCTTCTCTAAGTAAAAATGTTAGGAAAATCTTGATTATGCTTTGAAGATTTTTCTCTATTTTGGATTTCCTGCAGTCTTTTTAACTTAATAAGAAGCTTTAGGTTGTCTGTGCGTCTTTGTTTTGTTTTGTTTTTGTTTTTGTTTTTTGAGATAGGGTCTCGCTATGTAGTTCAGGCTGTCATTGAACTCACTGTGTAGCCCAGGCTGGCCTCAACCTCAATAGCGATCTTCCTGCCTCAGCCTACAGAGTGTTGGGATTACAGGCCTGCACCACCACATCTGGCTGTGCATTTTAAACATACTATTTGTCTCTGTTGGCTTTCCCAAACAAAATTCATGATTTTTTTCTCCCACTGGTGAGGAATCTCAGGAATAATTTAATCTAATTGTCAAGTTAATAATGAAGGTAATAAAAAAAGAGAAGGTAAAGTTTTTTTTATAACAAGTGGTATTTAAAAAATAAATAGTGGAATTGACATAATTAGTAATCATTTGAACATTGTTCTCCTAATGAAGTTCGTATCTTCTTTACCTTTAGTGAACCCGTCTTCCTGCTAACTTTGGATTTAGCTTGCTCTTCTTGCTTAAGCTGGAAGCTATGATTATTGATTTGAGTCCTTTCTTCCTTTCTCATTCAGGTATTTAAAGCTATATATTGGCCTTAAAACATTGCTTTAGCTTCATCCCATAAATTTTGACATTTGTGCTTTTGTTTTATTTCAAAATATTTTCTAATTGCTCTTTGCTAATTTCAAATATTGAGAGCTTTCCAGTTATTTATTTATTTATTTATTTATTTGTTTGTTTGTTTTCTGTGTGGATACCAGGGGTCGACCTCAGGACCTCGCGCGCCAGCAGGCGCCCGTGCCACTGAGCGATATCACTGGCCCTTTTTTCGTATGTGGGTTCCAGGAGTCGAACTCGGGCCCTTGTGCTTGCCAGGCAGGCACTTACGCTGCTGAGCCATCTCACCGGCCCTCCAGTTACTTATTAAGTTCCAAACTCTTTTGATCTCTAATTCTTTTTTGGTTATGCAACACACTTTGTATGATTTTGGTCCTTTTAAATGCACTAAGATTTTTATTGTTGTTATAATCTAATGTTAAGTCTAAATGTGAATAAGAGAAAGACGGGAGAGTTTTCAAGCATAATGGGATAGAACCTCCATTGTTCTTACCAGAGTTCATTAGTTTTTCTTGAATAGTCTGTAATTTGCCATATGACTAGTTGATTTCCATTATAGTGAAACAGTTATTTTTGGCCATTTTGTCCATTTTTATCCTGGGTATTGGAGAGAATATTTACCAGCTTACTCACTTAGCCAGTCTCACAAGTCAGCCTCCAGATATTGTCCTTGGTATGTGGGCTGTGTTCTCTTAGGCCATGTAAGCTAGCACAAGTGGAAAGATTGAGGGTATTTATACTTACCGTGCACCAAGAATTTCAAGACGAGTTTGCACAAAAAGAGTTGAGCCTTGAGAAGATGAGACTTTAACATAGGTTATAGCTTGGGATGTGCATAGAGAGTGCAGGTGCCCTAGCTACAGGGGTTTGCATTAACATGCCACTCACTCCAGAACGGTGCTGCCGGAGGAGATAGTTGGAGCTCAAGCTGGCTGATGTCAGCATTTTATTTGGTAGAGTGATGTCCAAAAGGTGCTTATAAAACTAAAGAATGTAGTGATCTTTAGAAGATCTTCAAAACATGTCTCTATGGAAAGGACTATGGTGCATTTGTAGATCAGTGAGCAGAAAATGATTGTGAGAAAAATGAATTTCAGGAGTATTCTGCAAGGTAGACCTGAGAGGTGGTAGAAGGTGTTGTGGTCTGTGGTGACAGGTGGGTGAATTAAGAACAAATCATCTTGGACTCACCTTGACACTGTAATTTGGTAACTGGGGTGAGTTTTATCAATTACAGCTTTCTTATCCGTGAAATACGGGGAAATTATTTCTCTGCCTACTTTACATACAGGTTAGAATTATGGTACAGGAAACAGAGATGAAGAAAAAATCTGAGTACTAGAGAGAATAATTCGGTGGCAAGTGATGATGATTGTCAACAAGGAATGAAAGCAGAAAGCGCTGGAAGATAACCCACAGACAAGCAGAGTAGGAACTGAAGGGGGCAGTTGGAAGAAGATTTCAGCATCACGACGTTAGAGACGTAACATTTGAAGACCCAGGTGCAGGCAGGGACAGGGAATGCCATGCATGTGGTCAGTGTGTCTGCTTTCAGATCAGGGTCTCATCGTCTTAGTTAAACGTGATAGATATGAAGGGCATATAAAAGGTAATAAAAATGTAGCACTGAAAGTTAAAAATGACTTGAAGACTAAATTTTTGTCTCATATACATGAAAAGTAGTGCATTATAAATATTTCTCTTGCTTGTATTGCTGTTTTTTTTTTTAAAAATTTCAGCTGTCACTGACCTCTTAAAAAATATCAGGTTTGGAGATAGAGCTCAGTGGCAGAGAGCATGCTTGGTATGTGCCTGGCCCCAGGTTCAAGCTCCGCCGTCTCATACTGCAAATCATTTCATTGAGAGTGGCATGATCTTTACAAAAATGTTTGTTCATGTCGTTTCTTCATTCCTTCATGAAACTATGCTACATCGTTCACGAGGTGAGATCATGTAATTTTGGAAGTAATCCCTCTTTCATTGAGAAAATAAAGTTATCTTTTTTTTAAATTCCAAACTAATTTTTATTGGGTCTTCCTGGAATCTCATTTAAATTTGTGAAGGTGTCTTCTAACAATAATCTAGGTTGTGAAATATTGAGATGATTATTTTCTGAACAACCAATTTAAAGAAACATATTTTCTCTTGTGTTATAAATATCCTCTCAGCAAATATGAAAAATGGCAGTCCATATAATGCTATAGGAGAGGCTTTAGGGTGTAAATTCTGTATCTGGACATTTCGTAGTCAAATTCTAGCTTTAACACTTAGTGTCTTAGAACTTTTGTGTGTAAAAATGATTGATATCCATACAAACTTCAGAGGACTTTCAAAGTTTAAATGACAATACAGTGTGTTTAAAACAATATCTGCCACACAGTAAGGCTTTTTGTCAGTCAATATATATTTATGTCATATTGCATGATAATATCATAAATGTTAGATATATAAAATGTTACAGATAATATCATAAATGTTACATACATGTCTGTATGTGTATACAGACATGATGTGTCTGTGTCCTATCTTAGTATTTGGAAATTTAACTTGAACGTTCCTATTTATCAAGTATTCCTATTTATAAATTTTAATTTGTGAACTGAATCTTATTTTATTTTCCATTTCGGTATCCTTTATATTTGATTGGTTTATAGACTTTGTTCCAAAGCATAATTTAATTTTTAATTTTTCACTAAAGCAGTCTTAGTGCTAGACCCAAAGTATTTCTGTCTGATTCACACGGCCTCTCGTGAGCAGCAGTAATTTCAGTGCATTGCTTCTCTGTCACTTTTGAACCGTGTGTAACCATAGAGGAATGAAGATACTGTCTGAGGAGACACTTGAATGCATGTTTCCGCCCAAAAAACAACAAATTTTTATGTTCTTCTTGAGTACTTTCCTTCTAAGTAGTCACACACTAATGTTTAGAGCAGCTACTTTTAAAAATACTTTTAGATCAGTTAAATTAAGTAGGGAGAATTTAGCCCTATTACCTCACAGAACAGCATCATCTGGCAGGACGCATCTCTTGTGCGCCCGGTGTTTGTTTAATTTCTCTCACTTTTCCTCTCTTTTGTCCTGTGCGTTACCTCCCAGCTGCCCTTCCGCCAGGAGGCTGAGTGGCGACTGGTGAGTTTGTTTGTGATCTGAGCTGTCTGCCTGCCCTGAAGTGCCCTGAGTGGTTGTAATTTAGTGAAGCCCTAAGACACCGCGCAACCAAACTGTAAACTGAAGACTCTGTGTGCTTGCACAAAGAAAGGAAAACAGGACCTAGAACTGTAGCCAGTGCAGTCAAATTCAAAGGCCCATGTAGTGAAGTACTTCTGGTGTTCAGTCTCAATTTATGTGAGCCCAACACACACAATTCCTAATAAATAAACTTTCTTTTAATTTATGAGAATGTCAATATTTTGTTTACCCAGTCTCCATTTTTGAGGACCTGTTTCCTGCTTGTTTTGCTTTTGCCGTTTTCTTTGCTTGTTTGGAACTGAGGATTGAACTCAGGGTATTTGAAATGAGCTATGTCCTAAGGTCTTTTTATTTTGAGACAAGGTCTTGCTAAGTCCCTAAGTTGCCCAGGCTGGACTCCAACTTAGGATCCTCCTGTCTCAGCCTCCCAGAGTGCTGGGATAACAGGCATGCACTACAATACCCATCAGGTGCTTGGTTCTTTAGGGAGAAGTGATACAAACTGAAGAAGTCGCAGTCTCTATTCTGAAGCCCATCTTACTACACGGTAGAGTTCAGCACAGTGGGAGGATACAGTACTCAAAGAGGTAGGGAATGTCAAGAAAACGTGACTGCTGCAATCTGGCGAAGTGGGGCTGGTGGGATCGGAGAGAACTTCTAAGTGCTTAGGTGTCAAACTGTATTTCCTGGGTGAGAGAGAAAGACCTACAGGGTGGTGACGATTTTGGGAATGCTTGTGCTGTCGTTGCCCATGATTACTTGGATATGTGAAACATTTTCCAAATGGAATTTGTGCATTCTTCAAAAAAATAAAAAATGGGACCAATTAACCTATGTAAACAGTCTGTAATATTGAAAGAACATGTGTGATTTATTGAAAAGAATGCTTGTTCAGTGAAATTCAGCCAGTTGATTATAAAGTTGCTTGTCGTTGCCATTCAAGTAGTCAAGCGTGCCATTTAAATGAGGACTTAGATTGGTTTTGTGATACAGACCTTAGTAACTGGCCGGACGTGGGTGAATGCTTACTAGAAAAACTATAGCAAGCTGCGACATGTAATATTTTTAAATCCTCCTTCAAGATATAATATTTTCATTGTGAAGTTTCCACTAATTTGTTTCATATTGTATTATAGTGTATCTGATTTAAATCAGTAGTGATTTTATAAAGCAGAACTCAATTTTAATTTTATGCTGTTGACTTTCTGCTCCATATCCAATTCCTTATCCATTTGGGGACAAGATCCTAGGATAGCTAATGAATTTTGTCACTGTTTTGGCATGCATACAGTTACTTAACATTCTACGAAGAGCCAGATACTAATACAGAAATAGCATGATGAATACTAAATATGACAATAATTAGTTGAACTGATGCCTGTGTAAAGCTCATAAATAGACTCACTAAAAGGCTGACTGATGTGACTGGTTGCAGAATGGTTAAAACATTAATACGTGGAAGAAAATGGATCGAAGGAAAATACTTTCTGTTATAAAATGTCATTTTGATTACTAGTTTGATAATAAAATTAGAAAAATATGATATATTAAAGAAAATGAAAAATCATGTAAATTAATGATTTAAATTCATTTTTTTGTATTCCTGTTTTTAAAAATTTGAATTTCTGTAGATGTTTGAAGTCACTGTCTCCATGTATATATACATGAACACAGATATTTGTGTGTGTTTGGTTATATAGCATGACGCACTGAGGTCTTTCTCAATTTCTTTGCCACAGCCTTAAAGGAAAAAAGTACTCAGTGAATCCCCGGGGGTCAATCCCCGGAGCCACCGATAGACACGAGGAGGGGGGAAGGGAGGAGGGAGGGAGGGAGGGGGATTGTTATTTGACACATCCCAGTATCTTAACTAGTAGCCTATTAAAGAAACCATAATATTTCTTGGCAAACTCAGAATTCATTTTAAAGCCTTGTGTGTTCTTTTAACCTAAGAAATTTGTCACAAGCCCGGTGAATTTGATGCAGGAATATGTGTCCTGTATCTCCCGAATTTCCTGTTTTTAACCATGGTCTGTGGTGATAGCTCAAGCGTTGTGAGAAAAAGTAGACTTGTTAAGCAACAAGAAACATTAAAACGGTTCAGCAGTAACTGTAGAATAAAATAAACATTTTCTCTTTATCTAATTGAATCTTTGCTTTTTTCTTTCTTTTTACAGAAATGCTTAATTCAATAAATCAGAGGGAAAAAACATGGATCTTTAGCAATTAAAGAACAAATTAAGGTAATAATATTGTTGTAGTTCATATTTGTTCATAATTTCAAGATATATTTAATATATATTAAGTTATATGCTGTTATGAGTTTTTATCATATTTAAAATATGGTACATTTTAAGTGGAATTTTATATTTTTGACAAATTGACATTTATCATTATATGTCTTTGCAAAATAATTTGACATATTTTCTGAACAAATTATAGTAATGTATTTGACCATATCTGCTGAAGTGAGAAAATATACTACAGCCCTATCAAAAATATATGGGCAAAAAAATAAACAGTTTTAGTCAGCTTTCTGCTTTTTTGGAAGATACATATGTTGTGTTAACATTTTTAACTAATATTAAATAACTACACCGAGCTTTTGTTTCCTGTTGGAGCATAGATACCTGCACAGTGTATTATTGTCATTTTTGTTAAATTTATTTCATTTGTTTTCAGTTACATACCCGTAAGTGTGAATAACATCAGGAACTAAAATGTACTCATTTTATATTCAGGAAAATGTTTACTCTAAGGCAAATTATTTTCAAGAGTGATATTTCTTTTTATCCCAGCTATATTTTAGGGTACAACATGAAATATTCAGAGTATTACCCTAGATCACTGTGCATTTTTACCTCTTCCCCAGCAAATTATAATTGGCAAACAGGCCTTTATATTAATCAACAGCAAAAGTGCAACTTCCTCTCTTCTTGGAGTTACTGAAATTAATTCCTGTAAAATGACTCTGCAGTGTTTAGAATGGAAATTATTATAAATATACAGCCTAGAGGTAGGAATATCACTGTTTTCATGTTGTACATATTAAAATGAATTATGTTCATTTTGAACCATTGATATAATAATATACTTACATAATAATTGGTATGTATTTTAAACTACTATTAATCTATTTTCAAAAATTCTGTTCCTTTTCATTTACTAAAGGTAATGAGTGACTTAGGACAAGAAACCCGGCCCTTGGTTTGTAGGCAGCAGGCTTTTCAACTAATATTCCCTCTTTTAAATATTTTCGCCTTTCGTTGGCACTGTTTTCTCATCTGTAACATTTTCATATGCAAACAGTATTTTTCCACTCTCAGAGCAGATAACGTTGCATCTTTCATTTGTTGGCTTATTGGCACATTGCATTGAATATGAAATGTATTTTTTGGTACCAAATGTTAGTGAAATTAATTAAATTAATAAAAACAGTCCCTTTTCATCATTGTTCATTTTAATCCAAATAAGCATTAAATGCACTTACTCCACTTACTCTGTGAATATTAGTACATTCACAGTTTTTCAGCTGTCACTATTCTCTAAGTAAAAAACATTTTTATCGCCCTTAAAACTCACCTTATCTCCTTTACTGATCATATCCCATTCCTTTCTCATCTCTGTTCTTGGCAGCAGACTTTCTGTCTGTCTGGATTTACCATACAGAACAAATTATATGGTATGTTACCTTCATATATGGTTTTTCACTTACCGTAATGTTTTTGTTTTATATTCATTTAACATGATTAATTTTAATGTATAAATATTATTTTATTGTATGCATATACCAGATTATATTATTCATCCTACAGTTGATGGACATTTGGAGTTTTTTTTTCACATTTTAAGATACTATGTATAATTTAGCATGTTACTTATCTGTTGTATGTATTCTTTTCTATTGGTAATATATATAAAGGTAGAATTGCTTGGTGATATGATAGCATTGTGTTCCACTTTTTGAGGAACTTCTAAAATATTTTCCAGAATTTTTAAACCATTTAACATTCCAGCCACAAGCATAAGAGTGTTCCAAGTTTTCCACCTAATTGCCGGAAGTTGTTACTGTGTGTCCTTTTGACTGTCGCCATCCTCGTGGATGTCAAGTGGGATCTCACTGGGACGCAATGGTGGTAGTTGTTTCTTACAGTGTTTTAGTGTACTGTTGTTACGGTGTTTGCTTGTATTAGTCACCTTTCCATCTGCTGGGCACAATCTCTGACATCCACAACCTAAAAAAGGAGACCTTTGATTGTCTCATGTTTTATGGAATTCAGCCCATGGTCAGCTGGTTTCAAGGCAGAAACGCCATGGCAGAAGGGCACAGTGGATCAGAGGTGCTTAGTTTATGACAGATGAGAAGCAAAGCAGGGGAACAGGGGCAAAGGAGCAGATACAGTTCCCAAGGCCACACCTTCCTGAAATATCCAGACACACACTGACGTGTGCTCCGCCAAAGCCAATCTGGAAGACACTCCAGCCTACCAGCCACACTCCGCCCTTGTCAACTTGACACCCAAAACTTCTCCTTAAACCATCTTTATCTCCAAATAAAAGACAAAAAGCAAGGTCGGAATTTTGCCTAATACAAGTATTGTTCATACAACTGGAAATGTTATGGTCCCTTCCCCAAAGCCTCAACATTTACAGCATTTTTCGAAAGTACACGTCTAGGTTTATTATAGGACTCAAAGCAAACTCTTAGCTGTGAATCACTGTTAAAAAAAAAAAAAAAAAGGGCCGGTGAGATAGCTCAGTGGCGTAAGCGCCTGCCTTGCAAGCGTGAGGGCCTGAGTTCGACTCCCGGAACCCACATACGAAAAAGGGGCCGGTGATATCGCTCAGAGGCACGGGTGCCTGTTGGCGCGCGAGGTCCTGAGGTCGACCCCCCGGTACCCACACAAAAAAAAAAAAAAAAAAAAAAAAAGACAGGAAATTACAAATTTCCAAGATACAGTGGCACGGTGTAGATTCCCATTCCAAAAGAGAGGAATAGAAGATAGAAGAGAATTGGACCAAAACAAAACTGAAACCTAGCAGGCAAACATGAAGTCCTGTAGCTCTGTATCCGGCATCTGGGGCACCTGGTGGTAAACTGTGAGTTCTAAAGGCTTGGGTTGCCCCACACATAGACCCTGGCCTGGAACCCACATGGCCTCTCGTGGCTCTCCTCACGGCCTACAGCTTTCCTCAGCAGACATTCCACACTCCTGGCATCTCTGACTTCCTGGACCTCTACTGCGCTTCGGCTGCAATCCCACGGCCCCAGACACTGCCCTTTCAGGGGTCTTCTCCTGGCCTTCCAGGCCTTCCTTTGGCCACCCGCACTCCACAACTCTTGAGTTCTGCGTGGAAGTAAAATGAGCATCACATGTCTAGCACCCAGGTCTGCTGTCAACAGTAGCCAAGATCCCTTGGACCGTGGTTGCAGAGGCTTTTGAGTGCCTGGATGGCTGAGCACAGTGAAATGAATCCTAGGGAACTAATTCCCCATGAGGCCTTGTGAAACAGGGTGCCCAAAGCCTCTCTTCTGAAATGAAAGGTTGATACTTTTGCACCCTGGAGCCTGAGATGGGTAAGGTTTTGCTGATTTCTGAGATGTCCACAAGGCATCTTTTTTTCTGTCCCTGAACAAAGTACTTGGTTTCTTTATAATGCCACTAATCTCTTTAGCAAGCACATCTCTTTTGGCCCCAGCTTTACACATGATTACTTCTGGGCCACAACTTAAGATTTTTAAAATTTTCTGCTCTGACTTTTGCCCCCAATTCTCATATAAGTCTGGTGAAAAGCTGCCAGCAGTACCCCTTCCCCAGCCCGAATGGAATTTCCTCCATCAGATAAACTAGTCCACTGCCCTTAATGTTGTTCTGCAAAATCTTAGGAGATGGGCAAAAATGTAGAGATATTTCTTCCAGAGTGTAACACACATGGTCTTGATCCATCTACAGTGGAATCCTTGTTCCATTGAAGCCTCCTGCAACTGGCCTTTCCTTCTGCATTCCTATCAGCATTCTGGTCTTCTGAGCTCAAAGCAGGATCATCCATCAAGCTATGCTTACAGTGTTCTGGTCCTATAGCCCACGTCTCCAAGCCTTTCCAACCTCCTCCCATAAACAGTTCCACAAGCTTCTACCACACAGTCAGGTACACTTATAGCCATTTCTCTGCAACCAGTTTTCCTTATTAGTTTGCTTTCCCATTGCTGGACATAATACCCAACAACCACAGTTTAAAGGAGGAGAGGTCTAACTTGGCTTATGTTTTAAGGAGATTCTGTCTGCGGTCAGTTGACTGCAAGGCAGAAAGATCCTGTCAGAAGGGCATAGCAGAACACAGATGCTCAGTTCTTGGCAGTTGGAAAACAGAGCAGGGGAAGAATGCCAGAGAAAGGCCTGTGGGAAGAGACATCTATCCCAAGGCCTTGCCTCCATGACCCACCCAGACACACCCAGAACTGAGCTCCACTAAGCCCCCAGGCAGATTCAAAGCCAATTAAATTGACTGCTGTCCTAATAGCCTTATTGCTTAAGTGAGTTTATTTGATTACTGTCAAGTTTGAACTTGTCCTCACATTGAGACAGTTTCTTTTATGAAGTCCTATGTAAAAAATGGCAAGATGAAGATAATTTGATTAATACCACTCAACTCAATGATAAAAAATTGGCAGATGACCTTTTCCCTATTCTTATTATAAGGGCAATTTCAGTTTCATTATATGAACACTGATAACCTATTCAGAGGTATCAAAGGGCTAAGCAGACATTAAAAGTATTCAAGAAGACTATGAACTATGGATTTATCTACTATCTCAGAAATGATTAAACTTGTCCTAAGAATATATATTTTTTAAAGTTACCTGTTAACAATAGTACACAGCAACATAGGTAGCAGACCCCTTAATAACATCTGAAACATAAATTTAAAATCTTTCTGGTTTATTCAGCAGTATTTAAAGTCATGCTTACTCTAGCAATCCAAAAATTTTCACTAAAGTTTGTGATAAGTCTCTAAATGTGTTAGGAGATTTCCTGCACAGGAAGAATGAAGTCACTGAAGCAATCCTAGTCCTTCCTGCTGTGCTAACAAGGACTTAGCTCGTATGTGAAAAAGTATACAGCAACAAATGACAGCGTGTTACTTAGAAAATATTTTTGAAAGATGATATAAAAGGCTTTGTTGTAATAAAAGTGAATCAAGTATTATAACAATTTATATAGTATGAGAAAATTACTCTTTATTTGGCCATAATATTTATTCCATATGTGTTAATTTATGACATTTGCTAGATTGTATTTTTTAAAATCACATTCACTGATATATATTTTATATACAGCCAACTCACTATTTTTAGTTTATAGTTCTGCTTTGATTAGCACAAAAATTTGTGTAAGTGCCACCAAAATAAATATATGAAATGTGTTCTTCACACCTAATATCCTACAAAGGGGTAGAGGTAATATCTACCTCATGCCCCTTTGTAGTCCGGCCCCTCCCTCTGCAATCAGCACTAAGAACTGTTAGATTCCATTTTAATAATTAGATGCAAAAACAACTGAGGAAACAGCCCCCAAATTGAAGACAGATTCAATATATGATCTTACGTGTGTTACCCTCTCAGTGCATTAATTTTACCTATGTAACAGGAGGTTAATAAAATTTTCCAACAGGGAGCATTTAGAATAGAGCTACACATATTGTAAGCGCTATGTAAATGTAAAATAAAGTACTGTTTTTGAACTTCAAGGGAAAAGATGTACTGGAGAAAAGGTGTATTTTCCATATTAAATAACCTCTTTAGATGTACTTAACCACAAAGCATCAATCCATAGTTTTTAAAATAAGAAAGCCTATTCAGTAAAACCATTCTTCAAAAAAATTTGGTTACTGTATCCACTCTTCCAATTCATTGCATACATCTGAGGAGTAATCCTCACATTGTCTTTCTCACACAATGCGTGCTCACCGGCGTCTTCTGTCTGACTACTTGTAGGCCCCTCCACGGCCACTACCTTACTCTGCATTACCGTCCTCCCGCCTGGATGGCCAGCACACACCTAGTGCTTTCTTTGACCACCCGTTCTCATTGTAAGGCCAAGTACTGTTCAGGCTTCACTCCAGCTGCCCAGGCCTCGCTGCCATTGGAAGAATGCTCTAGGCCACTCTCTGTAAGATGTGAGTCTTCGTGATCCCGTTTCCGATCACAGTCTCTTCAGTTATTCACACGGCTTGTTTTCTGGATTTCAAATACCCTCTTCTTCTGGTGGCCTTCCCTGCATATGAAAGTCATGGTTTATTTATAACTGAAACTGCCCTGGAGCACCTTTTGCCCCCATCTTCTGCTTTATTTTTCTCCAGAACGTGTATTACTGCATAAGACATAATTTTGTTGATTGTCTGTTCCCATTAGTTCACACATTTGAAATATTCTCTCTTTAAAGCACTCTTTTAATTTCTAAACTTATGTATCCTTTGTATTGTAGCACTGGCTTTGTTCAGTAATTCATATATTAGAAAGAGTACTCTTTGGGTGACTACTTGAGCAGAGGCAAGTGGATTATCTGGGAAGTATCTGTAATAAATCAGTTGAGGTATAATGAAAATCCAGTTTACGGCAACAACAGTGTGATCTGAATAGTAGTAATACATTTCAGAATATTTACAAAGTAAAATTGAGAGCTCTTAATGACTGATTGCATTTGAATGGGGAGAGAAAATTTGAAAATCAGGAATGAGTCTCAGGTTGGAAACTGCCAACCCTTTTGGTTGTTATGCTATTAACTAAGCAGCCTTCCATGTTTCTTTAAAGGTGTGTGTGTGTGTGTGTGTGTGTGTAGAGAAGTAGTGATGGAATTTTTATGGAAATAACAATGTTTAATTTTTGTGAATAACATTCAGAACTGAATGATAATTTTCATCTCTAGATAGGAATGATCTCTATTAATGTAACACCTACAGTTGAAAGTCATAATTTGTATCACTGTTTTACTCCTTTGATTATCAAAATCTTAGTGAAGTTTACATTTGCTATGACATTGCATTTTCTAGTTAATTTCAAATCCACACTGAGAAAGTGCAGAATGTAAGAAATGGCCATGGGCATAGTAAAAGCACATTAATTATTCAGAGAGTCAGTCCTGATTGTGCCATTCTTGGAAATCTAGTGGCTGTCACAACCTGTCAGCTGTATCGTTAATGCCCTTCAGAATTTATATACATAAATGGTAATCTTTGGAAACCTGCATGAAGAGAAGTCTGACATTCGAATGATAGCTGCCAGTCAGCTGAGTACAGAACAGATTGCCCGGCCCTGTTTACGCCAGGGAAAGGGCCATAGTGTGGTGAGCAGGGGACAGAGTATATGCAGATCAACAAAAATGAAGCCCATTTCAATAGAATTTTTATAAAGATTAATGAAACCGTAACCAGTTATTGAGTATCCTGGCATAAGTATTTCCCACAGCTTTTTCACTTAACTTTTTCTGTTAAAATTTGTTTCAAAGTGGCTGTTATTAGATTTTTTATGTTAAAATTGGTGCATACTAAGTACTCTTTATGATGTTAATTGTCCATGAATACCTATTTTTATGTGTAAATCCTGAGCTAGTGGTAGCCCAGCACCTTGTGTTCTGATTCATGTGCTAAATCAAATGTTGGCCTTAAACTGTCCACTGTTGCCTGGAAGTCACAGCACGGAAAAATACCATGATGGTTCAAAAAATACTGCTGCCTGCTCTAGAGGGCCATCCTTAGTGGAGTGAAAAATATTCTTGAGTTTTTGGGCCAGTGAGATGGCTCAGTGGCGTAAGCACCTGCCTGGCAAGCGCCAGGGCCCAAGTTCGACTCCCGGATCCCACATACGAATAAAGGGCCAGTGATATCGCTCAGTGGCACGGGCACTTGCTGGTGCGCGAGGTCCTGAGGTCGACCCCCGGTACCCACAAAAAAAAAAAAAAAAAATTCTGAGTTTGAATATTTGTTACATTGCCGTTTGTCTCACAGCTAAAACAGTACATTATTAGTTATTAATTGTTTTCTTCGAGTGATTGTGTCCATTTTCTTTTTTATTGAGCACATGTGTTTTAAAGCACGTATTGTGTTTCATGAAGTTCAACATATATACATAGATATATATATATCCATAGAACCACAACCATCATCTGTCTATATCTGTGCTCAGAATTGTTTTATTTTTATATTTTATTTTCTTTGTAAAATTGTGTGAAACTTACGACTTACACAAAATTAATTATCACCATAATTAGGATTCAAAAAAGTTTTATCATCTAAATTTCCTCCCAGATACTCCTTGTAATAAAGGCCTGTATGTGTATCTACCTCTTAGAAATCACAGGATTATTCTCTACTTTTGTGTTTTTAAATTTTTCAGAATGACATGTAAGCCAATCATAAAGTGTTCCGCCCTTTGAGACTGATTGGATTCACTCATCATAATACTTTTGAGATTCATTCCTGGTGAATCCTCGAATGTATCAGTAATTCATTCATTCTTATTGCCTCTGTATGGAGGTATCATAATTCATTTATCCATTCAACTATTGAAGAACATTTGGGTTGTTTTAATTTTTTTGGTGCTACTAAAGTTGTTATAACATTTGAGTGTTTTGTGTTTGTGACTGTGTGTACACATGTGTAAGTTTTCATCTCTCTGGGGAAAATACCCAGGCATGAGATTGCTGATTCTTATGGTAAGTGTACACAGTATATTGATTCTTTATTATTCTGAGTTTTTGTTTCTATTTCTGTTTTATTTCTATTTATTGTACTGTTTTTATTATAAAAGTTGGTAGTGTGGAGAAAAATTATCTTCTTCAAATACCAAGGCTTGTTAATTTTTAAAATACTGGCCCAACTGTTACAAGGTCTGCTCTTATTAGTTCCTGAATTTTGGTAGGAAAATTACATCATCCAAGTGAAAAATGCTACTTTTATGATTTTTTTCCTGTCTGTGACACGTTTCACTTTTCTTTATGGGCAAATCTTATTTTCTGTAGTAAATAACGCCAAGGCGCTTAACCAAAGCAAGGGTGCCTCAACTGTTCTCTGTGCTGCCTGACATATTTGGCTGATTTATTCAAACTAGTGCTCAGATCAAGTGCTTTTTGCATGGAAAGGACCCTCATTGAGAAAATATGTTACAATATATTCTAGCAAATTTGGTCAGGCAAAACTCCACAATTTTAAATCACCAAATTTTAAAATAATGATATAAATATCAAAAACTAAACAGGAATCTTGACAGTAGATATTAGGAATAATAAGAACCAAAGAAATACCAAATCATAAGAGAAAAATTACTCAATAGAGCAGATTTTATTATATGTCAGAGCAAAATTCTTTGTGTATCCACAAACCTGTGAGTTATATACAGATTATAAATGTAGTTTCTATTAGAAAGAACCCTAGACCAAATTGCCTTCACCCTAGGCCAAGTCTCCTTACCTTTTTCTTCCCGTGAAACCAGGGCACATCGTATAATCTCTCTGGATCGTAGTGTTCTCATCTGTCCAGTTAGTGAGGGCGCAAGAGAGTATCCATAGAGGACCTTCTTGCTCTAAGAAAATATCATGCTGCAATTCCGTGATGATCTTGGGTCATTGTGAAGAAAGAGTTTGCTTGTGTACTTAATATATTCTGATAGAAGTCAAGGGTATGCATTTTTTAAAGACTTTATAAAACACTTATAAATTTAAAAAAGTTTTGATGCTTGAAAAGAATCTTAAGTAGTCCAGACTACTTAACTATTATAGAATTATTAATTTCTCTAATGTTTTTCAAAATTTCAATTTAAAAAAATCCTTTATGTAAGTTAGATGAACTAAATACATGAGGGAAATGTATACTCATATCCATGTGTTTATTATTATGGGTTTTTATTAGGAATTGTAGTTTTAACATTTTTCAGAATTCTAAATGTCAGTAATTTATTTAAGAAGTGGTTCTGTTTAATTATATAGACTTAATGACAAATCATTTTCCTTTGTTCGCAGTGAATGAACATTTTTAATAACACTTTCGAATTTGCATAAAAGAAGAGCCTATTTAAAAATGTTACTTTGCTTCATACAGAATAGCTGCTGCTTTATTAAGTAATGTATTTTAAATACTAAGGAACGTTATAAATCTTGAAAATTAATGAAGATTAAACATAAATTTCAATTTATGGAAATTATTTAGTACGCATTCTATTAGTGTTTGACGTGAATAAGATCCACACTGTGTTCTGCCATAAAAATGTTTTCCCGGCTTGGAGAAAACCAGAGGTCTCAGTGGCTTCATGGAAACTTGTTCCGCACGTTGTGTCATAACGTGCCAGGTGCCCTTAACAGAAACCTGGAGACAAAGTAATGATTCTTAGTGAGAGGCCTCAGGAACTGTTAGCATATTTAATGTATTTTCCCACTGGAGAACAGAGAATAGACATTTTAAGAAAATGTTCATGGCACAAACATTCTCTGCTTAGTCAAGAATAATGCATAATTGTCATGGAGGGAATATCATTTTCCTGAATGATGGCGTATTGAGAAAAGTAACTCAAGTGAAACTTAAGGAAAGATTAAGAAGACCAGTTTATCAGTGTATTACTGTGATATTGTTGTTTTTGAGATGAAGATATCTTGGGATTATTAGAAGTACATTAAAGGTGGAATAAAGTGACAAAAAAATCCTATCATAGATGACCTGATCAAAAGTTACAGTATTCTATAAATTGATCACAAATGCTAGTGTTCTCAGCACCAATGAAAGCTGAAGTGAACTCTTGTTGACTGCATTTTCACACAAACCTTTGTTCTATGTACTGGTGGAACTTTACTCGGTGCTGGAAAACCAAACTTTTTCATCTTTCTAACATATAAATTTTACTTAAATGGATGTTTTCCTGTCTTTCGTATCTCTCCAGTTATATACACTATACACATTTTGTCTTTTGTCTTGATTCCTAACATGTGATAGTAGGAGAGAATTTAATTGCGTTAAAAAAAGAAATAAAGAAATTTGATTTCTTGATTTGGCCTACTGCTGCCTTTAGTGTTCCGAGAACAATAATGCAATTAGCTAAAATGTTTATCTACAACATTTAATTCCTGGAGAGTATCTTCTCAAATTGCCTCTTACAAGTATAATGGAAGCAAGCAATTGTTTGTTGGCTTTGTTGCCAAAAAATGTGAATGGCTAGATTTTCATAAAACTTGGTGGGAATGCATGTATAATCATGTAAACTTATCATTGCAAAAAGAATGAAGTAACTACATTTTGTAAGGAAATACTTTTTGTTAAACTGTATCCTAGTGTTCTTAGCCACAAATGAAGAAATCTTCTATGTTATTAGCTTTCCACAAATGAAATTTTTAATAGATTAGTTTTCATTTCAATTTAACATCATCAGTGATTAAGTACATTGAATTATCAGTACTTTTTGAATTGTCAGTTACAGGATAGTTCACTGATAAGTAATTGAAATTATGGGTTGATTTTTATTCAGGATACAGTATAACATTTACAGTGTAAATGAATGCTTTGTATCATTATGCCAATAGCGGTAAATATTGAAACCATAATTTTCTGTGATATCACCTTTTAAAAAGAATTACTTATAGGAGTAGAGCAGAAAAAATACATTATAATATCTTTACTCTTTGTGTATTTTCTTAAAAGTTATCCCTGGGCAAAGTTTATATAACTGGTTTATTCTGCAGTATGTTATTCCAGATGCGCTCTCTCTCTGCTGGAATACTTTGTAGCTGCACATAGAACACACCATGATATTGTTAAATGATACAACAATAAATTTGATAAAAATGAGGATTCTAATACGTTATTCAATTCATTTGACAAAAATACCACAACAAATTAAAGTTTTCATCTAAAATAGCCAAATCTAACATATTTGAAATAGATCATAAAATGATAAAGATGCCTTCAAATGCTTTACCTAGATTGAAGTTCAACAGAATGACAAGCAAATTAAATATGAAGCCATTTGGAAAACATCGATGTGGAAGGGAATAGATGAATGCTAGTACAGAAAGAACAATATTAGTAGATTTATTATTAGGAAGATACTCCTGTTTTCTCACTGAGAGGAATAAGACTCATTCAGTGGAAAGTTTTATATTTTATTATTAATTTTCTAATATAATAACATTATAAAGTAATACATAATAATACTAACGAAGTTTCTAGAAGTATACCTTTACAGAAAATATCAAATTCTATGTCATTTACAATTACCAGTCTTTATCAAATTAGCACTTCTACATGAGAACTTTTTTTTCTTGCATATAAATACAGCCTGTCTTTTTATGTTGTTACAACTTCTGCTCTCGTTACTATATCTCTCTGAATTTAAAGTGAAATTCACAGTCCTACTAGGCAGCAGTGCTTTTACAGAAAAAGAAAATGAACAGGATAAATGGGACAGATGCTGACATGTCCTCTACTTCCACGTCTTGACCAGCATTAAAAACTCATAATCAGGAAGGTATTCAAGAGGAAAACGGGCAAATGTGGAGAAGTCAGGGAAAATATGACATCACATGACCTGCTGTGATCCTGCTGAAATTTTCAGAGAAATTCAGAGCCCACATTCTTGCCCAGAGTTGTAAATTGAAAGCCTTTTGCTAGCTCAGTTTCTAGTTTGTTCTGTTACCTGTTTCCCCACCCACTTTCCCCCTATTTTGGACCACATCTGTCAACACCAGCCTTCCAAAGATACTGATTCAGACTAATTCTCTTTTGTTTTTTGCATTTTCTAAGTGCTACAAATAAATCCTCCAGCCCTTTGGGAAAATGTAAAGAACCACTGGGAGTTACTAATCTCCCTTCTCCCCAAATTGAGAATATTAGTTGGTCTCTTCAGGCTTCCCAGGGGTAGGTTGACTTCCCTTATTAGTAAGACTTACAACTTTAAAGAAAAATTTTAAAATTTAAATAAAAGATTTTCCTCTATATTTCACTTCCAAGACTGTGTGGTGTATAGTAGTAGAAAATATAATGGGCAAGTGCTAAAGCAGTCACCAGAGAGCCACGAGGTCCTGTATTTTGGATAGGTAACTAAATCTGGACTTTGTAAACAAACGCTTTGTGGAAATTGCTGGTGGGAACTATTCTTCATATTATTTCTGAGGTCTTTATCACACCCAGCAGGCTAGACAGCAAGTATTGAAATAACACAGCAGTGCTGATGATGACACATTTTACTTCACCTCAGGACCAGAGCACTGAACAATATCTCAATGAAACTGCAGGGCTCAGTTTGTCAGTATTCTTCCGGGTATGCCGTAGAATTAACAGTAAGAAGTTGATGAATGTTAGAACGAACTGTTTACCAGAACTCTAAAATGAAAAGCAGCTGGGTGTGGTGGTACACGCCTGTAATCCCAGCACTCTCGAGGCTGAGGCAGGAGGATCTTGGTGAGTTTGAGGCCAGGCTGTACTACATAGTGAGAGTCTCTGTCTCAAAAATAAATAAATAAATAAATAAAATAAAATAAAATAATAAAATGAAAAGCAATGTGATGATTTAGCTTTGAATTTTGATAGATAAAAAATCTGTTTAGTAGATCATTAAATATAATGGGATGAGAATAAAAGTCTGTTAATGTATTGACTATAAACAGCCCTACAGTCCACTTGGAATAATACACTTTTTTTCTCACTGAGTTACTTTTTTTTTCTTATGTATGTTGGTTTTTAAAGTTTTTAGCCTAACTTGAGTAGTGAGTTTAATTCGTGGTGGTCCTATCAATATTACTAGTAAAATAGTGTTTTCCTTTTTGCCTCTTTTGGCCTTGCTAGGTTTTGCTGGTTATTCAACCTTTTGACATCTTGTGTGTTGTTACTGTTGTTTTTAATCATCTCATTCCATGTATGGGCTCTCTGGTATAGAGAAACATTCTGGTTTTTTCTTTTCCATATTTTACTTCATTGGTTTACTCCTGAAAAAAAAAAAAAAAAATGTGACGTATGCAAAGGGTCTCCCAGAATCTAATATTTATTTAAGCAACTAGATCAGATCTGATGTAGAGAATTGGAAATAAAGGAATCCTCTTTTTTATTTTTGTCCTTTCCCTCTCTCCTCTTTTTCTTGTGCCTTTTCTCTTTCCAGTAGTGTCCCCCTAACCCTCCACACTTCATCTCCGCCATCCACATAGCCCCGTCGTATTTTCCTTCTTCATTCTTTTTAACGGCAGCAGAAACAATAACTTACTCTAGGTTTACTTGAATTTATTCACATATTCTAATTAGAAATAAAACTCCTGAATGGACCATTTACAGGACAGGACAATCCTGTACTTGTAAGTAGAAAGTATATGGAAATGGAAATTGTCCGCGAATTCAGAGATCATTAAAATTATTATTTATCTAAAGGTCAAACTGGTGTGTAAAGTAAAATTTTCTTACTTCAGTTAATACTCGGAGCTTCAGTTAAAAATGTATAACATTTTAATGAACCATGTGAAACTCTCGGGGATACAGACAAATTTTAAAATATTTTTCATAGTTGGAACTAGTAATAATTAGCAAATGGCACTGTTGTCTAGCCTTAACTCTAAAAATTTGTATTATTACTAAAAATCTAATCTTAAAGACAGTGTATTTTGAATGTAAAGTACAATTTTAAATGTTAACTATTATATAATCAGACAATAATACATAATATGATTATTTAAATTTATTCCTATTTCACCATTTCAAGGTCTGTTTTACAAATGCTGTGTATCTTATATATTCAGAATTATTTAGGTTTGTAATTAAAAGCAGGAAAAGATATTAACAAATAGTATAGCTGTTAACAAATAGTAAGAGAGACATACTGTTCTTTAATAAATGATTAAAAATACTCAATAAACATCTGAACTACTAATACTCATTCCAATACCGAATGTGTTGAAGATTTCATGTAAGCTCCGTGGGTCTCATTTTCCACTCTAACAATGGAGACTTAATGACCAACGTATTGTCCTGACGCTAAATGTTTCATATTGAAAATCTTTCCTCTTGCTCTATAAACTTAAACTATGTCATTTGGGATTTCAGGAGTGGGGAGGAATGTCATCGTATTTGTTCTTATATATGATACATGATAAGCTGGACAAGAAGCCATCAGAATCACCAAGTATTATTTCTAAATGTAAAATGTTGGGTTGACTAATGCAGTAAATTTGTGTTTAAAGTAGAGGCAGTGAGTACCAAGGCAGATAGACGATCAGTGCAGGGAGGTCCCTGCGATAATACACAGTAATTTTTTTCAGCAAATCAAAATAATTAGCAAGGTGGAACATATTTCCTTAATGCAGTCCTGGGCATTTATCAACTTCCAGGAGAGTGCTCATCAAAAAAAAGGAAGAAAAGAGAAAAATGCAGTTCAGGTTTTGAACTTCATTTAATATATCTATCATGCCTTCATTAATATATCTGGAAGGGTTAATTTCATGTTGTGGAGGGCAGTATAATTATTATAGAAGCAACTATAATTATTGTAAGTGGTTGTGAGGAATTAAAGTGTTGTACAGCTTCATTTATTACCTTAGCATATGAGACCATTGTAGCAAGCTTTTACTCCAGCTGAACGGGCATGTGATATAAAGAATTAAAAATTTGTAAAAATCTTATATAATATACAAAAGAGCAAAATGATATTCTTTCCTTTCCTGAGGTGAAGAGAAAGTCGACTAGAATTAATTCCTCTGTTTGAAGCAGGCGTTTTGTAACAGAGAACCATCACTATACATCGTTTCCGAGATGCCTTTTGAATAACTGGCAGATCAGGCTGTGGTAGCCACGGCGCTTTATTCCTTCCAAACCAGTTATTGTGCTGCTAATTAGAATTGGATATTGGTGGTAGTGGAAATGGGGGAGACTATCAATGTTACTTTGTGTTAAATTTTAATCACACAAGTTAGGACATTCAGAATTATGGCTTCCATGGAAACCACAACACTGAGCCCTGTGTGAAGGCATTACAGTGGGGGTCTTTGATTAAAAGAAAGTAAACCAGAAGTGAAACAAAATGCTCCATATGTGCAGCTAAAGTTACCCAAAAGTGTGTGTGAGGGGGAGTACAGTTCCCTTGTCCTTAATTACATTTGCTTAATGGTATATCACGTGTTTTCAGAATACACTGAGCAGTGTGTTATAATTCTCATGCGGATGTACTGTTTTCATCATATTTTAAATGATTATTTCTCTAGTACCTTTTTCGTTTGTGTGAACCATTTTTTTCATTTCTAAAATAACTTCTGATTCTGACCTTTGGAAGCTTGTGACAGTTCATGTGGAGGAGGACTTTTTGTTCTCACTGAAAACAAATTTTTAAAAAGTGGTGGTAAGAATTGTAATACTTGGATTTTTGCTTATACTTTTTCCACTCAGGGTTAAGGACCTATTTAAAGTTTTATTAAGTGAGTTTTTATTTTTATTTATTTATTTATTTTTTTTTGTGGGTACCGGGGGTCGACCTCAGGACCTCTCGCGCCAGCAGGCGCCCGTGCCACTGAGCGATATCACCGGCCCTTTTTTCGTATGTGGGATCCGGGAGTCAAACTCGGGCCCTCGCGCTTGCCAGGCAGGCGCGTACGCCGCTGAGCCATCTCACTGGCCCTTAAGTGAGTTTTTATCATCAATGTGAAAAATGTCCTAAGCCATAAATGAGAGTGTTTAATTCAGAATATAGAGAACATTAAATCTGTAAAAGGACTGTTTCAGTGAAAATAGTTGCAGTTGTTGTCTCTGGTCACTGTAGATACAATGTACTTGGAGAATATTCATCTTTTAAAAATTTCTAGTCAAGAAAGGGGATAATAGTCTATAAATCATTGTTACCTTTCTGTCTCCTTTTAGGTAAAAATTGAATGTTCAGAAGAAAATTTTATGTTTCATGCAGTTAAGTACAAATACCAGCATGACTGAGAAATATCTGCATTATAGAATGAGAAGATACCTGCTCAAATAAGGAATTTTCTTGTGCTGCAGTCATGATTTATTGAGCAATTATTATGGTTTAATTTTGCTAAGTTTGTCATTATCTAAGTTTATCTACTAAGAAGCATATAGTTTGTGTTATTGTTGAAAATGAGTTAAAAGGGTGATAAATACTTTATGTATTTTACCTGTAAATATAAAAATACCAGACTAATATTTCTCAGGATATATTACAAAAACCTATAGAATATATTAATATCATGTAATGTAAATTCAGTTCTATTCTATGAATAGTTCGGTGTGGATGAATGCAAATTTGTCAGTCTTTAATACCATATAACAGAACACTAACCTTTGAAAGGGTCAACATCCTGGATTCCTTTCCTTTCCTTTCCTTTCCTCTCCTTTTCCTCCTTCCTTCCTTTCTTTTTCTTTCTTTTCTTTTCTTTTCTTTCTTTCTTTCTTTCTTCCTTTCTTTCTTTCTTTCTTTCTTTCTTTCTTTCAGTAATGATTATTTATATTTCATCTTTACATAATTTACTTGCATGACAAAAATTAGTTGTTAAATACTATGTTTTAAAATATTTAAACAACTTTCATTGAAGATCTGAATATCTGATGATCCGTTCCATTTTGAAATAGTTGTAATACTGTCTAATTGGGTCCAATATGAAGCACATTTTCCTGTGTGTAGATCTTAATTAAGTTGAGAGGTAAATGAGGATTTTTCATTGATAGATCAAGTGTTGGGAATGTGGTTGCAGAATGTAGTTTGCACACGTGGCTACAGTGGGCCCCTAGGTTGCACCCTGAGACTTCGCAGAGTCAACCACACAGGATACTTATATGGCCCCCTAGATAGGGTGACACTACTGAAAATCAACACACCGAAATTTTTGTTTCCTTTATGAGCCTGTGTTAGTTAATTTCTCATTGATGAGACACAATACCTAACACCCACAATTTAAATGAGGAAAAGTTTATTTTGGCTCACAGTTTGTTAAGCTTCGTACATGGCCAGCTGGCTCCAAAGCAGGCCAACATGGCAGAGGGGCCTGGCAGTGAGAAGCAAGGAGAGATCAAGGGAGGAGGGAAGGAGACTGATCCTTCCAGGCCATGCCCCCAGTGACCACCTCCTCCAACCAGGCTCCACCTTCCAACCCCCAATTTAGCTATAAACTCATTAGGTGCCTAATTCACTGATGAGTGGCACAGCCCCATGATCCAGTCACTTCCCAGAAGCTCTACCTGTAAGCACGTGGGGCTTGTGGGGACGTTTAGATATAAACCTTAACAGTGCCTTAAAGATGGAAGAGGAAAACAAGGCAGCTGGGTATGTCTTGCCCCTTTTCTGAACTCATTTGTTAGAAAAGTCACCTTAGTCCTTCATGGTATGAATAAAGGCTGGTAGATGCCAGGAAGTTACATTCAGTGCTATTCTTTCACTTTAAAAAAATGAATTCAGGGGAAACGGGGCTCTTTTCATCCTTACTTATTCAATTGTCAAACAAATCTTTAGTTACATACAGTGTTAATCTGTAACAAAATGTCATTGTCTTGGAGGCTTAAATGGCAGAAATTTATTTTGTCACAGTCATACAGATTGGAAGTCCCTCATCAAAGCTCTCTTCCTGGCTTGTGTATGTCTTCCTTCCTGCTCTGTACTCACACAGCCTTTCCTCAGTGGTGCATATGGTTTGTGAGAGCTCTCTGGGGTCCCTTCCGAAAGATCACTAATCCTGCAAGAGCTTCACCCTTGTGAGACAATAAGAAATATACAGTTGGTCTCTGTCCCAATTTCCTCATACACAGCACCTAAACCATCGGAATCTCTGAACTAATAAGTGAATTTTCCTTAACCTTTGGAGTCTCTCAGGTTATAAGTGTATAACTCAACTTTAGTTTTGCTCTGGATGGCCTCACATCTGAACTGGCTGCAAGGGGAACCAACCATATAATTAGAGGGTAGAAGAATTCAGTCTCACCTTCCATCCTCTAAGGAGGACCAGGAGATCACCTTAATCACCAGTGGCCAATGACTTAATCAGCCATGCTTATTAAAAACTCCATGAAAATCTAAAGGACGATGCTTAGAGCATTTCTGGTTTGGTGGCCAGATGGAGCGTCTGGGAGTGTGGTAGGCCTGCAGAGGGCTTGAAGCTCTGTGCCCCTTTTCTTACTCCTTGCCTTATCCATCTGGTCTTTCATGAGTTGTATACATTCATGATTAATTGGTTTTCTAGCAAGTAAACATTTTTTTTGTGTTCGTTTTTTAGTTTTGTGAGCCATTTCAACAAATTATCAAACCCCAGGAGAAGCTAATAGGAAGCTGTCACTTTCAGCTGATTGGTTAGAAGCACAGGAGATGTAGGGTTACTGTTGGAAGTCCTTGGCGGGCAGGCAGGGGTATTGTGGGATTGAGCCCTTATCCTGTGGGGTTTGGGCTAAGCCCAGATGGATGGGGTCACAATTGAATTGAACTGTTGGACACCTTGTTAGGTGGGAGATTTGGAGAACTGGTTGGTGTGAGAAAAACTCTCACATATTTGGTGACCAGAAGTAGTGAGAGGAGTATTAGTATAGAGAGGAAATGGAAGTTTTCCTTATAAACTTTATGACCTCACTGTACCTAAATTTCTTCCATAGAAGCTCTATCTTCAATACTGTCACATTGGGGATTAGGGCTGCAACCAATAAATTTTACAGAGACCTTAATTCACTCCATAGCACCTGCTCTGTGCCAGTCTCTGTACTAATATGGAGCTTACAATAATAAGCAAGTTTCTGATACAGTGTTTATATCAGTTGAAAGAACACATTTCTCAAATAATTGCCTTAATGAATGGGTAATTGTAAGTTGAAGCAACTTCTCTGAAGGAAAAGAATAATCTTTGAGTAAAGTATACATATATGTAATATGTAACTATGAAATCCAACAGCCTGGTGGGTTTAGAGGGGCTCTCCCCAGGCAGTAGTGATGCCTGTTCTGGAGAAGAAATGCAGCTTATGTAAAAAACTTTGTTCATGTAGGGAGCAAGGTTTGGTAAATTTTCCAGTATGAGGAGGAATAGTATCTTGCTGTTTTCCTATTGTGGCTTACCTTTTCGTCTGCAAGAATACAAGAATAAATCTGTTAAATTCAGTTGAATTTAAAACAGTTTACCTGAAAAAATTATAGTCATGCCTTTTGATACTTTGTTATCCTGGCTTTAATATTTATTATTATAGAGGATGCCTCTAAATGTTACTGCCAATGAGTGGAACGGTCTTTCAGTGCACCATGTTTTATCACCACTCTGAATTGCAAAAATCTTAATACAGCAGGTACTTTAATCTAGATCAATGTCACATTCACTTTTGTCCTTTGCAAAAAGTGTCTGCTAATAGCGAAAGAGTCAAAGAGAAAATCCACTCAGGTTTTCAATTATCAAGGCAAAGAGTATCAGAGTAATAATTAATGACTCAAATAGAAAGCTTTTTTGTCTTTTTATAGTTCTTCTGTGTTGTGCGTGTCCTTGTATTACAATGTCTGAGGGACATGTGAGCATGTCGCATTAATGATAGAATAAGGACAGGCGGCTGAGATGTCCACGCAGTGTGAGGCGCGTGCTACTGCTGAACACTTGACCCGAGTCTTTACTAAACCCTTTTCTAGACCTGATCTCAAAATGTTTTAACAACATTTTCTGGCCAGGGATATAGCTCAGCGGCACAGTGCCTGCCTGGCAAGCACAAGGTCCTGAGTTCGATTCCCAGTACAAAAAAAAAAACAAAAACAAAAACAAAAAAACCTTTACTTACCTGTGTGAAAAGAGGTGGAATTAGCTGAGAAGAGATTCTTACGTGAGTCGTAGGTATCAAGAGTCTCCGGAACAGAGGCTGCTTACTCACTGAGGGAAAAAAAGGAAAAGAAAACAATTTTAGATTATAATGGGTCATGATTTTTACACTGAATAAACGATTGTAGTAGGAAGAGAAGCATGTATTTTCATAAGCTTGGACATAACTTTTCAATTGGTGTTACGGATGTCATCCTTAATTGTAATTAGCATTATTGCAACTCTGTACATTTCTTGTAAAGGACGCGTTTCTGTGAGAAGAATTCTAGGTAAACTCTTAGCACAGAATTGTAACTGTATTTGTTATGATCTCTATTGCACAGATATGTATCTATAGTAAGACCCAAAGTGATTCTTCAATTTGGGATTTATGATGGCAATAAAAATGTTTTTGAAGGGTTGAGGCACTGCCATGGCTTGAAAATTGTTCGTTAAGCCAAATGGAATACTAAACTGTTTTCATACATTTTCTTTGATTTGGATCCTTTACAGTCCTGAAACAAAAATACAAAATATGTAGTATACAAAATATAACGTATTATATTATATACAAACATATACAAACATTTATATTTATATACAAAATATAAAGTATATATATGAAATGTTAATACTTTGAGTTACAACTCAAACTTTCAATTTTTTAAGTTGAGAGTCATAAAGAATTCCACCAAAATCTTACTGGTTTTTTGGTAGCAGAACTGAACTCAGGACCTTGTGCTTGCAAGACAGGTGCTGTGCCACTGAGCTATATCCCCGGCCCCATCACCAAATTCTTGTGTTGAGAAGCTTCTTTGTATAAAATTCAAAACATGTTTTTCACATTGCCAAATGCTAAGCTTTCTGGTAATTAACAATACTCAGTTTAGTGGTCAGCCTCAGCAGAAAAAGAAAGCATTTTGTTTTGTATAATCCAAAATCTGTTTGTGACTAGGATGCTAATCCTACTAAATACACTTTTGCCACATGTGAGTTATGGTTACATATTACATTTAGTTCAGCCAAACAAATTTGAGAAGAAGTTAAAGATATTTCCAGGAATAAACAAACCTCAAGCAGTTTATACAGTTATTCATTGCAGTGGTAAAACATTCATGGTTAAAATAGTTACACTTAACTGAGAAGGCTCTGGACACCTGCTATTTGCATATAAATTATCTTGTTTAATCTTCGCATCAGCTCTGTGAGAACGGACTCTCTGCTCCTCTGGTGATAGATGAGAAAAATGAGGATACAAAATTTGTGAAAAGTTACAGAGCTAACGTGGAAGAACCCAGCTGCGACCCAAGCAGAGACCAACATGCTGCATGTGTGTCGTTCGTTTTGCTGTAGTTTCCTGTGTAGCTTTTGACCCTGCCTGTAAGAATAACTTGAGAAGCTAAATTTCATATATCATTATTAGTTCTTGTACTGTATAATGAGAGACTATGTGTTACTTGTATGAGTTATCAATATACTTAGCAGATGATGTATCTTATTAAGGGAAATGGGTAAGACAGTATTTTATCAGTGTATCTTCCCTTGGTGAACATGCAGATTGTTTTTTGCTGAATTTAAAACTGATTTAACTCTCTTTGTGTTGATAGATAATGCATATTTTATAAAAAAGATAGGAGATGTTATGTTTTTTCCAGCTTGTATCATTTTGAATTTCATGTTTTCCTTTTTATTTGTCAAAATATAACAGAATATGTAATGTGGTTAATTAGTCATTGGGTTTATTAAGCATTTGAATTATCATACATTCATATTTGAAGAGGCAGGAGTGGTTCAAATAGTTATCACTATAGTGTGTACAAAAAATATTCTGCAGTACTTATTCAACAAGTCAGGTTAGTAAAAATATAAAACACTGCTGGTATTGTTCTTTAATAGGTGAGCTTATCTCCTATAATGGCTAAATGATGTCATTGGTATTTCCTTTTGCTAGTAGTAGTATGCTGCATGCCACAAATCATTTCATGGAACCAGATGTTATAAAAGAGAGTATATAAGGTTTTACGTTTCAACTACATTTAAAATAGTAACATACATTGGGCCGGTGAGATGGCTCAGCGGTTTAAGCGCCTGCCCGGCAAGCGCAAGGGCCCAAGTTCGACTCCCAGAACCCACATACAAAAAAGGGGCCGGTGATATCGCTCAGCGGCATGGGCGCGCAGGCGCCCAAGGTCCTGAGGTCGACCCCCGGTACCCACAAAAAAAAAAAAAAAAAAAGTAACATACAGTTAAAATAGTATTATGATTACTGTACTCTAATTTTTATGGCCTTTATTGAATTCCAGAGGCATTCTAAGCAAGCAAAATGATTATGCAAGTTATTCAGTGAGAATTCTGTCCTTTGGTTTCAGTGATACATTTTATATTCAATGCCTAATTCTGATACAACGAAATGTTACAAGAACTTAATTTTGAAGAACTAGTAACAGACAATTTGAGGTACTTTTTTTCTAATTGGAAGCTAAGATTGGAGCCACAGGAAAAGCTACATTAAAAAATATTAATTTATTTGAAAATGACTTGCTTTCATATTGCAAAATTAGATGTCCTTAGTTTTCACTTGTTCCGTTTTGGAAATCCATGATGAGAAAATCGTCTCTGTTCTTTAAGATTTGAATGATGTCTGAAAGTGCAATATATTTCGTATAATAGTTAATCCCTGAGTTTCTTTTCTAATTTCTACAGAGCTCCAGCTTTCTAGGTCCTTGTTTCTCACAGTTTTTCTTTTCTCATGACATCTTGATGGTATCTTAGAGGTGTTGTCAAGAAACAAAGCAAACAGTAACTGTGTGAACCAATTTTTAGTTCACCTTGCATCTTGTTTTACCTTCCAAAGCTTTATAACAAAAGTTTCTCTGTCATCATTATAGAACAACTTGAAAGACTGGAAAAAAGCAATAGAGATTCAAATCCCAAGAGATAAAGGAGGCTGGATTAGCTCATATGTAGTGTACACATTTAACCATTAATTTTACAGATGCATGCACTTAAGCCATAGAAATTCATTTGGCTTGCATTGTCAAGTATAAATATGTATACTCTATAAAGGAGTGAATGAATTCACTAGAGAATAGACGAACACATGACTGAAAAAATAAATGAAAGGATTCTTTGTGAATCGTGAACTCAAAATTAGAAATTAGTTTCCTGTGACAAACATTCTGTAGACTGTATTTATGAGGACAGTATCTGGAAAAATAGCCATCTTAATACAGATGTTGGTGATTCTATATTACATCATTTTTGGAACCAGAAGACAGGGCTGTTGGGAGTAGAAAGAGAAGAAAAGGAAAATAGAAAAACATGTTAAAATAAAGTAACCTTGTATTATTTACAAGACAGATGCATGAATCTCAAAAAAATTTCTCCAAAACATAACATACTTCAAAAGCTGTTTTAAAAGATCACATTAAATTAATCATTACAGTCTTCGGTATGCATTCTTTTTTTGGACTCTTTTTCTACTTTTTTTTTTTTTTTTTGCCTCCAGTGAATTCTGAATTTGGAGAGTTCATTAGTTTAGACCTCACCTCTCCTGTTGGGCCCCAGTTGGTCAAGGAGGAGACGTCAACCGCTGACCCTCACCTGCGTATTTGCACTCCATGGTGGTATTAGCTGTCACCCATTCCTCCGGTCCCCTGTACCCTGTTTTGTAGGGTACAAAGATAAATTTGATCATTCCTTGCATGAGAACAGGTTACCAGAAACCCCAACTCCATTTTCCAGCTTTTACGGGTATGGAGGACTGGCTTTGAGCCGTAGCATGGTTTTCTGTTTTAAGGCTTATAAAATTGTTCCTTATGAGCATTTAAATTGGAAATTAAATTTTTAACCAAGATTGTTCATTTATATAAAATACAAATGATGCATCTTAAAATAATTGATACTAATATGTATGATTATATACTTAGATTCAAATCTGAATTAAGTTACAGCCTAACCACCCCCCCTTCTGGAAATACAATGAGAAAATACTCAGTTTGTACAATGCCAGGGTAGTTTCATTGCTTCTTGCTCTGTCTCATGTGCTATTGAACTTATTTATGGGTGCTTATATTATCCGTATAAATTAATTTCAAATAAACATTAGTAATGTAGAAAGCTGTTGATTCTTCAGCCTGAAGATACTGACTTTGAAGTGAAAATAATGAAATGTTCATATTCTCTCATCTTAACTCAACATGTCATTCAGAATAATCATTTTGGCTGTGCAATTCTGATATTGGAATATTCTGCCTAAAACTGTATCTGCCTGGTTTATTAGTTTGCTTTTCCAGTTAGATTTTAAAGAAAGTAAAGGTATGCTTAAAGATCACACCGCAAGTCCCATTTTTTGAAAAATATTAAGATACTAATATCCCTATCATATTTATCTAGTATGATACATGTGCATTTTAACATGTGTTATGATATCCCTAATTAATAATCTAAAATGCTATTCCATAAGAACAACAACAGCAACAAAAAAGAAATGCATTCACAAAGCCTGTTTGTGTGGAGGTCAAAGTGTTTCAGTTACAGGCAAAGACATCTCATTAATTTTTCACTCTGTTTTAATAATATCTTAAAAAAGAAAACAACATAAGCCTTTAAAAATCAAAATTTGAATTAAAAAATGTCATAATTTTTATTAAAATTGACGGTAATTTGTTCCATAAGGTTATGTCCAAAGAATTCTTTTCTGCTGTGTCTTTTAAATAAGTGCAATCTATACATTTTATATACACTGTTTAAATTCAAGTCTCTTGAGAACTGAAACTCAATCTGGAATTTAAGTGATCAGAGAGTGGGAACTTTAGGATAGAACATATTATAGTTACATTTTTGTCTGTGAGGATGGATCTACTACACTATTTTTTCTTTTTGCAGTAATTAAGCTGAGCCCTTACATTTATGTTTAAATCTCATTTGAATTAAAAATGAAAGAACAACTGCTCAAATCAGCATTTTGGCAATTGTAAGTGCAGGAAAAATTCAAATTCTAAAAGTTATTTGTATTTACATTCTCTTTTAAAAAATTCAAGCAGAATATTTTTCAGCTGTTTTTTTTTTTTTAAATATGCGGGTACTGGGAGTCGTCTTCAGGACCTTGTGCTTGCCAGGCAGGAACTTATGCTGCTGAGCTATATTACCAGCCCCCAGCTGGTGTTTTTAAAACTCAATAAATTTGTAAGCATAACTTTATCAAAATTAGGAAAGGAACTTTGTACAATACTACCATTTTATCTGCAAACCAGGCCAGCTCTGTAATTGCGGAATACAGTACGGTGTGAACTGATAATGAGCCTTAGCAGGGAAGTCAGCTTCCCCTTTGCATGGACCCAGTACTCGACCTTTGGTGGGAAGTGAACTCCAAGAGCCTTCTTTTAACCCAGCCCTGATCTCTAACTTGACCAGGGTTGAGTCACAAACCCTTGCAGTGGGCCTGCAGAGCTTACTGTCCTGCAGCAGGGAGTAGCTTTCTTGCCCTGCTTGGAGATTGCCACATGGTGTGTTCCCAGTCCAAGTCTTCGTACCTAGACTCAGGTGTGTCATCAGGGGGCGCAGCTGCTGATGTGGTTGTGGAACAGAGTGGGATGCCAGATGGGAACAGGAATTTTCCAGCAAATGAGACTCTGGGACCCCGTGCAGTGGAGGTAGCAGATATCGGCTACACGCGAACCAAGGTCCTTGTCATCCTGCACATGCTCTGGGAGGTTGCCTCTTGTATCATTTATTCTGGGATAGTTTGTCAGTTTTTCTTTGTTTCATGACATTGATATTTATGAAGAATACAGGATGACTGTTTTATAGAGGTCCCTGAGTTTTTTTTTTTCTTCTTGCAGTTTTCTCATGATGAGACTCATACTAGAATTTTCTTTTGGCTGAAAAACCATGGGTTGCTGTAGTGCTTTCCTCAGTGCACATATAAGGAAACAGGTGATGCGGGCAATGATAATTCATCAGCTTTGCTTCCTCCATAGAGATTATGTTGGATCAGAGTAAGCATGGTTATTTCTCAAATAGTTTGCCAAATTTTTATTTGCTTAATATGTGATTAACTGGTTATTTCTAGTGTGAGAAGACCTGTGAGGATACTTAAGAACAATATTGAACCTTTCTAAGTTTGAGTCGTTAATGACACTTCTTTGGCTTTGCATACACTTTTGGGTAATTGGCTCTTTCTTTCTTTATCTTGTCGGAAAAATTAGCATTTCTTTTTAACTTCTACATTATATTCTGTTTTCTCCACATTTGGGTCCTGTCAGAAGTTTCAAACACAGGGCCGGTGGTATAGCTCAGCGGCATACGTGCTTGCCTGGCAAGCGCAAGGTCCTGAGTTCTGTTCCCGGTACCCACAAAAAGGAAAAAAAAGAAAGAAAGAAAGAAAGAAATTTCAAGCACATCTTAAGATGAGTTGCTGGAAGGACTGCTTATATTATATTTATCAAATGTCAGAAAACATTTGGATATTTCAGAGATTTCCCAAATACTTCTAGAAGAAGTGATATTACTGCAAAAAATCACTTAAAAACTTCAGGCTATAAATCAGTCCATTTCAAGATAAGAATCCATCAAGTTTTTAACATTCTCCTTATTTAGATTAAAATTTAAGAATGTTAACCCTTATTTATTCTTATTAGTAAATATGAATCAAGTTTTTTTTTTTTTTTTTGTGGGTACCGGGGGGGTCGACTTCAGGACCTCGCGCGCCAACAGGCACCCGTGCCGCTGAGCGATATCACTGGCCCCTTTTTTTGTATGTGGGATCCGGGAGTCGAACTCGGGCCCTCGCGCTTGCAAGGCAGGCGCTTACACCGCTGAGCCATCTCACTGGCCCATGAATCAAGTTTTGACTACTGTGTCTCATCCCTCCACCTAAGTAGACTTGGCATTTTTTTTTTTTTTTTTTTTTTTTGTCTCAGGTCACTGTTCGGCCTGGGATGCTGTCCTCAGCAGTTTCGGTTTACTTGGGTAAGTCCCATGAAAGAGGTGGGCATCGAGTGTTCTAGGAGTGTTGTGTAGACACAGGACTCAGTTACTATAGAGGGAAATATATATCTTTATATCTCTCTGCTGGGACTTCTGATTTCTTTACTGTGTTTCGTGCATTTTCTATTGCTCTGTGGAACATATTTAGGATGGGTGCCCTAAAGTTTCTGTCAGATAATTTTAACAGATGACATCCCTGTCATCTTGGCATAGATATCCACTGGTATTATCTTTACCTTAAGTTTCGGGTGTTCTTGGCTCTCCCCACTAGGCCTTCTCTGAAACCACTGTTTTGAGGGCAGACCTTGAGATGCCTTTCTATCACCTATTGAAAGTGGAACTTTAGGCTTTTTCTTGGCATGGATGGGGACAGGACTAGAGGTGTCAGTGTTTGTTTGCCTAGAGTAGGGCAGTGTCTTTCTGAATGTTTTCTGAATTCATATATTGGCCCTTCCCTGGTTCTTTGACTCAAGAGAGCTAGCTTAAGTTTGATCTATTTTTGGTCTGTATCTATTGGTGTTTTCAGGTAACCAAGTTCTTCTGCTCCTCATCTGAAAATATGAGACAAAGAGGAAACCCAGGATATCCAGTACCACACTGTACCTTGAATTCAAATATCTCAATCCATCTGCCTTATCCTCTTCATCTTTCAGCCTTCTTACATTTATTTGATGTTTATCATGCAGCGTTTTTAGTTTTACATAGCTAGAGGAATGGAAAAAAAAATATGTCTACACCTTTTCCCTTGAAGCAGGTTTTATAATTTTACTAAGAACAATTCTAGATACTGCTAGAAAGAAAGAAAAACAAGAAGCAAAAGGTGTATTCCATGTAAGATTGCAATTCATTTTGGGGATTTTCCAAATGCTGTGCTCAAAAACTTTCTTTTGTGTGTATTTGACAAAATGCTATGTGTTTTCCCATATCCAAAAGAGTAGAAATGCGGTTTCTTTTTAGGGTGAGAACAAGGCTACTGCCTAAAGAATTGGAGTTCTGTAAGTAAGGAGGAAATAGAAAGTGCATTTAGGGTGATCACTTCACTGTCTTTGCCAAGTGAATTCTTCGGTATTCTGCAATTGAGCATATACTCTGAACATCTGACATGCTTATCTCTTTAGAATAGCAGCAAATGTAGCTAAAATTTGCTTGTAGTTGTCTTTTGTGCATTTCTTCTTGTTATGTACCTTGAGCATGGTACATAACATTTCCTTTGTGTTCTTATAACACTTTATTCTTCCTACTAATACATGAAAAAATTGTTTTTGTTAAGATCTTTGTTTCTTGATAAGAAGGTATAGATTAGTAAATTCTGCAAAAAAAAGCAAACAAACTTTGAATTAAAACACACTATTTGAATAGAGAACAATACTCTGTTCAAAAAATTCTCAGTAGCCCATCTTTATTTTGTTTTCTCATACAATGTTTATTCACATGAATGTGTTAAATTACTATGACTCAGTATTTAATTTTATTAACTGTGTTGAATGTTCATTCTTCTGTGAGCGAATTTAAGACAAAATACTTAAATGGATATTCAGGTAGCACACAGTAACATTCTAAACCTCTATAATGCATAAATTAAATTAACTTTAATTCAGATATATATTTATCTTTTGGTGACAATAAAGAGAAATGTCATGCTTTTAGTACTTTACTTGATTTAGGATTTTGTACTGTGGTTTCAAAGGCATTATATTCTTAGCTAAGATGCAGTTGTGTTAAGAATGAGTATAATTCATACAGCATATTTTCAGTAGATGTTTAACAAAATTATGATTTTATTCATTTTGGTTGTTTTCAGAGATTTAACATGTATTTAGGTATTTTTTAATGATTTTTATAACTTTAAATCTGATTGGGCATGACTGCAGTGTAAGACACTTTAAGGAACATTTTTGTCTTAGCTTCATTTGTTGTTCTTTCATGGTATTTTTTTTTTAGGAGAGAGAACCATTTTAATTGGCCCAAATATTACCACTATATGAATGGATATTAGATTTTTTTTTGTGTGTGTGTGGGTACCGGGGGTTGAACTCAGGACCTTGCGCTTGCCAGGCAGGCGCTTATGCCGCTGAGCCATCTCATCGGCCCTGTATTAGATTTTTGACTCAGTAATTTTTATATACTTTAGTTTCCACAAAACATTCAGTGGTTAGCATTTCTTCACATATTTCTTTCATATTGAATCCTAGAGTAATGAAGTGTTTGCATCAACCTGAAGTTTAGAGATTAGTTTGCTCTCATTTGTATAGATGAAAAAGCTATAAACAGAGTAAGGCCATGCCCAAGGCTCTAAAATCATCCATTTATTTTAAGAGTAAAAAGAATGTTATTATGTAAATATTTCCTTATTTCATAAAACAGATTTGCTCACAAAATGAGAAAGTCCACTCTAGTTGTTTTGGAGTGGTACTGGAAGAACTATATTCAAATTTCTGTTTTGTTTTTTAATAACTCCATAACCAGAAGCAAAATACTTGTCTGTTACCAGTTTTCTCTAAAACTTGCAAATGTTATCGTACAAACAAGTTCATACAGTTGCTGTAAGAATCAAATGAGATGAATGTGAAAAGTACTAGAGGTCTAATCATAGAATCAATGACAAAAAATAATTTCTCTGTATGGCACCTTTATCATGTACTATTATTCCTATAGTGCTTTGTTCATTGACCTGGTTACTTTTCTTATAATTTATACAAAGAAATTAAAATATTTCTAAATTCTACAGTGCCAAATACAAGTAGGAAAATTTTCTTCATGATTTCATGCTAAAACTAAGTTTTATAGTATTGATTTAGCAAATTAATTAATACAAATTAATTGATTTTTATAAATACTGTGATTCATACTATCACGTAAGTAAATATTAGGATGTATTCGCCATGTAATGGTGGATAGTACCATGGTATGGTCAGTGGGCATTAGTCAAAACCTCACATGATAGAGATCTTAATATCTATTTTCAAGAAAAATATACATAGTGTTTATGATTAGACACGAGTTTTCTTCATTCATCATTATTATTCCCTCACCCTTCCTTGAACTTGAAAATATCTATTCCTTTTTCCAAGTTCCTCTTAGATACTATCACCTTCATGAATCTTTTTCTAACTTCTGTTTTTACTTATATAACACTTACAGTTTATTTAAAGGATATACTAAAAAGAATCCATCCTTTCCAAGGCACCTAATAAAATGAAATGTTGCTTTGTATTTTCCTGTCTTTCCGCATCTGAAAGGGAGCCTCTGTCAGATTTCAGTGTGTGCACATTGGAATTACATGACAGAAGAAGTAGCAGTTTTCAAAATGATATTTGGGTAAACATAAAGGAAGATGAAACATTAAGTCATACCCTTAGAATTATGAAGAGAAGCTGAAAATTGGGGGAGCTATATTATAGAGCTTTGCTATCAAGTTTTTTTTTGTGGGCATAGCTAAAATTACAAAATAAGAATGACTAGATAAGACGAGGTAAAATCACAATAGCTTATCTCATCTAAGCTCATTACGCTCCAAAATTTTAAATTTTGTACAGCAGGAGCAGAACATTGCAAGAAAAAGATATGGTACTGAGAATCAACTAACTGAATAAAACAACCAGGAAGGTATTGAGCATTTGAGTAGATAACCAGAGAAATACTAGGATTCTGATAGATGGAGAAGGAACAGTTAGAAACAGCACTCAAGGAACAGAATGGGCAAACCAAGAGGCCATGAACTTCCATATTTCAGGGAACACTGAATTTGGTATGGATGGGATTTGCTGGAGATGAGGTGGAAATTTGTATTGCAGTTGCATTTCAGGAGTTACTGGATGCTGTGTTAGAGAGTTTAGACTTCATGCTGCATCAACCTTACATCCGTTGAAAGTAGAGATGAACCCATTTCAGACAGGTCTGTATGGCTGAGAGCAGTGGGAGAGGCGATGCGTGGGAAGGGAGTAAGGCAGGCCAATGAATAGGGACTAGCGATATTAACACAAATCACAGGCTAAGCAAGAGCAGGGTCATTAGGAGTGGGCAGTGACTGTAGGATGTTTCAGACTTGATAGGCTTCTGCACATCCTGGTTTGTGTTGTTCATTCTACAATCAGAAATGCATTGTTTTATATTTAAAATCTAGCATAGGGATAATGAGAGATAAGTAGAGTTGATGTAATGTTTATGTCATAGCCATAAGGCATGAAAAGAGTTCAGAGTATGAACATATTTAATGAGGAGACTTTGGCAACGTCTCCATTTGAGATAGAGGTTGAGGAGTTGGTGAAAGAGGCACTTTAGAAGGAAACCTGGAAAGGGAGGACAGTGTCATAGAAAATAATAGGGAAGGGAATTTCAACGAAAAACAGTGTTTTCAAGTTTACAGATTTATATTCTAAATGATTTTGGTGTCAGACAATACAGCGCACACTCAAATCTGAGAGGCAGTCTATATATAACATGCTAGGCAAGAGCGGACTCAGAATTTTGCTGTCTGGCTCTGCCACTTAACAGCTGTCCAACTTGGTGGCATTATGTTTTGCCGCCTCAGGTTTCCCTATCAGTTAAATTGGATTGACAGTAGTTGCCACCTATGAATACGTTATGAGAGTTAAATGAATTAATATTTGTGCTCGTATATGCAATGTAAGGTGTATTTTCTTATCTGTATCTACCATATTTGACATAATACCATATGTTCCGGATCTCTGTGTTATATTCCAGATTGTATATGTACATATGTACACACACATATATCTATATTTTAAATCCATGTAGCTATGAGGTGATGAAAGGGATCATTGTGTAGTAAAATAAGCCATTCTAAATATCGCTACTTTTAGGTATTGATAATTAGACTTAGTTATAGCCCTAGGTTTAAATTAACTTGTATTTATCTCTAGAAAGTGTCTGGTTACAGTTTTGTTAGCACAGGAAACAATCACAGTATTGTGAGAGAACATAAACCACTTCGGGTTGGGAAATTAAAGACATTGGTAGGTAAGTGAAACTGGAAAACTGAAAACTTAGTGAAGGAAACTGTTTTGCCTGATTTGCTAATAAATGGCAAGGTAGATATTCACATCTGTATCTAAAGAAACACAGCCCTCAGTTTCCTTAGGTTGGACCGTGTTGTCTGTCCAGAAAAGAAAGGGTGGGAAAAAATACTGTGACAGAGAACCACACGTGTCTGAAATGAAAGGAAACACCTAGCGCCGCACTGCAGAATTCACCAGTATTTGGGCTTTTGTATTATATATCTTTTTATGTTCCAGAGCATTGCACATGATATTTTTACAGTAAATGTAATAGAATTGTTTGTACCCTGGCCATGATAGCTTAGAGTTAGGGAAAAATTATTTATGGGGTTTCGTTGGCTTATTTCTTTTCTCTTTGAGGTAGCTTTATAAATTTTCATGCACATCTTTTGCAAAAGCCCAATAAATGGTTAATTTTTTCTGTTTTGTGGGCAGTATAATTTAAGAAATTAAGGGAGTGGCTTCCCTAAATATTGAATGTTCAGAGGCTCTAAGTTATTATAAATTGCAGTTCAGAAATATGGATGGGAAATAGTCATTTTAATTAGGAAGAGACACTTGGAAATGAAGTAATTTTTAAGGTAATTTCCTTGGTGAGTGTTTTACTGATAGCTTGAATTTATTTACCATACAGATGTCATAATAAAATAGGTATTTATGGGATAGATTTTAATTAGAAATAATGGCTTGTGGAGTTGAAGTGATGAATCATTTTATCCATATATTGACTTAGGTGGCCCTAACGAAAGATGATCCCATTGACAGCTCTGCACTGTCCTAACTGATTGTTTTGTCTTCTAAAACACAACAAATTTGGTCCTCCATCTCAGTTTGTATTCAGAAGCTTTACATCAACAGTGAGATGCAAAGATAATCAAAATATTAACCTGTTCTTTGGAAACAAAAAGGTAATTTTGCCTTTCATCATAACTGCAGCACTTTATAAATTAATAGAAAAATATCTTATATGGCTACACATTTCTAAATGTAAATGGGATTGGAAGGGAATCAACCAACCTTGTCAAATTTATGAGCATGAGTGCAATAGTCTAGCTGATGAGATGGCTTTGCAGGTATGAAGGATATGTCATTCAGAAGGACACATTGATTTGAGTTAGTTCTTTTCTGTTTGTTTGCATTTAATTATGTCCTAAAAGGATTGGTATAGAAAATAAAATATACATGAACTAGCACTTCTGATTTATAAAAGTATATCAATGACATTTCAATTTAGAGTACAACCTCTGCAGGAAGACTAAAACTGTGTACATGCAATTTGCATTAACAATATTAAATTCAAATGAAAATTTATTTTCATTTCTAAGTCTTCGTTTAGCTAAGATATTTTATTCCTACTGAAATGTACATTTTAATATTGCTTGTACTTAAAACCAACAATCAATAAACTGAGATACACATATAAATAAATAAAACTTGAGAAAATACATACCTAGTTTCTTTCTTTGTCCATGCCTTGAAAAGGAGGGCAGTATTTCTTAATGCCCCTTGTATAATACAGAATTAAGAAATTGAATCTACCAGTAACCGACTATGTGGAATTCAGATATTTTCCTTTGAGTGAACTACATATCTGATATTTTGGAACTATCATACATCCTGATGAGTATTTTGTTATTATGGAAAGAAGAAGTTTAGTGAAAACATCACATCAGGAAAGCCTCAAAGTGGTTATTTAAAGAGTAATTAGTCCTGAATAGTAGTTTTGTGGTCAGTGCTTTTAATGTTCAGGTAGGCATTAATAATATCCATTTTCTTTCCATATTTCTAAGCTTTTTCCCAAAAGTGTGATGTATAGCCAGTGTAAAATAAATAGTTGCATCTTTTGATTTTACTTTGTCATTATGACCATGGCCATCATCACTTGTGACCAAAGGGAAGAGTTGCACTGGGGATACAGTCTCTGTTTACACTGTCATTTTCATCCAAAGTCTGTTCTTGTGAGGAATAAGAGGTAAATTGCACTGAGCATGAGATAGGATCTTTAAGGTGCTTAAACAATCCCTCTATATAACAAGACCAATAGATATGAGGGCCATCTGGCAGCAGAAGCTGTCAACCCCACGACTGCTCTTGTTGGACAGCAGGTGCCTCTTCCTTCCTCATGGGAATCTGTTGTCTATCAAAGGCTGAACACTCCGCAGAAGATGATCCACTGAGATAGAGGACAGTTCTTCCTCTGAACAGTGTTGTCTCAAGGAACTGGACCGATTTGCTCCACCTCCAGCCAGTTGCATTGACAGCACATGGTTCTGAGTTTTTTTTTTTTTTTTTTTTTTTTTTTTGGTGGGTACCGGGGGAACGACCTCAGGACCTCGCGCGCCAGCAGGCGCCCGTGCCGCTGAGCGACATCACCGGCCCCTTTTTCGTATGTGGGTTCCGGGAGTCGAACTCGGGCCCTCGCGCCCGCCGGGCAGGCGCTTAAGCCGCTGAGCCATCTCACCGGCCCTGTTCTGAGTTTTTTTGTAGACAGAATTTTGCCAATTTGTATCAAAGCTTTGCATAGAGAACAAACTAAATATCAAAGATATGCATTGGAATTTAACATACTTCTTTTCTGAAGCCACCATATCAGAAATGATTGGGATAGAATGAAATAAGAATGTTTGAGGATGCAGATTAATATTTGACCTTCAGAGAGGAGAATATTTACCTCATACTATTGAATGCAGTAATAGCTTGTAACATATTTGTCTACTAGAGTCTCATGACACATTTCAAAAATAATTAAAAATGTTAATTAATATATAATAGCAATTTCAATAATTCTTCCTATATAAGAAACCTCGCATGAGTTAATGAAATTGTCTCTGCTTTAGTATCCTCTTGGGTAATGTGGGCATAATGGTAGTTACTTTCATAGTTCAGTTAAAGCAACTGAGTTAATATATATTTTGTTTACAAGGGTTCCAGCACAGGGTAAAAATTTTTTTTTTTTTAAATTATTAACAACAACAAACTGGACCTACTGGAACTTCCTTTACATTTTGCAGAATCACTTGCTTTGTTTTATATAAACCACCTCACTCTCTCTGAACCAGTTCCTTGATATGGACTTATTTCAGGGTACACTTGAAATTACACCACCAGTTTTATGGTTCTGGGAATGTCATAAATTTTTGTTGGTAATAATTATAGAGACAAAAATTAAATCAAATTCTTATGTCATAGTAGCCTGGTTATGACTTTTCTCCTATGACATACTCCTGTCTTTCTCATCAATAATTAGTCCATTCCACATCTATTGTGCAATGATATTAAAATATAAGGGATACTTTAACTTTTCTCCCCTCCCTCTCCCCTCCTCTCCCCCCCACTGGGAATAGAACCCAGAGCCTCCTGCATGTTAGACAAGCAGGCTTTGTACCTCCCATCCAGGCTTTAACTTTTAAAAGACAAGATAAGTCTGATAAGGAAGAATTATGATAGATTCTACCCTAATTCTAAATCGGTGGCTCAAGTTACTCAGTAATTTTTTTTCTTATTTATGCTTGGCATTTTCTGTGTTTACAAGATGTAGCTGTTAATTTCTTATGATCCTCCTGCCCCAGCCTCCTAAGTGCTGGGATTATAGGGGATGTGCCACTATACCCAGCAAGCTTCTTAAGGGCAGAATTAGATGTTTTGGTTCTTGTTTATTTTTTCAAGTCCTTAGATCAATCCTTGCCTCATATTAGGTATTAGAAGATATCTGAGACATTAATGGGTTGATTGATGCATCCTGGAGAATCCTCTTCTATAATCACTTAAACACGGTAACATGATAATGAGACCTGCAGTTGTCAAGGTGGGAAGACTGCTGGCAAGTCCTCTGTTAGAGGACTCTAATATTATTTGATATAATTTCAAATGACCTTTATGATTAACTGTTTTTGTAGTTTCGACATTGTAATAGTTTTAAAACAGTGGCTTATGATATAGATCAAAGAGGATTGCAAATGTCATGTATACATACATCTTTAAAAATATATGATATTTGACTATGAAATTCTATACATTCTAATAGTGATAAAAATTATCTTCTGATTTTCATTCTTTGGTTTTGTAGTCAGAATAGGTAATGGAAATAGTATAGTTTCCTTCCTTATTATCAAAACATGCTTAATGATTACCATGAAACATACTACTTTAAAACTATCCTCAAATTTGAAATGTAATAGTTTTGAATCAAGCAGAACTCATAGTAGAACTGCATTTAGTGGATTTTTAGCTTTTTATTCATTAAATAATATCCAAATTAACGAAAGTTCTTCAGATATGCTTTTTTTTGAGATTTTTATTAGAGATGATTTTAAAACATACAGCTTGGTTTAACTCATATAACTTGCAAAAATTAAATTTTATAAAATTGAAGATGCATGTCATTACTTTGAAACAAAAATGGGTTTTGCAGAAATTTTAATTCAAATTAATAAAACAACTGATTTATATGCCAACATGGCCACTGAGAAGTAAAAGTACCACTCAAGTTCTGTGAGAATAAGTCTTCAGATGTTAGATCACAGAACACACAATCATAATTCCCTTTGCAGCAGATAATGTGGAATTAAAAGCAAAGTAATCCAAATTTTTCAGTGGAGAATAATTTAGCTATGGTATATGTGTTAAAATATTTTATTAATAAAATATATTGCCACATACAATTATGACATCTCATTGAGTTTTTATATGATGTGGCCATTTAAATTTGTTACACTTTATGCAACTAGAACTATTTTACTTTGTGAAAAAGTTATAGTGAATCACTGACCTTGAAATTTACTTCAATTTCTTATATGATAGAAACAATCCTCATTTTCTCCAAAGGAACTCATGACGGTTACTATAAATAAATATATGAAAAAAACACAACAAATTTAGTAAGTAAAAAGTAAAAGTGTCTTTCTAATCCTCTGCTTCAACACCCCTGAGGTACTTACGGTTTTACATCATTTTGCGATTAGTGCAATTTGTGATAAAACAAGAGTTCAACTCTTGAACACATTAAGTAGAAGATAAGCAATTAGACAGGAAGGGAGCTCATAGGAGGGGACCAAGATCTGTGGAGGCAGAACCACCAGTAACTTTTTGCAAGAGTGATGTTTCTCTGTGAAAGGAAGAGAAAGGAATTGGTTGGAGCTAGTGAGGAGGAATGGAATTAGATATACATGAGATAATACTCATCCTTTAAAAGGAAAGAAACACTTTAATGTGTGACAATATGGATGACATTATGTCAAGTGAAATACATCAGGCAGAGAAATAACATATGATCTCACTGATGCATGGAATCTAAAAATGTCAGACTCCTAGGAACAAGGGGCAAAATGGTAGTTGTCAGGGGCTGGGGTAAGATGGATGAATTTTTGGTCAAAGGACACCAAATTTCAGGTAGGAAGAAAAAGTTCAGGAGGTCTGTTGCACATCATGATAACTGTAACTAGTAACATAATACTGTGTTCTTGAAAATTGCTAAAAGAGTAGATGCTAAGAAAGTATGTGAGGGAACTCATACACTAAATTGCCTGATGTAGCCATTGCACAGTGCACACATATATCAAAATATCATTGTATGCTATAACTAAATCTAATTGTTACCTGTCCACCAAAATAAATTGTGAGAAAAGAAGGTGGATGCACACAGGACGTGTGCGCAAGGCTGCCTCCCAGCAGAAGGGCAAAGGGGAGCGGTGGGAGCCACGAAGCCAGGCAGCTGGATCTGTGCTCTTCCAAACCTGCTGGCCGCCCTTAGCGGAGTAGACTGGACCTGGGCAGGGCACAGCCCGACTCCATGCAGGAGCTGCTGCCCTACTCCCGGCAGGAGAGGCCTGGGGTGCTTCTTCCCCGACCTCAGCGTTTGTCCGCGCTTCCGGGCAGCTGCGCAGCCACATCCGGGTCCCCGGCCATGGCGGCTGGCGGGCTGGAGCGGGAGGCCTTTCCCGAGACTGTGCTGACTGAGTGGCTGCTCGTGGAAGTGCCCTGATTACAGGCCGGGGCGCCTCCACATACAGAAGGCACTGGCCCACCGCAGCCCACACCACGCTCTCCACGTTCACATCAGAAAAGGGGGAAGAAAGTCACACCCTGGGCGGCTGCCCTGCCCCATAGCAACGCTTTTAAGACCTTTCTGCCCTCGGCTGCCCTGTTGACGCAGAAAGTTCTAGAAAGGTGAGTGAGGCAGTGGTTCTTTCTTCTCAGCTTTCCCAGTTGTTTGTATACAGGGACCACAGGACTTGACATTAGAGAGGGCTATGCTGGAGATTTGAGATTGACCAGCACATAGGCAATAGAGGAAACAACTGCCTGAAGCTTCTAGGAACTATTACCACGGGTAGATAGACCTTTACCACTTACCAACTTTGATTTTTTAGTGCATAGAGATCTAAACTGTGTAGAAGGCAAAAAGTAAAGGTCACTTTCCATTCCTTTGCTTCAATTTCAACATCCACAAGACACTTGCGTTTCTTTATAAATGTCAAATTTTCCACATCAGTACGTTTCTTGATGAATACCAATCTCCCTATTATCTATGTAGAAACAGAAAATTTGGCTTAAGTTTCTATGTATAGATTTGGCAAGCCCTTTGCCTGCATGTTTTCTGTATTTTTACTCTTATTTTAAAATATCTTTGAAGGTGGTAACTTATCATCATCTTCTAAAGATATAATTCAGACATGTTATCCCTCACCTGGACAATTGCTTCAGCCTCCTGGCTGGTCTTGCGCGTCCTCTTTTGTACCCTAACAGCCCATTCTCCCTAAAACAGCAAGTGAAATCATCCCAAAGGGTGCTCCAATCTCATTACCTCTTTACTGAAAACTTCCTAATTAGACTTGGTTATTTAGTTATTTTTCAAAATTCAAGTTGAAGTCATCACTGGGAAGATGAACTTCTTTGTGTCAGTTTCACTTTTCATTAGTATTTTCCCTGAACAGTCATTAGTGGTCAGTTCTTAATCATATAATAAAATTTTTAAAACGTCCAAGTAATCATTTTAATATTAGACTGTTAAATACTTTTGGTATATTTTAGAATTCCATTTAAAAACCTTTTAAACATTGGGCCATTTAATAGTCCTCTCCATGTTGACACGGTGCTTAAAAAATTCATTTTCTCTATATATTATAGACTTCGCTTAGCAGGCTCTTCTTATGGTTAAAGTGTAATCTTGTGCATATTTGTTAGCAATTTGTGTATTATAAAATATTAATAGTTTGTTTATTTCTAAAGAGGTTATAAAATGGTGTTCATATGAACTTCAGGAAGTTTCTTGCTAGATCAGAAAAAATCAATCATGGGTGAATATTAGAAAAAAAGCGTTAAGATTTATTTTATAAGATTGATTTATGTATTTTTTTCTGTGGATTGAACCCATAGCCTTGCACATGCTAGGCTAGGCAAGTACTCTGCTACTTATTTACATTTTTGTCCAGCCTTACTTATATTTTTGACATTCACCTATTTAAAATGTGCACATTTATATTATTAGTTCATGTATAGTATTTATACCAACTTAATAGTGATTATTCTCAGTATTAATATAAATACAAGCAAATTGTGGGTTTTATGTCTGTATATGTTCATTCTTATACATCTCTCAGGAATAAGTGTATGAAATTCTTAGGTCTTTCACATGTATTGATGAATTACATACTATTAATTATTGGATGTAGAGAATGAATCAGTAGAGAGTTACATTCATATTATAATTATAATTTATTTATAATTATTAATTTATTATTTATTTACTAACAATTTAAAAATTACTAATTCAATAATTATTTATCAATTTATTGATTTAATACTTAATAGTATTTAATAAATTTAATAATTTTAATTTTAATAATCAAATTATTTTAATTTATTTTAATTTAATTTTAATATAATTAATAATATTTAGTAATATTTAATAGTGTTAACAATTAATTATGAAATAATAATATAATTATTAATAGTTATTTATGATTTATTTATAATGTTATAAAGTGTATTTACAGTTGAGAGTTATATGTATAATGAATATGACCTATGGGATGGAGACAGAATGAATGAATGCATCTCATTTTATGAACGTTTTCATCCTTTCTACTTTTACTATGTTTTTGATACCTATGTTGTCAAATATCTACATTGATTTTTATCATATTTTTCAGAAACAAACAAAAAGCAACTTCTCAATTTCACATAATCCACCATATTTTAAAATATATATAAAATTAAAGTATTTCCTCATATGAGATATGCACAATTTTGGACCTTGCATAATAGACACTTTTCATGAATATTGGATTTTTTCCACAAATTAAATTAGTATGTAAATTCTTGTAGGCCTTGTATACTGAGCAATTCATTATTATGAATAAGACAGAAAGAATTGATTTCATTTTACATGTAATCATGAATAAGAGATGATAAATACTGAATAAAGTTTGATTCACAGTGTTAACAGCTCTTGTATAATACTGTTTTTCCTGTACTAGTTACCGCATCATGTGGTTAGCATTTTTGCTTTATATTTAAGATGGTTTTGTCTGTGTGTGTGTGGGGGGGGGGAACAACAGAAATGACACCTGTAATTCATTTTTGCTTCTATTTAAATTTTGAAATATTCTAAAATTCTGATTATATTCATAGAAAATATTAATGGATATGTAATTCTATTAATACCCTACCCTAAAAAGGACCTGATATCTTACTTCTTACATGGGACAACCTCATTTTCTCTTCTCATATATCCGTTCACTTATTCAATCTGTGAACAGTTATGTCACTTAGTTTTCTGTATTAACTCCGGCAGTACAAACCCGAGTGAACAGTTTCTACTCTCGAGGAGTGCCTGCTGCCCTAGGGAAAGGCTGACTTGAGAAGACTGACAGATGCATAGTTGAAACATGGAAGTCTCTCAGGAGATGCATGTATAAGGAGCATTACTAGAACATAGGAGAGTAATGAAATCTGGAAAAACTGACAAAGGAAAGAAAAAAGTACTTGGAAATAGAGCTTCGGAGGCTGCTCATCCGGGGTAGAGAGAATAAGCATGGTGGTGTGAAACTTGGTGGTGTCTGATGGGAAATATGAGCTCTCTGAACTGAGGCCAGTTTCCTGAAAGTCATGATGGTAATATTTATTGATGAAATAGTTAACACCTGGTAAGTGTTTGCCTGACATTTCTGGGAACCATGAACTGTGAATAGATAGACTGTTAGCACTTACTGTTTTTTTTTTTTATTTTGGGGGGATAGATATCTAAAGTTTAGAATGAATATGGGGTTAAGTAATGTTGCTAGGAACATAAAAGTGAGACAGTAGAAGGTAAATTTGTGAAAACATTACTATATCTGAATTTAGAAACATGTTTGGGGAATGGGAAAAAAAAGAATCAAGTTATATTATGTGCAGGTACAAATTCTCTATGATGAATGTGATCATTATGTATATCTAAAATGTACCAATAAAATCTGATTAAAAAAATGTTTGAAGTGAAAAGAGTCATAACCAGTACTCCATTGATTCAAAATTAAAAATACAGTATGTTAGAATAAACTTTAATTCAGTGATTTGAAAAGATCAGTAGACTCCCATGTGAAACATAATACTGCAAAAGAATCTCTTGTAAAAATTTTAGACTATGTGTTAAAAGTTTGTAAACATCCTAAAATAGGCTTTCTGTTTTCTTTTTTTTTTTTTTTTTTGTGGGTACTGGGGGGTCGACCTCAGGACCTCGCGCGCCAACAGGCGCCCGTGCCGCTGAGCGATATCACCGGCCCCTTTTCCGTATGTGGGATCCGGGAGTCGAACTCGGGCCTTCACGCTTGCAAGGCAGGCGCTTATGCCGCTGAGCCATCTCACCGGCCCCAGGCTTTCCGTTTTTATTGCTTCTCTTTTTGTGCGGTAGCAGTCTTAACTGCTGTCAGCGCAGTGTGACTGGGAGGCAGGCGGGTAGCACCTCACTTTCTTGGGAATGCTTGTAGTGTGGCGCATCCCCTTTCCTTCTCCCACCCCACTCAGCATTCATGGTAGCCTGACTCTTTAACCCTTTAACGGTATTGTCTGTGTGCTGTCTTACTGCTGCTGTTATTCTGCTATTTGAGTTTACATTGAAGTTGTAATCTTCTAACGGAGGTAAATTTTCTCCCATCTTCATTTTCAAACTGTATAATGGTTCAGGATCTTCGTTGTGTAATACCAGTTTCATCATGCTGTTCTCCTCAGAAATACTGAATTGCTTCCATCTACTTGATGCATACAGATCAAAATCCCTGGGGAAGATTCTGCTCCAGCAGATACACTTTCATTACCAGCTTCTCTTTTGTTTTGCTATGCTTTGTTTTGTTTTGATTTGTTTTTGAGACAGGGTCTCACTACGTAGTTCAGGCTGGCCTTGAACTCACTGTGTGACCCAGGCTGGCCTCAAACTCAAGGTGATCCTCCTGCCTCAGCCTCCCAAGTGCTGGGATTACAGGCATGTGCCACCATGCTTGGCTACCAGCTTCTATTACGCAGATCCCACCATGGACCAGTTTACTCCATACTTGATTCCTGCCTGAGATCCTTCTCCCTCTCTTCCTCCCCCCCCCCACTCCTGACATTTCCTGACATTCACTTCAGTGTCCAGGTTAAAGCCCATTTGCCTACATTACTGACACCCTCTGAATTCTTATGACATACATCCACATTTGGGACTTAATCAAAAGCTACCTGTTAGCAGCAGTATCATTGCTATTTTTGTGGTACTGGGGATTGAACCCAGGACTTTTACACTGAGCTACATCTCCAGACTTTCTTGGGGGGCAGGGTCTCACTAAGTCGCTACATTGTCCAGGCTGGGCTTGAATTTGAGATCCTCCTGCCTCTGCCTCCCAGAATGCCATCATGTTCAGCTTAATTGGTAGCATTATTAACAGATTTTTACTATTGACTTTCTCAGGCTTACACACCTTTTTTTCACAAGCTATCTGGAAAACTCTTCAGGGTCTGGCAACTTGGCTTTTACTTCTTGGAGTCCCTTATGCCCAGACTTGTGTTATTCATATAATGGTCTTCCTATAGGCATTTTTCTGATGAAGCAATAGGGTAAATGTACCTTCAGTGAGGTGATCAATGTGGATATGATGGAGTGGGAAGGGGAGTAGGCATGACTATTTGAGTAACCTTCTTAGGAATTTGCATGCTAAGTTGCATGTGAAAATACAAAATTATATGAACCTAAGTCACATTGTCACTTTCACACTTCCTTCATAACACTATGTACTGTCAGAAATGAAATCATTTACTTTATTGCTTTCAAAACTCTATTTACTAGACTCCATATAGTACTAGGCTCCATAGACTTGCCTGTTTTCACTGCTGTTTTCCCAACATCAGAATTGCACCTTGAACGTAAACATTGGTTGTGTGAGTGGGTGAATGAATGAATGAAATATTTAGAAACCTTGGGGAAAGATACTGAGTTCAATAAATTATATAGCAAAATCAAGTCACTCATGAAAACATCACTATATAGTAGTATGCTCTTAAAACCTTCCTGATTTGGGCTACATTAATAAAGGAAACTTCTTTGAGTCTGAGAGGTATTAACTGAGGTCACTGTACTTAGATATATTAAAAGAATAAAGGAGACTTTAGAGATTTGAAAGATGGTATTTGATAAGAGCAGCTAACTCTCGGCTTTTTCTTCTGTCAAGATATGGTCTCAAGTAATGCTTGAGAGTGATCCTTTTATAATCAGAGGTGACATTTTCCTTGCTAAGGAAACAGATATAAATATCATGTTGGCTGAATTTTTAAACAGCTTTCCTATTTAAAGAGGATGACCCTTGAAGTATAAGTTTCAGAAAATCTTTTTCCCTCTCGTACTCACTGTATATCATCATCTTTTTTTCTGTCCATCTCATCATTTCATTCTCCTTACATTTTCACACATGGATATTCACTCATACGCATAGATTTAATTTGTATACATAAATCATGTGCAGTACAATCCTTACAGTTTCAGTTATCCCCATCAATGATATATCTGTCCTGTATTTCTTTTGGTAGACTATGACTCTTGCGTATAAAATGTTTTTGCTCCAGTTCATTTTGGAAATTCTGACAAAGTTTGGGAGAAGGACTTAGTAATTGGGTATCTCTAGTCTTGGGACAGGTGATTCAAAGCTTATTTTTAAAGCACCACCTGTTGCCTCAAGGGACTTCTCGGACTTCCCAGCTATGTCAATAGATTCTTCATAGCTTTTCCTTAAAAGCACCATTGAGGATGATTTTACAAGAACTAGCATCTGCAGGCAGTAGTTGAGTTACAATTTGAAACATTTGAGATCAGAATACATATGATATGTTGCAGGTTGTTGCTGACCCATAATAACATAATTTGCATGGTGCTACATTACTCCAAATTCTTGTTATTCTGTGACTTTTCTCTTTTTCTCCTAATAGTAGTTGAAATAATGATGATTATAATGACTTCCATCACCACGACATAGATAAAAGACTTACAGTTAACTTGTAGTATTGAGATCCTAATACACAATAAGACATACGCTTGTTGGTTTAAACATTATGCCATTTAATCTCCACAGTGTTCAAGGATTTAGAGAGGTTGAATTATTTGCCCAACATGGCACACCAAGTAGCAGAACTTGTACCTGATTCCATGTCTTTTTTTTCCTGCAATTTCTGTTCTTACTTTCTCTTGGCAGACTGATGTGTTCTTGCTGCATAAATTTTAATCTCTTTGTAGATAATTTTTAAATTGGTACCTATAATCCTGTGTCTTCTGACCTCTAATCTATATCTTCAAATGTCTGATCAATGCCTTTGCTTGGAAATACTCTAACAAAATCACTGTCTCCATACCAATATTTACTTCATGTTTTTCTTCGATAATGACATGATTATTTAGACACATAACATACTTTGTCTCCACTGTCTGTTTCAATTGATGTACACAAATGGGAGGCAAATAATGTCGATTTTATCTGTGTTTCTGTGTCATATCTGTTTCTTGTTTTCTTCATTTTTTTTTGTATGTACAGTTTCCTTCTTATGCAGAAAGTTCTTTAAAATGTCTTTGCCTTTCAGCATGTTCTATAGCCCAAAAATAGCCCTGCAAATTTCTCTTACAAGTAAAAGCTTTGTAAAACTATTTTAAAGATTCTCTCAATATTCTAATGTTCTTGTTTCCATCCATATTTTACAAGAATTATAGAAGCTACCTCTGCCTTCTTGGTGTTTCCTATCTTCCCACAGTTCATATTAACATATATTAGTTAAGTCTCAGAATCTCTTTCACAAAGCATAAACTTCAGTTAAACTAGACAGTTTTTAATTTCTCAGTAACGTCTTCATTTCCTTGCAGATGGCTTTTTCTGTCTGTCTGTTTGGGGCAAGCTCTTACCATGTAGTCCCAGCGGGCAGTGAATTCTCTAGGGAAACTATGCTGGCCTCCAGTTTACTATGACCTCCCTGCCTTAACCTCCCAAGTGCTGGGATTACAGCCTTGTGTCACCATGCCCAGCATAGATGGCTCTTTTATTTCCCTGGATCTCTACTTCCTCATCCCTTATTAATTGCCTTCCTAAACTCTACCCTGCTTTCGCTCTGTCTAGATAACCTTTCTTAGTGGGAAGCCATCTCTCCTGTGATTGAATGGACATGCCTTAGTCAGCAATCTCTTTTCCCTAGTAGGTGTTCAGTAATTGTTTATTGAATTGTATCAATTTTGCCCAGAGTCTAAGCTAGGCTATTCAAATTAGATAATTTTAAAACCTCCAGTTCACATGAGTTACCATCTTTGCTGATACTGTATTGATTCTGATTATGAGCATAATTATTGAATTTGCTTTGTTTCTAGAATGACTACTTTTGATTAAATTGTATAGTTCAAATGATGTTCATAATATTCTTGTCTAACAATTAATATTTTTATGCTATCCAGTGAAATTTATGAACAGAACTTCAAATAAAGGGATAACTTGAATTCCAAGGAATAACTTTATTCATCAAAATTATCAAACATTTTATTTCTGATAAAATATTTCTCAACTCAGTAAAACATAGTAATTCAGTTATTTTAAATTTGAGAAATTGTTTTTTGTGCCTTATTTGTACATTGCCCTGGAGACCTGGAAGGTACATAAGATTCCCTTCCTGTACTTAAAATTGAATCTCAGCTAAAAAAAAAAAAAAAAAAAAAAAAAAACACTTTATAGGCAATTGACTGTAATTTTAGTTCAAATAAAAGTATTTGAGTAATGAATAGGGGAGTTCATTATTTAGTATGAGAGAATTATATCTGAGTTGAACCTTCAACCATAAATCTGAGTATGGGAAGTATTATAAGAAAATGGGACAGTGTTAGACAATTTTTGGAGGAATAATTATCTTTGGTATACTAGAGAAAGAATGAGTAGAACTGTTGTGTGCAAACTAACAAATGCAAGGAGAAAAATCATGAAACTTAGAAATACACCCAGACAGGTAAGAGGAAGCCATTGGATCATTTCAAGCAGGAAGATGGCGCCATCGTATTGTGACCTATTCTAAATGCTAGATCGGAGAGGATGCGAATGGGTCATGGAGATTATTTAGGAACTGCTGGTGATTGTCTAGGAGAGATCACGCTTGTGCATTGAGGGGGGTAAGAGTAGAAAGAGGCAGTTGTGAGAGAAGAGAAGGACACGTCCTTGGTCATTGTGGGTCTAGAGGTTACTTGGATGCTTATTTTGATCATGTCATTAACTTGAAACAGAGAGGTGGAGGGTTTGTTACAGACAGAAAATATAATGAGTTTGCCTTAATGTCGATCACGTATGTAGGCTGGTATCTAGATTCTTTGAAGTCAAAATATGACTATACATCTTAATAATTTATACCTATAAGCCAACATAGCTATATATTTTTATTATAGTTTTCTCTTGTCATGCATGGGAGATTTTGTTTTTCCTCTTTTTATTGCCAAAAAGATACAGGAGATGTAAAACATTTTCATTCACTGCACTCACTGCTGTAGAGCATTTTTCAGTTTGAATTCATTTTTTTCCCTAAGCTTTGTTTAATAGAATGTTACTCGGAAACATAAAATGGATTGTAGAGCATTTTAAACAGAAGTTAAAAGACTTAGATGCAAAACCATTTGGTTCTAAATCTACTGCATTGTGTCTGACCCTCTTTTTGCCAAGTTCAGTCAAGTTTTAGATAAATGAAGTCATGTAGTTTTCACAAATAAAGGCCATTGAGTCTTTGTTTTATGTAGCATAGTCTGTTTACCAGCAGTTGAAGTAATTTTCCAAGTCCTATTGCATATACACGCCTACATTTTTCCAAACACAATACTCTCTTTATTTTCATTTTATTTCATTTTATTTTATTTTATTTTATTTTATTTTATTTTATTTTATTTTATTTTACTTATTTTATTTTATTTTTTGACACAGGGTCTTGCTATGTAGCCCAGGCCGGCCTTAAACTTGTGTTGACCCTCCTGCCTCATCCTCCCGAGTGCTAGGATTATTGTGTGCACCACTTTGCCTGGCTCTTTATTTTTAAATGTTAAATGGGGCTTACAGAAACTCATAGACTGCAGAATATTTAAGTACTTACTTAGTCTTACTTGAAATTTGTCATTCTTATCTTTGACAGCAGTTGGGACCATGTTACTTTATCAAGATCGGTGATATTATTTAGTAACAATGCCACCGTGTGATATGGTCTTTATTGTTGTTACTTATGTAGGAAACCTTTAAAAATGTTCAATAAAGCACATACAGCAGTCAACATTTAGTTCTATTTTTTCACATTTATTTTAAATTAAAGATAATATTATTGCTCTTATCTTACGTACATTTCATATGGCTATGTTTTTCCTTTACTCTGGATTCAGGTATGGAAACGTGTACAAATCTGTGACAATTTGTCTCTTCATACTTACTTTATTCCTCACTGAAAAATAGCATACTAATTTTTCAACATAAAAGACAATGAAGATAAACCATAACTAACTTCAGATATCAAAAGCATTTCATTGTTATTCAGTGAGTATGATGTTGGGTACAAGGACAAATTTCACCGTGAATTATGTGAGGTTTATATCAATAACTCATTAATTCACTAACACTGGATTTAGATGGTCTCCTTTGCAGTGGTTGTCATATTAAATACATTGAGAATATGTTTGATTCGGATGTGGGAATGAGTGTGTGCTGTTAGGTGAAAAACAATGACTGGAATTTATTTTATCTTCGGTAGTACAGGCAAGGGACTATATTTGGTGGAATAAAAAAGCGCTCCTTGTTTACAATACCCAAATCTGTTCTGTGCATTTAGTGTCGTAACATTTGGGGATATAATGTCATTCCATTTGTTTAGGCAGTATTGCCCCTCACTTGGTGTATTTATTAGCTTTTTGTGATGAATTCTTTCAGACGAGCAGCTTTTAGGAATATTAGACCTTTCTCTGTATCTGTAAGCTTTTTTCCCAGCCTGTCATTTCTTGAATTATAAGCCTTGTTTCTTTGCCAAACTTTTAGGTTTGTCTATGGGCAACATCCCTTTACACTCCTTTATCACTATATTAGGTAAACAGATGGCTTTGATCTTGTATCTCCTGTGGCAGCCCCTGACTTTGGCTTATTTTGCCTCAACCTGCCTTTTGTTCTTGAGCTAGTTTCTTTACTTTTCAGAATTTGACCTTGGCCTACCTTCGTTAGTAGCTGCCCTCCAGATTGTGTTTCTGGGAATTGAAACCAGGACCTTGCTCTACCACTGAGCTACTACATCTCCAGCCCATTATCTTTTCAAAGCTGGCAGTTTGGATGAACTGAGTTTACTTTGTGGTCAAGTTAGATAATTTCTCACTTATTTTAAAATTCTCTGTTGTCTCCCAAATCCTCTCAAACTCTTATCTTTATTCTCCTATCATGTTTACTGTTTTTGGTATTTGTTTATTGTCAAGCTGAAATACTGGTGGAATTATTGTTGTGAGGTGTTTTGTCATTGAAAACATTATTTGAGGTTAAAAAAATTAGTTCATCCATTTAGAAAGTTTATGTCACAGAAGTTCATTCTGCTATTTATTGAATCTACAATACTCCAAATACTACCCCAAGCACTATCCATATATTATATTATATAATTCTAAGAAAGGTCACGAGAGGTTGGTTTTCTCATCAGATGAGAAAACAGATGCTCAGGGGAGGATGTTGGGACTGCAAAAATTTCTAAAGAGATTTTCCTATTTCAAATGATGCCCATAACCTTTTTGGTATATTAACCTGACAACCAGATAAAATGTTTGGATGGTAAAGATCAACCAAAAAATTCTGTTTATGAACTGAGAAGTGCAGTTAATTCAAGGAGTCAAGGCACATCTTTTTTTAAAGAAGGAAGTTATAGGAAAGCTTGTTTACCATTTAATTTGACTTGAAATGTGCATGGGGAGAAAAAGGTAACAGAAATGTCGTGCCTTGAGAGATATGGTGCTGACTTAGAGACAAATGAGTGACGTCTGTGGGTAACAAAGCAGGCTGTGTTATGGAGGTAATTGCATTGTATTAAGTTAAATAAGTATGGTTGCTGTTTTTGTACATAACTCATCCTCCCTATCATATGGGTCTAAATGTTGGCATTATTTCTGACTTGCCTTGACCTTGCATTCTTGGTCAGCTTCTATGTTATACGTGCTTTTAAGCCAAGTGTAAGTCAGATCTGCATGGTGGAGATAACAGTTCTCAAGTGCGTTTGCAGGAGCGGTGTTGCATGCTCCTCTTCGTTCCCAATCGGACTTGTCTGATCCACTTTTGTTCTCTGTTCTTCTGGGAAACATATTTCTTTGTGGTTTCTGGCTAGTTGATCAGAGCTGTAAATTCATTCCTGTGTGATGGTATTAATGCATTAATGTCTCACTTCAGCTTTAGATTGGTAAAATATTCAAACAAATAGTAAGAGTCCTAGCAGAGTGTTAGGGAACTCTGGTTTTAAAGAGTTAGCCATTTGTTTGTTAAGAAACATAGAAGTCATTCACGTATTTTTTTTTTTTTTTTTACATATTGGGAAGTGAAGGCAATTTACTTATGCATGAAAAACATGAAGGGATTTTTTAAAGTTTAAACTTCCCAAAGGATTAGGAATCCTATAGCGTCCTCAAACTTAATTGTGACTATCTGGGGATTTCTCGCCCTTACTACTATTGTGACGCAAATTCTGACTTACTAATTGGTGCCAGTATATATCTTTGTATTTGGTTTCCCAAATTATAAGAATGAGGTGATAATTTTAATTATCACATGTATTTTTGTAATGTTTAAGTATCATAATGTACATAAAACATAAGGACAATATTTTTTACAAAGGTGGAAGCTATTTTTTTTAAGCTATTGATTTTTATAATTATCATTTAAAAATAACTCTCATAAGCTATTTATTTAATCTTTTATGTGTTAATTCAACTAATGCTCATTGTTTTACAACTATTTTTCATTAGAAAATGACAGAAATATGCAGATTTTTTATGTCACCATTAAAACAATTATTTTGTAGTGTTTTGGGATTTTTTAATTATAAATCAAAAATGGATAAATATGTTGGTTTAAAACTGTCATGTTAGTGATCCATTTCTACTTGCCTTGTATACTCTTAGTTCTTTCAGCTTGTTTGAAATGCAAATATTTATTATTGAAATTTGTGTTCAATAATATAGTCTGATAAACAAAATCTAAATGATCATGAATTACTTTTTCTCTGTCTCTGTCTCTGTCTCTCTCTTTTTTGTGACAGTGTTTTGCTATGTAGTTCAGGCTGGCCTTGAACTCATTATGTGGCCCAGGCTGGCCCCAGACTCACAGGTACCCTCCTGCCTCAGCCTCCGTTGTGCTAGGAATATAGACGTGTGCCACCACGCCTGGCTTATATTTCTTATATAAAAAGGTAAAATAAGTTTGAAATTTTGCTCTAAAACTTTTTGTACACAATAGCCATAAACATTTCAAATATTTGTAAATAACCCTAATGTGATCTGCATGAAGGGCATGATAAAAATTTAAAAAGATACCCAAGACAAATATTAACCAACTGGAGAGACATGCCATGCTCCCAAGATATATGACAAAAATGAGTATCAGTGATTTTAATTGCTTATACAGTTTTCACAGTACATGTTTTTAATTTGAAATGTTCTAGAATGAGTTTAATATTCTGTTCCAAAATTCAGTCCCAATGTATATAACATAAAATACAGTTATACTAGTAGTGATTAATTTTATTTATTGTTTTTAATTATGGATCATAAAATATATATGTTTTAAAATAAGAGTGCTAACAAAAGGTGAATATCAAAAATCTTGATTGTAAATTATACATAAATACTTATGAAGTTAGTTACATTAGTACTACAGTCTGACAAGATTAAGCTAAATATATATAAATTTGTAAATAAATGAAAAATGTTAGTGACAATATATGAGCATTCATTATTTGCTGACCTTAATATTATGTAATTTAATCATTTCATTTTAATTAAGTGAATTTGGCACAAAAATAATAAGACAAAGCACTTATAGAAGAGAAATTCTAGAGAGTATAGTGTAAATAAAATACCTGATTAAATGTTAAAATACATGATTCAAATATATGGAACACAGATTGGACAGTAAGAACTGTTCTTGTGATAATTTGATGGACATTTCTATGAAGATCCACTCTCCCCATTCATACCATTTAATTTATAAATTATTTTTGGTTTAAAGACCTATGCGTAAAAGATGCAACATTTCAAAGAAAAACAAAGAGCAAAATGTAACTTATCTCTGAATAGTTAAGGATTTTATAAGCTTATAGGCATGGAAAATATCAGTAAGACTGCATGACTCTTATGTTGAATGTTAATAGATTCAACAATCTCCAGATTGATGAATAGGCTGGCCCAGATACTAGCAAGGTAAATAAAGTTTACTTATCGAATATTTATTGAAAAAAATCCCAGGGCAGTCAAGATGTATAGCAGGGAAATGAGCGCTATTTTCTAGTAAAAATGGAGTTGCAGGCTTCAAGCTCAGGTTCCTCAGCGATGGATGCAGAGTTGCAGAGTCCTCACACCTAACGGAGGATCACCTTACGCCTTTCGGCAAGCCCAGCAGTAATCCCCAGTGCCAGCTTCCTCTGTGTGCACGTTCGTACATTTGGAGTACTCCAACACTGCATCTAACGTGGATGCATTTTGAACACCATTGCAACTGGCCTGCATTCCCTCCTTAAGCATTTCTGATTTCAGTGGAGTAAGAGCACATGTCACGTTCCCAGAAGCAACAGGAAGTCATGGGAAAGACGGATGAGCTCAAAGGCTTTTGCTACAGTGGACTAATGTTAATGGGTACTGAACATTAATTTTACTTCAGTTTATTTTTAAATCTCCTAACTTCTACCCATATAAAACAAGTTACTAGTTGGTGAAGGGTATTGTTTACATTGTCCACATCCACCCCCCTTTATTCTCTCAGTTGCATGAAGTGTGGCTACCTTGAACTCTCAACTGAATTCTGCATGATTTTCCTGCAGCCAAGGAGTTGCCTACCTCAGTTATGCTTCTGTTCTACAGCAGCCTTTGCCCAGTGAGTAGTCAGTAACAGGCTTCCAGGACCCTCTCTGTGGCCCCGTTCCAGGGTCACCCTGAAGTGCCATTTTGCAGGCGTCTTGGGAGACAGGTTCAGCCCTCTGTTACACTGTCATCGCGTTTCACCTTGCTTCCCTTACTCCTCCTTGGGTCTGTTCCCCATAAACCTTCTGTAGAGGAACAGCTCCAGCCCAGAATCCGCCTCTCAGAGAATCTGACCTACAGTGCTAGCGACATTTGCGACAGCACACCCTGTCTTGGCGATAATGTCTCTGTTTCCGCGGATTTCCAAAACTGGGAGGGAAACTGTTGTTCTTTGTTGAACTTGTGGGAGTAATTTGTGAGAATCTTTTAAATGTTCCTTGCCTAGTGTTTAAAATCATCCCTAGCATCCTGTCACCATTAATAGAGTTTCTAGGCTTAAATAACATGTAAGTCTAACCCTACATTTTCGTCATTCTCACTAAAGTTGTTGCCATAGCTATAATGAATATGATATGTCCACAATCTTATGAAATTGCAAGCATTTGTGTCATGTAAAGTTTCATGATTTATTTTCTTTAGATACTGGAATAGGCAAGTGAGGGGACTCTTATTTCACAAAATGCCCAAAACAAAAATATCAGCATGTAAGTGGCTTGGTAATTTATGGAAGATTTGCATTATTATTTTCCTGAGTTTTATTATTCTGTTGTATGGACTCCTTGGGACATATTCACCATAAGTTTCATGTTAACTTTTCAGCAACACAGACATTCATTGACAGTATTATTAGAAATGTGTATATTCAGGTGAGAAACATTCTAAGTGGTACAGTAGTTCAAAGGTATCATGGTGTAATTGGAAAGGATTCACAAAAGAACAGAGACGAGGCCAGCAATAAAGGATTTGGAAATAGCAATGGTAAAATTGGGGAAAGGGAGAATTCAAACGTTCAAAGGTCATTGAACTATGTTTCTTTAGCCAACATGGAAGTTTTTTTATTGCAGTTTCTTGTTAGTTTGTTTTCGTGGTACTAGGGATTAAACTGAGGGTTTTTACATTGAGCTACACCCCGAACTCTATTTTAATTTTTTATTTTGAGACGGTGTCTTGCTACATTATTAAATTACCCAGGCTGGGCTTCGATTCAGGATCCTCCTGCCTCAGGCTCTCATAGTGCTGGGAGTATAGGCATACAACAGCGTGCCTGGCTCGGTAAGAAGTTTTAAAGCATTTGTGGCACCGCTAACATGGAGAAATATATATTAGATATAATAGTTATACATAAAATGAGTTAGTAGAGGAAGATGGTGGTAGAGGAATTCATTTAGGAAGTAATCTCAGTATAGAAAAGAGGCTTGATTATCACATTCTCATTGGTATTCAAAAATATTACAAATATGTTTATATTTAATATCTCTGATTAATTCAGCAGAATATTTATTGATGGACATTTGCCAGATTACTATGTAAATATAAAGCCCTCTTTAGAAATCTGGGAATTTGGGGCCAGTGAGATGGCCCAGCGGCATAAGCGCCTGCCTGGCAAGCACGAGGGCCCGAGTTCGACTCCCGGATCCCACATACGAAAAAGGGGCCGGTGATATCGCTCAGCGGCATGGGCACCTGCTGGCGCGTGAGGTCCTGAGGTCGACCCCCGGTACCCACAAAAAAAAAAAAAATAAGAAATCTGGAAATTAGCCTGTTTCTTCCCCAAATTATTATTTGGCCTTTTATGGATGCTGTATTTATAAGTTAGAAATCAAAAAAATCATTGATGTTTACAGATTAAATTGACTACTTTGTCTTTATCCACATTGCCTCTAAGTTAGTGGCAGGGAAACTTTAAATAGGTTTGAAAGTATTTATGCTTTAGAAAAAGCCATGTTCGTTTCTGCCTGGTACGGTCATGCCTGCACAAATAAGGGAAAACTGATAGGATCTCAGAACTATACATCAATTTATAATTATATCGTTGTCTACTTTTTATGAAAGACATAGTCATTCTCTGTTGGGCTTCCACTAACTTCCTTATTTGACTTAAAAAACATTATAGTAGAGAGTGGCACTAAAAGATAATATTGCCTAAGAGTTTCATAAGTAGCAGTACACATTTATATGCATATGAATTCATATTTTCAAAAGAAACTTACATGAACATCTTTGAGATGTTAGAGGTTATATTTTATCCATTGTATGTATAATCCAAAGTCTTAATAACTGATTTGACTAACCTATGGGCTGAATATGTATCACACGTATTTCACTGTGAACCCATAAAAAATGATACCTCCTTTCTCCCTCTGTTCCATCTACAGGGCCAAAATGTTAGACTTAAAAATTGTTCATAATTGGAGTATTTTTATTCTTATTGGATTTTTTCTTTTCTCCTCTTACTAAGGTTTGGAGTTTAAGGTGGAAAGAGAAAAATGCTGAGATGTACTGAGTTAAATTACAAGGGCCAGAGAATGAAAGAGAGGAGAGACGGGAAGGTTAATTAGTTAAGAAACTATAGGCTGAAAAGAGACTCTAAGAGCAAAAGACTACGTTTAGTCTTGCTCCTGGTCCTGTCACAGGACCTAGTCCTTTTCTTGCTCGTATCTGTAATGGCCCAATCAATGCTTTTATGTAAGCATCTTAACAAAGTCTAGATAGATGTACAGACTCACCGCTTCTCTGAACAATCACTTCTAATATAATAGCAAAAGTAGAAAATATAAATGGCATTTAAGAATTGGTTGTATGAAGTGTGAATAAACTGACTAGGTATGCTAGTCATGCATTTGCGATACTGTTCTACCCAGGCCCTTCACATCCTCCATTCGGGCTGTGCATAGCAGCGCCTCTGACCTGCTGGGGACAGACAGAAACCTTTTCACCTTGCCCTGACTTCGCACAGCTGGATGCTTTTTGTGCCTTCACTTAAAAACTAAATAACCCAATCTATGATATGCTTTTTTCCTCAAATGTCAATTATCTTTAGTTTTCTATATGGAACACTATACTAACTGCTACTCTGATTAAAAATCCAAAGTTTTTAAATCTCAGAATTTTAATAGAATACTTTAATCAACAGATCTGTGAGTTGACATGAAAAAGGAGTTTTTGGGAAAATTACTACCAGTATTTAAAATTTTAGAATGGCAGGTGATAGGTAGACCTTAAAACGTTTTGAAGCTTCCATCATGATGAAAACTCCATTTTTTCTAAGTGTTTCTGTAAAGGAAAGTACTTGTGTACAGAACGACCTACAAACCCTTGCAGTAGACATCAATTGCAAATGCCAATTTACTGCGAAGGTAGTTACGATAGACTGGTAAAGGAGATGAATATACTAGACAATGCAAAGTTTAAGTAAATATATAATTTTAAGAAACATATTTGATGGGAAATAGAATGTACTAGAGAAGAGAATGGATGTGAACTTGGCAGATTTAAAATCCTGGCCCTGTCAGTGTCATGGTGATTGATCTTGGAAAAGTCACTTCTGTCTGTATCTCAGCCTCCTTACAGGCCGATGAGGAATACTGAGTCCTTGCTTGTAAGGTTGATGTATTAAGTTAGCCAATGTCTGTAAAGTGCGTCACACAAAGGACAACTTCAGTTGCCCACCCACTATAGTTTGTCCTGCAACTCTGGGTAGTGTGAGGTTCAAATACTTCTGTAACTATGGCTCGCCTGATCTTAGTGATCTCAGAGAAGAATTTAACAGAAGTCTGTCCTACTTTCTGAGTGCCGGTTTCAGTGAGAGAAAAGATATCTTTAAGAAAATAAATTGCTTTTGGTCATTGATTTTTTTAAATTTCTATTTTTCTTTTAGACTAATATTTAATTTGTGGTATAAATATTTTGTGTTTTAAATTTGCTTCAAAATAAAGATTTATTTTTAAAATAAACAATGGGAAGTTTGCAAATAAGACTTTTTGGTGAGACGTACAATGTATAATATTAGAGTGTGCTGGAGTGTGAAGAGCTTGATTTATAACCTGAGGTAGTTAACATGAATAAACCATAAATTATAACATGAGTTTATTCTTAGTTTTAGAATGCCTAGAAATTTGTGTGTTATGTGTGTATATACAAATAAATACACATGCAGGCATATTGTCTACACACACAAACACATAATCTTTAAATATTAACATTTGGCTAGGCAACAGTCCTAAATGAATATTTTTATTACATAAACTAGACACCCATAGAAATATAAGATTGGATGGAATAGAATATAGTTTTTTTCTTTAATTTATGTCTATCTTTGAAATTTTTTTGTTTAGAGCTGACTTCATCAGGGAGACATGAATGTTATATTGAGCTTTCACTTTTGAAATCCTTCCTCAGTGACAATGGGATTACAGAATAAAGATGTGAAACGGCATTATGTAGCATATGGTATATTTTTTCCTCTAAAAGCAAACCAAAAAACAAAAAACAACCAAAAACAAACAAACAAAAAGCCCAGACCATTTTATAATCTCGAACAAAAGTTGTAGTTAGTTTTTGTGTGTGTGTATGTGTGTGTGTGTGCGTGTACCAAAATTTGATCACTAGAAAAGTGATGGTGGGATGGGGCGAGGAAACGTGTGTGGAGTTGAAACACTTCAAAGAGGAGACTTGTTAACTAATCGTAACTCTTGAAGCAGAAAGATCGCATGAAGAATGGGGGAGTAGACAGGTCAGTGGGAACAGCATCAAAGCAGTATTATTAAAAATGTAAAAGGAGGGCTAATCGTAATTTTGGGATGTTTTTAAAGTTGGAAATGTAGATTCTGAGCCACAAGAACTAAATAATTCATTTGTTCAACAAATTGACTGAGAATTAGCTATGTACCAGGCCCTGGGATTGGGGGAAAACAGAATAGAGGGAGAACTCTGTATTTGTGGATTTATAATCTGACAGAGGATGTTGACATATAAATATTATAATGAATAGCATTATTAATAGTCTTCTAGTACTCAAGTTTGCTCTTTTCTTTACTTGATTCTGAATTATGATTCTGAATTATTTCGAGAGAATAGTCCTACATTACCTAAATAAATACCTGTTTTTGACATTATCGGGCTATTTGGATTTAATAAAGATATGATGAATAACAAAGTTACTATTTAAGTAAAAAATAATTTTTCATTAAATATTAGTTTCTGGAGTTGAAACACTTCAAAGAGGAGACTTGTTAACGAATCATAACTCTTGAAGCAGAAAGAGTTATCTGCCTAATCTGTTCATTTTTTTGAGCTTCCCAAAATTGTTAATTTCCATATTCTGACTAACAATACAAACTAGATACTGGAAATATATATGTACATACACATATATAAAAATATAAAAAATATATATATATCCAGTGATTAATATATCCAGTCTTTATTTCATACCTATTGTCTATTTTTTCTGTGTAATTTAGGCAGATTGAATATGAAGTAAAAACAGCCAATGAAGTTTAGGGAATAAATAAGAATAAACAAAATGATACATGGCTGAGATACAGTTATATGGCCACTTCAGAATTTACAGGATATACATAATAGATTTGAAATGAGGTGTTTTGAGTTGAGTGTCAAGATACGATAAGAGGTAGTCATAGGAGAAGATTAAAAACACTTTCTACTTACTAGAATTGACATAATTTTACAATGATGATAAAAATTAGGAAGTTATATAGCTCAGTTTCTCTTCTAAACCTTTCTTGAGTTTTGGAATTGGTAGTTCCTCACTTTTTTAGTATCAAGCTTTTGAAATGATGAGTAGAATTCATATTTTGACATAATTCTGTGCCTTTTAAAAAAATGTGTGGCTGTGAAATTTTTTGAAATATTTACCATAATACATGTATAGTTTTTATCTTTTTTGTTAACATATTATGAGGTACTCTCTTTGCCTTTAAATATTTTTAAGAATATGATTCAGTGGCTCTTTTCATTAAAAAATACCTCCCATTATTGGGACTTGAAATTTATTATTCCCCAATTAATATTTTCTCCAATTAGAAAATAGAGTTATTTAGTATTTAAAAAAAGTATTTCACAAGGTTCTATTATAATACTCTTCAGATATTTAGGGGCTGGCAACTAGGAATCATAGTTTTTAACTTGGAAAATTATGAGAAGTTAATTGTTAAATGTAAAGTAATAAAACTCATACTTTTATGAAATTGCTTATCTTCTCATACATTAAGAAAATGGAGAAAAAATTAAAATTAAGTAAATTCTATTAGTATATTTTTTCCAGTGGCTACAGTTTTACTAGCAGAACGTTCAGTTTAAATCATGTTACAGTTATGTTCTGCAGTATCTTAGCTTGAAAACCTCTGTTAAGATGAAAATTACATACTGTTGAATAATATGAATTTAATCAAATTAATGGACCTTTAATTTACATTTTTCATCCCTTTTGACTTGTTTGTTGTTCTTGGTGACTGATCGGATTCAGTGCACTCTTCTGTAAGAGACCTGAACTGGCAATTAGAACTCATGCTTTTTCTTGTTAAGTCTGCTATTATATGCTTGAGATTTAGGCAGTTTATTTTATATGTGTTATTTAACAGACCTGTAAAATGATTAGACTGGACAAGATTTGGATTTCTTAATCAGGTATTCCTGAAGGCCTTGAGTGTCTGTATAAAATTGTGTTTGTGTATGTGTGTGTGTTCATGTGTTTATATGTTTACACAGCCTTTTCACTTGAGATTTCTAATTCTCATAAATGAATAAACAGTGATTTTCAAGGTCACTTGTAAATCTAGAATTTAGTCTTTTTGGATGTCTCTAGAGATTGGGAAATGCTTTTGAGCCACATGCTGTCAAGATTCTGTCAGAAAGTCAGTATTGGTGGATACAATAGTGAGTACTCAAAAATAGATTGCATGAGGTAATACTCTTTCCTGGTCATAATAACGAGGGCATGCTGGGTGTGGTGGCAAACACCTGCAGTCCCAGCACTTGGGAGGCTGAGGCAGAAGGATTGCCGCAAGTTCAAGACCAGCCTGGGCTACATAGTGAACTCAAGGCCAGCGTGAACTATACAGTACAGCAAGATCCTGACTCAAAAAAAAAAAAAACAAAAAAAAAACAAAAACATAATAGCTAGGGCATTTTCACTGCAATTTTAGTCTGTTATTTGATTTGTATTTATTTCTCAGGAGGTGGCAATAAATAATCAGATATATTTATTGATACATATATTAGAGTTTTACTTCATAAAATAAGGTTTAAAATTTTAAATATATTGTATTTCATCCACAACTCAAATTTTTCATTTTAAAAAACTCTTTATGCTTAATCATGTTATTTTAATGCTTGGTTTTCAATGATATTTCTAGAAAATATAATTTTTAAGAAGAATTAAAAATTTTTATGACAAGAAATATCATCTCTAGTGGTCTTAATACACTAAATAAAAATGAATTTGATACATTATTTAAAACTCTGTTGTTAAATATGAGTAGCAGTTTTCTTCTTAATTTCCAAATAGTGGTTTTATTTGAGAAAACAGGAGGAATAGAGTAGGCAAGTTTTTGAAATTTGACTCTCTGATTTCAATTTAATGTAATTTTTTTTTTTTTTTTTTTTTTGTGGGTACCGGGGGGACGACCTCAGGACCTCGCGCGCCAACAGGCACCCGTGCCACTGAGCGATATCACCGGCCCCTTTTTCGTATGTGGGATCCGGGAGTCGAACTCGGGCCTTCGCGCTTGCAAGGCAGGCGCTTAAGCCGCTGAGCCATCTCACCGGCCCAATTTAATGTAATTTTAACTAATGCAATATAATACTTTCTTGTCAAGAAACTGAACTTTATCAAACTGATAAACACATTGTTTATATTAATATCTGTGACTGAAATTAATTTTTAATTATATAGCAAACACATTTTAGATTATGAGGTACTTATTTATTTCCTTTTTGAAAATTTGTTTCCCTAAATATTTGCTACAGTATTTTTAAAATACTGAAATCATAATCTAATCTGCAGGACATTAAGTAAGTATTTAGAAATATCAGTTCTGTTTGTTTCTAAGTCCTGTTTTTATTTTTAATGGATTTAATACATTTAATACATTTAAAATATCATAATGTTTTGTAATATATGAATGTTAAATTAGGATTTCTGTTGAATAGTAAATGAAACACCAAGATTAAAGAGTAGATTATTTTCTTCACATTCAATTAAATAATTTGAGAAATAAGAAACAAGTGTTATAGACATAATATTTACAATACAGTAATTACGTTTTTATCTATGTTCATATTTCCACTCATTATTTTGTTTACAAAATTTAATAAGATCTGATTAAATATATTTTTTAGGTCCTAAGTTTATGTTGTATTTTTAAAGAAATTTTTTGCCCTCTCAGATTGTGTATATTCTAGTGGGAAGAACAGACAAAAAGAAAATTCAGTGGAAATAAAATAATATATTACTTAATGAGAAACGCAATTAAGAAAATAAAATGTGGAACCTAGTTTTTTTTTTTTTTTTTTTTTGGTGGGTACCGGGGGGTTGACCTCAGGACCTCGCGCGCCAACAGGCACCCGTGCCGCTGAGCGATATCACCGGCCCCTTTTTTTTGTATGTGGGATCCGGGAGTCGAACTCGGGCCCTCGCGCTTGCAAGGCAGGCGCTTATGCCGCTGAGCCATCTCACCGGCCCGGAACCTAGTTTTTAGGTTATTGACAATGTACGTTTGCTAACTGAATGAATGGATTTTATATTAGACAAAAATGAATTTAGTTTATCAATTCGTGCTGTATATGAGTTGATACATCTGTTCATGTCATGAACCTGGATTCAATTGTATATGGTATATATTTATAAATTTGTCATGGTAAAAAGGACAAAAATTTAATCTCAACTTTTAAATTCAGGCCCATTCATTAATAATTTTGGGGCAACGATGTTAAGAAACAGAAACCGTGTTTTTAAATCATTAGCACAGAATTTTGTGTCTTTCTTAGTAGATGACGTGGACATCAGCAGCACGTATGTGAGCACTGTCCCTTAGTGGTGAGAGCCGGCCTGGACCGCGCGCTTCTGGTGTCACCTCTTAGCTCTAGCGAGTCACCTCGAAAGAGCATCCTCACTGTTTTCTCATTGATCTGCTTGGAGACGTAGCCTGTTCTAATTAAATAAAGGAGTGCTTTTATTTAAAAACTACTGCAGTGCTACCAGGATTTATTATTAGCTCTAGAAGATATATACTAAAATATAGTATTTATATGCTAATTAGATAGCTTCTTGTTATAAGATTTAAACTTGACCTTTCATTTTAATACCACTTTTAGGAGCCTTATTACCTGTTTTAAGTGTTCAAATGGATGTAGGAGGCGCGTAGATCCGCTGATCTCTCACTTCGGTGATGTGTGACGTGTACAAGAAGGTCACTCTTGGCTTTTAACAAGTACAGGTGTCCCCGGGAAGGGTAACAGCTTTGGCCTGAGTGAGCTGTGTTCCTCAGGGAAGAACTTGTCCCCTTGTTTCCTAAGTTACAGAAGGTTCAAAGGAGGAAAAGTTTGAGAAGACAGGACTTGAGAAGGGAAGAGGAATTAGTAGATTGGAGACAACAGCTCCAAAATAAGAGAAGGTGGATGGCGGCCTCCTCCTGGATACCACACGCTAGGTTAGGTCCTGTTCACGTGAATCAGTAGAAAAACATTTCTCTACTATCACATTGTAAGCAAAGGTTATGATGAGTGGGTCGTTACTGTCCCTTGATACACTGTCCCTTAGGAGTCACTGAACTGTAGAAGGTTATAACACTGTGTATTTTATAAAGTTAATTAACTTTTAAGGGCTTATAAGATAAATGAAATCTGATGCTGGAAAAATAAAAGGGGGTGAAGACAGGAAGGAAAAAGGGAATTGAAATGTGTTATGTACCTGTACCAATCCCCTACTGTGAACATAATCATTATGTACTGCACACATGTACTAATAAAAGACAAAACAAAACAAAACAAAACAGACAGACAAAAACTCCTGAGTGTTTTCGAGAAATAAAACAGAGAAAAAGAAGATACAAGTTGCCTAAAGTATTATGCTTTCGACCTGATGGAGTTTTGGGGTCAATGTGCCTGGTCACGTGTGGGAGTGTCACCCAGGATAAAGAGCTGTTGTTCAGTGAACTGAATGTCTGGCAGAAGGTAAAGAGCCAGAGCTAAATGACACAGTCTTTTCACCAAAGAGATTAAAGATAAGTTACATTTAGGCCTGGTCTGAACTGTTTTAACAATTCACTGCTTAGATCTTTGCTTTTTCCCACCTCCAGGGTCTCTGCCAGGAAAATAGAAGCCCCAGTTACAGAGCTAATATTCTGCTAAGGGTGAAATAGGTTAAAAATAAAGTTAATATAGAAGAAAATTGACAAAAGGAGCAGACATAGCTTCTTTTAATTTTTTCAGTTTCCTGGATATGCTTGAAGAGTGAATAATGACTTGCAGTTCTTAGACAGACTTATACTAAAGAAAGTACTTGTTGTTTACCTGAAATTCAAATTTCACTGACTGCCAAATTTGGTAGTTATACTTTTGGGGGATAACACACAATTTTACAAGTGATGATTGAAAAGACAAATTGAGATGATATAAATGCAATGAATATTGTGATTTACCTTGAGAAAGACCTGAAGTTTCCTGTGGAAATGGGTGCCAGCTTGTGAGTGATTGTGGCGAAGAGGTGGGTATGAAGGTTAGTTGAAGTAAGATGACAAATTATTATACCAGATGTCAGTGGCTCAGCTCTTCACACACACAGTGTACCGAAGAAGGCGCCTGGGGAAGTGCTCTGCCGCCGGGGTTAGTTGGGAACGCACTTCTTTGTTCACCTAGCACGGGCTCAGCCAGTATTTTCCTGGAGACCAACAGATGATCCCTGTCACGACTGCTTAGCTCTACCTTTCAGGCATGAAAACATCCAGAAACAACATAAAAAAGACGGGATGCAGCTGTCTTCCAATAACTTTCCAATCATTTCTGAGAACATGACACTCGACATTATGCATAGTTTTGTAGACCCTTACGTAGTGCCCCTTGCTTACAGAATTTCACATAAGCAGGAGCAAAAGTAGCATATGCTCCTCTAATTCCATAGTGCTTCAGTAGTACTGGAATAAATTTGCTTTTCAAGCTCAGTGTTATATCAGAGCTGAATGTATTTCATTCTGAATTTTGACATGTTATAATATATACAGGCTTACTAGAAGAGAGTAAAACTAAAACAAATGAGGTCATTAATTCATAATCTAGTAATGTAAATGTTCAAGTTACCTGGAACATTCTAAATTGGGTTCATTCCTTTGGCGAAGATTTTTCTTTTCTTTTTTTCTTTCTTAAATTTTGTTTCTTAAGTTTAACCTTTCATTTTTGCTGTTTTTGTGTGTGATATTTTAAAATACTAATTTATTGTGGAAATCTCTGATACTCAATTTATACTTTTAGGAAACATTGTAGTTAAAATTCTGAAGTCAGAACACAATGTATGTATGCATTATTTTAAAGTAACATAAATTGCCATTGCTGAATAGTCTAGTGACATGATATGCATTTACTATTAAGGTAAGAAACATGCATTGTATGCTACTGTTAGGGAAGATACTCTGCTTTATTGGTCACGACTTAAAACAGCTTTAAATTTTAGATAGGGCATTTGTCAATTAAATGTTCTCTAGATAATTTATCAAGGATGAAGTGTATATATTTCTTCTTCACTTTACTGCCTCTGTAATTCAGGCATCTGTTTAAACTTACAGTGTATGTAACTGGTGAACGCTTTAGACAATTCAGTGGTCAACAGAGCACCGTTTCTATGGTATATACATCTTCTGAATCTCAAACTGAGTCAAAGGCTTTGGGGTTTCTATATATGCGCATCATAATTTTTTTTGTAGGGCCGGTGAGATGGCTCAGCGGCATAAGCACCTGCCTGGCAAGAGCGAGGTCCTGAGTTCAACTTCCGGTACCCACATACAAAGGAAAAAAGGGCTGGTGATATCCCTCAGCAACACAAGCGCCTGCTGGTGCGTGAGGTCCTGAGTTCGACCCCCAGTACCCACATTAAAAAAAAAAAATGATAATTTGCTTTGTATGTCTAGTGCACTCCCCTGGAATCCTGATGTCACAATATGTTTTGGAAAAATAAATTTAAGAAATTTTAAAAAATATGATTATTTCAGAAGATCCATATAGACAATGCAAAAACTTAATGTCCAGATTTATTTTATGTACAGAAAAGCTATTTGCGATCCATATAGACAATGCAAAAACTTAATGTCCAGATTTATTTTATGTACAAAAAAGCTATTTGCAGATATATTTGTTTTGTAGATATGTACACATACAAATAGATAAAGGAATATGTTAAGGCTTCAAATGTATGCCTTTTAATGGTAAGTATTTTGCTGTTTTAAATTTAGTGTAGCATAGTCAGAGGAAGACAGGAAAACTAATGAAACAATAGTGACGTATTTTTAAACTGTCTGTATACTAGCTACAGATAACCACATTCTTATAAACAAACTGGTTACTGAGCTCTAAAATAATACATAGAATTATTTGTAAAAGTAATTTGAATATAATTGCAAAGATACAAGTTCTCATTGTATAAAAAACCTGAATGAAATTTTATTATCGTTTGCCTTGGAATCTGGACTGAGCCTTCAGTTGTAAAATAATATACATAAATCTTATGTGGGGTATATGTTTTGTTGTATAATCACAATGATAAAAATGTCATTTTTTAAAATGTGAAAACAAGAGGATTTCAAAATCAATAGTAACATTTAAAATAATTTCCACTAACTTTTCTCTTTCAGTCTTATTTCTATATTCCCCACTTTAAACCCTATCAAAAAACAAAGTGTTGGGGAAATTGCCATCTCTGAAATGACTGTGGAATGTATTTCAACTGATCATTACCTTTGTTATTTGGAAAGATAGTTTTTTGTTTTGTTTGGTTTGGTACGGGGAATCGAATTCAGGACCTTGTGCTTGCCAGGCAGGCGCTTGTGTCGCTAAGCTATATCCCCAGCCCTGAAAAGATGGTTTTTAAAAGCCCCAAACATTTGCATCATTAATATTTCATATGCGTACCAAGAATAAAATGTCAATTGTATAACTCCTTTGTAAAAGGCTTTTCTTGCTTTGGTGGAATAGAGGGAATAGGTACATCAGATTATGCATGAGTGTTTTACATTGTTTCACAGTTACTTTTTTATTCCCTTAAATTGCCACTGAGTTCACCCAGTAAAGTCTTTCTTGGTAATATTTATTTCAGAGGCATTAGGTATCCTATTTTATAAACTTATAATTAAAAAAAAACCAGAAAATAGAATGTTTTGTGGAATAGTGATCACCTTGAGTTTGATGGTTTTATTAACTATCAAGTGTGATAGTGACATTTCTAAGTATGGTAATTCCTTCACTATTAAAAATTTTAGTTGAACCAAATTTTTTCATTGGCTAATTAATGGCAATCCCATACACTTTGCTCCTCATTAATCATGTTTTTCATTGTATTTCATATTTTGCCTTCTTCTGAATGTTTCCAGAGGCTCATTATAATTCTGCCTGAGTTTGTGAAGATTTGCAGATTCTAACAATGATTGATTTATGACCCAAGGACCTTTAAAAATGACAGCTTGCTATATTGATGTAAAAGGCCTATGTATATATGTATGTCTTTTTTCTTTGAATATGTATTGCCATCCTCATAAAATACTGCTTTTTAAGAGTCCACATTAATGGTTTTATGCATGTACAATTTACTGTAACTTAGCATTAAGTGATTTAATATATATGAAGTTATATTCTGACACACTTATACCTATATTGGTTTCTTTTACTTGTGTGCCAGGGTAGCAATAAATAGTGCTTTCATAGGCATTACTTTATTGTTATTTAAAAGAATCTCTTTAGGCTAACAGCTCTTTAAATTTTTGTAGCATATATTATGACAGGTGCTGCAAAGGAATTAGACATAAAAGGAAATAAAGCCAATTAAAATCCTCATTGTGGAAAACAGTTCCACTGGCATAATTTCTTCCATTCCTTCTCCTTAACCCTTAGGTATATAGCTACCACAATCTTTAAGCCACAGCCTGGAAACTTACTAAGAAACCATATTTGTATTTTACCACCAGGTGTACGACTCCCTGGTAGCTTAGGTTTACCTGTCGTTTGCTGACTGTGGCTCTGGCGAATCCTTGTGTGATGCACCTAAAAATCCAGTACTCAGGGCCGGTGAGATGGCTCAGCGGCATAAGCACCTGCCTTGCAAGCGCGAGGGCCCGAGTTCGACTCCCGGAACCCACATACGAAAAAGGGGCCGGTGATATCGCTCAGTGGCACGGGTGCCTGTTGGCGCGCGAGGTCCTGAGGTCGTCCCCCTGGTACCCAAAAAAAAAAAAAAAAAAAAAAAAAAAAAAAAATCCAGTACTCAATGGCCAACAAGAGATCTCTTTTTTTCAACAGGCTGGCTTTTGTGAAATCTCCTTCAAAGGGACCATTTTTATCTCAAAGTCTGTTTTCAGAGTGTCCTGAATAATTAGTGACATACAAGATGATTAAAGTTTAGTTATGCTTTCTCTTTACTGAAACCTTAACTATAGCTGACCCTAATGTTTCCTTGTCCAAAATAATAGCGTCTCAGGCATCTTTGTGTTGCAAATAGTGAAGATACAGAACTGACACTCTTGCAGTAGATGCTGGAAAGAGCGTCAGGGTAATTATAAACAGTTAGGAGAGGTCACTGCTTCTTGTTTAGTGGACTTTACAAAGCATGCTCCAATGACCAGCATAAAGAGAATGAATGATTTATCAGAGTCTACACTACATGTGGAACCAGGGGAAAAAAAGTATTTCTAATTTGTCTACTTTTGTTATATTAATATAAACACACCTTGTACTGACAGATTTCCCCAGGTTTTATGTAATAGGTAAAATGATAAAGTTAAACTAGGTTAATAAAAATATAAAAAAAGTGATAAAACTTTTTCTTCTTTTTTGTGTCCCTTGATGCAGACTGGACTTTTAGGCTGTATCCTGTCCTTGGCTGTGTTTAGTCAGTCCTATAACTCCATGGAGCACTAGTGTATTGCAATTTCGTGTGTCCCTACGGAAAGCCCCGGTACTGTTGCACCAGAAGAATGGACTCCTCAGCCCTCAGATCAGGGAAGGGCAGGATTGCCTTGTTTTGAGTATGTGCTTGTAGCCAGCCCTCTGGTGTGAGTCACTTTTCTGCCACAGTGACAGTGTGACAGTAATCCTTATCTGGGAGATGACTTATTTTTCTGTGTCTCAGTTCTCTCATTTGTAAAAGAGATGATAATAATAGTGTATAACATAATACTAATTATTAGTATTGAGTGAACAAACATTGCCACGATGTTTTGAGAAGAAATTGGGTGATCAGAGATGTTTGTTGAAGGAAGTAATCCACCTTGTGTCCTAAGCAAGAATTCTCGTGGCCTGTGCAGTTCGTAAACTCATAAACTCGCATGATCTATGCAGTTCTGCCTCAGAGCTTTGGACGGAGCTGTAGTTCATTGCCTCTCTCTCTCTCTCTCTCTCTATCTCTATCTCCCCCTCTCTCCCTCCACCCCCTCTGTCTCCCCCTCTCTCCCTCCCTCTCTCTCTCTGTCTCCCCCTCTCCCTCCCTCCCTCTCTCTCTCTCTCTCTCTGTGTGCACATGTGTTTTCCAGTAGAGGCCTGTGTGCTCTCAGACATTTCTAGCTTTGTTTTATACTAAAACTTGCTTGTATGTCATCATAATAACAGTTCATTCCTTGTTGTAAGTACGTTTAATCACTGTTTTAAGGCTTAATTCCATAGAAAAAGCTGCAGACTGGGCCATATGAATCCTTTTGATTTTAAGTATTACCCATCGTCAAGGCCTTTCACGGTTTACAGTAAGTGAATGCTGCACAAAATGCAAGTTGCGAGGGGATCTGTAACGTGGGAACTCAGGCAGGGCAGAGTCACAGTTGACTTATTGCAGGAGTCAGAGGTAATTCTGTGTCCCTAGCTGTGCCTCAGAAGGTGAAGAAGATGCTGTGTTTGCATCACGATTGAATTCCAGTAGGCATTTCATTGTGTCTTGTTTTACAAACAAAAGAAAAACGCCCTAAACCTACTAGGTATGCTCTTGGCCAGCTGGATGCTTTTGAATTTTTGATTTTATACACTGAATTGGGTAGGCTAAGTTAAATTTTGCTTTTCCTCTCTAATCTATTTTTAGATTAGGTAGGTATTATAAATTGTACTTCTAAAAGAAATGTTAAACATGAACATAATTATAACAAACTTTTTTTTTAGTTGTAATGTAATCTGGAAAATTCTAAATCTCTGTAATACATTTCTCAAGTCCATACTGAGCGGCGCTGTAGATCAGTCCGAATAGTGATTTTAAAGTAAGCACGGGGGAAGAGCATTCCCCCCTTTACGCTCTCCACCCCTCTGAGGGAGCAGTTCCTGTAATGACTAGCATACTTGCTTGTGTTTTCATTCTTAAATATTGAATTATGATTTAAAATATAAGTATTTTCTGCAGGAAATGATTGAACCTATTCAATTGAAAGGTAGTATTTAGTGCTTGGGGAACTTACCATCATAAATTAGGCAAATCCAGTATTGTTTTGGCAACTATGAGCAAAGTTCTGTGCTGTGACATAATTAAGAACATATGAAAGAGTCAAAGATATGCTTCCTTTTAATGAAGTTTAAAATAAAGATGAGAAGAAATAAATGACTACAAAGTTTTTGAAAAATAACGAAATAATAGTTTTGAAATATATTTTCCATGAACCACCTGAAAATAATTTTGAAAAATCTTAGTTGATCTACTTAATACTTTTAAGGAGACATTTAAACATTTTCAGTATAAAATTTTGAAGTTAAAAAGAATGTATTTTCAGAACATGGAAAACAATATCCACTCATCTAAATTGACTCAGTAGACTTCACATATACCATGATTCTGATATTCACTGTTGCTTGTGTAACCACATCCCCAAAGGGCTGGAGATGTCGCTCAGTACTAATGTGTTCACCCGGCATGTGTGCGGTGCTGGGTTCCATTCCAAGCACTGCCAAAAAATGAATAAATAAAACAAAAGCAAACAATAAACAAAACCCCACAAATCCCTCAAACAGGTTCTTTTGTAACAGGTAGATACTGTACTCTGTTTTGTTCTTTTATTGCTGTACTTACTTGCCTTATAATTCTTTCACAGAACTGTAATGTAGTGTGGTTTGATGCTTGTATTTACTTGATAAATCAAGTAATTAAATAAGCCTATCAAAGTTATCTACCGCATATGTGGCTTCTACAATAAAATATTTGCTTTTCATGAAACAACAAGGTTTCTTAAGTGTTTTTAAAAACATCTCTGTTATCGTTAAAGGCACAACTAGTGCATAACTGACTAAAGGTAAATGGAATTATGTTTTATTTAGAAATGTATTTGTCAGTAAAATTTTATTGGTAATACATATTTTATTGGTATAAATGAATGCACTATTTATTTAAAGATACTACCTGTTACTTTGATTTTTTGCATTTTTGGGCAATATATGATAATAAGATTCCAAGTAAGAGGAATATGTTTCATAAAATGAGAAGCACCAGGATTTTGAAAGAAACTAGAGAGAAAAGTCTTAAATGTCTCCCAAGGCAAATCCATTTTGAACAAAAGGGAAATGTTGTATTTTAGGACCTGGAAATTGGTTATCTTAAAATTCTTTGGCTCCGTATTGAGAATCTGCATGTTGGACTTAAAGACTGATGTAACACTTAGGCAATAATTGAAATTTAAAACTTACTGCAGAGCCAATAAAACAGAATAATTGTTAGCTGGCAAAAACATTTAGATTACAGGGTTTCTTTGAAATTGCAAAAGTGGTGACTTAAAGTTTTACTGAACAAAGTTTGTGCTAATTGTGAATTTTTTGTAAGATTGAGATACCCATGCTGAAGTCGTTACATGTCGTATCTCAAATAGTAAACTGTCCAATGTCTTTGAGAAATAGTAAGTCAACACAGAGTTGAAGATTGTGGATACTCGAGTAGTCTATTCAGTACTTTTGACATATAATCTGCTATTATGTTTCAACCATTAGTTATAGAATATTAAGAGAAAAACATGGTTCATGTCATGCTGTGAAAAGACGGAAGATGTAGAAGAACACAAAATTCTTTGGGGTAGAGAGACACTGTTCTCAGGATAAGATGTTGCACTATTACCGCATGAAAAATATTACTTTATAAATTAGCACCTTGAACAGTCACACTTTCTGTGGTTGTGCATCTGGGCTTTACTTAGCAGGGTGCCTCTGGCTCATTGTCTCAGGAAGTTGCAGTTACGCTGCTGCCTCGGCCCCAGCCTTGAAGTAGAACTGGTGAATCTGCTTCCCACCTAGCTCACCTGTGCTTTCCCACAGGGTGCCTCGTGACACGGCTGCTGGCTCTCCCCAGAGCACAGCACACTGAACAGAGAGTGCCTAAGAGCGAGCTGCAGTCTTTCTAGTCTCTAAGCTTGGAACTGCTGCTCCGTCAGGTCTGCTACCCGCTGTGGGTTGGAGAGTGTGAGTGCGTCCTACCCAGTCCCAAGAGGAACAGGTTCTGCAAGGGCGTGGAGACAACCAGTCGGATCACTGGAGCCCATCTTGACATTACTAGTCACAAATGCTGAGACTTGAGGTGTAGATTTGGCAGGAGTAATAAAAAAGAAGATATGCTATGAGGACAGTTTTGACAGACGTGGGAGAGGTGGCCTTGACATTTTTTTAACTGGGACTCTGTGACTAACTCAAGGGTTCTTTGTCCTTGAGAGAACAGACACATCATCTTTGGCCCATGGCTCTTTTATTTGTAAGGCCGCACATTTGAAGTTTATTATGTGGTGTCACTTTCTTTTACTTTTGCAGTTGATTGAATTTTGGGAGCCAAGGATTTGATTAGATAAAGAAGTCAGTAGTGATACAGATAAATTAAGTAAATTGAAAATACCGAAACCACATTGGATTTGACAATTTTTTAAAAGTCCATTGAGGAATTTTTAGTGAATTTTCAATGACTGAAAGAGCCAGCTTGGTCCAGAATAAATTACAGATTGAAGTGGCTGTGAAGTTGCAGAGCCAGCATTTACTGGTTGCTAAGGTGAGAATTTTTGCAGTGAAAAAGAAGCAGCTATGTGTGTGTGTGTGTGCACGTGTGAGTGTGTGTGTGCGCGTGTGTGTGTTTTAAAGAAAAGGAAACTTTTTCTCCGTATGAGGAAAGAGAAATCAAAGGTAGTGAAATGCCTCAGTCTTATTCGCCCCCGTACTCCGGGTGCCCTGCACAATGACTGGAGCAAAGCCGTCACGGGAGGGTCGGAAAGTGACGGAATGCAGTATTTTCCTTTCCTCTTTTGGGGGCAGTGGTTATATGATGAGAGCAGGCTAGGTCGACACTTCGTGGATAGAATCACACATCCAGCACTTCTTAGTTTAATGAATGTTTGTGACTTAGCTTTTCTATATAGAATGAGTATAGTTTCAGTCTGTAAAATAACTGTGGAAAAAACAATTCACAAACATGTATGATGTGCTTAGTAGGATATGAAGCAAACTAAGACTGAATAATTATTATTTTTTTTAAGACAATAAGTAAACATTCTCACGTATTAACAAACTCAAGAATTAGAGAATGTACAAATAGCTTTTGGAGAAAAACATTACTCAGTATAAGATTAAGCCATGTAAAAGCTAGGTAAAAATAGAAGAATAAGGAATGGAATAGTCACAGTGAAATTGCATCTTCATACTAGGGAACCCTTAAATTATTACATTTTATTTAGAAAAAACAATTTTCAATCTTCCCTCCCCTCACTTTAGCTAACTCTTTTTTTTTTTTTTTTCCTGTGGGACTCAGAAGCTCCATCGCTGGAGCGTTTTACTGCAGTGTAGTGAAGCAGACATTTATTGACCATCTATTAGATGCCAAGCCATGTGCTAGCGGATAGTGACATAAAGATGAATGAAACATAAACTTGTCCTTTTGGGCCTTATTATCTTGGAGGGGTCACACACGAGTGAACCATGGAGAGTAATAAAATGTTTAGGACTCTGTGAAAGAATTGTGAATAGATATTTTGAAGGAATGTCAGGAAAACCTTTGCAGAGAAAAATATCCATGAATATTACAGGAGTAGGGATTATTGTGTAATGGAAAAAAGATAGGTATTTGTGCTGGAGCTTCTACCTTTACAGTACGGTCACTAAGAACATTTTAAAGGGTAGGAAAACTTGAACAAATCTCTGACATAATCAGAATATAGTACTGGCATTAATATGCAAGTGTCTTATTATATAAATACTGTAACTTCTAAATAGGGAAACAAAGGTGCTGTCACCTTTTGTCAATGACTGAAAAAAAACCATTTGAATATTTCTTGCCAAAGGGTTCCCTGTGATGTAAGGTGCTAGAAGTTAAATATCTGCAGCAACAAAATCTCACTGAGTGTTACAATAACTACCACTTTTAGGGTACAGATTTATTTATTCACTTTGTTTGTTGAGTGGTGCTGTTTATAAAATCTTACTAGTTGCTAAGTTTATAAAACCAAAGTAATATTGTCCATGACCTAAAGGTTAGTTTTTTTTGTTTTTTGTTTCTTTAAGAGAACATGTTAAAATTATCTTTTGTCAAACAATAAGGAACAGTGAGAACACTTGAGTAACAAAAAGGGGAAATATGAAAAATGTTCTGTGTTTTCTTTATAATTTTTCCCTCTTAAACAGAAATGAATATGTCAAAAGACGTATTTGTCTCGAAGCTTTAGCACAAGGAATTACCAGTTCTTTGGTTTTTAAAACATAAACTTACTTCACTCGAATGCTATTATATTCCACATGTTCATCTCTATGCAGTGTATCTCCTCCAAAGATAAATTATTTCCTCCCACAAGATATTAAAGTTGCTGATTAAATTAATATAAATCACTGTCCTACTCATTAAATCACTACAGCCCAATCACATAGGTATGTTTTTAATTATAAATGATTAATCTCTCACCAAAGAATTGTGTACTTCTTAACAGTCAATTAAATTATTTTAGGCTAATCTAACCAACTATCATAGAACATGAAAGTAAAATGTGAATCCTCAGTGCTCTAATTGAACATACTTAACAGTTTCACAAGCTGGGAGATTTTCTAATGCTTCTTGGTTTATCATTGATTTTCTGTATAGCTGTATTTATTGCACATCACATGCCATAAGGTCCCTTAATTCTCTGTGTAAAAAAAAGTAGTATTTGTTTGAATCCTAAAATTTTATTGTAACCTGAGGGGAATCAAACAAGTTGGGATACTATTAACAAATCTACTATGTTAGATCAGCCAGAGGAGAAGGAAAATATTTCATTTTCATTGAATTCAGAGCTCATCTCTTAAAGCCTGACAGAGATTTATGGTTTCTTTTCTGTCAGTCCCACTTAGTCCCCATGGTACTACATCTTTCCTGAAGTACATAAGATACAATGCCAGTGGCAAGGTATTTTCTATAAAGGTGCATTTAAGGTGGATTTGTGAAGTGTTAGCAAAGCCACAGTGATTTTTTGAAGCATTGATGAATTATGACTACCGAGTGTAGGTCTTGATTAATATTCATAAAATATATCTTACATTTTCTTTCTTTTGTCACAATACCTGCCAAGAGCTTGTGTTAACTGCTATGACAATACAGATGCCTTAGAAACCTTGACAATATTTTAAGGATTTAAACTTCATTTCAAGAGTATTAGATCATTGGTAAATGAAATTTCTAACCTCTATAATCAGTAGATTTATGGACTATGTACATTTAGTGTTGAAACCTGTAGATATTATCTGATTCACTGTGAAGCAAATCTGTACATCATGTCTGGTGAAAAAATAATGATAGCCTTGAATTTCAAAAGTCCTTATTTTTGTGCAAGCATTTAAGAGTTTTGACTTCTAAAGGATAAATAAGTTTCTCAACAAATTTGTGAATGTTAATATTACGATCTGTCTTCACTCAGGGCACTGTGAGTCAAATTTTCTGTTGCACAGTAGCCATTGTGTCTTTCTTCTTTTTTCTTTCAAATTAACTACTCCTACCATAAACAACTAATCAACAAATACTCTTGTGTATCCATAGTTTATAAAGATAATGATTTTTATTAGGGTTCTTTTATCCCATCCTCTCCTTCCATCCTTCCTTCTTTCGTTCTTCCTTCCTTCTTTCCTTTTTTCCTTACTTCCTTCCATCTGTCCTTTCTTCTTTTCTAAAAGGATTTGAATTTAGGTCACTTGGAAGCAGTGAAGAAACATAAAGAAATAAATGAAAAGAGATGTATCAAGTCTTACTCTTTGAAGTTTGAAATAAATATCACACAGAAATACAACTATACATAATTTTTAAACAATCCATATATTCACAGTTTTTCAGTAATTTTAGGTTCATTACTCTAAACTTAAGTTGAACCATTGTTTGGGCCTCTATAAAATAATATAAATTCAAAAAGCAAACTGCGCCAGAAGGAATTATTGAGGTTTTTCATTATTATGGCCAAATATTTGTGGCATAGTTTTCATCTGACAATATGGTCAAACTTGTGTGTGAAAGTTGTTTATCTATAGTAACATTTACTTTCTTAAAGGTAGTGTCACCTTATATAAAATAGTAACGAGACATACACACAAGCACATAGACAATTTCAAGCAAATGAAGATCACTGTTTATTTGTAGAGATATTAACATACTATAAACCACTCAATTCTCCCGACCAGTGAATGTACTTAATACAAAAATGTAATAGCATCAAGAATTTGAAGTGTATCATTTTTAGCTCATCATTGGCTGAACTTACTTTCCTATTGCATTGCATATTTTCTTAAATTTATCTAAGACAGTTGGCTAATGTAGCCCAGTAGTAGAAGGGTGTAAAGAGGAATAATAAGGATGACTTTGAGGACTTCATAATATCATCTTCTCCTTATTGGTCTTAAGCAATTTAAGAAGCTCAGTACTAAAGATGTATCTTACTGTGTATTTTGGTGTTGCCATCGGTATACCCTTGCATAACCACAATGCTACTTTATCTTTACTATCTACAAAAACTTTAATTATTTTAGTACAACATGCATATAATTACAGAATTAAAGAAAATCAGTTATTAATGTTTAATGTATTGCATTTCTCCTAAAAAAAAGGGGGCTAAAGTAGAAGATTTTAATAGTTTTTCTTAATTCTGACACACTATATATGATCCAAATATGGACTTTATACTTTTTACCTACATTAAACTAGTTTGGCTGATTTCTCCATAATGTTTTAAGAGTAACACATTTCATTTTTATTTCCTTATAAATTTGCTTAGAGAATAGAACATAAAATTATAATCACTTTCATTTCAAACGGACTCTCCCAGAGCCGGTAAAAAGTTGATACATGGCAGAGTAAATTTTTATGGGTATCTAGGATGAACTCTGTGATGGAAGAATTAATGCTACTTTTCTTTCCTGATAATTTTTAATCTTGTGTTTAGTTTAAGATTCTCCAACATGCACTAAGATATGCATTTGTGTAAAAGCATCTTCAGTAATGTCAGGGTGATTCTGGTTACAGTGTAAGTGAGGCTTTGCTTTTTAGGCTGAATCACTGGGACTCAACAAAATAAAAAAAAAAGGAAAAAAAAGGAACAGTGGGGTCATCTCTGAGTAGCTAGTGGGTGCTTTGGGTTTTATGATCCCTGAAGTTCATTTTTTTTTATTGTTCCTTAGAATTCAGAGAAACTTCTCCATTTGTGTAACTGTTTTAATCACTGGGAATATTGATTTTCTCCAGACTGCCAATCCACATTTTTTGGCCTGTGTTGTATGTTTTTATATTTAAGTGTCTTAAAAAACGTTGGAGGATCCAGTAGTGGAGGTTACACTCTTTTCTGTTTGAGGAGAATAAGTAATTGTTACATCTATTTGTTGAATCTGGATAATGAATATATTTTATAGTTTGATATTTACTGACAGTATTCAGGAAATTTGCCTTTACCATTGATTCGTAGTAATCAAACTCCTTTTGAGGGATGGGTGGAAATGGGAGGGTGGGGAGGAAGAGGGAATTAAAAATGATTAAAATGGAATATATATACATGTGGAATCTCCAGAATGAATGTAATTACTGTGTATCACTAACAGTTACTTATAAAAATTTTTTAAAATGAAATATTTATATGTGCATATCTGGTGAACATGTATATGTTTTGTTTATTCATGTGAAGTTTAAAAAAATAAATTTTCTTTCAGATGATGTTACCTTTCTGTGATGAAGAAAAAATGTACTCTAGTAAGAGTTTTTCTTTCTCTAGTATGGACCTCGTGGGAAATATTCAACATATTTTTTGTCTTACCATTGGTAGGCACTTGAAGCTGCATTTCAGCTGAACAGACAACTTGTCAAAAATTGTCTTTTCCCTTTTTTTTTTCTCTTTTCTTTAAAGATATTAGTTATTAGCAGGTCAATTCTAGATTAAAAAAAAGTCAAGGAGTTCTTTTTGAAATTTGAATCTCTAACTCTTTTTTTTAATACCAGGTTTGAAACTAGATTAACTTTCCTTTCTATTAGATGTAAATTAACATTTATATGCTACTCATCCTTCTGTATAGATCAACTACTTGTACTACAAGATAGGGATACTTTTTTTTTTGGGGTACCAAGAATTGAACTCAAGACCTTGTGCTTGCCAGGCAGGTGCTGTGCCCCTGAACTATATCCCCGGCCCTAAGATAGGGATGCTTTTAAAAAAGATCTTTTAAAGAGATATTTATACATAAATAAACTCCATACAAATGAGGTGGGGGGAGAGATCCCTTTTGCAAGGGCATGACCCTAAAACCAAAACCAAAATAAACAAATGAGAAAACTTATATTGCTTGTGTCACCTGCTTTCCTTCCTATGGAGTAATTTGGTGAAAAATAGATTTGGGGCATAAATCATTCCTTGTATCTATAAAAGGATACAATATGGGGTGTCTCTCCACTGATAGGAGTAATTTTCCCTCCTTGAAAAGAACTATTAATGTGAAATCTTTTTTTAAAAAATCTTTTAAGTATATATAAATTGCATTGGAAACAGAAGATTTAAATCAGAAATTGACCTGATGTCCAAGATTGGAGAAAACATCGTGGTACAAGAGTCTTCCTTAAGGAAATTTGAGTTTTAAAAAATACAAGATTACAGATTACAGAAATCTCAGGGCTAAATTCATTGGAAATGTAAACTAGGAGTGAAATGACCATAATGATGTTTACATATATTTAAACTTTTTTGATCCATATTACATTGGCTGCTAAAGTTTAGAGTTTCTCTTTTTCTTTGAAATTAATATGCCTCTTGTATTCTTATATGTAAGGATATAGAATTCTTAATTTAAATTTAATTTTTTTGAAATTTAAAAAAATATTCTCCATACTATTTAAGTATAATTCAGGTGCCAGGGATATAGTTCAGTGGCGCAGCACCTGCCTGGCAAGCACAAGGTCCTGAGTTCGATTCCCGGTACCCCCCAAAGAAAGTATAATTGATAAATAGAAGTGTTATACATGTAAGATGTATACCTTAATCTTTTGAGATATATATATATATATATATATATGTTTATATATAGTGAAATGATTACTACAATCAAGCTAATTAACATATCCATCGCTTCACAAAGTTGCCATATATTTTTTTTTCTTTTATTGCCAGAATACTTAAGCTTATCCTTCTGTAGCATTTAAAAGATACAATACACTCTTGTTAGTTGTAGTTGTCTTGTTATACATTATACCTCCAAATTTCATTTATCTTGCAGAACTGAAACTTTGTTCCCTTTGACCAACATTTCCCATCTCCTGCCACCAAGCACCACTCCATTGTGTACTTCTGTGAGTTTGGGTGTTTTAGATTTTACATCAAGTGAGGTTATTTATTACCTGTCATTCTACTTCTGGCATAGTTCACTTAGCACAATGTCATCCAGGTTCATCCATGCTGTTTCACATGGCAAAATTTCTTTCTTTTGAAGATAGAATAATGTTCCATTGTTCATGTGTACTACATATTCTTCATTCATTGATTAATATCCAAAATATACTTGAACTCATATGTCTCAGTAGCACACACACGTATACAAATGCCCCATCCAAAATTAGTAAAAGTGGGCTGGGAGAGTAGCTCAGTGGTAGAGTGCTTGCCTAGCACATCACCACAATGGGAAAAAAAAAAAATGACCTCCGTAGACGTTTTTCAGAAGACACAGCAATGATCAACAGGTAAATGAAAAGGTGCTCAACATCGCCAATCATCAGCAAAATGCAAATACTATCCTAATTGTTTACTTTTAAAGCACAGTAAATCACTCTAAGAAGCACTGACTTACTTGATGAACAAGGTATGGCTAATATTGATGTCTTATGTATGATGATAAAATTAAAAGATATCTAGATTAAAAGGTATTACCTCTAGTAATGTACCAGCTGTAGCCACGAACACTTATTTCAGGCACCCAAGGCTTTCAAATTATATAATTGTCAGTGACCTAATTAATACAATGATTTGATTAAGCTTAATGCTAGGATTTAAACAAATCATTTTATGAGTTTTTCATCCTGACCAAAATTACTAATGATTACAAAATTTTATTCTTATAGTGAACATATACAGGAATAAAAAGAGAAAGGCAAAGAATAGAAAGGAGAGGCAAGAATGTGTTTCTGCGGATAGTGTATGATGTTAAGGATGCCGATATTTATGGCTTGGATATCTCAGCCTCCTCAAACATAAAATGAGTGAGCTGGAGGAGAAGGAGGTCTCAGAATTATCCAGCTATAAAAGACTAACAAAACCCATCATGAATGTCCATGTTCTTAACATGGCAAGGTGCTATAGTTGGTCGAGATAAAAGTAAAAAGAAACACTTATGCCATGTTGATGAAAATTGATTAAGTAAAAAATCCATGGAGACATATTAGGAAAAGGCTGGGATTTTAAATATTAATAAGGTCCCTTTATTAAGTCTGTGGGTAAGTTTGAGATAAAGAATAATTTCTGTGTTTCATGTTTAAACCCCATAATCAAATACACACTTTCAGTAATGGTGAGAAGATACATGATAGAGAAAAAACAAAAAGAGCACATCCTCTTAAAAATCCACTATTTATTTGTTTGACCCAATTACTTTTTTCAGATAAAATATCTTTCCTTCATTTTATCATTTTTAGGGTGAAAAAAGTAAAGGATCCAGTGTCTGTGATTCAGTTCTGTCATGCTGCATGCACAACTTTGCTTCTTTAATTATTGCTGTGCTAAAGTTTAATAGAGGCAGCAATGTGTGTTCTTCCTGGATTCAGTTGTCTTGGGATATTTCAGAGAGCACCTTGTAAAATATCATGATAAAATAAAAATGGTGTCTAAAATGGAGGTTGAAAATAATCTTTGTTTTGTTTTCAAAACCTTTATCTTGTTCAGTAATATCAGACATGCTAGAAAAATCAAAACTAGAAAATATAGAAAACTATTGATTCTAAAACTGATAAAAGATTTCTAATTACCTCACAAAATATCAAAAAACTGGCATAGGTGATAGTTCCTGAAAAAAATCGTACAGAAGTTTCAACACTTTCCATCTCCTTTGGCCCTTTCTCTGCCATTACTGTGAAAGAAATTTTTAGAATATTTAAATAAAATGTGAGCTTAAAAGGATCCAGATATCATATTTGTAATAATCTGCCAGCTTGGTTGTATCTGATGAATTTCCAGCAGTCAATCCATGTTCCCTTCCTTGTATTTCTTTCAGGAGCCAAGAGTTAAGCAGTGACACTGTAGATCTTTCTGTACAGCTTGCCAATTTGGGTTACTTCGGAACCTAGGTGCTCCTGAATTGTTCTTTTGAATCACGGGAGGACTGAACAAAGAAATGATTTATCTATTCAAACATCAATGTATTTTTAAGAGCTACCTAACTCAAAGATACTATTACCAAAGGGTGTGGGGGTAGCCTTTTGCAGGAGTCAAATCAGCTATGTTTTTACATAAAAAGAACCCATTAAACCATTTCAGTAGGTGTCTTATTTATTAAGAAATTTAAAATTTTATGAAGGAATTTCAATTTTCACTTTTTTACTAGTGCACGTTTGCAGTACATGATGATTACGTTCCTTGTGGGGGCTCACCAAGTCACTAAGTTGCTGAGGCTGGGTTTGAACCTGCAGTTATCCTGCTGCAGCCTCCAGTGTGCTGCTATTACAGGTGTGCATCCCTGTGCTAGACTCACATTTGTCTTTATTAATGAGGTTGTCTCTATTTCAAGTTCTCTTCTTCTCAATAAACAAGGCCACTTTGGGGGGATTTACTTATTATCTTAATAAAAGTTATTATATTCAAATGAATATATCAGAAAATGTATAGCGTTATTTATACAGCATGTTTAGCAGACTTTTAGTTTAATTTTGCAAATTGCAAGTATTTGGCATTATTTTCTTTGAGATGCCATCTATTTTACCATTATAAAATATGCCAAGGTATACAGAATGCATATATAGTAATTGAATAATTATGTTATTAGATTTTGAATTTATAAGGATTCTTTTGTTACACTTGATTCATAAAGAAAAAGTTTTGAATTTCAGTTTTTATGGGATAAATATATGCATAAAGGAAGATGAATGACTTTATGTAGTGATGTGCAGTTATATGTACATTGACGTAAAAATTATTGCATATGTATTAATAAATATTAATAACTACAATGTGTTTTGTTATAAAATTCTTTTGTTGTGGGCATCTTTGCAGGACCTGACTTTTATTTTCCTTCTCTAAATAGATCTTGCTCATATATTTAAATGCACTAGCCAAACCAGTAATTTCTTTTTCATTCAAGTGAAAATTTGGAAATTTTCATATTCTTTCCTTTTTTTTTTTAATTCATTGTTTCCTGTCACCACTAGAGAGTGGTGCTTTAGACTTCGATCTATTGCTGTTCTATGTCAGTTTCTACACTGATATTACTCATCGGAGCAAGATGAATAGATCAAAGGAATGGTTTCATTCTGATTTTTTTAAATTCTGTATTTTCAGTTCTACTCTCAGTTATCCACTTCAAATTAAGGCAATGTTTTGACAACAAAGCAGAATTTCATGTCCGGGAACCTGGAATGTTTGTGTGTCCAGTTTATTTCTTCTGTGTATTATTTCTCTGTATTTCTTCTGTTGAATGAATTGAAATAAAGCATGGAAAATATTTTTATAATGAAGATTCTTCTAAGTCGTGTTTATTTGTTACATATTCTTATAAATTAATAATTCAGTAATTGTATATAATATTTCAAGAATTTAAAATATTTAAATTTACTTTCAGTATTATTTTCTTCCCTGTGAAGAATGTACTTGGGAATTGAAGCAGCTATGTTAAAATCTAACATTTGTAAAAGCACCTGTTTCATAATTTAGCTACCTATAAATGCTAATAATCAATTATTATAGAAATGTGTTGATGCAAATTTCGAATTGCATCGTGGTTATAGTTACTGTGTTAACTACGGATTCTAAAACCATAAATATAGAGTCCACCAAAATATATGTGTGTGTGTGTGTGTGTGTATAAACACTTTGGGAAAAGAAAAAATTCTATAAATATTTTAGTACTAAACTTATTGTGACATCACAAGATTGACACAAGTTACCTATGACCTCTACAATTACAAGAGGTGCTCATAGTGGTGGCCATGAGCTTCCAGACATTTATTAGTAAGGTGAAGTGCTACTTGGGTAACCTTGGTCGTTGAGATTGCTGCACATGCATTTTCAATTTCTTCTGTAACGGCCAGCAATGTAGTAGTGTGTTTTCTGCAACATGTGACATCCTCTAGGGTCCCTCATACAAGGGTAACACCATCTGTTGAAAAAACATCATATTATTTTTCTTTTCCTGAAGTGCGTATACATTTTTTTGGTAGACTCTATATGTATTTAAATAACCTCCCAGTCAGGCTAAAGTTACAGCAGAAATATTGCATCATATGCCACAAGAAATGCCTTAGACATTCTCCCTGGGTCATAATAGTCCCTGACTCCTTTTGGGTATTTTAGGCACTGATTCTCCTAATGGGCCATTAAGGAAGGTGTTTAATTTGAGACCTATCCAGGTGCACCCTAGGAAGGTGAGATAATTTCAAAACGTGTGTTTTTATTCTGGCTGGTTGCTACTGATACACTATAGGGAATAAAATATAGGAAAGCTGTATTATGTTACTTTGTGAATCACAAGCTGTACTACATTGTTTGCATGATTTCAACAAACTATTTCAAACATAGTACACAAATACTCTTTTTAGTCAAATCAATTCTAAGGATTTATCTTTGGACCTTGCTACACTTTTTTGTTTTTACCATTTGACTGTATATCTTTTAAAACTAGAACTCCTTTTGAAAAATAATGTATTGAATTTTTTTAAAAAAATGAGAAAATCAAGGGTTTAAATTCAAATTGTTTATGTTAAAAATGTTTGGACTGAGCACATTTTGTAACTAAGGCACAGGAAAATTATAATACAGAGCTCAAAGATATCCCTTTCCCTACATTTCTCTTTGTTTTCCAAATTCTTCAAAGGAAGTGTAAGTTGCTGTACAATTTTTTCTTATCTGCTAGAAGGAGTTGGAATACTATGGCATTGACATTATTTGCTCAATTCTAGTACCTTCTCCATTCTAAGCTTTGTTTTTGAGTTAGGACCAGTCATTGCTTTCAGAGAAAAAGTGTTAAGTAATATGATATATTTCCTACTTGATTCTCCTAGACCCATACTGTAGCTTAATATCATTCTGATTATAGTTTGACACTTAAAGTTCATTGTATTCAGCAGTTGAAATAACCTTTTACCAATCTTGATTATTTAGAATTGCATGGGAGAAAATATTATTATTTTGTGTTTAAATCAGACCAGGGAGGGCCGGTGAGACGGCTCAGCGGCTTAAGCGCCTGCCTTGCAAGCGCGAAGGCCCGAGTTCGACTCCCGGAACCCACATACGAAAAAGGGGCCGGTGATATCGCTCAGTGGCACGGGCGCCTGCTGGCGCGCGAGGTCCTGAGGTCGTCCCCCCGGTACCCACAAAAAAAAAAAAAAAAAAAAAAAAAAAAAAAAAAAAAAAAAAATCAGACCAGGGAATTGCACTTGTAGCACATTTGGTCTCTAGATATAATGTCACAGTTATCTATTATGAACTACTGAGGTAATTTTTTTTTTTTTTTGTGGGTACCAGGGGTCGACCTCAGGACCTTGCGCGCCACCAGGCGACCGTGCCGCTGAGCAATATCACTGGCCCTTTTTTCGTATGTGGGTTGCAGGAGTCGAACTCGGGCCCTAGCGCTTGCCAGGCAAGGCGCTTACGCTGCTGAGCCATCTCACCAGCCGGTAATTTCTTATAAAATTGTCAAAAATAAAATTTAACACGAGGCAGCACTAGTCTATTCTAATCATAAAGACTCGGCAGATGGTACAATTGCAATAAATTTTAGAAACATTTAAAGCTAACTTGACCTTTCATTTACAATTTTGTGTCTTAAAGTAATCAGGAGAAAGTCACAAATAATGCTGCTTTGAAGATGTACTTTCTTTTTCTCAGTAACATTGAAAATAATCTCAGTTCTGGTTTTAGGAAAACTACTATGATAACAATTAAATATTCATAATTTTTTAAACATTAACAGATTTTTAAATCTTTTCAAAACTTTTCCTTGAGAGGCATATTTGTTTTTTTTTTTTTCTCTTTTTTTTCTTTTAACTTTTTCTGTAACTTAGGAAACGTTTGCTTGTCTCCTGAAAACCTCCAAGATCATTATTGTAGGTTATTCTTTCCAGCAAGTCAGTAGTTTCGCCCTTCACTCAGTATAAATGAATGGAATGGTTCGTTGGTGTCGCAGACATGTGGAACACCAAGTGTAGATATGAGGACCTGTTTTTAGGACATGATTCTCAGGAGCCGAAGTTTGTTCGAATGTTTCTGTGTGTAAGCTATATCCTCCATCTTCATCTCATTCCATTCAACCTGTAAGTTGAACACGGCTCATACCTCACTAAAAGCTCCTTAGTTTTACAGAGTAGTACTGCTTAATCTTTGGAAATAGCAATGATGGGTGACAGTAGAATCTGGTGATTCAAAGCATAAATCTTTGTGGTAGCACTGAGGTGCAAATATGTGAATGACTAGTTTTAGTTATGTGATCTCAGCAAGTACTTTAACCTCTCCATCCCTGTTTTCTCTCTTGCTTCTTAGGGCTTCATTCACTACCCCTTTATGATGGTGTTATAATAGGAATAATGTTGTTTATAGTTAGAATTGATTAAATGCGTCAGGGCGTGGAAAGCTTGCAGAACAGTGGCTACCACTGTAAGGACTCAAATGTTTGCCATTGTTATGAGGGTGACCTTGGGCATGGTTCTCTGTGGAACATGGAAGTGATTCACATGTTTCTATTTCAAGCGGGATTATTTACTTTGAAGTAACTATCTGTTATAGTCTGAATTTTTTTTTTTTTTTGTGGGTACCGGGGGGTCGAACTCAGGACCTCGCGCACCAGCAGGCGCCTGTGCTGCTGAGCGATATCACCGGCCCTTTTTTCGTATGTGGGTACAGGGAGTCGAACTCAGGACCTCGCGCTTGCCAGGCAGGCGCTTAAGCCGCTGAGCCATCTCACTGGCCCCATAGTCTGAATGTTTTAATTATAGCTTGCTTCCTCTTCCCTTAGAAATGTCAAAATCAATCTTATTCTAAATGATATACTATAAAATAATTGGTAATTTTTAGTATTCTGTTAACAGCGATCTTCATTCAGACCTATTTTATGTAAAACTTTTGATGAAAATTTGGGATTTTATGAGTATTTTATTTATTTTAATTTGTTGTGGTTCTAGGGATCAAACCTTGGTCCTTGTCACCATTTGCAGGCTCTGTATCCCTGAGGTACATCCCCAGCCCAGTTATTTCATTTCAATGAGGAAAGGCTCTATTTTAAAATGTTCATTATAAAAAACACAAAATGCAGGTTTTTTTTTTTTTTTTTTTGTGGGTACCGGGGGGTCGACCTCAGGACCTTGCCGCGCCAGCAGGCGCCCGTACCGCTGAGCGATATCACCGGCCCCTTTTTCGTATGTGGGTTCCGGGAGTCGAACTTGGGCCCTTGCGCTTGCCGGGCAGGCGCTTAAGCCGCTGAGCCATCTCACTGGCCCCAAAATGCAGTTTTTTAGTTTTAGTTATCTGATAGTCAAGCAATTGAGTAGTTCTCCAGACTAGTTGAACTATCATAATTATACTTGCCTTAAATTTAAAACTCATTGATTTTATTTACAGTTGAACCCACACAATCAGTGGGAGGAAGTATTTTATTACTGAAAACCTATTGGAAATAAACTCCGATCAGATGGTTTGAGGAATGTCAGGAAAGTACTCAAGGGCACTTTACAAGAAAACAGTCTTGTGGAAAATATCAGTCCGTTTCATGAATAAAAGATGTGCTGGCCTAACGACACAAATGGCAATATTGATTACATCCACATTTTTTCTGTATATTAATAGACATTTATTAGATCGTAACAGTATCTCAAAGACAATTAAGTGGGACTTTTATTGTAGAAAACTTTCTTATTAAACTTACCTAGATAGCTAAGTGACTTGATTTCTAATTTAACATCAGATTATAATTATTTAAAATATAATTATAAGTACATGTATATTTTACTTAACCAAAAACAACAAAAATATTGCTAATACTTCAGATGATGAGTTGAGCATTTCTTCGCTCAACATGTTTTAAGTAAACATAAAATTGAGATTAACTTTAAAGTTAACAGAATAGAGATAAAATTTAAGTTAAAATTAACTGAATCAGAATATTTCTTGTGATTTCTCTGAAACTGATGGAGGAGATGGCAGGGAAAGGAGAGGGAAGAATGGAGACAGCTAACGGCTGTAGCTGAAGTGTTCTATTTCTGAACGTCACTTCCTGTACCCAGTTTTTTCTTCTGACTGTGTCTTCTGTACCCATCTTTTCCTTTTCTCTTCTGATTTATTTTTCCTTCCACCCTGACAAAACATATAGCAGTGATACTTCTAAAATTTGTCTCGACTTTCTCCACATAACCTATATTTTAAATCACAATGCTGGACTCAGTTCTCTGTGACCCCCATGATACTAACTCCAGCATACATTGTTAATGGCCTACCTTACCTAAGGTGATTTTCTTTTCTCCCCGTTTCCCCCTGGTGTACTATAACCAACTTAATCTTCTAACAGAATGGTGTTTACAGTGTAGCTTCTGGTTCTATCCCCTTTTCCATGCAGGCACTCACAAACTCCTATGACATGTTCTTCTATGCCCTTTCCTACCATGTAATCTCATTTACCATTTATAACCCATTTGAATGTAAATGCCATCACTAAGTGAAAACAAAGACTTTTTTTTTCATTTATTTAATTCCTACTTTTTCAATAATATTTATATGTTCTTCATATTTTACCCTTAAGCCACATGATAAGTATAAATGTGAAAAAGTACAAATTCAGAGTCCAGAGAATTTGGGTAATCTGCTCGCAACTCATGTAGAGAGGAATTCAGCTGGGCTTTTTCTCATTCTAAAGCTTGTGTTCTGTTCTCCGTTCATGTTGATTCTTGTGGCTTAGAATTTTCATGTCTCATACTCAATGACATAGCCTGTGTATTTTATAAAAGAAAACGGACTTTTACAGAAATGAAAGACAAAGAAAATATCACTCCATTCAATTTAAGATCAAGGCAAATACATTTTTCATAGAGATTACTTTGTTTTTTACTTGAATGTGTTACAAAATATACATCTACCCAGATAAGTAGTCATTGCCAATGCGTAACAATTAAAAGTGTCTTTAATTCTCTGGAATCAATATTTGATCTCAGGTAACGTAATGGCTGCTAGGCACTATTATGCAAGTTTGGAACAATGACAAAAATACCATATTATAAAAATGCAAAGGGCACATTATTTTTTGTATGGTGTCATGTTAGGTTCTTCTAAATACTACTTGGTTAGTTAATTTTATGACACATTTAGTGCCCCAATTTCTGTTAGTAACTATATTAACTCATGCTTATTTCAAATCAATGATCAGGGTACATAAATTTAATCCAAGATACCAATATATGAATGTTTAGGAGCAATATAGAATATAGCTATACAGAAAACTATATTTTTTGGAATATACTTTAAATGCTTAACCTTTTTCTTAAAAAGAACTTGCAGTGATTTATATGGCTTGATCTGTGTCATTAAATGTTACAAAGTATGTTATTTGAACCCAGTCAATTTAGCTCACTTCCCTTTGTATTGCCTTCCATACTCTTCCACTTCTACTCCAAAAGATCCTCTAGTGCTATTCTGTTGTTCCTGCTTTGCTCCTGACGGATGAGACGCCTTTTCCTGGATGTGTGGTCTTTTACCAACTCTGCCTTTACCATAACAACACTTAATCTGGAATGCATTTTGCCAAGAGCTGTTTAGTGAAGTCCTACCCAGTTTTCAAATTCTAGCACAATTCTGCCTCTCTTCTTGAAAGTCTTCTGGATTTCCTTTTTTTTTTAATTTTACGGAAAAAAAATTCAAAACAAAATAATAGAATAACAATAGTTAATACATTGCATATTGTTACCTTCTAAGTAGTTACTCAGGGTATAAGATATGGACATAAAAAATTCTCCAAATGATATTAGCACAAATCTTTCTTTTCAATGAACTAAGAGAAACTAGTAGTATAACTGTCTTGTTTTTTTTTTTTTCCTTTTCCCTTTCTTCCTTTCCCCATCCCCCACCCTAGTTCCTCTTTCCTTTTGAACAATTTCTTACCATTTGACAATATCTATTGTACATTTTGGACCTTATTTACTCTTTCATTTTCTCATACCAGGGAGACAATATGATGTTTACACATGTGAGTCTGATTTATTTCACATATGAGTGTGGTCTCGAGTTGTATCCATTTATCTATAAAAGTATCCAGTCAATCCTTCTTTATGGCTGAGTAGTACTCCATAGTATAAAAAGACTGCATCTTTTTTTTATCCATTCCTTGGTTGTTGGACATTTAAGTTGTTTCCAAGGCTTAGCTATTACAAATTGTGCTGCTATAAATGTGGGTGCACATATATATCACCGTGGTATGATGTTTTTAATTCTTCCAGGAAGATACCCAGAAGGGGAATAGCTGGGTCGAATGGGACCTCCAATCCTAGTTCTCTGAGGAATCTCCACACTGACTTCCACAGTGGTTGCACCAGTCTACACTCCCACCAACAAATGGATTTTCAAAATTGTGTTACTGCCTCTTTTTCAACACATGCTTTTTCTTTTTAAAATCTGATTTTGATTTATATTTTATCCTTGCATTTCCTGCAGTGTCACTTGTTCTTTTCCCCCTTTCTGTAGGTATTGTTCTTTCTCCTACTCCTCTAGGTTTCCTCTTTCAGGCAAGGTTTATACCTTGTATATTTCACATACCCCCTTGAACAAAAGCAGTGCATACTTGGAAGAAATTGCCAAATAAATATGTATGTGCAAATGTATTGAATTAAGCAATTTTTGAAATTATTAGACAAGATAATTGAGAATTTCTCTCCTAAGAATCTCCAACGGGAAATTGTACTATTTAAGAATATTCATTAGTAGATCATTTAAAACCTTATTATTGCTAACTAACCTTAATGATTAAAAGTTTTACTAATAGTTAATACAAGGTTACTTAACTGTAAAAATATTGAAAGAAATGAAAGATCCTTGAACCTTAGTGTGATTTTTTTGGTTTTCAGAGTCAAATTTTTAAGAGAAACTGCTTAAGTTTTAAAAGCTAGTATGAGTGGAAGTGAAACCCAAACTGACAGTGTTTTACAGTTCCATTGCAGAGCCGCATACACTCTCTAACCTGAGAAAGAATACATACAATTCTTGGTTTTTGTGTGTGTGTGTGTGGGGGGTGTACCGGGGGATCGACCTCAGGACCTTGCGCGCCAACAGGCGCCCGTGCCGCTGAGCAATATCACCGGCCCCTTTTTCATATGTGGGTTCCAGGAGTCGAACTCGGGACTTCTCACTTGCCAGGCAGGCGTTTACGCCGCTGAGCCATCTCACCAGCCCCATACAATTCTTTTAACAAATCTCAAGAACATTTTAAAGGAAAAGCATATTTACGGGTTTCAGCATTGTAAATTATAGTTAGCAATTTTTAAATATTGTATATTTTACTCAGTCTAAATTCCTTTAAAACCTATTTGGCTTCTTCCAGTGTCACATCAAATCTGAGAATGTTTTATGGGATGGAGATGGGAGGAAGTTGTGCTGTAGTCATCTCTCATCTTGATGCCCTGATCCTTTTTCCCAAGAGTCACTTGCATTAGAGAGCTCCCATTCTAATCGATCAGGTAGAAGTGCTTTTGGGGAGGACGTTTTTGAGAAAGGTTTCATCTATTCCTCCAGAGGACATAGATTATTACTGCGTATGTGATTATGACTATGCAATATTTATTAGTAAATCATAGGTATATTGTGTTGCCATATGTGACTTCATGTATCCCTAATATTTTTTTCTTTGAGTTTGTTCTTTGGGTGTTTTTGAAAACCTTTGTTTTAGAAATGATTTTAATCCCTTTTATATAAACATTGATTGGGTTGGTGATGTTAATTAAAACACATAAGTTGGAAGAAGTCATCATAAAAAGGTTTTTTTTTTTTTAAAGTTAATATTCAAAGAATGGTGGTATATCACCCTATAGTTTGAGCAATCTAAACATTTTTATATAGTATAATGATTATCTTTTTCTTACATATTAAATTATAGACCACTTATCACATGTTAGCATTGATCAGGGCAATACATATTTTATGTAATTAAAACTTACAATTTTTAATTTATTGAATGTTCATATCACCATATAAATTGTTATATCTTCTTATACATATAGGAAAATTGGGGTACTGAGGGGTTAAGTGACTGACTCAAGGTCAATAGGAGTAGAATCAATAATTGAGATTAAGCACTTTGGCTCCAAAATCCATTGCTCTTAACCCCTGTGCTATAAGTTAGCAATATCAAAAAACATGATATATTTGTGTAATTTTGACTTGTGATAGAGGCATATACTTCGGGAAGATTGTGGTTTTTGTCTTTACAAAGTGAACCTTATTACAGGTAGAGTATGTCTTATCCAAAATACTTGAAACCAGAAATATTTTGGACTTCAGGTTTTGTTTTTTGTTTTTTCTTTGAGTTGGAGTATTTACATGTACTTAATGAGATGTCTTGGGGGTGGGACTCAAATCTAAATACAGATGTCATGTCTGTTTTCTCTATGCTGTGCACAGAGCCTGGAGGTAGGTTTTACACAATATTTTGAGTGTGCCGGTGTTATCACTATGATCCATCATATTACGTCACATGAGATTTGCGCTTTTGTTGTCATATCAATACTCAAAACTTGCAAATTTAAAATTTTCTTGGTAGAGATGTTTAACCTATGGTACCTTCTTTAATAATCTTAATAATCTTTAATAATCTTCTTTAATAATCTTTAATAATCTTTAATAATCTTCTTTAATATCTTCATTGTAACTATCACTTTCAAAAAATCAAATTTTATACTCAAGATTGAAATTATTGACAATATGTATCAGTCACTAGAACATAAACAAGAAAGAAATTTATAAAGATAACCTAATTTTACCTGACTCATCAGCTTTAAAGTGGCGATGTGGAGGACATTGCCTTCTAATTTGGATTATGCTGTCTTAGTATTTTGGCTTCTTAATACGTATCTATACAAACTTTAAGAAAAGGCAATTAGATGAGTTTGGTTCAGGAAAATGACTGAGCTTAAGGTTTTGAAAGTTTCACACATACTTAACCCCTTTACTTATCATTATTAAAACATTTATCATCTTATACAAGATTTCTCATCTTAAATTTCAACATCCTAGTGTTTGGAATGCATGGTGTATTCGGTAATCTATCCATTTCCCCAGCGCAGTGCTTTGTAGATCAATGGGGACTCAGTAAACCTCTATTAAGTGAAATTATCCCGTTTGAGCTTCATATCAGTCTGTATCTATACACTTATTGTTAAAAAAATAAGCTGTTTAGAATAACATAAAGGAAACAGCATTTGGTTTGTAATTGTATAAATTATTCAGGCAATGCCTTGCCTGGAATTTCAGTGTTGAGGTTTTAGACCGGTGGTGGCGAACCTGTGGCACAGGTGCGGCAGCAGGCTGTTTGTTACCACTGAAAGCTCTAAAAAGTTCGCCATCACTGTTTTAGACAAACAGAAATTAATGTCTTGGGCTAACATAGTTCAGTAGTAGAGTGCTGACCTATCACGCACAATACCCTGGGTTTAATCCCCAGCACTGCCAAAAAAATAAAACTTTAAAAAGAATTAAGGGGGCCGGTGAGATGGCTCAGCGGCTTAAGCGCCTGCCCGGCAAGTGCGAGGGCCCGAGTTCGACTCCCGGAACCCACATACGAAAAAAGGGCTGGTGATATCAGGACCTGCTGGCATGCGAGGTCCTGAGGTCAACCCCGGTACCCACAAAAAAAAAAAAAAAAAAGAAAAAAAAGAATTAAAAATAGCATCCTTTGAAAACAAAAGTCTATGATCACAGAAAAATACTTAGAAAAGCAACATAGTTAATATAGTTAATATATAGAATTATTTCTAAATGACTATGAGATCCTGAAGTGAAAATAAAAGATATGCTTAACTTTCTTTTTAAAATTTATTTATAGCAATAGGAACGAATGAAAATTCAACATTTTAGTATTAGTAAAAATTATATTTCTGGAAAACACTTGTACAAAGTAAGCCTCAAATCTCCTTATACATATTTAAATAGTACATTTGTGTTAATTTGTTCGGTGCTGACATGGAGTCACTTCATTCTGGTTTTACGTTGGGGTATAAACACTATGTATATATGAATAAGTAATGTCTTTCAGATTACATGTTTTATGTACAATTTTGTGCTCATGAAAATGAAGAAGGCAGGAGGAAAACATGTTTTAGTCAGGAAATAAAGGGATGCTTCAAAAGTTAAGATGAGAATATATTCACTTAATAACATCTCCCCCATTTTTTGTCTTTTTTAGGTTACAGATTTGGGATATCGGTGTTTCCATTTTTGAGGACATTTTCTTTCTTGTTTTGAGTCTTTTTTTCTTTTTAATCATCTGTCTTGGAACACAGAAGAGGAACCAGAAATACTCTTACTTTGTTTCACGTATGAAACACTCATTTCTGAGAAACTCTTACAACGACTGCACAGCCATGTGGCCATTACAGCTCCTAATCTTCACGATGCTCTTAACACCAGTAGTTCATGGTAAGGTCTTAGATTTTTGTGTAATGTTCTGCGTTGTCTCACCTGCTCATACTAGACCCTTTCGTTGAAATCTTTGCTCAGAGATTTCATAGTTTTTGCTTACTATGCATTAATATGAGTAGGTATGATACTATTACTTTAAGCTGCAATAATTATAACTGCAGTGAGATTTTTTAAAATGTCTATTGAAATATATGTGCAACCAAGGGATTTTGCTTGTTTTCTAAGAACCGTTTCATACTTTCTTTGTTTATACTAATGGAAATTCATCTCCATTCTTAATTATTTCAATTACAGTGAATTTTTGGCTACGTATTTTTGTACTTAAAAACCATTTTTAATGTAGTCAGCATGAGCATTTAAAAAAATGAAAGTCTGCTTTCTTAGACCAAGTAATCCTTTTTTTGAGTAATACACAAAACGCAAGCTGTAACCTCTAATTAAAGGGAAATTGTTTCTGTCATACACCTTTCAATGAAAAAACAACCTCAAAAAGTTATGAATATATGCTTTCACTTTTTAGACGAAGGTAATTTTTACAGAAACATGCTAATATAATAAATTTATTCATTTAGACTTCTTTCACTTTGTTCATTTGTTCATTTGTTAAATTTTTATACCACAAATAATATAATCGTTTAGAAATTACCCTTGCAAATTTTAAAAAATATATAATTATTTAATATGGAAGCATGACTTGTATTTTGTACAATTTAATATTATATTCACTGGATTTCTATGAAAACTGGTAAATTTAAGTCTGTGTGTATCTTTATTTACAATTTAAAGTTTTCCACTGATTATCATTAGCTTTGCAAGGAGATGAAAATGTTGTGATATGGGATGTTGATGGCAATTACAGCGAAGACAGACACAGCTGCCTTTGCCACCACTCATGAGGTTTCAGAATACTGTAGTGAAGCAAGCAACTGAAAAAAATTCTTAGCCTCCTTAGCGAACTTTGGGTTTTTAATTGACTAGAGAAAGCCATTGTACATTTCCAGTGATGCAATTCCAAATTGGACCCAAGTTCCTAAGTTTGAATTGCATTCTGCTGTCAGTATAAAAACTGGATAAAATAACTTCTCTGTCTTTTGAAGTTTCCCTCTAAAATTTCCCTAATTTAATATATTTAGTTCTAATAAATCACTATAAGGTAGAGATATTTTTAACCATTCAAGTAAAATTCCATTTACTTATCCACCTTGTTTAAATAGTAAAATTTTCAACGATTTTGCAGTGTTTTCTTAATTCATATGACTGATGCACACTTACAGTTTCCCACATATGGCCACACATGGTCTTGTGTAATATGGGACAATTAAAAAAAAGTATCACTTTAAACAAGTGCTTTTCTACTTATTCATATATTTTATGGTGTTTCAATTTAGACTTTTAATTAAACAAGCAATGCAAGACTTCCCTCATAAGATTATTTTGAGGATTAAAGATATACCATTTTTAAAAAGAATCTAGCTCTATGCATGACAAATATTGTCTTAAAACATGTTAATTTCCTTTATCATACTGTCCATCCAGTTAATTTTTGTTTGAGTAAATTATAACGACAAGCATTAGCTAGCCATGAGTATTGTTTCACTTGATGTTGATACTGAGGAAAAATTTCTACATACACAATTTATGTTCAAATTGTCAATTTAAAATCACCCTTGTTAAAAGAAAGGAGGTTAAAATTAGCAGAAATAAACATTGTAAGAAATATTACCTTTTGGAGCTGAAGTTTCTGGTCATCCAAGTGTGATACCTTATTTGCATTCAGTGGGCCCCAAATATGTCTCAGCCATAGACCATGGCTCTTGTTTTGGGAGCTTGGTAGTCTGTATTGAAAACATAAACACACACAGAACATCTCAGGTAATACTGCAGAGTACTTAAATACTCTAAAAACTCTAATATTGTAATTGGACACATAGAAAATTAACATAGTTTATAAAATATTTTGAGCTAAAAGCTTAAAGTAATCCTTTCTATTTCATTTGGACTGCTGAATATTATCTTGATTTTTGAACCACGGCAAACTAAATAATACAAAAGTTTAATAGTCATAAACTTTATTGCTATTACTTCCTATGATAATTTTAAACTTTACTGCAGAAGAAAGGAAAAGTTCGTTTTCAATCTTTTCTAGAAAGCTTTCTCTTTACACTTTGTGATGCCACTTCTGAGTTTTCAATTCAGGATTTTATGCACAAACATTCAGAACTCAACTTTTAATAAGCAGAGAAATACACACTTGACCGAGTGCTGAAATATAACAGGATAGGAGTTTTTAGAGTCCCATCAATCCTGACTTTAAGAATTACTGCATAACCTGACCTACGGAAGCAGAAGTTCTCCATCAGTTAAAATGTGTGTCACAGATGCAGAACTTTTACTTCCAGATGATTCTCCGATGGCTTCTCCTTTTGTACTGTCCAGATGTCCAGTTTTATTTGCCCTCTGATCATTGGTAATTAACTTTTGTGATAAATGAATTAAATATCTATGCTTTACTGCAGAACAAATAAAGATGATAACTACTGAATTTGTGGCCATAGTGATCAGCTATATTGCTTCACTCAACCCTCACAAAAAATTGCATGGGTTTATTATTATAGTTATTTGTTGTTATCATCATTATCTTTTTACAGTTAAACAGAATGAGATTCTCAGTGGGAGGTAACTTGACTTAGGTTACACAGCTACTAAGTGACACAGCGGGAATTTAAAATCAAGGACCTGGCTTCTTGAGCTCTGGTCTTAGTGCTTTAGATGTCCAATTCTGATTTTTCTCTACACAGAATCTCCTCTTACCTCTCCTGTTAATCTGGAGTAGGTGAGGCAGAAACGCTGCTCGCCTCCCCCTTCTGTGTTCTTCAGACACACTGATTGGGTTCTGAAGTCCGACAGATGTGAAATAAAATTCCAGCTGTGCCACCTATTAGTTCTGAAACCCTTTTTCTTGTTAGCAGAAAATCAAGACAGAAAACTATCCTCAGTGCTAAGGATATGGAATGACTTGTATCTCTTTCCCCAAGCCACGTACAGTACATTAAAATTTGTAAGACTAGTTCCCATCTGTAAGATGAAAATTCTTGTAGTCATTTTAAACAATGAATGGGATAGTACATGTGTAACTTCTAATATACTTGGCATTCGATAAATCATCCATTTTCCCCTCTACCCTTTATTTACCTTCTATTAGCGGGAAACCATTGGACACTAAATAAGAAAAATGTATAATTACACTTATTCTCAAGACATTAAAAAAAATTTACTTGAACCTTAGTATTCAAATTTTGCCAGAAATTGCTAAATGTTAGTATGTAAATAAACTATTACCAGTATAATTAATACCTAAACAAAAGTATTACCCATATGCAGGGTTGCATAAATTGCTTTTATATGGTAGTATATAATTGTACAGTGATGGATTTTTACATGGTCTCTACATGGATCAAATTGAAAACATAAAGAACTAATTCTTAGTGTTCATGTTAGTTGAGTAATCTCCATGTTGCCTTGAAAATCTGGCTGATGTTCTGAATAGGAAAACAAAAATAATCAGTATATCACCATTGTATATATATACAATATTTTACATTAGGAAATGTCTTTGGTTCTATGTTTATCTGTTCATATTCTATGTCTCTGTGTACCTCTGTATTTTCTGTTTTCCATGACTGTGTCCCTTTTCTGTAGAGCCATAAAACCTGTACTTACAGTGCAGTGAGAACTGGCAGGAGTGAAGAGAGACAGCTAAAGCAGCAGCCAGTTCTTCGCTGTACTGAAGCACTGTTCTTTGAAATGAAAGCATTCTTTTTACCAATGTTGAGATGTGGTTGGAAGCAAGGGAAAAGAATAATGAAGAACAATAACCAGCTGCAAATGTGGGTTCCTGGGGCTCATTCTAATGGTCACTAAAAGTCTGTTAAGGTTCACAAGGGGACCTTGGGCTGGGAGATCTGTCCCTTGTGTGACTTTACCTAAGATTCCAGTGTTCCCAAGTTTGAAAGGTGACTGTGATCCTCAGATATTTTAGCTGTATCTCAGCTTAGTTACACTTCACTTAAGCACCAAGTCACAACTTCGAAGGTGAAAAACACGATCATTGACACTCACTGTGAATAAAAGAGAACAATATTTTTATAGCACATTCACAGCAAAAAGAATTAAACAATTCTTCTAGAAGGAACTTACGCATACTTTCTTCTCCAACTGTCACTGTCAAAGTTGCATCTATATTTATATATTCATGAACTTTACAGACTAATCTGCTTTTGTTATCTTCAAGGAGTTGCTTAACAGTTCTTAGGTACAAAACACTTACAAATGCATATAGATATACTATTTATTGGGTTTTATATAGTTTTCTTTTTAGTATTAATATTTATAGTTGCCCCACTATTTAATGTGTCAGTGATTTTTAAAAATACATATTTTTAAACTGCTAACAAGATATGAAGCTTGAAAGCATTTTATTGTAGAACATTTTATCTTGTAATTTTCTCTATGAAGACATGTTTTATTAGCTGTGAAAAAGCCAGGTTGACTTCTAAACTATGCTTAACTTTGTTATTTTTGGAAATTAGTCATCCATGAAATGTTTATAATGTTTGCTAGCCTAGGTAATTTGCAATAATACAACTATTTTTATACTCAGATATATTATACAGAAATATCTGTGTCAAGGTAATGATGTATGAGGTTAGTACTAACACATTCAGCACCATTCACATTAGCCAATTTGTACTTAATTTCAAAATATATTGTAAACTCAACACCATCTGTAATATCAGAGTGTAAATTGCAGATTTGATGGCTGATAGCAATACCTTGTAAGAATTTATTTAATAACCTTTCAAACATCCAGTATGCAGATTAGCAATTGGAAAATTATTTTTGTTTGCCTTTTGTCCTTTCAAATATGTTGTGTATAAATTTTGTTTTAGTATACTCTATGAGAAACATGTATATGCTGAGGGTAGCATATTCTTATGTTCAGATTTTATTTATTATGACTATTTGAGAGGTTGGAATATATCTCAGTTTTCCTTTTTCTTGGGTTGAGGTGGACTGACAGGAGTAGAGTAGTTGTACATTTAATGTTGCTAGAATTTTAAAAAGTCGAATGTATGTATGATAAAGTCATTGTTTCTTTTGTTACTGTTTACCTTCATTCGCAATATAACACTGGTGCTTTCTCATTTATAATTTCATATAAGTGGCTATAGTACATTTTTTTATTCTTTCATTCTGATTGGTGAATGATTCTTTAATAAAGCCAATCAAAAAAACTGGCATCCAATAGGAAACAATGTCATTGGTTTGTCATGTAAACATGAAACAGTATGTATTATTATCTGTTTTAATTTGACAGTTTAAAATAAAGGAATACAGAAAAGTGAGGTTAGTTTGTTCTACTTTTCTTTGGGTTTTTAATTGATAAATTGAGAGTAAATTTTATTAATAATTATTTTTCCTTTGAATTTGTTTCCCCCACATTTTGTCATAGTAGTAGAAATAATGGGGTTTTTTTTGGTGTTTTTTACTTTTTTAGAAAAGTTGGTTTATATCAAAGAATACCAATCAATATGAAAGATACAGTCAAGTAAGCTAGTCCAGTTAAGAACTGCAAGAGAAATGTGACATACTAGTTGCAATTTCAAAAATAATAGATAGCAGTCTTTGTACAAAAATTATTTGTAAATAAGCTTTCTGTGTTTATGTCATCTACCCATATTGTATTTTATGTTAATTTGAATGTCCAGAAGTCAAACTTGAAGATTACTGGTAAAGTACAAAAACATTGTCTTATACATGTCTTTGTTAGTCATTACTAGTATAAACTATGGTCGGAGTAATTCTCCTCATACAAATTTAAATCATAAAGTGAAAACCTACTAGACCAAAGACCTAATGATGATATTTATTAGATTTTTATTGTGATCACGCACAATCACATATTTTATATTTTTATTCCTTTTATTTTAAATTAACATTATATCTTAAACTATATTGAAGAATCTATGTCTTTTACCTCAATATATAACACTCTGAAGAAACATGCTTATTTATAAATTTTGACATTGTCTTTGTACTCATAGATAAAATTTGAGAAATTAAAAGAATTGCTCTTTTATTAGTTAATGGGTATCTTAAATGAGTGGTTATAAGTGATAAAATGTAACTTTGCTTTTTATCACTACAAATTGTCTAAAACAATTCCATAGGTTCTGGCTACTATTATAATGAACAAAACATAAATAATAAGAAATATTCAATATTGACATTATTTGCTGTGGTATGATGATGAATTCAGAAAAAATAGGAAACAAATTTTTACTCAGAATTAACGAGAGTGCTTTGAATTCATGTATATGAATCACACATGTACATATGTGATTGTCGTCAAAACAACAAAGAAGGGCCGGTGAGATGGCTCAGCGGCGTAAGCGCCTGCCTGGCAAGCGCGAGGGCCCGAGTTCGACTCCCGGAACCCACATATGAAAAAAGGGCCGGTGATATTGCTCAGCGGCACGGGCGCCTGCTGGCGCTCGAGGTCCTGAGGTCGATCCCCGGTACCCACAAAAAAAAAAAAAAAACAACAAAGAAATACATGTGTTATAGTAAATGTAAGGAACCAATGAGAAGAAAACTCTTAACTTTACTGGGAATTATATAAGAAGACATGCAATATATCATTTTCTTGAATGAACCAACTAAACGTGGAAAATTTAAAAATATTTTCATATTGATCTTCATGGAGTTTATGAAATTATATTCAAAATTCCAATATGAGCACTTCTATGTAGAATCTCAACAGAATTATTCTAAAACATATTCATATTAAACTAGGGAAAAGTTAATAAAAATGAAAGAGTAGTAGAAAGGTACTTAGCCACATAAGCCTAAAATATATATTATAAATTACAAGAATTAACAATAAAATGGGCCAGGGATATAGCTCAGTGCCACAGCGCCTGCCTGGCAAGTGTGAGGTCATGAGTTCAATTCCTGGTGCCAAAAACAAAAAGAAAAAAACAATGAAATGACCAGGCATGGTGGTGCACACTTTAGCACTCAGCAGGCAAAGGCAGGAAGATTGCAGTGAGTTCAAGGCCAGCCTGTACTACATAGTGAGACCCTGCTTCAAAAAAACCAAAATAAATAAATAAATGATTTGGCAAGTTGATCAGTTGTAAAATGAGATCTCTAAAGCTTCACTGCAATTTATATTTGACTTGTAAAGTAATAGGAATGGCTCGAGAATGTCAAATGTCTAGGACAAGAAGTAGGTAGGGTCGAAATCATTTGTGTGTGTGTATATATAATTTAAATTATACATTATAAAAATTTGGGGAAAACACTTTGACATATCTTTCTTGATCTCCATTTTTTAATAACCTGTTAGATAGATTAACAAGACTTTGGTCACAGAATAATCTAGAATTAATAGTAGCTTAAGAGAATAGTTTCTTGCTCACTAAACAGTACAAGATAGGCATGTATTTTGAGTGTGTGTGTGTGTGTGTGTATGTGTGTGTGTAGAGTCAGGTAACTGCTTACAATTATTTAGAGACCCTGTCTAATGGTTCAAGGCTTCCAAAGTCCTTTTGAGGGTCATGAAAATCATATGAAGGATAGCAGAGTCATCTGTACTTTCTGATGGAATGTTTTAGTGGATATGCTTGAGTGTACTGAAGTTAATTGCTTCTCCTATTTCCATGAAATAAAACTTGGTTCTATGGTTACAGCTGTAAGAGAGACTGAAAAAATACAGTTCTTTCTTGATCAGGGAAGTAGACACTCCTTCGTGAAGGATAACATGTAATTTAAAATATAACAACTTGATAGATCTAATGCAGTAATATCTCATTGAATGTATAATGGAGGCTTTTTAAAAAGTTTATAGAGATATGTTTCACATAAAGCTCACCCATTTAAAGTTTTCAGTTTAGTGGATTAGAAATACAAATAGTTATACAGTCATTACCCACAGTCAACTTTAGAAAGTCATCAGTACCCCCAAAAGAAACCTCATACCTGTTAGCAGTCATTCCTGTTTCCCTTTCCACTCTTGCTCTGGCAACCGGTATTCTATGTTCTGTTTTTATGGATTTGTCTCTTCTGGACATTTCATATAAACAGAACTAGGTAATATGTGATTTTTTTGTGACCCACTTCTTTTCCCTTATATGATGCTTTAAAAAGTTACCCATATTCTAATCATGTATTAGTACTTAATTATCTTATTGCAGAATAATATTCCATTATATGAATGTAAATCAGTGTGTTTGCCAGTTGATAAAATTTTGATTTGCCTCTAAATTTCTCTTTGCCTACTATGAATAATATGATTTTGAAAATTTATGTGCAGCTTTTGTGTGGACATGTTTTTGTTTGTCTTTAGTGTGCACCAAGTAGAAGAAATCCTAACTCACAAGAAAACTGTACAGCATTTAGCGTTTTGAGGAACCGCTAGATTGTTCCAAAGAGGCTGAACACTTGTACACTCCAAACATTATGAGGCATCTAACACCACATCCTTCCCGGCACTTCTCACTGTGTCTTCCTTATTTTACCTGTCCTTTCAGAGGCGAAGTATAGCTCAAGTTGGTTTTGATTTACATTTCTCTAATACATACGATGTTCACCTTCTTACGTGCCCATGACTAACCTTTTGTACATCTTACTTAGAGAAATGCTACTCAGGCTGAGGATGTAGCTCAGCGGCACAGCGCCTGCCTGGCAAGCACAAGGCCCTGAGTTCGAGTCCCCATACAGGAAAAAAAAAAAAAAGCAGAAAACCCCCCAAAAATGTAAATACATGTATACACAAGGTAGTTAAGATAGTTATACAGCTAGTTTCTCTTAGTTCCTTGAAAAGAATGTTTTGTGCTAATATTGTTTGGACAAGATATCATGCCTCTATCTTGTACTCTGAATAACTACTAGGAAGACAATATGCAACGTATCAACTATTTAACTGTCCTGCTAGCCTGTTTTGAAACTCGGTTTTATTGTTTGTTTATCTATCTTCTCTGTAAAAAAACAAAAAACAAAAAACTAATTTTAGTAAGGCTAAAGAGAGAAGACTATCTAAAGAAGAGGTTAATACATATTTTGCTTGTCTATTTTTCTCCCATAAACCCTGCTCCTGTCTTTTACATTTGTATTCTTACCCAAAATTTTGTTCATTTCTGAGCACATTTTGTTATGATTTGTTGCATTTTCTAATCCATCCCTTCATGCTTTTACTTTCTATCCATGACATAGATTGCTATTGTCTCTGCATAAAAAAATAAAATAACCCCCCAAAAATGCAAATTATAAATTTTGGGCTGGGGATATAGCTCAGTGGAACAGTGCCTGCCTGGCAAGTGCGAGGTTATGAGTTTGATTCCCGGTACCAAAAAAAAAAAAAAAAAAAAAAAAAATGCTATTCAATGCTTTCTTGATTTATAATGGAATTATTTACCTTTTTATTGTTAAATTACAAATGTTCTTTATAGGAATATCTTTTTTAGAAAAAACTGGAAAATATGGTTAGAGGATATTTAGATTTTAGAGTTAGGCGGCATTTTCTTTTTTTCTTTTTTTCTTTTTTTTCCATAGGTGCCGGGGTTCGACCTCAGGACCTCGTGCGCCAGAAGGCGCCCATGCCGCTGAGCGATATCACCGGCCCTTTTTGCGTATGTGGGTTCCGGGAGTCGAACTTGGGCCCTCGTGCTTGCCAGGCAGTTGCTTAAGCCGCTGAGCCATCTCACCGGCCCAGGCTGCATTTTCAAAGAGAGACATTTTGTCTGGATTTGTCCACTTAAATCATACCTGTTTTAGTTTAGTTTGAATCACACAGCATTTGTCTACCCTTATCACCTTACTACCCTTTCACTTCTGTAATCAAATCTGAAAAGTAGTTAATTAATTCAGGCTTTTATCATGATGATAACTGGTAATTGGCAATTATTGAACCTTCATTCTGATAGGAGAACTCTATACAGATGAATTAGATATGAAACAGCAAGAAATTTATTAGATTCTACTATTGGATTCCAATTACTCTTCCCCTAAGGAAATGATTAAGGGTATTTAATGTTAACTATAGTAGCCAAAAAATTTTCTACTTTTGGTACAGTCTAAATTCTTGTCCTTCCACATCTTGTAAGTTCTCTTATTTATATTTAGTTATAAATTTCAATATTACTTAATTTTTCAAGGCATATATTGAGTCGTTAATTTTATTTGCATAGACTGTTCCTTTTCTACTATGTCCTGCAAACTACTGAATTGCCTCTTTTAGTTCATCTCAAGAATTGTATGCAGTTCTATAGCTCTTTGTCTCATTGTCAAATTCACCTACTGTATGTTAATGTCCTCTCGATTCAACTTCACATTTTTAAATCTAAAAACCAAACAAGGACAGAACCAGCAGAGAAGCTGAGGTTTTATATTGCAAGGATCTAGCAAACTTATACTATCCCAGCAAATTTATACTATCTTAGCAATCTTATACTAAACTGATATAAAAATATTACTTTTTGGGAAGAAAGGATCAGAAGAGAGCTAAAGATAACAAATGATTTATAAATGCTGATCCTGAACAGCTCCCACATTTTTAAGAACCCGTGGAGGATGATATCAGCTTACTTAGAATGCATTGTTTATACGAAGCCCAGAAGTTGAAGTTTACATCATCTAAGACCTTCTCTGTAAATCCCTATTAGACGAAATAGAAAGATGTGTAACCTTAGTATCTCATTCCAATTCCATTATGTTCAAAATATATTACCTTAACTATTTAAATGAAGGGGATAATCAGGCTAAATTTATTATAGCATGAGGATTAAAAGAAAATCACATGTACAAAGGTTCTAACAAAAAACCTCACGCATTTAATCCGGAGAGGATGAAGTCATTAAAACATGCCTTTAGGAATTAGAACTAACAAACAAATGACCTGAAGTTAAGAAAACTTCAAAATAAACCACCATCTTGGGGTCACTTACTTGGCCACAGTGTTTCAAAGACTGCATTGTATAGTCTTAATCCCCAAATGTGACAGTTTCCCTAATTATGAGTCCACACATCTGTACACACATACGTCCTATATTCAGGACTCACCCACTGAACTGTAACTAAGTCCTTAACGAGTTACTAATGAACATCTTAAGCTTAGCTCAGCACTGAGAAACATGCTAACGGCTGTTGAAAAGCTATTCAGATATCAAGTCTGTCAGTTTTAATTAGATGTAAGCCCAATAAAATTTCCTGTCTTCACTATTCCTCACAAATTTGAGTGACAGACATACCCTCATTTTGATATCATTAGTCTTAGGTGAAGTTAAAAGAGATAAATTCAGTGATCTAAATTGGAAAAAAAAATCATTATTTTGATTAAATATAAAGATAAAAATAAGCAAAATTAAAATAGCATTTTGCAATGTTTCATTCCTTTTCTTGGACTCAGATAACTTTGAAACTGATTGATTTTGTTGTTGCCTCAGAGGATAACAGACGACGAGGAAAAAAGATCCAGAATGATTAGATCATGTACATGAAGAAAAAAATAACCTCTACGCTTATAAAAAGAACAAACAGTCTGTTTTCACACATTACTGATTCTTTCCAAGCTGTTAGAAATACCACAGAAGTAGTAAGCATAAACATTACCTGAATTAGATCAGGCCTATTCTTTACTGAAGCTCTCCATGCAAATGAACAATGATGATGAGTATTTAGCAGTGATTTTTTTTTTCCTCCTTCTTTTTCCCCCTCTTTTTATAGTGAAGTTGGTAAAACTATGCAAACTTCAGTGGCTTACGATTTAATAATGAAGGCAAATAATACATAAAATTTAAAGCAATAGACTGGTCGGATGCTCTATTTCCTGGAAACATGGCACAATGGCTTCTAGGGAGGGCTTTTAGATTGTTCACAATTGCTGGGGCATTGGAATAGCTGTGACAGCCCAGCTCGATTATAGGTTACAGGGTGGTGTTGGCAGGCTTATGGTGTGCCTCTGCAGGCAGATAAAAAAACACCACGTTGATTTTTAGAAGTAGGTGTCCAATAATAATCACACCGTGTCTGTGCCACTAACGTAATATAATCGAACTTTTTGATATTTGATCGTGTTAACATACCTGCTGTGTTATTCAGCAATATTTAGGAATGCCTTTTGTGTCTTTGTTGAGAAATGAGATAGCAGGCAGGTGATAAAAATCTCTTAGTACCATAACAATGTGGAAAAAATATTTTCATTCTTTCTAAACTATCTTCAGAGATGCCAGTTATGACTAACTTAGGGAGAGAAACTCATGAGCAAGACAGATTTCTGTCAACATACGTATTCGGTTTGCTTGTTTTGCCCACATCTCTAGTATAATTGGTAGTGTAAGGAAAGAAGAGTTCCCCATTCCCACAGTTATGAAAACTTGTAATAAACCTATTAATTTTATAGCCTTCAGAGAGCACAGCTTCCCAAACATTTAAAAATTAATATTCCTGAAGAGAGACGGAAAGGAAAGTCAATATTGTACAAATAATACATTCCAAAGTTTTATTCTTGTTACCATGAACTTAAGTTTATTTGGGTTATGTTTGCAAATGTAGGTATTTTTATGTAGAAAAGTAAAATTTATAATTAGTTGTCATGTCTCATAGGTGGCATATGTAATGTACATTTTGTTTAATTTGAATGAAAATAAGTCAGTCTTCTTTTAAAAAAACTAAATTTCTGTATAATTATTTCATTAACAGAAATTTTGCTTATTTATTTTCACAAGTGTTTGAGATATTTACATTAGAGCATTACAACTTAAGCAACCATTGCAATAAGTGACAGTTTTCCCCTCTATGTATAGGGTATAGAAATTTTCAAATGAAAAAGCCATTGAAAAGTAATCTTTATGGGGCCGGTGAGATGGCTCACGGGCATAAGCACCTGCCTAGCAAGCGCGAGGTCCTGAGTTCAACTCCCGGTACCCACATAAAGGAAAAAAAGGGCTGGTGATATCGCTCAGTGGTATAAGTGCCTGCTGGCAAGCGTGAGGTCCTGAGTTCCACTCCCAGTACCCACAAAAAAAAAAAAAAAAAAAAAGAAGTAATCTATAAAATTTGATTATTTTGCTTTTTACCACAACTAAATTTCCCTTCTGCTCTATTCCCAACCAAGCACTTGCCTGTTGTACTTTTCTCAGGATGTTCTATGACGTGTTTGTGACTTGTTTCCTCAGTCTTCGGACAAAAGCTTACTTTGTTTATTTTAATGTATCAAGCTATGTTGTGAAGAAAGAGTGAGGAACTTAGTCTGAGGGCAAATTGCTCACTCAGGGCAAACCAGCTGTTAATGAAACAGTTTAGTCTAGACAAGGAATATGTTGAGTTGAATAAAATCCCTATCAACCATGAAAGTTGCTTCATCATACAGAGTAGGAGAATTTATCACTACTGAGTGATTTTCTTATCAGATCCAGAATGGAAACATATTTTTCTCTCTGTGTTAGCACTTCTATGTTGTAATTTTTACCCAGTAGCAACTTTAGGTGCTTGAGTTGGAACTTGTGTGACTATCCTTAGAGATTACTACTTAGCCTATGGAGAAACCTGGCTATACACACCTTACGAACAAATCAGGAAAGATACAATCTTTTATATGGTCAAAACAAAGGTGCATGGGGAACATAGTCTTTCCAGTATGTATAAGGAAGCAAAATTGTAGATAGGGTGGGAGAAACTTTAGAAAGACATCCAGGTATCAATCATTTGCTGTTAGAACTATTCAGGTATAGTTTTTTTACATGGCACTTCCCAATTACCTAAACAGTTTTGTTTACAGTAGCTCAGTGAATACACGGAACAATCCAGAGAATCATAGTAGTAGTAGCAGCAATTTTGAGATGAAAAAATGGACTCACAGACAGCAATCTCAACATGCAATGACATATTTCAAATAGTTGCTTGAAAATAAATTCAAATTAAACTTCCTTAATGATCTCTTAGGCGTTCACAGACATTTTTATAACCCGCTGAGCACTGGCCTTATTTTGTAGACCTGTGAATTAAACCAGAAACGAATCAGCCAAAGCAGTATATTAAGAATGAGCTAAAATATAATAAAATAATTAATAATAAAAATTATAATAAAATTTAATAAAATAATTAAAATTTAAAAATCTTCATTTAAAGAGGAAAACAGTGTTTTTGCTTAAACTGTAGAAATTAAAAGAAACAAAATTTTAAGTAGATTTTAGTAGAAAGTAGAAGGGAAATATTGTAAAATGTGATGATGCGTTTACATATATTATGAAAGTTTGATAAAATTATAGGGAAAGTGGTACTCTACAGCCCGAATAGTGAGGAAGGTTTCCTGCCAAGAAGGCAATTTGGACAAAGGGTCAGGCGGTTATGTATAGGAAATCGAGCATTTTCTATCCCAGAGACAATTATGAAAGACAAAATGGATTACTATATAGAATAGAATTGTACCTATGTTAGCATACAAATTAAACTCTGGAAGCCTCATGGTTACCTAATAAAGGGGTAAAATATTACCTAAAAACACAAAAATAAATGACTTGTAAAACAAATCTTGGTTTATATAAGTTAAATTACTTATAGCTGTGATATATATGCTCATGTATTGTCTTGTTGGCATTTATTTTGTCTTAGGAGCACCTTAGCTTGTCAACCTGGTATTTAGATTGCAAACACACTAATGTGAACCAGTATCTGTTTGGAGGAAGAAGATGAGCAATTGACTGAATTACATTAGCTACTCATCTAAGGAGAAGAGAAAAAGCCAAAAAACTGTAGTTTTTAGAAACGGTGCTTAATTTTTTTATTATTTATAAATCGATATTGATCTCTGAAAGTATGCACCATTGAAATGTGATATTTTGGTGTTTATGTCTATAGCAAACTGGCCTGCACTGCACCTCCCCAGGTCCCTTCCCCAGGTGCCACCCATGGGGAACCAGCCCACTCCTCCAAGCTTTCCCCACCCAGGGTGCCACTTGCAGGGACCCAGTCCTGCTAGTTTGTCACCCTGACCAGGCAAACGAGGATGAATGACAAAGAGACACAGAGTTAGTTTAACATATGGGCAGCCAGGGGGCTCTTGCCTCTGAGTAGGTAGAGGAGTCCCGAGCCTCTGGCTCATCCTGCCTTTATTCACGCAAACATCTGAACAAGCGATTAAAGTAACACAAGATTGATCTGCCTCATATTATCCATTAATACGTGCTCAGGTGAAGAACTTAATTTCAGCTGTATAAACTTTTGTCTTGCCTTTCTCCTTTGTGCTCACACAGGAGGCCAGTTAGGCCTCGATTTGCCTCTGGTCTCCCAAATATCAATCTCTACTGTATATATCCTACAGATAATAGGAAAATTTTGGTATTGCCATCAAAAATTCTTTACATCTTAAATACTTACCTTACCTTTTATTACATCTTATGTCAGTGCAAAACTCATATTCTGAAACTGATAATCTGTTGGTCTTTCGTGTTTGGGAGACAATACATGAATGTAGGATAAATATTTTGATCAATTCAGTAGGTAATAAAATAATTTTTATATTTCATGCTTGTCTTCTAGGAGAACAGAATCAAAGCATTTGTTTTTGTAAAGAGTTCTTTGTATATTTATTTTATTTGGTACGTGTTTGTAGTACAAAATGATTACATTCATCATGGGGAGTTGGTACATGTACATGATATTTCTAAATTTTTCTTCAACCTCCTCCACTTCCTCCCCTTCCCTGCATCTCTTAAACTGTAAAAAGTATCTTGATATTTCCAATGATTGTGTGGAAGACATGACTATAGCTGTAACTCATATTATTTATAATGTGTACTAAATATTATCTATAAGTAACACAAATCAGATTTCAAAAAAATACATCCTCCATTTTATTCAAATGAACTCTTAGATATGCAATTTTTAAAAGAGAAAGAAGTTTCTCCTTCTGTGAAGGTTACAAAGAAAGGATAAGGTACATTGGGCTTATCATCACTTTCTGTCCCAGAACCACAATTTTCTTTGAGACCTCCTAGAATTGCATAGAACAGTTTGAAACTGTGCTCTTCAATGTAGGTGGGAGAGGGACTATATAGCAGGTTGCCTTCAAATTCCAGTTAATGCTATAATATGTTGGTGGTATTTTTCATTATTACTTTGAACAAATCCTTTCTCCTTGAGGGTCTGGAGAAGGCAAGAGACAAGTAGGATGCAAAGGTTATTTTCAGATACTTGAAGAGAAGTACATACCTTTAAGGAGTAACTTGATTTGTTTTCATAGCCATTGTATAGGATTGAAACCAGTGGGTGAAGAATGCCAGGGTGTAGATGTCACCTTCCTTGACATGAGGAATCTTGCTGTTTCAAATGCAAATGTGCCCTGGGGACAGATTGGGGTTTTCATTACAGCTTCTTCATGTGAAGTTGGGAGATTTTTAGCAGGGATGCCTTAGAGAGGTTATTACCCAGCATGGGAGCTGAAGGAATGTTTCTAGACATAAGATTCCATGCTTCTAGTGGAATTCCAGACTGTTAATTGTGATGTTTGTTAAAGACAAATTCTTGTTGGGTTTGGTGAGGTAGGAAAATTGCAAGTTCAAAGACAGCTGGCCTACACAGTGAGACTGTTTAAAAAAAAAAATTTATTATAATAGCTTCAGGAAGACATGTATATTTACAAAAGTCACACAGATCTTAGGAATGGCGTATAAAAGACACTTTTAGAATGAAGGATATGATCTCTGTCCTAATAGTCCTTGTCCATGTGCACAGTAGATATGAACCTTCCAGTTCTGATCAGGGCCTCTCACTTTTTGTAAAACACTGAGATGGACAACTTAAATGGATATTAGCTATACACACACATAAATTACCTTAGTTTTAATGAAATACATCAAAGTTTTGTTTCTTCAAGCTTAAAAGTTAAGTTTATTTAACCTGATATTTTTCATTTTTCCACCTCACTTCATGAAATCCTTTTATCCCTCAATAAAAATCTAATCTTTTTAGGTCCCCAAGAGTGTGTTGTCTAGTTCTGCTTGAAGCACATTGTTATTTCTTACTCATGATGGGATTCTTTTAGTTACAGACATTGTCGTATTGGTCAGCTGATGTTTTATTCCACTGTATATGCATATAAATCAATTGTCATTCTCTAGCTACTCTAGAAATTGATACTTCCTGGAAATATTTGATCTCTAGCTCATAGGAGATCATTATTCCTTTTTTAATTTTTTTTGCATCTTTCCCTGCCATGCCACACACTTTCTTCCCAAGAGTTTTATTAAGTATCTTACACAGATACTTTAAATACTAAACTCTTGACTCTGGTTTACCACGTTTATGGTCTGGATGTTATGTACTTTCTGAAGTCATTCCAGATTGCTCCTCTTGACCACTGTGCCTGTATTTGCCATGGTGCTAGCTAGCTAGCTATTTATTTATTTATTTATTTATTTATTTATTTATTTATTTATTGTCTCCAGTCTTCCTCTCTAGTTCAGTCACACCCTGAACTCACTAGTTGAGGCTGGCCCCGAACTTGTGACAATCCTCCTACCTTACTTTGCCTCCTGAATGCTGGGATTACAGGGATGTGCCGCCACGCCCAGCTATTGTGCTATTTCTTGAACATACCTGTGTTGCTGCTGCTTGGAGGCTTTGCAGTGTGTAGACTGCTCTTTATGCCTCATTTTTGTATGACTAGCAACGACAGGTATCATTAAAACCTGAGCTTGAGGGGCCGGTGAGATGGCTCAGTGGCTTAAGCGCCTGCCCGGCAAGCGCGAGGGCCCGAGTTCGACTCCCGGATCCCACATATGAAAAAGGGGCTGGTGATATCGCTCAGTGACACGGGCGCCTGCTGGCGTGCGAGGTCCTGAGGTCGTCCCCCCGGTACCCACAAAAAAAAAAACAAACAAACAAAAAAAAAAACCTGAGCTTGAGTTGTCAGGGTAGATATCTTCTTTAAACTTCAAGTAATGTAGCCTTTACATATTATGCTATTTAAATTTTCTGTAGACTACTCATAGCTAAAGGTACTTTTTTAGTTTATTTGTGTATTCTCTATCGCTCTTGCTAGATGGATGATTCATTAAAGTAGGTGTGTGGTCTCTTGTTCGCCAAATTTTCTAGCACCTACAAGGAGACCTGACACCTGATAGGTACTTGATAAATATTTGTCAAATGAGTGAACGGTAAGCGTATGTTCCATCACTCAAGTGTGCATGTATGTGAACTTGACCAAGGATAAAATCTTTCAACTTTATTATACCTGAAGCTTATAAAGTAACATACCTTTCTATACTTTTGTTAATTTCTTTCCATTTCCTTCCATAGAATAGTTACATAAATGTTAGGGAAACGTGTCTATCAGTAAAAACTGTAAAAATATATTAAAACTGTCACATTGTCATTTTGAGCAATAAGAGAATATTCTAGAGGTCAAAAAATTAGAAGAGGGGCCTCTAAAATGGAACATCAAAGAAAGTGTTTATTTAGAGTTTTGGATTTTTACAACTTTTTTCCTCTTGAAACTTGTTCCCTTCTTGGACACGTGTGTCATTCACATAAGCTATCAATGACATTCAGATTACATTTGCATATATATTTTCGTGATCCTATATTATGATGTTGAAATTTTAAAAGTTGTTTCAGGGTACTATCTCAGACTTATATGGATGAACAGATACCATAATATGACTTCTTTTTCTATAAAAGCTATCTATCTCATATGATTTGGAGGGATATATTTTTTATTCTTAATTTGTAAATATATGAAGGAAGACATTATAGCACCACTGTGTAATCTTGTGTTAGAATGACGATCATAAAATTCCCTTATATTATTGATTTTCTTAATTTTTCTGCTGTTTAGTGATAGTCATATAGTGTTATTAATGTTTTTTTAAACATGCGTGTTATAATATGCTAACATATTTGTGTAGAGCAAGATATTTTCCTTTGTAAAATATTTTACTTTCTTTTGGTAGGTACATTTTCATTATCATTCCTACTTATTAAATAAATTGTAGTTAGTATAGAGAAATATGTATTGATTTACCAAAAAAAAAGCCCTGTACTTAAATAGCTCTATTTTTCATAGCATACAATGTATGACTGTTTTGTGAATTATTTAAAAATCATGTGTGTATAATTTTATTTTCTCATTACTGTCTTGGTCTTCCATATTTATTCATTTATGTAATATGTACCATTTGTCAGTAAAATCACTGTGTATATAAATGATGAAAAATGTATGTATATCCTTTTCACATTAATATCCATCACACCTCTTAATCTGTTTCAAAAAATGTCAACTAAATAACCTGAAAACATATAAATAAATATGAAAGAGTCCATGTAAGTGTAACCATTCACCAAACAAAACAAAATAAACAACAAAAAATCACCCTTTGAAACTTTCTTCACCCATTTACCTTATCGAGCTGTTTTGTATAAAACTCGAGTTCAGTAACCAATACTTTTACTTACCCTTATGTAGATATCAGTGCCCATAATTTGCATCAAGAATGTTGTGACTATAAAAATATAAATAACATTTATATATATTTATATTTTTTTCAGGTAGCTAGCTTACTCTCCTTTCAATAATTATGTTCAGTTTTGTAATGAGTGTTAGGAATCGATCAGGAGGAGGTTTTATTTGTTTTTGTTGTTTTGTTTCTTTCTGAACTAGAATAGCGTTTGACTAGACCTGCTATGCACGGGTCAGGAGGTCCATCCCTCAGGTCCAGGGTTTTCTGAGGGGCCTGGGGTGGCTGGATCCGGAGCCTGTAGCCTGCAGCAGGGAGCTGCCTGGGAATAGGCTCTGCCGGGGCTGCCCGAGCCGGCTGAGCTGTGCGGGTCTGATGGTGCGCCCTGCGGTCCCCGCAGGTGGCAAGCACAGTGAGCGACATCCAGCCCTTGCTGCTCCACTGCGACACGCTGAGCGCAGCCCAGGAGGCGCTCTGCCACCCAGACATCTCCTTCAGCAGCCGGCCGCCGACCGCGTCACTGCTCACCGTGGACAAGGGCCCCGTGCAGCTGCCAGAGGAGTTCGCGGTCCAGGTGCCCAAGGAGCACAGATTGCAGCCCAAGGTGCGGCCAGTGGTGGGGAGAGCGGGTTGGGGGTGGCTGGGCAGTGCCCCAAATGTGTCTTCTTATACATTTACTGTCTGCATCAATTTGTGGCTGATGTCTCCACTCATGGTATCCTAGCCAGTTGTTTCAATAATGCGTGGCTGTTCTATATTAGAGCTTTAGCCTTATTTTCGAATATTTGGTTAAATTTTTTGATTGGATTTGAAATATGCTTGCATTATTGCAGGAAATTTTAAATTATTTTTAGTGACAGTTTCAACTATTATAAAAGTATAAAGGCTGTACAAAATAAGCTTTCATATTTCTGATCATCTGCTTCTTGAAAAAAACTAACAATGTATTAAAAGGATTATGAGGAAGACATCTTATTAAGAATTATGTATAATTATTTAAAGCATAAAACCTAATAGAAAAGCTATGGTTGTGAAAAAACCTAATATTTTTATGAAAATGTTGGAAAGTACTGCTTTTGGAACTGGCAAGTACCTCAAGAGACACCCAGCTCTTGAAACGCCACTGAAGAACTTTGTAGAATATTCGCACAAAATCCAATACTTAGTCTTTTCCCCAATACTTTGTTGTTTTTCCATAACATTTGGGCAATGTACTTTCCTTTTTTCTCACAAAACTCCATACAGGCATTCTTATCCCTGTAATTTCCAGGGAATATAACATGTAGAATATTCTTTGTGTGCCACAATACGAAAAAGGTTGGGAAATGTTTAGTTGGGAATCATGAATGTGAAGTCTTGTCACAAACCACAGTCATCTTCCCTGCCCAATAATTTCTTGGAGGGTAGAACACTCAGTAAGTATGCAGTAAAATGCACATGACCATTAATCCCCTAAAACTGCTTCCCCTCTCTTAGCACACACTTACCCATTTGCCACTTTCTGAAGCAGTTCTGGAAATTATCTTTCATGACCAGCTTTAGTTGTGCTGTCATGGCTATCGTGATGTCCTGAATCAGTTAAAAATTTTTCTTGTTCATGGTCGTTTTGATTTTGGGAAAGAGTCAGAAGTCACATGGTGCCAGATCCAGTGAATAAGGTTGACAAGGACACCATAGTGTTTTTATAATCCTTCCTTCTCATTGGCTGGCATTCGGCAGCAACATTCATTGTATTTTTTCAATCATACCTCTTAAAGACACTCATGAAAGAGGACTTCCAGAGCTGCTTCAGAAAATGGCAAGAATGCTGAGGTAAGTGTAGGAGTATAAGGAAGCAAGGAGGAGTATTTATGAGAAACTAATGGTAATGTGTCTTCTACTGTAATATTTTTAAATTCACACATTCACTGCATATTGTGATTATCATATATATGTGTGTGTATATATATATATATTTATATATATATATATATATATATATATATATAAAGTTAAACTTATTCCAGTAAATATATATTCATCAGAATTTCTACTACAATGAAGAAGAGACCCAGAAATCATGTTTTATTTTTATGAGTAGCTCTTACAAATGTTTAAATCAGTAACTAACAGGCATACACACCTGCTGATAATTCTATCTTCAGACAAAAATTCAGAATATCAATCAAAATAGTTTTTTCCTATAGAACTCTTACTGTGAAGTTGGCTGAATTTAAACACTTCCTTCGTTTTTACTTTTTAAGTGTTGGAGATCAAATCCGAGGGACTCACACATGCTAGGCAAGCACTGTGTCACTGTTCTACACAGCCCCCTCCCCATCCCTCAATTTCTATAGCTTAGTAAGATTTTTCTACATCCCTAGCTTCTAGTTTTCACCATGGTTATATGCCAGGTTACAGTGTCATGATGGATTTTAAATCATGTTTTTCTATCAAACAGGAAAACTGAAATATATATATATATATATATATATATATATATATATATATAATCTTGGTGAATTAATACATATACTGTCCATACTACATTTTGTTCATTTTTATTTTCCTCACCCTCCTGTCTTCCCCTCCTCATAATTTATTTACAGCTTTTTTCTCCTTGATTTCCCTGCACCCTTGATCAACCTTTGTTCTGGTGACTTACTTGATGGGATGACCTAAATTTTTTCCCAGAGGCCTATGAATCCATGGTTTCTGTGCCATTCAAAGAGTGGATTCTGCAATCGTCCATTCATAGTTATCACCAAACATGGACATACTTGAATAAATACTGAGTTCCATACCTAGTTCGTCTTGCCCACATTTCATAGCAGTGACACGATAATTTCTTTTTAAAAAACACATTGGTCTATTGGTATCACAAGAACAAAATACATAGATATAGTAGTAACTCTAGAATTAGATTTAGTGAGTCTTACCTCATGAGCGCATTCCAGCCTCTCCACCACACATACACTTCAAAAGCAGACCATTTATTTCTGTAGAGCCTAAAGTTACAGGGACAGGAAGTACAAATTTCCCAAGAGGATCGCTCTGGGTTATAGTGTATATATATAGTATATTTTGTTTTAGACAGAGATGAAGGTGAAAGTGCAGGCAAATTTCATGGGATCTCATAAATGGAGACAAAGGTAAATGTCATGTGACATCAAAGGAGCTTACAGAATCATGCTAGTCTGTTATGATGATGTGATACTCTTAGAAAGTTGCTGTTACGCAAAGGAGTTTTATCAGTGAGACCAAGTGAATGAAGGTCACTTGAGAGCACTCCCTGTAGAAAGAATAAAGAAGAGTAAGTAAATATTACAGGCATAATCTTTCCTGATAGTACCTATAGCTAAAGGACTTGGACGGGTACTAAAAATAAAATTGAAGTAAGAGATTCACATTTTCTTGACATCATTAAGTTGGAAGGACATGGAAGAATTCAAAAATGAAAATGTCAGTGAACACAAATTCCCTCCCTTCCCCACCTCCTTTCTCAAAACAAAAATAACTGTCTGTTTTAGAACAAAGCAACTGGAAGAATATAAAACTCAATAATAAGCATAAGTCGCAAAGGCTAATATTAATGCAATCAATCTTTGATTTAAAAATAAAATTGATATTGCTTTTAGATGTTAATCTCATTTTTTTCTATAGATAGCCAAACAAGCAAGTACAGGCTCTGTAAAAACAACCATAATAACAAAACAAAGCCCCTTTTGTTGGTTTAAAATTACTTCTTGCTCTTTTTTTTCCTTTGAATTCATTTGACTCTTGATAGCTAATAGCACTTGAGAGTTAATGAGTATTTGGATTCACAGAAATTAGGACTTCATGGTACAGCAGCAAAGCATAAAGAATTTAAAAAAATCTCCAGTCAGGTTTCTTTTTTGCGTATTAAGGCAGAAGGAACTCTGAGGGCAGATTGCCCAGCTAATGACTAGGTATCAAGACTTTCCCTAGAAGCTAAAGGGATGTTAATGTGTATTTTATCAGCTTATTCTTTGCTTTATTAGTAATCTTTATGCGGATGCATACAGAGTTCCTTCAGAGGACCTACAAATATCCCTCCTGCAGACCACATACAGGCTGCCAGGTTCATTCAGCTTTGTTCTTGGAAAGCAGACAAAGCATTCCAGGTATGACAAGAAATCTGAAAACTCCACCCCACACTCATTTTAAAGTTTGCTTTTGTAGAAGCCTCAATGTTTTTATAAGAGGCTTGTGAATTCTATCAGTTCTTTTGGAGAATCACATCAAATTCTACCACAACTTTATTAGATTTTAATATTTATGGATGGGAATAGTTATGATAATTATAAACAAGAAATCTCTTAAGTTTTAAATTTAGTTGAAACTACATCAGCCTTTAAAATTAGTCCATATTACTAAATAATGGAGGTTGCTTCATTCCTCATTCATTCTTGCACACATTTAATTTTCCAGTAACATTAGTTTCAGTACAAATGATGCTGGAAACTACCCTCAATACCAGGAAGTAAAGATGGAGAACTCCCCAACATTGATCTTTCAATGAGTCTATTTGAATAGACAAAAAGTAGACAAAAAGAGAGTGCAGTGTGTTGAATGCTTGCTGGAGGATGCCTTCTATCTGCACACAAAGTGGTAAAGGTCTTCAAAAAAAAAAAAAAAAAGCAAACTTGTGTCACGAGTTCAGATCTGTGTTGGAGATGGGCTGCTAAATGTTGATGTAATAGTTGAGGAATACATAACTTTTATGCAGATGGGAGGGCTCAAGTACCAGATTCTAGAGACTAGTAAATAATCCCAGGAAGTTGTTTGATTGTTTTTGTTTGTTTGTTTTTCTATTCTGCTAGTTCTTCTGTTCTTTATCTTTGCAAAGCGTTTCTTTCCTCACTCACTGTGAAGGATTATGATCTCAAATTGTACACCATTCCTCTCAGTCACAGAACCCACCACCAACTGGCACTTGCCATTTTTGCCTTTGAACTCAGATCAACAGGAAAGGGAATTTAACCTTCTCTGGGTTAAGCTAGTATTCCTTAAGAATCATGTTGCTGGACATTCCATGGTCCACGGCCCACACAGTAGTAATGTGAAGCAGAGGCAGCGCTGGGACAGCATTCTACAGAGCACGTGGAGGATTATCTACCTGGCCCTGCTAAATCGAAGAAGGTGCTTCTGAAGATGAAGTGACAGCTAAGCTGCAGCCTGACGGACGGGATTTTTGTTCAATCTTTTTATTCCCTAGTGATACCTAGCAGGGAGCCAAGATTAGACCTGAGTTTTGAGCTCTTCTGTCTTCTCAGACTATATCAGTCATTTTTCTTGTTATTGGAAAAAAAAGAGAGGCTCGCAGTTTAAAGGAGTTTAATTTGGCTCATGGATTCTTTCAGTTCATGATCAGTTGGCTGCAAAGCAAGAATGTCATGGTGGAAGGGCATGGTGGGCAAAATTGCTTAGAACCAGGAGGCTGGAAGCAGCTTAGGGAACAGCTCCAGAGAGGAAGGGACAAGGGACCAGCTACGGTTCCCAAGGTCACTCTTCCATGACTCACCAGACACACCCAGAAGTGTGCTTCACGTATCCCCTAGGCAGCTCCTAGGTAAATGAAGGATGCTTTAAATCCATACAAGTCAGAACACCAACATCTAGTATGTGAGGTAGTAGGTAGCACATTTTCTCTTACTTCAAATCACATCACTTTTTGTCCTACATATTCTTCAGCCACATGGTACCTAGCCTGGGTAAGTCAAAGAATTTACTTGAGAACATGAAGTGGCATCTGTGCTGCAACCAACAGACAGGTACTAATGGCAAAGCTGAGACGTAGGAGAATTTTATCACTTCATTGGGGAAGGCGTGACCCCATCCCTCCATACTTAGGCAGAGATTACCTTTGCTGGTTAGAAAGTACTCTATCCCCGGGCTCTCCTTCAACCTAGCAAAATGTGACAAAGATGACTTCCCTCTACTCTCACCCATCCCTACCCCTATTCTTTTTTTTTTTTTTAAGAGAAAAAAATGATACAGAATTTCAAAACAGATAGTAGTAAATTAACAATGGATAATGTCCTTAGTATAAGAAGCTGAAAAAGTAAATAAGATCCAAGATCTATAATACATATTGTGAAAGGGAAAGAAACTGCTCAAAAGGAAAGAAGAATTGGGATGGGGAAAGGAGGAAAGAAGGAAGGGAAAAAAAATATATATATACACACACACACATATATATACACAAGATAGCTAAAATAATTATACTACTAACTTCTTTTAGTTCATTGATAAGAATGGTTTGTGCTTATATTGTTTGATCAGTTTTGCATACCTACCCCTATTCTTAAGGAAACAATTCCTGTTCTCCTGCTTTTTAGTTAGAGTGTCTAAAAGTTGTACATGTGTATGTAAATACACATCGTTGGGTAAACAAGTTTCTGTTTACTTCTGGCTTTTATTTTTTATTTTTCATTTCATTTAACTTACGATCATTGGAAAATCGGAGGCTTTGTTTCTCTTCTTATGTGTTATTAGTGTTATTTTTGTTGACAGTGATGTTATCTTTATCATATTCCTAAATTTTTGGAAAAGTTGGTTCTAATGTTATTACGTTACAGTCTGAAGTGTGTAGGTAAAGGCTAGGAATTCATGAGGAGGTAAGGAGCGGAAAGAAATTATAACAGAAGAAGAGAGATTAATGTTGCTACGGCAACAGAAAACCTGTTTTTTAAGCTCAGCCTTTTGGATGTAACTCTTACTGCAGAAGAATAATATGATATGGCTTTCAAAGTGCTGCGTTAGCTTTCTTGTTTTATATGACACTATAATATTATTTCAGATAAAAGCTTCTGTCCACATTTATTTGTGTCTTTCAGTGAGGTTTGCCAGGTTAGAAGACTTTTTGTCTAATTGATATGCAAAATATGTTCTGCCCACATTGCTCTGCAAAATTCTTATGCGCATCCAGGGTCATACTATGTTTTTATGTTGGAAAAAAGAGTAAAAGGCCTCTAGAGAAATAGATCAGGTATTAAAGCTTTGAAAAATGCTTTGTAGCCCTAAACATGAGTTTCTTTAGGACACTGTTTCTTTTCCAAATGGTGTAAATACCTGAATGATAGATGTATCAATTGAAAATAAAGGTGTTCATGAGTTTCACCTTCAGGTGTTTCTAGGAAAATGTGACAAAAACCCTGTCTTTTATTTCTATTTGGATATATTTTACTTCAATCTGTTTGCATTTGAAAAAGATGAGAGTAGTTTTTCAAAATGCTTACAGAAATATTTTTGACCATTAAATTTTTGATTTAACAAAACTATGAATCATAGACAGTATCTTAGTTACTTTTCTTGTTGCTGAGGCAAAATACCCAATACCCAAAGTTAAAGGGAGAAAGGTTTATTTAGCTCACAGTTTGTAGAGTTTTCAGTCCATAATCGGCTGGCTCCAAGGCAGCGTGGCATATGGTAGAGGGGCAACAGTTCATGGCGCCAGAAGAAAGCAAAAGCAACGAGAGAGAGCAAAACAAGCCTATTTCTGCTCCTTATATTGTATTCTAATCCCTACTGGGATTAGGGTGGTGCCAGTCCAATCAGTGGACTGATCCAGCAATCACCCACCCTTAATCCCAGCACCCTTAATCCTTGCATTGCACTATGAATCAGTCACACACTCTAGACTCATCCACCTCTGAAAAAACCTGTGGCTACATGAGGCTTTGGGGAGACATCTAGACACAAACTGTAACAGAAATTTATGCTACCAATGGCAGCTACTTTTCAGAAAAAGTCAGTTACTCAAAAATGTCTTGTCTTTTTTTTCAGTTTTTCATTAATTCAAAGGATGTGTAGTAGTAAGAGATCTGAAGTATATTCCAGATAGAGAGAAGCTTTCACTATATGTATAGAAGTACCAACCCAAATGTAAAATTAAAAGGAAGGGGAAGACAGGTGGTACTGTACTTAGCACTCAGTACTTTCACAGATTGCCTTATGCCCATGGTTTCACACACTGCATTTTCTACTTACGAGGCTCCAGAATGTGTATGGCAGCAGTGGCCAGGTATTTTAATTTGTTCTCTCATATGTACCATTAGGTAAGTTGATCATATTGTCCCAACTCTTATTTCATAAAATGCAATTACATTTCCATTTGCTTAGTTATTAGGTATGTCTTTAATTCTTAAATTTATGTATTTTGTAATATTTTGCTACAGAGAGGCCAGTAGTATGAAATTGTAGTTAATACACAGCCTTTCAGGTCAGAGAGATTTATGTTCAGGCTCAGCTTTACTGTTGACTAACTATTTATATAGTTCTTGAACTCTAGTAAACATCCCTATTGTTTACCTTCCTTTCAACTTTTTCTTTTGTAATAATCATACCACAGATAATATAATGGAAGACTCATGAAGAGTTTTCAATGAATTCACTTACTCATTTGCTAATATTTCTATTTCCATTGGGTAAGAATCAAAATAATGTTCTAAAATACTGGCTTTATATTTTGGGTGCAATTATGGATTCATTATTAGGGTAGATGAACATTGAGTACGCATATTAGGAAGAGACTGGTTTAATTTACGTATTTGTTGGGCATGTAAAGTATGTAATACCCTCTGTAAGGCAGTTCCTTTCCTCCTGACTTCACAGTTGCTGGTGAAAGAGAGTAGGTAAGAAGGCATGCAGTTGATTCTATGATTTGGTGGGATATGGTGTCAATAACGGGTTTTAATATTTTAAAAAAGAACAATATAATTCCTGGTATGAGATGATGAAAGGAAGATAGATATAGCTTTTTTATATAAGGTACTAGAGTAACTAACTCTTGAAAAAGTCCTAGAATAATTTGCAAGTGTAGCTGCAAAGTAATAGCAGAGGATATGCCAGGGAAGTGAATTTTGTGAACAAAATTACAGTTGTAGAAAATTAGGACATTTTCATGTAACGGAGAGTAGTGTAATTTAATGGACAATAAAGACAGGCAGAAGAAGTGGGCTCAAAGTTTTATAAGGTAGGTTGTAGCAATCTTGTAGGCGGTCTTAAATGTCAGGGTGAGACTTTGTACATAATGTTTTTCTGTAGTAGAGATTCTCTGAAAGATCTTTGTTAGAGCTGCAGTGTGAAACCTGCCAGGATTATGTAGGAAAACTTAGGCTGGAGAGGGACTTGAAAGTAGAGAGATATGTTAGGCTGTTGCCATAGGGCAGAAGGTAATGAGTGTCTGAAGTGGGAGATAGCATCGGTAATGGAAGGAAGGGGAATGATGTGAGGGATGCGCAGAGCCGGAATCTGCAGTACTCTGCTACTAATTGGATGTAGGAGGTAAGGTTGAGGGAAGAATCAAAGATACCTAGGTGATAGGGTGGCACCATTCACAGAATTAGGACATCAAGAGGATGCTTTGACTTTTCAGAAAAAAGGATGAGTTTGGTCCTAGAAGTACTGAGTAAGTGGTGCAAATGTGAAGCAAAGTTGGAACATGTGACTCTCAGTATGAAGAAAAAAGTTACTGCTCGTGATGAAAGTTGGGGATTTTTGATGTAAAGGTGCCAAAGCCATTGGAGTTGATGAACTCACCAAAATAAAATGAGCAAGGAGAGATACTGGGGGTACACATTTATGGAAGGAATAAAAGCCATTGAAGGCAATCCAGATTGATAAAATTGTTTCATTTAAACTCCAGCCTTTTTCAGTGCTTTGTCCCTCTGGCAGCCTGTGCTGATGCTAAGCCATAGGAGGTTCATACATATGTAACACGGTGATGGCAGAGCGTGCGCTCAATGGGTGATGGAGTGAGAGTGGTTTAGATTCTCACTGATAAATTACTGACTCAGTGACCTTTCTCAAATGCCCTACATGTAAGATGAGTAAATAACAGAGGATTAGGTTTGTGAGTACATGTGATAGAAGTGAGGAAATTTGACAAAAGTTTAGTGATTTTCTTCCATCTTGGTATTGCAATTTTTTTTTTTTTTCTTTTATGCTGGGGATCTAACCCATATCCTTGAGAATATTAAGGAAGTGCTCTACCACTCAACTATACCTCCAGCCCTTTTTATTTGATTTATTTATTATTATTATAATTATTATTATTATTATTATTATTATTATTATTATTATTTTATTTTGGGACAGAGTCTCACTAAATTGCCCAGGCTGGACTCAAGTTTGCGACCTTCCTGCCTCAACTTCTAGAGTAGGTAGGATTACAGGTGTGTACCACTGTGTTCAGCTTCCTTTTTCATTGATTATTGGTTAATTGTAAATCACCAGGCTAATGCTCTACTGAAAACATACTAAAATAAGATAATAAAACTTTAAGTTTTCTAGGAATATTGTAATACTGCATGAAATAGTAGAGAAACAGTGGGAAATTTTTAATCACATGTAGAAATATTTTTCTGTAGTTCATAGCAAAAAATGAGTACTCCTGAATATTATTTTAACATTTAAGAATTATGGAAAAAATATTTGTCATTACTGATCCATCAAAATGAGCCTAGAAATATGAAAAATAAATTAACCTTATTTGCCACGCTTTTTCTTAGAAACAAAAAAAATCTTATACACCATTGTTTCTTTATTAAAAAGTGAAAGCAGTAATTCTTAGAAATCTCTGGCATTTGTTGGGGCTGGACGTATAGCCCTGTGGTAGAGTCCTCGTGTACTGTGTGCAAGGCCCTAAATTCAATCCACGGTACTGAGAAAAATAGATAAATCAATCTCAGGAAATCAAAACCAGATTGATTGGTGGCAACATGGTATTGTTGATATCTTCTTGTATACTTGTATATAACCTATTATTTTATTTCTTCCATCTTTAATGGATATGCACATATATTAGTGCATATCCATATATTTATATGTGATACTTATATATATATGCATTTAATAAGTTGGAAATGGTAAGGCAACCCATGGATAGAACTCTAGATTAAGCATAAATTCCATTTAAATATCTATTGTAATTCAGAGACTTCTCTATGTGGAATTTTTATAAGAATTTTTATCAGTGGCACAGTGCCTACTTGGCAAGTGCAAGGTTGTGGGTTCGATTCCCAGCACCAAAAAAAAAAAAAAAAAAGAGTTTTTAATTGTTTTATAAGAAATTTTTATGTTTTAAAAGGATTTTTTTTTTTTTTTTTTTGTAATTTCAAGGGTTGCTTTTTCCATGCTACAATGTCCCTCTGAGGGAATTGTAGCACAAACTGAATTTATGGTCTATAGAGCTTTGTAAAGAAGAACTTCAAATACTTTGATTGTCAGGACCTTCTTACTTTAACAGGTGTGTCTTCTATAGTTCCTTGTAGCTGTTCAGTATTCATCCACCATTTGCCTTGGTTTGCATTCTCTCATCACCATGCCCTGCTCTCCCCTCTTTTTTTTTTTATCTAACTCCCAGTCATCTTTTAGTTTTGAGCACTTGGAGTATTAAGCAGTGTAATATAGTGATGAAGAAGGGGGGTTTTTTGTCCAGAATGCCTGGTGTATCCATCCATGACTCATGTACAAGATGTGTAATCTCAATATGCTCCTGTTCTTTTACTTTTCAAGTAGTAATATAGACAGTAAAAACTCAAAAAGTTATATTAAATGAATTAATCCACATCAGTACTTATGTCCTATAGCATGCAATAAGCAATAGGGCTGGTCTTCCATTATTCTCTCCTGCTTCACTGTATTCTCTATTTTCTGGTATCACTTCCTCTGATCCAGCCTTCCTTGATCCCAGGAGGCTAGGATATGATCTGATCACACCTTGCCTGTTTGTTCATCCCTTTTCCTCTTTGAACTCTGTTTAAGAACATACTATGTATCTTTCATTTTTATATCCCAAGCAGTCAGAATTAAACATGATCTGTTGAAGGCACTGACGTTTTTGAATGAGTATAATTAATGGGATTTTGGAGATATGTGCCACCATGTGGGAACTTATATCAGTACAATAATGGCTTGGAGTAGGAAGTAAGCTTTAACAAAGTTTATGAGACTGAATAGCTCACAGCCCAAGAAGCCTGATTTTGGAATCACATGATTTATTTATTCTCTAATTGAAAGCAAGGACAGAGCTGTGGGGAAGGTTGACACCATTAGAATAGCGTTCCATGGAATGGAAAGACTACATTTTAATTCTTTTCTATGCAATACTACAATGTCTTGATTCACATTCTGCCTCGTCAGCTCTTTCTGCTGGCACTATGGCTACAAAGACCACATGGACCGGTAACACCCAGTGGATGGAAGGTACTTTGAGAGGCGTGAGAACTCATTCTCCTGGACCCAGCTCAGAGATTAACCTGTGAAATTGCTAAGCCTTGTAGTTGTGTTTTTGAAGCACAGAACACGTTATAGTAAGAAAAGGATCATAATGTAAATGTTATGGCTTGTGTCTACATGTAAGGGATAGAAAGAGCTATGATTGTCCCTTGTTGCTTTTGTCACCTTCTGCCCGCCTCGAACTGTTTCTCTTCTGCCATGCTCCTCTGCCATGCCACCCTGCCTCGGAACCAGCTGATTAGGGACTGAAACCTCTACAAATTGTGAGCTAAATACACCTTAACCCCTTCAACTTTGAGTGTTGAGTATTCTGTCTCTGCAATGAGAGAAAAGTGACTCAGACGGTACACTACGTCTGCCAGATTTAGCTTTGATGAGTGACTGTCAATCTGGATGGGATAAGATCTGAGTGCTATGAGTATTTAAGGTTTATGAACTTTGGATTCCTTCTTAAATAATGCTTTTACTCTTCCTCCCTTTCCTCCCTGTCTCACTCTGTCCTGCCTCCTCCCCTTTTTTTCCTTCCTTTTGTGATGCTGTGAATCAACAGCACCTCATACATGGTAGGCAACTGTTCTACTATTGAGCTTCTCACAACTATTACTCTCTATTCTTATATATCTTATGAACTCTGACTATATCTTCCAAGCTACTTCTCTATAGAATATGTAATTTAACAGCTAAGTTTTACCTTTCCCTTTTCCTGACTTCAATATCAGGTTGAATATTATGAAGTAAAACAGCATACATATATTGAGCGTATTAAAGTTTAGCCTAGCCAAATGTCCATGTTTGCCCAACAATATCCATTTTACATCTATTGTCCTAAAGTAACAGTGCCCTCCTTAACTCTCAAAAGTATCCTGGTTTGGGTGGTAATTTATATACTTGCTTTAGTTATAATCCATTGCCTGCCTCTTACAAAATTATGTCAATTGAGATAAATTGTATAACATCTCATCTATAACACTAGTGGGTTGAGTAGACTATTAGTAAAGTTCTTACTCAATGTAAAGTTATTTAATATTTAAAGAAAAAATCCTTTTTGGGTCTGTTCATAAGATTTCTATTCTGAAGACAAATGAATTTTTAAATTAAAAAATGGATTTAAATGGAAGCTTTATAAAAATTTATGCTATTAACATCACTGAAATGTACAAAATTATGGTTTTAATTTATACTTGGGGTAAAATATTTGAGATATTATGACCACATACTTAGCTGAAAAACTAAAAGCACTTTTATTAATTTCTTTAAAAATGGAGTATATTAAATAAAAAGCTTTGAAATCATTATGTTAGTTTTTAAAAATATTTTATGGCCTTGAATTCAACCTATGCTCATGTTCTTTATCTGTACACTGAAATTAACAATTGGCAAAGAAATACAGTACTAGTTTCTGAGGAAATTAAAGATTTTAATTTTGAACGTAATACATTTCCAAGTGTCCTTGAGCCAATTCTGTATGGATTTTGAAAATAATGGGAATTTAATGAAATCAGATTTTTGCCACAGATTTGAATATCATCTGCAAAGAGAAAACCTATATAAGTACATGAATTGCCCCAAAAAGTGTTAGTGTAAGTGTAGAAAGACAGCAAGGAAAATGTGGGTAGCACTTCTGACTCCCTCTGCTAGTCAGTTGTTTCCTGAGTCTTTAGATTCATAACCAAAAATCTTAGCACAAGGCCGGGGGTATACTCTGCATGATAGATTGTGTGTTAACACACATAAGGCCCTGGGTTTGATCTCCAGCTAAACAACGCATCTAACCATATAGTAACTGACTTTGCTCCCATCTGAAAAAAAAAAAAAAAATTCTTTGTAGAATATATGGCTATTTGAACTGTTTCTTTTTGTGAAAATTTGCTTATTCTAGCTCTTATCATGGCTAAAATGTTCTAGGACTCAGTTTGAGTTTGTAATCATAGACTGTAGGGAGATAGTTTTCCCTCTTTGGAATTTTGTGCTGCTGTTTTTCCAGCTCTGAGGAAATGGAGGTAATAATTAATTCATTATTAAAGTCTGTCTGCACCCCTGCTTAGTGTGATGCCATTTCAATTTGATAGCAGATTTCAAGAGATTTGGTAGATAATTTAGTTACTTGAAGTTCCTCATTTTTCTAGTTATACAGAGAAGCAGGAGCGAGGGAAACATATTCATCTATGTGTTATTGGCAGCTTATAAGAATTAGTATAAATACAGATGGTGACACTTGGCACTTAAATGCACTACAGAGCTTATAGTACTTTTGGAATTATAGATAGGTACTGTATGTATTAGTTATATATAACACATATATACTATATAGAGAGATATATACATGTGTACCTTTTTTCTTCACTGTAAGGACTTGTGCTTTATTTATCATATATACACCAGAGTTTTTAATATTATTCAGTGTTTACAATACTAAGACAATAAATATTTATTATAATGCAAAAATAACAAAATACTTGTGTTGTGGAGACCACCACCTATGAAAGCATAAAGTTGCTAGTAAAATATCAACATATCACATAGAAGCCTATTATGCAGAGCAATAAAAAAAAAAAAAAAAACAGAAGGAGTGGGAATGTATATGTGCATATAGCTTCGTAGACCTGAATCTTAGTGAAATAACTAGGTGCCTTGCTCCCACTTGCATCCTGCATCCAGTTAACAAACTAAAACAATATGTGTGATAAGGTTTTCTCCATATCTAACTTGCATCAGACTAACAGGCTGCAGTTCTGATTTAAGTTGTTTGTTCCTGGGCTTTGTGGAAGCTGCTCCCTAATCCCCCAGGGGTTGTAGTGGAGGAGGAAAGGTTAGTGCCTTGCATCGTTCTGTGGCAGCCTGGGGATTCCTCGGAGAACCTCAGTGGCTTGCTGTGGTGAGCAGCCCATGTAGCTTTCCAGTTGGAATGGCATTACTGAAAGCGCTTCATTTCTTTCATCCAACAAGCTCGTGTTATTAACCTGTATGTTGTATAGTGAATAAACGTGCATATCTAGATATGTGATAGAAATCTGAAGGTATAATTCCTTCCTGGGGCTGGTGAGATGGCTCAGCGGCTTAAGCGCCTGCCCGGCAAGCACGAGGGCCCGAGTTCGACTCCTGGAACCCACATACGAAAAAGGGGCCGGTGATATCGCTCAGTGGCACGGGCGCCTGCTGGTGCGCGAGGTCCTGAGGTCGACCCCCCGGTACCCACAAAAAAAATACATAAAAAAAAATAATTCCTTCTTGAGAAGAAATTACAAAAGGTGGATAAAATAGGAAAAGAAAAAAGAGCAATACTGATTCCCATCATCATTGTGGGGACATGGGATGCTTGTCGGAACAGAATTTCCATGTCTGATGTACTCCCTGATTTTCTAATAGCAGGCCTTTCATTTCCTCACCTCTGCATTACTTTCTTCACAGTAATTCTTGAGAAAAGCAGGAAATCCTTTTCATCATCCGATATTATTTTTGTTGGCCTGAGGAAGTATTATTTTTACCTCCCTGGACCCAACTTTACTGTATATAATTGTCTGTATTTCAAACGAAGATGATAAGTTCCATTACATGCACATAAAAAAGGATCCTAAAGTACTTACTTGGTTTCATTCAGTCTGTTTTATAGTCATAAGTGGTTAACAAACTAAAACAATATGTGTGCAGAGTTGATGATCTCTTACAATTGACTTTGGAATCAAAAGGTGTACCTTAATGTACATGAAGGTCACCAATTTGCAGTGCGTATATAGATGGTGTGTGGGGGGGATTCAGCTATGCATGACTGCATCCAGACAGGAAATCTGCTCTGCTCTTTGCTTTATCTTCCAAGTTAGATTAAAAAACTTGTATGATTTAGAGTGGGAAAAACAACAACAATAAAAAAAAAAACTTTATCAGCAAGATCATTAATAGCTTGGGACTCCACTTGTCAAGTTACAATTAGCTGTTCAACAGCTGTGACCTTCGGGAGCTGCTCATTATAGTCGGTCCTGATTATTCGCTCCCACTGTAGAGCTCTTTTCAGAAATAGTTTCTCTGACATCATTGACCCAGGGGTCAGAGTGAGAAATGAGTCTTCAAGCACTCATTTGTAGGTCTTGTTTTTGCAGGATGCAGTGTGTGTGTGTGTGTGTGTGTGTGTGTGCAAGGAATTCAGCCATTAGTTAGTGCCTCTTTGTGAATCCAGCTGTTTGCTCTGATCCCAGTCAGGGCGATGTCTGTTGGATACAGGAGTGTTCCTAGGAGCAGCAAGATTTAGTGGTCTTAAACACAGAGTAAAACTGATGGTAACACTGTCTCTGTTCTGTTTCCATAATTTTTAAAAGTCTCCACATGCATGCCTGCCAAACTCTGTCATGCACTGTGTAGCATCTCAAGGGATCAGCAAGGATTTGAAACCTGCTGTGTGTTTGGCTCACACTGCGACCCAAAGAGAAAGTGGGGATTAGAGGAATTGTAGTGAAGTATGAAATGAAAGCTCAACTGGAAAGGAAGACTGGATTATTTTCAACTCCTTTGCCTCAGTTCCTTTAGATATCAAGAAAACAGGACTCTTAAGAAAAAGGGATTTTTTTCTTTCACCAGACAAGGTGTGGTGCATAATCTCTACAGTCAGAACACAGACTTAATTTGGGAAAATGCTATCTGTCATGAAAGAAAAGAATAAGCACTTTGGCAGGCAAGCTGATGAAATTTGTTTGTTATTGATAACGGCTTTCTGGCCAATAAAAACCTAGATTTAAATCTTGTATTCTTGGGGAATCTTGGCAATATGATGTATAGATGATGGTTTTGAACTTGTGCCCTTGGCAGTGTCAAGCTAAGATCTCAAGCGTGTTGAAGTCACTGTGACATGGCACCTGGGATCTCTGGAAAGGAAGAAGCGGGCGGGCTTCTTGGTCTGACTCACTTCCAAGCCATGTAAGACAGGACGGTGCCTGGGCTGTGACACCCGGGACTAGGATAGACTTGATGGGCTGCAAAATTCCACGCCTCAGGTTGTTACCTCTCAGAGAGTATTTCTGTTTCTCTACCACCTTCAATATAACTGTCTATACTATTTTCATTATCACTAACCTCTGTGGCTAGAAGATGGAACCACTGGAAAAAAATCTAACTGAACATTGGGGATCCTTTTCTTTATTCTTTGACCTTAGCCTCTCTACCATAGCACTCTTAGTTTTTTTCCCACATGTAAAGTCAAATTGTTAGGTTATCTATTTTCTGTTTTTTGAAATGTCAATATTCATGAAATAACTTATTACTAAGGAAATAGTATCACTAATGCTCTTAGTAAAAATAGAGCATTAGCTATTATGTAGACACTGTTATTATCCCTTTTACAATAAAGAAATCGAGGTCTAATGAATTTGATCTTATTCTTCCAAAGTCATAGCAGGAAAACGATTTGAACCAACACATCCAGTCTGCCCTCAAAATCTGAAATCTTTTCTCCTCTTCCACATTTAAAGCAAATATATTTAGTTCGATACAATGGATTTTCTTTAAGGGATCTAATATTTCCAAATATTTTAGATAATGAAATTATTAAGCATATTCCTAAAACTGGATTAAATATAACCAAATTTTGAGGCAGAAAATTTGAGAATGCAGCATAATTTAAGTTAAAATCATTGTACTTCAAGATTAACCTAAATTCAATGCCCAGGTGGATGTCTTGAAGGAACACTTTAAAAAAAATTAAATCTGTGCACATTGGCAATTTACTGATGACCACACCAGATTAGAAACAGAAAAGGAGCATCCTTGGGTGTAGAAAATAAGTTAAAACATAAAACATTAACCTCATTAGAGAGTTGGTTCAGGAAATATTCCCCAAAAGAAAAAATAAAACAGCCCACAATGCCAGTCTGGGTATCTTTATGATCAGCTGGGCTGGGTGGTGATGAGCCAGGGGCTTGGTAAGCAGAAACTCGGAGGAAGCTGTTATGGGCAGCAGGGAAGAGGACCATTCCAAAGTTCATAGAAACGCTAGCAGTGGGAGAGTTATAGGAAATGAAAGATCCAGGGCAAGATGGGTAGTGGAGTTCATGGCCCCAGCAGCAGAAAAAAAGTTCTGAAACAGCTTGATCGTGCAGTCTTGGTTGTCTTTATTAGCTTCACCCCTAGTGAGAGTTCATCCGAGAGAACCTGGTCAGCAGGTGAGAATAACTGGAAACAGCTGGCTGTTAGTGAGGCGGAGATGGAACAGATGCTGTTTTGCAGGGGAGTGCTTTCTTCTGACAGTTGGGCAGGTCTCGTGCACTTGGCTCTTCCAGCCAGACCTGGTCATGCTCCTTCCTATACTCTGACCTCACAAAGATGCCATTTTCATGTCCTTGAAGACTGATGTGTTTAAGGAAACACTGAGAGATCAGAAATGGGCATTGACATTCTTCAGTAAGAGTAATTTGCTCCCGTCTCTAGCCAGACTCCAGACGTATCCCAAGAGAGCCAGAAGAAACACATGTGAGCTCTATTCAGCTGGATTACATTTCCAGAGGGAGCTCTCTACTAACAAGAAAAATAGTTGATCACCCAAAGTTCCCTTGTGGCTCTCATGTGGTTGTCCTTTCTCCCTTATCAAAGCAGACATTACCTAAAGAAAGGCAAAACCCAGGCAAATGAATATACTGAGCCTTAGAGACACATGAAAATATGTGCTAGTGTTCGAAGAGCAGAGCCAATTGTTTTTGAAACCACTTTAAATGGTTTCGTTCTATTGTGCCTTTGACCAGGTGTGGTGACATTGTGATTTGCAGTTGGGCAAACTAACATAAACATTTATGAATACTAAGTACTAGAAATAGTTCAAAGATTTCCCTTTATTCTGATAAGTTTTGAATTATGTGGATTTGTGTGTAAGTAAAAGATAAATGTGAAGATAAGAATGTAGCTTTAATGTAGATATTCCCATAAAATCTTTAAGCTAACAGTATTTGAGATCCTGTCTTCCATGCAGCAGATAGTGTAGCCCAGAGGTTTAATTAACTTCCTCGTAGTTAATGAACTCAGCTCCTATTAATGGATCCAGTTCCATTTCCATTCTGATTTTGTAGTTTCTGTATTATAACACACATTTAAGTGAAATACTCACATTTTGGTTTTAGTTATTTAAATAAAAACATTTTTAAGGAATCCCTTTATATCTAAACACTTACTAAAAATTTAAAAAATGATTAGCTCCCATAATAAAAATTTGGGAAACTGTAGGAAAAGTTAAATATAATAACACTGTATATCAACCTGCTTCAACTACTATGAAGGCATTCATGTATTTTCTTTTAATGTATTCATGCAATTCTTCTAATGCAGTTGTGGTAGTACTATATAAGTAGTTTTTATCTGGCTTTTTTTTAACTATGATATTGAAAACAAATTCTGAACGTGTTTACAACAGTTGAATTTTCATGATATTCCATTAAGGGAATAGAATCATTTACATTGATGTGCTTTCTGTTTTGTGGCATTTCAAATAGAAGATTTTTTCCATAAAACAAATATGGACTGTAAAAGTGACGCTGTGCTTTCTCATCTTGCCCTCACCTCATTTCCTGTCCTCAATCCTCTTTACTCATCACATTAAATTGCTTTTATTAAGGCCGCTAAGTATTCCAGATTTGCCAAACTCAGTGTTTGTTCCCTCTGTCCTTATCTTCATTGACTTTTCAGCATCATTTGACATTCTTTTTTTTGTGTGTGTGTGTGGGTACCAGGGGTTGAACTCAGGACCTTTGCGCGCCAGCAGGCGCCCGTGCCGCTGAGCGATATCACCAGCCCTTTTTTCATATGTGTGTAGCGGGAGTCAAACTCAGGACCTCAAGCTTGCCAGGCAGGCACTTATGTCTCTGAGCTATCTCACCGGCCCTCATTTGACATTCTTTTTTTTTTTTTTTTTTTTTTTTTTTTTTTTGTGGGTACCGGGGGTTCGACCTCAGGACCTCGCGCACCAGCAGGTGCCCGTGCCTCTGAGCGATATCACCGGCCCTTTCTTTGTATATGGGTTCCGGGAGTCGAACTCGGGCCCTCGCGCTTGCCAGGCAGGCGCTTAAGCCGCTGAGCCATCTCACCGGCCCTCATTTGACATTCTTGACAGTGGCACAATCACATAATTTCTTTTCCCTAGTTCTACTGTTCTGGCCTCAGGCACACAAAATTGAATTGACTTTGTCATTGGGTGACACACTATTGTCACTCTTCCTAAATTGTTCCATCTTTATTATTTATTTTTATCACTGTGGTAAGCAAATTAATGTCACTCTCCTCCTTCTAGGATATCCACATTCTAATATCTAGAATCTAAGAATGTGTTATTTTACATGGCCCAGAGGACAGTGCAGATATGAGTAACTTAGAAACTTTGAGGTAGAAAAATTAGCCTGGATTAATTGAATGTGTCCATTGCAATCCTCAGATCCTTCGAGGTGGAAATAGGAGGTGACAGATCATGAAAGAAGGGGCCACTAGAAGCTAAAATTCTCCTCTTGCCCCACAGAAAAGGACATATACCTACTATCTACTAGATTTTAGGCCTGTAAGAACAATGCCAGATTCCTTTTTGGGGGGGGTACCAGGAATCGAACTCATGATTTTGCACTTGCCAGGCAGGCACTGTGCCTCTGAGCTCTATCCCCAGCCCCTATGCCAGATTCCTGACCTGCATAATTATACGATAATGTACTAATGTGTCACTTAGTTCGTTTCATCAGCAATAGAAAAGTATTACATTCTCTTCACCCTCCTGTCTCAAGCTCATTGTCTTTCCTGGATCTAGTGTATTTATCCCATATTCTTCCAGCCACACGTTCAAATTTTTCTTAAATCTAACTTTATCCTTAAATAAATAGAATTTTTTTTTACTATGCATAAATACATAGGTGATATTGTGCTATTCATCTTACTTATTACATTTTTCACTAAATGCTATTTTTGAAGTCTAGCCATATTGCTAAAAAGTTTGTTCAGTGATTCTCACTACATCACCTTCTATTTTCTGAGTATTCTGTTGCTGTGTTGTATTTCACCATGTGTGCATATCACTTTGTATCCATTCAGTGTCTGGTGATTTTTATCTGATTATCTTAGGCCATAATATATGTATTTCACATTTTACTTATCCACTTAGAATGCTTCCAGTCCTTATCATCAAAAAACTGTGCCAAGCCAGGCATGGTGGCGCACACCTGTGATCCCAGCACTCAGGAGGCTGAGGCAGGAAGATTGCCATGAGTTTGAGGCCAGCCTGGGTTACCTAGTGAGTTTAGGGCCAGCCTGAACTACATAGCGAGACCCTATCTCAAAAAAACCAAAAACCAAACCAAACCAAAACAAAACAAAACAAAACAAAATTGTTGCTAACATTGTCCTAGATGTGCTTTTGGAGACCAGTGTGAGTAGTTTTCTTGGGAATAAATTTAGAGCCAGATTGCACATCACCTCACTAAGTGTGGAGAATTTGCTCTTCAGAATGGTTTCATTGGTTCTCAGTTGCAGCAGGGCAGGAGGGCTCCCTTTTTACCAGCAGATCATCAAAGCTCGATGGTATCCAGTTTGCTGTTCTGTGTACCCAAGAGGTATTAAGTCATACCTCTCTGTTTTATTTTATTTTTCTGATTATCAGTCATATGAACCTTTCTTCAATATTAGCTAGCCATTTGGACAGCTTTTTCTACAAAGTGAGAAAATACATATTTTTCTCTGTTTTTTTAACCACCTTAGCTTGTAAGAATTCTTGATAGAAAGGCTTTGTCATTTTCTTTATGCAAATAAAGTTTGTTCTGTCTCCCTTTAGATAATTTTGGGCAGTGATCTTTCACTGAAATTTAGTTAGGACTAACTTTAGTTATTTAGTTTTCTCCCCTTTGTTTTGTCATTTGCAGGTATTGTTTCAGAAGCCATTTTTCATCAAATATCACAAATATTTTACCTTTAATATAAATAATCACATTTATAATTTAATAAATTAACTTGAAATTTTTGTTTTGAGTTAAAAACACAATTTTTATGTCTTTTTATTCAAACTTCATTACCAATAGTGCAAGTTGTCTCCAGTTATTTTTAATGTTATTACTTTATAATAAATTTCCATCTATTTGTAGACTGTTTATTCTGTTTCACTGGTTCATTTTTCTGTATGTATTCAGAACTACTAAGATTTTGCAATATGGCTTAGCAGCTATAGGAAGTTCCTCACAATTATTTTAAAAAACAAGTTTTAAAATTTTAAACTAGTTTGTCAATTTCCTCCAAAAAATTATGATTGGGTTTTGATTGGATATCTGTTGGCTTTAGATGGATTTGTGGGAAACTGAAAAGTAAATCATACTAATATCCAGGCAAAAATCTAGACGTCATCTTGGATTTTTCTTTTTCCCTTATCTTTCCCTTTCACGTTGCCCTTAGCATTTGTGAGGCTTAGGAGTTTAAATGGAAGTCTGAGTATTTTGTTATAGTTAGAAGTTGTAAATCATAGTTAAGAATTAGAAATTAAAAGTTAATATCAGACTATCTCCATGTCTGAGCCCTGACAACTCTGAGGCAATACTGACTGCTGGCAGGACAAGGGGCCTGATTCAGCACTTGGCCTTTCTGTCTCTATCTCCTTCGTTACTGAGCTTTCAGAAAACTTTCTTATGATACAAACGAGAATAAAGAAGCATTTCTATGTTCCTGTGACTATGACATGTGAGATTTCTTGTCTGAGTTACGGGCTGTGCTGCCCCCACCTCAGTACATCAATAATCCCTGTCAGTCTGCCTTCGAACCACCATCCCACTAGTACACCCCCTTCTAAGCCTTCATTATCTCTCGCCTACACTATTTACAGTAGTTTCTGGCTGGCCTCCCTGCTTTTGTTCTACCTTCTTTTTTTTTTTTTTTTTTTTTTGTTCTACCTTCTTGAAATGAATTCTCCAGAGCACTGAGAGGGAACATTTTAAAGCACAAATTGAGTCATATCTCTCTCTGGATTTCAACCCTCCAGTGGTTTTTCTTTATTTTTTAAATGAAATAAAAACTCCTTGCATTGGTTTTCAAAGGCCTGAGCAGATATGTCCCTGTTTACATTTGAAGCCTCATTTATCACTTTATATCATATTAAGCTAGTGTATTTGGAGGAGGCTTACAGACATTTTGAAAGCCAGTTGCTACAACCAACCATTACAAATATTGTATAGGCTTATAATTAAATAGTTGTGTTATAAATGAGTACAATAACTGCTCAAAGCTCATTCCTTCCAAATTATTTTATAACATTTTACTATTTCCTAGGCTTCGGTGTTTCTTGAAAAAGATATAAAGATGTTTGTGTTGGAAATATTATATAATAATAACCTGTTACATATCTTTTCCTAAATTCATATTCAATTAATTCATGTTGATCACTTGAAATTAACTCTGAAAGGAATATTTACATCATAGAAATTGACAAACATTAGAAAACAGGATTTGATTTAATGTTTTGTTGATTAAACATGAGAAAAAGTTGGAAAATTTTAATAATGCAAACTAAACTTGGAAGTATGTTGCGTCTGTATCTGCTAAATCATGAGTAGCATACCATCGAAAATTCTTGTACAGTACAGCAGGCAGTCATTCACATCATCAGTCAAGTGAGTGACATTCCAGCAGCCACTTCTGCTGTTTCACTTTGCTCTTGACACTAATGTAAAAAGTGTCAATCAATATTTATTTCAGAACTGTACTTTTTATCAGTTACAACCACAGTTTGGCTCCAGATACAAGAGATCAGCAAAAATCAGAGACAACATTTAGAAAGAATCCATTTATAATAGAAAGTATTGTAGACTTCCTTATTATTTCAGGAAGTATACCACAAATGTTTTATATTAGTATATTTTTAATAAAGCTAACATATGTTTCTGTATAGATACATGCGTTTTTCAAGAGCACTAGTTGTTAAATATTTACCAATGCACTTCTGCTGTCCCTTACTTGTTTGTAACAAGCCCGCTCTCACTTGAGGCCGTTGTGTTAGTTACCCCCTCTGCCTCTGTTCTTCCTCTTCATTTTGGTAAGGGCAGAACCCTAACCCTAACCCTAACCCAGCCTCTGCACCCTGGGCTTAATTGCCACTTTGTAAAGAGACTTTCTCTGACAAAAGTCCTTTACCTGTCAGTCTTTATTACATTATCCTATTCCAGTTCTTGGATGATGCTATTTTTTCTGGTTTTATTTTTTTATTTGTTAATTATTTGCCTCTAAACTCTGCCCTAATCCCTCTAATATATAAGGTATGAGATTTGAAACCCTCCAGTGTTTATTTTACTCATTTTGTATTCACAGGACCTTTTTAAATCACAAAAGATTTTTCACTAAGATGATATAGTTTTTGATTAAAACTAAATCGTTCCTTGGTTTAGTTATTGATAAGTATTGTGACTATTTGAGGAATTGATAAAATTGTATTTCTTTCAGTAATAATTGATAAAAACAACCTGGAAATAAATATTTATTTATTTTTTATTATTTGTGCTGTGCTTAAGATCAACTGCGGGGATGGTGAATGCTAAGCAAGTACTCTATTACTGAACTACATCCCAGCCCTAAATATTTTTAATTAGATTATTTGGCTTTTCTCTCTCTTTATTAAATCTTAAGACTTATCCATTTAAAGATTGCAGTTTTATTTTTAAATTTCATTTAAAATGCTCAAATATAGCATCATCAAGTATCAAAACTCATGTTGTTTGGAGATTGTTTGTAGCGTGTAATTTTAACCATGTCTCAATGGTACACAAAGAACCAAAAGTATTTACCAAAATGTAGAAACATTTGGAAATACACCATTTAATTCTAGCTTGATTTTTGGAAAATATCTCATATATTTGTTGTGAGGGAAATCTATTGTTAATACAAAAATATTTTTGATCTGAATAATTTTGCTTTGAGATTCAGCTGAGGTTGAGACAATAGATTTGTGGAACTAGATTTGTATTCTTCTTTTGTGGTTTCTAGGATGGTAATGCTACCGGGAAGGTGTTAAAAAAAAAAAAAGCCAATACTATGAAAAATTCATCAGGTTACATTAAAATAACTCACTTTTTGTAGGAAGGACAATTTTGAACTTGTATGTTTACTCATACAATTGTGTGCCTCCTGCAGTAATTCAGATGTGCATGCAAGTGTATGTACATTGTAATTGGGAATGACAATAAAATATTATGGGCAGTCATAGTTCTTCAGCAGTCTGTGATCTTTGTCGATTCATTTGGTGAACAACACAGAACATTTTTCAGGTATTTCTGTGAGGAAAGTGGTGACTTAGTTGTACTGGTAGTGAATGGGTAACAAAGGAAAGAATATTAATATGTTTCCAGAAATATTCTTCCTGTAAGGCTAATTGATTTTGAGAGGTTGGCTAAGTTATAGTTCTAAAGCCATGATATATTTATTATTTTATGGGTCATTAATCTAGCTAGCTGGCCAACGAAGTCGTTACTCTATTAAGTAATTGCTCTATAAATCCAGGTAATTTCTAAATATCTTGCTATTTACATCATGAGTTGAGCTCCTTACAGGGCCTTCCTGTTTTTCAATGTCATGTATATGAGCACATGTGATTGGGCACGTGAAATGCTTTCAGTGATGATATTAATCATCTTGTGACTACACTGTCTTTTCTCTTATCATCTCATCTCTTAGTGACCATAGGTAAACGCCTGCTCCAAGGGTGACTATATCCCTGGGAAGCCCAGTCTGGATGCTTTGAGAAACTGGCTCCTTCACTTCCTATATCTTGGTTCTTTGTGCCTTTAATAAAAGAATTCAGTGAAGACACATAGGCAGTGCAGAAATATAGTTAAAATTTATTTTGATGTAGACATATGGAGAGTTTCACCTTCAAGAGAGAAGGTAGGCGGTACCACAAAGACATCTGCACAGAGAGCAAATTTGGATACCTTTTTGTGCACATAAAAGTTTCTTCTGGGGTTCAGGGAATGATGGTGATTTTGATGCTTTTCAACATTTTACTCAGAAGTTAATTGGAAGTGCCAAATGCCTTCCTGTCCTTTTCAGCTGGTCAGTGTTTCCTAGGAGGCTCACATCATGTAAGAAACTTAGGGAAGATTATTAATTTAAACCAAGCCAACCAAGGCAGGTGGGTCTTTAAACAACATGTCCTTCCCTGACACCACTGGACTGTAGGTTGTGGAAGCCAGGAATGCTCTGTGCCTTGTCTTGGAACTGGACAGCTAGGTAACAGAAGGACTGTGCAGTGCATAACCCTAAATGTCACTGCGCTCCGTGGGATCATAAATATAAATTGATGTCATTGTTTCTTTATTGAACTGGCAAGGCATGTTATTTTGGGGACCCCCTACTCTCTGTTTGTCCCTCAGGCCCCCTCATGTCTTACTACCTTTCCTAACAACTGTACATATTCATTTTAAATTAAGTATTCCAAGACTATTTCTGTAGTACCAGGCCTTGAGACAAAGGCAACTATTTATAATTATACCATAATTCCTTAGACTCCTAAAAATTATTTACAAACTTGCCTGTTGAATATGATCAAATGTATAGTGATTTTTATGTAATTATAAATTCAGTTGTATGATCAGTGCAAAATAACATATCACAGAGGTCATAATCAGAATTTATCTTTTTACCTAGAGTAGAAAATATTAATTTTAAAAAATCGTGGATAACGGGAACCCTATGTTTATTCGTATAAAGAAAGCACTGTTGGCAATTTTACAAGCTGTGATTGCATTTATGTAAAACTCATTACATAAAGAATTGGATGTGACTCTTTTTGCTAAATAAACAAAATCTTTTCTCTCTCTTTGGTTTGATAAATCCCTAATTGTAGGGTAATACACACAGATTACATATTGCATACATTTATTTCAAACAAATACAGTACAAGCATGCCCGGGCTACTGAAAATCACAGAGAAGGACAATACTGAGGGAATAAAGCCTCAGAACATGTATTTTTAAAACCAATGTTGGAAATTACAGAAATAAGATATTTGGTAATATTCTGAAAAGCTAAATTCCTAGATTCTTAAAGGAAATGTAGATGTATTACATATAATATATACTTTACATGCAAAGTCCCAATTTAAAATGGTTGGGCTTAATGCTTTTTTACCTTTACTCTGGTGCAAAAGTGAGATGCAATCAATAGAAATCAAGCTTCAAGTTTTGGATTTTGATCTTTTCCCATAATATGCAGTTCAGTACCCTCTTATGATGCAGGGATTCCCAGTCAGCCACTAAATCACCAACTGATTCGAGTAAACAACTGGTACTTACTCTACATTGTACCGTGTTGCAAAACTATGATGTTTGGTAGTTTAAATTTACTGAATGTGTTTTAACTTTCCAGATTTCGACTTACAAGACAATCATTGGGAAGTAACTTCATCGAAAATTGAGGAGCATCAGTACCTGTAGTTATATAATATTAAACTTTGCTCAAAATATGGAGGAGCTGGGTGTGGTCCCACAACCCAGCTTGCAATCCTAGCTACTCCAGAGGCCAAAGAAGGAGGATCACAAATTCAAGTTAGAGGCATGCCTGACCAACTTAGTAAGACTCTGTCTCAAAATAAAATTTTAAAAAGGCTGGGATGTAATTTAGTGTTAGAGGTTTTCCCTGGTATGTGAGAGGCCTTGGTTCCCAGTACCCCCACCCAAGAAGTGGAGTTGCCTCTTTGCTAGGGGAGAAATAAAACCACACCTTGTTGTTACCTTAATGACATTAATTTTACAATACCAATTTAAGCACTTAAGTGTTTTTAAGTGTTTAATATATGTATTGAGGGGCTGTAAGTATAGCTTGTTGGTAGAGCCTAGAATGCATGATGACCTGAATTCAATTCTCAGCACCACAAAAAATAACCTTACATATTGACTACAGGTATGAAATGGTGATTGTCTAGGAAGTAGGCTCAGTAAACACAGAGCAGCAGCATAATGACAATAATAGGCTTGTGTATGTCATTTGTACTAATTCATTCAACAAGCTTTTATTGAGCACCAGCTATAGTATCACGTACTGTTTCTTTATAATCTACTTCCTCAGGGCTTATTACTAATTGATTTCTATACTTTCTAAACTGTATCTTAGAGTTATTTTTTCCCATAACTGGGGAACAAACTGTGGCCTCCTGCACTCTGAGCAGTATACCACTGAGCTGCATTCCCAAATCTGGTTGTAGACATCTCAATTTAAAAATATTCTTTCTTTATTAAAAAAAAAAAAAAATCTTCAGAAGAGAGCCAAACAGCAGTCCCACCAAATTTATTCATATTTTCCTTTTCAAATCTGAAAGTCGTTATGTTGCTTGCATTTTCGTAATATACCAGGGGCAAGAATTCGTTCTTAGACTGTGTATGCCAAAAGTGTAAAAAATATTACCACTCTCTCTAGCTGTCTTTAGAGTCTGTCCCATATTCAGTTTTTTATCTTATATCAGTATGTGTCTGTTAATATTCATGAAAACCCAATAGTCTGCCAGATGATGCCAAGTACTAGGAAATAGGTATATATTGTTCCTCAATTGAGTGGGCCCCAGGTTCTTGTGTACGACACAGAAAGAATTGCCAAGCGTACACCTCATAGTATGTAGTAAGTTTATTGAAGATGGCAGAGCACCAGGAATAGGCAGAAGGGTGAAGCGGGCAAGAAAAAGGGGCTCAATAACTCAGGCTTCCAGTGTTTATAGGGTCAGACACCACTGATCCAAGGCACCTCCCACTGTTGCCCTCTCTGTTGTCAGCAATCTGAGAGACCTCCACACCTTAAGCCTGGATACTCATTAGGGTGGTGTTTAGTTTACAGCTGAATGGAGAGAAGGGAAGTGGCTCACACAGCTTCCCTGTCTTAGGGTTATGGAAGCAGGGGTGACCATTAGGGTGGTGTGGAGTTTAGAGTTGAAGGAAAGGGAGTGGCTCACTCAGCTCCTTTGTTTCTAACTGTATTACTATCAGTCTTGATAGTATCATCAAATTACCTGTAAACAGATAATTTCAGGGCTTGATAAAGCCTTACTTTAATTGTATTATAGGCCGCTAAATTAGACAGAAATTAATTTACAGTCAGAGAGGGACTGGGTTCTCAAGAAAGCAGAAAAAGTAGACATCAGAATTGTGGCTGGAGGCGCATCTGAAGAAGACCAGGCCTCAAGATAAAGATGCAGTGACCAGGCCTACATGCCTCACTAAGGGATAAACAGTAACGCAGAATTACACTGTAATTGGCATCACCCGGTCCATTAAAGTCCAGGTAGACATCAGTCACCCAGTGGGTGACCAGAGCATCCAGAGCCATCCCTACCCAAAATGCCTCTTTTCTTTCCATGTACCCTAGCTACATGCCCTGCTTCTCTGTTGGATCAGTGTTGGCTAAGTGGCTGTACTTGTAATCTTGTTGGTTGGTTATAGTTAGAGCCATGTTGTACTCACCTTATAATTTTGTACCCACTTCGTGATTTTGCTCTATAAAATATTCTTGGAGAAGTGGCCTTGGGGGCAACCCACTTTCAGGTCCCCTTCTGTCTCTCAGGGGCTCTCAATAAAGCTTTCTTACTCTTAACCTACATTGTTGCATAGAACACATTCTTTGATTTCGGGGGACACAAACTCGGTGTATCCGGCATCTAGCAGGTTGGGAGTTATATTTTCCTCTATATCAATTGTACCTGGGCTGTTTAAATGATGAGCTTCCTTTTAGAAGTGGGTATAGATCATAGGTGTATACTTCATATTTGCTGATGGCACTAACGTGGCCAGGTCTCTCTCAGTCACATTTTGTGTAAATGCTATTTGACATAGGTGAAACAGGCGTAATTCCCGAATTTCCACACTCCCTTAGTTTGAAATTCCAATGATAAAAAGCCTGTTTATGAAGATAAGCATATCTGTCCCTAAAAGATAGATAAAAATAATAACAATAGAAATAAATAGAAAGTTTTCAGTGCTCTCAGTAAAAAAGAAAAATGGACTTTTAGGCAGAAGAATGAGGAAAAGATATTCTTAAACTGGGTTAAATAATATAACTATTAGTTATTCTCCTAGAATTTACAGTGCTTTTCAGAATAGCAAATAAAGCTAAATAATGTGATTTAGCATTAAAATAGTCAGCTTCCCACATTGATTACACAACTAGTTCTGTGTGTAGTTATGGACTATTATTGAGCTTTACTTTACCCCGTATGGATTTATTGATTACTGGCTAACCTCAAAATACACAGGTGGGCATAATTATTTATGGATTAACACAAATGTAGGCATACATAAAAGGGAATTTTAATTCACTGTGCGTTTTTCTTTCAAGTTCATATCCTGTTATTCCAAGTGCCTTGCCCAGTGGAAGTGTTTGCTTCATCAGCGGGTAGGCAACAGGATGTGTTGTAGACGTGGCCCAAATTCTCTAAACTTATCAGTTAACTCCTACAACTGACATCTTTGGGTTTCACTTTCTCAAGCACAGAGCAGCTTTAACGGCCCATTTTTAAATTAGCTTATGCAAATGAAGAGTATTTGAGCTGAAGCAATCAAAATTTACATATCAATGTTATGTGGAATTCTCTTTAAATTCGTACTTGAGCAGTGTCTCTACATAATAGGGGAAAGGAGAATGTTTTGAGTGAAATTTGTTAAAAGTAAAAAAATTCACTGTCCATTCTGTCAATCTTTGTTTTATAAATACATTATAATCTGTATTAATTCATAAATTTATTTAAAAATCACTTTAGCTTTCCCCAACGTGGAATGATAGCTCCTTAATATGAATCTCAAATTTATACTAATTCTAGACATTTACTATGAATTATACTTGTTTTTGGTTTTTTTTTTTTTTTTTTTACATTTTAAAGATTTGAAGCTATTTGCTTATAAAATTTTTCTCACCTACCTTAAAATTTTGGGTTCTTGTTTTCATTGTACCTTTTCCTACTAGTTTTCTTGCTACCATCTTTCCATGTAGTTGGGCACAGGGTGGGAGGCAGTATGTAAAGATTATTTACTAGGAAACGTGATAAATAAAGGTTTTTGGCAATATTTTCTTCTCAGATGCTAAAGAGTGTTGTCTTTCCTAATAGGGGAGGGGAGGACATCTTCACAAATGTAAATTTCCTTTACAGAAGGGAATTTTGTAACCAGCTTTGGTACCCAGGCAAAATGGAGGAGGGCAGAGAGTTCCTGCTCCTGTTTTTACTCTTGCTTAATTACCTTTACCTCAAAATCATTTTCATGCAAAAGTGGCTGGTTGGGGGTAAGCCTTTCATCTACTTTAGAATACCATTAAATATTCATTAAGAAATTTTAACGTATAATATGCTTGAGCTGTTCATTTCATACTTCAGAAGTAGCAGCAATCTATCCTTGTGAGTGTAAATGACAAACGAGGCTATTCAGGAAATAAAATAGGGATTACATTCATTCTTATTTTTTTCAGTACATATTAGTTGTCTGCTTTGTTCTAGATATTGAGAACATGACCATGAGATGGAGATGAGCAGTTGATAGAATATCCTGCCTCCATAGGAAGGCATTCTGTTGAGACAAAAGTAAGATACGAAAACTTATTTTAAAAATATGGTATACCATGCACACACACACACCCACACCCACACCCACACACACACACACACACACACACACACACATATATATATATATATATATGTATATGTATATGTATATGTATATGTATATGTATATGCAGTGGAGAAAAATAAAGCAGGGAAAGTGGAGCAAGATTTCTAGTGTATTGGAAGTTTGCTGTTACTGAGAATATAGTCAGAGAAGATCTCAATTCAGAGAGACTTCTGAGTGATGGCCTATCTGGGAAACAAGATTGTAGGCACAAGGAATAAGAAATGCAAAACGCTGCGAGACAGGACTTTGCCTGAGGAAAGGACATCAGTATGACCAGAAATGAGTGAGTGAGGGGGAGAGTGGTAGAGAATCAGCAATTACGGGTTGAGGGGCATTGGTAGGAATAGAGTAGGAATTTTTGATCTCTACAAAATCAGACCAGTATTGTTACCAGGTTTTTCAGGTGCTGTGGGCTCCTTCTAGAGATTCTTTCAATATTCTTGTTGTCTTGAGTGAAGAATTGGACAAGACAAGTGAAAAAAGGTAGGAGGATTTACATTTATTGAAGGTAGGAAAAGAAGTACGCTCTGCAGAGTTAGAGCAGGATACTGAGAAAGAGAGAACGCAATGTCCATGAGGTTTGAGGCTGAGGTCTTTGGAGCCCTCTCCTCAGGCTGAGCTGCTTGATCTCAGTCCAGGAGCATTGAAGGTAATGTTCTGATTGGTCCCAGGCGCAAGGCTTGGGCCTATGTCCTGGATCTCCACGACTGACAGATCGCACCCACTTATCCAGCTGGCTGGCCACGCCCTAATCGTCTGCCTCTGTATCATGATGTGATTTAAGTGTTTGAAAAGTTCATTTTTCCTCCAGTATTGAAAATCACTTGCAAAAGAGAAAGCTATCCTTATTTTGAAATTCAAGGTATTTCTAAACATAAAGTTGGTTATAACAATCACAGATAGTTACTGGAGCATAAAATAATGTAAAAGACTAAAGTTCAGTGATTAAAGCAACTAGATGTATGATGATAAAAGACAATAGTGGTAGGAGAATGCTGGGCAGTGATTAATTTTATAAAAAAAACAAATTATGCGTGCCACTTTGGAGGGGCAGACATGACTCACCTCCAGTTCTTACTAAGTGGTAAGATGAGCCCAAGTGTTGAAAGATCTTCATATATTCTAGGAGAAATAAAAAATATGAATTTTTGTGAAAAGTCTCTGGAGTTTTAAAAACATGGACACTAGTTTATATTTAAAGCAGTCTTTATCCCAAGAATGTCTGGGCCAATTAAAGCATATCTGGGGTTGAGACTTAACAGAAAGTCATTAGTTTGTATTCTCTAGTCTATAGCCAGATAAAGCATATAATTTGGACAATGATAAATAATAATAGGTGAGATTAAAGATAATGGAAAAGAGATCAGTCTCTAAATTTAAGTCTTTTAAGATGAAAGCCTTATCAGATATTTTTCTAAAATGTTTTGTCATAATTCAATAATGATTATGGCCTAAATTAAAGCATTGTGTAGCTTAATGATTTTAATGTGTTCTCAGTTTAAAATGATTCTTAACACAAACATTAGAATACTTCACCTTTAAATAGCAGGCACACTCATACACAATATAATCAAAACAAATTTACATTATGAATCCTTAATAGATGCATGCATGGTTCAGTTGTTTTTATTACAAATATATCATTGATTCCCAGACCTTAGGCATCGGAATTGCTGGAGTCCATAGATTCACTATGTAGTTTTATAAAAATAAGTCAGTAAAAATCGATAACCCATTTATTATCATTGTACACCCTCTACAGTATTGGGCATTTTAATGATGGTATTGCCTGTTCCAGCAAATAGAGCTGCCTTACAGTGCCGTTTATAAGTCATTACTAATTTAAAATTATCCAGCCGACTGACTGCCTGTCTCCCACTTTTTAATGCTGAAGTGCATTAGGTCCCGAGAGTTGCAATTACTAAGAGCACTCAAAAATTAACCTTAGGAATTTCTCACAGGGTGTGGTTTCCTTAGAATGAAAGTATATACATTGGCTATTTTGCTCTAAATCATTCATCAGGGTTTCAGAGCTCTGGACTTTGTGTTGTTGTTCTTTACAAAGCATAGTAAGACCTCCAATGGCTGCAGCAGTTTTTGTCAGCAGAGAACAAAGGTTGCTAGAGTAAGAGTATTTACAAAACAGTTGTGGGACTACAGATTCTTTACCTTAAAACCCACTTTGATATAGAGGCCTATGAAATGTGATTTCAAAAGTGTCCCGAGATTTTAGAATTTCGGCATATATGGCTTTTATTTTAGAAGCTATACTGAGTTTAAACCTGAGGTTATGATTTTTTCTGAAATCCCAGTTATGTATAGGTTGACTTGTACTCTGTCCTATCACAATATCCTGGCTTTTCTAGCTACGAGATCTTGTTATAGTTTACTTGAATGAAAGTTTTTACAAAAGTGTACTTTTAAATCATTTTTCGTATGCCTCCTTGGCCCTTTTCCCTCTTGGACTTTTCCTGTCTGCATTGGATACCTATTTTAAAAGCTAAGAAAAAAAAGATGGCATTTCAAAATTGATGTTTAACTATTTGTTAAATCTTTAATCTGTAATGTTGCTTTTGGTTCCACTATTACCAAAACCATAGTTAAGATCAATCTCTTATTCTCTTTTTAGCTATCTACCAATCCACCTATCCAACTCCCTGCCTCTGTGCTTCCTTCTCTTCCTCCTCCTCTCTCTCTCTACCTATACACCTACCTGATGATTCATGGCCATTAAAGTTACTGGAAGAACGTCACGTTTATTATTCAGTTGTTTCTCTCAAAAATCTCTCAATGAGCCTATTTTATTTTGAAGAAGGATCTGTTTAAGCTTTTGGCAGAAATGAGAACCATGTTCTAGGCCACCAACAAAGTATCTGACATATCCAAATCTCTTTTGAAGTTTCATAGTGCTGTTAAACATTGGGCAGATGACTGAACCTTTCCAAGAACCTTTGTCCTCATTGGTAAATGGGGGATTATGTGTCCTCAATTATAAGAATTAAAAGAGAACACTGTGTGTAAAATAATTTTCTTGAGGATTAGTAAGAACAATGCTTAGCAAAGGTACTGGTGCAGACTATGAGCTTAGTCATATTTCAGATGATGATTTTCATCACCTATTCTTCTGTGTAAGGGATAAGTGTTAAAGTTTATGCAATACTTTTACTATTGTGTTTGGGCAGAGTAAGCACTCTGTAATGGTAGCCATCATCACCACCCTAACCATCCTTAATCATTGACATCTTGCTATATAACATTCCAACCTTTATTTGCTGCATAATAAGTGTAATAATTTATTTGTAGAGACATGACTCATGGATTGTGAATTCTCTTTCAATTCCAGCTAATTTTTGTGTGATGATTTGAATTGCTTCTGTCAGTTACCCTCCCTTTGCCAGTATAAGCTGCTTTTATTCATGGCCTTACTGGATACTTAAGTAAAAATTAGAAAATGAAAAAAGTTTAAAAATAAAAACTTGGATCGCACCCACCATGGCATTTAGTATGATTAGGCTGAATTTGGCTCTTACTTACACACTAATAGTCACTGAGTCTGACACATTGGCAGTAGGCTTTTCCAGCACAAATGTTCATGTGTTGTAATATTTTATACTTAGTGTGTGGACATATTTGTTATGTGTTACTTTTTTTCTGCCAGTGCCATAAGGGGATGAAAGTGTGACTCAAAATGTAGGAAACAAGAAAAGCCTGAGTAAAATATTTATGTCTGTCTTCCCTATTTGCTTATGTCCTTATTCGTGTGTAGAGTTTACTAACCTAAAGAGGAAATGATGAGGTGTTTATGTATAATGATATTTTTTGAAGTCTAGTGTTACATGTGCCATATAGAATAAAAATTAACTTTGAAGTTATAGAACCTTTATATTGTATGTATTACTCCCTCAACCTACCGTATTCTTCACACCTTTTGCCTCTGCAAGGTGTATTTTTCCTTCTCTTTGATCCTTTAGTGATTCACATGACAGACTCCTAATAATCCTTCAAGATTCAGCTTTAAAACTCATTCCATCATAATGTAGCCCTTCCTGTGCTATTTCTCCTTTCCTGACCAGTCAGCATTGGAGAGACCCCTCTGGGCCTCCATAGTTCTATCAGGTTACTTATTCTGTTGAATTATCATTAATGTTTTGACTTTTCTTCGGAAAGTCAAAATAGAAACTGAGGAGGATTGCTGGATGTATCTTTTGTTGTTTTAAACTCATAGTGAGTAGCTTGTGATATGCAGTAAATAATTGTTTCTTTTTTTAGATAATTCATAATGAGTACAATAATTAATATATTATATTCCTAGGAATCACCTGAAGTACATCATTTTCTCTACATTTCAAAGTAGAAATTATAAAAATTCATAGCAACCCGATCATATTTGAATCTAAATTTCCAAAGGACCAGTTAGTATGTCCTGAAATTCTTGGCATGGTTGAGTCTTTTTTTGGTAATCTGAGCAGCTGTAGTAATATTGTGGATACCTGCCCCCAGAGGTTGTTAAGGGTGGGGGGACAGCCAACCACATCTGTCCAGTATTCCAAGTCCATGGTTTCACTTTTTTTAAACCTAACTTTAAACAAATGTAGGCTAATTAATCTACTCTTTTATAAGGATGTAAAGAAGTCTACCTCCATCTGACTGATTCTATGTGGCCTTTTGCACTTCTTAAGGCCTGCTATAGCTGGGCCTTCCTTTCTGGATAGTAAGTCTGTGGCAAAGGGAGAGCCTGTCTGTTCTCCAGTCAGATTTATTTTCATTTCAGTAACATTTAGATTATGGTCACATAATCTAATTTAAAATTGTAGATATTTTCTTTTAGGTAGAAGGTCATGGTAACTAGGATTGCTGACAACCTGAACAGGGTATATAGACATTTAATAAAGATATAGTATCATGATGATGAATAAACATGAATTTTTTTATTTTTTGAGACAAGGTCTCTAGGTAAGTCAGGCTGGCCTCATATCCATGATCCTATTGCCTCAGTCTCTCCCTAGTGCTGGGGTTACAGGCCTGTGCAACCACATTCAGTTAAAACAAGATACTTTTTATTTTAACTTTGTCTCAAGATGCTTTAGCAGTTATGGATGTACTTTATTAATAATGTTGATCAGTAATTATGCTGCACCCAAGTTCTTATGTCAAATTTGTTTGCCATCTAGGGAAAATTAATTCTGCCATTCAAGACACATTTCTATCAGGATGCAATGTACTGATACATAGAAAAGGATATCATTTTGCTTATTTTTCATTATTTTAAATTTTGAAATAATTTTGGAAGAATGGATTCCATTCTTAATCCACTTGTATAAGAAAATTTTGGAGAAAATAATACATGTTGTGGAAGATGATAGAACTTTTATCGATTTAAATATTTTAAATTACATGTCAATTGTAATCTTATTAAACTCCAGGTACATTAGAAGTTATAGTTTTTCTGATATATCTTCTCTTGTTCAGGAAGGAAAATAAGTATTTTACTGTTTTTTAAAAACAAATAACAAAGCAGGCCGGGAAGAAAGGAGAGACAAAGTTTCTTTAGAATAGCTGACCTACTTTTAGGTGAAATTCTCTTAATATCTCAAATTTCTATAGCTTTATGCTAAAAAAGTGAAGTCTTTCTACAAAAAATAAATATTCTTTGTATGTGTTTCTTTCCATGTTTGACATATTTGTTCTTATTTTATTATACTGTTTATCTTACAATTTCCTAATTTAAAAAAACTAACGTACCATCTTGAGAATTTATACATAATTACAATGAAACCGTTAACATTAATATTTAAAGTAGATTTAAATTTTATAGTTAATTGCACATTATTTTAGCATCATTGATGATTATATAGGATAATAAATCTTGTAAAAGTGACAAAAGATTGGATCTTAAATAGAAGTCCAAATCAATGGAACTTGAACATATCAGTTTATGCATCTCTTTATTTACTTTGATTGGAGGATCTACTAATATAATTTAGCTATGTTACTGCTAAAAGAATTTTTCCCCCTAATTTTCTTCAGTTGTCATTGGTTTCTAAACTGTTTCTTGGGATTTATGATTTCCAATTCACAATTGTGAATAGAATGTTCTAAAAATATTTTGATCCTAGGAAAAGCACATGAGGGGATTTGTCTAGGAACCATAGGAGTTTATTAATTTGCTGGGGGCCGGACTGGGTTGGCATAAACCCAGGCATTTGTTTTCTCACACTTCTGGAGGCGAGAAATCAGTGCTCAGTGTATCTGCAGGGCTGACTCCTCCTCAGGGCTGTGAGGGAAGGATCTGCTCCGAGCTTCTCTCCTTGCCGCGGAGGTGACCATTTTCGCTGGAGTCTTTGGGTCCAGATTTCCCCTTCTTGTGCAAATAGCAGACATCTTGGATTAGGGCTCACCCTGAAGACCTGACTTGCTTCTGATTATCTCTGTAAAGAATATTTCCTGCTAAGGTTTTATTGGGACGTAATGGAGATTAGGTTTCAAAGCAGAAATTTGGGAGGAAAATAGTCCAACACATACCAGGAAGAACAGATAGAATTTTAAACAAAGATCTGGAATATTCTGTCTTTTTCATCTAGCACAACTGAACATGCTATTTTAATTTTTTTAATTGACCATTTATTTTATTTGTTCTTTTAATCTTATGTTTTGGTGCTAGAGATCAAACCTCAGGCCTTGTACGTGCTAAGCATATATGTGCTTTGCCACTTAACTCTACCCCCAAAATTATTTTTTAGATGAATCTTTTCTTGTAGGATATGTTAGAGGAGTCTAAAAAATAAGTTTTGGCATACTGAATAGTTTTACTATATCTGATGAAGATAAAGACAATATATTTAAAATATTATGAGTTACTGTAATACAATTCAATAGATTATACAAGGAAATTTGTCATTATTTAAAGAATATTTTTGAATAATGCATTTAGTATAAAATTTCTAAAGCATATACTATGCTTAGCAATACATGTGTGCCCATTTTTGTCTTTTTTTTTTTTTTGTATTTCTGTCTTTGACTATTATTATTATTTAAAGGAGGGAAAATTTACTGTTTTTTTTTTTTAAGGAAATCTGATCTATTTGCTCAACATATATATATAACACCTTAACATACATAACATGGAATTGTCCATATTGCATCATCAATCACCATTCAACTTGGGCTCCAAGCTTTGAGAACATAGTTAATCATTTTATTTCCATTATGATCTTTTACTATAGACAAATAAATGTCTAAAGTAGAGATGAGTCTTGCCAGAAGAAATATGATTAGCAGAAAACACAGGGCAAGAACCCAAAGGTATAGAATAAAAGTTCGACAAGTTTTACAACTTTAAAGGATCTTTGAGTTTATCATCTCTGTAATTTTTCATGTGAGTGAATAAAGAATCAGAGAAATCAAAGCTGTACAGTTGGTTCAGTGGTAGAAAAAGACTAATGCAGGATGAACTGGTACCCTCAATTCTAAATCAGTTCATTCAAGGTCAGTATCAAGATATATTTTAAGGGCTGCTATCATCCGAATGTTTGTATGCCTCCAAATCTTATGGATATCAATTGCCGATGATATTAGCAGATAGACCATACAGAAGGTAATCATAAGGGCTACACTCTCTGAACGGGATTTGTGTCCTCAAAGGAGAGGTCTCAGGGAGCTGCCTCACCTCTTCTGCTAGGTTGAGGACACAGCTGGAAGGCACAGTGTACGAGAAAGAAGGTCTTACTAGACGCTAATCTCCCAGTAGTTTGATCTTGGAATCCCTAGCGTCTAGAACTGTGAGAAATAATTTTCTTTTTAGACTCAGGGCCTCATGCATAGTAGACAAGTATTCTACTACTGAACTCCATCTAAGCCAAAGGTTTGTAGTTTTTGAGGAACCCATTTTTGTTTGTTTATTTTGTTTTTTTAAGGTAGGATCTCACTTTGTAGTTAATGCTGGTCTGGAACTCACTATGTAGTCCAGGCTGGCCTTGAAGTCCTGGCAGCCCTCCTGCCTCAACCTCCCAAGTGCTGGAATTACAGATGTGTACCACCATGCCCAGTTTGAGGGACCCTTTCCGTGGTATTTTGTGATAGTGTCTCAGTTAGGTAAGGGGCCTGAGGTAACCTGCACTGATTTCCACCCCGTTTCCCCACATAGTCCTAGGTGTAACAACTAAAAATATAGGTACAAATTGGGCAAATGAAGTACATAATCTGTAATCTTCAGACTATTGAATCATATCTCAGTCCCTACTGTCAGAATAGTTTGCTAGTCATTAGGAAGAAAAAAATCTATCAGTGTCTGAACAAGGCCATTTGTTTTCGCCACCATCTAAATATCCCAACAGATTGTCAGTCTTTAGCTTTTCTAGAGCCTTCCCTCAATTCACTGATACCTTTCTTATACCATTCTTGTCAAGGTAGGGAGTCAAGTGAGTCCATGATTAATTCGTTTTGTTGTGGTCTTTCTACTTGTCATGGTGCCTTATAGTTCTCCTCATTCAATTACCTTTATCGGTTATGTAATTATTATATAATCTGACTTCATTTAAAATCCTCTTCTCTCTCAGTATCTGATCTCCTTTCATTTTTAATCTTTTTATGCATGGCACTACACCAAATATATGTAAACATTCTTAAGGCTTTTCCAATAATTCGATTCAGACAAACAAAAAATCAAAATAAAATGATGATGATAATTTCTAAAAGTGATGTACTCTCCCATCTGTTGTCTTCTGATCCATTTATTTTAAATCATACAAATACTTTAAAAGTGAATTTAATCTTTACTAGTAAATCCAAATTTGTATTTCTTCCTTGGAAATTCAGGGTGTACTTACGCATTAATTCACTTAAGCAGTAGAAGAAAGGCTTTGCGAGGTATTTGCTTATATTTATACACTGCAAATTTGAGAAACTTTGAATTTTTATGTGATTAAAAAGTGAAATTACCTGGCAAGCGCAAGGTCCTGAGTTTGATTCCCCCGTACCAAAATTAAAAAAAAAAAAAAAAAAATGAAATTAGCATTACATACTTAAGAATTTCTCCATAATCTATGTTAGTCTAAAGCCTATGTTACTATTCTATTCTAAAGCAAATGCATTAACTAAAGCTAATTGTCTTTTTCAGTCTACACCCTCATTGAAAATTCTACATTATCTGATACTAAGAGCTGTTTCTTTTGTTTCCTTTTGTCCATTTTATTCTACATACTCATGCTTCTCTTCTTTCTTCTTTGAATCCTTGTTCTTCATCATCCTTCTATTTCTAACCCTTTCCTAAAATTCTAATATTTGGGGTGATCTTCACTTATCTTTCTTTGCCTAAAGATTGATGATTTTCAATCTATGGATCATGACCGATAATTGATTTATGAAATCAATTTACCAGACTGAGACTAGAATCACTATGATAAACCAGAAAAGAACAGAGTACATTTCATATAGCAAGCAATGAAGACAATTTTTTCCCCATTACAAGTGTGTGGAAAAAATGGATTTGCATTCGGTTAAAATAAAAACGCATTTCTTAACTATAAGGTCATGGTAAAAACAACAAAAAAAATCTCAGAAATAGCCTCTTGATTTAGATTGTTTAATTTAACAATCTTCTTTTGTGGTTTTTTTATAATGGCTTTATCTAGATATAACTCATATGCTGTGACATTTGTCGTCTTAGGAGTGTAAAATCCACTGGTTTTAGTCTATTCACAGGGCTGTGCAGATATCCTCACAACGTAGAACTTACAGTATTTTCATGATCCCCTAAAGACAAACTGCCTATTAGTAGTCACTCTCCATTTTCTTTCAAACTCCCAAACCCTAGGCAACAACTAATGTATTTTGCGTCTCTGTTGATGGACATTTCACATAAATGCAATAATGTAATATGTTGTATTGTGTGACTTATTTTAGTTGCCATAATATTTTCAAACTTAATGGAACTATATAGCATATATTTATACTTAAATCCCTTTTATAATTTTAATTTTTCTAAAGAAGCAAAAGTCACATCTCATAAAATTAACTAGAATAAAGGGTATACTCATGTGACATTTAATACATTCAGAATGACATGCAAACACATACACCAGGTTCCAAAATATTTTTACCACCTTGTTCATTATTACTTTATTCCTGAATGATATTCTATTATATGCATATACTACATCTTCCTTATCCATTCATAATTTGATGGAAATTTTGGCAGTTTCCACTTTCAATTATTATGAATTATTCTGGTATGAACATTTATATACAGGTTTTTGTTGACAATCTTCTTTTCATGCATGTACATCATATATTATTTTAAATTCAGATTACCATCATTTTTATTTCTCCATGACTGATTTATATATGAGCTCTGAGTTTAAGAACTAAACAGTTACTAAGCATTTTTTATTTTTGTTTTGTTGTTTGTTTTTTGGTACTGGGAACTGAATGTAGCTCTGTATGCTTGCTAAGCACATATTTTACAACCAAACTATATCCCAGCCCTTTTGAGCCTTTTTGAATGTAAAATTTGCCTTAAAGTGACTTTTCCCCTCTCCCCACCAACTGGAGGAATGCAGATTTTCCTTTTCTGCCGCTAAGTTAGCCACTCTGTCGATTTTGCTTTCATCCTATCCCTTCCTTTTCTATCCTGATAGTTCACACAGTCTGGGCTAATTTTCTCAACTTTTCCTTCTCCCCCCTCCCCCTTTCTGATGGGCTCATGTTATGTTTCCTAGGCTGGGATCAAACTTGTGATCCCCCAGCCCTCCCCAACCTTCTCCGCCCAACAGCTGGAATTACAGGCATGTGCCACTTTGTGGGACATTCCTCAAGTGTTTTAGCATTGAACTATTTTCACTAACATACTGTAACCCCCCCCCTTTCATTTCCTTTACCTGGATGTTTACAATTATTGGTCATGTTCTTCTTTCTTTGGTTGTCTCTCTAAATACTCTCCATCTATCTTGCTCATCCCTGGTGTATTATTCTTCCTAATGTGCAGCTGTAACCAAATGAAGACTATATTCAAAGATATCAATTCCATTTCTTTGAATCACCTCCTTATCCTTTTTAGCCTACTGTATCTCTTTACTATGATGCCACTAATGGACACAGTATGGATTTAGGACTTACTTTCTATCTCTCCAAACAGATATTAAATCCTATAAGGGTAAGCCTTTTTTTTTTTTTTTTTTTTTTTTAATTACTACTGTGGCTAGCTCTTTGGACTGTGCCTGGGAACTCAATTATTTGTCCAATCAAATGAAAACCAATCCACTGCTGTCTTCAACATAACCTAGTGTGTATTTTCACTGTTCATGTGTATTATTTCTTGTCTTCTCGTTGTAGCTATATAGCAAAACAAGATACCTTGTCCTTCTCTGAATGAACCCATTTTTTCCTGTGTCTGTTCTTATTTCAGTTTAAACCAAACAGAGAAATAATAAACATGGAAATAGCTGACGCTAGAATACTTTGGCTCATGACTAGGAGATTACAGTGGACAAAATGTTCCTTTATCTCAGGACCTGAAATCAAGGTTATTTCAAAAGATGTCTTTAATTAGTGAGGGATACAAGAAATGATCTGGGAGGAGAAAAAGCATAAAATCTGAAAGAGACAGTAAAATGGAGATTACAAGCACAAGATAGGAGGTGAGGTCGAAAAATATGTTCAGTATTTAAATTAAAAACCTTTATTACAGTAAAAGACATATTGCCATAAATCCCACTCCAGCTCCTCTTCCTTGATTTGAACACACTTATCCTATCACTCTTGGCACTCCCTGAGGAAGTTCTGGAAGTCCTCTTTCATGTCTTTATGAGCTATTATGGATACCTCACTCCTGAGTTGATCCTAAGTGCTTATTACCTTTCATGGTCATCTTGACGTTGGGGAAGAGTCAGAAGTGGAGATGTGCCAGACGCTGTGAATAAGGTGGATGGGATGCAGACGCACCATGTTTCTATTTGACAAAAGTTGCCATAAGCATTTGATCAGTGAGGGGTGTTCAAAAAATAAAGTGAATATTTAAATTTAAAATTATTACTAAAGGACACATTGGCATTAATCTCCCTCAAAATACTCAAAACACTCCCCTTCAAATACACTTATCTCATTGTGGCAATGTATCTTGTAATGTAGTAAGTTTTTTAAAAAAAGATTTAAGCATTCAATGTATTTTTCAGTCGCCCCTTATACATTTTGTAGACAAGAAGTCTATTAGAGACTCAAACTTGAGAACAGTCATTTAACTAGATGCCTTTTTAAAACAATTATTATCTTTTATTGGTACATGTTTGTAGTACATAATGATTCCATTCATTGTGGGGAGTTGGTACATGTGTGTGACATTATTTCTTTTTTTAACCCTACCCCGCTCCCTGCATCTCTTGGAGCACTTTATATATATATCCTCTTTCCCTGAAAATAAGAGTTAGCTGGAAAATAATCAGCCTTGAAAGCTAGAGATCAAAAATGCCAGCCCCAATCAGCCCATCCTTGCCTTACCTGCTGTTGCTATTTCCTTGCTCGGTGGCTACTCTGTAAGGCAGGTAAGGCAAGGATAATATATATATAATTTTTATACAATTTTGTAGAGCATGCTGATCACCTTCTGTGATCTTGGGACTCTGTGATGGTACCCCGTGCCTTTGTTCAGATCATTTGTTCTACCCAAGATGATTTTGGTTGAATGTTTTTCATTCACTTAAAACCCCAGCAGTATTAAAATCTTCTAACTGTGTAACATTGAGCACTTTTTATGTGCCTGGTCCTGTGCTTGACAATTGAGTTAATTTCTATGAGGGAGAAACAAATGAATGTCTTTGTTTAATACAAAAGACAACTAGTACTTAAAATGGTTGAGGGCTGGAGGTGCAGCTCAGGTGTAGAACACTTGCTTAGCATGTACTAGGGTCTGGGTTTGATCCCCAGCACTGAAAAACAAAAAACAAAACAAAACAAAAATATTGAGAAAGTTGCTCACGAATTAATAGCTTTTGGACAGGAATCATATCATTCGTATTCATTACATTCATATTCATCTCTCAGAGAAAAAACAAAGCTTATTTCTTGGCGTGTAATAAAACTCAACAGCTATTTGTTGAATGAGTGGTTGAGTAGATAGATAAATAAATTGTATTAACTTACAAATAAAAGAAGTTCACATCCGACTTTTTCCCAAGGCACTATTTGTATGTTTTTGAAGATTTTAATAATATTTGTTAGAGAGTTTTTGAAAATTCTCTTGGCTTCTTTTAAATCCATTTTCTTGGCAAAACTTGCTTCTTAGATTTAGTGTTATGGTAAACAAGCCCATGAACCATGCAAACACTATAATCATGCAGTTTATCCCTTCTTTAAAAGTGCAGATATTATTCTATTAGATTGCTAGTTCTTCCACAGAAACTTATCAGGGAACCCCAGTACTGAGGAAACATCACCTTCTAACAGATAGTAGGGTGTCTGTGAGGCTATTCTTCTTGAGTCTTTTGTGCTTCAGTGAAAACCACTGTTCACTAAGGTTCTGAATCTTCTGTTTTGTTTTGTGAACCAATTTATAGCACTATAGTATTAGAAGTTAAAATTCTTAATATATACAGATGTTGTAGTGTGAGAAAAGAATCACAAAGATAAATGCATAGAAATTAAAGAGTAATTTATGAGATGGTATGAATTATCTGAGGGACTGCAGTTTAACCAGTTGTTTAATTTATATTTGGAAAAATACATTTCCCTGTCCTTAATAAATTTAAATCATGTCTTCTGTAAATAGTGGTATTTATAGCAATGTAGTGTCACAAAACACTATAAATTAATTAATGTACCAATAATTCGTGATTAATATAAACCTCAGTTTTGTCACAATTCATTTCCCTAAGTAATAGTGAATTAATTTGTATCGTGTGAAATTATACACAATAGTGATGCAGAATTATTGTAGATAATTACAGTAAAGAGGCGTGCTGTGGGGGCTTTACTCTGTGATTCAACCTCATCTCTGAGACCACCTGAGTAAAGAACTACGTCCAGCACTTTGGCTGCTCAAATATTTTTATGTAAATAATAACTTTTTGGCAAAATACCTTGAGTTTTTTCATGCCAGACATACAGATTTAATTCTTTTAGATTGCTAGTTCTAATCTTAGAGCTTCGGGCTTATTTCAGAAGTAAGGTACTTCTTGATTGACCCATTGATTTATGGATCAATTTAGCTAAATCTCAGGAATAAAGAGCAAAATTTTTTTTACACTAGAAATCTAGAGACATAAAGGTCTCTAGAATTCAATAAAAATTCAGTACCAAAAGTGTGCAAAGCATGGTGTGGGGGACTGAGGTCCAGCTTGATCTGTGTTTTGTAGTGGAGTCTGTGCGTGTGACTCTGTTGGCGCTATTGTGTTATAATCTTGAGTACTTGGGAAAGACTGACATGTTCTGTCATAGTTCCCTCCCCCACAAATAGCAGCTATAAGGTAATCAAATTGGACTTAGGTGTTATCATTATTATAATACACACATTTTAAACATATTTGAATTTATCTGAACCACAGTTCCCTAGAGGGAAAATATGATTTTTATTTTTAGTCTTTGAAGTGCCTAAACATAAGTCATATGTGGTAAAGAAATTTAGTGCACATGGAATGAGGGAATGTAGTGAATATTTACTTTTCCAATTTTCCCCTCAAGAGGACCTAATATGTTCCTAACTTAATGAAGTTTGTTTTAAATTTGGTATTTCTTTAATATTAATTTTCTGTGAAGTGGAAATCTTATTAATCTGTATTTCCTTCCAGTCTTTGATCTAGAATCTCTTGTTTGGAGAGTCTTTGGGGGAGATGGCTGTTCAGTTAACATTGATAAATACAAGAGCAGAAGAAAAATACTGCTACCAACCTACATTCAACAGATATCCAAAAAGTCAAATAAACTGTATTCACTGTGCTATAGACTTGAAGTTATAAAAGATTAACAGAAAAAAACATGGTAATTATGAAATAGTGGACATTATTCATATTTTCTTATAGAATATATTTGATTTTAATAGCCACTGATCTCATTTTTGATAACTCAGAACAGTGAAAAACTTTGGTACAAAAAAGAAAAATGAAGCATAATGAAAAGATTAAAACTATGTGTTTAAAATGAAATATTTTCATTCTTAAACCAAGTGATGTCTATTACCCAATCCTAACTAGTTCATGACTAGTGTGCATAGTCCTACATTGTCCCACTGCAGGTATGCAGCCAATCAAACCAAGAGGAAAAGTATGCCTTCATCAGACTTAATCTATCTGCATAGTAGAAAAGTAGCTAAAAAACCCTACATCTTCATAAAACAATCATATATGCAATTGTGTGCATATACACAATACATATATGACTTTTATCTTCTTATATGTTAACAGTCAGCAAAAATGGAATCGTTGCCATATGGTATATGTATATAGCTGCCATTCATAAATATTTATCAGTATATCCCATTGGAAATTAATAATGACATTCAAATTTTAATTTTGAGATAAAATTATTAGCAAAATGCCATATAAACTTATTGTTTATGTTCAGTGATCAAGGGGATTTTTGAAAGAGATCTTTATTTCAAATACTAAGAGCTGAATCCTATTCAGAGTACAGGGAAATGTATCAGCAATAATCATCAGACAAGGACCTTGGAAATATCAGAGGGTAGGCAAATGGTCATTGAGCATGGACATAGATCACCAGAAGGATATAAGTAAAGCTAAATTCAGTGAATTCTGGATATGTCAATTTAGAAAGTAATTTTAAATTCATATATTTCTAATGATGGACATGTAATCTTAAGGCATTCGAAGAGCTCATTCATTAAAAACAACTTTCATTTCATCTTATACTCCTGAAATGATAATCTGTGGATTTATTAAAGTGTTTGAGATATTTTTTACTCATATAAACTCTTTTAGAAATATAGATCAGCACGTGTATAATCCTAACAGTCTGCAAGGCTGAGGCAGGAGGATAGCAGATTTAACCCCACAGCATGGGCAGCTTGGCAAATTAGTGAGACCCTGACTCTAAAATAAAATATAAAAGGACTGGTGATGTAGCTCTGTTCAAAGGCTCTTGGTTCAATCTCCAGTTCTATAAGAAGAGAAAAAGAAGAAAGGAAGGAAGAAAGGAAAGAAAGGAAGAAGGAAGAAAGGAAGGAAGGAAAGAAGGAAGGAAGAAAGAAAAAGAGAAAGAAGAAAGAAAGGCAGATTCATATTAGAAGACCTCAGTATGGAATTCTTTATTAATATTAGAAGAATATATTAATATTTGATAAATATATTTTATCAAAAGTTCCAGGCCTCTGTCTCAAAAATACTGATTGCATTTCATATCAATTAAATAAAAAAATAAAAATTTTCTTTACAAATGTCAGCTGACTTTTTAATAATTATCTGCATATTCTTAAAACATGAGGTAGTAATGACTAAAGTAGGTGAAGGAATGCAATTTCTCCCTCTGCTGTTTGCTTGTGAGTCACAGAAAGCCACTGTCAACTTAATCATCCTTTCCACTCTGCCCTCCCGTGACTTAACTGCTCCACGTAAATGTATGTTTTTTAATATTATGTCCTCCGCTTCCTGTACTGGGAGTTTTAGCAAGTCTTAGTGAGATATTCCATTTTGAATAACAGAGGGAAAAGATGTTGTGCTTTATAAGATTTAAAATTATGTTTAGTAATCCTTAAAATAATTTCTGACAGTCTCTCTTTCTTGGGTAAACCATAGACACACATGGGATTCGAGTTATCTATTCATGCAACTGCTGTTTTGTCTATGGTATCATTGTTTTGTTTTGTTCCATAATTCACATAAATATTTTAGGTTATTTAAATATTTGTATAATTATTTTAATCTACATCCCCTATTCTTTCTCTATTGTAAATTTTATGAGGCAATGATTAAATGACTGCTAAATACCCACTCCCTCAAATAGTGTCTGGCACTTAGCTAGTGCTCAGTTCATTCAGTATTTGCTAAATGAATGAATGAAGCTGAGGGCAAAGTGAAGGGTTGAGTGCTGATCAACCAGTCTCAAAATTTGTTTTTCTTTTACAAGTTATTTTTATGTTTATTCATTTGTTAATGAATTAAGGAAACATTCACATAGATATATGGGACAGATATTTTTAGTTTTATTTTGGGGGTTGGGGGTTGCTAAAGGAATAGCAATCCATAATCTTTATATCATAGGTTACTAGTGTGATACTACCACTTTACGTCATGTTTTGTGTTGTAGGAAAGAAAAGCTCTTGACAGACACAATGAATGGGATGCTCAGCCTACATTTCATATCAGGAATTAAACTGCATTTTACTAAAGGCATAGCAACCCACAATCTCTATATCGTAGGTTACTAGTGTGATATCACTTTACCTCATGGTCTCATGCATGCTAAGCACCTACTCTACCACTGGGTAAATGCCCATCCCCTAGGACTTTTCTTTTCTTAGGGGCTTGCTTTTTGACCGAAACATGTATTATGGAAAGATTTTGTAGTTGGAAAACTGTCTTTTACTAGCCTCCGTGATATATTTTGTGATTGAGCTGAACGAATAGAGTACTTTGCTTCCCTGTGTCACTTCATGACAGTTTTCCCACATGTAAAAGTACTTCTTCATATATCTTGTATCACTCATTTCCTGTGATGTTTTAATGTGGTTTTTGCAGTTCATTCATAAGATTTTAAAAAGTTAATGTAAGAATTATCTTTCTGCCTTTTGGAATAATATTTATTTGCTCGAAAACATTGCTAAAATAAAAGTTTGCCGGTAATAAAATAAAGAATAAGCATTTAATTTTACAAGTAGCGTAGGCAGTTTGCACACTTATTCCTAACAAGTATATTTTAGCAGAATGAATGTCAATGTTTAACCGCTATAAACAGGTAGTAGAAAATCTGGGTAAAAATTTTAACAATGTGAAAATATGGATTTGGTCAAGCTGTTTATGGTTAACTTTATTGTTCTAAGTTCAGGTGGATATCTCACTAACTGGGTGAACAAAGGGGCTTGCTTTCCCATTAAAACTACTGTAAACCTTAAGGATAAATGATTATAAACTTTCCTATATATGCTTTTCTAATATTGAAGGTATCACCAATTAAGTTACAATGCGTTCTGCACTTGTGGAAGGTTCATGTTACTAAGTTTGATAGAAATGTTGTAGCATTTTAAAAATACTATAGCTGTACTTTCCTTAAGGATAAAACAAAACAAAACAAAACAAAGAAATCTCTCCTATCCAAAGTAGTGTGTGTGTGTGTGTGTGTGTGTGTGTGTGTGTGTGTGTGTACTGGTCAAAGAGATAGGGAGAGGGGAGAGGAAGAGAGAAAGGGAGGACAGATAGAATAAAAAGAGATGTTGCTTGTGGTTTTCTAAATAGCATGTGCTATCTAGTAATTCCTTCACTTTCCTTCAGAATTAAAAGTTTATAACATTTTAAAAATTAAATGACTTTCCGTCTTATTGCAGTAGATTGGTAACAAAGAAAATCTTCGTATTAGTTTTATGATATATCAAATTATTAGGAAAATTAGCGTAATCCTGCAAGTCTTATTATTACTCTGTTTTGTGCTGTAGGAAAGAAAAGCTCTCGACAGACACAATGAATAGGATACTAAGCCTACGTTTCATATCAGGAAGTAAACTTCGTTTTACTAAAGGAATAACAATTCATAATCTTTATATCATACGTTACTAGTGTGATGGTATCACTTTACCTCATGTATTTCCTACAAAAATTCCTCTTCCACTGTTGCTGTCTGTGATGGAATTGCCAAATTTTTAGTATTGAGAGTTTGAAAGAAAGTGATGCTTTTAAAGACCCAGCATGTAAAAACCACTTAATAAATGTTGGCAATTATCACTATCAGCTCTCACCTTAAATAATTTTTTTTGCAATATATTCCTCATTAATTTTCAGATTCTCTTTTATTTATTTTAATATATTAAAGAATCTTTTGGCTAATAATTTTTAAATTAATTTTATTATTATTTTTTATTATGTTGTTTACCCTATCATAATCTCTACTACTTTAAAACAATAATACCATATTCTGTATCTGACTTTAAGGCTCTTCTCAATTTGACTATCTTCTTTATTCAGATTTTCTGCTTGGAATATTTTACAGTCCTCCTCCTGCATCTGTACATCTTGTTTTGCTTTTAATGGGCCAACCCAAGTCTACTTCATTCAAGAAATCTTTTTTTAGTACCCCTAACACATGTTCCTTGCTTCACTTCCTGGGAGTTCTTGAAGTACTTTTTATCATTGTGCCTCTGATGCTTTAGACTTTTCCTCGGCTTGCACGGATAAATTCTCCACCTGCAAGCTTTTCGAGGCCCCTGGAGACCAGGAGATTCTCAGTACCATCATTTGGGGTCATCCGCCCATCTCCCCTCCCCGCTCTGAACTTTCCCGTCTGTTCTATAATATCCTCTATCTTTTTGGTTTTAGTAATCAGGAATACCATATCTTGCTTTTTGACATTTTGCCACATTAACATGAATTTTTATCATTTTTTTTGTTTCATGTGATAACTCTGAAGCTTTTTTCTTAGACTCTTGGAAACTGTATGCTTTGTATGACCACCCTGAGGCCTGAGAGAGAGAATACCTAATGTGGAGAGAGAGAGACTTCAAGACAACACCCATGTCTTACATTTAATTCAATTGGCACACCGTTTTAAAAATTTCTTTTGAATTGTATAATTGTATAATTTTTTAACCAGATTTGTATTTATCACGAAATTATAATTCTTATTCTTAAGAACATGTTGAACAGCCAGTTTGAAGTTTGTGACATTTAGAGGAAGACTGGGAAAATTGTAATATGTGAAATTTGACAGTTACGGAAAATTTTTTTCCCTTATGAATATAATTGGAAGACAATGTGGAATATAATTTTATTAAATGTTAAAAAGTTATAGCAACTAGATATGCATTCATTTATTCAAATGCTTGTTGCATTTTTAAGCCATCTACATGTGGACAATTTTATTTGAAATCCATATTTTGGGATATATATTCTCAAGAAGTATGATTTATTTACCTTTATCCTAATGTTCCAGAAGTCAAAAGAATAGCTGACCATAAGTTTCTTTGATAGTCCATTAACTAGAATTTTTTTCCTGTATTTTCAAAATTTAAACTTTTAAAATTTTATTTAAATTTAAATTTTCTAGCCAGGTGTGGTGGCGCATGCCTGTAATCCCAGCACTCAGGAGGCTGAGGCAGGAGGATTGCCATGAATTCAAGGCCAGCATGGGCTACATAGTGAGTCCAGGCCAGCCTGAACTACATAGTAAGACCCTGTCTCAAAGAAAAAAAAAATTAATTAAATAAATAAATTAAAATTTTCTTTTTGATCTCAGAACATAATTGCCTTTGGTTACCCTTTCGGGGTATCAACTTTAATTGTCATTGTGTTACACTTCATTAAATGCTAAAACACCATTTAAATTATATGTACTCTTTGTTAAAACAGACTTGTTCAAATTTATTGTATTAGAAGCTTTGTGGTAGCAGATGTACTTTTAAGAAAGAAGATGATGAGTTGATATTTCATTCGGCTTCCAATGTTATTTTCACTGCCAAATATTTTGGGCTAGATTTTCAGAGCACATTTTAAAATCTTAAGTGAATGTGTTGGCATGTAAAATGGCACAGAGAAAATATAAGCATTTAAGAAAATTAGGTCAAAGGGTCTGCTGAAACAGAATTGATAATATTTGCTTTATGGCAGAATTTTACTAATGAAGTGTTTTCCAAAGTCATTGCCAATAGAGTAAAACAGATCCACTCTGAGCTATAGAAGTGTCCCTAACTATAATTAAGAAAGCTCCTTTAAAATCATTAGCGTTGACTTACAAATAGTTTAATTAACTTCTTCCTCAAAAGGCAGCAGATCCGTTTTCATTGTCAATTTTAATTTTCAAAAGAGCCTTTCTTTTCTTCTTGTAATTATAAGGATACAGGGAAGAAAAGCTTTTTTTAACACCTCTTCCTAATTCAGTACTGCTTCGACACATATATTGAACTAGTAGCCTAAACACTTTTTAAACCAAGAAAGATTTATTAGACTATCCGTATGGGTCATTCGTAATATTTTTCTTTCACTGATTTTGTGATTCTTCAGTATCTGTTCATCAGTGTCAGTGTCAACTTTCCTTCAGGCTTGGTCCTGGGCTGTGTTATACACAACTCAGTAGATTTAAACATAAATATTTTTAATCTTAACACCGTCTCTGTAGGTTAGGAATCCAGGAGTAGTTTAATCAATTGGTTATGGTTCGGGGTCTCATTGGGTTGCAGTTACCCAAGGCAGGCTCTGTGGTGGCCCAGGGTTACCCCCCAGGTGCCTCACTCGCATGCCTTCCTGCTGGCCTTCAGCAGGGGACCTCAGTCCCTTGCCCTTGGACCTCCAGGGGGCTGTGTGAGTGTTGGCAAGACATGATGGCCTGCTTTACCCAATGTCATGTGATCCCCAAGAGAGGACGAGACTGTGCTGTCATTTTAATGAAGTGCTCTTGAAAATCACAGTCATTTCTTTTTTTTTGTACCAGGAATTGAACTCAGGACCTTGTGCTTGCCAGGCAGGCACTGTGCAGCTGACCTATATCCCCAGCCCCTCACAAAGTCATTTCTGCCACACTGTGTCCATTAGAAGTGAGTCACTAACTGGGTCCACATTCAAGAATAAGGGAATAAGAATGGAATGGTAATGAGGAATCATGAACATATTTTAAAATTGCCACACAGTACTCTCTAAAAGAATTTACACTCCTTTTCTAGGTCATCTTATCTACTGCTATGATTTTCTCTCTCCTCCCTCCTTTCTTATTTCCTTCGTCTCTTTATTTTTATCTTAGGTGCTGGGGGTTGCACCCAGAGCCTCCTGAGTGCTAGGCAAGCATTCCTCTACTGAGTTACACCAACCTCCGTCTGCTTACAATTATGAAATTGATAGATCTCTTTTCTGAGTCATAGACTTGTACAGTGGTACTTCAGTTCATGAACTTAATTTGTTCTACAACTTTGGAAAAGTTGGCCATGTTTGTGTTTGTATGGCAAGAATGGCCATAGTCGTGTTTGTCGCTCAATGCAGTTTACAAACAAAACCAAAATTTTGCTGAATGCTTCTGTTTGCAAACCAAATTGTTTGCAAACAAAAGCGTTTATGAACAGAGGTGCCACTGTATATGCAGCTTCTTGCTAGATTTTGCTCATCATTGTAGTCTAACCGTTTGCTTATCCGGAAACCTCCTGGTCATCGTCACTCTGTATTCACCTTCCTGTTCAGTCAGTCGTCAAATCATGTGATTTTTCTGTTCCTAAGCATAGACTGAATGTGCATGCTGTCCTTACCCATCTGATGTAACTGTCTTTTCTCATCTTTATTACTACAAGAGAGCCTTGTAATTTGCTTTTTTGCTTTGTTTTAAAACAATTCTCTAGTAGAATTATGACTTTGTACATACATAGGGTTTGGAGTAAGCAAAGTGTGTGTAAATGAGAGAAAATAGAAAAATGAATTCAAATGTAGCCTGTTTCATTGATGCTTTTATAATTGCAGCAAAGAAATAGGGCAGGACAAATACATCACTTCTCCAAGTGTTCAGTGACCGCCGATATTCCAAATTCTGTGCTCATTCTTCTTCTCTAGTGACTCTCTCAGCTATTCATGTATTGCTATGGTTTTAACCTGTGTACTTCTCCTGAATTCTAGAATCCAGGTGACCCATGAATCTGACATTTGCACATATTCATATATTTTTTGACACCTCAAATTCAATGTGTGTAAAACTGAATTAATTATACTGTGCCAACTAGCTGGCTCCTTACCCCTTATTCTGTGAATGATCTCTTAGTTATTCTTATTTAGAAACATTTTCCTATGATCTTATGTCATGAATAACAGTGCCTTCTTTGAAAGGCCCCCTCTAGTGCCCTCAGGTTCTAACCTTCAAAAGATTCTGATGCCTGACCTTGGGGCCCAGGAGAAATTATCTGACTCTCGTTTGGTCTTGCGTTTCTAATCTCCGAATGCCCATCTGCGGGGATCATGACACACACTTCACAGTGTGTCACATCAGTCCTCCCTGAGAAGCTCACCAGCTGGGGAGGCGCCCAAGGAGAGGGAACGAGAAGTTTCAACAACAGAAGGGCTGAAGCCTCGGAAAAGGAGGAAATAAGGAGCGATTTCTGCTGAAACTCGTGCAAACACAGGGAGCTCTTTCTCTCCTTATTTAGTGTTTCTTTAAACTTGATTTCCTCACAGTTACCCTGTGATCAGAAGGACTTTTACTAGGTGGATAACTGACATGGACTTTAGTGGCTTCCTGGGGTTCTGGCCATCCTTAGCAGAGAAGCTTAATTTTTGTTCTTGTACTGTAGTTATTCTCTTGATCAGTGAATAGTTCTAATGTCCAGCATCCTACCAGAAAGTTACATTTCACATCTAACACTGTTCTAATTTATTCAGCAAATATTTGTTACACATCTAGTAGGTGACTCTGCATTCCTTGTTACAACAGATTTCTTTCATGGGATAAAGGTGGGCAAGACCTCAAGAAAATACTGTCCTTATCTGCTGCCTTTGCTCCACATTACTTTGCCATAGCCACTGCTGCACACTTTTGCGCAGTGCCCAACACAGTATTACCCAGACACAACATGAAACAGACTGGCCACCTGGTTCGAATTGTTCATCTTTTCCCTATCATGGCCCTTTTTCTCTTGTAACCAAATTATTTTTTTTGGTAGCATCATAACAGAATGGTAAAAACCCTTATTTTTAACTTAAGCCATTTATTTCCTTTGGACTTTGGTTGCTCATTAAAATATTTAGCAATATAATTAAAAGTAATTTAAATAGCTAATTATATAGTGTTATAGTTTCCAGTTATACATTTCTTTAAACAAAGCATCCATCATTTACAGAGTAAAATTTGTCATTGGGTTACTGAAACAAATACAATTATATGTTTTTTTTTTTTTTTTTTTTTTTTGTGGGTACCGGGGGGTCGACCTCAGGACCTCGTGCACCAGCAGGCGCCCGTGCTGCTGAGAGATATCACCGGCCCCTTTTTTCGTATGTGGGATCCGGGAGTCGAACTCAGGCCCTCGCGCTTGCCAGGCAGGCGCTTACGCCTCTGAGCTATCTCACTGGCCCACAATTATATGTTAAATGCAAGAAAGTTTCCAAAAATCAACCTGGGTCTTGTAAAACTTGCCATATACTTAACTTTTAAATCATACTTACAGGTCCAAAAGAGAAAATTTGTGCCTCTGTGTTTTATTTGACATTCCATCTGTTTCGTGTCTGGTTCTAAATCATATTTTTGACAATGAAGACCCAGATTAAAGCTATGTCAATGTTTTGGCAAAATTGACTGATGAGTTTAATCAGCTGAATTGTCCACTTAGTCTAACAAATGCTTTGACAGCGCGATTTGCTTATGTGTTATTTTTTTGTTTAATTAACTTATTTTTTTAACTTAATTGACTGGTTAAGTCAACATAATACAGCCAGATGAATTCAATGTTTGGAAGCTGTTCCAAAGTAATTTTTCTTAAATGGCTACACCAAAGTTAAGAAACAACTTGTCTTATAACAAATGTGCAAAATCTACTATAAAACACTCTGAAAGTTCTGGTTTTCTTTTTGTGAACAAAAACACACTTATAATACAATTTCAAGTGAAAAATTTTGAGAGTAGATTTTTGAATTGAAACATTTTTAGTATTCAATAATTCCATTATTAAAAATTTAAACACATTCATGAAAATATCTTTTTTCATTCAAATTACATCTTTGCATTGAGAAAGACATCATGTTTAAACAGCGATTCAATTTCTGCATGATGAGAAAGTGTATTTTGTTTAAGGAACAAACAATAGAAACTCAGTGTCTCTCTCTTGTAAAAGTACCCTGCCAAAGTGTTGACGCAAGAACAAACTTTAAAATAACGTGACACGCAACCTGTAAGTATGTTAAGTGTCCCATGGATGTGCTAGATCAGGTCAGGAGGTGGGGGGAGAGACAGAAAGAGACAGAGACAGATGTTGAATGCCAACCAGAGGGGATTACGTGTATAGTGCAGCCAGAAGGACTTTAACCCGGTGTGTGTGGGTTCTATGGTACAATCATTGTTTTTTTCAAAATTATCATAGAAATGAGGTAAACACTCATGTCATTCTAAATTTTGAAATAATTTTAGTACATTTCAAAACCTGAATCAATATATTGTTTCAAGTTAAGATATTTATAGATATAAAATTTTTCTTTTTCCCACTCCTTGCCTCCTCCCTGCTTTTCTCCTTCCTTCTTTTCCTTTCACATTTCATGCTTAGAAACTTGAACACACACACACATGAAAAGTTGGGATATTCATTTAGATACATATTTTTATGTATGTGCACATTAATGAGTTAATCAGCTATCACTAAGAATTTGACCTGTCACATAAGTTCCTCCATAACTGATTTGTTTGTGTGGAAATCTATGTACTTGACAGTTGATAAACACTTCATTTAGAATTTAAATTATATGTTTTTAAAGACTTGGTTTTTACAATTAAACATTTGACTTTCTTCCAATAATGTGCTGACATGAAAAATTTTCTGCATGAAAATACTTATATTTGTCAGATGTCTAACGTAAAATGGAAAAACATTTGTCACAAATATAAAGGACAAATATTTAGTTTTCTTGCTATGCAGAGAACTTTTACAATAGCAAACCCTACATAAAAGTGAGCAAGCAATTCAAAGATTAAAGAAATATAAAAGGTAGAAAACACAAAAATATACTCAATTGTAAGTGAAAATAAAATATGCCATCCCATCAAATTTGCAAACTCTAAAGAAATTGATAATATTTAATTTTGAAGAAGAAAGTAAGTACTGTTGGAGGACATGTATATTTTTATTGTTTTTTGAAATCAGTTAATATTTGCTAAATTTGAAATGTATTTGTTCTTTGACCCATCAACTTAGCTTATAGAAATACACCATAAAATATATTTAGATTATGATATTATTTCCAAAATATTATTTCCAAGGTATATGCATGTGTTTATACTTCTTGAAAATATTATGACCCCAAAACATTGAGATGTTCCAAGGTGCTCATATGACATATTTTTATTATAAAATTATTATTTGTTAATTATATTATTTGTTAAATACATGATATTAATGTTATTTGATTTAGTAAATTCATATTATTTATTTATTTATTATTGTAATGATACATGATGGATTTTTTTCATTTCCAGGTATTGATTCCTTCATAATTTATGGGTACATTATATACATATACAGCATATTTATATATACTGTTAAAATCTACCCATTATAATTGCTGTAAAAATAAAGGAAATAATATCCAGAAATGAAAGGATTTTCATTATGTCATTAAATTAATACAAAAAAATAATACAAAGTATCAAACAACGTGTATGATACTGTTTCAGTAAAATTTACCTGAGTGAAATGTACAGGAGCAGAGTGGGAGTCCACATACCACGTCTGCTTTTGCGTAGAAAATCGTGATTCACGTCACCAGATTGTACTTGGCTCCCTCTTTACAGTGGAGGGAGGGTATGGCAAGAGCTAAAAGAAAATATAATACTTCTCCATACAAATCTTTATTTTCTTAAAGCTCGTGTATATTTCCACAGCTAAATTGTGATGTATACTGATTATGTTATTATCTAAAACAATGAAAATTTTTTCAAAGTCAATAACAGTGTCATTTTGTGGTTATGATCTCTTTAGAGTGGAACAAGAAACAAGAAAGAAAGCCCCTGTGATTTATCTGAATATCCTATTCTATAAACTAGATGATGCGTATTTCTGTATTGTCTTAATCTCACACACCAGCCAAGATTGTAGTAGAAAATCCAGAGCCCTTTTTTTCCCCTTATGAGAAAAAAATGATGACATTTTCAAGAAATAATTGCTTTTGTTAGATTTAGAAACAAAAATTATAAGAAGGGAGTAATAGCCTATTTTTGTTGAAATTGTGAATCCTAACTGCTGTACCCCTTGTATTAGCTAACCCCAAACTGCAAGCCCCCGACCTGCCCACCCTTGTGTGTGTAACCCTCACCTCTTGTCTTCCTCCCCCCCAGCTTTCAGCCGCGCCCCCATCCCCATGGCCGTGGTTCGCAGGGAGCTCTCCTGCGAGAGCTACCCGATCGAGCTCCGCTGTCCAGGGACCGATGTCATCATGATTGAAAGTGCCAACTACGGGAGGACCGACGACAAGATCTGTGACTCTGACCCAGCTCAGATGGAGAACATCCGATGTTACCTGCCCGATGCCTATAAGATTATGTCTCAGAGGTATGACACGGCTACCATTCTTATCTTTACACATACAGCATGAACTTTCACCATGGTACTGTACTGGGTGAGAAAACAAAATGATGTGTACCTTGTGTCTTAGCATAACATGAAGCGGTTCTTCAGTACCTAACTATTCTCCCTATCACCAAAATGCTGATGTTAGAAACCACACTTGGGAAATACTAAGATTTATTACATTTTTTATTGTTTCATGACCTAGTCTGCATGTTATTATTTTGACAGTATTCTCTAGAACTGGGTTCATTATCTGAGAGACTAAATATATTTTCACAACTTTCAAAAACAGAATTTTCTCCAAAAATTAAGTTAAAAGTTAAAAGTCTTTGCTAACAATTATTCCCTAACCATATAGGAAGAAAGAAGAAATACAAATTAAATTAATAGATAATTTTTGTAATCATTAATCAAAATACAGTAAAAGATTATTGATGAAAGGTTATTTGGCCTTTAAAAACAGTGGAAAAGGGCCGGTGAGATGGCTCAGCGGCATAAGCACCTGCCTTGCAAGCGCGAGGGCCTGAGTTCGACTCCCGGATCCCACATACGAAAAAGGGGCCGGTGATATCGCTCAGCGGCACGGGTGCCTGTTGGCGCGCGAGGTCCTGAGGTTGACCCCCCGGTACCCACAAAAAAAAAAAAAAAAAAAAACAGTGGAAAAGCATTCATTTGCTATCTAGTGTATGAAATTTAATTTAATACATTTAAACTATATAAAATATTACCTTATTAAAATAACAGGTTAAAATATCTTAGGATATCACTAGATAGAAAAAAAAGGTCCTTGATTCTAATAAGATTGGTTAATAGAAACCTATGCTATAGAAGTTTAAAATTATGATAAATTTTTTTCTTTCATTTCCTGCAGTACAGAGGATTGAACTCAGGACTTTGGAGCGAGCCAAGTACTCAGCCCTTTCTCTATTTATTTTGAGATCGGGTCTCACTGTGTCATTAAGTTGCTTTCAATGGGCTTGAACTTGTGATCCTCCTGCCTCAGTCTCCCAGGGTACTAGGATTACAGGGCTGTGCCACCATAAAGTTTCCCGATAAATTGAGTAAATAATGTATCTCCTAAGTATTTGTTCAGTAGTATAATCTCTTCTCAGAAATCAGTGAAGTCACTCAGTGTAAGTCCTTATACTTTCTGACTACTTTTCTCCATGGTAATTTTAAATAGTGACTTATTTAGTGAATTCATTTCATTTAATTGAGTTTGATGATCTTTTCATGAGGATTTTCAGTGAGGAATTTCTATTCCTTCTATTATTTAAAGAGTTTGTAAAATATAGAGAAAACTGTAACAAGTATACAGCTAAACAAATTGAAGTCTAAAAACAAATATGATAGCTCGTGTAAGGCCCTGGGATCGATCCCCAGCAACAAACAAGCAAATACACAGCACATTGCGAAGAACGTCTTAAGAAAGCATTCTCATCTTAACCATTTGTCTTCTTGGTACTAAAAATCTGGTATGCATTTGTGTGTGTAAATAATAAATCTTCAATATTTAAAAATTATTGTTGTATAAAACATTAAAAGAAATTATCACATGCCAGGTTTTTGATGCTCAAAACATCTGAGGTATCTGAGGGCTTTCGTCTGTTACTAAAGTCAGGATGCGTCCTGCAACATGAGCTTTTACCACTAGCTTTTACTACTAGGAATTCCATCTGATGATGTTTTGGTTGCGTTTTGTCATTCATGTATGTCTCTCTTTACTATAATTGTGACATACCTTCAACTATGTCTAAATGCATTTTGCTGCGTGTAGATGCTGTGATGGTTTCTCAAAAGTAGTTTCTGCCATTGGGATGGATTGGGCACTATGATTAGATTGTTATTTTTATTTTCTTTTTTTTTTTTTTTTTTTTTTTTTTTTTGTGGGTACCGGGGGGTCGACCTCAGGACCTCGCGCGCCAACAGGCGCCCGTGCCACTGAGCGATATCACCGGCCCCTTTTCCGTATGTGGGATCCGGGAGTCGAACTCGGGCCCTCGCGCTTGCAAGGCAGGCGCTTACGCCACTGAGCCATCTCACCGGCCCTAGATTGTTATTTTTATTTATTTCTCAGACAGCCAAAGGTAGGATTCTGTCTAGTAGTTTTAAAGTAGGTTGAGGAAGAGATTTTCCTTTTCTGTGATTAGGTTTCCATTTAATACAGTACAAGCAATGCCTTCATTAGCTCTTGGATCCCTATAAGATTTTCATTGAAATAGTTTTAATCATTTTGTTGATATTATTAAGTAAATCCAAAATAAGCCTTTAATCCTGCAATTATTGCAAAAAATGTAATGGATCCTTTCGATATGGAATACATGCAAAAAGTGACAAATCTGTAGAGTGAAATTGCTTTCCACACCCAGTGTAAGCCCTTTGAGTAGGCCCTCCTGGTGTTCTTGTAAGGAAGAGTTGTCATTTGGCTGAAATAACTGTGGCCATTTCTCCAGGGAAGCATGTTTCTCCCTTGCATTTGTACTATATTTATACTTGTCAAAAATAAATGTTTTTAGTCTTGGAGAGAAGAAATCCATTGTGTCTTGTGGGATGGACTAGGCCACCTTAGCTGCGTTATGATAAACTTAGTCACACTGTCATGCCACACACAGTATGTTAAGTAATGCTAAAAATAATGAAGTATGATATTGATATATAATATTAATAATGTGGCAGATTCAGTCATAACAGAAGCAAAACTTTTTTAAAGGATATCTTGGATTAATGTGTTCTTTTAAATTTAAACTTGTAGAAACAGACTATTTCAGGATCTAAATATTTTTGTCATGTTTTATGGGAAGAATTTTACTGAGTATAAAAAGTCATATCGCTGAATCTGCATAATTTTGTTAAAAAAAGTCTTCCTAACTTATATCAGCCTCACTTCAGCCTCATACATTAGACAGGTATCAAAGGCAAGAAGAGACATGAAATGTAATTTAGATGTTTGAATGCACATTAAAATGCATAAATTAAATTGTATACTGTCATGTAAGTTAAATGTGAAAAATTTGAAACTTGAATTATAAAAGGATACAATATTTCATTCTCACATTTGTGCTGGAATTATCAAATCTGATAGCTGCTCAAGAAAAGCCATTTTCTTCATCACCTTTGAGATTGCACTGATTTGGGACTGACTAGGGGTATTGCTCAGTGCTAGAACATGTACAACTTGTCATTGAAAACTACAGTAAATGTTTAAAATTTTAAAAATAATAGTGATACACACATTACCATGAATCCTCCTCAAAATATGCTGCCCAGTTAGATACACACTTATTCCATCATTCTTGCCCCTTTCTTAAGCATTTCTGTAAGTCCTATTTGGTGAGTGTCTTTAATTGCACTTTCATAGCTGCTTCAGTATCCTCATTCAAAACATTTAACTTTTGTGGCCATTTTGACTTGGGGAAGAACCAGAGGTCGCATGGTGCCAGATCCAATGAATGAGTTGGATGAGGACACACTGTAATGTCTGTAAGAGCCTGCCTGTCCCGGAGAGGGCATGTGGTAGCAACGTTCACTGTAGTTTTATCACACATTGTCATGATATCAAAGAGGACTTCCAGAACTGCTTCAGGAAGTGGCAGAATGGATAAGGATGTTCGAATTTAAGGCAAGTTTTTTGAGGAGGATTAATGGCAATCTGTCTTCTACTGTAATGATTTTTTTTTTTTAAATCGAAACACTCACGGTATGTTTTGATAATGCCTCATACTTAGCATGCACAAGGACTTGGATTCAACCTGCAGCACGTACACACATACACACACACACACACGCACACACGCACACATGCACACACGCTCACTCAAAGATTGCTAAAATTGCACTGATTGTTCTCAAATCCACAGGTTCTCATGCCATTCTGTCCATACACAATCCCTGAATATCCCTTCCTTTTCCTCTCTAACATTATCCTACAGCTAAAGTATTTGGTCAAAAATCAGAACACATTTATTTATCCTGCCCTGAACTTCTAATCTTTGTTAGCATCATCTATAATTCTTTTTGCATCTAAACATTACCATACCTGTATTATCACACAGTTGTCTTTGTATCTAGCATAGGCTTCTAGAAGGCAAACCTCTACTGATATTATGTAAAACCAACTTTTAATTTTTAAATGAATAGATATGTTTTCTAACTTCGTCATGGCTCTTAAAAGCTTTCATCACTCTGTTTTCTGTTCTTTGTGATTTTTATATATATATATATGTATATATATATATATATATATATATATATATATGCATTTCAGAGTTTTTTATTCAAGCGTAGTTTTGGAATCTAAATATGAAAATGACTGGTATCAACTGGATAACTTCAGAAATTTTACATTTGGAACTAAGTTTTCTGTTATCTGCAGCTATTAATGGGAATATTTCAATTATTAACTCAGACAACACTTAAAAATCCATAGGATGCCATTCCCTATGACATACTTGTGTGTAATGGGTAGATAAATCAGCCATGGTTCCTGCCCACAAAAGTCAATTTTTTACAGATAAAAACCCCATAAGTATATCATTTGCTCAACATTTTATTTATTTATTTTTTTTTTATTTTAAAGAGAAGAAAAAACAAAACAAATCAAAAGAAGAACAAATTTTCAAACCAACATAATAGGAGGGTAACAATGGTTAATACATTACGTATTACTATCTTTAAGTTAGTTATTCAGGACACCAGACATTAGCATTCAATTGTCCAAACATTATTGGCACAAACCTTACTCTTCAATGAACTAAGTAAAAATGGTAGTGTATCTATCTTAACCATCTTATATATATATATATATACAATTTTTTTTCCCTTTCCCTTCTTTCTTTTCCCTATTCCAGTCTCTCTTTCCTTTTGACCAGTTTCAACATTTTATTTTTATCTCATTTGTATTTATTGAAATCAAAGGAGGTACCTTTCAGCTGGATAATATTAAAGAGTATGTCATTGGAGAGGAAATAGTAGAGCTTATCCTTCAACTATGACAGCATTAGTGGAATTAGATGAGACCAAAGTGATGCCAGATATGTAAGTGGAAAAACATTACAAAGGAGCACAGGGGAACAGATTCATTCCCGTAACCCTTTACTCTTCCTTTCTGTCATGGCATCACTTCTGCCATGGATCTGCCACCATTTACTCTCCCTGAATCTTCACCCTTGTGTGCCACTGCTTGGGGTCAAGATCTCTTCCTCTCAAAGACCTCCTTGTAGATCAGGTATACATAATCTTCAAAAGTTTTGTTTTTGCTAGATAATACCCTAGCCTGAATTTCATCCTTGGAAAGGAAGGAATGAGGGGGGAAGGAGAGAGGAGGGGAGAGGAGGGGAGGGGAGGGAGGGAGGAAGGGAAGGGCAGGGAAGGGAAGGGTTATGTTAGGCTTCCATTGGAGTCCCTAATGTAAGTTGGACATACAAAGCATGTAAATTTGGGAAAGTTGAATATCATATATGGTGATATTTTCATGCTGGCTTTTTATGGTACAGTGTAAAACTTAAGAGATCAAAATATATGCTGAATGTTTAAATTTTAAAAAATGATTACAAGATAAGATAAATTGCTATAAATCCCCTTCCAAATAGCCACCTTCACTCCAAACACTTATCCCATCATTCTTACCACTGTCTAAAGCAGTTCTGGAAGTCTTCTTTTCTGAGTGTCCTTCGAGGTGTGATCAAAACTGGTGAACACAGCTGCTAGCTGCCATCCGGGAAGGGTTCATTAAAACGGCACACTGCGTCCTTACCTACCTTATCCACCAGATCTGGCACTGTGTGACCTCTGGCTCTTCCGCAAAGTCAAAATGATCATAAAGAGTAAGTGTTTTAAATTGATTCAGGACATCAAGGAAGCTACGACAGTGCAATTGTCACTCACAAAAGAGGACTTACAGGTGTTTCAAAAAGTGGCAATAAGGATAGGATAAGTGTGTTCAAACAGGGAGAATATGTTGAGGATTAACACCAATGTGTCTTCTAGTGCACATATTTTTCAATCGCATCTCATATTAGGATATAACAAGCCTTACTTTACAAATAGCTGTGTTTATTTTACAAATTGAAATAGTGTTTGAAACAAAAAAATGTATACAGATGTGCATGTAGGTATATGCATATGTAACTTTCTACTGAAATAATACAGAAAATTTCATGTCTTATATGTACAGTTCAAATCGAGTCATTATCCAGATAACTGACAACCAGATGAAGCCACAGATATCTAACAGTGCCTCAAAGTGCACCCTGGTGATGTCCCTCAGCCACCCTCCTCCCCAAGTGTATTCTTTTTCTTTTTTTTTTTTTTTTTTGGTGTCAGGAATCAAACTCAGGACCTTGGGCTTGCCAGGCAGGCGCTGTGCCGCTGAGCTGTATTCCCGGCCCTCCTCAAGTCCATTCTGACTCTGCACAACCTAAAGTGATTTTGCCCACGTGGTAATTTACATAAATGGCGTTTTACAATATCTATATTTTTGTGTCTGACTTTCCTCAATATATTTATTTTGTGAGCTTCTAATTGATCTTTTATGTCTAGTTCTATACTTGTTTTATGAAGTTGGGTGCAATTTTTGTCAACTTCTTTGAAGCATTTTTATATGCCATACAGTTTACTCAGATGAGGTATGCAGTGATTTTCTAATAAATTTGCCAAGTGATACAATTAGCACAGTGAGTCAGTTTCTGAATTTTTGCAATCATTGCAGTAAGATTCCTCAGTCCAATTACTGTTAAACCCTGTCTGCTTCTGTACTACATACAATGACTAATCTACTTTCCCTTTGTATCTTTATCCTCAATGGATATTTTTTTTCTTTTTTTTTAATGTGGGTACCGGGGGTTGAACTCAGGACCTCGCACTTGCCAGCAGGCGCTTGTGCTGCTAAGCTATATCACTGGCCCTTTTTTCCTTTTTATGTGGGTATCGGGAGTCAAACTCAGGACCTCGCGCCTGCCAGGCAGGCACTTATGCCGCTGAGCTACCTCACCAGCCCATCAATGGCTAATTTTTTTTTTTTTTTTTTGTGGGTACCGGGGTCGACCTCAGAACCTCGCGCCCCAGCAGGCGCCCGTGCCGCTGAGCGATATCACCGGCCCCTTTTTTTTCGTATGTGGGTTCCGGGAGTTGAACTTGGGCCCTCGCGCTTGCCGGGCAGGCGCTTAAGCTGCTGAGCCATCTCACCGGCCCAGGCTAATTTTTAAACTAAAAAAAAAAATACTTGAAATCAAGTTGCATTAGTGGGCTTTGTCATGAGGGCACTATGGAAAGAAATGTTGACAGTTATTTCTGCTGGCATAAACATAAATTCGTCACTTGTTTTTTAAATTATCTTATATTTTAAAAATATTTTTTAGTTTTTTAAATCAAAAAAGGATGATGAATGTATAGTTTTTCTATTTAAATGAGAAATCTAAGTTTGTAGCGGTATTTTAGCAATATTATGTTTTCACATGCTATAGTAACATCTGCAACATGGAAAGAAAAAGATAGAATTGTTTCTCACCTTCCCGAAAAGTTATATTTCAGTTTATATCAGTAGCACTGCAGGGAATTTTACAGTTTGCAAAAAGGATTTTGGTTTCTGTTGTATTCATTCCTGGTAAAGTTAAGAACTCTTCAGTGATAGTGAAAGAAGAAACACCACTGGTAGTTCTTGTGTTTACATAGCCTGGTAAGTGTTCTGCAGTGGTTTTTCCATTCAGGTATTCTGCTTTGCTCCTTTGACAGATCCATTACATTATGTCTTGTATAAAAGACAAACAAATCTTCATGTTTGAAGGAATGTTTCCTTTGATCCCATGCCCTGTGCATTAAGAGAACAGATACCCATGGAAACTATCATGTACAATGTGTTATGTAAGGATTGCTATTTACATGCATATTTGTTTAAAACAAGAAAGGAAGGATGGAAGATATGTCTCACTCCTGAAGTGCAGGTGTAAAGAACATGGACAAACAGGAATGTTTCTGTCTGTGGGGCATTTATTTATCTCTTCTCCTCTAATATTTTAGCCCCTTTCAATTCTGAGAAGAATTTTTGATTAGTGTATTAAAATGCCAACAAATACTATGTTCGTTGCTATTTGGAAATAAATGGTATGCTACATATGGGTAGTTCTAAATTAAAAAAACAAACAAACACTTTGTTTTGGGTTTTTGACATGTGGTCTTGTATGTAGTTCAGGCTGGTCTTGAACAAGCTGTGTATCCCAAGCTTCCCTTGAACTTGTGGTGATCCTTTGTTCAGCCTCCCAAGTGCTAGTTTACAGGTGTGCGCCACCACGCTTAGCTAAAGCAAACATGATTTAAATTTTTTTTTTTTTTTTCCTTTGTGAGTACCGGGGGTCGAACTCAGGACCTCGCGTGCCAGCAGGCACCCGTGCCGCTGAGCGATATCACTGGCCCTTTTTTCGTATGTGGGTACCGGGAGTCGAACTCAGGACCTCACACTTGCCAGGCAGGCACTTATGCCGCTGAGCCATCTCACTGGCCCCCTAAATGTTTTATAAAGACTTATGACGGGAACTAAAGAGAGTTGTGTTGGCTGTTCTTTGGCCATGAGGAATGTGCACGTTTTATGGCAGCCATACTCAAACAGAGTTCATGGAAATTTGGTTTGTTTTGGAGGGAAGTTGGGCTTGCTTTGTTGTTTTTTGCCTTTGCAGTGCTCCAACTTGAAGCCAGTGCCTCACATAGTAGGCTAGTACTTCCACTGAACCACATCCTTCTTCCAGTTCATGGAAATATGGAATCCCTTTCAAGAGGTCCACAAGGTCAAAACTGTTTTCTCAATAGTGCTGACACATTACTTCCTTGTTGATTATATTGATGAAGGCACAGGTAAAGAAAAACAATGGTAAGTAAAACTGCTGGCACCTATGCACGGATCCAGGCAGTATTACAAACATTTCCAGGGCCAGTGAGATGGCTCAGTGGCGTAAGCGCCTGCTTGGCAAGCGCGAGGGCCTGAGTTCAACTCCCAGAACCCACATACGAAAAAAGGGCCGATGATATTGCTCAGTGGCACGGGCATCTGCTGGCCTGTGAGGTCTTGAGGTCGACCCCCAGTACCCACAAAAAAAAAAAAAAAACATTTCCCAGATGTAATTTATAATATCATAGGTATCACTAACATTAAGTGGTTGTCTTTGGGATTCTTCATGATTTTAAATGTTAAAAAAAGGTTGTGAAATGAAAGACTAGCAGAAGTGAAATATCACTTAGCAAGGTATTAGTACATTTTCTGTTACTTCAAGACAATATTGGAGACTAGGTACTGCATAAATTAAAAATGTTCCTTTAGCTCATGATTCTGGTAGCTGTAGGGTCCAAACATTGGGCCAACCCTCTGGGTGCATCACAAGATGGTGGGTATGGAATGGGTACCAGCCATGTATAGAACTGACTGAGGCCCTTCAAGAACTACATTAGTCCCGTCTTAAGGCAGCATCCCCTGTGACCTAAGGACCTTCCTCTAGGCCCCATCTCTTCAGGGTTCTGTCACTTCCAAACATGTACATACTAAGGACTAAGACTCTAATACAGTTATGGCGAACTTACGACACGCATGCGACAGCAGGCTATTTGTATCATTGAACGCTCTAAAAGGTTCGCCATCACTGCTGTAATACATGAACCCTTTGGAGACACATTCAGATCATATCCAAACCGTAACAGGGAATTAGGTTATGTTTTTATTTCACCTTATTAGATGAAAATTATTTATTTTTGATTTTATTAATTTTGCACAACATAATACTTATTCTGTTGGTTTAAATCACCTGTGTTTTTACAGTTAACAAGTTATTTTGAAAGGAACACTATGTCTGTTATACAGCGATTTTTTTTTTTTTTTTTTTTTTTTTGTGGGTACCAGGGGTCGAACTCAGGACCTCACGCTTGCCAGGCAGGCGCTTACGCCGCTGAGCCATCTCACCGGCCGTATGCCGTGATTCCTATTAACCAGTTATATTCATTGTAACTGAAAATTACTGGTGTTACTTTCTCTCAACTCATATATTTTAATCTTTATAAAATTGTATAGCCATCTTAAAAATAAATGAGTGATAGAAACTTTGTTAAGCTCATTTTTAAATGATTAGTAACATTTTGTGGGTAGAGAGAGTCACAGTACTATCATATATTCTAGATATACAAATGTGGGAGGAACTAAATTCATAAATATATATATTAGAAAAGGTTTTTAAAATGTATCATTCATTTCAAGATTCTTTAAAAGATGAACCAGTCGTGTAAAAACAGAATTTTATAACTTTTCAGCAGCTGTTTCCTGACACTCTTAAATTTTCTGTGGTGGTTCTCATTTGGCTGTGTCAGTGGTAACTCCAGTACATACCGCCATTGAAAGTACATTGCGAAACAAACTCAACTAAATGAAACTACAGAAGACTTCAATATAGGAAAGTTAATGTGATAGATATCACTTGAAATTTGTCCTATATATTGTCAGCTTTCCCATTGCTTGGACACAGTACCTGACACCCACAATTTAAAGGAGAAGTTTAATTTAGCTTAATTAGACGTTTCAGTCCATGGCTGTTGCCTCCAAGGAGAAGCATTATGGGAAAGGGCATGGTGGAAGGAAGTGGCTGCCCTTCAAAGGCACGCCTCTGTTGACCCGGCTCCTACAGGCCCCACCTGCAAGAGCCGATTCACAGGGAAAATTAGTGAGTTAATCTACTGATGAGTTTAATGCCTGCATGATCTAACAGTACATCCAGGAGTGTCATTTTATTCATTTACAGTAAGTGATCACTGTAGTTATTTTTTCACCTTCAGCATTTTAGGTAATTTTTTATTCTCTAGTCAGTCTGTAGAAACTGAGACCTAAAAAACATTTAGAAGAAATAACCAAAAATGAAAAAAAGGGATATTTCCGAATAACAGGATGTAGGCTAAAAATGTCAAATTAATTATCTAAGGAATATGCTATGCTTTGGATTAGGTTTGTTCTGCGGAATCTGTGAATTGGAAGTCTTGTTCTTGGTGTGACAGTGTGGGAGCTAATGGCACCTTGAGACGGGGCTCAGTGAGAGGTCTTTCGGTCTCTGTGGCCTTGTGCTCAGAAGGGTTAACATACACGGTTCCCATGACGTAGTTGTTGTAAAAGCCCTCGCATACTCCAATGCAGCTCTTCCTGCATCGATACGTGATTACTTGTTTGTGCGTGTGTCATTTCAAACTTAACATGGTTTATGTCAATGAACAAAACCGATGTCACTGAGTGTGTAAAGTTAGAAACAGTGAGGGTTCGTGGATTAGAAATTGTATCTTATGGGTCTTTTTTTTTTTTTTTTTTTTTTCTTTTTTTAGTGGTACTGTGGATTAAACCTAGGACCTTTGCACTGAGCTACATCCCCAAACCTTTCTACTTTTTATTTTGCTGCACAGTCTTGGTAAGGTGCTATGTTGCTAAGATGCAAACATGCTATGCTAAGATGTGCACCACCATGCCCAGCAGTACTTTCACATTCTTTTTTTTTTTTTTTTTTGTGGGTACCAGGGGTCGAACTCAGGACCTCATGCTTGCCAGGCAGGCGCTTATGCCGCTGAGCTATCTCACCGGCCCCCATACTTTCACATTCTTGTGAGAGGTGGATCATACTAACTTCTCTTAACCTAACTTAGATATAAGTGACAGAACGCTACATAATTACTAATATTTCATGTGATTTTATATAGAGCAAATCATCATCAAAGCTTTTGCTAATAAATTATAAAAATGAAAGTGGAATTTCACTTGTGCCACACTGTAGTAATTTTGTTCTATTATTTAGCTCATTCTTGTTTAGTATTCTGAATTGTTTTTCTTACCAGAGTTGAGATATGCTAAAAAATATGTTGTCAAATTACTCTCCCTAAATACTATGTCTGTATCAGCCAAAGCTTTGATTTATTTTTATTATCTAAACTATTATTGAATAAAATATACTTAATAACTCTTTCTGCATAATATATTTTGATTCTTTCCAATATGTATCAATATAATTAGTTTAAGATAAATGTTATTTCCTAAGGTGTTAGGAAATAACTATTACCCTAATTGTGTCATTATGAAAAATGCATAACTTGGTTATGGTATATATTAAGTTAGCCATTTACTTTATCTGCTTTACAGCAGGAAGTTATGTGAATCATGTTTATTTATAATTAATATTACCAAAGAATAAATCAAAGTATGTGTTTTTTAAGGCATATGTGCTAATTTTGATATATAAATATATGTTTGTATTTTGGCTCAAAAATACTTGAGGCCTCTCCAAAAATGCCAGTTCTCATAATTGTTAGTACTATCAATCTCTGAAAATAAACGTTTGGAACTGTTTCATGACTTGTCGGTGTAGTGAGGAAAAAATGCTTGGCAGAGAATATGTTTACAGGACTATCACAGTACAAAAGAAGCTGGTGTGTGTCAAAAGTAATAAAGAGATAGTTGCTACATAAAATCAGAGACTAGATGGATGTTGGTTCAAAGGTGAGTAAGTAGTAATTGAACTGAGCAGAACCTTTTTGCCAAAGATTATTGACGTTGTTGAATTATTTAGAGCTCCTTTGATCTCAAACCTTTACCACTGTTCATCTAAACAACTCTGTATATTTTACTATTACATATTAATGTACTCCTAGAGATTTGAATTTACTTAGCAAATTTAGTATATCAGTGTTATATGAAAAATTTATAAGCTTTTATTAATACAAGTATCACATTAAAGATAATATTCTGTTCTCCCTTGAAGTTTCTATTTGTACATGCTACGTCCTTGAAATTTGTTTTATGTGATATGCTATAAATGAGTTTCTGAGATGTTATATCTACACATTTTTAAATTTACATGGAAATTTATTTTTCATCTTATTTCTCTCCCCAAACCACAAATAGTTGTGTTTTCATTATAATATGGCACAAAAATATCTATGAACAGATTCATCAGTTACAACCTTTCAGATAGTTGGAATTATTTCTGTGTAGGGATTTGGAAATTAGAGTGACACAAATGCATTCCTTATCACAAATTAGTGTCTGAAAAATTTGTCATCATAAAAGGCCTTTTATCTTTCCAAGGAATTCAGGTGGATCATCCTTGCCTGAGGAGATCGGACTCTGAATTACTTTCATGTTAGGTTCTGAGGAAAACAGAGTGTTTCAAATGACTTTCAAGTTAGTTATTTCCTCCAATAGCATTTTCATGCCAATTATAATGTTCATATTATAATTATAACAAAAATTATTTGAAGTGTAATATTTCGTGAATGTTATAGAAGTGGAGACATATAAATTAATGTAAGCAGCCGTAGCCTACAAAGATATTGGGATGAAATATGAGCCTCCTGTAAACTAAATAATTTCTTCCTCAGTTTAACTTGGGAAATACATAACATGTATCTAAATGTTACATACCAGTGAATACTGAAGAAAAGATAATTCAGATGTAATGTTATCAGGTATATATCTGATATGTATATTTTAGTAGTTCTGTATAAAATGATATTACCAACAAATGCAAAAGGAAACTACAGCATAAATCTTATCCCTATATTCTTTTCTGATATACCACAACTTTTCTTTGAGAAATAATTGAAGAACATTTTGCTTTGCTGGTTGTAGCATGAATGCAAACTATCCTGAGAGTGGCAGCTTTGAAATACTATACCAGTATAGTTGGCATATATGTGTACACACACACACACACAAATTATATATGTATAAATGCAATTATAGAACTGATGGGCAAACAGGTAAATTTATTAGCCTGAGTAATTATGACCCTATATCTTTTTTCTAAGTTTTTAATTATTTGTTTTCTTAACTTTTTAATTTGGAAAGCAGAATGACTGTTATTTGTTCATATGAAAGAAAAGTATAGCATCAAAATATCTGTGGAATTTTTTAAAACTTAGCTTAAACAGTTTGCTAATTAAAATGGGAAATTAACTGGAAATGGGATGTTAAAAACCTGTATAGATACTTTTTACAAGAGTGGGTTTGAAGGGAGGAGAGAGGAATGGGAAAAAAAGAATCAAGATATATCATGAACAGGTACAAATTCCTTATAATAAATGTGATCATTATGCATATGTAAAATGTACTAGTAAACTTTTTTTTTTTTTTTTTTTTTTGTGAGTACTGGGGGTCAAACTCAGGACCTCGCACGCCAGCAGGCACCTGTGCTGCTGAACAATATCACCGGCCTGTTTTTCATACGTGGGTACTGGGAGTCGAACTCAGGACCTCGCGCTTGCCAGGCAGGTACTTATGCCACTGAGCCATCTCACCAGCCCTAATAAACTTAATTAATTTTGAAAAAAGAAAAGGTATTCTTGCAGATTAAAATTATTTTAGTTTTAGGAAGATGTTTAGAACCCACCACCTAGTGTTCCTGTTTTGAAATCTATACAACAGACTGTAGCTTGGAACCCAAGCCATGGGTTCTCCTCTACATTGCCTCTCTGAGCAATTAAATAAAATGCCTGTTTTCAAGCTTGTTATCTGTACAGAAATATCTATGTTTTTCTACATGTGAAAAGCTTCATGTGCTACATGGTTGTTTCTGTGTCCAGAGGTAAATGTTTTTATACCATTGTCCATTATCAAATAAGAGAAATCATTCTGGATTTAGGAAATGTTGGTTTCCCTATGTAAGTCAGAATAGAAGTGTTAAAGAATTCCTCCCTTACCCAGAAAGGTTCTTTCTCCATTATGTCTTTAGCAAAACATCAGCTTCACATTCTAAAGACATGTTATGGTGTATTTATATTTGTAAATATTTTTCTTGTTCTACTTATTTTTAACTATTTTACTTTGTGGCCTCTGGGTGATGGATTCTGGGTCAGGGAAAATTCTTAAAGCATATCAAATTTAACCTTCAAAACCAGATAGGTTTCTATTTTAGGACTTTTACTTCCTTAAGATCTGTGACCTCAGGACTGATGTGTTTTAAATTATATAGTCCGCTCTCTCAGTCCTTAGTTTATATTCCTATATAATGAAGCCTTCGCTTTCCTGCTCTAAAATTATCTGCATTATTTTTACTTTCTATATTTTCCAATTTTTGTTTTATCTTTCATCAAATGGATCAAAATCTAATAGGCCAATTCCAGTAATACTTTTCCTCTTCAAATAGTACAAGGCAAACACCTTGCTTTGACTATCTATTTAGTAAGTCCTGTAGAATAGGGTAAGGCCGGTGATATAGCTCAGCGGTATAAGCGCCTGCCTGGCAAGCGCAAGGTCCTGAGTTTGGTTCCTGGTACCCACATTAAAAAAAAAAAAAAAAAGAATAGGGTAATTTTACATTTATTCAATTTTATTCTACCATTCTCCCAGTTTTTCAAACCAATAAAACATGAACTTATTTCTAGTGACCATAGAAATTACCAAATATTTCCTTCCTTAATCAATTAATGTCTGTCTAATACATTTAAAGATATGAATGAGGAGCTGTCTCAATTAACTCAAATTATTAATTTTCACAATAATGATACACTTCAGCCATAATTTTAGAATGTAATTTTGGAACATAATTTTGGAACATAATTTTTCATGAAGCCCAAATAACCATGGCTGGAAAGAGATTTTCATTCCTTCTACACTTCTCAGAACCTAGATGATATAACAGAAGCATCTATTTATATGTTAAGACTACTAAATATTTCAAAATGAATTTTCTCTCTCACGTCAGTGATGGTAGGGGACCAGTCTACCAGTGGTCCACTATGACCATTCAACTATGGAAAATAAAAAGAATTGTTTTGGAAAATTGTTCAGAAGTACATGGACAAATTTAAAAAAATTTCATATCTTTCTAAACAGATCAATGGAAACATTATCATATCCAAATCCTATAAACTGCCATACCTAGGCATTTACATTATCCTTTTTTACTTAAACTGATTTATCTTTTTATAAGCAAATTGTTTAATATTCTTTCCTCAGCATGATTGTGAATATAAATTGGTAGATCATATATCTGTCAAAAAAATTCAGTTTTAAGTAAGAGAAAACCCAACTAATTAGGTAAAATAGGTAAATAAAGAAATGGAAATGTATTGACTCAGATTACTGAGTACTCCTTGGAAAGAAGACCTTATAAACTGTTAGATCCAAGCTAAAATGATCTCTGCGTATCATCTCTCTGTTTTGGGTTGGCTGCTTCCTTATGCTTCCAAAGTATTTGTTCCAACTCCAGTAACCCTAGGCCCTTCTCCTCAATACTCAGTAAGTCCAAAGAGAAGGATCTTTATTCTAAATTTCTGTCAAAACCCACTTATTCCTATTGTATCAGTTTGCCAGCAAATATGTGCAGCAATCACTTCATCAGCAAATGGGGTGCATGGATTGCTGTAAGTGTGGTTCTGGAGGTGATTTTGTCTTCTGTGGCACATTTGCCAATGCCTGTCATATCTATGGTTGTCACCATTGGAAGTGCGCTAGTGCCGTTTAATCTGAAGGGACCAGGCAGGCTTCAAAATATCCTACTATGTGCAGGACATTCCCTAACAGAAAATTTTCAAGCCCAGAAAAAGTACCTAAGTTAAGAAACCCTGCTAACCAATCAGCACCACTCCTGTAGCTAAGAATTTTTTTAGTCCTAAATTAAATTCACACTGAAAATTGGGGGAATAATGATCACCCAAGGTAAATCTGTGTACTGAAAGAAATAGATGCTGGGGAAACAATCAAAACTATCCATCCCTTACTTTCAAGGGACTTCAATGTTCTATGTGGAACAATCACAAAATGGTTTGTCTTTCATTAGAAACAATATCAGATGATACATTACAAATATAAGTAGGAATATTATTTCTTCAAAGCTCTCCATTTAGGAGCTCTATACACTTAAAGTAGGCTTATTTTCACTTATGAAAATAGCTCTATTTTGATAGAGATGTGTCTTGTTATATTTCTACTAATTGTTGCTTTCCTTGGAACTAAATATTCAAATTTTGTACATTTTCTTCCTTCTGTGTAAATGAGACATTTCAAATACAATTTTTGTAGATTTTTAGAGAAGGTCTTATCCCTGTGAATTTTTTCTACCCAGTGTCATTTCCTCATGCCAGTCTTGATGAAAACATCTGAATGAACCCATAAAGAACAGCCAGCCCCACGCTAATCGTATTAGTTGTGTACAGAGACAGAGTTTTAGGAGAGACCGCAGGCAATGTCATCACTCCAGTAGTTTCCTCTACGTATTTGCAAAGCCAGAAGGCTATACTGTGAGAAAGAAACTGTCAACTCCCAAAGGGGAACATTTGAATATAAAATTGGCTACTGGTGCAAGTGATTAGAACTACTCTTGTAAAGAAACACCTCGTGAACATCCAACCTAAGAGTTTATGAAACTTCAGACATCTTTCCAAATATGTATGCCACTAATCTATTCAGCAGCACACTTCATAATCTAAAAGCCCATGAAGTTTGAATGGGGTCAAAATTCACCTTTGCTTATGAACACACTCTTCCATCATACTGGAACCAGAGTTAAGTGAGCTCTTTTAAATACACTCAAAAGTTTAGGAATAAAGCATTCATCTCTTGGGTCTAATAACATTTTTAGGAAGAAAAAATTGAACAAGGAATAGTACCCTTTGAAAAAGTAAACTTACTAGTTTCCATTCTTTTTAGCTTATGTTTGTTGTGTTTGTTTCTAACATCTTGGATTCAATTTAATGGCACCATTCACCCTAATCAGAGAGATTCAAAATGTCAGAATCATTGACATCTCTGCAACAACACCACCTTCATGAAAAACAAACAGATACATAGATAAATAAAAGAAAAAAAACAGTATTCACTTATAAAAGAAAGAACACAAATTCCTTGTATTAATTTTAAAACACTTGGAGCTCCGGGTGACTTATGATCTATTAGGAAATCCTGCAGGAAGGAGACGTTAGGCACTAATTGAATTTGATTTCAATTTTTAGACTTGTTACAGATTTCGCATCTATGGTATTTTTGAGTTGACCTCTCTTTTCATCTTTACTCTTTGGAGAATGATAATGAACTCTGGGCAGGGTCCTCTGCTGACCTGAGAGCTGGATGTGTCCTCATCTACCTGCCCCCCAGGTTGCAGAGCCAGGAGATGGAAAGACCTGGGTTAGGGAACACAAGCCAGGCTCAGTGCAGCTATAATTTAAGCTTTAATCAAGCTTTAATTTAAGTCACAGCTTTAATTTTTTTAAATCAATGGTATTTTTGCTTTAAAAAATAATGTTCATGAAATGCAAGACAAGAAATACCATCACATTTTCCTCTTGGAATGAAATAACTAATGAACCGCCTGTTAAAATTATTTAAATATTTTAAATTCTATTCTATGACATGGCCAACAATTACATAAAAATGAAATAAGAACTCAAATGCTCCTTTTTTCCCCTTTCCTTATATCAGATTAAATTATAAAACAATAAAAACAATTCCATGTGCTTTACAATTGTTACAAAATTCTAATATCTCCTTTTTTAACACATACTAAATGAGCCACTGTTAGTTACTACATAATGTGTAATTCATATGTAATAAGAAAGTGGGGGAAAACACTGTTTTTAGCAGTTACTAAATAATTTAAAATTATTTTTAATGAAGTCTGAATAAAAAATAAAAGAATACCATAAACATATAAAATCTATTAATCTACAGAAATTAGAATTCTTTGGTTATAGGAAGACTATCTTGAAGTAAAATAGAAATCAAAAGGATATGATTCTGGCTTTTTGGAAGCCTGTAAACCTGTCTTGCTATAACTTTTACTTCCACAGAAAATAAGAGAGTAAATTTTCACAGAATCAGGATCTTCAAAGAGTAAATAATCTTGTTTACTTCTTGTGTGTATGCGTAGTCAAGAGAAGATTTTCAATTTTATCTTCAGAGAGAATTTGATATTGCTTTAGAAGTATCAACAGTAAATGTGTGTCCACAACAATTACAAAACAGATAATGTGATGCTGTTCTTAGAAGCATCTGGCAACTCCGCTTGAGTCAGAAAATGTAAGAATAAACGTTTTCTTGAATCACTCTGTCTTCTATATAAACATGTGGTGTGGACGTAGTTTACTTATAGTCAAGATATGATTAAATTATATGTAGCTCAAGATCACTGATTTCAAACTAACTGTATGAGAAAAGAGATTGTTTGGTTTGGTAATAAAATTACTTTGACACAAAAACTGCAAGTTTTACTTTTCAAACATTCAACACATTCAGGGTTTCTATATTGCAGCAGAGCTTTACTGAGAATGAGAAATGAGTGTTGAAAGCTGCTGCTGAGCGAGTCCAGGCCTGACAGCGCAAACAAACTCAATATAGCCATAGGAAGGAGCTTTTGTAAGATATTCTACACAACCACTTTACCAGGAATCGTAGTAAATGCTGGGAACTCAGGACTGAGATAGTTCCTAAGTGAAAAGAAGTTTAAGAGGGACATGGCAAATGCATTGAATACAACATGACAGATGTAATGAGAGTGACACAGGCAATGGATGTACTACGTGGAAGGAGTCTAGTGTGGCCTTAAGTTGTCAAGGAAATACCCTAAATGGGAGAGTCTCAGCCAAGTCCTAAAGTATACATAAGGAAGGGTTCAGAAGGGCCTCCTGGGATGAAGGTTTGACATAGACTAAGGAAGGGTATGTATGAGATTCCAAGGTTGAGAGGGGAGTCAGTGCAGTTCGATGACATTGGAGGTTGAAGTGTAAATCAGAGGGAAGTTAAAGATGAGCTATATGAAGATAAAGTAATGCTTTTCCAGGCGTTTAAGTGTATCGGATTTCATAATGACCGTGGTAGATTGCTAAGGCTGCCAAAGCAAGATAGAAGTGAGTGTGCAGCTTAAATAATGCACATTTATTTTCTCTTGGTTCTGGAGGTTAGAAATGTTAGAAATTCAAGATCAAGCTGTCAGCAGCATTCCGTCTTCTGCTGTCTCTCTCCTTGGCTTGGAGACAGCCAATTCCTTGTTCTTCATTACTGTGTATTTCTTGTCTTATTTTCTTATTATGAGGACATACATCATGTTCATTTATGACTCCATCCTTGTAACTTTGTCTAACCTTAATTACTAAAGGCTTTATTTCCAAATACAGTCATACTAGAAGTTATATTCACTATATGAATTCGAGGGTACAATGTAATTTATATTGGTGACCACGGATAGGGCCCACTGAACATTTTAAGAAGTAAAACTCCCTGTCTGCATTCATAATGAAGAGAGATTTAAAAGAGAAAAGACTGGACCTGGCTGAAACCTGCTAAGTCCAGATGTCAGCTTGATATGAATGGAGAAGGGGCAAATCAGTGAGAAAGCCCGCAGAACTTAGTGTTCGTAGGATACGGAGGAGGACAGAAAGAAAATGTACCGGATGAATCCTAAGTAACTCTCTTAGGCAATAGGTGATGGCCCTACTCTAGGAGGAGAGAAAGTATACAGTGTCTATAAAGCCCCCAGAGCTGAATTAATCTGCCTCCATTGCTGGTTGCCTGCCTCCCACAATTGACTAAAAATTTGGCCTCTGATGGAGTCTGTACTCTGCATCATGCGCCTTCTGGTCCACTATGGCAATATCCAGTGGACGTGACAGATGCAGTGTACCTGAGAACACTATTAATTCTTCTGTTGATACAGTTAGCTGCATCAATATTTTCCCATCAGTTTACTCTGAAATGCTGAATGGTATTTCAAAAAAATATAAAAAATATATAAAACCTCTAAGTAAATAGTGTTGACATTATAAAAAAAGGTGAGAAAAAATAAATTTCCAAAACTAAACTGAGTCAAATATTCAAATTGCAAAAGAAAAAATAAGATTTTGCAAACTCAGTGTGTTTGTTATTTTTCTATTGAGATGTAAATATAAACCCAAGTGGCTTTAGATTAGACTAATATGCTAAGAATTGTGTTAAATTGAAGAGATTGTCTGCTCTCTAGTTTTCCTGTGTTGGGAAGCTAGTCATATGCAGTTAGTTCTTGTTTTATTTTTTGGTTTTTTTTTGAGATAGAGTCTCGCTTTGTAGTCCAGGCTGGCCATGAACTCACAGCAATCCTGCCTCAGCCTCCAGAGTGCTGGAATTACAGGTGTGCACCACCACGCCCAGCTAGTTTTTAAGAGAAACCAAAAACTATTTTTATGAAAATCTCTTAAATTTTAAATTTTAGAATTTGTGTCACTTAAATTAGTATACTATATGATTCCAGTGATACTTTGGATGGCATTAGAGATAGGAAAACTAAAGACCATTGCAGTATAATTTATCAACACACATTAGAGTTACGTCAAGTCTAGATCTTCATAATTGAATTTGATGAGAGCCAGATAGTAAAATACTGAATTATGATAGGTCTATTAGAAATTGTTTCCCTCAGACATGATGTCATCAGAACTGGTATGCCTTCACTTATTTGGAATTCGAGCTGAAGTTGCCTAACATAATCTCATGAAGCAGGGCAAATTATATTTGTTTTTCATAGTTCAGTAATACAGAAATATAACAATTTTATGTTTTTCAATACAATGAATTTGTCACCTGACTATCATGTTATTTCGTGCTTTTGCTGGCCTTTTTGTGTAATTTACTATATGAGTTCAAGTAGAAACTAAAAATGAGGAGGTGGAATTTTCATCCATGGCTTATTTTTTTTTTTGTGTGGGTACCGGGGGTCAAACTCAGGACCTCATGTGCCAGCAGGCGCCCGTGCCGCTGAGCGATATCACCGGCCCTTTTTTCGTATGTGGGTTCTGGGAGTCGAACTCGGGCCCTTGCGCTTGCCAGGCAGGCGCTTACACCGCTGAGCCATCTCACCAGCCCCTCATCCATGGCTTTTACCTTCTGAACATGTCTCCATTTTCTTTTGGAGTTTCTTTGGAGTAATGTCTTTGATAAGGGGCACTAATAAGGTAATAGACATATGGAATTTCCTGTGACTTACTTATCTCTACTATTGAATGAGAATAATGTAAATCACCATATACACAGAAACATAAAAATAAGACTTTAATTAAATAAAGCAATACTTAAATAAGTATTGCTAGTGGCATCCAGTGAGCTCAAGCATTGGCAGTGTTCTTAAAGTTGATATCATTTTATAAAATAAATAATTCATTTACTGCCTGTTAACTGATGTGAAATTGCTTGCTCATGATTGAGCTAAAAATATTAAATATTTATTTGTGTGTTAAAAATTGTATTTTTTTATAGTTTAGCATTTGATTAGATTGGGAGATAATGCTTATTTGTTAGTGTGTGTATAGATAAATCATATCAACTGCAAAGCTATTAACTCTAAAAAGAAAGTCTCAGCAGGGCTGAGGCAGGAAAATTGACAACAATGTTGTTATTGGTTAATTTGCTTGCCAATTTTACATGAAAAAATATATCTGAATTCCAAATTATTTAATGTTGAAATTAACTAAAATTTATTCATCAGTATTCCCAGAGAAATCCATACTCATATGTTATTCCTCATCTTCTGAAATAATAAATTCTACCTTTGCAGATATGTGCAAATACATAACTAATAAGCAAAGTACATATACTGTGTATATTATTTTGGACTACATTTTAAAGACTATTTTAAAACATTTATTAGGCTTCATAAACTCATTTATGAGTAAGAATGTGCCTGATTAATTTTCATGGCTATTAAAATGTAATAACTTGTAAACATGTTTCATGAGGAAAACATTAAAAAAAGTAGTATTCATTTTTAAATGATTTCATACTTTAAATCATATTACTTACTTCAGTTTCCCTATATTTAAGTATTTTAAAATTCTTCCTCCTGAATCTTCTTTCCTATATTTGTGTGTACAGTGCTGATTATGCAACCTAGCTTCACCTAATATTGTTATGTCTTAATCCTTCTTTTCCTTGAGCATGCCCTGTGCTATTTTCAAATGTGTAAAGTTGTGATAACAAATATATTAAATTAGGACCCTCCAGCATCTGATCTGAATTTTTAAAATGTCCCATAAGCAGTCATTTTTTAATATACTGAATAAAATGGGCAAAATTACCCATGGTTACTTTTTCTGCCTTTAGTAAACTCCCTTCTCCCCCAAAGAAATTAAAATGAAATAGATTTTTAATAGGTAAAGATGTGTCCTATGTAGGGTAATAATGTATTTTTCTCTAAATAAAATCACTTTTGAAAGTAAAAGTGGGGAGCATTAATAATTATTTCAATTATTTGGATATTCCAGAGAGTCATAGACTAACTGGAGGGCCGGTGAGATAGTTCAGCGGCATAAGCGCCTGCCTGGCAAGCGCGAGAGCCTGAGTTCGACTCCCAGAACCCACATACGAAAAAAGGCCCGGTGATATCACTCAGCGGCACGGGCGCCTGCTGGTGCGTGAGGTCCTGAGGTCGACCCACAGTACCCACCAAAAAAAAAAAAAAAAAAATCAAAAATAGACTAACTGGAGTATTTTTATGGAGTCTAGCTACAATACTTTATGTTAAAATAAGAGAAGTTTTGTATATAGGTGTGTGTGTGTGTGTGTGTGTGTGTATACATATACTTCTATGAAAGGACTTGATTCTATCATTTTTAATGCAAGAGAATCTATGATATGAACAATTAATACATAGTTTTCTTAAAAATTTCTAACCTATTACCTTTTTTTGTGAATCTAGCTTACATTCCTGTGACTCATTCTTAACTTTAAATTAGAGCAATGCATTGTTTCCTCATGTCCAGGGAGACTTACTTCCAAGGATTGCCCTGAGGTAGGTCAGCAGTCTCCGCTTGGGAAATGTGTCATTTCAAATTTAGACATGATAGGTCATCTTCTTATATCAGGACTGATTTGTAAAGTGTATGATAGGGGAAATTTTTCTAACCTAGGGAAATATACCTTCATGTTTCAGTAATGTAAATGATGTGACAGATTAAAAGAATAGTGGTAGTTGAAGAATTTGTTGAAGATAATTCATCAAGAAATAATTTCATGGAAATTGCTGTGAGATAAATAAGTAACTAGAGAATATCATGTTTTTCCTTGTATTGTAGTAAGAATCTAGTCAAAATTCTAATGTTCAGATGATTCTCCTAACATTTCATGTGCTTGTCTGTGGGAAGACAAAATAAAAGTGGATCTAACCATGGGAAACAGATCTTTACTTTTATGCATTAAAAGAGAAAGTATTGTATTTCTTCCAGATTCAAATTAATTTCTCAGAGGTAAAAAGCAAATGCTAAAAAGACAGTGAGGTTAAAAATGTTAGCATGTAATCAGCATTAGCAATTTTATTAAAAATGAAAACTGTTTGTAAAATATTTTAATATTCTTAGGCCACAGAGAAAATATTTTCTTTTTTTCCTCTTCAACCCCGTTACATCAAAATGTCAGTACATGCAGGACCATTCTGTTATAAGCAGATGTTAGATGCTATCATAAATAAAATCAATAATGTTTTAATTTGTATGTATGTGTAAACTTATTGGAAAGGAATTTATATATCAGCAACTCATTTGACCTAGTGTTTAAGATTAAACCATATGCATTTCTCGTGTGCTTAGCTTGGTAAAAATGGAAATTTGGTCATTTAATGACGATACAATTGGAAATATAAAATAAGGTTTGTGTAGTTTTCTGTTGGAAAGCATTCTTAGTAATCCCCACTATGGAGGAAAACAACTTCAATCAGTTGCTCTAATATAGCCAGCTTAAGCTTACAATAAACATTTTAGAAAGGAAAGCGTGTATAATATAGTATTTGGCAAGAGTTTGATAACTTTCCGTCTCTCAGGCTGAGGTTAGGGTATTGTATCAAGTAAGTTACTCACCTGTGGGTGCCTACTTTCTCCAACCTTCAGCAGATCTCTAGGTGACAGAGCCTGTTGTAAGACTCACTAGAAACCAACGACAATAGTTGTAGACCAACGAGAAGCTAGATTGCGAAGATAGTGAGGACTGCTTCTGAGTATTGTCCTGACATACACAAAATAATATTCTACATATTTGTTGAATCTACCAAAAATATGAAGAATTTTTTAACACATTTCTGAAGAGTTGATAATGCAACATAGGCATTTCCTTATTTTTCCAGGATGATTGTTGCTTAAGTAGACACAAGAATACACCTTGAGAGAAAATTAGAATAATGAGGGCACTTAAAAAATAATGATGTCTGTCTCTTTTTATCATATGGAAATTTCTAAAACAAAGTGGTGGGTTTAGACTTTTGCAGTCTTCTGTGCAGAATAAAGGGCCATTTGCACACCTCAGTCCTCCGAAGACTGGTGAATTATTTATTGTATGTAGGGGATTCTGAAGGGGTGTGTCCTGCAGTTTTGTCTAGTTGAATTGAACATAAGATTGGCGGTTTCATGTTAGGTTTTAGGATGTGTAACCCCAGGGCGTGGTCAGGAGTGACTGTCTCCATAAGGGAAGGCTGCAGAGAAGAAAACATCCTAGTGCTGCTTTTAATTCCGACCAGGTGAATTTATTTGCATCTTTTTTTCATCATCCTAACTTACTAAATAGGATATCTATGTGTGATTTGGAGTAATTAAACAAAAATGGTAAAGGAGAAGATTCGCTGTGAAAATTTAATAATCATATTGTGTGCCTTCCAAGCTCAACACTATGTGAACCCTCCCACCCCTACATCTCCTGCTGTGTTCCCTGCGCTCACCAAATCCATGCACAAGTTCTCTCTTACTTTGGATGTGTCCATTTGTTATCTGGTCTCTAGACTGGTTCAGAGAAAGCTTTAAAGCCAATTTGCATAAGAGCATAATTTTAATTTATCTTCTCTATTTGTCTTGTTTTGATTTCATGCTGCGAAGGATCATCTTTTATATTTGACATGATATATTAAAGAGCAAGCTGTGAAATTCTGTATTCTTTTGAAAATTTTCACTGATATTTTCTAAGGATGATACATTTAATAATTAAGAGTGAGTCCTGTTGACATACTGTGATAGTAGATTCTATTGTAATATTAGCAGTGTCGAATGAAATGTATGAAGTGAGATACAAAGGTGGGAATGTATTGTCTCTAAAAACAAACAGTGACGCAGCAATGCTGCAATGTGTTATTACTAAGTACACGATTCCAACTGTGACGCGAGGAGCATGTGCAAAGTTCCTAAATGCTATCCATCAGAACAATTGGTGTGAAGGTGGCAACACTGATGATTAACGAATTTATCTCTCACATATATACTTTCTAACAGAAATGGGAAAATGACATTTTTACAAGGAAAATAAAATATTTAGAGCTCAAGAAAATATAAAGTAAAAAGCTACTTGTGGAGACTGTGTCTGCAGCATTCGCAGTCCCCAGCCTGCACGGGGGTGAAAATCATCTGAGTACTGTAAGCTGCGAAGGCTGCCAGGAAACTACTCAGCTCAGCGCTCTCTCTAATAACATTATGCATGCTCACACTGAGAGTCATACAAAAATACTGAACTTGCCCCGAGTGGTGAACTTCAGAAGGATCTCTTTCCAGATGTTGTAGCGTGCAGTTCAAAAAGTGATTGATCCCATTCAGTAGTCGCTGCTGGGCGCTGTGAGGCAGCGAATGTCTAAAATGACTATGGATTCTGTGTGCTGCTCGTCCCTCCTACAAATGCTTTCGCAACAGGATAGTAGCGATCAATTGGGATCCTGGTGACCAAAATACAAGGATTAGCCTCTGATAGTTTCAACACTAGATTTAAAGCAACTTTTAACATAACAATAACTCTATTTCTAAGAGAATAAAGATGAATTTACCAGTCTAAGAGAGAAAGAAATTCCAAGGTGTCCTGTAAGGATACATTGCATGTAGCATGATGCTCACTTTCATTCAGTTTCTTCTTTAAAGTCACTTCATGAAAGAAGGCTTTCCTGACCTCCGCTTCTAAAACAGCAGTCTCAGAATATCAGCTCCACGAGACTAGGGATTTTGTATTTATTTTAACTTCTCAAGGATGTATGCTATTGTCTAAAATAATGCCCGAAATGTAAAAGACATTTAAATATATGAACGACATGGAGCAAGAAAGAGTATAGTTTTCTTCTAACTTGAACCAAAATAAGGAATTTGGCATAAGCAGTTTCAGAGTTTTACACAGAACCTTTTCCAATGAGGAGGATATTAATACATATGTAGCAGAATGATAGGAAAAATGAAAGCAGTTTGAAAATAAATATTTATATCAGCGTGAGGTATGCCAAAGGATGAAGATTTTAAGAAATCTTCATTATATTGAAGGTATGATTCTTTTTTTAGTTTTTCATTTTTATTGATATGTGTTTTCAGCACATCATGATTACATTTCTCCTGGGGTACTGACATCTGTACATAACACATCTCAATTCTTCAGTTCTTCTTTTCATCTTCTTCCCTTTCTCTCTTCTTCCCTCCTCCATTTCTTGGTCCCCCTTTTGCAAAAGATTGATTCTTAAAACTAGTGATTGTTAAATTATCTTTAATGTGCTTAATAATTGGGAGGCATTAATCATAAAAAGATTTAACAGAGTAGCTATATTGTTTTTCAGGGTTTCAGAGTTTGTATATAGGGAAGAGCACATAGAAATATTTAAATCAGTTATGTACATGCTCAAATAGAAGCCAGTAAGAGTACCTGTGTAGACAAAGAGGGGAAATACTTCTCAATGTTGAGGGAAAGCTTTGAGAAAGGGGTGCTCTTTAATGTGAATTTTGAAATATGAGTAATGATTTTTTTTGAGCTTAGGCAAAAGGACAAAGCAGAACAGAGTTGAGAGTTTATGCAGAGTATTTGGAAGTGTGTGTTTGTGTGGGGGTTGTATTTGTGACAGAATAGCAGGCACTCTGATGAAGAAAGGGAATGGAGTACATTGTTGTTTTGAATACCAGGCTATGATATGTATTTTAATTATTTTTTATAGGTGATAGAAAGCTGCCAAAGAATTTAAAGCAAAAAGACTTAACTTCAAAATTTGTGCTTTTTGAAAAAATGATTTCTAGAGTGAGAGGTAGCTAATAGATTGGAGGGACCCATGTGGCAAGGTAGGCAGTTGACATACACCGCAGGCAGGCCTCTAATGTTTTCTGAAGTTTCTTTGATGGAATACAGGCTTTAGGAGACCAAAGTATTTCGGAAGACTTGCATAATCACTTACAGTCTTGGTAATATAAAGTTTTGGAAATATAAAGTTAAGTAGTGATAAACAGCCTTATTATTTGTATTATTGTTGTTGTTATGATTCCAGTTCATTATAAGACTTAGTCTGTTCAGTATGTTTATTTCCATTATGAATCTTTTAGAGAGTAGCATGGTATATTTTCCAAACATGATTAACTATGGAATCCTCTTCTTTCCTTCCCCGTGCCCACTGGCTTACACTCAATTTTCTCCCCATGCTAGGCATCTAACCCAGGGCTTCTCCCTTGCTATAGCAAGCACGCTACTATGGAACTGTGTCTTCAGACCCGCACGCCCAGAATTATCCCATATGGCAAGCTTTTAAATATGCACTAGAGTTAGCGTTTAAGCAGACTCTCAACTGGGATTCTGTGAGAGAATGAAGCCCTATAAAAAATTACTTGAGTGAGTCTTTGGCAGCTCTCCTAAGTGTGGCCCATAATGAATACCGCTCTAGATGCATGAGAGAAGTTAATTCCTTAAGTACAGTGAATGTTCATCTTTGTATGTACATTAGAGAATTGTATTTCCATAGTTCCCCAATTGAGAACTACAGACTTTGAGAAATATGGTTGAGAAATTATGAAGGCTTGTGCTGAGACAATACCAGTGTGTATTTGGTTTTTTTTGTTTTTGTTTTTGTTTTTGTTTTTCCTTTTATTTTTAAAAAAATTTGGCAGTGTTTAGAAAGAGACTACCTCATACAATTCAGTGACTCATTTTATTCTTTTGGGAATTTATAACTTGCATTGAAAACTATCATAGCTTTTTTTAAACTCAAGATATATGAAAATACCTTAAAAAGAATTTCAAATACATGTATATTTGAAATTTATTAGTCATGACATATGAAATGATTACATGAAGTCAAGATAGAACTCTGTTTAAAACCTTCCAGAACTTGGTATGAGGAACAAACTTCATCTATAGAAAATAAAGGGTTAGGGAAATTAGCGTCTCACAAAGTCTGGGAATATATATTGCAAGAAGATTGGCTTTGGGGGAGTTAGAGGAAAGAAATTAGAAAACTGGTAAAGATCATATTGAAAATTATGAGGACATTAGACACTGAAGGAAAATGGTCCGAAAGAGACTTATTTTTTTTTTTTTGTGGGTACCGGGGGTCGACCTCAGGACCTCGCGCGCCAGCAGGCACCCGTGCCGCTGAGCGATATCACCGGCCCCTTTTTCGTATGTGGGTTCTGGGAGTCGAACTCAGGCCCACGTGCTTGCCGGGCAGGTGCTTAAGCCGCTGAGCCATCTCACCGGCCCAAGAGACTTATTTTTAAAGGCTACTAATAAGTCACAGGGGAAGGAAACATGAGTTAATCATTTCATCAAAATTGTTAGTTTTTATATAATGTCTGTGACTTAGGGACTTGTTTTTGTACTAGACTGCTTTAAAAGTAAAAGTTTTTGGGCTGGTGATATGGCTCAGCAGCATAAGCACCTGCCTGGCAAGCGCGAGGTCCCGAGTTCAACTCCCGGTACCCACATAAAGGAAAAAAAGGGCCTGTGATATCACTCAGCAGCATAAGCGCCTGCTGGCAAGCGCGAGATCCTGAGTTCGACTCCCGGCACCCACATAAAAAAAAAAAAAGTAAAAGTTTTAAAAAGCACTGTCCTACTGGAAATATAAAAATATGCATATTAGAGCCTTAAAATTCATATAATTAATATGTTAAAGTATCATTCAAGGCCACTTATATTTTTATGGTGAGAATGAAAGCTACTGGATAGTTTGATGGGCAAAATGACTTCACTACTAGAGATTAATTTAATCAGAGAAAGGAATTTAAACTTTGCTTCCTTAACATATCATGTAAAATTTTAAGCAACACAAGGGACACAAGAGAATTCTTGTTTTTGACAAGCAACTTGATCAGTGGAATGTATTTTTAATAGAGTACTATTCTGCCATTTGGATAGTTACATCTCTACCCTACTATTGACTATTGACTACAGCCTCTCATGCTGACCAAGATGTCCCTTATAATTTAGATTGTTTCTTGGAATAAAAGTAACTGCATTTGTAATAAGTGATTTATGACTTTCAGTTCTGTTCTCTATACTGCATAATGTGATTAGTAAAAATTAAAGTTTACATGTTATAAATATATTGCATAATCTTTTATTTTGTTGTCTGATGAAATTAATTTGAATGGATTTGTAATATTTCTACATGATCTTATAATTTGTGATTTTTCTTATAATAAATTCTTACATGTATATGGTGACCATTACTTATATTTACTACATTTCATTAAAGCATAGACTGCAATTACGAGGATACTTTCATAGATATAAAATTGACTAATTTTGATTCCTTAGGGATTTGATTACAAAATATAGATGGTCTTCAGTGTTCATTAAAATTGCTGTTTTCTCCATATTTTGAATGCATGTAGCCTTATGTATTATAAATGCATATACATGTATCCTTATATATTAATAGCATAGAATATTTATTTATCTTGTTTCTTAAAATAAATTTTGGTGTACATGCTATTCCAGACAAATACTGACTTGCAGAATTTTTGGTGATGAAATATACTCATTTTTTTCTTATTTTGTGTTCTCTCTTTTTTAACTTTTTCATTTTCTTAATCTTTAAACCCCAGAAATACTTGCTTTGTCTAAGTCATTTCATGAACACCTTCTTTCTAAGTCTCCAACTCTTCTCATTATTCTTAGTGGTCACTGACTGGTTCTTCTGTCTCTTACTTGTTTCCCAAGATGTTGGTGAGGTTCTCTCTAGGACCAGCTGCTAACTCAGAAAAAGCCTTCCCTTCATAGCTGCTTCCACGTATACAAGTAAGAAGCAGCAAAGAATTCGAAGGGCCTCTTCTCCAAAATTGAGGCATTTCAGTGTTTCTTGTGCAGGAGTTCTAACTTTTGTTTCTTTTTTTTTTTTTTTTTTTTTTTTTCGTGGGTACCGGGGGGTCGACCTCAGGACCTTGCCGCGCCAGCAGGCACCCGTACCGCTGAGCGATATCACCGGCCCCTTTTTCGTATGTGGGTTCCGGGAGTCTAACTTGGCCCCTCGCGCTTGCCAGGCAGGCGCTTAAGCCGCTGAGCCATCTCACCGGCCCCCTAACTTTTGTTTCTTAAACTCGAATCTTATCAGTGTGGCTTGAATTTGGAAGATGTGCTCATTATTTCAGCAAGAAAATCTCTCTACCTGTTTTCTTAACATGTAAGTCCTACTTGAATTTCTACAGTAGTTCTATGACCTACCCAGAATCTCGTTGACTGCTCTGTAGCAATGACAACAGAGTGCTTATTGTAAAATTCATAGGTTGGGTATCCACTATTTAAAAATAATTAGTACTGTATGGATAATAGGACTTCAATGGCATTAAAATATCTCCTTGACTTTCAGGAGTTTAAACTCCAAGATACACAATATGCACATTTCAAATGTTTCATTTCAAAATATAGATATAAAGATGCTCTTTGACTTATGAAGGGGTTTGACCCCATAAACCAATTGCAAATCAAAAATATTTTAAGTCAAAAATGCATTTGATCCACCTCACCTACTGAGCATCATAGCTTAGCAGCATAGACACTGCAGAGGAGAGAGTATTAGATATTTACTCTTGTGATCACTTAGCTTGATGCCTCTGTCCCTCACCACAAGACAGTACTGCACTGCCAACCACTAGCCTGGGAAAAAGGTGAAAATTTAGAGTATGGCTTCTACTGAAAATATAATGCCTTTCATACCATTGTAAAGCTGAAAAACTCCAAGTCATGGACCATACTATACATACATATATATGTATATATGTATTTCTGTATTTATCTATGCAACTTTTATGGTATCTTAGATCAACTTTTTCTCTGGTGTTCCAAGTACTCCCAGGTAGCAGTTGAATTCACAAGTTAACTCTTAGTTGCTTTGTGGCCACCAGTATAACTCAGAGCAGAGTTACTGCAGTTCATACTTGAAAGTTCTAAGGGCTGAAATCTGTATTTTTCTTTCTTCAGTCTTACTACACCTACTTCAAAAGACTTTACATTCTGGAGAAAGCAAATTTAATTTTAGGAGGTTACTGCTAGCAAGCCAAAATATACAGTACTCATCCTTGTAAATGCAAATAGTAAAAACTGCACCTGCATCAATTTCTGTTGGAATTTTCACCTACACAAAAAATAAAACACAGGCCAGGCATGGTGGCACACACCTGTAGTCCCAGTACTCAGGAGGCTGAGACAGGAGATGAGCATGAGTTTGAGGCCAGCCTGGGCTACATAGTGAGTCCAAGGCCAGCCTAAACTACATAGGGAGACCCTGTCTCAACAAAACAAAACAAAAAGACAAACAAAAAACAACCCAAAAAAACTGCAATAAGATTAAAAGCAGAAAATATTTGAAGCCAGGTTTTAGACAATTTAAAATACCTTTTCTGAGTTTCTAGAAATAGATGTGTATCCAAGGCTGGCTTATGATTCTTTGTAAAAAGAAAAGATGGGGCGGATTTAACAATATAGAGTAATACGAACAAGAACCCTTCCCAATAAATATAACTGATTTTTCTAACTTTTAAACCCCTTATTAAAATGAAAGTAAATGAAAGTAAATGAAAGTTTTAGGCATGTCCTACAACAATGGGAAGAGGAAGAGGGGAGGAAGTAGCTAGTCAGCTTGGAACACAGAAAATCTCTATTCTAGTGCTAACAAATAGAGCACCCCTGAGAAATTTGAATTCAAAACTGACAATGAGGAAAGTCTAAAATTAACCCCATCAAAGGTTTAAGGGAATGATGGTACTGGATCCTCCTGGACTTAAAAAAAAATGTAAGAATAGAGTTAGTTGGTCAAAGTGCGGAAAACTAGGTGCAGCACTTGAGTCTGCATGTCTAGAATACCTTTCATTGTCTTTCCCTCATGTTATGCAGGATAGACAAAGAAACAGTCTAGCTTATTTGCTACTTCCATCTGTAGTATGTAATGTAAATGACAGCCTTTTACATAATTTATTTCTGTATTATGGGTTGATTTTATGGTTATCATTTTATGAGTTTATTTGTAGTTTGCATTTCTTTTTTTTTAATTCGTTTTATTTCTAAAGTTTCATTAGGACTCTTTAGAGGATTTAACTTCATTCAAGAACAAGTTGATAATTGTAGTCTTATGACTTTAATTTTGTTTAGTACTTATTTTTTTGAAAAGCTATTTCTTTTTCCTTTCTTCTCTTAGCCACTCTATCTTTTTCAGCTATGTAGTTTGTTTCAAAAAATATAGGTGGATGGATGTGTGAAGCATATAATATAATTTTCAGAAGACAAAATCTTTTCTAGAATTTACACAGTAAGAGTGATGATAAAAACAGTAATACCTGATAATTTCTAATGAAGTTTTTGGTTCATCCTCACTTCCCACGAGTTGCCTTTAAGATGTAGTTTAGAAATTTCTTAGTATTTATAATTGTCACAGTTGTTTCCATGGTGGATTGGTAAATCAGAATGGAAAAGCAAATTGAATTGATGTTTTTTAATTTTTAAAAAAAGCAGCATTGAAATTTTATCAAATGTTAATACCTTGGGCCAGTGAGATGGCTCAGTGGCATAAGCGCCTGCCTAGCAAGCATGAGGTCCTGAGTTCGACTCCTGGTACCCACATACGAAAAAAGGGCCGGTGATATCACTCAGCGGCACGGGTGCCTGCTGGCGCATGAGGTCCTGAGTTCAACCCCCGGTACCCGCACAAACACAAAAAAAATGTTAACACCTTGATATTTTTCACCTACTTTTTTTTTTTTTGTATCAGGAATCGAACTCAGGACCTCACACTTGCCAGGCAGGCTCTGTGCCACTGAGCTATATCCCTGGCCCTTCACCTACATTTTTGCAAGTATTACGTTGTTAGTATTAATAAAAGTATCTCCATGTATATTAAATGTTCTTAGTATAACCAACATGACACTTTTTTGCTCAGTGGTGATTAATTCTCCCAAACAGCTAATTTTCCTTTTACCTACTGTCACAAGGATAGCAGAATTAATTGATTAATTTGAATAAAACAAGGACTATTTTAGTTTTGTCTTTCCTTTGCGGTTTAATTTTTGCTGTTATGTTTAAAATTAGAGAAAAATAGTTATACCTCTCGTTTCCTGCTTTTAAGGAGAAAAAGCCAATTAATCTCTACCTCCAGAATTTATTCAAGTGAAGACTGAGAGTAGAAGAAATTGGCAGTTTTCATCTAAGTCTGTACATGTAAGCAACATTTTGGTCAGACAATCAGACCACAGTAATTATTCACCTAGAGGCTGTCTGCACGTCCGTGGCTGTGTGTTGGGATATTTATATCAAACCAGTGCTGCTTTCGGTGTTTTCTAAGAGTTTTGCAGAACCAAGTTTGAGGCAGATGCACAAAATAAGGAAAATTTTAGGACTGGATTTCTTCTAAGCATTTCAGAATTTTAAAGTAAATGTGTTTCCTTTTGAAGTAAATTTATGTACAACAATAGACCTGATACTATTGCACCAAATCAATTCATTTGCATTTAAGACATTCTATAACCCCTTCTAAATTAAGAGTAAAATTCTAATATATTCAAACTATATGTTCAAACTCTGTTAAAATAAGAGAATGTCAATTCATAGAAATATTGATATTATGGCTGTTGGATTAAACAAAAATATCCATATAATGTTTTCACTGGGTATTACAAAGGACACATAGCAACAGTAAGAAAATTAACTTGCTTAAAAATTTTCATAAATTAACATTCTCATCAATGTCCATTGTTCCTTTAAAGCTTTTCTTGGTATTCAATTGGACCCATTAAAATATCTTTTTATATTTGTAGTGGGTAACAATAATGAACATAATGCTGCTGCTATTATTACTGCTACTACTAACAATAAGAAGACAATAATGGTGGAAAATAATAGGGAACATTTATTAAATTCTTGCTAGGTGCCAGGCATTCCAGTATGTGCTTTATGCAGGTTTTCTCATTTAATCCTAAACATGACACAGATACAAATTTGGTTTTTATTTTAAAAACGATAAAATTTCATTGAAGAACATTCAAATCTTTCTTTTTAAAGTCACATAGCTAGTAAGAGTGGAGCTGAAAGCAGTCACACTCCGGAACTCACTCTAGCTATTACATTCTACTTATTTCTCCTCCTCACCACCACATTTAATCATGTAATAAAGTAACTATTATAATGTTATTCTTTCCGGAATAATTAAGGGAAAAAAAATGAGAAATCTACCTGCTGAGGCTCCAGGGTTTTCATCAAAAAAGGAGGAAAAAGATTGGAGAAATGCCTATACCGGAGGGCATATTGGTAGACTAATAAATAAAAAATGGTTTTGAAAGCTCTAATCTGAAGTTGTTTACCTTTTAAACCGATTATTAATTTTTCCCACTGTGGCTTGGAATAACATTTCTCCACTTTGAGGAAATGACCTAGTTCCATCTATTTCTAGCTTTATTCTTCTCCTTTTGCCCTCTTCCATTCAGTCTTTGTCTCACACCTTCTTCCCTGACGTAAAGTCCTCTCTTGCTCTTCCTTGACTCAGTCCATTCCCAGCCTCCCGAGAAGGCCAGGTCTTACTCAGCAGTGTTCTGATTTTCCAAGAGGTCATCTTAACTAGTATGGGTAAACAAAGGTAACTTTTTGAAAGTGGGCAAAACAATCAAACAAGTGAAACAAAAAACTTAAAAAAAAAAAAAGGTGCATTGTTTTCAAGCATAGTTGTATAATCACAACCCTATAATGTTAATAAAGATTTAGCTATGAATGAATGAATTGGCTACATATGATACTATTATCATCTATCACCTCCATTCACTAAGTTTAAACTTTAAAATCTAGTTGTTTCAGTAGTACTTCTTAGATAAATACATTTATCGTTCAAAAACTAATATCTCTTCTATTATTATCTATTCACCAGTAACTTGTATTCATTTTGTCCCTGATCTCAGTTCTTCCATCAAATATTTACTATTTTTAATACATGTATGATACTACACTAGATGATAGTACAGTCTGTATTAAGGAAAATAAATATTTGAATAGTAACCCTTAAAATACATTATTAGGCTGGTAGAAGTTCTCTGAAGTATGGGAGCACTGTTTTGGGTTTTTTGTTTGTTTGTTTGTTTTTTTGTTTTTTGGTACTGGGAATCAAACTCACGACCTCGTGCTTGTCAGGCAAGCACTGTGCCGCTGAGCTATGGGAGCACTGTTTTGTAAGAATATTCAGCAAAGGAATATCTAATCTCTGAGGAATGACGACAGTGTGTAATGGGTGACACACTAAGAGGACCGTGAGCTGAAACATGGGAGTAGGGTCTGAAGGCACGTGCAGATTGGATGGTGCAGCGTTCCCAGGAAAGGAAACAGAATGGCCAGTGATCATCTTAACTCTGTTCATGGTGTATGACTGGCATTCGGTACAAGGTTGTGAATGTACACAGTGAGACTACAGGGACAAGAATGTTCTAGATAAACCAAAGTCTTACTGGCCACATGACAGCATTTTGGTTTAAACCTAAGAATAATAAACATCTACTGAATGGTTCTAACCCAATGGTACAAAACAATCAATTAGAGTTCCATTTTCAGAAGACATGGCTGCAGAGTAGGGTTCGCTGGCCCACAATGGATATCCGGGTTGGAGTTAGCAAATAGTTCTTGTAGGTTGTTAGAATCCCAGGGAAAGCTGGTGGCACTTAGACAAATAGTGATGAATGGGATAAAGGCCATGAGGCCATCAGACAGATTTGACATGTTTCCTGTTTATTCTTGCAGGAGGGAAAGGGTAGGTATAATTTATTGGTAGGTAGGTAACAACAAGGAAAGGAAATCTAGAAGACGAGCAGGCTTTTGCAGAAGTATTCATTTAGCAAATATTATTACATGTTTATTCAAGCCCCTTCCTTGAAATACATAAGCCCTAAGTGCCTCTTAAGACATTTCTTATTTATAAAGTATTTCTTTTCTTGTGCCTCTGGAATGATACCAGCCTTGTAATCAATCCTTGGAAGCACTGAGGAAGAAATGAAATCATTTTATGTAATTTTTATCTTGCAGAGTAGGGTTGACTTACTGTACGCCAGACACTGTTCTACCTATGACTTAAATCAAATCAATGTAAAATATGTAAAAATTTGAAATGAAGAAAACTCTATCACAGGATTTACTATGCTAACATTATTTTATTTGTGTCAAAGTACACAAAAAGCCACTTACATATTTTGTTATGCGTGTTAAGAAATACATTTTAAAGGTTTTAAAACATTCTTTAAAATTATTTTATTATAGTAGGCATGTATCATTAATGTACCATTTCTAAGACACATTAGAAGTTACTTTTTGACTCTTCTAAATGCAAATACTACACATTTGGCATTTTTTAAAAATGTGATACCTTTTTAAAAAAGTATATTAAAAAATTGTTTGGATGTTGCTATCAACTCAAAATGAAATGTAGAAAATGAAACAAGTCCTTATGAACTTTGATACTGGGATGTAATTAATTTAAAATAAAGAACTGTTGGGCCGGTGAGATGGCTCAGCGGCTTAAGCGCCTGCCCGGCAAGCGCGAGGGCCCGAGTTCGACTCCCGGAACCCACATACGAAAAAGGGGCCAGTGATATCGCTCAGCGGCACGGGCGCCTGCTGGCGCGCGAGGTCCTGAGGTCGACCCCCGGTACCCACAAAAAAAAAAAAAAAAAAAATAAAATAAAATAAAATAAAATAAAGAACTGTTTTCCATCCAGTGACATCATTCCGAAGTTATTTAGTGCTTGGTCTATGTTGCACACTGTTCTTGGATCAGGATAAAGCAGAGAACAAACCAGATAAAGTGTGCCCGTCTGTGGGTGGGGAACGCTAAGCTGCTGTTTATATAAGGTCTTCAGCGAAGACCAATCACAAACTTTCGCCCTTGTTACAAAAAAAATATGTGGACATGGTTTATAAATAGATATTTAATGCTAATTTTTACTCTTTTCGGACACTAATTTTAAGTGTCAGAATAAACATTAATTGATGTTTGTATAGACTTACATAAGCATATGTATCAGTTACAATACTAATTTAAATGTTATTTAAGTAAATATGTGTGTGTGAACTTTTAACTTTATTAATTTTCTACTTGTTACTTTGAATGTTTTAAAATTTGAATTCAGACCCTTTGTGTAGTCCCGGACCAGACCGTATAGCCCCCAGGAGAGGTCAGGCTGGTGCTGGTGTCAGGTGCCGCCTGCCGACCTGCAGTCAGCGCGCTGGGTCAGCTCGGGTGTGGCCCGATCACTCTGCAAAGCACGAGACTCAGTGCAGTGCGGTGGGGACAGAGAGAAGATCGCTGTGCTTCTTGAAGGAGGAGTAAAGTCTAATGAGGTGCGGATGTGGGAATCGTAGGCTATCGTTAAGACTAATTATATACAGCTAATAAAGGGGAAAATATACTCGTTGGCAGTACTTTTTGCTCAATTTTACGAAATTCTGTATATAACAGATTAAGTGACTCTCGAAGTTTAACTAAGTAGAACTCTTAACTATTTGAAGAGTAAATTAAATTCCATTAAATTATATATTTTTAGCATTTTATAGTTTAGAACATATATTTACATGGCTTTTTATATGACCTACATATTAAATTTGCATAAAGATATTAATTTCTCATTTTGAAATGTACATATCAAACAACCATTTTTTTTTACATTTTGTTGTTTTTGTTTTAGTCAGAAATATTACTGAGTCATTAAATGAATATTTTAAGTAAACTAACTTTTATCAGTGTCTGTTTTTAGTTCCATTTCTCTTTAAAAATTCATTTACTTGTATTAAATTATTTATCAATATTTTCATACAATTAATAATTCAGCCTATGTCATCAAACAAAAAAGCTAAGTGAGAAGCAAGTTAGTCACTGAGTACATACTACTTAGATACTGATACTCCTCAAACATACTTTTAAAATGTAATTTTGTGGTCCCTTTTTCAATCTATGATACAATATCCTATTGGTTTTATCTATCTTCTGGCAAGGTTAAAGTAATGAATTTTTTTTTCTTCAAAATCAAATAAAACAACAAAATATTCATTAATTACCAATGATGTTTCCTAATTTACACTTACAAATCTGTTATTTCCTGATTCTGTTTTCTGTTGTATCTCTATGAATGAAAACTCTTCAAATTGTTTGATGCTCATAAAGGGAGACAACCTTTAAAGTGATAAAAACCTACATTAAATGACTATTTTTTATTTATCACTGGAATTACCTTTACATAGCCATCCCAGTGTTTGTTATTGTAGTTTTTAAAAGAAGGTATTATCAAAAGATGTTTTTTTCCATGAAAATTAAATACCAAGTCATATGCTACTGAGATACTGCAAGGTAGCTGTCGTAGAAGTAGTGCAGTTTTAAGTTCTTTGACTTCTCATCCTCAATTTAAATTAGATATATCAAAAAAATTAATTACATATGTCATTACATATGACCACCTAAAACAGCAGTATAATTTACCAGTTCATAATTTTTATTCTGAATATGTTTTCAAAGAAATTAAAACAATCCTCCATTCTTTGTTAATTACTATTTTTTTATTATTTGTTACAGTTTTTCTCATGTATTAATGGACATTGTATTACTACTATTTTGAAGATATTGGAATTTATATTCATTTTGCCTTATTTAAAAATGGACTTTTCTACTTTTAAATTGTGAAAAAGTCATCTCTCCCCAATTTTCATGTATTTTCTTCAGAGCTGCTACCGTGGTAATTACAGATAATAAATACTACCTCTCAATACATTGCAATTAGAATAATAAAGTACACCAACAAAAGTAGAATAAGTAGCAGTAAAGGATAATACCCTCTTGAATTTACCGTGATTTATTATATTACCTCAATTTCCCAATAATTTAAACCTTTATTTTGCATTAATGTTTCATTTAAAGTAAGAACATATCGTTTTGGGTGGACCGGAAGGCTGAGGAGGAGACGATGTGGGAACATGCTGTGTAGGCAGGGAACAAACCTGGGTTACAAAGACTCTTGGCCCAAATTGGTGCACATTCAAGGACTAAATCTGATAATATGCAGAACAGTGGTAGTGAAAATAATAATGACAGCAGTAAATACACAATATGGTTTTGAGCAAGTCTCATTATTAAGTTACTTAATTCTATAACAATCCTTAACTATAATCACATTTATTCTCATTATATTATGAGAAAACTAGCACCAAGAGATTAAAAAACTTCGGCCAGCAAGAACACAGCTACTGGTTGGTAAAGGAGGAAGATAAATCTAAGCACCTTGATTTCAGAGTCTCGCTACTCTTAACTCAGCCTGCACTGTCAATCTGACGAGCGTTACTGTCCCTACCACTGATGGTTGTAGTAATCCTGTTATTATTAAGACAAAAATAATGCACATTTTAGATTCTTTGATCAGGTACTCACTTTAAAGAAGTCCTGGGTGAATAATGAGTATTTATAATGTGGTTTACCCTTGACTGTGTTCATTAAGAAATTTCATTCAATACTATTTATCTTACTTATTATAAATTTAATTTAATTAAAAAATGAAGAGTACACATCTGAATCACAGTTTGACGTCTTCACCTCCCTACTGAGAAAGTTCTGGTATGGTTCTCTGGCATGATAGAAAGTTGCTGCCCACGTATGAGTCTTCTATGTTGTTTGCGCTCAAATTTGGAGGGTATCTTTATTTCTCAAAAAGATGTATATAAAGAGGCTGGGAACTGCTTTGCCAAAACACAACATTTCCACTTCAAAAAAACACCTTAAGGACAGTCTTGTTTCAGAATCTTAGTATGGCAGATAATAACATTGTACTTTGTAGTTTTTGATCTCATGTAAGATCCTCAAGAATCAGTGCTGCCACTGCATGTTCGTGGTTCTTGGTGTTTATGTAGCACTTACTGTGACAGAACATAGACAACTATGCTTGCAAGGGAGCCTCCGAGCCCAGGAATGGGAAATCTTCCTACAGCAATAGGCTAACAAGTCAGCGCAGAGAAGACCTGGGAGACTTCCGCGTGAATGATGTGCTGTGCAGATCAGCAAGGTAAGAATTAGTGAAATTTACCAGCTACATGAGGGGACTCTTTGGGAACTTCCTTGACTAAAAAGTGCTATGGAGATAGAAAAGATTCCTTTTCATTTTCTCTAAGGACAACTTGTAATATTTGCAAATAATTGATGACAATAATGTTAGAGATTACTTGTGAAAAACGTTCATCTTCATGGCTGCATAGTGGGATTAGTTATTTATGTTCCCGTTATTAGTTATTTTGTGGACTAGTATTTGTAGTTGAATGACATAGGTCTTTCATTTTGTTTAATCAGAGCCAACAATAATCCATATATGAAGTTGTATTATGTTTTTCTCCATCTTAAAAAAAAGTCCGTGTAATTTAGATTCATCCAAAAATCACAATGTAGTCTGCCAAAACCAGAGTCATTTGCATTGAACATGTGCGCTAATTGTATCCATGTATTCTGTAGAGACTAATTCTAATCAATTCTGTCTAAACAATCTGGATTTCCCATCAATTACTATGCTTAGTCACTGACAGAATTCCTGCCAATCTTTGGGCAAATGCCTCCCTGTGCTGCCAGTTTAACACCCCAGAAAGAGAACAGCGTGGCAGATCTCCTTTGTGTATTTTGCCTGCCCACCTTGTTTAAATGTGAGAGCCAATTCCTATAAAATCAGAACATCAGTGTCACCATACTTAATATATATTTTGTTGTTCTGACTATATTGAAACAGTGTATTATCCCAGTTTTCTGACTGAATTGCCCATTAAATCTTTGTAGTATTTAAAATAGATAGATAGATAGATAGATAGATAGATAGATAGATAGGTAGATATAGATATATACAATATTCTGGGTATACTTTAACCTTTCTAACTAATGTAATGTTTCTTAAAAGGTGAAGTAATTTTTTCGCTTTGGCATTATATGAATTTTATGTATGTAATTTATTTTTAACATTTTTATTTGAATGATCAGTCTTTTTGCTCCAGGCAATAGGAACGCAGTAACGAATGTCTTCATTGAAAGAGAAAAGTTTTTGAATAATATTGTCCGCTGACTTTACACTGGCCTGGGAGCTGCATGTTTGCTCCTTTCCCGCTTCCTCCTCCCTTTTCACTTACAATTCTTTCTAACTCTCTCACTTTTTCTACTCTGTTTTCTTCAGTATTAAGTGTTTATTATGTTCAGGTGTACAAATGGCAAAAAAGTTTCATGGAAGTCAGTTTTCATGTCCGTAGTTGAAGAAAACAGCCACAGCTAGGCAAGCAAATATCCAGGACGGAACATCTGGGTTGCATTGTAGGCTGTGGTCACATAGTTGAAACACGAATGTGTGCGAAATGCACGTGGAGCTGTTTATAGTGATAGTTCTCAAGGAGGAGGTAGCAGACACTTGGAAGACGTCTGCTTATGTTGTCTTTCAGAGGCTGTTGCAGTTTTGTCATTAAGCTATCAAGGTTGAAATGATAACCAGGTTTTCCTTTGTTAGCCACCCTGTTATGTAAATAATTCTGAATGCTTTTATATACTCATTGCACAATTAAATGAGTGAAATAATGGGTAGCAGACATGCCTTACCAATATCTCACCTTATGTTAGTAATTTCTTGTCTCTCAGACTAAAAACTATGCCAATTGTTTTTGGTTCTTTTTCATACTTTTTTCACTACATTTGCAGTTGTTCTCTTTTTGTTGTTGTTCCTTCATCCTACTTAATAAATTTGCACCTTTTCTTTATTTTCAGTGACATTCTCCTAACTTGATTTCATCTAGATCAGCACTTTCTAAAGTTAATTTTCTGGAATAGTCATAATGAGGGAGATATTATTGGGTGCTCTGCAAAAAAAAAAATGAAAATATTTGAAGGTTAAATAAATTTGGAAAAACACCATACTCTATCATCCTTTTGGTACACATTAGCACTTTGACCTGTGCTACAATAAAGAAGTTAATTTAATGTTGATTAATCCAACATTGCTGTAAGCATCTGACCGAGAGTCTTTTTATCATGGAATACCAGCGAGTCTCTCATGAGAATGACACTCTGTGTTCCATAGATCAGTGCCGGGGGATGCCGAAGAATGCTACTAGAAGGAATTTCTAATATTTTCTTTATGCTTATTATCTTTCTGATTGTCTCCATCTTATGCATTGCCGTTGACATAATTATTATAAAATTACACTGCAAATGCTTAATAAACCTTTGTGGACTAGATTAACTACCTAAATGAAAAAGAGAATGAGTTTAAATGAAATGAAAACTCAAAAATGGAACATTTAATAGTTACATAAAATAGCCTTAAAATTTCAAAAACAACCACCCAACTAGTAACATTTTAAAAACTAACTCTTATTTATGTACTTATATCAGAGAAGTGTCTGTAAAAGGACCATGAAGGAGAATATTTAGTCATCTTCTTAAAACACACCTAACTAACTTAAAGATAGCAATTGCTAATAGGACAAAGCAAATCACTACTGATTTTGAGAACTGCTTTGTTCATTTTTACTTCCCTATATCTAAATTGATTATTCTATTTAAAAAGATAATAATGGGAAATGAATCTTTATTTTTATTTTTTTATTTTTATTTATTTATTTTTTTGTGGGTACCGGGGGGTCGACCTCAGGACCTCTCGCGCCAGCAGGCGCCCGTGCCGCTGAGCGATATCACCGGCCCCTTTTTCGTATGTGGGTTCCGGGAGTCGAACTCGGGCCCTTGCGCTTGCTGGGCAGGCGCTTAAGCCGCTGAGCCATCTCACCAGCCCAATCTTTATTTTTAAATTCCTACTTGAAATCATTTATCTTTGGTTACTAGAAATTTTAAGACTATAGTATTTTTCCATGTTAAGTAAAACACTTACGTAAATATTGTGGAAGTCACTTTCAGAACGAGGATGTCTTGAGTCTTTCAATCTCCATGAATAGTATTACCTTGTTCTTTTAAGTTAATGAAAGGAAGCAGTAGGTATCATCAAAGTGTATATTGTTTAAAAAATCAATGAGGGAATTGCTCTCTGTGTTGCTCTTTCCTCTTCTTTTTCCTCCTGCCTGGGAGCGTAGGAAGAGCTTTCGCTAGCCGCTAGCTGTACAGTCTGGAGTCATACCTGCTAAGTCCGCGATAAAATTGAACTGGTGTTGCAATCCAGCTGGATACTGGGCCTTGGTGTTTCATACCAGAAAGCTAATTATTGTCTCTCTTTTCAGATTTTCATCCCACCTAAACTACTCGTCTGTTCGATTGCTTATTTCATTTCTCTTGCTAGGGATAATTATATGTAACTCTTCTTCTTTTCCTTATGTAACTATAAATTATCAATATATTTTAATTGTCAGCTGAGATAAATAACCTTAGATTTCCAGAATATTTTTCACCTTAGCTGATCTATCATATATGAGTAACATTGATGTATGTTATGCGGATCCAGGTTTTAACATTTCTAAAGGCTCATTAGTACTTTTGTTAATAAACAGCATTGATAATTTCCAAAACTTGGGCCTTCTTTGTAGTAATGAGATTCACATCATATATTGGAAAAGTATTTTACAGGTGTTCAAATACCTTCAAGGGCCGGGATGTAGCTCAGCAGTACAGTGCCTGCCTGGCAAGGGCGAGGCCCTGTGTTCGATTCCTGGTACCAAAAACAAAACAAAACAAAACAAATATGCCTTCATATATTATCTTATTGTTCCTTATAGCAACTCTGTATAAATATAGGTATTATTAAACCACATAACAAAGGCGTGGAGTCCATATTAGTGAGAGTAACTGCATTTTTTCTTTAAGAGAAAAAACAATAAAAACAATGATACACAATTTCAAAACAAGATAGTAGGAGAGTAACATTGGTTAATACAGTAATTGCGGGCCGGTGAGATAGCTCAGTGGCATAAGCGCCTGCCTGGCAAGCACAAGGTCCTGAGTTCGACTCCTGGTACCCACATACGAAAAAAGGACCGGTGATATCGCTCAGCGGCACGGGTGCCTGCTGGCACGCAAGGTCCTGAGTTCGACCCCCGGTACCCACAAAAAAATAAATAAATAAATACAGTAATTGCATTTTGCATCCTATGCATAGTGAGTGTTGGGGCTTAGACAACACATCCAATCTTTCTTACTCCCTGTTCCTAAATGTGTGACTAGATTAAACTACCTCATGTTGCTCTCTGCTTTCATCTTCACAAGTGTTCTATCTCCATGTATATATATGTTATCTTCTACATTTTCTCCTTTCCTAAGGACACCAGGCATATTGGATTATAGATCTACCTTATTGAATATGTCCTTAACTAATAACCTCTTCAGTCAGTAACCTTATTTCTTAATAAGGTCATGTTCTTATGAACTAGGAGTTAAGACTTTAACATGAATTTGGGGCACAGGAGGGGCACAATTCCACCCATGTATTTATCTTACTTTATACTCAAAATATTGCTTCCTGCATCTTTAACATACCACAGTGTACATTTAAATAATATTCTATTAATTCATGACAAACCTAATAACCTTATAGTATATTTTTAATTATCATTCACTCATCCTTTCTATTATTATTATATTTTACTTCTATATAGAAGTATGAACACCATATTACATAATTATCTTTCCATTAGTCAGACAAATATGGTTAACAAAACTAGTAATATATGTATATTATTTTAAAATGATTATATATATGCATTCTTATATGTATGTAACTAGATTTGTCCATTTCCTTTCACAATAACAGAATACCCAAGACTGAGTGTTTATAGAGAAGAGGATGGTCTAGCCCACAGTTCTGGAGATGAGATGGAAGGCCTCACTCAGCCCTGGCTGCGTGACTGAGGCAATGTGAACAAAGTGTCACTCAGATTGCCAGTGACTCTCTAGAAGCTAGGTGTTGTAATAAGTTTGTGATTCAGCCACTTAGTTTGTGGTTTTGTTACAGTAGCTCTAGGAAATTAATGTAGGCATAAATAAGAGGTCAAGGGGAAGCGAAAATGGGATCCTAAAAATTCTAGATTCACTTATTCCCTCAACAAGGCAAAAAGTAGAAACAGAGAAATAAAATGCAATTTGGATGGGACAAACTCAAGGTCCTGCATAGCAGACTTAATTCAAACATTACAATTGTTGCCTTCTATGTAAATAAACTGAATATCTGAATTAAGAGGCAGGAATTGTCAAGCTGGATAACTGATGATCAGCTTCTCATAAAATTTATATCTATTAACTTTATTACCCTGTAATTTTAATCCTTAGTATTTATCTATGAAAAATAAAGCATACATCCACTAAAATACACAAGAATTTTCATAGGAAGCATTATTCATAATAGTAAAAAAACAAAGCCAGAACAACAGCAACAAAGAAGACATATCCTAGTGGTTCATTTATAGAAAAATAGATAAACTAGTATATTCCTACAATAGAATAATATTCATTAATAAAAAGGAACAAAGTACTGATACATGAAATAGATAATTTGAATAGCATAATAGTGAAATAGAAGTTAAACACTGCAAAGTATATTCTTAGGTGTCTTGCTCTTATAAATCAGATGAGTTATTTATTTATTTTCAGATGAGTCATTTTGAGGGGCATTGAGGGGTTCAATGGAAAGGAATTTGGGGCTACTGTGGCCATGAGATATCCTGTATTTTATAGTGATACGGGTTAGATGAACCCAGGTATTTGTCATAATTGATTAAAATATATATTTTTAAAATATTAAAAAAAATTTACTTATAGCATAACAGTCTTTTCTACAAAAATTAGATACATCTGTGTCTAGTGATCAGTGTATACCTTTTCAGTCAACTATTATACTGCTATTACTATAAATATCATACTGATCTTCGTATTTTGAGCCTCCTATTTACTAAGTACTGTGCACACATAGTGTTTTATTTAGGCTTCAAAATTACTTTTAAGTTAAGTAGGATAGCTCAGCGGCATAAGCGCCTGCCTGGCAAGTGTGAGGTCCTAAGTTTGACCACTGGTACCCGCATATAAAAAAAAAAAAATTAAGTAGGAAAGGTTCATTATGATTATCTGTACTTATAGAGGTGATAATGTGGCTCATTTGTTTATCCAAAATTGGCAAAATGATCAGTGATCAAAGCAAATGCCCTCGCTCCCTCTCTCCCTCTCTCCTTCTCTTCTTTCATCCCCTTCCCTTCCCTCCCCTTCCTTCCCCTCCCCTCCCCTCCCCTCCCCTTCTCCCCCTCTGTACCTCCCTCCCTTCCTGCCTTCCTTCCTTTCTTTCCTCTTTCATTCTGGAGATTAAACCCAGGGTCCCACACATGCTGGACAAGTGCACTAGCACGGAGCTACACACCCAGGCCGAAAGGAAATATTAAATGACAACATTCTTACTCTGATCGCTTCAGTTAATGTTTTCTACCAAAGGTTCTGTTGTATGTGAATTTAATTTCTCCCACTGTTCACTTAAGTTGCTTTCTCTTATGTCTCGTTTATGTGATGTACTCATTTTTGTCAGGCTTCATGGCCCACTGAAGGATCACACGTCTGAAGCCGGTCAGTCCCACTGTACTCCCACGTTCCTGAGTGAGATCAGTTAGTGCAGCCAGGGGCCCAGTGACCCAGTGACAATAGTGAGGGGTTTTTTTTTTGTTTTTTTTTTCTATTTGAGGACACAGATTTAGAAGTGGAAGAAATGGAATTCAAAATATCTTTTTACTCTAATACAGAAAACACATTTTTCATTCCTACTCTCCTCCCATCTCCCGCTTTCCTTGCTGCATCAAGAAGAAATTAGGTGGATTTTGATAACGATTAAAATATCTTTGTTTTATGAAAAAAGGGCCGGTGATATCGCTCAGCGACACGGGCGCCTGCTGGCGCGCAAGGTCCTGAGGTCGACCCCCGGTACCCACAAAAAAAAAAAAAAAAAAAAAATCTTTGTTGACACCTTTAGTTTTTACAGATTTCTTCGGCATATGATGTCGCTTCGAAACGAAGTTTAATGTTCTATAATTTTCATGAATAATGGAATATCTTAATGAATAAAGTGAACATATACAAAATCTAAAAAATTAGAAAAACTGACTCCAAAAATAGAATTAAACTTCAGTTCTGTGTTCAGAAATTGATCAATGATTTCCAAAATTACATTTCAAGAATTACATAGAACATAGATGTAGGAAAGATAAAATAAGGAGGGATGAATACAAATTTAAATTCTCTCTGAAAAATAAGGTTATCCTCCAAAATAGTACTGATTATTAGGGGAATTTATTTAACTTAACAAAATATATCCTTCTGCTGAAAACTACCGAAGCAAGTGTATGCTAAAATAAGAGAAAACGTCATACGCTCTCATTACAAAGGATTTTAAAATCTTAGCCTCAGAAGGTGGTTTAAGTGAATGAATCCAAATTTCTCTTATTTTGAATTATGGATTCACAACCACAAACTTAACCTTCATTTATATAGTCTATACTAAATTATATTTAATAGTGACCATCTTTTCTGGTAACTTTAGTGTCTAGATTTCTACTTAGTGTTTCTCTTAAGTTACACAGAAAAATAATTGAGATGATCTCTGTTTCACAAAGACTAACTAGTACTTACACTTATTAAAGGAAAATGGAATTGTCTGAATAAATGACTTGCGACTTTTCTGCTAACCGTTGGAACCTGGGGAACAGTTTGACGTATCAGATGGTGACTTCTAGGCAAAAGTGCTCAGAATAGTTAACCCCTCCTTTTACACTCAGCAGACCAACTGCTTACAATCATCTAAAACTGCTCCAATAAAATGATCAGATTATATCATGCCATTGCCACCAACCAAAGCTGTTCAGCAAGCTGAATATGACAAGAGGAAATGATGTAGTATTTTAAAAATTTGAATAGAAAAAAGCAAGTAAGAGTAATTCAATACAAGTATGAGATTTGTAACAGGTATCATCTTGTGAAATAAATTGCATAACACATCATTCTCCTTGAATATGACCTAGTGGAGATACATGTTAACTAAAAAAGATTCATAAAACCCCACAGAGGATCTCTGTTTGCATATTTAACCTTGTCTGCATTTTATTTTAGTACCACGGATCCCCTTGGGGGGATTTTTTTAGTAAGCCTTTGGTTCACTCTGCTCTCTCACTGTACTATTTCATAGTTGTGGCACATTATCATCAGCTTTTTTATATGTTCGTATTTATCTCTTCTCTGTAGTATAACTCTGTGAGGGTGAAAAAATATGGTTTATTAATTTATGTATTTCTTTTATTATCTTATTAATTTTATGTATGAATTTATGTAATTTATGATCCTTAGTTTATAACTTTACGCATATTAGACATTTAATAGTTTTTTTGTATTTGTATGTAACACTTTTCATTATGAAAATTGTATTGACATACTTTATACATATCATGCTTACGAAAGTGTATGATTTTCATTCTTTTTAAAACATTGGTCAGCAGGTCTCACTATTAATTAATCTGAGGTGCTGCTTGTACTGGATCTTGAATTTTTAAAAAGTAAGTTTATTGGTACATTTTAGGTATACATTACGATCACATTCATCATAAGGATTTGAACCTGTACATGCTATATATTGATTGTTTTTCTTTTTTTCCCAGTCCCCTACCCTCTCTGCAACCCATCTTCCCCTCCTTATTTACAAAATATTTTTTCCCTTTTTTCCTTCTCTTCTCATTTTTTTCTTTTCCCTTCTTCCCCTCTCCCGTCTCCCTGGTTCCCCTTCCCATTGGAATACTTTCTTCCAATTTCACAATGTCTATTATACATTTTGGTCCTCATCTACACTTTTGGTTGCTCACATCAGAGAAATAATGCAGTATTTACACATGTGTGTCCAATTTATGGTCTCAAGGTGCATCCGTTTACGTACAAATGTCTCAAGTTTATCCTTTATGGCTGAGTAGTACTATATTGTATAAAAAAACCACATCTTCTTTATCCATTCCTCAGCGATATATGTGCACCCATGTTTATAGCAGTACAATTTATAATAGTTAAATCTTGCAAACAGCCCAAATGCCCATCAACCGAGGAATGGATAAAAAAGATGTGGTATTTTTATACAATGGAGTACTACTCAGAATGATAAACTGGAGACTTTTATAGGTAAATGGATGCAACTTGAGACCATACTCATCAGTGAAATAAATCAGACTCCCATGTGTAAACATCTTATTATCTCCCCGGTGTGAGAACCTGAAAGAGTAAATAAGGTCTAAAATTTACAATAGAAATTGTGAAATGGGAAGAAAGTGTTCAAAAGGAAAAAGGAACTAGGATGGGGGAAAGGACAGAAAGGGAAAGGGAAAAAAATGCAAGTCAGTTATACTATTATTGTCTCTTAGTTGATTGAAAAGGAAGGTCTGTGCTAATATCAATTAGAGAAATTTTTATGTCCATATTCTGTATTCTGAGCAACTACTTTAAAGATAACATGAAATGTATTAACTATTGTTATTTTCCTATTATTTTGTTATGAAATATTTTTTACCTTTTTTCCATAAAATAAAAAAATAAAAAATTAAAAAATAAAAATGTTCTTAAGAATACTAATACTGGGCTGGTGAGATAGCTCAGCGGCATAAGCACCTGCCTGGCAAGCGTGAGGTCCTGAGTTCGACTCCCGGAAGCCACATAAAGGGAAAAAAAGGGCTGGTGATATCGCTCAATGGCACAAGCGCATGCTGGCAAGCGCAAGGTCCTGAGGTTGACTCCCGGTACCCACGTAAAAAAAAAAGAAAAAAGAATACCAATACTTTCCTTATATAGTTATTTAAATGATTAAATTTTAACAGTTGCATGATGTGATGCCTTAACTGTACTGGGCAAAATGCTTGTTACCAATAAATAAAAACTAGTGCTGTTCTTTATTAAAATTATAGGAATTCTCTCTAAATAGAGAAATGAGGATTTTTTGATCAGTCTCTTGCTAAAACTGTTAGATTTAAAAAAAAATCTCTTTTTTCAGTATAGCTGTAGACTCTTAAATGCGTTTCTTACTATTAAATATTCAACATATGATGTCTTATTCCCTTGTCCTTTTATAGTCTTTTTTTCTTATCTGACCAATGATATCTCCATAACCAAATTTCACTTTTATTTATTTCTATATATGTATGAATACAATTTATAGCACCTTTCTTACAATTTTTTTAATAACAATAAATACAGTAATGATTGTTTAATTACATTGCAAGCAAACTATCATTTAATTTTTGAAGTTCCCCAAAGAGATGATTTCATCATTCTCAATTTACAGGAAAGAAAACTAGAATTAAAAGAAGTTCATTATTTTGCAAATATGATGAAACCAGAATTTGTGCCTGTTTCTTTGACTTTCTTTTTACACCTCAGTAGTCAGCAGTATTATGACCTGCTATACGGAAGCATCGATCTTTAGCTAAGAAGGTCAAAGTTTTTTATTTTGATATTGGTGTTTATATGGAGGGTTTTGAAGGATTATAAGACCATGGATGCAAAGATAAATTCTGTATGAGAGATGATGTAATTTCCTTTGTACATATTCAGATATTTGTTATTGACACAGCAATTGCACCAGGCTGAAATTATCAATAATAATACAAAAAATCGGGCCGGGGATATAGCTCAGCGGCACAGCGCCTGCCTGGCAAGCGTGAGGTTGTGAGTTTGATCCCTGGTACCAAAATAAATAAATAAATAAATAAATATAATAATACAAAAATTTAAAGACTTCGTGCTAGAATTCAATTTTTAATACATATTAGTAACAATTGCATGCAAAATTTTAAATATATGATTATATATTTTCCTTTATTGTGACCTGTCAAACTTTGGAAATCGCTGTTTCTCAAAGGTTATAAACACTGCTCAATACAAAATACTGTGGAAGTAAGTTTTTTATGATCTATAGTTTTACTATGCTGTAAGAAGGCATTTTGTTCGTAACTGCACACACACATTCACTTCTGTAAATGTTTGTGTATAATGGTTCCTTTTATTTCTCATAATAATTTGTTTAGAGAGATTTTATTGGCCTAATATATGTTTGAATATTGGCTCTTACTTAGTTTTCATAGGAGGTGATCAGGTGTGACAAAGCTAGAGGAAGGAGTGGAACCCTGTACCCTGCTTTTACATTTGTATTCTGTCTGACTTAAAGTATTCCAAACCTCAAACCAGCCTTGGAAAAGTAGAATTAAAAATAAAATATGTAAAAGAAGGAATCTTTTATACTTAATGCAGGATTCTAGTGAGTAGCTTTAAAGGATCAGGAAATTAAATCTAAATTTTTCTAAGGTGAAGAAAAGCCTTAATGACTGCTTTTCTGTTCAGCTAAATTGGAATGAGACATATTTCTTTCTAGGTCACTAAGTTAATAAAATCAAGGATTTATCTCCATTGTGGTTCTTATCAGTCACTGTTATAATTTGCATTAGGACATTTTGTTTTGTTTTGTTTTAGAGCAGTCTTTTCTTGTGCTGAGTTATCCGTTTTTTCAGGTCTATGAAGCTAAGTGTTTAATAAGCTATGTTTCTGTTCTCTGGGGAAGAAAGACCAGGCTAGAATATGAAACATTATTGCCTTTCAGTAATGAACGAGGGAGGAAAATGCCATTCATTTAATAGCTGCTATGTGTCAGACACTATTAAGCATCTTACATACATCATTTCAATTACTTCTCATCCAACCAAGTCATCCAGATATTGTTCCAATTTTATTGATGAGGAAATTGAGGCCCAGTGCATGTGGTAATTATTTGTAGTTTTATACCTTGAAAGTAGTAGAGAAATGATAAGAACCAGGTATCCTGTGACCTCAGTCATTTCTTTCTATCACTCTTTCAAAGTTTTTCTTTTAATTACTGTGTTCTGGGACAGTGATATAGCTCAGCGGCACAGTGCCTGCCTGGCAAGTGCAAGGTCGTGAGTTCTATTCCTGGTGCAAAAAAAAAAAAAAAAAAATTACTGCGTTCTCCAGCACATTTAAAAGTAACCACTTCAGCAGTCATTCACCGCTGCCTAACCTATGCAAGGCCCTGCATGCGATGGCCAGCAATGCAAAAACAAATAAACCAATAATCATTCAGTTATGTCCATGCTACTTAATATTTACAATATGTAAGAAAACTGGTTCTTATTGTATATATTTCCCCGCAATTAGATATTTGTAGTTAGAATGTATTTTGGAAATGTATAGTAGTAAATGTATTGCTACTCATTCTAATAGTTTTATATGAGATAAAATCACTTAGATGTTAATGAAAAATCAAGTTTATAAAATGTTAATGTAATATGATAACCATATAAGTATACTTCTAGGATTTTGTATTGTATTAATAAGATGTGGGTCTGTGATTAATTCATCCTTATGAGAACAATATCTAAATTCGTCAGATTTAAAGTTTATGGCTATAGAACTATTTTTTTTTCTCAGACTATGTTTTTATTTTTTTAATTGTATGCTCTCAGGACCCAGTAAGTTTGCTTTGTTTTTGTATTTTATTTTTGTGGAGTCCTTTCTTTTCCTAGATCTGTAGTTTGTGTACATACACTGTAGAAAGATTTAGCTTTTTGTTGCACTCTTTGTTTTAATCTGTACTTCTACATTTTTTTGCACTTAGCAAAACACAGCAACTCTACTAGGCTTTTTTTTTTTTTTTGTCTCTCCAAGAGAGGGTCTTGCTATGCAGTTCAGGTTGGTCTTGAACTCACTTTGTAGCCTAGTGTGGCCTCGAACTTGCAACAATCCTCCTGCCTCAGCCTCCAGAGTGCTGGAATCACAGGCATGCATCACACCTGGCCATCTACTACACTATTTTGAATGATAGGTTATTCTATCATTTTGAATTCTTGTTTGTATAAAATAAAATGTATTTTAGAGAAAGTCCAGTCCAGTTTTCATAAATGGTAAAATAAATGTGTCAGTTTTAAATTCTTCATCTAATCGAGATCAAGATGAGGGCCCATACCGATGACTCATGGTGTATTTCTTGATTCACTTGTCACCTCTACCTGATGCTGATCTGAAAATATGGTTGTGTGTGTGTGTGATGTGGATTTGAATCCACTCCTCAGTTTGTTTGCTGTGGTAGTAATTTTTATATTTTTAAGAGGAAACTGCTCTTCTTTTTCCAGTAGAGGTGACGTAAATTTACTCGACAAGCCTTGTCTGGAATTCACTGTGACCCTTTCAGCATGAGCAGTTGGAGTTAAAGTTGGAGAAAAGTTCATTTTCTGGTCACTTTCATGCCCTTTTAGAAAAGTATTGTAAGATGCTAACAATGCAAAAGTGGTGGAACAATTTAGGACAATTAAATCTACCATGAGAAATAATGACATTTAATTTCTGTATTGAGCAATCCTGTTTTATGTGTCTTTTGTTGTAAGGATGTATGATTCAAATTTATTAAACAAAATAATTAAAATACTTTATGTTAATAAAATAAAATACCGTTAAGGCATGGAGTTGAAATGTTCCCCGGAACTCATGGGCTAAGGGCTGTGTTGCTAGCTGATGGTGTTTTGAGGAAGAGATTGGATCATGAGGCTTCTCAGTTCATCAGGTGGGTTAATCCATTGATGGGATGACAATTAAATGGCATTATTGGGAGGTAGTAGAATAGGAAGTAGGCCTTTTTGAAGGGACTGGCTCCTGGGTGTGTGGCCTTGGGACTATATCTGTTCCCAAAAGCTCTCCTCTTTTGCTCTTTCCCTCTGTTACTTCTGTGAGCCATGAGGTGATCTGCTTCTGCCACCACATGGCCATAATTTTCTTCTCCACTACTGACTCAGAAGCAACTGATCCAAAAGACCATGGACTGAAACCTCTGAAACCATAAGCCACAATAAATGCTTCCTCCTTTAAATTGTTTTTGTCATGTGTTTTTCACAGATATGCAAAGTTAACATGAATAGCATTTTTATAAGCTATAATCGAATTATTATAGACAGCTAAGTTAGGTAGAAATATTGTAGGCAGTCAGACAGGGCTAGGCCCTCAAGGGAGTCAGTGCAGAAGATAAGAATACATTACAACTGTGACTGGAGGCGCATCCCTTGAAGGTCAGGCCTCCAGATAAAGGTGACATGACCAGGCCTACATGCCTCACCAAGAAATAAGCAATATACTATAATTGGTATCACCTGGTCCAATAAAGTCTAGATAGACATCAGTCACTCAGGTGAGTGACCGGGACCTCCTGACTCTTCCAAAAAAGGTCCTTGTTCTTTCCACATACACTTGCTACATGACTTGCTTTCCCACTGGATCAACATTACCTCAGCAGCTATACTTTACCTATAATCTTATTAGTTGGTCATAATTTTGTCCCATGTTGTACCCACCTTGTGATTTTGCTCTATGAAACTTCCTTTGAGAAGTGTACTCACTGGCAACCCACTCGGATCCCCTCCTGTTTCTCAGGAGCTACCTCTCTCAGTAAAGTTTTCCTACTCTTAACCTCTGTTCTACCTTAGAGTTATTTCTTTGATTTTGGGGAACACAAACTCAGCATATCTGACAATTAGCAGATTGGAAGTTACAATATTTCCTGTAAATCATTTGCAGATCCTACATCAAAATTAACCTCTAAAAATAATTCTATCAATGTACTTATTAAATTATTTTTAAAATATTACATTGTAATACACACTAAGAAACTTTAGAAAACAATACATTGAATGAAAGTAAAGGTTTTACCACTTTTAATATGCAGATGTATTTTTAGTTTTTTTTTTTTTTTTTTTTTTTTTTTGTGGGTACCGGGGGTCGAACACAGGACCTCGCACGCCAGCAGGCGCCCGTGCTGCTGAGTGATATCACCGGCCCTTTTTTCGTATGTGGTTACCGGGAGTCAAACTCAGGACTTCGCGCTTACCAGGCAGGTGCTTACACCACTGAGCCATCTCACCAGCCCAGTATTCTTATTTTAACTGAGGTTTCTTTTGCTATTTGGAATAAAAGTCCTTCAAAAGAAGACTAGGTTTTTAGGGGGATGGGGGGACTATGATAGTTTATTAAACTAAAATATTTATTGAGCAATATTTTCAAAATGAGTTATTTTTAAATCACTTGAATAATGTTTAAGTATAAAAATTGAATTAAAAAATAAGTCATTAGGCCAGTGAAGTAACTGGATTAAGTATCACTTTTAACTAGTTTTTCTGACAACGTTTGCATATACATAATAAAAAAGAATTGCTTCAGTATGCTCAAACAGAACTAAAAACTATGTTAGAAAAATCATACTTTATTTTGGGTTTTATCAAACTTTCAAGAAGAAGAGGAAGTTGCTTCCACTATATACTCTCTCTCTCTCTCTATATATATATATATATGCATATAATTTAATCAGAATATTGGAAGGAGGATTGTTTGTTTGTTTGTTTGGTTTCATTTTTCTTATTAGGGATTGAACCCAGGGCATCCACACTGAACTACATCCCTTGCCCCCAACTCCCTTTTGGCATGGGGTTAGCCTAGGCTAGGTTTGAAATTTTGATCCTCCTGACTCAGCCTCCCAACCTGCCAAGCTGGATTTTTTTAAGATATCAAAATAAGGCATAGAATGCAAAGCTATATAATTAAACCAGGAGGCATTTTATATTACTCAATTTTAGAATTATAGAATTTTAGTAATTATTCATCTTATTCATTTACTCAGTCTGTAAGTTAAAGATACATGTGATTGGTGAAATCAAAACAACCAGTTCTTTGGGTTGATGAATTATATAAAGACCAGGTCAACAAGCAGTGGCCATCATTCCAAAACTACCTCATGTTCAACCCTTTTTGCTTACATAGTACCTCTGACCACTTTCTTAGTATAGGAGAGAGGTGAGTAATTGTGACGGAGACCATCGGTCCCACAAAGCCTACAATATTTATTATCTGATCTTTAAAGCAAATTTTTCCTGACCTCTATAATGAGATAATACATTCATACCATAATATACATAGCTATTGACCATGTTGTAGTATGTACTTTTAAAATTATTTAGCAGAATAGTGTTTGGACACAGAACCAAGGAGCTCTTCTAATATTGACTCCATTTATGCTTCTCTGAGTTACAACATTTATATTTATGTGACAATTATAACTACCTGTTCTTCAGCACGAACAGGTTTCATATAACTCCTGTCGATAGAATGATTAATTAATGCATTAATCAATTACTGAGCACTTGCTTTGGGTGAAAAATGTGTTAAAGACTAATGATATAAAAGTGAATAATGTCGTTCATTGGCCAGTAGAAGGACCATCAATAATGTAAATCCATTCTTGCTGCTATGAATCCCCCACTCGTACACTGAAACGGTAACCCCAATGTAACTGCGTATGGAGATGGGCTTTCAGGAGGTAATTTAGGTTAAATGAAGTCATGAGAGTGGCGTCATAAGTGGGGCTAATGGCTTTATACAAGGAGAGAAAATTTTTCTCTCTTTACACACACTCACATGCACTCACCCACACACAGAGGAAAGGTCAGTTAAGAACACAGCAGAAGGGAGGCCTTCTGCAGGCCAGGAGGGGAGCGGACCTGCTGGAGCCAAAGCTGCTGGACATTGATTTGGGACTTTTCACCTTCAGAAATGGGAGCTATAACACCGTTTAAGCTGGACAATCTGTGCCATTATTTATGGCAGCCTGTAATCGCCTGGAACACATACACACAAGAGAAAGTGGAGTCTGTCTGGAAGGAAACTCAGCTTTCAGTTGCAGGGAGCTGAACCCTAATTTAGAATGCCTAACTTAAAAGTGAAAGAAATTAATCTTTTACCTGGAAGATCTCAGGTTTATGTGGCTTTATTTGTCTCTTCATCTGGGTGCTCAAGTCATGAATCGGAAATCTGTCTTTCTCCATAGCTCTTGTTCAGTTTGTTTGGCTTCATTTTAGGTTTAGCTTAGTATCCCTTGTCACCTCCAGATTAATTTGACTTCAGGTAGGGTTTAAGATTACCAGCAAACTTTCCCCAGTGTTTTCTGAATGTGGATATCACTAATCTCTCTTGGGTGGCATGCCTACCCAGAAGCAGTCCATGTGACCAAGGTGGTAGAGGAGACAGGCATGGTTCCCAAGCAGATTGAGAATATGGCCAGATGATACTCCAGAGGAAAATCCAGGTGTTCTGATAGTGGCTGGGACCGGATGAGCAAATTGATGTCAGCCACATTCAATTAATTTGAAAGGTTGTTTTAAGGAAACATTCAGTAGCACACTAATTCTAAATACTTAAGATTTCCTACAATATATTTTTGAGACATTTTGGACTAGAAGGAATGTGACTTTTTTTTTTTTTATGTGGGTACCAGGAGTCGAACTCAGGACCTCGTGCTTGCCAGGAAGCACTTGTGCCGCTGAGTGATATCACCGGCCCTTTTTTTTCCCTTTATATGGGTACCGGGAGTCGAACTCAGGACCTCGCGCTTGCCAGGCAGGTGCTTATGCCCCTGAGCTATCTCACTGGCCCAGGAATGTGACTTTTGTCTCTAATGATATACATCTGATGTTGGAAAATGAAAGGGGGGGTTGGAGGGAAGGGAAAAAAAAATTGAAATGTGGTATGTACAAGAATCAATTCCCCACAGTGAATGCAACCATGTACTATAAACATGTAGTAATAAAAGTCAAAAAATAAGTATTCTATGGGAGAGAACAACACTAAATTTTTTGGTAAAATTTGAAGTTCTCGTGTTCTGCACCTCCTGGTCATGTCTTAGTTAAGAAATTTGAGACTTCCAATGTTTGTGGGATTTTATATCTCTGATAATGAAGAAATCATAATTTTATTGAATGTAAACATTTTTCATTGAGAAAATATTATGCTTATGTTTACTCTTAGCACCAAAAATTTCTAAAAACCTTTATAAAAAATTTAGGCAGAAATATAACATGCTTTTTTTTTTTTTTTTTTGAGCCGGGAATCCAACTCAGGACCTCGCACTTGCCAGGCAGGCACCATGCTGCTGAGCTTTACCCTCAGCCCATCATGCTTTTAATGTATTTTATCCTCTTCACTTATTATTATCTCTGTGTGAATTTTTAATATTTTCAGATGAATGTATAAAATTATTAATATGCTGTAGGTTTAGTACTGTCTTACAAATTAAATATTAAAATGATTATAAACTTTTTCACTTCTTAGAATTCTTTTCTATTTCCTATTTTTCTTAAAAATGACTGAAATTTGTATTATGTAGTTCTAATACCTGAGCCTACTTTAAAGAAAATTTTGTTCTTTTAACTATTATGCATCTAAGCATGTAGAAATAGGAAAGAAATAGGTACTTGAGAAACTAATTAACTCAGTATAATGACTTTTCTAAATTTGTCGTGTTTTCATCTTTCCTCTCCCCCTTCTCTTCCTTTTCGTCCTTCTCCTCCTCCTCCTACTGGTGACTCTTACTGTCAGCAGTATTAATACAGGGCAAACAACTTATCTGTGACCAGCAGTGTATTCACAGATGCTTTATGACTTATCTCTTCTTTTTCTTTTTCTCTGAGTTTTTGTTTATAGTATATATTGTTTATTAGCATATATTTGCATTACGTAATGATTACTTTCCTTGTGAAGAGTTGGAACATGTATGTAACACCTCTCAATTCTTTTTTGCATCCATTTTCCCTCCCCTCTCTACCTCCCTCTATTTCTTGATGCTTTTCACATTTGAAAATTATGTCTTCTTACTTCCTGCTATCTATCTTTTATTTTGCTCTTTACTTATATTTTGTGTTTCTCATATAAGAGAAACCAGGCAGTATTTAAGCTCCTGTGTAACTTATTTCCTTAACATTATGGTTTCAAGGTACATCCATTTTCTCACAAGTAACTCAAGTTTATCTTTTTTTATGTCAGAGCTGTACTCCATTGTGAATAAATACCACATTTTCTTCATCCATTCATCCGTTGCTGGACATGTAGGCTGCTTCCAAGATGTAGCTATTATGAATCGTGCTACTGTAAGCACAGGTATGCATGTATCACAGTAATACGATGCCTTTAACTCCTTCAGAAAGATGCCTAGAAGCGGAACAGCTGAGTCAAATGGAAGTTCTAGTTTTAGTTATTTTAGAAATTGCCATGCTGATTTCCATAGTGGTTGTACTAGTTTACATTAAAACCAACAATGTAGAAGGGTTCCTTTTTCCCTGCAGCCTGGCCAGCATTTATTATTATTTAATTTCTTGATGATAGTCATTCTTGAATAAGATAGAATCTCAGTGTTGTTTTAATTCTCACCTCTCTAATGGTCAGTAAAAAAAGAACATTTTTTTCCCATGTAGTTCTTGCCCATTTGTACTTCTTCCTCTGAGAATTGTCTATTCATTTTAATTTCCCATTTTTCAATTAGGTCTTTTTACTTTGGGAAGTGTAATTTTTTTTTTTTTTTTTTTAGTTCTTTATTCTAGATATTAGTTCTCCATCTGAGGAATAGCTGGCAAATATTTTTCACATTCTGTGGCTTGTCTTTTCACTCTGTTGGTTGTTTCCTTTGTCGTGCAGAAGTATAAGCTCATTTGTTGATTCTTGATACTATCTCTTGTGTCATTTTAGTTTGGTCCAGAGAGTCCTTGCCTACACCTATGTCTTCAGGAGTTTTACCTAATGTATTTTCCAGCAGATTAAGTGTTTCAGTTTTACCATTTGGATCTTTGACCCATTTTGATTTTCCTTTAGTACATGGTCAGATACATTTGTCTAGACACAATCTTCTGCCTGTGGATATCCAATTTTCCCAGCACCTTTTATCAAAGAGGCTATCTTTCCTCCAGTGTGTGTTTTTTGCCCTATTTTCAAAGAACAAATACATGTACATGTTTGGGGTTGTTTCTTATATTTTGTTCCATTGATCCACGTGTCTGTTTTTGTTCCAGCGTCATGCTGCTTTTATCACTGTAGCTTTATAGTATAACTTCAAGTTGGGGATTGTGATGATACCAGTTTTGCTTTTGTTACCCAGGATTGTTTTCTCTAGAGCTGTGAGAAATGCCATTGGTATTTTGACTGAGATTACATTTAATCTGTGTATAAGTTTTGGAATATGGCAATTTTGACTATATTGGTTCTCCCTATTTAGAAATAGGGATATCTTTCCAGTTTCTGATGTCCTCTACGATCTCCTTTTTCAGAATACTGTAGTTTTCATTGTAGATGTCTTGCACTTCTGTTTTTAGATTAATCCCTAAGGATTTAATTTTTATTGCTGTCATTGTGAGTGGTATTTTTTCCTAGTTTCTTTTTCAGTGAGTTTATTATAGCTTCGCAGAAATATTATTGATTTTTGTGTATTGATGTTGTATCCTGCTGCATTGCTGAATTTGGTTATTCAAAGAGTCTTGGTGGAATTTTTGTCTTTTCTTCGTAGAGGACCATGTCTTCTGCAAATCATGATAACTTGACTTCTTGTTTTCTATGCATATCCGTTTCATTTCTTTCTCCTGGCTGATTGCTCTGGCTAATGTTTCAAGGACTATGTTGAAAAGAAGTGTAGAGAGCAGATGAGCTTGTCTTGTTCCCGATTTTAGAAGGAAAGATTTTAGTTTTTTCCCCATTAAATACAATGGTGGCAGAAGGTTCCTCATAAGTGACTTTTGTAAAATTGAGATAAGGTCTTTCTATACCTATTTTCTTCAGGGTTTTTATCATGAGTGGATGTCAGATTTTGTCAAAGCCTTTTTTTGCATCTATTGAGATGATCATGAGATTTTTAACCTTGTTTCTGTGTATGTGGTGGTTGTATATTTACTGATCTGCATAAGTTGAACCATTCCTCCATCCCTGGGATGAAGCCTACTGGGTTGTGATGTGTGATGTTTTTGGTGTTTAGATTTGGAATCAGGGTAATGCTGGCTTCTAGAAATATCTTTGGGAGTACTCCTCCTTTTTAATTTCCTTAAAGAGTTTGAGGAGTATTTGCATTACATCTTCCCTTAAATTTTTATGTAATAGAGCAGTGAATCCATCAAGACCTGAGTGTTTTTAGTTGTTAGCTTTTTTTTTTTTTTTTTTTTTTTTTTTTTACTATGACAATGGGATTGTTCAGTTTTTTTTTTTTTTTTTTTTTTTAACTCTTATTGGTTCAGTTTTGGTAACTCATATGTATCTAGGAATCTATCCATTTCTTCTGAAGTCTCTGGTTTATTGGTGTACAGGTTTGCAGAATGATTATTTTCTATGCTGGGCATTCATGTTTTATAGCCTGTTTAGCTTAGCTAGCTTTTTATTTTTTATTTTATTTTATTTTATTTTATTTATTTTTTTGTGGGTACCGGGGGGTCGACCTCAGGACCTCACGCGCCAACAGGCACCCGTGCCGCTGAGCAATATCACTGGCCCCTTTTCCGTATGTGGGATCCGGGAGTCGAACTCGGGCCCTCACGCTTGCAAGGCAGGCGCTTAAGCTGCTGAGCCATCTCACCGGCCCAAGCTAGCTTTTTAGTACTATCTTCTGTAGACTTGCTAATTATTTTATTTATTAGGACCATTTACTGTTTAGTTTTGTCTTCTTTGTGCCTGCCATGCACATTATTTATGTGTTTTTTTTAATCTCCTCTGTTATTCATTCTAATAACTTGGCTGTGTGGCTTTTGATTTCTTCCTCATCAATGCCCCATGGATCAGCTTTGGGGGAAATGGGTGTTTTTGGAGGCATTTTATTGCATTGTCCTCTGATGTTTGTTTGTTTCTCTTTTTTGGGGGGTTATTTATTTATTTATTTATTTGGTACTGAAGCTTGAGGGTTGATTGTAATGGAAGGTTTTTTGCTAGTACGGAGACCTCTTTAGTTAATGTGTAATGCATAATTTTCAGTGATGTTCTCTCCAGCTGTGGCTAATTATACTTCTTTGCCTCTGTCCTAGAATCTAACGACCTCCATTTATTTGGGTAGGGAGGCTATAGTGTATTTGGCCCAGTACCCAGTTCTCCAGGAATGGCTGCAGTATTAGTGACACAAAAGGAATCCAAATATTGGCATACAGAGAAAACCAATTAACAAAAACAGCTATGTCACCTTGACAATAGTAAGAAAATCCACAACAATAATAGCATCAAAGACAAAATAGATATTGTCATAGCCTAAGAACCAATAATGTACACCCTTAGCCATAGAAAAGAGATCTATAATTATAGTGTAAACACTAAGACAATCCAAATATTGACATACAATAAATATTTACTAAATGGGACAACTTTACCTTCACTAAAAATAGAATAGTATTCAACAGTAATAGTATGGAGTTAACTATCTAATGATTCATAAAGATTAATGGTTGAACTAGTAAAGATTGTGGGAGATGGTATGCAGAGAATGAGAAAAGTAAAATTTGAAATATTAATCAATGAAAAATGAGAAGGAGGAGTAAAAAGTTACATAGAGTATCATATTGAGGAATAAAGGGAAATTAATAGTAAAAGAGAAAATAAACCTGAAAAAGAAAAAAAAAAAAAAAAAAAAAAAAAAAAAACCAGAGCAACATAAAGGAAAAAAAGAAAAATAGAAGAAAAAATATTAAAAGGAAAAAAGAAAAAAGTAAATCCCACACCCCAAAAAGCCTATGAGGGAAAAAGTAAGAGAAGAAAGAAAGAAAGAAAGAAAGAAAGAAAGAAAGAAAGAAAGAGAGAGAGAGAGAGAGAGAGAAAGAAAGAAAGAAAGAAAGAAAGAAAGAAAGAAAGAAAGAAAGAAAGAAAGAAAGAAAGAAAGGAAGGAAGATTCATTCCATTATAATTTCTCTGTGTTTTTGAATCAGTGGTTTCTTACGAAGATCTAGCCTTAGCATTCACAGGTCACTGTTTTCTCCACCTGATTTACAGACTATAAATGTGCTCCTACCATTTTCATCTAGTGTCCTCACAAGGAGCCCAATGTGTTTGGTTTGTGGGGTCCCCTCCCTGCTCCAGTGGCCCCTCTGTCCACTGAGGCATGTCCTGTTTATGTTGTTAGATGGAAAAGGTATTAGCCCTCTGGTCTCTGCTGGATGTAGGCCTTGGAGCAGGATTTTAATCAAACTGTTGAACTTAATTCCAACACTTCAGATCTAGCCTCCTCTGAAAGCTATATTCACTGTGATGCTCATTTTTCACTATGGGGGTTACCCACCCATTCCCTTCTTGGCCTAATTTTAAAGTTCTTGGGGAGTCTATATCTAGTTCACACCTTCTCCTATGGCTGTCTCTCATCTAGTCACTGTGGGAGGATAACATGGGAGACCCTGAAGTGTAGTTGTTCTGTGGGTCGATTAAGCCTTTCCATAACAAAGCTTGATTAAACACTCTCTGGCAAGAAGACAAGTTCCTGGCTGGGTTTCTTTTTCTAATCAAGCTTGCTGTGAAGAACTCACTTTTGGAGTAAGACTTCACACTATTTTTGTAGTTTACTATAACTGTGTGCTTTACTTGGGGCTCGTGCTACAGGCAAGGTCTTATCCTTTTACCTAGAGCTACTGACTCTCCTGGGCTCACCTTCTCTCCTGAGGCCTTCATATATGATGAGGTTGATCAGTTGGTCAGTGCCTCTGCTGACTGTTGTCCAAGGAAAACGAAACCCAGAATGAGCTTGGAATCAGTGAGTGGCCATGGCCAGGGGATGGAATTTGCAGGGACAGAGGCTGCCCAAGGTGTGCTCTGCAAGTAGTTTGGTTCCTCAATCTGTTTCTCGTGCAGGGGAGGGCTCCTCCCTGACTTTTCTCTTTTACTTCATGCAGCATCGCTATGAAGGGTGTGTGCAATTATTATTTCTATTATGTAGGTGAGAATTTTGAGGATTAGAAGAGCTAAGTAACTTGTCTAAGCTATAATAGCTGGTAATTGACTGAACCAAGATTCATCCTCAAGTTTGTCTAATTTCTAAACTAATGTTTTTACCTTATGTAAAGCTGACTTCCTACCTCTCTCAGGTAATTTGAAAACTGTATTTTTCCAGATAATTTTAATAAAACCAATAGTGTATATATAATGTCTCCATTAACAAATTATGTATCATTCCTTTGAGTAGTAGGATGTTTCCTCAGAGTTACTAATAAATCATGTCAATACTAACTAAAATAAAGTAAATGAAATAAAATAGAATGAAAATAAGAATGTCTTACAGATAACATTTTTATGTTTGAAAAAAACTAACCTAAGATTTTTGTTGACTCTATGCAAACATCGCTTTCTTGTTTAGTATTTTGGCTCAAGAATGGGTTTGTGTTTGGTAGCAACCAAGGTCTTTAGTTTTCTGTAAATTGATATATCTCTTTAAAAGTTTTCGATCCATGGTACTATATGCTGTGCATTATGGCAAATAATGGTAAATTAGACATCCATGAGTGTATTTCCTAAGTGGGACTTACTTTTTTTCTCATAGAACTCATAAGTATACAGTCATATTAGTCACCTTTACATTATTCCAATGAAATACTTTAGGCAACTGATTTAATAAATAGAAATGGTTTATTTAGCTCAAAATGTTAAGGTTCTATTGCAAGATTGGGTAACCCTATGAGTTTGGGCTTCTGATGAGGACACCAGATGGCAATGGCAAAAGCTCATGTCAGAACAAGAGGTCACAACTTGAGCCAGGAAGCAGTGAGACTGTATCTCACCATCTTCTTCCAGGACCCGCCCCCCACAACCTAAAGACCTCCTGCGAGGCCCTACCTCTTAAAGACACACAACACCTTCCAGTGCTGCCACTTTCGGGACTCAGCCCTTGTATAATAGGGGCATTTCTAGAACACTCAAATTAAACCCATAGCACAGTGGAAGTGAATTCAAATCAACCAATATGTTTTCATAGTTTTAAATTTTGAGTAAAAAAATTCTTTTTGGATTGCTCAATTTCTAGATATATTTGGAACTTGTTTTACTCACTGATTTTAGAAATAAAAGTACCTGCTTCTTTGTCAGTGTAAAATTCTGTATTGATGGTTGACTAAGCCCCATCTATTTGGTTTGCTCCAGTGCAGCATTCAAGGCAAGTGCTCTACCACTAACTTACATCCCAGATCCTCCAAAGCTGTTTTTGATGTTGAAATAAAGCATGGAGTATTGATTTTATTGCCCCAAACATTCATTGTTCTAGTGACCTATACTTTTCTTGTCAGTAAACAATGATGCAAATTTTATAAATGTTTTTAATCCTCTTTTGGTGTATTTCTTATATGTAGATCTATAAAATGGCACTGTGAAACCTGTTTAAAATATTAATTAGTATGACCCATTAGTTCATTATTTCTATATGAGATTAAACTTATATGTGGCCATTTGCTGAGTGAAAAGACAATTTCTAATACAGAAACATTATATTGGTTGAAATATGTGAAAGCCACATTTTTGCCATTTTTTCAATCCCAAACACAGTGGACTTAAGAAATATTTGAAGATTAAGGTAAATGTTTATTGACAACTATATCTTTTAGTTTTGGGGTCTATATTTTAAAACCACAATATGAAAATGACAACAGAAATGAGTTGTTTTCTGCGTAAGAAACAAATCAAGAAAAGGTTTTTTTTTATATTTGTTTGTTACCATTTTATAAATACAGGGAAGTTGAGATATAGTAGTTGAATGCCTTATTTCTAGACAGAGTCTTCAGGGTCAAAAAGGAAAACCAGTGTGGGATGTAGAGAGTTGAAACAATGAATTTTCTAGCAGTATCTACCTCCTCATCCAGCACATATCATACCATCAAGCTTGCTAGTTCATTGCTTATTTGTTTCCATCTGTACAGTCACATGTCTGTTTGGACATTTCAGCTGCTTAATTTTGTCCCTTGTAAATTTCTCTCTTTTTTAAAACTTCTGCACTTATCATCTGGAATGGCATTAATAGCAGTCTCCCAGTATTCTTTCCCCTTGCAAAAGGAGCAAACACATCCTTCAGCATCCTTCAGTGTGCACATACTTGCCAAATGTCTACCCTTTTTGGACTTTTTATTTGTAATGTGTTTTATCAAGTGGCTTTTAATAATCACAAAAGACACATGTGTCTCTCCCCTCTGCTCGTCTATTGTTGCACTTCTCTTTTAGAGTGCATAATTTTTCCATCGTGTTTTTATAATTTGCTTCCAACTGAAAAGCCAAGTGGCTTTTCCTCAAGCCCTAGGTGGTATCCTTCTGGAAGTAGACTGTAGGGAATGCTGCAGAGGAAACAGGAACCTTTCTTCCTGCCTCTCGGGACTCTCATCTCTGCTCTACCTTCAAACTTCATATCCCTTAACAACTACAATCTATCAAATATACAGTTTATGTAAATAAAGTTTTACTCAGAATTGCATGTGTTCAGAATGATGCTGCCAAGCAATGGCAACTCAAATCCAAGTCTAACTCTACACATGTTTTATTCGTGTAGGCATGGTGCTCTCTGGAGATTAAATCCTCTAAAATGAAGCAGAAAGAGTCTCATTTAATACCAGAAGCCAAGAAACAAGGTTGCTGATTCCCTGAAGCATTTTGATGTATGCATTCTGAAAAGTTTGGGTCTTTCTTATTACTTTGGAAAAGCATTCTTTGGAAAAAGAGCAAATGACAAACCCAACTGTGTGTGTGCGTTGCACGGCAAAAAGCAAAATATTTCAGACATATCTATTAGAACACCAAAGGATGTATACCCATGTTGTTTCTTTTGACATCTGAGATTTAGGTTTATGTCTAAATCTCTTTGGGGATAACAATAAATATTGAAGTGTAAGAGACTGATGTCTGCATAGCACAGCGCTGCACTGTCTCATCAAGGCACATTATAGTACCGCATTGCAGGGAATGGTGCTTGGCGAAGGACACTGAAAGTTCAATAGCAGCAATTCACAGCTCCTGTTGTATGCATCTCAGCATATCTGTCATCTCCCTAACATGGAGCCACTGTGACTTCTGCCGCGTCTTGTGTTCTCTGTCTTAGCAGGCTGTACTACCAACCATTCATTTTCCAAAACTAGAATCCACCTTGGTTATTTTGTCCTTATAATTCCCAACATTTGAAGTAATTATGGAGAGCTATAGTTTTCTACCTTAACTATTCCCTGATTTCACTTATTTTCTCCATTTCTTTAATGAAATCCTTATTCCTTCAAGCCTGTATTCCAGTTTCATTTTCCACAAAGATGACAGACTCATCTGCATCAAAAACAATGAGATCATATTGTTTTTGCTTATGAAATACCCCGTGGTTGCACTTAGCTATATCAGGCGAGACTAATTTAACACTAGCTGGATAACTCACACTTAAATAACATAATTCCTCAGTCTTGTTTTTTTCCCTTATACATTAATGTGATCTTAAAGTGTCATTGGGAAGATTATAAAAGGTAGTTTTAGAAGACACATTTCACAGTGCTGAACACACTGGAAATAGTCAAAACATATTAGCCATCATCTTATAAAAATCTCTGTATTTTAGGCTCTTATCACCTCTATACCCTGTGATCCTGTCAAAAATTCGTTCTAATTCAAAAGCACCACATGGCTTTCAGGTCATTACTACTATTTTGTCACAATTCCCATTCTCTCTGTCTCTGTGTGTGTCTATCTCTTTCTGCCCCCTCCCACTCTTGTGGTACTGGAGATTGAACCCAGAGCTGCTCTACCACCCCCCTCCCTCGAACTTGGAATCCTCCAGCCTTAGCTTTCCAAGTAGCTAGGATTACAGGCATGGACTGCCATGTCCAACCCCGTTCTCTTTTTATCTGCCTAAAATGCCTTTCGTTGTCTCATTAATCTCACCAGGCTGACTGCTGGCACTCATCCCTTAACAATCTTGGTGTCAACTTTTCCAAGAAACTTTCTCTGATATTCCTTACTCTTCTCAGGTTACACATCTATATTAGATTCCGAGGCCTGCTCTAACATAGTACCACAAAATGAATGGCTCCAAACAACAGGGATTTACTCTCTCCCAGTTACGGCGGCAGCAGTCCCATTCTGTCTTTGAAGTCTGTAGTCAAGAACCCTTCCTTGCCTCCTCTTTGCTTTTGGTGGTGGCCATCAATCCTTGGCATGGAGTTGCCTTCTTTCATTCTCTGCATCTACTGCTACAAGGTATTCTCCTGTATCTTTTTCCTCTTCCTAAAATTATATCCGTCATATTGGATTGATGGCCCACTTTACTGCAGTATGACATCATCTTCATTTACAACTTTAGACCTGTTTACGAATAAGCACATTCTGAGGTACTAAGAGTTAACACTCGAACATACCTTTCTGGGGGAACACAGTTCAGCTCATAATAGTGTAACAGTGACCTTTACTTTCGTGTCACCTGTACATCTATAGTTACACTTACCCTTTTTTGTGTGTGGTGTTAGGGATCAAACCCATGGGCTCACACAGGTGAGGCAAACGCTGTACCACTGAGCTATAACCCAGCACCTGGACTGTATATTAATAACCCATTCATGTGTCTGTCTCTTCCAAAAGATTCTGACCTCCTACAGCATGTGGCACATCTAATCTGTCTTTGACTCTTTAGTTTAGACACATGGTAGGTTTTTTAATACATCTTGATTAAATGCATATATTTTTGTTCACTATCTAAAAAATAGGTCTTGTGATAAAAAGATTACAAGGATTGATAATGTCACACAATATCTAATAATCTGCTCTTTATTTTCTCATTAGTACAGAGAAAGGTAGTAGGAATGCTTTGAATCAGGAACAAAGAGACTTCAGTTCTTTTCCCAGAGTCTTCATTGTTTGAGCAGCCATGGGAAATTACTTAATTTCTTTGTGCTTATCTATAAAATATAAATGGCAGGACTTGTAGTTTCTAGATTCACTTTCAGATATTTATGTTTTGCATTAGCCATTCTGGAACCACCAGAGACTAAATTTATGGAGAAAGTGGAGGCTACTTATGAGGAGCCTGCTATGTCATGCTATGGAGTTTGTTTTTTTCTCTGGAGAAAATGGACGATCATGAAATCAAGCGAGGATTGCAATAAAGCTGTAGTGAGGCTGGTTCGGGGATGCACTATAGGTGGAGAGGCGCTCATCCCACCTGTGGAGCTGATGAGATATTGCAGGGAAGGGAGGAGGGGAGGCTTGGGAGGCTCAGGAATTTACCTGCTGGATAAATCCCCTGAGCACTTCGCCAAACACCAGCTACGATCCCATAGATGCTGCAGCCTACAGTTAAGGCTTCAGAAGGTGATGCCTGATAAATGAGTGAGACTGTATATGTTTTCTCTGAGGGTATGTATCTCATTGAGACCAATATTGAAGTTATGATACCTTTTAATTTTAAATTATTTGCATTATCCCCATACTTCCTTCAGAGTACCTTTGAGCAGGGAAGTGAAGCAGTGTTACCAGGCACGTTGTTTTATATATGTGTATAGAATACCGAAAAGGATAGTGTGGTCTGCTACTGCAGTTATTCCTTTGAAAATGTCTTTTGACTCAGAGTCATTTTCTGAATATAATATTCACATATAATTTCAGTCGTACTTTCTCTTACTATGCCCATGTATTCCATTCTTTTAACTTCTAAAAATGAACAGTGTTAGTTATTACCTATCTGTAGGGAGGTCTCCTGTAAAGCAAGAAGAAAAGAATATTATTTATCTTTGGAGATGGCAGTGGTCTTCCTGCGTGCTGCTTTCCTCTTTTTATTTCTGTTAATGAGAGTATTTTAATTAGTCTATTTATAAATAAGATCAAATGGCATGGTGATATAAAGAGTATGATATACGAACAGTTTACTAGGTGACGACCCCATGTGAACGAAGCAAAGTGGATTTATACTGCTGCATGGCTGCCTTTCCCCATCGAGCCCAAGTGACAAAAAGTGAAAGTCTCTTCTTCTGGATGTAAAATGCTTTACCTGGTTGTCCTTGAAGTTGTTTTCTTTTGCTTAGAATTCCAAATTGAAGACTTAAAGAGCCCAGATCACTCATTTTGTTTCTACCTTGTTGTATTTTTTTTTTTTTACTATTTATAAGCATTAATCATCATATACCTTAGATCATTTATGGAGTAAATACAGCTCTTTGGGTTGTGTTGCCTTAATATGTTATTGCTTTTAGGCATCAAAATAATCAATATTTAATTACTAATAAAATAATACTTTTAATCAAAATAATTATAAATGTAAACCAACAAAAATAAGTCCTTGAGAAATTACATATCTTATCCTGCTTCTCATAACAATACTGATTCAAATGTATGCCTCTGTATTTAATTCTACATCATTTTATGCATTACTAATGATATCTAATATCTTAGCTATGGATTGTTTCCTTCTCAAATTTTAATTTCAAGGATTGTCATAGCCTATGTACTTCCTTTTCCATTTCATATATTTCTTGAATACATGTCTAATGTATTGTGAGTAATACAGTACAGATACATTTTAAAATAGTAAAATCACATTCCATTATTAGCTTTTCAATAAAAAATAATAAAACTGTAACTCCTATTCTATACAGTTGCAGGTTTTTTAAATGAAAATAAACTGTATTTTTCAAAAGACTGGAAACCACTGTCTTACTTTAAAGCATTCTCCTAATTAAATAACATAATATGTGTGAATAATAAACTCTGTTATACAGTAGATATTCATAAAAATTACTTTTATTTTTATTGTGTGTTTATTATCAGAAATATTTATGAACCTTCCTCTGTTAAGGAAACAATACTTAGAGAAAGAAACAATGTAATTAACTGTTAATATTGACGGTAATATTTTATCTCTCAAGGTTAAGACAAAAATTATTATATGTGATTATTTCATTATAAAATTTTTTACAACATTGCATTAGGCATAAACAGCTGTTTTTATTTTATATTTATTATTACATAATTATAAAGCAAACTGAAAATGAAAGTGTTTACTTGAGTTCGATAGTAAAAAGTTTCATTAAAAGTTTAAATTATAGAGAATATTAAGTATTTACTTAATTCTCCGCGTTCAATGCAGAAACATCAATTGCCTATTATTGAAAATGCAAACAAGAAAATGAGTAACTTGTACTTACTTCCCTATGTGTTTAATTTTCCTTAAAAAGCTATTTGTAATAACAGACCCCCCTTCGTTCACTGAAACTTTAAAATGGTGGTGGTATTCCCAGCCACGTGAAAGCTATGAAGCATGAGTCCCAGATAATGTTTTGTTCAGAGGTGAATACTCCAGTCCTGCTTTATTATGTTTCTCTCAGATAGAGACTGAGGCCACAACTTTGAAAAAAACAGGAGTGGCGCATTCGCTGTAGGAGGCATTCTCCATTTGTGAGTTACACATGCTGCTTTCTGACCATGTGACAAGCTAGATCCCCTTGTGCCACACTTCCTAGGTGATATACCCCTGAAGCTTCTCTCTAGAAAGCAGATAAATACTAAAAATAAATATAACATGGGAGAGGCAAAGAGATATGCAATAAATATAGGAGAAAATTTGGGGGGAATTTTATAGAAAAGTAACTCCAATAAAAGCTGCATTGTATGGAATTTTATAAGCATTAAAGATTTGCAGACTGTCAAAGAGTTAAAGCCAAGCATGGTGGCGCATGGCTGTAATCCCAGCACTTGGGAGGCTGAGGCAGGAGGATCACCGTGAGTTTGAGGCCAGCCTGGGCTACATAGTGAGTTCAAGGCCAGTCTGAACTACATGGTGAGACTCTGTCTAAAAAAAAAAAAAAAAAAAAATTAATACATATAGTCCTCAAAAAATATCCTCTTTAAAATTTTAAATCTGTTTTATACTGATCATGAAATAATGACTACTCACTATATTTTTTTAAGAGAAAATTATTAAGAAACTGAAAAGTAACAATTACTCAACATCTGAGCAATAATTATAGTTGCTATAAATCCTTTAGTGATGATCTCCTATTCATGAGTAGAGTTCCACAAGTATTTCTTAATCTTTTAATTTTAAATTTCAACATAGATTTTTTTTCAGCTTGGTAAAGGAAGAGTTTATTTCATTTTTAATGGCTGTCTAGAGTCATAAAGTGAGGATTACTTTAAAATATGTTTAATCAGATTGTATATGTACTAAAATGCCTTATACTGTCTACTTTATAAGTAAAATAAATGTTCAAATCCGTAAAAACTTTTAAGATTCCAGATTTTTAGGATTTTTGATTTTATTTTTGTAACTGTGGTATAAACTTTAAATGTGAAGTTCTGTATTAGTCACCTCTGCGTTATTATAGTGAAGTACCCAAGGTGGGTAATGTATAAGAAAAGGTTTTGTTAGCTTGCAGTTTTGAAGGTTCAAAGTAAAAGACTGAGTGCCCCATTAATTTAGTCCTGAGAAGGAAGGAAACACCTCAGCATGGGCTTATGTGTAGAAGCAAATACAGCACTCAAACCAGCAGGAGTGGGTAGGGGGGAAGGAGAGAGAGAGAGAGAGAAGCCCTCAATATCTTTGAGGGCAAGCCCTCAATGACCTCAGGAACTTTCACTGAGCCCCACCTCTTATAGGTCCAGGATACCCCAAACACCACAGCCCTGAGGATGAGCCTTTAGATACGAGCCCTTGGGGGCTATGACTAAAACATATACAAACCAAAGCAGGTGTTATTTGCTCGAGAAGGGAACTTGAAGGAATGATATGTGAGATACTTTTGTTTGCTAACTACATACACATCCTCTGCCCCCACCCTCTTCCTCCTGGCTGCCAAACACTGATTTTCTGTAAGTGACTAGGTCTTTCAGAGAGGAACCTAACTTGTTGAACCTTCTAGGCAAACTAGGTTGTGGATGTCATTCCCTGGTGGATTATTTTAAGAATGGGTGTGTTGGGCCATTGTTCTTTTAAAGGGACGTCTGCTAAGTGGATTATTTGTACAACATTCATATTCTTAAATTGACGCAAAAGAGAAGGCTTTCCTGCTTTTGATGCTGTATACTCTCATCTCAGATGACCCTTGGCATACAATACCTTCCTTAAGTCCATGAGGCAAAATGTAAGCAAATTTTATAGAATTTAAGGAAGGAAGGACTTTCATTAATTTTTAGGTGCTTGTTTCTATGAATTATACTCATCCATCTGAAGTAATCATTTTATTTTTGAAATGGAATTCATGAATATTGAGTGAAGGTCGGGTGATGATTGTGATAATTTGCTTTATCAGACAGTACCCAGAGATGTATAGAAAAATAAGAAATTGAACTTGTTTATAAGTTCACTACATATTCATGCTTTGGGTGTAGCACAGTGGTTGAGTACTTGCCTAGCATGCCTGAGGCCCTGGACTCAGTGGATAGCACTGGGGGAAAAAATGGAAATAAACAAACAAACAAAACATCAAAAACTACATTATCAAACGTATTTCTACATTTTTAAGAATATTGAGTTCATTTTAGATATACCCAAGAATAAGTCTTTGATGTTCACAATTTTATACATATATAGTATAAAAAAATCTGAAGAGGTTCTATTTTAAAATTTGCTACTGAAATAGTTTAGCACATTGAGAAATAATACCTTTATACTGCGGTAAAGAATTTGTATTTAAATTGTATTTTGTCAAAATAAAATTATTTCAACCCATAAACATGAAATAACTACTTTACGTTCGTTTCTAGAGAAGTACAGTAATGAAATGGAAATTCATTCTAATTTGAGTCCATGAGGTTTCGTTAAAAATTCCTCAATGTTTGATGTTTCACAGTTTTTGAAGTTTTATATAGGATGAAACTGAAAATACACCAAGTTTTGTAAAATGCTGCCATACTTTCCATTATTGGTCAGGTGAGTCTTGCTCAGTTTACCATATTAATAGGAATAAGCTTGCATGCTGAGTATTCCACTGTGAACAGAGCACAGTACATAAATATGATACATTTTAGCCAAATTAAGCCCAAAGCATAGATAGATAGATAGATAGATAGATAGATAGATAGATAGATAGAATATGCAATATATGTGCTGGCCTATGCATCCTTTTAATAACTATATTAGTATTTCATAGGGACAGTGAACACTTTCATCATGCTCCATTGCAAAAATCATCTTTTTTTTTTGGTGGGTACCGGGGGTCGACCTCAGGACCTCACACGCCAGCAGGCGCCCATGCCACTGAGCGATATCACTGGCCCTTTTTTCGTATGTGGGTTCCGGGAGTTGAACTCAGGCCCTCGCGCTTGCAAGGCAGGTGCTTACACCGCTGAGCCATCTCGCCAGCCCTGCAAGAAGCATCTTAATGAGTCATACTTCAAGGTGACCACCCTCAAAAACATGTTTTCAATATGCATTTTTTTTGTCTAAGTACTAGTACTAGGCTAAATATTACCCTTCTGATGATATTAACATCCTAATATCCATAACCAGTGAACGTTACCTTATGTGGATAAATGTATTTTTCATATGTGATGAAGTGAGGGTTCATCAGTTTAGGGGTTAATATCCAAAATATATAATAAGATTGAACAGATAAATAGGAAGAAAATGACCGAATTAAAGAATTGACAAAAGGCATAGTAAAGATTTCAAAAAAAGAACACAATGGCCAACAGATATATGAAAATATGGTCAATTTCAGTAATCCTCAAGAGAGTGTGAAGCAAAACTACAAATATTTCACCTCATATCTAGTAGTATGGCTGTGAACAAAAAGACAAAATATAACATTGGCAAGGACATGGAGAAAAATAAACTCTTGTACACTGTTGGTGGGAATGTAGATTGGTATAGCCCTAATGGAAAACGATATGTAGGTCCTCGAAAAATTAAAAATGGAGCTACTGTATCGTCCAGCAATCCCACTTCTGAAAGTATGTGTATCCATGGAAATAAAGTCAGTATCCTAAAGAGATTATTTGTACTCTTGTGTTCGTTGTAACATTATTCAAATTAGCCAAGACAACCTAAGTATCCATCAGTAGATGAATGAATAAAGAAAATGTGATGCACACACAAAATGTACAATGCAGTATTATTTAGCTTTAAAAAAGAAAGAAACCCCATCATCAGAAAGACAGTATACTAACCAAAAGGGGGCAAACAAAAAAAGACAAATATAATCTCTCTTACATGTGAAGTAGCAGTGGCAGAGGAGTAGGGGGAAGGAGAGATATTGATAAAAGGAGATAGTTTCTGTAATTCAGGATCAGTATGTTCTAGTGATCTAATATGCAGAGGGGTAATCATAGTTAATGATACTGTATTTGTATAGTCATAATTTCCTGTCACTAGGGAAAAATATATGAAGCCTGCAACTAGATGAAGAAGCTTTGTTTTGGCTCACAGTTTCAGAGGTTTCAGTCCATGGTCACTCAGCTCTAAAGCAGGATTGTGATGGCAGAAGGGTGTAGTGGGGCAAAGCTGCTGCCTTCGTGGTGGCTGGGAAACAAAGCATACTGGGAGAATGTCAACAAGAAATACTCTCTCCAAGGGCACACCCCAGATGCACCTTCCAAAGAGACCCCAACTCCTACCAGCATATTCCCCTGTAACATCAGAGGGTTAATCCACGGATAAGGACAATAGCCAGATGATCCAGTCACCTCTTCCAGAGTCTCTTAATTCAGTCAAGTTGACAGTTAAGATTAACTGGCATAGTGTTGTGTATTTGAAATTTGCTAAAAGGGTAGATCATAAAATTTTCTGCATATAAAGAAAACAAGATGATTCTTTGACACGACGTATATGATAATTGTCTTTATTGGGGTAATCATTTCATAAGGCATACATATATAAAAGCATCTTATTGCAATGTCTAAATGCATATATAATTTTATTAGTCAAAGCTGGAAAGATAAACTCAAGTAAGATGAATTAGGGTAAAAGTTAGAAATGATAAATAAGATATATGTGAAGACACTTTCTAAGTTTGAAGGATTGCCAGATGTAGGGTGATTTTACTTTAAATCTTGGACTTAAAGTATACAGCAAACTTTAAGGTGAATGCTTAAATTTTTAAAAATTTGTAGTAAAAGACACATTGCCAAGAACTATGGGATAAGTGTGTTTGAATCAGGGCAAGTATTTTGAGGGATACTAATGGCAATGTATCTTTTACTTTTTATTTGAACTTTCATTGCATTTTCCCATCATACAAAGGAGAGTAGTTTACATACAATAAAGGACTTTACTTAGAGTTAGATTTTTTTGTGTTTGTTTTTAATATGAATCTGTTTTCTCCAGTTTCTACTCTGAATTCAAAGCATTTAAATGATTTCTGGTGTGTCATTCTTTCTGGGTTGTGTTTCTCTCAAATAGATTCAGTCTGTCTGTTATGAAGTACTTTTAACCTACCTGAAACAGATGACTGCTATTAATGGTGATATTTGCGATGATAACAATAGCAAAATTATCCCTTGTGCATATGTGTGATACTTCATGTATTTTTCTAATACAGTTTTTTTTTTTTTTTTTTTTTTTTTTTTTTTTTTGTGGGTACCGGGGGGACGACCTCAGGACCTCGCGCGCCAACAGGCACCCGTGCCGCTGAGCGATATCACCGGCCCCTTTTTCGTATGTGGGATCCGGGAGTCGAACTCGGGCCTTCGCGCTTGCAAGGCAGGCGCTTAAGCTGCTGAGCCGTCTCACCGGCCCATCTAATACAGTTTTGTAATAAGCTGTGAGATACTAAAATCGCATGCCCATGTTACCTTTCTGAAAATAAATTCTAAGAACTTTTTTTTGATAATTCTATCTGATATTTGTCAGTGCCACCTTCTAATGATAGAAATGTTGCTGTGCAGATTGTTTCACATAAAGTTTCTGTGGAAAAATATACTGAAAAAGTCAGCAGTGTAAATAATCCTTCAAATGCTTTTATAAGATTATGATGTTTTCACTGTAATAGTGGCTAGGATATATTTGACCATATTATTGCAGTCTCTTCTCATCCGTTATTGTGGGTTTGAAAATATCTTTAATATGATGGATGAATAATACTGAAAATCATCTTTAAATTCATACTTATATTAAAAGTAAACAATGAAATATCTAAGTTTAAAGCACTTCGCAACATTAGGTGATTTTATCTCATTTTGCTTTTTCAATCATAGTATTTTAGAATGAATACTTTTGACACTTTTGGAAAAACTGTAATAGTTGCCCTTGTGGAGTAAATTCTTAAAAAATCTGTGATCAGTATAAATTTATTTCATTTTTAATCTCAGAAAATGAAATATTAGGAAAACAAGAAATAGGACCTTTAAACATTTTTTGTGTTTTTTTTTTGTGTTTTTTTGTGTGTTTTCAAAATACAGTTCATCTTTAAATAATCATTTTTATAATGGTTATACTGTATTTTATGTAAAAATAATATTCCGGAGATTGAATCTGCCTTTCTCCCTTTGATTTTTAAAGTGACTTGATGCAAAATAATAACAGAATACTAAATTATTTTTAAAAATAATGCTTTTTTATATAGAATAGTGTTGATACTGACTATAAAGATATTATTGGCACAATATTTTTTTGGTTTTTATACCTCTTCACACTATTTCATTAATTAGAGGGCTCTCTTGACTATCTTTGATTAAGTAAGACATTTGGGAGTCACAGTGGTGATTAGTATTTATAACACGTTCACTTTTTAAATTTCTTAGAGATAAATATTCTATATGTAATCTGTGTTGTGATATGGAAGTTGTATTGGCTTAACTGCTAAAAACATGTCATTTAACTTGAAATGTCTTTTTTAAATGGATTTGCTTTGTAATAAGGAAGACAGGTCAGTACACTAAAATGTCAAGCTGCCTATCTGCAGTGTGTGTGGTAGAACAGCCACGTTTCCCTTCATATTATTACACAGTTGATCATCAGCTGCAGACATTCGTCTATACCGGGGAACTATGGGACTTGCTCACCCTGAGGATTAACCGTTCTGATGAACTCCCAAAAGCCTATGGCCTATAAGCGTTTATTAATTTTTCACTGATAAAACAGAATATATTTTTCAGTTAAAGACATTTACATTTTAATTTAGGGACTAAATAAAATCCTCATTAAGCCTGACAAATGGTAGCCTCGAGTCAACATAAGCACATTTCTACTTTAAATCAGAGTTCTGCCCTCCCTTCCCTTACGGTGCCAGTATCCTCGCGAGTATGCAGAGGTATGGATCACATAAAGAAATGAAGGTTTTGTTACAAAAGCAATAGGAAATCTAGCCTTGAAATCGTATTTCTGAAGTGAATCAACAACATGAAAGAAGGAATAATTAGTGTGTTCATTCTATGTATTTCATGCTAATACTATGGGGGAGTAAATCATTATTTCTCTGCGTAAAAAATATACTTATTGATACATTATTGAATTTAGGATTTTTCTAATTAAAATTTACAGTAATGAGACCACTATGAACATGAGTTTTTTTTCCAGAGGAAGAATTAATTTCATTACATGTACTTTTCCCCAAGAATAAATCAATCCAGATGTATTTAGTTCAATTTCCACAGAAGTGTCCAAGCTTTTAATTTCTGTTTCAGTAGTGGTATTTAATTATTCTGTTTAGAAATTAAATATATTATTTTAAATTATAGGCTATTGACATTTATGAAGTATAATCTAATCTGTGAAGTTTGAATCACTATTCAACTGAACATAAAAACATCAGGAAAAAAAAATTTTTGGCAATAGTGGGGTTTTGAACCCATGGCTTCATATATGCTAGGCAAGTTCTCTACCACTGAGCAACATCCCCATCCCATTTTTATGTGGAGATGGAGTCTCCCTGTGTATCCCAGGCTTGCCTCAAACTTCCCATCCTCCTGCTTCAACCTTATTTGATGATAGGATTAGAGCCATGCCTCTCTGTGCCCTGCTGAGAATCAATTCTTTGTTGTTGTTGTTGTTTTGTGGGTATGGGGGGTTGAACTCAGGACCTCATGCTTGCCGGGCAGGCGCTTATGCTGCTAAGCTATCTCACCGGCCCTGAGAATCAATTCTTAAACATGGCTTTATTGATACAGTTAGTACTATTATATTAATTATATAAAGTAAATTAACATATACATTTTAATGTTTAAATATTAACTTTGATAAGCTTGGATAAAGCTGTTCAATACTATGTTTACTCCCTTTAACACAAACGTCATCATAATCAATTTATTTTGCAAGTATCTAGTGACAATTTGTGGTTGTATTTTTTTTTGTACTTCAATTATTAATGGGAGTGGTTATTTGCTATCAAATAATCTTCCCTACCTTTCTTCACATTGGCAGTATCCTGTGGACCAGTTTGTGTTGCTTCAAAATATTTAACTTCTACCTCAAAATCATGGTGATTTCAACCAAGTATTAGTTAATATAAGTGAATTGAATGGATTGATTTTTATGACTAGTTTTTAAAAATATAGTACTACAGATATTTCTTTAATAAGACCAATGTTGCGAAAGCATGCAGTGCACAGACCAGTGAGGCTGAAGCAGGAGGACTGCATGTGCAAGGCCAACCTGGGAAATCTTGACTCAAAACAAAATTTAAAAAAGCGTGGGGATATAGCTCAATAGTAGAACACACCTGGTACTGCCAAAAAATAAATAAATAATTTTAAAAACCATAATGTCTTAAGTCAACCAAAATCTTTATTTAAATCTATGTAACTGGGCCGGTGAGATGGCTCAGCAGTGTAAGCGCCTGCCTGGCAAGCGCGAGGGCCCGAGTTCGACTCCCGGATCCCACATACGAAAAAAGGGCCGGTGATATCGCTCAGTGGCACGGGCGCCTGCTGGCGCATGAGGTCCTGAGGTCGACCCCCGGTACCCACACACACACACAATATATATATATATGTAACTGGAACTGAAATGTGTTGATGAAAATAATTATTTTACATTGCATAAGCTTACTCTCTGTTCTCTTTGTTTTTGCTTCCAGATGCAATAACAGAACCCAGTGTGCAGTGGTGGCGGGTCCTGATGTTTTTCCAGACCCATGTCCAGGAACCTATAAATACCTTGAAGTGCAGTATGAATGTGTCCCTTACAGTATGTATATTTCTATACTTTTGTTCTAAGAAGGAAAAAAAAAATTAAGTTTGTTTTACATTCATTGAGAAAAATATCCTCTGTGGAAACATAAAAATAACCATAAATTATAAAAGGAACTAGTTTTAGTTTGTTGGTATCATAGACTCAACCCATCACTGGAAAAATTAGATCTTGCCTACATGTTCTTGCAGCACTTAAATTTAGTAATATATTTTTATGCATACCTATTTTAACACTGTTTTAAATGCAGAAATGTAAAACATTTACGAAAATGTTGAGAATGATTATGTCAATCCTGCATCCATCCAGGTCTAAACAAATAGGACAGGAAAGGAAATAATATTCTTGTATAAATAGTGGTACAGAAACTGGTAAATTTTGAATTTGATAAAAAAAAATAGTACCTGAGCTTCATGTGCTATGAGCATTTTGAAAATTAGAAATATATTCACCCAGGGGGAACAGGCTGTAAGGAAATACAAGGATTACATGTTCTAAAGTACTCTTCATAATATATTTTCAACAGCCTCAAGAAGTATGTCTTTGTAACCCTTATTTCAGATACAGTATGAGGCAGCAATGCATTTTCCTTCAGAAATAATGACAAAATCAAACAATCTAACATGGAACATTTTCTGACTCTTCTACCCAAAATTTTTCAACATCTCATAAGAAAGAAATTTATCTGACTATTAATTAATTATTCACGGGATTTCTAATCACTCAGGAAATCTTGCAGTCTCTTACTAGAGATGCAGCTTATCCCAGAGATAGAAAACACCTGGGACCACGGACAGATCCCGGGGGCCATCTTCCTTTGATGTGTCAGGATCAAAATACCTGGGGTCACAGGTCACTGTGCCGAGAGGTGCACGCTTGCCTCTTCGGTACTTATCTAAAGAAGAGCACATTACTCACGAGCTGGGAAGTGTACATACTTCAAAAATAGAGAGAGATTTGCCCAACAAGATCAAAGTGAAATTTAAGGTGCTAATGAAAGTAATCAAGAGAAAACTTTATTTTTGCATTATTTTTGGCATGACTGATTGGGGAAAGTTCACCTAATGAAGTTTCATGTACTGATCTTATGAAAAAGTATAAGTGTACAGGTTTATTGAAATTTCAGTTATATTATGCTCCTTGCATTGTTTTTTCTACAGGCTTTTCATGAAAAATAAAAATATCCTACTGACCTTTTGTTGTTCACCAGTGATATTTTAACTAAACCAAATTCATAGGCCGTGTTGTAACTGTGACAGTTATACCTGGGTTGCATAATAAGATCGTTGTGAAATATGTAGAATCTTGCCTGAATAAAGCATTTTATAACCTTATACGATAAGGTGGACCTGGTTTTTAAGGACACTTAGAAAACTCATATACAAGTTTTTTTTTAATCTTCATATTTTGAAATATAGAAGCAGAAGTGAAATGTTGGGTTGTAGACTTTATCATAATTTTTTTAAAATAAAAAATTTCACGGCTGTCTCTTCAATTTCCTGTATTTCATCAGAATTTCTTTGATGGTCACTACTCTAGAATCCTCTGCCAAACTCATTCTGAAGTATCTCCTTAAATCAGTTCAGTGCAAATAAGAACTTCCTCATATAGTTTTGCAAAAAGGGATTATGATTTACCACACAATTCCTTTCTTTCATAAGTTTTCAGAGATGGGCAATTTGAATTCTTAATAACCTCTATTTAGAGGTTCCTCATAAACCTGAAACTTCACTGACTACCTTAGAAATATGTTCCTTATATATTAAAATATTTGTCTTATGTTTCATTATATAAGAATTGTAAACTGAGGTATACCCACTGGCTACTTTATACATCAATTTAATTCATACCGTATAGCACAATCATGGTTATTTAAATTGTCCTCAGTGAGTTTCAGTTAAAAATATAATTCATGGGCCGGTGAGATGGCTCAGCGGCGTAAGCGCCTGCCTGGCAAGCGCGGGGGCCCGAGTTCGACTCCCGGAACACACATACGAAAAAGGGGCCGGTGATATCGCTCAGCAGCACGGGCACCTGCTGGCACGCGAGGTCCTGAGGTTGACCCCCGGTACCCGCAAAAAAAAAAAAAAAAAAAAAAAAAAAAAAAATATATATATATATATATATATATATATATATATATATATAATTCATAATTGGAACTTACTTAGTAAACATAATATAATTTAAAAATAGTCCAAAGGGAAATATGCATCATAAAGTCAACTATGCTGACTCATTGAAAATGGGGATTGGTTCAGTGCAAGACAGCGTGGGTTCTGACAAGGATGTGATTACGTAACAAAAAGGCTGAGTTGTTCAGCCAGGGTAAACCCTTAAACTATTTTGGAGCTCACCCTGTAGACCTTCCCTCATCTACTGTAATTGAAGATTTAGTCCAACACCAGTTACTTTTCTTTTCTTAAACATAAAATCATGATTTGCAAATGCTTAAAAAATTCACTCACTTAAAATCCATACCATTTATTGTCAATTACTACATGCCACTTACTACATGGATTAAATGTTTACAGATACCCTATCATTCAATTCTCATAACATCTTCCCCAGCAGATAGACACTAGTATCACCATTTCACAGAAGAGGAAACAAGTTCAGCAGGTCACACACGTCACATGTAGAAGTAGACAAGCTAGAGAGTGGGAGAGCTAAGATCTCCGTTTACCTCCCATACCTGTTCGTAAGGTTCAGCTGTATTTAACCCATTGATTTTTCCCTTCATATTTTCATGGGTTATTAGTCTTGTTCAATATTTAACTCATAATTTTCATCGGTATAATTATGGCAGATGCTGAAAGCAAGTGCTTCATGGGCCTGGATCCTTTGTCTTTTTCCCTGAGCTATTTATTGTTAACGTATCTTCCTTTATTTAGAGCAGCTGAATCATTGCAAATTTATTTTTCAATCATTTCATGAAGCTTTAGTGCATAAACTATTTAATGGCATTAAAAAGACTACCTTCATCTTAGAATGAGGTTCTTATTTAGCAGTAAATTAAAAGGTTATTTTTCAGCCTGGTGTTTTGGTACCTTCCTGTAATCCCAGCTTGGGAGGCTGAGTCAGGAGGATCCGAAATTTGAGGCCAGGAGACTCTGTCTCAAAAAAACAGAGGGGGGGGAGGGGGAGAAGGAGAGAGAGAGAGAGAGAGAGAGAGAGAGAGAGAGAGAAAGAAAGAAAGAAAGAAAAAGAAAGAAAGAAAGAAAGAAAGAGAAAGAAAGAAAGAAAGAAAGAAAGAAAGAAAGAAAGAAAGAAAGAAAAAAGTAAGAAAAAAGTGGCTTTTAATTACCTGTTTTTTTGTGGGGTTTTTTTGCGGGTATCAGGGGTCGACCTTAGGACCTCGCGCGCCAGCAGGCGCCCGTGCTGCTGAGCGATATCACCGGCCCTTTTTTCATATGTGGGTTCCGGGAGTCAAACTCGGGCCCTCGCGCTTGCAGGGCAGGTGCTTACACCACTGAGCCGTCTCACCGGCCCTTAATTACCTGTTTTAAAGAGAACTGTACTTAATGATACCTTTGTGATTCTGAATAAGACATCCGTATTGCATTAGTATATGCCAAACTTCAGATTTAGGATTTAATATTTATACTTGAAAATACTGTCATTAAATAACCTCAATAATGTTACATTTGGTTTGTTATATAATTCAGTAATAATCGTTTCCATTTTGGATTTAGGCCACAGACTGTAGTGTATAGAGGACAATCATGTGTCACATGTTTTGGGAGTGACAGACTGCATACATGACAGTGGTCCTATGGTCTAAGGGAGGTAAAAATTCCTCCCGCCTAGTACTCCTAATGTTTCTTTTCTGTGTTTAGATATATTTAGATTCACTGATACTTACCATTTTGTTATAGTCGAGTACAGTAACATGCCAGAGGTTGGTAGCGTTGGAGTAATAGGTTATGCCACGTAGCTTGGTATGTGGTAAGCTATCCCATTAAGTTTTAAAAGTACACTATGGTATTTACACAGTGACAAAAATCACCTCATGACACATTTCATAGCACATATCACCATCATTAACTGACATATAACTATAACATATTTATCAGTTTGAATGTTTTCATCTTTATATTGATATGTGGAGGATATATCATTTTCATTATGTTCTTCCTTTATACATATTCTGGGTATGTTTTCACAACAATGGTAATTTTTAGGATGAGATTATTTGTGTTGGAAAGTGTAGAAAACCAAAAAATTTTAGGAAAACATATTGATAATAACAAAGCATCTTTAAGGCAAAAGAGTTAAACATGGGATGTTGTTCATTTCTTTTCATAAGAGAAGTAAAATATCAAGGAAACTGGCTTGTTTTGCAGAAAAGGATGCTGGGGACATGGTAGGCAAGTACTGTATGCTGGGCTGCAACCCCTGCCCAATTTACAGTAATTTCAGTAGTATATAGATAAGTAACCGAACAATGACAATTTCAGAGGAAACTTACCCTTAATGGCTCAAGTAATGTAACTTTCTTTTCAAGATGCCAATAAAAAAGAAAATAAAAAGTTAGTGATTGTAAAATGATTTATTGAGATTGCCTTTTTGAATGTCTTCTACTCATTTGTTTACTCACTAAAATTATGTTTAATATCTTCTGAGTCATATACTCTTACTCCTGTATTATCAGACAGCATACTCTATTTAAACAAAATTTGGGACAGATGAATCAATACTTTATCTGTTCTTGTCACACCTTAGTTCCAGTGTGATTTTTATAGCCTCTGCATTTTCTTTTAAGATTTTATTTTCCTCCTTCATGGATATCGTCTTCCCGGGAGATGACCCACATACTGAAGAGGTTAAACCTCACCATTTACCAGCGCCATGGTTTTTGTTCTTCCATTTTCCATTTCACTCCACCTCACCTCTTCTGGCCTGTTTTGAGATGGGAATTTTGGCATCTTCAAGGAGAATTGGCTTCCTTTAACCAGGTTCCAGGGATGACTTGTGTTAGAAAGAAAACAGTATAAGTAACCAACTTAGAGCGTTGGGAGCAAAGAATCTTTACTTTGTAGCCTGCCGACAAACTGTTTCTTCTAACACATACAATTTCACACACATTACACTCCAAATGTGCTTGTCTTTTCTTACTATCCAGCTTTTCTCTTCGGTTATTTGTTTCTTCTTTTCAGAAACACAAAGCACATATTACTTATTTGAGCAATCTTCTTTCTTAATGGATTTTTTGAGAAACTAAGGGAGGAAGTGCCCAATTTTGAGAGCTACTAAGAAATGAGTGTTTGATCAAAGCAATCTTACAGCAATTAAGCCTTTCTCATTATTCACATTAGCCATCGGAATAGTTATGTGCGTAATTATCTTTATGAAAAAGCAGGAGAAATGAATGCTATTGGAAAATTAATATTTCCAAATGATTATATTAATTTTTAGTTTTGTCTTTTTTACCATAAGAAAAATGTATTACACTTTTTGCATTTAAAACAGTTTCGGATATACAGAAAACACTAAATATGTGTTGAATGATGGAGAGGAAAAGAAGGCTAGTCAAACGGCTCCTCCAGAAGTATTTTGTCCATTTTGCTGGGATGATAAACACAAGAAATATTTATGTGTAAACAAGACCTTATAGTTCAAAGGAAAGATTTATTGTAAAGATAAACATCATGTGAATTTTAATTTCTCAAAATTTCTTCCGAATTGTATCTGTGTCCTTCAGAACTGGTACTAGGAACAACTTTTTCATATTATTCTTCTGTCTGCCTCCCTTTAACATAGTGTCACCTCTGGTTTAAATAATAGTCCTTCTGCAAGTGTCAGTTATATAAATTCTCTGTTTTTAGAATAGTATTTGTAACAAGAGCCACAAAATTTGCCCTTTGTCTTCGTCAAACCTTTCTCTCCCTCACCATATTTCTATCATTCTCTCTCAAAGAATTCCTCACTCCCTAATAGTATTTTATACCTAACAGCTAATGCACAAAGCTTTTGCAAATAAGTCAGTGATTAATAGTTAATTTAAAATAGGCTGATACGCAAAAATATTAGACAGTCATAAAAATTGCTATCATAAATGGGAGTATACTTTCTTAGGTGTTGTAATCCTAAACTCTCTGTACCTTTGTCTAGCTATTTCGTGTGTACATGGAAATAGCCTCAATTAAAGGAGACCACTTGATTGGGAAACTTCCCTGTTTTGTCTTCTTTTATCAACCTCTCTTGAGTACCTACTGCATATCAGGCACAAAGCTAATCACTAGGGATAGAAAACTCTGAAAATGATCTTGCCCTTGAGGAGTTCAGTCAGATGTATCTCAAGGTCCCCGAAGATATAATGTTATTAGTTCAGCACAGCAGCTGAGCATTACATGTCACCAATGAACAGAGAAGGAATAGTGAGCTAAGGCAGCTGACGCTTGACTGGGGTGGAGAGAACCTTCTGGCAAGCTTTTCTAGAGAAATAACCCTAAGGGGTAAGTCTGAAAAAATGACCAGACTTCTATGAGAAAATGGCAGTAATTTTTAGCAGAGAGGATGGCATAAAACAGTGAGTGAGTGTAAAAGTAAAATAATTTGGTATTTGTATAAAACACAAAATGCAAGAGGAACTGGAAATGAACTCAGAAATGGACAGGGTAGAAATCATGGAGTTTCCTGCATGCTGTGGAACATGGAGAAGACAAGAAACTGTTCCTGACAGATAAAATATATATTTGCAAATATGCAAAACACAACTTTGGCTAGCTTAAATCGTTAAATAAAGAGGAGATGTTCTTTGGGAAAATATGAGCAATTTCCAGAATCAAAGGTTGAGAGAGAGAGAGAGAGAGAGAAGGCCTCCAGAAAAATAAGATCCAGTAATCTAGAGAGAAAGATCTAGAGGACCAGCTGGGCATGGTAGCACACACCTGTAATCCCAGCACCTCGGAGGCTGAGGCAGGAGGATTGCTGTGAGTTTGAGGCCAACCATGGCTACATAGTGAATTCAAGGCCAGCCTGAACTACATAGTGAGACCCTGTCTCAAGAAAACAAAACAATCTAAAGTTATAAGGACTCTGTTCAGATGAAGCAATTGTGAAATATTCCCTCTAATTTAATTTCTGTAATGATCTACGAGCACATCAAGAGTGCATGAAATTCATCCTTGGAGCACCGTTTCTGAGGAAGGAGAGCAGGGTAGGGCTGAGAGCCTGTGTGTGACCTGGAAAAATCACATCCCGTGTAGCCTTTAAAGCAAACACTCAGGTTAGCAACGGTGGGCCAGGTTCAGCCTACAGAGGGACTCCTGAGGCCCCCAAACACCTCGGAGTCATGTTTAACGTGAAGTACAGAGCAGTACTTTGGGCAAAGATAGGCTTGAGCTGAGTTGGTGCTGCCCCCTTTACAGGGCATCTGTGCTTTTATATTTACTATTTTACTGTAGTCATTGTATTGTGCCTAGTTCATTTCAGTCCTTTAATGTGTCCTGGCTTCTTAAGATACCTAAATTAGCAACGGTTGCTATGGGATTTGGTTCTCACAGATGTAAGAGCACCAGAATTCCATCAAAGTGGATCAGTGCCAGCTGTCCGTCACTATGCTGACTGCGTGTAAGATGGAATTTATGTGGGTAAGGAAAATAATAAAGACCTGAAACAATAAATAATTAAATTTATGGTAAAATGCAAAAAGAAAATATTGCTGTGGAACAAAAATATTAAGAAACTGGCTTGCCTAAAGTGTGATGAAAGGTCACTCAAGAGAGAATATATTTGAAATATAAAAGAATGAGAAGGAAAGAGTGAGGGGAAAAGCATAGGGAACAGTGTTCAAAGCAGAGAGAACAACAGCTTCAAAGACCATGAGGAGAACAGGTCTGCTGCTTCTGCTAACGGACAGAAATGCAGAGTAACTGCCTTCCCATCGAAACGAAGGACAGGGACTTGGAAAGCTAAGCCAGCAACTAAAACTGTGGCTACCATCGAGAAGGAAGCAGTAGTTGCTTCTAGGATTAACTGAAAATCTAAATATGCTTGAAGCACAAAATTAAATACAGTGACATTTCCTTTAAAATATATATTTAGAAAATATTGCATTATATAACGTAACATGAAAGTAAATTTACCGCAAATAAACCAAACATCAGATAGTGTCAACATTTATGTAGGATTTAATAGACTTATGATACATTAATAATATGCAAATGTATACTTACATACTAATTTGTAAGGAAACAAAATGAATTGAGAGCTGTAAAAAATGAATCTGATTGCCAGAATAAGGAAAATATTTGCCATAGGCTCTAAAATTTTTATAGAATTATTAAAATTTTAAGAGACTAGTTTAACCATGCTTACTTTGTACTACTTAAAATAGTAAAATTATAGTTTATACACTAAAGCTTTACTCAAAGAAATTTTTATAGTGTTCAAATTGGCTAGTGCAAACATATATTAGGTTCAATTATTTGTCTTTATACTGCAGTTAGGAAGACAAGTAATGAAAACACCTGAAAGTAAGTTTTTCCCAAAGTATATATTGCTGAAAATATCTCATGTGGGTTGAACATCCCTAATCTGAAAAATCTCAAATTCTAAATGTACAAAAACCTGAAAATTTTTGTATGCTGATGTAAGTGGAAAATCCCAGCATTTGCCTCATGTGATGACTCACGGTTAGAACTTGGGCACAGTGAACATAATGGACAGAATTACCTTCAGGCTGTGTGTGTAAGGTATGCGTGGAACACAAATGAACTTCCCGTGCAAACTTGCTCCATACCCAAGTCATCTGATTATGTATATGTAAATATTCCCAATCCAAAATGAAGCAAGCTTTTCAGGAAAGCTGTACTCCACCTGTAGTAAATACCGTGTGTGAGATCTATGGAGTTCACTGTCAAGATAAAATATTCCTAAATGAAGATAAAATCAATAAAATACAACGAATTAGCATTATTTTTTTTTCCATTTCAGTTGTTACCTTATAAAACTAGAAATTTATTCAATCAATTTAGAAAATACTTCATTCAAATATTTAAATATAATATGCAACTTGATTAAAATGAGTAGTCAGTAATGAAAATAAGCATATATATTTTATATGTGTATAAATTTTTGTTTACATTTTAAAGAATTTCTCAAATGGTATAAGAGCATGTATTCATGTGAATACTATAACATTTTAAATTGTGATAACCTGAAAAACAGTCCCCCAAAGAAACCTGTGTCTTATTCTCTAAAACCTGTGACTACATTACTTACAGGAGCCTTTCAGATGTGATTAAATCACACTGTGATGAAAGTATCCTGATTCTCCAGGCAGGCCAACCTAACCACAAAGGCCCGTATAAGAAGGACGCAGAGGGCCAGTTTGGAGAGAGGAGATACGGCTGTGGGAATGAAGGCTGGACTAGGGCACACTGAAGATGGAGGAAGGGGCCACCAGCCTAGGAATGTGGGCAGCCTCTAGCAGATGTCAAGCCAAGGAAATCAGCTTCTCCCTTGAGGCATCAGAGTAAACACCCTTTGTTGAAGCCTTTTGATTTTAGCACCAAAGACCCATTTTGGGTTTTTCACAGTATGTGGTGTTTGAAGCCAGTATGTTTGTGATTATTTATCAGAGGAACAATGGAAAACTAAAGGGTAATATTACATTTTCTTCTAAAATGTTAGATACAGAGAAAAAATCATTGTCTACTTAGGATATGGAAATACAAACACATAGTTTGAATTCTGAATAAAAATTTTAGATTCCTGATACACTATTTTTAAAATATAAATATACCTTCTCACTCAAGGACTGACTAGATGTAAGATGTAAAACATGCATTGTAGAAAAAGCTGTATTAATTTTCTTTATGACTATATTAAACCCAAGGCAAACCCAAGTCAAGTTAGTATTTGATAAAATCAATTTTACTACATTACACTTATTTGCCATTTATATGAAGCAGGGAAAATAGTAAATAGGTAAAATGATCCAGCTGTGAAGATATGACCTAAATTAATGAAGTGAATGAACACAGTGACTTTCCATTTAAATTTAATCTTTCAACAGATAGGAATTTCCCATAATAACTAACTTGTAGTCCTTGAATTAAGTCTATATTTATGTACTTCCATGTGTTAGTTTTGCCAACACTTAAAGAAAACTTAGTTATCTTGAAAACACTGTACATAGTCCAAATCCCTCCAATAATATAAATATGATTTGTTCTTAAATTCCAAGAACCCATAATAGATTCATTATTCTATCATCCTTTAAACAATTATACCAATATAGAATTAAACACTGAGAAAGAAACTCAGCATCATTTAGTTTATAGTACTATATATAATAAATATATTATCTTTTTTATGATAATTATTTAAGTAGTTCACCTAGAACAGAAATTAGGGCAGAATAGAACAGTAGGTACAGCTGCTGATCTGGATTTTCAGCTTGAACGAGATGAAGGCCTCTGGGAGAGGTGCTTGGACTGTGGGCGTGGAGACCTCATGGATGGGGAAACCGCTGATGAGTTTATAGCTGAATGGCCTATTAGGAAGTGGGCCTGTCGAAGGATGTGGGTTGGGGGCGTGACCTTGGCGACAATGTCCAGGCCCTGGTCCCTTCCTTTTCAGCTCTTCCCTTGTGCTCTGTTTCCCAGCTGTCATAGAGTTAGCATCTTGGCTTTATCCATACCCTTCCCCCATGCTGTCTGCCTTGGAGCCAGCAGCCCATGGACTGAAACCTCTGAAACTGTGGCTAAATAAACCTTTCCTCCTTTAATTTAGGAATGTCATGTACTTGTCTTAGACACATGAAAGTGAATGTAGTAGATGATACCAGGAAAAAATAAGGAGCTGTTTCCAAATAAACCTTTATGGCAAATACGTGACTGTAATTTTACGTTGCCTCTGTCAGAATCTACCATATGTTTCCTGTCTTTACCTAACCAAGTTCCTTCAAGCATTAGTGCACATAACTTAATGGTTAGTGTGAAAGCCTTAGAATCAAATAGAATTCAGTTTACATTTGGGCTTTTCCAGGTAACTAGCTTTGTTTTTTATTTATTTTACTGCTCTGTGACTCTCTTCACCTAGAAAGTAGGGGGATAGTCGTCAATTTGCAGAGTTTCTGTCAAAATTAAAATGTAAATATATGTAAAATCCCTCTGTACAGTGAGGGCCTCCCTGGAAACATTCAGAATACCATAACCAACATAATATGCCCATTTCATCCCACTTGTTTCCCGTGTTTTCTGTTAGTCGCTGTCATTGCTCTAGGAGGCTTGAAATTATGTAATGCTGCCTACTTACCCTGATTTGAGGAGCCCCGGGCATAGTAAAGTTATGATTATTTCTAGTTCCCTTCAGTATTGGTGCAATTTCACAGACCAGATTTCTGCCTTAACTCTCCATTTTTATTTCAGATCACCACTACCACTAGACTTTGCTGCCCTGAACCACACGGAGCTGGTAACAAGGGCATCTAGTGTAAAATTGAGCCCTTCAAACAGTTCTTTCTTATGGGTTTATTCTCTTTAACTTAAGAGTGACTAAGATATTTTCCACTTCCACACTCAGCCTCCTCTGTTTCTGTGGGTTCTTTTGTCACCTAAATTATTTGCTCTGTGTCCCCTTTGGACTTGACCTGTTGGTGTGGGCAATCCCATAAATCAAAAGCAAGCTTATCAGAAACTTGGAGTGTTGGATCTCTTTTTTTCCATACTTTCCTCCATACTTTTGGGGCTTATGTTTTTACCTCCAGCCCCCTTTGTTCCCATACATAATAAACTTCCCCTTTCCTTAGGGAGGGGCCAGTGTCCCCTTATGTTTATAGCAAGACCTCAGCCACGTTAATTTATTTCATTCAAGTACTGACTGAGCTCCTATCATGTGGGTCTAATCAGAAAACAATCTAAACCCATCTTTTAGTTTTTTGGTACAGACTCTGAGGCTCAAAGTGAAACAGTGATTATACTTTAGAATTTACTACTCTTAAAGCCCAGCTCTCTTTCCCTCATGCTACTCTGTTTCTTTATATCTCCAAGAGTTTCTCCATAGTCGAAATGAAAGTGTGATTAAGGCTTACTCTAAAAAGTATAAAAGATTAAAATATATTCTCTTTAATTGAAATTTGGCATCATATCTAGCGCTTCACTTTAAATCTTATTTTTCCAGAGAAATTTCAGAATTCAAAAGTCTTAATGTGACTACATGATTTTTTTTTTTTACTTTCAGTATAGTCTATAGTGAAGGCAAGTAATGATGACATATTGTAATATCAAAAATCTAACTTTCTCAGTATTATGAAACAGCAATTTTTTTGTGCATCTAGTTGGGTCTCAAGCATCATGACTTTTACTATAAATGTATTCCAAAATTGCTTGGAAAATCCTGTATATCAACATGTTTAGGGAAGGTGTGTGTACAGTTTCCTTTTATTTTCCTTATATAGCAAATCACTGCATTCTAACCGTTTGCTTTGTTTGAGAGCATTAGACTACACATCCAAATTTCTGTGGCAAATCTTCTCTGTTTTTAGAGCTGCTTCAAATGAGTTCAGTGCTCAATAACTTAGAAACTTCATAGATAGCAGAAGTTGTAATTGAAAAACAAACAAATAGCTAATGGAATTATGGAGTGAAGGAATGACTGTATCTGTCCCAAAAGGCAGAGCATAACAGTTTACTATGTTTTCCTTGACTTGCTCTCCTTATCTTTTAGACAACTGATTTGATGTTGTTTTTCTAGATAACAAGAAAAATTCACAAGGGAGATCACATTCACGTTTGTTGAAAATAAAATACAATTATTTTTTCAACAAAGCTTTTTTTTATCCTTCTTGGAAAAACATCGTGCAAGCACCAACAGAATTGCTAACTGGCTACTTGTATGCATCTGAATCTAATGGAAAATTATTATGACAGAATTTGATCTTCTCCAAATCTGTTACTTACCAACAACTGTGCATCCAAATGCTTCAGGCTTAACTGCAAGAAACTTTTCTGCCAACAAAAGAATATCGTTGGAGACATTATCATGACAAACTTTCAGAATTCCCACTTCGCTTTATCAGACACTGGCTAATGCTCATATTAAATAGGTTCAAATTGGTCACTCTACAAGAGTTGGAATGTTTCTCTTTTTTAGAATGAATGATAACTGTAGAGTGAGAAATATTTGTTATTCTGTATCTTTAGGACTCTCTACTCCTTTAGTCACGTATCAATGTTGGCCTTCATTTATGATTAGCACTGATTCTACACACAGCGCGGGAGTTTATGATGTGCTGTGTTACTTGATTGAATCTTACCAGTTGCTGCTTCTGGGGAGTATCAGGTGACTTTTGAAAGTGGAAATAACTTATCTTTATTCTTAGGCAGTTGCTTAAACACCAGTAAGAATCATGGTTTTTGTTTTGTTTGCAATATCCTGGTATTGAGCCCAAGAAGCACTGAGGTTCCCAGACCTTTTTTTTTTTTTTTAATTTTGAGACAGGGGGTTACTAAATCTCCCAGGCTAGCCTAAAACTTGTGACCCCCCCCCACCAACCCACCCAGCCCCAGCTTCCAGAATAGCTGGGATTACAGGCATGTACCACTGTGCCCATCTTCTGTGGGAGTCTTTCACTAAAAATTTCATTTATTATTGGTTCTAAAAGTGATGAAAATCCAGGGCTGTTTGGGCCAACCTAAAACTCCATTTTTACTTTTCCTTTTCATCTTGCTTGCTCCTGCCCTCATTCCCTCCCTCCTTTCCTTCCCTTTCTTCCCTTCCTCTCCTTCCTTCCTTCCTTCTTCTACCTAACTTAAAGAAAGCAGGACTTTTTTTTTTTTCTTTGATGGATGTTAAGGATGAAGAGTCTTCATTGTTTACTGGAAATAGCCAAATGAATTCAGTGTTTTAGAAAAGTGATTTGTTTCTTCAAGCACTTAAAGTTATTTTGACTATTCAAACAAGTAATATGTGTAACAGAATTAAAATGTTTCCAGCATACAATGAGTATTAAAGAAAGCTTACTTTAATTATTTTAAAGTCTTCCAGACATTGTGACTATTCAGTCGACTGTTGAAAAGAAAACACTGAATCACAGAATTCTGAATATCAAGCTATAAAAATTATTATATAGTTTTGATTTAAATTTTTGTGATGTTCTATCTGGGTGTGTTTTTAAGAGTTAAAATTATGACATGGACTAGTATTTATTTTTAAATCCTTTGTGGGCCGGTGAGATGGCTCAGCGGCATAAGTGTCTGCCTGGTAAGCACGAGGGCCCGAGTTCGACTCCCGGATCCCACATACAAAAAAAGGGCCGGTGATATCGCTCAGCGGCACAGGTGCCTGCTGGCGCACGAAGTCCTGAGGTAGACCCCCGGTACCCACAAAATAAATAAATAAATAAATAAATCCTTTAAATAGATAATAGACTTTCACAGAAACTCAGATCTAATTTTATATGCGCAATGGTTGCTAAGTAACTATTAGATGCAAATTAATCATTTAACATTTAGCAGCTCACTCTCTGATTGGAGTGGAAGCTGGAATGACTTAAAAGCTGACAGCTCAGCAAATAACCCATTGAGAACGAATATTCTGGGGTGTTTAATAAAAATAGACCATGACTCCTCTGCTTCATTTTCTTCCTCTTTGTCATAATCAAAAAAGGAAGATGAGAAATTGATAGAGAAAATTAAGAGCTACTAGTAAATGCTATGTACAGAGGAAGTACCGTATTCCTAAAGTGCAGTAAAATATTTTTTATCTTCTTTGTTCATACATATTTTCAGTACATTATGACTGCATTCATTGTATGGGAGAAGGTACACATACATACAGATTTTAATTCTTTTTATTCCTCTTCCCCTCTCGAGGCTACCCCGTCCTTATGTACAGCATCATTGTATTCTTGCCACAATCTCTTTAGTTAGGTGGTATGATTTGTATTTTTTAATTAAGGACATAAGATTCTATATTAAGTAGCTTATCCAAATGCCTCTGCCTATTAAGTATTTGAATCCAATACCCTTTGTTTTGGGTTTTGCTCTTTTTGTTCTGCTAAAGAAAGCAGATATAAATACCTTCTTGCCGGAGAATTGACAGGATTAACCAGCTGATTTTTGCAAAATATGTTACTGCCCGGAAGCCTGTTGCCTAATAGGCATGGAATTATGTGTGCTGAAGTTAGCTTGATTTCGAAAGAGTTTTCACTGGGAGGGAGATGGTAATCATTGTTTGGAACCTAATGGTAGAAAAAAATGAGGCGACAAAGTGCAGCTGTGAGTGGAGAGATCACTATCACTTCTGCCCTGCAGAGCATCTTATGCATGACGTTTTGCTGCTGTTAATAATTGTTAAGCTTTTTCACTACATAGTTCTCTGATGCTGTGATGTCACATTACCAGTGATGTGGTGACTTAATACAAGCTTATTCAGTTAGAGTTAGAAGAGTCGGAAGTCTGAGTGTTGACATGGCAATGATCCTTTGGGGGGCTTTAGAGGAAAGTCTCTTTTCTTTTCCTATTTCTTCTCCCAGAAGCCACTTCCATTCTTTGGCTCCTGGCTGCTCCCTCCTTCTTCAAAGCACATCACTTCAACATCTGCTTCTGCCTTCCCATCTGTTCTCTTTTATTGACCCTCTTGCCGCCCTTTTATAAAAATCCTCATAATTAGAGTGGGCCCACCTGTATAATTCAGGATCATCTCCCTACCTCAGATAAAATTAATCTCACAGCAAAATCCCTTTGCTCTGACAGATAAAACATTCACTGGGTATAGGGATTAGGCTTGGACAGCTTTGCAGAGGGCATGGTTATTATTCAGCCTACCACAGGTTTGTTCTACTTTAGTACAAATTTGTATTTAAAAAGAGTACATTTGTAGAGAATGCACATAAAACTTTGGGATGACAAAGTATACTTGGTTATCAGTCATCATTTTCACTATATTCACGTTGTATCTAGGAAGACTGGATAGTCCATGGCTGATTTAAGACTGATAGGTTGAATCAAAACTTAGGCACTCACTGTTTTCTTCTGCAATAGAATGTCTTTTTTTCTAGTTATATAAATGGATAATACATAATGAAAATATTGCAAAATTATCTATGAAAATGAAAGTGAAGTTTACTAGAGGTCCTATCGCCAAAATAAATTCCTAACATTAAAACATTATACAGTATGTTTTGAAGTCCCCTTTAAGCGACTAGTATAAATTTATTTGATTCTTTTTAGGACTTTAATTTAGTTCATAATTTAATGTACAAATTGTTCTGTTATTCCTCTATTGGTGAAAATTATTGTTTTCCTTCATATGTGATAAGGTGAATGTTATTTCAATCAATGATGTCACTTTTGATCTACTAAGAATTATTTGCTTTTTTGTACTTTTCAAACAGCAGGGAAATGCTCACTGGAGACAAGATAACCTACTTGAAAAAGACAGTTAATGGCTCAGGCTACAGGTTAAAGCCAGATAAAACTGAACCTGTGGCTTTTAATTCTCTATCAAAGTGACCAACTAAATACCATTAATGCTCTTAGCCTTTACTAAGATTTGAGGTGTGCATATTATGTATCTATACAGTGATCTGATTTGGAATTTTCACTAAATAAACATTGGAATATCTCACTTCTGTCCCTGGCAGGAACTTAATCAAAATACTTGCAATGGGAGAAGGAAAATAACTTCACGCTACTTAGAAAATGAGAGAGGTTATGTGTATGAAAGATATTTTTGTTGGTTGGTTATTTACTTTAAAATTCTACTTTATCCATTTAGTATCCACCTTTCTTCAGTGTTTTTCTTTCACCAATTTGCTGGTGGTATTTTATAAAAAAATCAACAGAACAATTTGCATGAAACTTATTTTCTCAGAACTCTTTCTTCAGTTCCTCTGCAGCAGTTGTACCAGGTCCTCTTTTATTACTAAGCTCTTCCTCTGACTTAAGGGATGCTTTTTTCCTAGATAACATTTCTAATTGCTTCTGCTTGGTCTTCTTTCTTAAGTCTATTTGGCATTCTTTTCCTCTTCTCTTCCCCCCACTTCCTTTCATTACTTTCTGTTTCTCAAACCACATGTAAAAATGTTACAGTCAACACACTGGTTGATTTTTGTCTACTTTTTAACTGACATTACTTTTCTGTAATGGACCCCCCACAGTGTCCATGCGATTCCTTAAATCTTTAAGACCGTCTCCCAATTCAATCTCATATTACAATTTTTATTTTACTTTATTGAATGTCTTACACTTTGAGGAATCCAATGAGTCTAATCCTTCAAAAAACATATAGTAGGTAACGTCACTGTGTTCTTGGCTAGTCATGGAAAAACATGAGTTCTTATCTTGAAAATTGTAATATTCCAGTCATTTTACTCTTTAGCAAGTCCTTCATGTCCCTAAATAATTATATAATTTTACTTATTATGATGTTTTTCTCTGTAGAAAAAAAAAAATAGAACTCGTGGGTGGGGGAATGCCAAAATCTATGAACAGAAGTACTCAAAATTAAAGACAAGCTGTATTTTTTCCTTTTCTTCTTAGCTTTGTGTAGCTGAATGATCTCCACTTTTGTGAAAGTGAGAATCAATAATTGGAATTAGAATGGAAAGTGTATCATTTCGTTTCTTGCTATTCTCTTATGATGCTTTAATTTATTAATACTATTTATTTAGTTTCTTACATAAAGCAACCAAAATACCCTTTAAACTGTCATGTTCACCTTTTTAAAGCTTCAGAGGAAGATGTTAGCCCTAGGCCTGTCATTTATTTTTTCTTTTTTGTATGTGATAGACAAACCAACATATAGCATTCCATAATTCTAACAGGCATGGCTACATATTGTAATATTAGAGCCTTGAATCAGTGTTATTAAATCACCAAGAAGTATCAAAGTGGCAGAATAAAGATTATGTGAAGTTAAGATTAAGCTGTCACAGCAGAGAAATTTGATTTTAAGTCTGGCTCTGCCACCTCCATTTGTATTCACATCCTTGACAGAGACAAAGTTCATCCAATTTGGGTTCTCGTTGCAGAGAAGTATTGATGTTTTCATGTTACTTTGGTCAGTCGATAAGGTTACAAGGATAAAGTTTATTTAGTTTTCAACATTGCCTTCTTGAAGTCAAATGTCTATTTAATTACATTTTCCAATATTTGGCAAGAGAAGAATGGTAGTGTCAGCTTTCTTCTGCTGGGTATGAAATAGCATCTTTTGAGATTTGGTAAAGATCATCTACAGTAATATGAAACAGATACACTGTGAGTCCTCTAATGAGAGTGGTAGGATGTCCAAACTCCTTGTCAAGACAGTTAATAATTTCCGAGCGTTTCCAAATGCTAAACGTATGAACTATGTCTTCGTGTCTTAAGTCGGATATTCACTTTACCACTGACATAGGTTATTCTGTAAAATCCGCTTCTTCACATACTGAACAACACACACATATTATACAATTCCCAATATTACTTCTGAACCAAAGCTGGTAAAACTGAATTCAGTACAGTATGTCTTTTAAATTTTATGTTTAATCTTGGTCTACGGACCCTAAAATAATCATGTCATTTTTCTATCCCGTGTATTTGAATATTTAGTTACATTCTAAATAGGCCAACTATATGTATAAAGAAAAAAATAATATAAATGTACTTTTTAGAAAAATTTTCTACCTCTCAAATTATGAACTTCATATTTACTTGATGAATATGTACTGAAATTTTTTATAAAATTAATATAAGTACTATGTTAAATACTAAACATGGATCAATGAATGAGATAGATAAAAATAGGAGGGTTGAGATCTTTGCCCTTACAGTGTTGTTTTTCTAGTGTAGAAAAGTCATTAAATATGAGCAGTCATTAGAGACATTTATGATCCCTATTACAAAGGAAACTGCTAATAATACATACGAGTCTGGTAATAAATTTTTAAGGACAGAATTTCCTGATCAGATATGTCATTTTTGAATCTCCATCTGCCTTCAACCTACAAAGTCAGGGAATATTCTGTTCCAGGAAGTAGTACCCTTCCTAGGGTAGGGTTTTGCCTGCCAGGAACTTTACCAGTTAGTTACCTGCAGGTGATATTAAATTCTTATGGCAATTTTCATGCCATAAAGAAATGGTAAGTTAACTCCAAGTTTAATTATCTACTTTATCTCTTGTTTTTAGTATTATCATGGCTGAATGCCTTGCTGGCTGAGTATGGGGAAGGAGCCCTACATAATCCTGGATGTAGGCCTGAGCACACCAGGGCTTTCTGCTGAAAAGACTGTGTCCTGGAAAATCTTTTTAAACAAATTAGCATTTCCACATTTCTGAGTCTGTGATAGTTGTGGTTTCAAACATTCCTGAGATGTCCCCATGACATTTTATTGTCTTGATGCAAAGAATTTGACTTACTTTTATAGGTACTGATCATCACACCCTTGTCACCACATCTTCTAGGCAGAACCTTTAAACCCTCTCCTTTTCTGGCCAAATTGCCAGTTTTCCAGATCTCTACACTCTGCTCTTGTTTGCTTTTGCTTCTCATTCTAAGTTTTACTAAATGCAGCCAGTGATATTCCTTGCTGTTACCTGAGCGCTTTGATGCCATGAAATTTCCTCCACCAAACTAGTCCATCACCTTTGTAGCCAACCTCCCACAATGTCTCAGGCCATCAACAAAATACAGCTGAATTCCTTGCAACAGTGTAACAACAGTGGCCTGTAGTCCGGTTTATGGACCCCTCCTTTCTACCTGAAACCTCCAGCATCACCTTTATTGTTCATCTTCACGTGAGCTCTCTGTTCTTTTCAGCCCTCACCAGAATCGCCACTAACCTCTTCTAAAAGCATTCTGGGCTTTCTCTAACTCCTCCTCTTGTCTAGATTTCTCCCATAAACCAGTTTCAAAGGCTTTATAATACCATCAGGTATATTCACAGTAATGACCCTACTTCTTGATATCAAACTTCTCCTGTTAGTTTTTTGTAGCTATAACAAATGCATGAAATAATAAACTTAAAAAGAGAAAAGGTTTATTTTGGCTTAGTTTCAGAGGATCCAGTCAGTTTGTTTGACCCCACTGTTTTTAGGCCTGAGAAGAAGTAACATGAAATGAGAGGAGACCCTGCCAGAGAAAAACTGCTCGCCTCGGGGCTGGGATGCAGAGGGGGTGGGCACTGGTGTCCTAGAATCCCCTTAGAGGGCCTGTCTCTTGTGACCTTAGACCTCCTGATTCAACCAGCCTCAATGTTTCCTCCACTTCTCAAAGCACCATCCTGGGAATGATGGGTCTTTGGGTGCCATTTAAGATTCAAACTACAGCTACCACAAAAACATTTCTGCCACATGAAACCCAGAAAAGATTATTAGACGACAGCACATCACAGTCCCTCAGGTAGAATCAGGAAATGCTCTTCTAGGGTCTTTTTGTTATTAGGAATTGAGAGTCACACAGGAGAATATTACTGATTTTTAGTTTTCTTACTGGGAGTTCAAACTCTTCTTTTGAGGCACTAATACCAAAACTTACTTGATCATATGAAATTGCACATTATTGACAGTTGTGAACTTTATTGATACATTCAAAAACATTTATTGAGCTCTAGGGCATTCGGTAAAGAACTAAGGCTCAAGGTGACCTTGCAGACTGGAAAAAAGGTTACGTCCATTCTACCTCTTGTGATATTTTCAAATACAGTAATACAGTACTTGTTTTTTATATCTTATTAATTATATATGACATAAGTTTTTACAAAAGTTTCAATAGTTTATGAATTTATTTTAGGAGATATATGTGATACATATGACAGATTCATTTCAGTGTGTGATTCTTCCTTCGGTCATGGTGTGTTGCAACTGTTGATTCCAGCCCCTGCCTATGAACTGAGAGAATCATGTATTACATAGACTTCCAGAAAATCCACTTCAAAATTATATTTTATGTAAATGCAAGGCTATTCTTTCGTGATGGGTGGCATTATTCAATCCAGTTAAAATTACTTTCTTTTTAACTCTAGAGTTTTGCCTTAAATTAGTTTATCTTGCGGCTTTAGCATCTCACTTAAACCATTAGTGTGCTTTTCCCTCTAGAGACTTCCGTTTATGCTTTCCCATCCAAAATGTAACCCTAACCGAAATGGTAATAATACTTGGTAACATCTATCATCCAAAGGATTCTTGAGCACTTTAAAATCTGAACTGATGATGTTCATAACATCCCTACATCCCAGGATGTAGTTAGACAGCTAGAAAGGATTCCTTCAGATTTACAGAAGGAAAAATAATGTGTTGGAGAAAAGCAGTATTCTCCACGAGTTTAAGAGAGCATTCTGGTATGATGTAACTCGTATTTTTAAATGACCAAAAGTCTGAAGGAAGGGGAAAATTGAATATCAAATAAATGCAAAGCATTTACAACTTAAATAGAAATATTTCTCAACAATTTTAACATTTAATTTTTCTTAATAGTTTTCAGTAATTATTTATTAATTGCTACTTTGTGCCAGGCACTGAATACAGCAGGAAACAAGATAGAAACTGAGGTGAGAAAGGACACAGTTCTCAGATTGTGGACTGTGCCTGTTGAAGGCTTTAAAGCAGATTTTTTAATTACTCTTATTAGAATGTAAAATAGAAAATTGATGGGGGTAAAGAGATCTACATATGTTATTTCTAACAATGAATGTCAGTCATTTTTCATCATATCTCTTTAATCACATGCTTAGTGATTCCTAGCATATAATGATAACATATAGAAATGCTTTTATATAGAAATAATTTTGCATATATTGGAGTTTGGAAAGAATACAGTGTTTCCTTCATTCAGATATGACTTGAAAATTGCTTCACTTGAAAGAAAATATTGTGGATTAACTGTGTTTAAAACTAGTTACAGTCCAATAGGAAAATTCAGATTTTTGATCAAATAGCAAGGACATAAAAGTATCCATATATCTGTATTGATATTCACATAAATCTTTATATATATGATTTCCATACACATGTGCCCTTTGTCATACATGATACTGAAAAAAAAATACATATACAGGTGTGTACATGGGGAGAGGAAGAGTGTGTGTATGCGTGTGTGTGAAACCGTATGCAATGTGATGAGAGATAAGGTGGGAGTGTAGAAGGGACAGCTATTACTCGAAGGAAGAGTGATCGAAGTGGGAGAAAGAGGTTGCATCTGAGTTCTTCCATGAAAATATGAATAAGTAAACTTTCCAAATATGTTTATTTTCTAAACACTATGCAGAATGAAGAGGATATACAAGGACTAGTCAAAAATATGGTACGTGTAATTATTATTGTAAAAGATACATTGCTTTCTTCCCTTCATAGTATTCCCCCTTACTTCAAACACAATTATCCTAGCATTCTAGCCACTTTCTGATGCAGTTCTGGAAAAGTCTTTTGTGAGTGTCTCTATGAGGTGTGATAAAAAAATACATATGGTTAATGCTGCTACTGAGTGCCATTCAAAAAAAAAGTCAGGCTTGTAAAAACACTATGAAGTATCCTCATCTACCTTATTCACTGTGTCTAGTACCACACAACTTCCAGCTCTTCCACAAGGTCAACCTGACCAAGAAAGGTAAATATTTTGAATCACTTCAGGACATGAAAGGAGCCATGACAGCATGACTAAAGACACTTATGAAACAGAACTTCCAGAACTGCTTCAGACAGTGCCAAGTATAATAGGATAAGTGTGTTCAAAACAAGAGGGATTACTTTGAGAGGAATTAATGGCAGTATGTTTTTTACTGTAAAGAGTTTGTAAAATTTAAATATTCATCGTAATTTTTTATCATACCTCATAGATATAGGATATTGTCTCTATTCAAAATGTTCATAGTCTTGTGGAAATTACATGTAATTACATTATAAACTCTAATATTACACATATTGTTGTAAGGACTACAAAATGGGAATATGAAAAAAGAAATTTAATATAAGTAGGTGACCCGAGTAGGTTTTACACTGTAGAATAATATCAAATAAATTTAGAGTTGTGATTGAAGACAGAGCAGCTTCCCTTACACATCAGTTTAAAAGAAGACAAACATATCACCACAGAGTTTTAGAGAATACTATGGGAGCCTTATTCAGGGCACCTTGGATTCAGGAAGGAGTCTACAGATAAATGAGTCTACAGTTTGAAGCAATTTCAGAAGCTAAAGTGCCAATGGTGGTGACAGGAGGAAATGATACTGACACGAGGTGGTGCAGAAAATTTGAAGCTAACAAATTCTTGAGTGTAGTTACAGCTAGTAACTGAATTTTGAGCCATAGTAACTGTGTTTTTCTGATTCCATTATTTATCACAGGAAATTTTGATGTGTCAAGTTAAATCCTGTGGAGATAGAAATAAATCTTAAACATATTAACTTTGAAGTGCTTGCAAAATATATAGTGCTTGTTACGGCTTGTGTTTAAATGTTCCCCTAGTGCCTTGTGCAGTCATAGGTGGGGCTTTTTTTAGAAGTGGCCGGATCCAGAGTGTGCGATGCTGGAATTGACTAATGGTGCAATGCTAGCCTCAAGGGCACTGGGATTAAGGGTGTGAGTGCTACCTGCGCTGAGTAGCCTGGATAAGATAAAAGGGGCAGAAAGATACTGTTGAGGCCCCTTGCTTGTTTTGCTACCTTCTGCCCACCATGAACTGGTTCTTCTTTGCAATGCCCCTCTGCCAAGCCACCCTGCCTTGGAACCAGCCAATTATAGACTGAAACATCTATAAACTGTGAGCTAAATAAACCTTTCCCCCCTTTAACTTTGAGTGTTGGGTACTTTGTCTCAGCAAGGAGAAAAGTAACTAAGACAAAATTTGATACCAGGGAAGTGGAGTCATTGCTGTGACTGTACCTGACCATGAGGTTTAGGAGCCTTTGGAGCTGACTTGTGGGAAGAGTTTGGAAAGGTTTGGTGATGTCAGCTGAAGAAGTAGAGCTGGAAAGCCTTAGACTGCACTCGATGGGAGATTCTACTCAGAGCTCGGGAGACGAGAATGCTGACAAGAAATGCTGCTGGTAAAGACCAGGCTCAGGAGGTTTCTGCTGGGAAGAAGGACTGCACTGGTTTTGGGACTCCAGACTGTGTGTGTTATGGCTTGGCAGAAAGTTTGTCTGCATTTTGCTCATGTCCAGGGACTTTTCCTGAGACTAAGATTAAGGGCAGTGGCCTAATTCATCTGGCAGAAGAAATTTCAAGACAGTCTAATTTTGGGCAGTTGTATGGCTACTGTTGGGGACTTTCAGCCAGATTTATATTGAGAATCAAGAGCAAAGAGCCCAGCAGAATGATTTAAAACTTTTTGAGTTTGGCCAGAAAGGAAGATCCAGTAAAGGCAAGACCTTCAGAGATAGAAGAGAGGAGAAATTGGTCACTGAAAAGACTAGGAAGAAAAAGCCAAGTGTTTCAGAAGAAGACAACAGACAAGATGGCTGCAGACATCACAAGAACAAATAGGACTCCAGCCTTTGCAGCCTCAGAGTTGCAAAGGTGAAAGACTGCTTTGAGAAAACAGCCCCAGACCACCATGTTCCAGAATAGTGGCAGCCTTGGGATGTTGTTCCTTGGGATTTGGTTCATAGGCACTGGACCCCTACAGCCAAGAGAGAAGGAAGCCTGGCTACTGCTCAAGCTGGTGGCTGACCTTGCCATCATCCATGTGGTGCTGGTTTTAGGTGCATGCAGAATGCAAGAGTTGTGGGGTCAGGAAGGCTTCCACTCAGAATTCAGAAGAAGTCCTGGGAGGCCAGGCAGTGTGTCCCTGAGAGGGCGGTGTGTTAAGCTGTGAGTGTGAAGCCGAAGGTGCAGTGTAGTTTGCAGAAGTTTGGAGAAGCCAGGAACATGGATCATCCAAGGAAATTTACAAAGAGGGAGCAGAGCCAGCCAAAGAGAGAAGCCACAGGAGCTGCAACCCAAGCCCTTTGGAGCTCCCTTCTTGCCACAGATTGCAGGGATGGTGGAAGTGGAGCTGTGAGATTTAATGTTTGTCCTAATGCATTTTGGTCTTGCTTTGTTCCCATTCCTTGCTGTCCTCTGGTTCGTAACTTTTGGAATGGAAATGTCTATCTTATGACATTGAATGTTGGAAGTGTTTAACTTTCTTTTCATTTGTATTGGAGCTTGCAGCTAAGCGTTTGCCTTAAATCTTAGAGGAGACTTTGAACTTGGACTTTTGAGCAGTGCTGAAACTGTTAGAGTTTTGACAACTCTTGGAGAGGGACTAAATGCCTTTTGCATAAAGGGATGGGCATGAGTCTTTGGGACACTAGGGCTGGAATGTTAAGGCTTGTGTCTAGATGTCCCCCTAATGCCTCATGTCATCATAGGTGGGGATTTTTCAGAGGTGGCTGGATCTAAAATGTGTGACACTGGAATTGATTCATGGTGCAGTGCTAGGCTCAAGGACACTGGGATTAAGGGTGTGAGTGCTACCTGCCCTGAGTAGCCTAGATAAGAAAAAGGGCAGAAAGATACTGTTAAGGCCCCTTGCTTGTTTTGCTACCTTCTGCCTGCCATGAACTGGTTCTCCTCTGCAATGCCCCTCTGCCAAGCCACCCTGCCTAGCAGCCAGCCGATTACGGACTGAAACCTCTGTAAACACACCTTTCCCCCTTTAACTTTGGGTGTTGGGTATTTTGTCTCAGCAACAAGAAAAGTAACTAAGACAGTGTTCAACAGTAATGAGAGCCTGAGAATCAGAAAATAAGTTGGGGTAGACAAGAATACCGTGAGCTAATATTAAGTGTTTGAAGAATTTGCCTGCAAGCCTAATTTAATTTTCAAAATGTGCTAGGAAAATACTACATAACCCCAAGATAATACAACTAGTAAGAAGAGACAGGTTTGCTTTCTTTCAGAGTCATTAAGAGAATCAAAGCAGGAAGCTGCCAATCAGGAACTAAATACTTGAATATCATTTGTACTGCAATACATTTGAAATGTTTAGAGTGGTAGGAAAGTCTGCAGATAACTAAACAAGAACAGATTTAGAACAAAAATTTGGAAATATTAGATGACTGGCATAGAAAGACATATTGAAGATATAAATGGAGAAAGTGTGAAAATTAAAAACAGCTAGTGTGGAATCTAGCAAAGAACCTAATGACACAAAAACAAAGAGGAATTTAAAGAAAATATGGGCCATCTAGAATTATGTAAAGGAGCATATCTGAAATTATATTCTGTGGGAATATCAGCCACATGATATATTCAGTGGAGAGTTTCCATGGTCAAGTAAGTTTGTGAGGCAGAAAATAACATGCCATCACTCCCTGCTTCTGCTTACCTTCCAGAAGCACATTAACCGTACAGGAAAATAATTAAAGAAAGGTGATGAGTACATAGTAGTTTAGAAAGCATACTCTTGATATTTTTAGAAAACATAGATTTGAGCACATTTTTAAAGGAATCATCTTGGGGTATGGCGAAGATCTTAGAAGAGGGAGTACCTTGAGTCGTTAGGATCTGAGGAATGTTAAAAGTGCTACTGCACTAAGAGCACAGTTGGAGTCTAGACTTGAGGGCTAGGGATAAAAAAAATGAAGAAAAGTCATGAAACAGAGAACAGTGGAACTGGAGAACTAAAGTGAAGGGTAGGTCCCCTGGTTTACTGACTGTGTTAAAATTGCCCTGGAGCCTGGTCAGTAACAAGGTTGACCACAATTTACTAAAGGGAGGTCGGCGTGTATAATGGATGATACGAACACTAGGCCCTTCTGTCTAAATTCCTTCCTGCTAAATACACTCCCACTTTCTTTTCTCCTAGTTTCAGTCTTTTTCTAGTTTCAAACCTGCAGACCAATCCACCCCGAGGACTTTGGTCTCAAACTGCACTGCTCAGACTGAAGGCAGCACCTTGCCTGTCTTTCCAGCCACTCTACCTTCTCAACAAAGCCATCAGAGGGCCGGTTCCCTTTGTATGTCAGTCCATTGTATTCGATCCTTGTGAGTCTATTCTTCTTCTTTTTTTTTTTGGTAATGGGAATCAAACTCAGGACCTTGTGCTTGCCAGGCAGGTGCTGTGCCACTGAGCTATATCCCCGGCCCCCTCTTAAAATTCCACCTGTAACTACAATTTTGGGGGATGAATAAAACACCACTTCAAGGTTATTTTATACTTTATAATTTGCACCTACATTTTATCAATATTAGCTCTTTATTCCTGGTTGGCAATTAAAGAATTTTTTCAAATATTCATCTGACTTCCATTTTATTGGAGTTCCTACCTTTCTATGAATAGCAGCTTTTACTTTGATTTTTATGCCTTTAATTCTCCAACTGAATAATCAATATCAAAGTGACCAGGTTTGTGGAAAGCCACTAGCAGTCACTGGCCAACATTAAATGACCTAGTAATCTCTTTGCATACTGTTATTGTGCCTAGCTCATTGGAAACAAATTAGTGCCCTTTTCAGTGAATCATGAGTACTGCTTTTATTTCTGCATTCTATCCATTTAGGTATATCAAGATCAACTTTGTCAAAATCTGTAGAGTCCAGTTAAATCTTTACTCCTCCATTTTCCTGATTTTCTGGCTATAAAAAATGATGCTCATTTGAAATAATTTGTGACTGATTTCACTGTCATTTTTAGGCAGTCAAAGATATCTGTCTTTTCAGTGTAGAATTTTCCTTGAATCGTTATATGTTTTTTAACATATCGGTGTAACTAACATGATTTTAAACATACATTTCCCCCCTTTTAACTAACGGAATTTTGTTTTCATCACGACTCTTTGTATTTTATGATTTTATTTGTGAAGTAGTTGTGTCATTTGAATTTGGATCCTTGAGTAATTTATTCACATTTTTTGTGAGACAGTTTACTTGTCAATAGCATCTGACTAATAACAGCATCTACCTTTAAAAACTGTTGTAGGAATTAAATAAATTTAAACACTTGGAATAGTATCCCAAATAAGTCTTAGACAAATCTTAGATATTATTTTTTCATTATGTCAGTCTCAACTAAAAATTATGAACCATTCACAAGTCTAGAGTAAAGGTGCTTCTGAGGAATATAAATTGTTGAATTAAAAAAAGTTTTTTTCAATTACTAAGCTTGAGTAATGCAAGAGTTATGCTGGGAAATTAGATAATATTTAATTAGTCCTACATAAATATGTGGGAGGCATCTTTCCAATAAAACATATGTTATAATACAAGCTTTTGTTTACCTACCTAACATCAGAAAATAAATACCTGAATTTGCAGTTAAAACAGCAAGTATCAGATGATAGAATATAATTTTAGGAAAAATGAGTTAATTTATTAAAAAATAAACATCTAGACTGTTATTTCAATTGTTGGGGCCAGCAAATTAGGAAGGTATTGCTGGGAGGTAGGTGACTCAGAGAGGCAGATGAAAGAAAAAATGGGTGCTAGGAAAAAATCAAAGCCTGTCATTACAGAATCTAGCTTCCCTCCCTGCACCGCAGTATATGGTGCTCCTTTGTGGTATGTCTCTACTGTTGTTTGCTTTGATGTTATTTTAACCATTTTCTCTTAATTTTTTTTTTTTTTTTTTGGTATCAGGAATTGAACTCAGGGCCTTGTGCTTGCCAGGCAGGCACTGTGCCACTGAGCTATATCCCCAGCCCTTGATTAATACATTTAAGAAAAGGTTTATTTAGAGGCGTACCTGAGGGCATGGTCAGTTGTCCTTGCAGGCTTGGATGATGGTTCAAAACTGCGATGAGGGAAACTTGTTCTTTGGTTATAACACCTATGCTCCTTAGAAGGCCTGCTGTGTAACAGATTCAAAATCTAATTAACAGTGTTCCCCGGGAAAACACTGTTACTTGCTGAAGGCTTTTAATGGGAACATAAAACTTATAATTGCAAAAGAAGGTCATATTTGCACAGGCTTTGTTATTTGATACCATTCAGATCCAAGATTGAATGAAAAAAAGTATCAGTTTCCCGTCTTAGCAGTAAGTAAACGTTTCCATAGGAAGTGTTCCTGTCAATTCTATTACTCCCAAGGAAAGGTACAATACAGTAAGAGCACTGATTGAAAAAAGTAGTAATTTGTTGATTCCTTTCTAATTACGTAGCTAATTTTTTTTTTTTTTTTAAATGCGGGTACCGGGAGTTGAACTCAGGACCTCGCGCTTGCCAGGCAGGCGCTTGTGCCGCTGAGCTATCTCACCGGCCCAGTTAATATTATTTTTAACTGATTTTGAAGGTGTTTATTTGACCTTGATTTTCATAAGGCTGTATTTGTTTTACTGGGTTCAAAACTGTGATCATTTTTATTGGTGAAATCAAATCTTAAAAATATTTTTCAGCACTTAAAAGTATGCTGAGATTTTTTTAAGCCAATGGAGAATTAATGAGAGTAAATAAATAAATGGAGACCGTAGAGTTTCCTGTGCTTCTCAGTTTCGTGTTATCATAGGTATCTCAACACACACTCCATAGCATGTGGGGTCAACCTCCCGCCTGACTTCCAGATGCGAGGCTCATGCCTACCACAAACAGCAGCAGGTCCCAGCGGCCGGCCTCGTGGAGGGCTTAAGTCGCTAAATCCAGGCGGTCACCCTCTTCTGATCTTGTTTATTCCTCTCTCTTATGGGTGTAATATATAATTTCACTACATTTTCTTCAGAATGTTACATTCATTTCATCCAAATTTCGTATTTCCCTTCCAAAACTCAAGTTTCGTGAGTCATTTAATATAGCTTTATTGGCTTGTTTCCGTACTTGACATTTCCTTTTTTGTTTTGTATCGCTGGCATTTTCATGTTAGTTCAGGAAAAACATATCATATGAATTTACACTGTTACCGGGAGAAATTGGCTACTGGTGCCAAAAATAAGTGTCCTTTGGGATGCAGAGGGATTTAGGGCCATTATAAATTATCACATTTTAAGTAAAGTACTGTATTAGAGTCATAAATCTCAGCTTTCAAATGTCTGTAACAATTGATTTCCATTTTTTCTGTATTATAAGAAAGTTTTTATTATTCTTACTTAATACTTTCAAAGAAAGTTTAATTTTTTTTTTATTTTTATTTTTTTGTGGGTACCGGGGATCGTCCTCAGGACCTCACGCGCCAGCAGGCGCCTGTGCCGCTGATCGATATCACCGGCCCTTTTTTCGTATGTGGGTACTGGGAGTTGAACTCAGGACCTCACTCACGCTTGACAGGCAGGCGCTTATGCCGCTGAGCTATCTTGTCGGCCCTGTAAAATATTTGTAATAATATTTTTATTCAGTTACTTATACAATCTCGAGATCTTCATCTTAATTCAAGATTTTTAAGTGGAAAATATATTCCTTAGGTGCGTGATATTTTTAAAATAATAATATGAAAAAATAAATACATGATTTCCTTTGACTTTTTAAATTAAAAATTAAAAATAATCAAAATTAAAAAAGTATTCCATTCATGCCAATTCTTAAACTGTGAACTCTGTCTTACACATGGAAGGTTCCCTAATTAATCGTGTGGCTCATATTATTATTCTCTACTGACCATTTATAGCACAATGCATGTCTTCTTAAAATTTCCCATTTTATCCTATTTCATTTTAGCCCAATTTATATATAATTTGGTGTTTTAATACTACCCTACTAGTCATTTTGTAAATAATAACTATATCTAGTAGTTACCAAGCATCTTCTCTGTGCCAGCCTCTGTTTGAACTTCAGAATATGCCAAGGATACAGAGAATTTTATTAAATTTTTTTTTTAACTAGAAGAGACCTAAGGGGCTGGGGATATAGTTCAGTGGCACAGCACCTGCCTGGCAAGTACGAGGTACTGAGTTTGATTTCTGGTACCCCCCCAAATAGAAGAGACCTGAAGCAAAAAAAGATTATATGTAATTTACCCAGTGTTACCTGGCTAATCAGAGCTAGAACCAGGATTTATCCATTTGAAAGTATGACACAAAAGTGTTCTTTTTCAGGACTGGTGAGATAGCTCAGCAGCATAAGTGCCTGCCTGGCAAATGTGAGGTCCTGAGTTCGACTCCCGGTACCCACATAAAGGAAAAAAACGGGCCAGTGATATCGCTCAGGGGCACAAGCGCTAGCTAGCAACTGTGAGGTCCTGAGGTCGACTCCTGGTACCCACATTAAAAATAATAATAGTAAAATAAAATAAACAATGTTCTCTTTCAACTACTACATGTTCTGTTCAATTAAGAAAATTCCACTGTGTTTGTTCCATAAATTATTTTTAATGTATTAATCTGAATGCTGCCAGTAGTGGTTAGTATAAACTTTTTAAATTAATGCAGTTAAATTTCTGGTTGGTGTATTCAGGGGAGCTAATATTTTGGCACAGAGAATTGCACAGGATGTTAGTATAAAATTGCATTAGAAAAATGCATCTGGAGTGCTTCGTGACTCCAACTGACCCTTACCATGGTAGAACGGGTCATCTCCTAGATGAGTTATTTAAGGAAGCACGTGATTTTATTATAGTCAAGTTGGTTTTGCTATAGCTGAAGCTTTGAAAAATTTAACCAAAACAACTAAAATTAGAAGTTAATTTTTGATTGTTCAAAACTAGATGAGTTTTTCATGTTGTTCAAATATCTAAACATGGCATTAAATGTAGTTTTAGTGGGCTAGAAAGATAGCATGCCTGCGGCTCTGTGTTCGGTTACCAGCACCCATCCTCCCCAGTTCTGAACTCAGTGGTAAATCCATCTCCAGCGTTGGAATCACAGCCTTTGTGAAATTCTGTCTATATTTGTACAATAAAGATGAGCTGTGGGGCCGGTGAGATAGCTCAGCGGCATAAGCGCCTGCCTGGCAAGCATGAGGTCCTGAGTTCGACTCCCAGAACCCACATATGAAAAAAAAGGGCCGGTGATATCGCTCAGCGGCATGGGCGCCTGCTGGCATGCGAGGTCCTGAGTTCGACCCCCGGTACCCACAAAAAAAAGAAAAAAAAGAGTTCTGATTTTATGTTTTTAGAGACAGTAGATGACATCTACAGAGAGAAAAGTCAATGGGTCAGTCCTGGGGAATAATCATTGATCTTGAATTTTAAATTGTTCTTAACTTACACATAGCAACATGCTGGCCTCCTGTGGCCACACATCACCAGTCCTTTTCCCGTTTTGGAAACCATCAGCATTAGGGACCCATGTACCTGCCTACCATAGCCATGGTCTTTGACCTGGATAGTGATTTTTATGCCCATGTGGCAGGGCAATAGCACTGCAGAAATGTACTGAATTTCTGAATTTTGAAGTAAAATATTGAATGAATTATTCTGAGCAAGAACATTACAGATTATGCTTAAATTACGAATTAGTGTTGCTAAGCATATATACAGGCCTGCGTTTAAAAGTGTGTATATTTAAAACATCCCTAAATGCCCAAATCTGATAGTTCTCCTGAGTAAATTTCCTTCACTAATATAGCACTGAATATTCCTTCAGAGCGTTGCCCTCTCAGTGGGAATGATCTGCTAGTTTTACTACAGCCTAATATGTTGGTCAAACAAAGTTCATACATTTCAAATAAGATTATTGATTTGGGTTTTTTGTTGAACGTTTTTGCTTTTGTTTTGGCATTGGTGGGACTTTGTGTAAGTTGTTTCTCATTTGCTACCTACCACAAACTTCTAATCACAAAAACTGCAATATTTCATCCATTAGATATTATATTTCTCAGTTGTAGATAAATTTTGCACATTGATCAAACTTTGACAGCACATGCTATATTATGAATTCTTTATTTTTTGGATCTGTCCATGAAAGTTACCAACAGGTAGACACGGTGCTTAGGGGAATACCAATCCCGAAATCTTTATGACTTAATTTGAAATGTAATTTTGGAACAAAACTTCTTGTGTCAGGGATTTAACTTTTCATTAAAAAAAACTTATTGTAGCATAACTTTCGACATTCATGAGCATTATGACCAAATATTATTAATCTGTTATTATTTTAGTAGGAGAATGTATTTCACTGTACTAGTTATAAATGATACTCGGTTTATAATGTGGTTATAATGCAAAGTATAATGTAAAGAATATGCATGATAGCTTGTACTATTTTTTGTCTATTGCCAAAGTTAAGATCCAGTTGACAAGGGGATCCTACAAACCAATACCCCTTCCTTAGAACATATGCTTCAGAGTTTTGCTGTAATAATATAATTACAGACCGACCAGACACCATAAGTTTTTTCTTGTGGTTCATACAGTTACATAGCCGATACCACTATGTGAACTTTTGTACTAAATTCAATAGATGGCTGCCTTTTTCATCACACCTTATACATCACTGTAATTTTGGTTTCTGTTTATCTCAATGGAGCTCTCTCAGTCTACACTTATGTTTCAGCATTGAAGTGTATTGTTTTAAATTTAAACATTTTTCTTTTCGACAAAAATTCTCAACATGTGAATGAGCTTTCTCATTGCTGGGACAAAATACCTGACACGTGCAACCTAAAGGAGAAGAAGTTTATTTTTGGCTTATAGTTTCAGACTTTTCAGTCCATGGTTGATGGGAGGTGGAAGAGTTTGGCAGAGCCATGCTGGTCACCTCAGGGCGACTGTGAACTGAGATGAGGGGAAGGGCCCAGAGACCAGATACAGTCTCCACAGCCGCCCCTCTGTGACACCAGACATGTGTAGAAGTGAGCTTTACTAATACCCTAGGTAGTTCTTAAGCTGATCTAGTTAACATTGTGGATTAGCCATCAGAGTAGGCTTTTCAGGTTGTCTGTCAGTTAAATCTGGATATTTGATTTACAAAACACCCAGCTACCTGGAAAGTGATGACTGATATCACAGATGCTGAAGCGCATACTGTGCATTAAAGGGTAATTATATAGTCATTCAATGATGACTTCTAATGATCATTAACATACATAAATATGAATGATATTACTACTCTATCACTAGCTTGAGTCTGCAACCTATTTTGACTTGAGTAAACATGCTGCATTTCTGTATTAATTACACCAGCAGTAAATGGCCTCTTGTGCTCCTTCCTCCAGTGAAAAAGCATTGCAGATCCAATCACGCTTCTGTGACAAGCAATGCGTGTACCCATTTTTTCAATGTTTTTCCACCATCTAGAAATTAGTTCTTATTAACTCATCATTAAGTTCATTAAGTCAATCAATCAGCAAGTATTTCTTGGGCACCAGTGTTCACAAAACCATACATTCTGTTGTCTTTAAATTGCCTATAAATATTTCAACTCCCCTGCTAATTTAGTGAGTTAGACTAATTGACTTTGATCTAAATTTAGGTTTAAGTTATGTTCTCTCAAAATCTTAAAAGTTACAAAGGGCAGTGATGATATAATTTTGTAAAACCATATAGGCTGCGTTGAAAGCACTCCCTGTCACTATTATATAGATATTCCTTGTTTAACAACTTATCTGTTTAACAACTGTTTGGACTTATGACCTGTCTTTTTTTTTTTTTTTGGTACTGTTCTGTGTATCTTGTTCATAGAGCCTCAATATCTTCTTTTGTACAGTACACCTTGTTTATATAGTACAGTAATTTTTGCTGTCTGCACTCTACAGTACAGTGCTGTAGTTTTATGTTCTGTTATACATTACTGGCAGTAAGAGTTACGCAAACCAAAGGAAAGTCATCAAGTTGGAGTTTCCTTTGACCCTTTCTTTGTTCTGAATATTGTAATGTACATACTAGGTACAATTTCTCCTTTAGCGACCAATTTATTTAATGACCTAGTTGCAGAAATGGAACTCAGTCATTACATGAAGAATGTCTGTATTTCTTAATCAAGCATCCAGGGTCCCTTTATACTAAAATGAACTGATGGTGACTTCTCAAAGTACTGTTCTGTGCTATGTTTTTAAAAGCCAAGAAATAGAAGTCTATAAAATGAGCAATGGTTTTTACATAGGAAATATTTTATAAAATGATGTTTTAGTACAATAAAGGTCTATCTAAACACATTTTATGTTATCAAAATAAGAAAGGCTATCCAAGGGCTAAATTCAAATAAATGTTACATGAAATGAGCTAGTAGAAAAGAATTATTTATGACTTCTGCCAAAGCCCTAGTTGTCAGCTGTGTTTTAGCTGTCTGTGAACTGATGACAGATGACCCAGGTGGTTCGTCTTTTCTCTTTTTGCATTCCCAGGATTGACAAGAGAATAGACAGGATCAGCTCCAAGAAGTTCCGTTTTTCTCTTTTCTATGCCTAAAGCAGTTCTGTGGAATGTGTAAAGTTTAGATCTCTAGCTGCAGTTCTTTTCTGAACTTTTCACACTCAGCTGCATATAACTGGAAAAGATGTTACAAAAATAAGTTAGCGATATTATAGTAAAAAGTTTTTGTTAGAAATGAGTGAAGAAAATCTGCTATGTTAAAAAGAAAAGCATAAGACTAACAGTACCCCCAAATTGAAGTCACTGCTAAACAAAGGTAAAACTCAATACATTGAGAAAGTAGGAGTTAATGACTGTGGCCTAGGTACTATTTTGTTAATGTGTAAGTGCACACACATGCACACGCACACACATACGCTCTGCACACATGTTGTTGGCCCAACTCTGATTTCTGCTAGACCCAAGAAGTACTATTTCCCGGGAACTCAGGCCTACATTACATACCTGCTTCTCACCTCAGATGTCTTTTATTTGTCCTCAGCATTCTGCCTTAAAACCTTCCCTAAAGCCAGTAGCCTGCTTGGCCAGCACGCCAGCCTTCTTGTATGCATCTTGGGTGCACTGTCTGGGGTGCAGTGTACACATTTCTGAGAGATCTGAGTGCAATTGTTCCTCCTAGCCAACGACAACTTTAATTCTACCCCATATTTTGACTTTTTTTTCCTTCTGTATCTCTCTACCTGTTTCCCTCACACTTATTTCTTAGGCTAACCCCCCCCATATTAACAGCTTTCGTCACTGTCCTTGAGTCAGGCTTTACTTTCACAGGTCCAGACTGGACACTATATCACATAGAAATATTTGGATTTATTGTGTTTGAGGAACTACAAACATAAGCATCAGCAATCTAGTAGTATTTGCTATTAGTTATGTAATGTTATAGAAATACTACATAGCTATTTATAAGTCAGATTTGTAACATTAATCATCTTACCATCTCTTTGAACATTAGCATATTATCTGTCTTCCTAGAGAGTAGCTATCATCTTGTTGGTCAGGTAAGACTGACATGTTCTAAACAGTTCACTTATGCCACAGTGAATCTCCTCTTTTTTGGTATTCTAGGAATTGCAATTCTTGTTAACAAAGTAATTGAAGTGGTATCTTATTTCAGATCTCCAAATTGATAAATTTCAATAAAAAGGTTTTCCCAACAACTGTGGGCTATATGACAAAATGCTGAAAGGTTCATAGAAGTGGAATTTCATACAATCTCATATAAATGTGTAGATTGTTAAAGGCAGTATTAAATGACAATTTGCAAGAGCACAGATATAGCAGAATCGTTTCATCACAAAAGAGTTAGTTGGGCAAAGATTAACCCTGTAACAAACTCGTTTTTGTGTGTATGTAAAAGGAAGTTTATGTGCAAGAAAATAATACATAAAAATGAAAGCATGGTGTTCATTTACAAGCATCTTTTAAGAAATAAAATCGAATGTGTCAGAATAAAATTCTAATAGATATTTTCACACTTTGTGGTGGTTATATGAAAGGTATACTATAGTTATTTTACAACTATGAACATTATCTGGTTAATAAACATTATTAATTTTCTACTGTATTGTCTTAAACAAGGAAAACATTATTGTCACATAGAACTTGGGGAGGATTTAGTATAATCTGTAAGCATCTATTTTAACTTTTATATTCTTGAACAATTGGTCAGAATGTTTCTTCCCAGGAGAATAGTAACATAAGCCTTTTCCCTTAACCAACTACTTTGGGAGATAAAGGACAAGAAAAGAAAAACGGTGTGAATGAATATTGTCTTACCCACTTTATTTGTCGCTGGGAAAAAATACCTGACACCCTCAATATATAGGAAGAAAGCTTTATTTTGGCTCAGTTCATAGAAATTTCAGTCCATAGTAGGCTGGCTCCAAGGCAGCACAGCAGGGCAGAGAACTGTGAGAAGGAGACCTGCTCGTGGACGGGATTCATGGGAGGCAGAGAAGGAGTTGTGTGGCTCTAGAAACAGCAGATAGGATGTTTTAGAGTTTAGTGTATGTCCTACTGACCCGTTTCTAATATTATCAAGTACATATCAGAAATACAGGTACCGTCCTGTCATTGTTCCCATTAACAAGGTAGCTTTGCTGCTAGGGGGAGAAAGAAAAAAAAGAAACTTTACCTCTCTTTTCTGATTTCTTGAAGTTTGCAAGATAAATACGTACTGATTTTAAATGAAAGTGAACATCAGTGAACTGGACAGATTTATTGAGTTCACTTGTAGCAAAATGAGTTTGCTCCATTTTCACACACTTTTTCTGGTAGTAAATGTTTTAATCTATTGATGTCATGGAGAAATGCTACATTAGCTATAAAACAGAGTGAGGGCACTGTTCAGTGACAGGACCAATAATGTGTATAGAGCAATAAACACTCTGCAAGAGTTTAATGGCCCTGAATTCAAATATAAAATATATAGTTTACTAAACTGGGAGAAGATTCATAAAAGACTGCCAATTCCTCCACATGCATAAACTTGTAGATTCTATTAAGACATCAGTTTCAGTGTTAGATTCCACTGTGTTTGATTTAAAGAAGACAAACCTATTCTCAAAACACTGCAACACACCAGCATTTTGTACACTGTTTTGCCTTCCTTTGTATGTGTGTTTGATTTTTAACTTTCATTTCTATGAAATAAACATTTTCCATCCCAAATATTTCTTATTCTGCAAAATGCATATATACAGTAGAGTATAGAACAAGACCATGGTCTGATGAATCCATCTACACTAATTATAGAGAAATTGATGTTGAGGAAAGACGTGTGGGCTGAAATGCCATTGTTTGAGGCTAGTAAATATGAACTTGATAAATCTATGAAATTACATCTTATCCCCATGCTCTGTTTCAAAATGTGTATATAGTTTATTTAGTAGATGCCAGATTCTGTATGCCACATAGTTTTAATTATATATGGTGATGGTAAACTAGCCCAAATTCATAAGTTAGGATTTTGTTCAAAATATCATATGTTTGAATATATTTTTAATCCATTGACCATTAAAATAGGCAATCCAACTCTTGTGTTACTTCACTTTCTGAGTGAGAAAAATTATTCAATATAAACTGATCTATTATATGATTGGGAGACCATGTACATCATGCAGTAAGCATAAGTCTTGGATATGGGCTGTCTTTCTTAAATTCGTAGCTGTCTCATGATTTTAAGCAAGCAATTTAATTTCTTCTTACTACTTTTTTTTCATCTCTAAAACATTGATTTTATAACACAGGTTTTAAGTTATAATTGAGAGTTATAATTCCTACCTTAAAAAGTTATTTTGATAAATAAGTTAATTGTAAGGGTTTATACATAATAAAGATGCAATCACTGCATACTGTTGTTAGCGTAAATGCTTCTTATTGCAATTATCCATCCTTTTGCCTACACTTAAAAATACCCCAAATGCTTTCATTATGGAAAAATGTAGCATGATGGAATGGAGCATAGTAGTCATTTTTTCCTTTTCTAGTAATTAGAGTATTAACCAAAAATAACAAGTAGTTTGATTATTTAAACTTTATATTCAGATTATATTCACTTTAGTATGGCAGTGGTAAAATCCACGTATGTATTTTATGCATTTTTCTTTTTATTTTGTCTTTGTTGGTACTACTAATGTTGTTCTAGTTATTCAGGACTATGTAAGATAGAGAACCCTTGTATCGATTTAACAAATCTAAAATCCTTATTAAGTAGCTCCTCTATTCCAGGCACTCTTCGGGGTGCTGAGACACAGGAGTGACTAAATCAGATCATCCTTGGATGTACACAGCTTACTTTCCAGTAATTATCAAAGCCTGTTATCACATGGGGGTTCCTGAGAAAATAATTTCCTATTTGAAATTTATTTGCCCTTTCAAGGTATATTTTTAAAAGGATCTCCTTATGTAATAGATATAATATTTATAAAACACTGACAGATATATAAACTTGAAATTTAAAATGTAATAGGAACTATATTCAGTTCACTAGATATCAAACACTTTTTTGTCTACAAGGAAGTTCATTTCATTAAAAAGTGAGAAAATTACACCTAATAATGTTTTATTGTTGGTGGTTCCTTCCACAATACTTTCCACTAGCAAATTTGTTTTTATGACCCTTTAGCAGATGGCTTTTAAGGGAAAAAATGAGGACTAGTAGTTTAAATAGACTGTAAAGTATGTTGCCAGTGGTCCAAAAGAGCAAAGAATAATGAGTTGTTTTATTTTCTAAAACTTGCTTTTCCTCTAATTTTATTCCTTTCACTAGAAAACAAAAACAAAACCAAAAAGAAACCAAAAAGTGCATTTAGTGAATTGCCTAGCAGATGTTGACTGAGTGTCATAAAGAATAGAAAGGAAAGCACACTTTATGTTGATTTTCTGTTTGTTTTAGTTTAATTCTTAAATTCAATTTCTCAGCTTTGAGTGTTGAGTCATATTATATACATTTAAATGACTGTTTGTTTCCTTTCTTAAAATTGAGCTAACTAATTTATAGCCAATTTTTAAGGAATATTCATTCCTTCTGAAATTATCTGTCATGGGAAGAACATCAATTCATTAAAAAAACGGGAAAATATGCCACTGTTCTTAGAAGCATGAAATTCTTTTTTTTTTTTTTTTTTTTTTTTTTTTTTTTTTTTTGTGGGTACCGGGGGGACGACCTCAGGACCTCGCGCGCCAACAGGCACCCGTGCCGCTGAGCGATATCACCGGCCCCTTTTTCGTATGTGGGATCCGGGAGTCGAACTCGGGCCTTCGCGCTTGCAAGGCAGGCGCTTAAGCCGCTGAGCCGTCTCACCGGCCCAGAAGCATGAAATTCTATGTCAAATTTTATAATATTGTGAACTAAAACTCATTATGAATGCTTCAAGTTTAGAGTGGAAAATAAGTCGAAACTATTCACTGTCCAATTTATTATATTTGGTTAGGTCAAAGGAATCATGCTACTGAATTATCATGAACACACTCTGATGGTCCTTGAAGAATAAATAAATTTGAAGCTCTGTAAGAGTAAAGAGAAAGTAAAGAGCAAGAGAAAACATGCTAAGGACCATGTCATTATGACTCATAGTTAATAAAATTTTTTATTTCATTCAAGTTAGGGAAAAAAGCAGCAAGTAGTTTTATGTATGCCTCTTTTCCTTGGGCGTATTTAACTCTTCTCCGCCTGCATGTTTCACACCCTGTCAGACAGTACTGATTTGTAGGTGACCGGCACGTGCATCATGAGTCTGGAACGTGATACTGCTCTGAACGATGTCCTGCTGCAAAGAGATCTGAACACAGATGACAATCCACAGAGATTCTTTAGCAAAACTCAGTACAACACTTTTTTAATGAAAAGTTATTGCTAGTTATTAACAGTAACTTTAAAAGTGTTTGTTAAAATTACAGTCATACATTTGCATTGTGAGAAGGGCAGTAAATCATTTTCTCTACCTGGCGAATGTAATTTAGCAGATCAAGCACTGGTGGCAATTAGAGAGTAATAGGGCAAACTGGGAATGATATTTCTTCCCTCAATTAGTGGGGTTACTCAACCATCAGTGTTTTCATGTGAGAGATAATGGTTTAGCACTTGTGTTTGGTGTCTAAAGCTTGGCCTTGTATCTTCGGTGTAGCACTCGCTATTTTACTTATTTGTGTGACAGTTTCTGCCTTTCTAATATTGAAATTCTAATACTATCTACTTTAGAGTGATAAGGTATTAAGTGAATAATACATATAATAATACTGAGATCAGTAAATAGCAAGCACTGGATAAATGAGTCATCTTCATTATTATTGTCATCTTCATCTTCTTTTTTTTGCCATATAAAATAGTATAGAGGTTGTAAGTGCAGGCTCCACTGTTCAAATACCAGCTTTACCAACTCTTAGTTGTATGGGTGTTGTACTCAGTCTCCCTATGTATATAATTATGACAATAATACCGGCAGGGTTGATATGAGGATTAAATAAAATAATAGAGATAAAGCGCCCAGCAAATAATCTGGCATAGTTTAAGTGACAAATGAGACAGAATAACTTAAATCTTCGTATCAATAAGAAGAAATTTTTCAGAGATGATAAAATCTGTCTTAGTAAATGAGTATAGAATAATTTGCAGTGTACAGTTACACAGGTAGAAAGGGAAATATATAAGATTCCATTGTAAAGAGATAAGTAATATGTAAGAATTTTATGCGTCGGGATGTCTCCTTAGCATAAGTAAAATATATACTTTACCATCTGTAAGATTTGCTCTTTCCCACTGTTCATAGCTTTGAACACACCATGCCAAGGCCGTACTTGTGGACTTTTGCAGGTGATTTTGGAAGCATGTCTGTACCACTGTTAGCCACCAGTTATAGCAAGACTTGAGAGAAAATAACAGGAAAGTGAACGATACAGAGTCCTTTGCCTTCAAGAAGATAAGTGCTTTCAGTTAGAGAGATGGCAACGTATCTCAATTAACAAGAGACTAGTAAATGAGATAGTTCACGTGAAAATGAATTGGGTCCGCACACTCGACCATGGAATAAATACCATGCGTTGTTTATTGTAGGTCCATGAGCTAAGAATATCTTTCGTGTTTTGAAAGAGTTGTAAAATAATCATAATAAGAAGATGATGACTGTGTGACAGGGCTTGTGTGAAGTCCAGAAAGCCTAAATTGTTTCCTACCTGGACTTTTAGCAGATGTCTGCCAGTCCCTGGACTAGACCATGATTGAAAATCCCCTGTCCCCAGAAAACTGTGCTGAAAGTATACAGTTATTCACTATGGCTTTCGATAAGTTAAATATGTTCCTGAAGAAATGGAAGCATAGGGCCGGTGAGATGGCTCAGCGGCGTAAGCGCCTGCCTTGCAAGCGCAAGGGCCCGAGTTCGACTCCCGGATCCCACATACGAAAAAGGGGCCGGTGATATCGCTCAGTGGCACGGGTGCCTGTTGGTGCACGAGGTCCTGAGGTCGACCCCCCGGTACCCACAAAAAAAAAAAAAAAAAAAAAGAAATGAAAGCATAACCTAATACCTAAAAACAGATTTACCTTCACTTGTAGGCAAAAGTTGAGGCATTCTGATCCAGGGTGGCAAAATGAGCACAAGCAGAGAAATAAACGTTATTGTAGATTATAGCAACAATAAGCAAGCCATTATGAAGTATATGGTAATGTATAGAATTAGGAAGACACAGTATTAGAAAACATATAAGAAACATATTTTATAAAATTACTGTAATGATGTAAAGACTTGAAATTGCCAGCCATGGTGACCTACACCTATAATCCCAGTATTTGGGAGGCTGAGGCAGGAGGATTGCTGAGAGTTCGAAGCCAGTGCATAGTGAAGCCCTGTTTCAAAAAGACAAAAAAAGACTCGGAATTTATAATACACAAGTTGACATCTTGATTTTATCAAACACTAAAGGAACAAATGAGTAAGTATCTTAAATCTGCCTTCCACGGGATTCACTTTACATGCATAGGATGTATTTAACATATATTTTTCACTTAAAATTCTGAAATTTTGTTTCAGTTTTGAAAGTATATTGTATTGTTAATATTATTCACCATATTATTACTAAGTACAAAATATTTTCTGCTCCTTGGCTAATGAATCCAATCCCAAATTGGCTGCAGGATTTGGAAGATTTCTTAAAGTACCAGAATATATTGTGGCATCTTAGCATTCTTAGGCTATTCCTCGAAATGCTGGTTTTTATTGTTTTTGTTTTGTTTGTTCTTTACTGAATGTCTTCATGGGTATTGTCTCAATCTCTTGCATGAACTGATGATAGAAACTTTTGATTCCAAGATTAATTCATAAGATCTTAAAGGTTCTGCTAAAAAGAGAAAACTTACTTAGTTATAATTCTATCGAAGTAAAGTCATATGACTTCTTCATAGCTTCTGCTTTTTTTTTTTTTTTTTTTTTAATGTGGGTACCGGGAATTGACCTCAGGACCTCGTGCTTGCCAGCAAGCACTTGTGCCACTGAGTGATATCACTGGCCATTTTTTTTTTCCTTTATGCGGGTACCAGGAGTCGAACTCAGGACCTTGCACTTGCCAGGCAGGCGCTTATGCTGCTGAGCCATCTCACCAGCCCTGTTTTTTCTTAACAATACACTTAGGACAGAAATTTCTGTTTTCACGATACCCTGAGTTTGTTCCACTTCCTTCTCCCACAAAAAGTTAAGTGAATCAAAATTATCACATTACTTAACAACTTATTCTTAATGCTATTAAGGATTAAAAAATAAATTACGATTTGGGCCCAATAGCATCTCTGTTTTGTTTCTTATTTATAAAATATTAAGTGAGAATAAGTGATCTAACAAAATTTTAGCTCCAAAAACTCTGGAGGCATTAATATAAAGTATTTAATTTCTGGGATTAGATCTAGATTCATCTTTAATATAACATTTGTTGCATGTATGACGCGTGATGCATAGAACCTATTAGTAAGAATCAGTGAAAAATACATCGTAGAAACAGCGGATGATGTTCTCCATGGGAAGTTTGCTTTTAGTGGAACTGTTGTGCTTCATCTGACTTCAGCTTCTCCTGGTATATCTCCATCTCTGTGCCATTCTCTTCTATTCTTGGCTGTTTCTAAGGTCTTTACGTGGGTTTTTTGGAAAGCACTCAAGAATAGCTCATCATTGATAAGTAAGTTTCCCGAAAAAGGCCTCTTGTTTGACAAGTTTCCCCAAGGCACAGATCAGTTCATCCTAACACGTTCAGACCACCAAATCCACAAGTTTCTATGAGGTGGTTCCACATGGTGTCTGCTCACACAGTACCTGTTCAGTAACTATTAGCCATTATGACTGTTATCACCTCTCTCTGTATCCATGGCCCTCAGAGACTTGCATGCTATCTGGAGCTCAGCAGATGGGCTCAGTGGATCTGATGTATTACACCATGTAGGTAGTGTTTTACACTCGAAAATGACTCTGTCTTTGTTTTTGTGTAACAAATGTAAGTGTCATGTGGCTATTACATAGTGGGGACAAATCATTGTAACAAGGGTGCATCCTTGAGACAACAAATGTAGTATTGATTTTAAGTGTCTCCAATAACAACTTTGAAAATTTATTTTTACTAGAGCTACTAGGAAGAGATTCAAAAAGGAGTCTACTAATAGCACCATTTTCTTTTAAAAGGCTAAATTAACAGTTTGAAAGATTTTACACATCCATCATTGGAATGGAATGTTAACACAAAATAAAAGCCCATCTCCATTTCTCCAGCATCTATGGATATTGTATTTAAGCGTTTAAATTAGAATGTGGCTACTCAAAGCATTTTATGAATTATTGACATTTTCAATCTACTCACTCCAGGATGAAATTCGTTGGGGAAGTGTTTGCTTTGAAAACGCATTCTATAAAGGCACTGTAGTACAAGGTGCTTCAAGCAGCACTTTTATTCACTGATGCATAGGCATTATTTGAAAAGCATAATTTAGAAGCAGAGTGCAGAGATTACTTCTCTCACTAAATAAAGAATTAGCACTTTATTTACTGAAAGACACAGATGTCTGTCAGAATTTTTGATATGCAATATACCAAAAAATTTAATGAACTTCACAGATCTTTTTTCTATTTACTGAAGAGCTTCTATATTTTCTTGATACATGTGAAATGGAACAAGAGAGAGTATTATCATTTCATGACAATACAAATTAGTAAAACAAGGTATTGAGCAAAAGTCTGTTTCCAGTGTTAAGAGAAATGTTATTTTCCTTAGCCAACTAAAGTGGGACCCATTTTTCTCTGATTTTTTTTTTTTTTTTTTTGGTCTTCTCTTGAGTGGTATTTTTCATCTCCATTGTCAAGGGATGATAACACAGCAGTGTGTCATCCAATGTCTTTCTTTGAAAATACCATAGTTCTCTTTGTTCATTGCCCAGAAGCAAAACAAATATTAGTCGAGTTCTTTCTATGTGTTGGGCACTAGAGATAAACAACATAATATTATATCTTCTTGATGATCAATCAGTAAAATCAAAAGATAGATTTGAATCCCAGCTCTACCACTTATTAACCTTACAGCCATCCTCTTTGTGCCTTAGTTCCCTCATTTGAAAATCTGAAATAATGAGAAAGTCCATCTCATAAGACTCCTGTGATGGTTAGGTATCACTAGTGTTGTATACAAAACTACAGTATTTAAGGAATGACTATTATAACAGATTCAGGGCCCATTTCCAAGGAGATTCCCTGTATTTTAGATATCTCCTCTTCAATATGCTTCCTCAAAGACTGGGTGACAGAGAGCAAATGAAGAACAAGAGTACAACAATAAAAATGTGTTGTTGGCAGAGCGGGTGTGTCGTACTAAACAAAGACAGATCTGTGCTACCTGCCAGTGTGGGCCTCGGTCAAGTCTTTTGCCTTTTTGAGTTTTTGATACATCACCTCTGATGGAAATAATAAATACCCCCTGACAGTATTGTTTAAAGAATTAAATCAGCTGATTCATATGAAAACATTTTGTTAAATTATAGTGGGGGTGTTCAAATGTAAAGTGTTATGGTGAACTTCTGATTATTTACTTGTTGGTGACTTTGTGGATTTTCTACAAGCCAGTTTTTATCCCAAGACTGATTTTTTATTACCTTCTTAGTTTACCTTTCTGCCCCTTCGCGCACTGCTCAGTTATCATATGGCAAGGTTACCCAAATGTATTTTAACAATCTAAGCTGAATTTTACTAAGAACATAATTGTTTAAATACCGTGACATTTTCATGAAAAAATATTTGCTTATAAATTCTTTTATAACCATCATATGTCCCTCAAAAGTGTCTTTTAGTGGGCCAGTGAGATAGCTCAGTGGCATAAGCGCCTACCTGGCAAGTGCGAGGTCCTGAGTTCGACTCCCAGTACCCACATAAAAAGGAAAAAAAGGGCCGGTGATATCACTCAGCGGCATAAGCACCTGCTGGCAAGCGCAAGGTCCTGAGTTCGACCCCTGGTACCCACCAAAAAAAAAAAATGAAATGTCTTTTAATTTAGATATTATGAAATTTGGAAGCATTATTGGATTATAGTATTCTACTTACTTGGGATATTTGCACTGTAGATAGAAAATGTGATCTTTAACAGTTTAAAACAAAAAAATTTAAAAAAACATTAGAATTAGATACAATTTTATAATTCTTAGTTATGGCACTAATAATTTTTGGTATGCAACAAATTTAATTCTCTGTAATTTGCAATGCAGCTTAAAAAGCTTGGTAATGCATTCGTCTGCTCTCTGATGCATACCTTTCTAATTGAAGACTATAATTCAGAAATATTGCATATTGTGCAAAACATGGTTATAACTGATAATGTCTCAGTTTTCTATACAATAACATGAATGTATATTATATCTATTTTATGATCTGTTGAAGACGGAAGGGAAAATTTACTAGTCTTTTTTCCAGTTTCTTCCTTTTATACAGAAAAAAAGAAAATACCCTTAGTTTCATTTGTCATTTTTTCTAACCACAGGATATAGCTCATGAGACTATTTGACAAAGGACAGCAATGAAATCACTTTAAAGGAAATATATTAAAATATTTATATAAACTGAATGGATAATAAAACTAGTTTGAGGATTAAAAGTGAAGAGAGAAAAGAATAAAAACTAATTTCAAAGAGGCTTGGAAATGCACAATGACAGTTATATTGTCAGAATTCAAAATATTGGGCCAGCTAAAAACAAGAGATCCTGAAGAAGACCCTAGCACAGTTATCATTGTAGAATTCATTTATTTACTTTCTCATTATAGAGAAGAAAGATAGGCGTATTCTAGGCCTGTGGTTTAAGATATTTCCAGGCTGTTGTATGGCACCAGATTCTTGCCAATGTAACTTCCAAGAGCAACCAATTTACTTTTGCTCTGTTTCCCTCCAGTTTTACTTTTAATGAGTTGGAGATACACCTTTCCCATGAATTTTACCTTCCTTTCCATTCATTAAAGTATTTCAAGATACTAGGTAGATAATGCATTGCACATATGATTTTACCTTGTACATACAAGTTCTGTTTCACCACTTTTTTCTTTGTGTGACACGCCAATAATATCAAGAAGCTAAACAATTCACTGTTACTACAATTATGCATTTAATTCAAGAATTATTCATTCTGTATTTATTGTGTGCCAGGCACTGTGTAGATATGAAGGAGATAGTAGTGTGCTCGTGTCTTGTAACTAATTTGTTTGTTGTTTCAGGAAAGGGAAACTTTTAGAATCAGAATTAGACCATAGGCAATGACTGGCTAATTCTAACCTAAGCTTTGCAACAACAAATTATGTTTTCTTGCCAGTTTTGTTATAGGAATATGATTTGTGTGTGCATGTTTCAATTTAAATTGTAGGACTGTTTTACTTCAGTCTTGAAAATAGCAAATAAATGATAAATGAGCTTCAGGCAGTCATGACATGGACAAGGCCATAATAATTTTCTCCAGAGCAGAAATGCCTGAAAAGTCTTAATTTTGAGTAACCACCAACTAAGAGGCAAGCTTTGCTTGTGCTACAGCTTATGCCAATGTCTTAGAAATTAGATCAAGACTAAAGAATTAAAAGCAAAATTTACCAAATAACAGTTGAAATGATACACATGAAAATTCTTTAATAAACAAAAATTTCCATTAAATGGTAAGACAATATTCACATAATATAATAGATATATGGTCATACTTTTTGTTACATATCTTGTCTTTTGCATTAAGAAGTTGTTAAAGAGAGAAATGTCATTCTCAAAGAAGTTAAGATTTTTGTCTTCATGTATGTCTACAAGTTTTATGTGAAATAGTTCTAACTTTGTGAGTGTGCATGTTTCACAATGCAAATAGTTCCAAATTTAATTCTCAAAAGGATATGTATTTGAAGCTATTTCAAGAACCGAAATACTGTAGTTGAAAATCCTTTGTAAACTAGTAATTTAAAAAATGACAACTTAGTATTTTTCCCATCCCCAATTTTAATTATAATAAATCTCAAGTCCAAACTTTTGAAATTATAGATTAAATCATTGTATAAGGTGCTAGCTCTTCTAGTTGTCAGTCTGAGTACAGGTCAGTATTTCAGTGGATGAATGAAGTACATCTCTTAGAATAAAGCTTTTATTGAGTCATACAGCTGAACCATGTGGTCACCCAATGAAGAGTAATTGAGAATGATGATAAATTGTGACAAAATAATAGTTTTTTAAAGAGCTCTAGGAAGATTGTTAAAAATAGGATTTATAATTAGTGAAATACAACTTTTGAAGCCAAAATTTTTAATGTATCAGTTTTTCTTCTAACATGTGAGACTGGGGTTTCAAAGAAAAGCCAGTGGATAGGAAAAAATTTGGTTTTACAATGATAGAAGAATTTAGATCAAAGCACAAACATCTCACCCAAATATAATTACCGAGAAAAGTATTTTTCTTGTTTTTCAAACTTTCCTGTTTTTCACTTTATTTATTGAGCATAATATATTAGTTCATTCCTTCCATTCAAATTGCCTTCATATTACATTAATTATAATTGTTAGTTTTTATTATGAAGCCATTCTTCCTGACGTCTTTGCCTTTTTCTTGCTGGTTTCTTTTTTCTCCCTAAGATATCGGTAAACCGTGTCTAAAGAGACAACTGTTCATAAGATAAAGAAAGTGCTACTTGATGAGTGTCATGAAAATATTACAGTTTTTGAGAATTTTTACTTTTACTCAGTCTCGTAAAAATAATAAAATTTAATATGAGAGATATATAAATATAAGAAGATTGAGGATCTCAAGTTATTTTTGCAAGTTAAAAAAATTTAAGTTAAAAAATTCAGAAAAGGCCAGAATCAATGGCTCATTATTTATATCACCCATCTGATAACAGGTTTCTCTGAGACACCGTACGTTTCCACAACGATACCAGGTGTCAGTGAGTTGGACAGTTTCTTTAATAAGGACCCTAAGTCCCTCTATTCGAGGAAGAACCTTGCCTGTGACTGTGAACCTCAGGGACTGACAAGCTATGGAAACTCTTAGAACCTGGGAATGAATTATAGATGTTTTTCTTCTGAAGAGAGCAATCCTTTGAGCACCATAAAAACCAAGACTATTACGTCAAATAGTGGTATGAAACCATAATATTTATAAGTGAAATGAACCAAAGTATTTGAACGCTTTGTGTGTATGTAATTGCCGATGTGCTCTTTCAAATGGAAATATTGATGTTCTTATTATAAATACTGCATTTCCTATGTCTATAGAGTGGTGTGTTTATTCTCTTAACTTGTTTAATTTTCATCGTATTTATACTGAATTTTAAAGCTTATATGATTATTTTAAAGCAATAATTGTATTAGAGAAATGGGCTTTAAAAAAAACATAATGTTCAATGAAGCAAGTATGAGTGAAGCAAATTATTTACTTTCAGTTTGGAAGAGGTGAATAATAAGTGCTTGGCCAATACCGTACCATTAATCTGTTCTCTTTTCTCCTTTCTCTCTTTACTTCTCTCTCTCCAATAGAAGTGGAACAAAAAGGTAATTAAATACCTTTCCTAAATTATATACTATTTATAGGCTAAGTTATTTAACAGTTTAACATTTAGTTAAAATAATTTTGTTATTAATTCTTACCTATTTTATGAGAATTTATTTACTACTTCTGCTGCTCAGCTTCACTTTAATCTGTTTTACTGACCAGTGCTGGTTTGATCTTCTTATCCTAACACAGTTCAATATTGTAAAATTTTCAACACTGTATTTTATTCCTCTTTATTTTTAAATAAGCAGTAAGAAATCCAGTAAATGGGATAGTTATTGGTTTAGATTTGTTTCTGTTTTTGTACTGGATAATTTTGCATAGCTCTGATGTGCATTAATTTTTAACTACTAGAAGAGGGAGATAATTTTTTTAATATATTAAATTACTTTAGTAACCAATGGCTGATTATTAACTATAAGAAAAAATTATATAAAATTTTGACAACAAAGGGTAACTATTCTTTTTAAAGCGATCATGAAAAGATCCTGAGAAATTCTTATAATAATGAATATTTTTATTGATTTTATTATTGATTATAAATTGGCAATGGCCCTCAATATGTTCTATGGAATATTTTGGTAGCCAGCTTTCCCTTACACTCTTTATTTCCTCAAAAGTAAAACTTTGGAAGTGTTAATAATATACATTCTTCTTCTATAATCTCCGAAACCTAGCTATTCCATCTTACACTGTTTTCCATTGGATCTGTGCTTATCATTGCTATTAAAAAGCTAATCACTAATGCTAAAAGAATAATCCTTTTATCATTAAAAAACGGGTCATTGTCCAAATTCCTGGTGATTTCCCAGTTTCTCCATCCAGCACTTCTAATGGTTTCAAATGTACCAGTAGACTGCATGATGAGTTTTCAGCATGTTTGCTTTACAAATATATTAGAGCAGTGTTTCCCATAGCAGGTTCCATGGAACTCCACAGTCGAAAGAGGTTCCTTGGAAAAGATTCCAAGATCAAATGAGCTTGGGAGATTTGCTCCCCCTCCAGCTCTGCCTTGGAGCTTCACTAAAGTACCTAAGCTATTTGAATCTCTGCCACAATTACATTTAATGCGATATTTCTTCAACAAGGTGGCTCTAGCTTCCTTTTTTTCTTTCTGTGAAACATCGTTGTACCACTTGAAACAGTCATTTCAAGGACCACCCTTTGGGAAACATTGCTTTATAGCCCTTCGTTTCACATGAATCAGCCAAGCTTCTCTACCACCACTCACACACGCTACTGAATCCCACTGAAAAGCAAGTGAGTCAGATGACCCCTGCCCGCTTTCATTCTGAAGTATGAGCAGCAAAATAGAGCAAACAGTCTTGTTTTTTAATGCTTTTCTCATGTAACAGTAAAAGGTACATGTTTTTTAAGTTCCAATACTACTGTATTTAACAGGACATTTTTAACTGATTAAAATCTAGCGCTTGGGTTCTTTTCTGTAACTTTACACCTTTTCTTCTTTCCTTATTCCTTCTTTCCTTTCTTTTTCTTCCTCTCTTTTTTCTTCTAGTATCCATCCATCACTCATTTTTAATTGTGTGGGTTGCATGCTCTGTGTGTGTTGTAGCAGCTTCAAGAGCTTTTTCTACTAGAAGATTCAGTGGCCTGTATTCCAGAATTTTTTTTTTTTAATTTAAAAAAATATTGTGGGAAATCTATCTGTTTCTTAAGGATAACGTTAAAAAGGTAATTTTGTCAGAGTGGAAACGATATATTTTCATTTCTGAAAAATGATATATTTTTCAATGAACTAACAAAAAATATGATGTTTTAAATATTAAACTTTTATATTTGTTATATGTCTGTAGAATGCATAGACATGCTACACTTGATACATATATCTGAAAAATAGTATAATACATGTTTATGAAGGTAAAAACCAACAGGAAAGCACAACTACTCATAGAAAGGCTAACCTTGTTTTCTGTAAAGGAAATCAAAGTGATTTAGAAAACCATCCAAAATTAGCATGGACAAAAACATAGTGTTCTCAAAAACATGCAGTGGTGGTGGGTGTCTCTTATTATATTTGCATCCTGTTTGATGAAAAATAAGAATATATGAAAGAATATTAAATTAATATATTTCTTGTTTTAATTCTTTCCCTTCCAACAGTTTTTCTTTGTCCCGGACTACTCAAAGGAGTGTACCAGAGTGAACATTTGTTTGAGTCTGACCACCAGTCTGGGGCGTGGTGCAAAGACCCTCTGCAGGCGTCGGACAAGATTTACTACATGCCCTGGACTCCCTACCGCACCGATACCCTGACTGAGTATTCATCCAAAGATGACTTCATCGCCGGAAGGCCGACAACTACCTACAAGCTCCCTCACAGAGTTGACGGCACAGGATTTGTAGTATATGATGGGGCTTTGTTCTTCAATAAAGAGCGCACCAGGAACATAGTTAAGTTTGATTTGCGGACTAGGATAAAGAGTGGAGAAGCAATCATTGCGAATGCCAATTACCATGATACTTCCCCTTACCGATGGGGAGGCAAATCTGACATAGACCTGGCAGTGGATGAAAACGGGCTGTGGGTAATCTATGCAACAGAACAAAACAACGGGAAAATTGTCATTAGTCAGTTGAACCCTTACACCCTACGGATCGAAGGGACATGGGATACTGCATATGATAAAAGGTCAGCTTCCAATGCATTTATGATTTGTGGGATTCTGTATGTGGTCAAATCTGTGTATGAGGATGATGACAATGAGGCCACTGGGAATAAGATTGACTACATTTACAACACCGACCAAAGCAAGGATAGTCTGGTGGATGTACCCTTCCCCAATTCATACCAGTACATAGCAGCTGTGGATTACAATCCCAGGGACAACTTGCTTTATGTATGGAATAACTACCATGTCGTGAAATATTCTTTGGATTTTGGACCTCTGGATAGCAGATCAGGTAAGTTTGACTTTTAACAGTTTTCTACAGGGAGATACTTGCAGCTGGCTTTTAATAATAAGTTTATTGTACATTTTGATTAGACTTTCTTTGTGGTCTTTCTTCCAGCCTGTGTACTTAAAAGATTATTCATTGTCTTGCCATTTTAGAAAGATTGATGGTAATCACTCTCCGATCTAACAATGTAACTACAAGAAATTGACTCTACCCTTGCACAGCCTGGCTCCATGCCGGAGCCTTTCTTCTTTCCAGATACTTGTGATTATAAGCTGGTTGGTTGTTTGCATAGTGAAGAACACAAAACCTTTGTTAAGAGAGAGTTCTGTCCCTTGTAATTCATTGGGAAATGCCCTCAGAAGTGCTCTCCACGTGGAACATGTCCAAGGGTTACCATGACATAACGCTGCAGCGCGCCATATGACACCACTGTGGGAAATAGTCGGCTTGAGGGTTCGGAGGTCTGAGTGGACCTACCTGATGCATCGGGAAAATACCCAAAACTGATAAGTACAGAAAAATCCCGGTTTTTATAAGAAACGATGATACAAAACACTTTTGAGCATGCTTGCTATAATCTTTAATTTTGATACTTTAAGTGTCCATTTCCTTGCTGGAACAGACTGTTTGATTTTAATGCTGTTTAAAGAAAGCCAGAAGTAGCTTTTAATTTTTTTTCATTTCTATTTACTCAAGTGAGTGGGCTTATCTTCCTTTGAAAGTTAATTTTGTAACAGGCCATAATAATGTTGTCCAAGATAAAGTATAGTATAAAATTAAGATAGAGGTGTCTGAATTTTGGTAGAAATAAAACAGTTCCAAAAATGAATTGTTTTTATCAATTAGAGTTCAGTTGTTAATATTTTTTATTTTCTGAATTTCTTATTTTCTGGATTTTTGGCATACTTTTACCAGCATACTATTCTGCTTTCTTAGTCCATTATATACACATTTTTTTTTTTTTTTTTTTGTGGGTACCGGGGGGTCGACCTCAGGACCTCGTGCGCCAACAGGCACCCGTGCCACTGAGCGATATCACCGGCCCCTTTTTTCGTATGTGGGATCCGGGAGTCGAACTCAGGCCCTTGCGCTTGCAAGGCAGGCGCTTACACCGCTGAGCCATCTCACCGGCCCTATATACACATTTTTAAAGAACTAGATACTAAGTTTTTTATAGCCAATGACTTTATCCTTATATATCTTTATATCTTTATATCTTTATATCTTTATATCTTTATATCTTTATATATATATATATATATATATATATATATCTTAGATATACTTATATAACCAGTATTTCTTTCTTCTCAGTGTCACTGCAATATATTGCATATACTTAAAAAAGGCTCACAGTTCTTTGTTGATTGAATGAATGGCTTCCTACTCTTCTGCAGATAGAATGACAAATTAGGTGGCATTTTCTATAACCTGTAAAAGTCTTCAGCCAGAGTGCCACACTTCCTTCCATAACCAACAGTGCTGTTAATGTTTTGAATTGGCTTCTATGGAAAGAAAAGTCTAAATATGCAATGGCATCAAAAGCCACTTCTTGTTAAGTTTCCAAGAAAAATCTCCCAAACCAACTGCATCATCTGGTTCCCTGTTTACAACAAAGGTTTTTAAACTCAGGACACTGCAGTTGAGAACCTGAGCAATAATCAATCATTTTTAGTCATCTAGGAAAAGTGTGATTTCATAAAAGTGATATTCTTAAACCAAAATTTATATTTTGCCAGTAAATACCCTACTTATGAATAGTTTTTAGCCTTTTAAGTGGAACAGGAAGTCATTGCTAATGTCCTGAAAAGAAGTTATAATATTGTGTTTTATAGCTAGAGAATAAAGGAGTAATGACATTTCAAATCTTGTTTAAAAAATCATATATTATTTTTATTTAAATAATAGGTTTAAATTTTATTTAACTGAGGTTTTAACTCAATAAGCTAAAGCAAATTCTTTTTTTTTTTTTTTTTGGTGGGTACCGGGGGGGCGACCTCAGGACCTCGCGCGCCAGCAGGCGCCCGTGCCACTGAGCGATATCACCGGACCCTTTTTTCGTATGTGGGCTCCGGGAGTCGAACTCGGGCCCTCGCGCTTGCAGGGCAGGCGCTTACGCCGCTGAGCCATCTCACCGGCCCTAAAGCAAATTCTTAACGCAGATTTTATAATCTATCCTTAAAGAGAAAGATGGTACCGTAGGCTCATATGTTTAGAGACTTGCCAAAAAATATCTCCAGCATGTATTAATAAACTTAGGAATAGGTATATACTCTTACACATATATGTGTGTATATACTTTCTCTATATATGTATATATTTATAATATATATATAAAATATAGAGATAGAAATCTTTGTTCATTGTGGACATGAGGAATATTACACCAGTTATTTTATTTTATTTATTTGTATGTGGGCGTTAAATTATGGCCATCTTGCCCGCAAGTATTAGTGCTAATATTTGTTTAAAGGATGTTAGTGAAATAGCAAACTTTTTTTTTTTTTTTTTTTTTTGGGTACAGGGAATCAAACTCTGAAATAGCAAACATCGAGAAATAAATTTCAGCTTTTAATTGAGTTCTTAAGCCAGGAAATTCAGTTTTTGCTCTTTTGAAAAATCACAATTAAAACCTTGTCTGCTTTGCAAATAGTGGGATTTTGCCTGTATTAAATTTGTCAATATAAAAAGGTATCAATTTGCATGCATGAATGCTCAAATTAAAAAGCTAGTACTTTCTCATGGACTTACTACAATTTAGAGGTGGAAAGAATAAGTGTAAAAGTAAATTTTACACGTGCTATGTGGGAATATGAGGATTTCAATTAGCGTTCATAGAGGCTGTTCATCTTATTCCACACAAATAGTTCTAGCTGGATGTTTTTCCGTAGTAAATTATGGTGACATTTTTCAGAGCAATTGCCTCCAGTGAATTCTTATTGCTATTTTATTATGGGTCTTCTTGTATGTCTATGTACATAAACCCTCGATTTAAAGCAATTATTTTAGAGCCAAAGACTTACCTAAGTCTGAGTACCAAAAATGTATTTGTTGTTGCCATCTGTTGGTAGCAGGCTGTCTTTTTCCTATGATAACTGGGTTCTGTTTTTTAAAATCATAATTTTTATGTTTTTATGTGAAGGGTTACTTATATACTTCTGCTGTATATAATTATTATGTACATCAAAAATCTGTTACTGCAAGATAAAAGGCAAATACACTTCTTCTGGATGTATAGAAATCTTCTGGAGATGCTTGCACATAGTTAGCATCCATTTCTGAAGTGACCGTGGAAGTCTGAAGGACCCGGGCTTGGGTACAACCCTGGCACTTGTTTGACTGCAGGCTGTTGGCTCAGCTTCTCAGTCTTGGATGTCTCAACTATGAAGTGGGGAAAAAAACTCTGCCTCAGAAGTCATTGTTAATTTTTAATGAGCGAGTACCCATAACAGGCATAACAAGTAACAAACTTATCCTAATAGCTGCACACCAATGGTACTAAAGGACTATCATTATCTACATTTTCTAAATGAGGAACCTAAAGCATGGTAGCTTTTATAACTTACACAAAAATGGCTATTAGTGCTAAGCATTCTCGAGATAGAGTGTAATTTGTAGTTTGTGCTCTCAGATCATTACCATGAATTCGTGCTCCAAATATTGTATCTACTCTTCAACCGTGAAATCAGATGTTCTAATTTGTTTTGCTTTTGTCCCTGCAAAGGTCATTTTTAAAGTCGGAATGATAAACTTTGAAGAAGAATCTGAAGAAATGCTTAGCTCCTCACATATATTCTAAAAGTGGTATTAGAAGTCATTTTATGCTAGTTCCCATCTCCAAACTGCAAAATTGTCACTTTGTCTGAAGTCCCTATCTTTTGTTAATTTGCTTCAGTTAATGACATGTATTTACTTTCATTTTCAAAAGAAAAGATCTTGACAGCAATATCTATGAAAAGAAATTAAAACAATATCTAAAGGGGCTGGTGAGATAGCTCAGCGGCATAAGCACCTGCTGGCGCACAAGGTCCTGAGTTCAACCCCCAGTACCCACCAAAAAAAAAAAAAAAGTATATATATATATATATATATATATATATATATATATGTATATATTAATTCTAATTAAATATTTTAAACTCGTATTTCAGATGTTTGTTGTACTCTATCAATGATGTTTCTGCTGTAAAATATCCTTAAGAATCTTTTTTCTAGGTGAAACTTTGGAAATTTAATATTTATTTCTCGTTAGGCACAGGAAACACTATTTTCAAGCATTAGATGGTCATCACTTATAATGCATTGTATGGAATGCAGATTTAGCAGCATTCTTGTGGTTTTGCAGCATGAAATTTGGTGAAAATAAGTCAGATCTTATTTTGATACTGCTATTTAGCGTTCATACAACACTATATTGAGAGAAAATTCTTAAAATATATTAAAGAGCTGGGGAATGTAACTAAGTGATATAGCTCTTGCCTAGCATGCCTGAGGCCCTGGATTCAATCCCCATGACCACCAGAAAATATTTTAGAGCCGATTAGACTTTGATTCCCATGGAAAAAATCTTGTTAGTATTGTCTTAGTCATTTTAGTCTACCATCTTTATAGGTACTCTATAAAGATTCGTTCAATGATTTTATAAATGAATGAGTGAAATAAATGTTGTAACCCTGCTTTTTCAGGATTTTCTGAGAATGGGAGCAGTAATCCTCAATTCGTTTGCTGAGTTCATGTGCGTGCCCCTCAGGTAGTCACAGGCATTGTTTGTGCAAATCTCTGTAGCCTAGAAGTTTTATTATGTCACTGCAGCCACCCTCCTGGGTCCTTCTTCCCTACTCCCAGCTTTTTTCTTCTTCTCCCACATTGTTGTGAGCTTTGGTAACCTCAAAGAAGTTCAGTAGGTGTTAAAGAATAGTGCCCAGTAACACCTAATATACTTTCTTCCGGAAGTAATTAGAAGAAATTAAAGTCACTAGTCTCTCAGTACGGAAGGATGTGGACAACTGGTCAGACAAGTTTATATTAAGAATACTTTCCTAAATTGTTCAGCTGACAAATTGCAGAATCTCTTCAATGTAGAGAAAACGGAAAGTGTATTACATTCAGATAGGCACAGTAGTTGTGTTCTATTGAAAGAATATTTAAAGAACTAGTGATTCTGTTTTTGCCACCTGTATGTATTAACACCTGACCATAAAGGAAATGTGAAACTATTCGTATTTTTTCTGGGCAGAGCATCAGATCTACAACTATTAAATCTACAATTTTCTTCAAATGTAGATATAACTGTGTCTATTTCCTATCATATTAAAACATATTATATACATACACATATCTCATTACCTTCAGATGGCAATGTAAATTGGACATTAAAAACCTCAAAGCAATCCTTAGCTACTTCACAGGTTATTTGAGTAGTTCTCACATGCCTCATAATTTGGAAACCATATGTTACATCCTGGTATATGTGGTATAAGGGAATCAGTTGCCTCACTTTAGCCACTGTGAATGATCCTTAACTGCTATTTCTGCCAAACCACCTTGTGCCAAACTCATTATTCATGAATGGAAATGGTAAAATATGAGATATCTTCTTTGACTCTCCCAGCTGGTTTCTAAAGTGTTCATAGGAAAATCTGAAATCCCCTCATTAAACATACAAATGTCCAGTATTTCCTCCTGAAGGAGGAGGAAGTAGGCTCAAGTTGATAATAAGAATAGGCAGAGAAGCTTAATCCCCAAAATTTTCTAAAATTAGTATGCCTAACAGATTCAAAACTCTACAGGTTGAGGTTTGGTAAAAACCAGATCAGGCAGTAAGTACTGAAAGAGAATGATAAAGACTTGTAGCCATTGTCTTGTACCTGCTCCTTTGCTTCCCAAACACAATCCACATTTTCTTGAAAGCCATTTGAGATTATGTAAATCAACCATTCCCCTCTGTACTAAAGATAGTAGAATCTAAACCAACAACAAAAAGCCTGCACATAACAGTTTAATAATGCAGATAAGGTGAACCTTCTGTCCTTATAATATGCTAATTAAGTGAATTTGTGTCTTCGGTAAAAGCTGTGGCAGTGTAGTGATGAATGAGAACTTTAAACACACATGACACCTCGTTAAAATGTCATTTTCACGTCATATATCTGAGCCCTCTTCCTTGAGAGCTGAGTACTGTGAGTGCCGGGCAGAGAATCCCGAGCGTTTTGAAACCGTCACTTGTGTAACAGGTAGCCGGGTGTGCTTCCTGAGCAGTTGTGTTAAATGTGGTGACCCTCATCAGAAAACAGTCGGAAGGAGTGGGATCTTAAATCAAACTCGTCCTAACCTATGGGTCCCAGCTGCTTCCCAGTTCCACTTCAGATGCCACATTGTTCCTAAAGCCCAGTTTACCTCTGTCTTGGTAGCTGAGTTAACTTTACAAAAAAGAAAAATAGGAACTTGTTGCTAATTTCAGCTCTGGTATATTGTCAAGTATCAGCTGCTTCCCTGTTTGCAGAGGAGCCCCTGGTCTTCTTCCCGGCCCCTCCTCTTTGCCTGTGGTGACAGCTGCTGCCTGCAGGACCTTGCTGCAGCTTGGTTTTCAGAGAGCACATCCAAAACTTGCAAAATTTACAAGCACTATCCCAGTGCTACTCAACACCAGTTAAATTCTCTTTTATGCATTTCTTTCTTTCTTTCTTTCTTTCTTTCTTTCTTTCTTTCTTTCTTTCTTTCTTTCTTTCTTTCTTTCTCTTTCTTTCTTTCTTTCTTTCTTTCTTTCTTTCTTTCTTTCTTTCTTTCTTTCTTTCTTTCTTTCTTTCTTTTAACATTTCCTGTGTTTTTCTTTCTTCATAACTGAGAGTTCAAACTTTCAAGAAAGACACTGTCTGTTTTTTAGGCTCTGAGTATAAAAACCACAGTCCCGTGCAAAGCAGAGCTGAACCTAGCTTTAGATACAGCTGAGCAGAATGTTGGCCATGAATCTGACATCTGGGTGACCTTCTTAATAGAGGAGACAGGAAGCAAGGGGTTAAAAGGTTCACAAATGTTATAGCATTGTTTTCTTCCTATGGAGTGATGTCCCTGAGAAATGAGTAATTATTAGATAAGTAATCAAAATTATTTCTATATGCACCTCAGCCATAAAAAGATGACTTATTTGTGAATAAGCTTCCCACTCACACCAGCTGTCCTTCTTGGAGTCGGTTCACTGCTCATTAGCATGTCCACCAGAGGGCAGGCAGGTGGAATGGAAATGGTTTTGCAGCTCATTATGAGCACATCTTATAAGAGATAGTAACAGTGGCAAAAGTGAGATTTCTATTTTCTAGGGTTTCCACCTACAGGTAAGTGAGAACTGACTCCATCGTATAATAAAATGGCCTTGTGTGACATGTGCTTCACTTCTCTGTTTTTTAAATGTTTAAGTAATGTTCTAGGACCTTAGAGAAATACTGTGAATGTTTTAAGAATGAAAGTAATTTCTTTTAATAACTAGTTTTCTACTAGAAAGTTAAATTTTCTAATAATATTGATAAATGACCAAAGAATTAAAAATATACAATGACAAATAAAGTATATTTCATGATTTTATGAACTGAGACACATTGTTAGATTTCTTTGAAAAGCAAATGGAAAATACTTATTTTTTATTCACTTAGAAAGAATTCTGCCAACCTGAGCATGTTAGTGTGTGCCTATAGTCCTGGCTACTCTGGGGGCTGAGGCAGGAGGATCATTTGAACCCAGAAGTTCGAGGCCAGCCTGCACAACACAGTGAGACCTTGTCTCAAACAATAAACAAAAACAGACAAAACAAAAAAATTATTCTGCCTATTTCCTCTCATGCTCTTCATGGCCAAACTTTTGCATATAAATAAAAACTTTTACTGAGGGAGTTTATCCACAAAACATGAATATTTTTCAATCATCTTAGAAAGATCAATTTCCAGCTGAAGGAACTGAAGATCAAATAGTACAAATAACTCAAATATTACTTATATAATCCAGGGTGCTGCATTTAGAGCCCTACAATGCCTGGCTTTCTGCCATCTCATTTTTACTCCATCAGCAATTACAAAGAATACAGGGCCATTACTAAGATACAAGGGGAAAGAAGAAAGACAGGTACACATGCTAGATTTTAAGTGAAAACAAGTAAATTGAAACAAATGAGGCTGAGCAGACTAGCGTTGTAGATCATCCCTCATCCCCTCCAAATTGTCTGAGGTTTTGCACTTATTTTAACCCTTAAAAACAATTCCCAGGATGAATGTTATAATTATGTATTGCAAAGGTATACAAAAGCAAAAGAAGAAACAGGTACCCAAAATGCATGTAAAGTAACCTGCCCAGAGAAACTCAGTTTATAAATATCGATTCCAGTTTCCCAAAAGCCCAATTGTGAATGATAAAGATATAATATTTTACATTTACACACACACACACATATACTTTAAACACAAGACTACAAAAGAATGTGATAGTGTTTCATGGGTTGTAGTGGTGTGCGTATGTGTGTGTGTGTGTAACTTCTTAGAAATACTTGAAGAAACAATGATTTAATTATTGAAAAATTAGAAGAATTAGTGGGAAACTTTGCAGAGATTCTGAGCAATTTGAAGGACTTTGGAGAGTTGAGGATTGGATCTTTATTAGATTTAAATCTACTTAGCATATATCATTTTCCATTTTATAAATTCACATGCATTTCTAACAATGCCCTCCTGCTTATTATTGATGACCAAAGTTGACAAAATGATGAAAAGTAGGTTGAAAAAGAAAAAAAGGAAAAGAGAACTAAAAAAGGAAATAAATATATTTTCTTTGAAAATAAACACAGGAAATGAGTGAGTTCCCCTTTTGTCACAATGAAGCAATAAGATCATGCATTTTTCACATTTAAAATTTATTTCCCAAGATTGATATAACTTCCAGTAGTTAATAATATGGATAAGGACAAAGTTAAAAATGCTTATACATTGCTGATTGGAGTGTAACTTGTTAAATCATTTGGGGGAACAATTTGGCAATATCTATGTAGGAGAAGAAAAAAAATTTTTTTTTTCTTTTCTACCCTTTTGGATTCTCAGCTGAAGCTCTGTAACAAAAGACAGATGAACAGGTGAAAAGTACATGTTTGCTTTTAAATAATTAATGTAAGGTTTTCGGGACGCAGAAACTCTCATAAAGAAGCAAAGACTCTCCCCCCAAAAAGGAAAAATGTACGTGTTTTTATAATAGGTTTGTCAAAGAATGGAGTCATGAAAAGGTGAGACTAGGGCAACAAAGTGACCCGCATTAAGAGCGGTAACTGGGGAAACTTGTTCTTTAGACTTCCCTGGCCTCCCTCCATCTTTGGAAACAATGGTGCTCCTTTCCTCTGGGTATTGGGTGGGCACATGTTACCTGCCGGTCCTACGGCCTGCTTCAGGACAAAGGCAGAGATGCTTTCCCTCGCTTGCCACTTTTTGATACCTTCAGTTTAAAATACTAAAGATGCCAAGGTGTCATATTCTGTGGAAACGTGTTCTGAGCCCTGTCATCTAGTACAGTCAGTCCTTGACTGGATGCTAGTATCCATTATAGATTGCAGATCTATTCCTAAGTTTTCTCCCTGAAAAATCTCATACTTGTGTATAAAGACATTTACACAAGAATGTTCATTATAACGATGTTTAAAATATTGTAAAAGTGAAGGATATTGAATTGTCCGTTAGTTGACAAAAGGGTATATATAGTAAAACAGAAAGGAAGAAACAGTACAACCTTATATAGTTGTCCAGATGGAAAATATACAGCTGGAACTGAAGACGTGAATCTGACAATCATCGCCAGAGTTTTTGAAAGCCCTGGTCTACATGGAGAAAAGTATTATGGGATCAGTTATCCTTCAGAGAAAATATGCCAACTCAAATAATAATACACGTGAAATGATCAGTAAGAATAGATCTCATCCGCAGTTTTCCCTTTTCTAGTACAGGTTGTGCATCTTTTACCCAAAATTCCTGGAACCATAATTGTTTTGGTTTTAGATTTTTTATTTTATTCTGGAATATTTTCAAAGACACAAGTGAGATTTCTTGGGTATGAGACCCAAATGTAGAGATGAAATTCATTTATATTTTATATGCATCTTATATACATAGTCTATAGGTGATTTTAGGCACTAGTTTTAATTACTTTGTGCATTTCAACTATGGCTGATCACATGAAGCCAATTGTAGGATTTTTCACATGTTTTGTCATGCTGGCCTGCAAAACGTTTTGGATTTTTAGAGTGTTACTGATTTCAGATTTTTGAACTGGGGTTCCTCAGTTTGTAATGGAGTCCCATTTGACTTGGTCTCTGTTTTTTCTCAATTGCCTTTACGTCACAATAATCAGTATGCTAAAGTAGCATATTTTAGGATGCTATATTTTGCTGACATTCATATCTTTCACTGCATTGCCCACCAACTGTGAATATGTTGACTGCCGGATACTAGAGCTTTTAAGTGTATGATTTTTAAATTTTGAGGAAAATTGCAAAGTACAGAAGTAGATGAATAGGTCTATTCATTTAAATGATCACTTTCCACAGGTAAGAATTAAAAATACCAGTAAAATTTCAAGTGTCCAGTTTTATAAGAAAAGTTAAAACATTCTCAACCTAACAGAGAAAAAAAGTCATTTTATATAAATGAGGGTGGGAATTTTTAGCTGATTTACTACTGAAATAAGATAACCTATTTAGAAAGGATTTATATAAAGAAAGTATTGAACTTGACAGAATACCCATGAAGAATTGAAAATCAAAAATAATCACTTAATGGAGTGAAATTATGTATCATGGTTAGGGTTTGAAGTCAACAATTAAGGTAAAAGTTAAATATAAAAATTATTTTGAAACTACTTTAATAAATCATAAAATATAATGATTTTTAAAATATATATCCCATAGGGTATAGAAATAGTAAAATATTATTGTATATAGATATAGAGAGAGTACAATGTATAGAGTACAAAATAAAATGTATCTTTACAAAGTATCATTTTATAGCATTTTTGTTACATAAAAGGACTAGGTATACATTGTGTATTGGAAATCCATTTAATTTCTCACAGGAAGAATTTATTGAAGAGACTACAGTTAGAAATTCATCTGAATTCAGCAAATAGAAAATAATACATGCTTATAATAATAATATAAGCCTTACTTAATTTACTAGAATTCATACAAATTAAGTCTTTCTGTGATCCATGGTCTCTGTATTAACAGAAAAGGAAGTTATTATTTCTGTGTAAATAAATTCCTCCTATGAGAAAAATTTTCCCAAAACAGTGCATCAAAAGGATTTTTGTTTAATATATTGATGTATTCTGACCCATTAACTTAGTATGCAATTGTTAGATAACTTAATGGCTAAAAAGTATAATTGTTAAATCACGTGTAGAGAAATATATGATAGTGTGAGAATTGTTCATTATGCTTTGCTAATTTTTTAAAAACTGTTTAAATGATTTGACATTTAGATCATTATACATTTTTATTTATATATTTTATTAATGTTTGAAAAATTCTTTTAAAAAGTTGTTAAAATTTATGTAGTATAAACCCATGTTTATTTTATGTAATACATATTTTGACGAGCATAGGATCCAACCTCTATTTAATTTTAAACATACATGTTAATATATAAATTATTTGTGTTTATATATGATGTCTGAGAGAGTCAGATTTGAGTTCTGTTGGGTTTTACCAAATTTCTGTAGTAAATATGTTCAGTCTTCAAAATTTTAAAATAAATTTCTCAATATTAACCAAATAATCCACAATAATAGGGGACCAATAGTCTATGAATTCTATAAAAGGATGTAAAAAGACCTTGTAATTGTGTTCAAGATAGTTACTCAACTAAATAATTAGCACCCTCTTGTGATTAGGACAAACAAATAAAAATACCAAAGTAATATTAACAAAATGAAACTGCAAGAAATGGCCCTACTGTGTTTCTGAGCTTTTGTTTTTTTGTTTTGTTTTGTTTTGGCTAAGGATAAAAAAAGAAATTGTAGCATACTCCTTCTTTATCCATGGGGGAGACATTGCAAGCCCCAAAGTGGATGCCTGAAACCACCGAGAGTACCAGATTCTATATATACACTGTGTTTTTCCCTGTGCATTCATCTCTGTAATGAAGTTTAATTTATAAATTAGACATAGTAAGAGTATCAATAACTAAGAATAAGTTAGAACAATTACAGCAACATACTGTAAAAAGAGTTTGTGGTGTGGAGCCGTTGTTAAGTAAAATAAAGGCTATGTGAACCCAGGCACTGTGATAGTTGATCTGACAACTGAGAAGGCTACTAAGTGACTCACTGGCAAGTGGTGCAGACAGTGCGGATACTGGGGAAAGGGACCGTCCACATACATCTCAGGCAGGGCAGAGCGGTAAGGCAGTAGATTTCACCTTGCTACCTAGAACCGAGTAGAATTTAAAATTTACGAGTTGTCTCTGGAATGTTTCACTTTATGTTCTTGGGTCACCGTTTGCTATGGGTAACTGAAACTAAGAAAGCCAGAACTGCAGATGCGGGGGGGTTACGGTAGTTCTTAAAGAATCAAGCATTGCTGCAGACTGCTTCTGCCTCCTGACTCCCAAGGGCTGAACAAGTAGAGGCTATGTTATTATGTCCATTCTGATGTGGAAACGGTGACGTAAGAAGCAGTTTTGTTCCATTCCATCTGAATTTCAAACAGTACAAACCATCAGTTTTCATCAGTTGTTTGTGAGGACAGAAATTGAATGGAAAAAAACCTAAAAAGAAAATCGTAGGTGTAAATATATCAACACTGAATTTGAATGGAAAGTCAACCATTCTAATCAGAGATGAAACTTTTAGTTTTACCAGCGAAACAAGTAAAATTGTCCATCCAAGGTGTTTATTTATTAATTTTTAAAATTCGTATTAGTATATGTTTGCAGTACATGCAGTTTACCATCATCTTGGGGAGTGGTACATGTACATAATACATCTTGTTTCTTTTTGCTTAATCCCTTTCCCTTCTCTCTCCCCTTCCTCCCTCCTCCTCTAATTCTTTCTCCATTTTCATTCTTGTTGATATTATTAATCGTAGCTCATATTTATGACGTATAATGTTTACATTCACTCAGGTTACTAGGTTCCTGTACCTGGCTGTTCCTGTACCTGGACTTTATCCTACTCATTTCCTCTTCCCCTTCCCCTACCCCCTCCTTGTCCTTAGTCTCTTGAACTGTTTCCATTTGTAAGAGATCCTTGCTCTGCTCTCCTTCTGTCCCTCCTTCATTATCCTCTTTCTTTGCATTTGGCTTGTTCAGATGACTGATCCTTTTATGTTCGTAAGTACAGTTGTTCCTTTAAGTGTGTAAGTTCGTACATTCATGAGAAGGAGTAACTGTGTTGCTCTTAGCCACAAAAACAAGCCGGTGGGTGCTGCTGGTAAGAGGCAGTACTAAAGTCCTGATGGTCCGTGTCACAGTGCGTCCTGTTAAAAATCATGTTGGAGGAAGTGTGGAAAGGTTTTGCTACAATTTTATTTACTTATTTTAAGAGGCAAATGATTTTCTTTTAGTAATCGGCGATTTTAAAAGCAGGGAATTAGAAGCCTGTTTCTTATCCCTTTTTATTGTAAAAGGTAAATATGGCATAGGAGTACACATGCTAGGTGAAACAGGCCGAAGGTTCTCACAGCGTGACCCAGGAGAGATGTGATACAAATTCAAATCTTCAGGTCCCTCCTCAGATTGACTCCTAAAGTTCAGAGAGTGAGGGGGTCCAGCAGTGTATTTTCCAGAAGCTGCTCAAATTTTAAAATTACTGAACTGGCCGTAGCCAGTACAAGATCAGTATAAGCTACAGGGTGTAATAAGTGTTACACTGTTCTTTTCTCTTTTCTATTTCTGTGAATTACTTTTTTTTTTTTTTTTTTTTTTGTGGGTACCGGGGGTCGACCTCAGGACCTCGCGCGCCAGCAGGCACCCATGCTGCTGAGCGATATCACCGGCCCTTTTTTCGTATGTGGGTACCGGGAGTTGAACTCCAGACCTTGCGCTTGCCAGGCAGGCGCTTATGCCACTGAGCCATCTCACCGGCCCTGAATTACCTTTAAGTAGATGTTTCTCAGTCTCCTATCTGATGCCTCACTGCAAGGAGGCTACATACCCCCCCCAGTCAGTTAAGTGCTAGTTTTCTGTCCCTCCCACATTTCAAATTTTAAAATTACTGTACAGGCCACGAGAAGTTAATATTCGAAGTGAGCTCTGCAATAGTAGTTTTTGGAGGTGATTCTGGGTTTGCAAAAGAATCATTGCCCTGGATTCTTAACATTTAAATGGAATTTAGATCTCAGCATGAATAATTGTCTTAATGCATTAGGAATCTGTTGAGCAATATACTCTCTCCTCTCTGTGGGCTTACGCTGCTCTGGCAGGGAAGGGCATCGCTTTGTTTTCCTGAATGGCCCTGTTTCGTGTTCTCACAGGATTACTGTCTGGATGGTTGTCAGCAATGAACAGCAGCCCGATCCAGGATGGACAGGTCCCTTCATGAGTTTGTCCTGGCAAAGCAGGGTGCCATTTATCCTCACCTTGAATGGCTAGAATAAATTAGCAAAACAAGATGAGCTATGAGAGTATAGGCAATCACGCAGTGCCTTGCAATTGTTCATGGTGTGTTCATGGTGGGGGGGGAGCTGTGAAAAGAAGACAAATTAAACCACAGTCAATACCTCTGATCTCCATACTTTAACTTAACCAAAGGTACATTTCATACTGACGAATGGAATTAGGCAAAACCTGAATTTTTTATTTATGTTCATAATTTCTCGAAGTGTACCAATGCATAGTACAAAATACGTGATGGACGCCTTCGTCCATCCATTCCCACTGATTTCCCTAAACATGGACAGATGAAGAGCTGCTTTGAAATGCTGTGCTGCTGCTTGGAGACTAATCACTCTTTCTGACTGCGCTCATTTATCCTGGCTATTCAGGGCCAGTGTGAATGGCGTTCAGCCGTGCCAATGCCAATGGAGGGCTCAGTGAATGGAGAGGACCTGCCGCTCTGAGTCGGCCTCCTGTGCAAACTCACTTTGTTCTGGCCCCCTGCTGCTCTGACTTTTCTCTCTGAGACAGAAACACATGGTTACCTTGACCCAAGTTAAGACCATAAAATTTAAAAGCACATTTTCAAATGCGAATCTGTTGAATTAAATATTCTGTTATGGTTAAAGGGGACTTTCATAATGTAATATTTTAATTTTTAGAATTGGACAAGAAAGTGCTATCTCATTTAATGAAATAGCTATTTTAAGGGAAAGGTTTCCTTATGTTAACTTCTCCCTTCACTTCCTGTTTCATTTATAGAGTTTGCCACTAGAAATGGGCTTAGGTTGGTTGTTCTGAAGATCTTCCTTTAGATTCCATCAATTCTTTCAGTTTTATACTAACTCTTCCTCAAATTATAACTGAAAATTCAACCTTTGATTCTTGTTGCTTGAACTTTTATTTATTCGTACTCTACTCATTTCGATTAGAATATAAAATAATTTTGATATTATGCCTGTTTCGAGTAGTGTGAAATAGTAGAACCAATAAAATAATATAAGGGCCCACACAAGCCTTGGGAATTTTAAGCATTTCTAAACTAGGAAAGACAAAAACCTAAAAGATCCGTATCTTGTTTTACTCATATCATCATTTCCTATCTTTAGATTTTAATTTTTTCTGAATAAATTCAGAGGACTTGCAGGTTTTATTTTACATAATTAGGTTTCATGACTTTATACAATCCATAGTTAGCAAATTCTTTTTTTTTTTTTTTTTTTTGTGGGTACCGGGGGATTGACCTCAGGACCTCGCACACCAACAGGCACCCGTGCCGCTGAGCGATATCACCGGCCCCTTTTTCGTATGTGGGATCCGGGAGTCGAACTCGGGCCCTCGCACTTGCAAAGCAGGCGCTTACGCCGCTGAACCATCTCACTGGCCCGCAAATTCTTACTTTGACTCAAGACCTTAAATGAATTAAAGTCAACATGTGCTAGAATTGGTCCTTTTTAATTCTAAAGCATTTTCTAGAAGTAAAGTGGCTTGATCACATTACTTGGAATGAGTAGGACATAGCTGTAGTTGGGCAGAGTATCGATGCGTACTATAGAAAGAGATGCACTATGTGCTGAATCCTGAATATGTGAGCTCTCTGTTATTTTTGATGTGCACAGCTTATACTGGATTCCTTATGTGTTTTCATTAATAGGACAGAATAGTATTCACTGCTTCCATCTGTAGCGTTTGGCCATTGTTTGTGGAGCTGTATAAACAATGAGCAGCTGCATCGTTGTTTATATTACATGATTTTGTTTATTCATTTTAAAAATTTTGTGACAGTAGTGTAGCTTTGCAGCATGCTTATGGTAATGAAGAAGTTAATTAGCAATATTGAGCAAGACTTCAAGACGTGGGTTTTAATAAGTGGTGCTAAACATATTACGGTAGTCATCCACAGATAAACATCGTAAGCCGCTGACAAATGGGAAAAATGGTCAGATTATAAGAAAATTTGTTTTAGAATCCTTTAGTGTTTTGGTTTCAAAAGAATATTAAAGATAAACACACACTCATTCACATATGGGGGACGATGACTGCTGCAATTTCGCTGGTGGTTTTCCTCCTTTAACCTAAGACAACTACATGCTAGGAAATGGAAGCTTATTTTAACAACAGAAAAAAATAATCATCTTTTAATAACGAATTCACTATGATAGAGAAAGAAAACTCTGCCAATAAGGGAGTCAAACAGCTCACCAAGGATACTGGAAATATATGTGCTTTGTAGCCCATAAATATTGATAGACGTAGTATGAGTGTGTTCATCTGCTTCATTTTAGAACCAAAGAAGACTTAATTCAAGCACTAGCAAATCCTTAATTAGAAAGAGTCCCATAGTCACTACTGATATTTTCCTCTAATTATAAGTGAGTTTAATGCGTCATAAGTCCACTTAAGAACTCTGGATTTAAGAACTCTGGATTTTTTTATAAGAAAAATATTTTCAGGCTCTACTGACTAGAAGTGGTGTTTCCAGGAATTTACTTCTGTTATCTAAGCATTAGAGTGTCAGGTAGTATTTGATACACTGATATGAAAACAATTATCAGAGTATTTAAATATGGCACCTATTTTGCCTGAGGGCCAAACAGAGGCTGACCTTGCCTTTTTAACATGGCTGGTTTAATGGATTTTGGGACTCATTTGGGGATTTATGACTGTAGCAGGTGATGTCACCTAGCCCTATTGTTCTGTGATGGGACTGTCAGCGTATTTGAGTCAAGCAGACTGGGTGACCAAGGACTGTGTATATTCAACTCCTATAGACCTAAGGGGTTATTTCCAAAGAGAAAAAGAGGTAGTTTATTTTCTCTGTTTATAAATGTCAGAAATATGATTCTCATCTGAGTGGGATGTACTCAAAGTTATTAAAGCCAAGAAAACTTAAGTTGGTGGTAAGAGATGTTTTGTAAAGTGGTAGTTTTGGAAGATTCTATACAAAAACTCTCAGTAGAGTTCGTTGAAGTGTGACCACACTCCAAATATTTGGTTTTATTTATTCAATATTGAGTGAGTGTTTATTATGTGACAAACACTTGACTGGATGGTGTGGGAGATAAAGAGCCTTGGCTTCATAGATAAGAAACTTATTTAGTAATGGTGGCAAACACTGAAAAAGCAAGTCATGCCAAGTACAAAATTTCTAATTTTTGTAAAATTTACCAAATTAACAATAATAAATCTTAAATAAGAAATTATATAAAAGTCATGCTTGAAACTTTATTTTTATTTAAATGTTCTATTTAGAACAATCTCACATAATAGTCTCACATAATAATCTCACATAATAAGATACTGTATTAGATTTGTTTAAATTATATGAAATTGACGCTCTTTGACAGTTTTATTGTAAGAAATATACAAATTTCATATCATTTGGCACAATATAATGGAATATCTTTACCAGTAGCTTGAATTTACTAAAGACAATAAATCAATGTGTTGTTTTATCAGAGTTGGCCTAGAAAGTGGTCATTCAGGCATGTTGACAAGCTTTGTCCTTGGCCCTCTCCTGTTCAATATTTTTAATCACTAACTTGATGAAAATAGAAGTTAGGACAATTTGCATTGCTAGATGCCATGTATTGAGAGGAATGTCCTAAAAAACTGGGTGATAAAACCAGGAATCAAAGGGTTTGCAAAGCCTGTAACAATGATCTTAAATAAAAGATGTATTCTAACACAAATAAATGTAAAGTGCTCTGTTTAGATTTGTTTATTATGAATTAAAATAGGTGAAGACTCTGCTTGACAGCTGTCATGTAAAACAAAACAAAACAAAAGAATGATTTAATTCCTTTTCAGGCCACAAATACATGTTAAATAATGACTTGCATTTTTGCTGGTCTCTCTGTGTAATATGCTGGAAATGCAAGGACCCCAATAATCAAAGGATTTGGTGGACCACATGTTCAATTTGTAATAATAGTTCGGGGTATGGGATGGGAAAGATAAATGTAGTCTTCAACTACATAATAATACATAGAATATGGGTGACCATTTTCATGCTATTTTTATTGGGTCAGAATATTTTGGACTAATTGAGTCCAGGACCTCTGGACACCAGCTGTAGGAAGAATGTCAATGTGGAGAGTTGGTCCATAAGAGGATGCTTAGATTGGTGTGTATACAGTGGGAACTATGATCTGCTTGATGAAAGATCGAAGGATCGGGATATTTAGGTACGGGCTATGGCATTGGTGGCCTAGATTTAAAAATGGCTCTACCATTCACTAGGTGTATGATTTTGGGCAACTTAATGGGCTTTTCTGAATCTCAGTATCCTCACCTACGAAATGGAAATTATATTCTGGTTTGCTACAAAAAGTGAGTTAGTAATTGTAAACTACTTACAATAATAAATGGCACATAAGTGGCATGTAAGTACTCAATATAAATAAATGGACAAACAGACCAACAATAAATAAAGGACTTTAAAAGGGAAAACATGGGAGACACAGCAGATATCCTCAAAGGTATGAAGTCTGTGGAAGAGAAAGTATTCAGTTTTCATCCTTCTAGGAGCACCATTAATACATGGTTAGAAATTGTATGTGAAGACAAATCTTGTTTTGCAATAAATTATAATTTAAATTTTTTTCTTCTACCATTTTAAATTCTGCTGTGCTCCCCTATTGCCTAAACCTTGGTCATTTAGAATATGATGCAAAAATTTCAAAAGTACCTTTGACAATTTTGCCCCTTGATACAATTCACGTGAAATAAGTGTTTTAAAAATAGAAACAAATTCCAGCAATACTGTCACCTCCTAAAATGGAAAGGAAAAGTGATAGTTAAAAGGATGTGCTGGGGCCAGTGAAATGGCTCAGCGGCATAAGCGCCTGCCTGGCAAGCGTGAGGTCCTGAGTTCGACTCCCAGTACCCACAAAAAAAAAAAAAAAAAAGGATGTGCCATGTTAGCCTTGGCCGCCCACTAACTGAGAGTATCGCAGACTTACAGTGGTAACCAGAGGTCTAGGAGCCTCTATTCCAGTATCTCTCCAGCCGCAGATGATCTGAATGAAGTCAAATTATTTTCTCAGTCACGCTCCTTCTCTTTAACCAGATAAAAGGTCAATGCCGTGTTATTCTAACATTATCAGAGATTTCTTATAGCAACTGAACATACTGAGGGGACTATATCCTTCACATAATGCTTGGTTATTCTTAATGGTTTCATTGAAAGCTTTCTTGCTAACATTAATTTAATGTAACACTTTCAAAGAAAAAAAAAATAACCCTGCTTTGAAAGAAACAATGGAGCTTTTGAAATAGTATTTTAAAAAATTACTTCCCTGAAAGGGAATTTCCTTTCTCTTACAGACTAAGGTTAATATTTTCAGCCCATCCAAAAACAATCCAGAAGAATAAGCATGTTAACACATCTCTTAATATTAGCACAGTGATATTCGTAGTATATAAATTGAACAACAGAGATTTTCCTTTATAAGCTTAAAATGATAGGTATTTGTTGTAGTCAGGGTTTGCAAGGGAATAGATTTAATTCAGGACACATAATTTATAGGATTATTTTATAATATTCACCCAAAAAGTCAAATGAAGCAGAGTGTAAGATCTGTCCACACACTGGAGACCCAAAGAATCCAGCTGAGGACCTGGATCCCATGGCAATGTCCTGCACGAGTCCAGCTGAAGACCTAGAGCCCATGGCAGTGTCTCATGCAAGTCTGTATCAAGGATCTGCGCTGGGAATACCCAAAGGCCAGTGGTGGAAGCTAGAAAGTCTGTGCCAGCGGGATGAAGGGTCTGTGCCAGCAGCTGAGGGATCTGCACTGGAGCCAGGAAGTGATGCTCAAGGTAAGGACCAGAGCTCCCCCAAAGAGAACAGCAGCCATCCTCAGCAACAGGGAGGACCTGAATTCCTCTGATGATGATAACAGCTGAGTTCATATCAGGAAAACAAGCGTGAAAAACTTCTCCAGGAGAATCAACAGCTACCATCTTACCATCCAGTTCTGCTTTTATGCTGTTGGCAACAATCCTCAGGTGGGCCTTCCATACCCAGAACCATGCTGATTCAGTTCAGATGGGTATTACAAGTTGACCATTAGTTAATCCACCAGAGTACCTAAAATAGTTGTATTTACTTGCTGGATAATATGTATAATTTATCTGCATAGTGTTAATTTTGTGTTTTTACTGGTACTTATCTTCTTTCATGCAGATATAAAATGATTCAATGTTGGTTTGGCTGTTGTTTTCAAAATGATCAGTTTCTCCTTACTAGATATGTCTAAGGCTGGGGATATGATTGGTAAACAGTCCTTTTTTAGCATTTAGTCAACAGTTGTCTCAATCTTCATTCATTCATTTTATCTGCCTGGAGTGAGGTTATTTGCCCAATGCTGTGTATAGATGTAACATAATTTCTGCCAAAAAATGAACCCCATCCAGTTGGGGACACAGACTTTGAGTAAATCTGGTGGAGAAAGGATGGAAAAGCATGCATAAAACGATGAGGGAATACTCAAAAAGGCAAAAACCATGGAAGACCACGAGAAAAAGAATATCCTAGATATTTATTAGGCCATTCTAACCAGAGTATTACATTTCCCATAATTTTTGTTTGTTTTTATTTTTTAACAGGTAATCTATCTGAATAAGACATCATTTTTGATAGTAGAAACATTTAATTAAAAAATTGTAGTTCTTTCAAACAGATTGGCTTATAAATTAATGAAAGTTTTACCCTAAATAAGTTCTTTGGTCCAAAAAATGTTCTAATTCTTCCCCATTACACTTGGACAAACTTGTTGTAATTTAGTTTCTCAGTTGGTTTCAAAATTTGATTCTCAGAGCTTCTCAGCTTTCTAGAAAATGGAACAGAATTTATCATGTGGTAGCCAAAATATCTTTATTTTATTATTGTAGACAAGAAAAAACTCAGAACCTGAGATTAGCATATTGGTTTATTGATAAGAGTAAATATATTGTATTCAAGAATTCTCATTTTAGTCACAATAAAAAATAGATTTTTGGGCCAGGGATATAGCTCAGTGGCACAGTGCCTGCCTGGCAAGCGTGAGGTCATGAGTTTGATTCCCGGTACCCCCCCCAAATTATTTTTTTGTGACATCTTATCCTGGTTACTTAAAAGACGCTTTAGTAATAAAGGAGAAAGGGGATTTAAAAACTTTTAATGAAAATGTTGCCAAAATCTTATTGCATGTTCTTTAAGGAATCATAAAGCAACACTTTAAAAAATGTTTTGGCAATTTCAATATTAGGTTTTTTGGGGGGGTACCAGGAGTCAACCTCAGGACCTCGAGCTTGCCAGCAAGCGCTTGTGCCACTGAGCGATATCACTGGCCCGTTTTTTCCTTTATGCGGGTACCGGGAGTCGAACTCAGGACCTTGCGCTTGCCAGGCAGGCTCTTATGCCACTGAGCTATGTCACTGGCCCCAGTATTAGTTTTTGACTGTGAAGGAAGAAAAAAAATCCAGTTAAATTGATAGCTAAAATAAACTCCTTCAAAAAATTGTTTTTCTTGTAACTTGCCAATAATTGAAATATTGCTAAAAGTATGTATAAAACTATGTATATGATATGATTTTCTTTATTAATATCCAATGTTACTTCAAAAATAATTTTTCCATTTTTAAAAATGTATGTATTATTTATGTAATTTAAATTCACCCATTTTAGTACAGAGTTCAGCAAAGTTTGATAGACTCAAATAAGCATAAACACATAACCATAGTCAAGATATGGAATATTTTCATCACTTCAAAAATTTCAGAACGAGTTTAACTTGGCTTTTATCGGTGCATAAAACAAAGCCTATAAATGAAAACTAGAAAGACTAATGAAAATAATGGAGTAAAGTGAAGAAATTAATGAGGCTAATAATGCATCCTTCATAACATGATACCCAGCCATAGTTTTAGCAGCAAGTATGTATACTATATACCATGTACATAGTATATATATATAGTATTTATATGTATGTGTGTATATATGTGTGTGTCATAGAGTTATCAAATATTAAAGTAGATAGAATGACTAGATGTTGTAGTATCCATTGTCACCATGCAGAATTACTGCTGTAATTTCTGTGCAGATGGCCACTTTTTTATTGCTTGGTATAATACGGGTTCCATGACTGAGAATGTATTTCACTATTGAGAATTGATTCCATTGTTTGTAAGTTTCTTTGCATTGAATTAGTGTCTTTCTCTGTAAGTTCGAAAGGTTAAAAACAAGTTTGCCTACTCCCCTTGGGAGCAGGATGTAACCAATCAACTTTAATTACAATGATTCATCACAAATCTAATAATGCTGTTTCCCATCTTTTCTTCTTCAGTCTGAGTGTCCTTAATTTTCAGCAGTGTATATTGATGACATGGTTCTCAAGCACAGTATGGTCTTCTCACTTTCCGTACATAATCAGGCACAGCACAGAGATATTCTGTGACTACAGGACAGCAGGTTTCACTATGATCAGCAACAGTTACTAAAACTGTAACTCTTTCAATGAGCTGTATGGTTTTATTCTTCTCATTTTACAAAGAAACTGAGAATTTTAAAAAGTTAAGCTATATTAGCTTAAGTTCATGATCATATAACTAGCATACTTAAGAGGCAAGCTTTGAGCCCACATCTAACTTTTCCAAATGAATGACCATTGTAATGTAGACTATGAGTTTACAGTCAGGAAAACCAACTAGAACTTTCTAATACATGATTTCTTTGTGTGACATATCAAACCATATATTTCAATCTATCCTGTATATATAGTCTATTTTAAAAATTAAGTCAAGTCCATTATAGAATCTTAAAAATAAATTTTCAGATCACTTTAAAAATTTAAGTAGCAAAAATAAGTCTAAAGTTCTGTTGCATAGGATAGTGCCTATAGATTATGATAATGTACTGTATACTTCAAAAATGGTAGAAAAGAGAATTTTGAATGTTTTCACCATAAAAAATAATAAATGAGGGGATATGTAAGCTTTTGCTGATTTGAATGATATATTAAAACATCACATGGTGCCCCATAACTATATACAATTCTTATGCACTAATTGAAAGAATTTAAAAGAGATTAACACTTGAAAAATAAATAGAAATAAGTAGATAGGGGAGAATATACATTAGAAGGAAGATTACTCTTGCAACTGGAGGGAACACACTTCAGTTTGGAGTTCGATTGACTTGGAAGTGCCAGTGGAATTTTCAAGTGGAAATGTCCAGAGAATGTGTGAAACCTGGGAGAAGTCTGTACTGTGAACAAAGTTCCACAAATCACAATTGCAGATTCTGACTAAGAGGAGAGGGCTCAAGCGATCTTCTTAAAAAACCTTTAATATTCCATAAACTTCTGTCACCACCCCTCCCCAACCATCCCATACCTCTTCACAGTTTTCTGAAGAAATATCTCTGGTCAGCATCTTTATTTCACTTCTAGGATAGGTCATGTCTTATTGCTTCTTCTGGAAAAGGATGGAATGATTGATCAAGTATTATACAGCACTACACAGACTGCCATATGTTTATTTTAAATGCATGTGAGGTAATTCACTATCAACTGAGATTTATGCAGAACTTCTGAATCACTTCGTTTCCTTGATATGTTTCAAAGAAAAATTTGGATAGTGGCTTCCAATGGGAATGGAATCCCCACACCCCTGGGACCCAATACCTCACACCTGAAACTTAAAGGAGGAAAGTTTTATTTTGGCTCATAGTTCAGAAGTTTCAGTGCATGTTCTGGAGGTTTAAACACTAAAAAGGTATGGCAGAATGGCCTGGTTGGAGGAAAGCAGTTCCTGTAATGGCAGCCCGAAAGCAGAGAGCAAGGGAATAATCGGGGAGGGAGATTCACTTCTGGGTCACACCCCAGTAACCCGTCTCTGCCTCTAGGCCGCACATCCCAGCAGCAAGTCGGCTATGGCGCCTCTATGCTCCAGTCGCCTTCCTAAAACCCCACCTCTTAGCGGCTGAGGCTTGAGGAAGCTTGAACTTTCATAGAAGACTTTGATGTTCCACCACCTGTTTTCTAAATTAATTGATGAAAATATAACAAGTAACATTTGCCCTCCAAAAATAATCAGAAATGAAATGAAGCGTAGGAAATTTTTAATCAAATTTAACATAGGCACCATGATATTGAAAATTCATTATTAAATCAGAAACATAGAATAAAGCTGTACTATTTATCTAGACTGTTTTTCACATATTTTCAACATGTTATTAAGATGAATATAATTTAAATTTTAGATCATACTAATTAATAGAATGGAAATTATGTGTTTATTTCTAAATAGATGTGTTCTGGGAATACTTGTCACTAAATGATACAAGTGAACTTATATATAAGTTGGTCTTTATTAACAAATCAAGGAACTCCAAGAGAGGAGAAAGGACCTATGAGGGCTATACCCTTCAAAACACACCAATTAATCACCAAATGTGCTGAGGAAGGTATACAGCTGCTTTGTGACTTGCTAAAGGAAGATATCAGATTTCATAATCACTTTTAATCACTTTTTGTAAGGTTTATCAAATATGTTAGTTTATACACAATAATTTTATTCATAGTAAGCTTCATTTTTTTCTTCAGAATTTAAATATAATGCCTTTTTTAGATTTTCTAATTACATGTGGGAGATAATACACTAAGTAACAGCATACTAAGTCTTCTTTTAATTGCCAAGTTGGAATTTTAAGTATGGAATCGGTACCTCATAATAAAAATGACTGATGGTCGACTTTCAAAGAATTCTTTAAAGTATAAAATAAATTTTCGTTATAGTGAAATGTAATTACTTACTAATTATTTTCACTTTCACCAAAATATGAGCATATACTAGAACGTACATTATGTAACTGCAGTGTTAGAGTTTCCAAAAAAGGCACTAAAAATGTTGCATAATCAAAACTAAAATGTAAAATATAAAGTACAAATGAATAAATGAACTATGTCCTTTTCTCAGCACCTGTTATTAAAAATAGAATAAAACTTTCCCTATTTGAATCCCGTAGATAATGAGTCATCCTGAATAGCAGGATTTTCTACCTAAATGAGAATGTTTAAGCACTAAAGCATTTAAAACACATTTTATTCTTTTGACAGAGATCATTTCTGTAACTTTTATACCTCACTATTTTTTATACCATTTTTGACCTGTCCCATGGGTCGAATTTTCATAATTGAATTCCTGGTTTTAATACAAAAGGTTATTTTTATTCTGAAATTGGAAATTAAATGCCCATAATTTAAAATATATTTTTATAAACAAAGTTCTAAATTAAATTCAGGGAATAGTATATAATCCCTATCATGTAACTGGATATATATATATTTATTTTTGTAGTTTTAAATTACTTGGCTAACACTGGATTAAAACATTTGTCTTTCTATTTAAAGTGAGCAAATGCAGACATTAGGACACTGTTATCAGTAAAATACTTCACTTCCATCCATTCTCTTCAAATTGTTAGGTATTAGATTTGTGAGGGAAAAAAGAAATTTATAGAAAACTCTTTGTCCACACCGCTCTTACTGTGTTAGTTCAGTCCACTTGTCACTCGCTTTTTAGGCTTGGGTGTGGGGAAGTTGGGATGTTCCTGTCAACCCAGCGTGTCACTGGATGGGGTCAGGGAGGCCCCAAAGGGAAGACGGGGGTCTCTACTCACCCTGTCAAGTAGGTTCTTCAGTCTCGTCACGGGAAATTTCAGGACGTATCAACGAAAGGCATAGGCAGGTATATTGGGCAGAATTAGGAAATAAGGGAGAATAGGACAGGATTTCACCTTGAGCAACTGGAGGGGCTCACTCACTCTAAAGAAGGGGTTCAGACCGGTCAGCTCACAGCAGCATGAGGCCAACTCTCATGCATTAGCTGAGGTGGGCTGGGGTCTGATTAATCATTGTCTCAGTTCTGGTTTTCTGGCTTTGGAGGAATCCTTATGGCTTGAGGGGCAATTCAGTTGCCATGAGCTGACTGTCCAGGGAGTTGTCTGGGCTCCGGTCATGGGATGTGGGCTCCTACTTGGGAAGGAGAGCTCACCATGGGTCCGGGAGGCTCTGCTTTTCCTGTAACTCAAGATGAATCTGGATCTCAGTGTTGTAAAAGCTGAAAATCGGGTGTCCCTGCAGACCCTGAATATTACTTCAGTTACTCTTTTCTTGGTGTCTTCAGTGTTGAGGGGGTGGGTGAGATAGGTTAGGTAAGTTTAGGCCTACTAAACCTTGTAATACAGACATGATTAGCATGCCTACATGCACAGCTGAGCAGGGATCTGACCAAAGTGGTAAACTAATAAGGGAGGTTCCTTGTCTCCTTTCTACCTGTCTTTATTTCTTCTATCCTACCTCAAACGCATTCAGATTCTGAAATCTCATCATCTTCCAGAGCTTTGCCTGTTGAAAATGACTTCCGTGTGATTGTGGTGGAGGTGAGACTTTCCTTTACGTAGCTGGGATTGGAAACCAGGGCTACTATTAGCTGCCAACATTACCTGTCTCCCCACACTTCTGTCACATTCTTGTTCCCACTCTCCATGTGATTCCACACAAATACTGGATAGTTCCAAAACTTAACACAATTATATAAATTCTAGAGTTTATTTTCTTATTCCCTATTGCTTTTCTGATAAGCTCTGTGAGCACCGTCATGAGGACCTCAGCGTGAGCTCTGAACCATAAGCAAAGGTGTATTAATAGTGTTAACTAAATCAGCACTATGAATGAGAATGCGTTCTGCACATTTAATTGCAAAGAATATTAATTCAAGGATAAGTAAAAAATTTTAAGTACGGTAAATGGTAGAACAAATTACTAGTCTATAATGGCCAGCACACTGAATTATGGGAAATCTGTTTTATGAAAGGGAAGCTAGGTGGCCGCCTCCACGAAGTCATGACCAACTGTGTATAGATAGAATCATGGCTGACGAGGTCCTGTTACCCTTGAGAGAACCAGATAGATCGAAAGAGGCTTAAACGGGGTACCTCATTCACTTGCCAGTACTCAAACAAATCTGTTGTTGCCATTACCTCTACTTATACACTCATGTAACAGTGAAGAGAAACTAATCAGTGTCACTGAATATTAGGCAGAGGGTAATTTTGTCCTCACAAATAAGGACATAAGTGGATGGATTATTACAGCACCGTGTCTGTAGTATCTTCTTCCTCTGTAAGAATTTATGTATTCATGATGCCCTTTACTAACATATTCAAAAGAGGAAGGAAAGTTTTGCTTGTAATTCTTTTTTGAGAAGACCAAATTGCTTGGTTTTAATCTAAAAAGGGAACACCTGTCTCTTCTCAAAAAATGAGCCGATGTTTTCCCATGAATTCATTTAAAAAATAATTCTACTCTGTATAGTCATGATTCATTTCTGGTTGTCTATTCCTCCCAATTTGAAACAAATGAAAGTTTCCTGTTATTGAAGCTCCGAGGAAGGAAAGGCAAGTGATTGTTCATTTGCCTGTAGAGATATTCTTAGTGAAGAGGAACTCAAATGCACTTGGAGATGATTGACTCGCTGAAAGAATGGGGTAGCAGTGTCAGAAGAGGCACTTGCTCATTTGTAAGTCATGGAGCCTAAATGAAGTAACCATCAGGTGATGGTTCCTTCAGTTTTCTGTCATGTTTGCTTGTGAACTAATAATCATTTTGATCACAGATATTAACTGCAAATTATTCTAAAGAAAGTCGCTTATTGCTGTTGCTTTCACAATTACTTTCACATGAATAACTTCTTATCGCTTAACCTCTTTTCATGCTTAAGCAGCTCAGAAAATTCCTATGAAATAAATGCATTTTACATGAATAGTTTTAGCTCAGGCTACAGAGGAGAAATTGAAGAGTCGTGCGTAGGATCTTTCTGTGTATGAGATTTTAAAAATAGCTATTTTCTAAAAAATGAAAAAAAATACATTTTGTGCTCAGAAGATTTTAAAAGAACACATTAAGGACAATTAGAGACAAACTATAGATTTGAATGCTTGAGTTTCATTCCTTTCAGTTGTGACCTTGAGCAAATCCTTGGAATATAAATATATAATAGATATATATGCACATGTGGAAATAAAATATATACATAAAATAAGTCAACTTTTTCCAGATTTTCACATACACTCTGCACATTTGTCCTTCACTGGGGTGCCTATGCTTGGTAGAAATATGCCCAGCTCATTGAGAAACCCAGTGAAGCTATGATTCTTTAAGAAAGGATCATTTTTTATTTTACTCCTTCAAACAGATTATTCTGCAGCCACTTTGAGAAAATTCTGATCTCAATTCTGATCAAGCATAATCTAATCTTGTATTTTCTCTTTTTTTGTGTACTACGTCCTACACCTTGTAGTTTGTGTCCCAGTACAAGCCCCAACACAGTGAGACACTTGAGGTCCCAGTGCCATTTTACTGGAGTGACCCGTGCGTGTCCTGCCATCTCTTGGGACAAAACCTCTTATGGCAGGTTCTACATCACAATGCAGATCCTCAGATACTTTCTTCATAAAAAGATTCAACTTTTTCCCACCCCAACATATCTGATGGATTTCCCCTTCCCAGTAGTGTCTGTGCCTCATTATCACAGTAGATCTTGATGGGTATAGGAAGACGCAATTTCCCTGGTTGGAAGATAAAGGGATCAAATCAGAAACTGACCGCAAGTTCTTCCTAAATTTGATGGCCCTGAAGATTGACTCTGGGAGATGGGCCTGCAGCATCTGGGGACATGGGACTAGAGAAGACCAGTTCTCAGGAGACTGGGCTACATCCTGGGAAGATGGAAATGTGGATTCAGTATTTGTTGATCACCTAATCAAAGAGGAGATAGTATTCTAATAATTATTAAATAACACTCCAATGTACTAGGACTTGGAAAAAGCTTTATTGAGTCTTCAGTTTTTTCATGCTAACCCTGGATATTCTCTCCCTCTGTCTTTTACTTGTTACCTTAGTTTTTATGCAGTATTGTTAATTACTTAACAGTATGGTTAAATGTTTTCCTTTAGAGTAACTTAAGCCTTGTAGTGGTTAGGATAGAGTGTTACCTTGATTGGCTTTGAGATCCTGCTGGGGGATTGGCAGAGCACACTTCTGGCTGTTTCTGGGTGGATCCTGGAGAAGTGGCTTTGGGTATTACGTATGGTCCCTGGCCCTTTTCATGGCAAGCACTCTTCTCAGGCTCTGCTTTCCTGCTCCACTGAATTAAGCATCTCGGCTCCACCGTGTCCCTCCGCCATGATGTTCCTGTCTTGGAGCTAATTCACTATGGTCTGAAACCTCTGAACCTTGAGCTAAATTAAACCTTTTCTCCTTTGAGTTGTGAGCATCAGGTATTGCGTCCCAGCAATGGGAGACCTGGTTAATATAAGAATTAATATAGTTCTAAAAGTGTAGAAACAGATTTCAAAAACAACAAAAAAGAGGAAGATAATATTTTCCAGAGATAGTATCTTACATATCCTCCACCACCATATTTCTTTAACTTTACAAAGAAGAATTCTTTGGGAAGCTTCTTTCTAATGTGCTTAGAAAATCATATATTTGCACAGAAATACAAAGAGCTGCAGACTGTGTATTCTCTAGGTTTTTGTAACTGAACGTTGTGACGTTGTGGTGCAGTTGTTTTTCCTTTCTATGTGCATTTCTGAAGTTCAGCATTTATAGCATTCTCTCGTCTCAGGTTGTGTCTGCCCTTGTACCTTTGCGTCTTCAAAGAATTAAATAGGTTTCTCAGAAGCCCTTGCCTTTTTTCCTTACATGATAAATTCAAGTGAAGTTAGATGATACATTCCTTCTTTCAGTTCTTCAAAAGATTCTATCTGTAGAGAATTTAAACAAGATAAACTAATAACATATGGAATTTAGAATTTCGACTAGAATTTTGGTATCTGAGAAAGATATTCAGACTCAGTGGCACATGATGACTAGTATTTGAAAATGTCAATTGTTAAATTTTAAACAAATAGGGAAATTGAGTACAAAAGGGTATTTCTAAATCCAAATTTCTGTTATTAATTTTCAAGGTCACATTTTCTCTGAAATTACTGCAGATTTGAGGGAGTGCATGGGAAAAAAAAGAAAACATAATTACACCAAGAGTTACTTTCTACATTGGTAAAGTAGTGACAACTATAGCAATTACCTCCTTGATTTTACTCCTTGGTTATTATGAGGATAAAAAGTGAGATTATAAAATACTAAGAGACGTTTAATACAACTAAATATCAGCATTTCATTATCCTCATTTTTATATTTTAATGTTTATTTTTATATTAAAAAAGGTAAAACATGAAAAATCCACATATTTAGTTCAAATATTTATCAGATTTCAAAAAATATTCAGCAGCATATATTCTTCTCTAGTTTAAATTTGACCATCATTTAAATGAATTCTCAGTCCTTAGTGGATGAGTTAATTTTCTCTTTCATGTTCAATTTACATATCAGGAACTATGTGATGATTAATGTTAAATAAGTAATATATTATCATTTTTATTAGCTGTTTGATTTTTCACACTCACCACTTGTGGGCTTGCTTTGTAACTTTGGGAATATCACTAGATCAAATCAATCTTCCCACTCTATTGTTTTGAGATTTATTGACTAGTAGTGAAATAGCAAGGGGCAGTAATCAACAATTATTACCTTTAGAAAGTTCTCAGAGCGAAATTTCTAACAAATCTCATTGGAAATTTACAGTATTTTCTGAAATGTGTAGCATGTAACTTGCACGATAAAACTGAGCAAACGATAGGTACACACAACACCACCAGTGGCACCTTACTCCCTGCCTGTTCACATATGTCTACAGCTCTGAAAAGGAAATTTTTCATGCAGGACTGACTCCAGCTGCACAAATCAAAATTGTCTAAACTATTTTTGCTGAATAATTCCTAGAAAAAATAATATCGTATAAATCCTCCACCACCATATTTAGCATATTTCTTTAACTTTACAAGAAATTCTTTTGGAAGCTTCTTTCTAATGAGTTGAGAAAATCAGATATTTGCGCATCCACTGGCAAAGATGGCAGAAGAATCCATTAATGTGCTTCCTATATTGTGGTCTTTAGAGGAAGGCTTGAAGGTCAGTAGCAAGACTAGTGACTACTACTATCCCAGGTCCTCTGTTAGCACAATTCAAACGTTGACTCCATTAATATTCACAGTCATTCCGTGACGGGGATCAGCACATACTTTTTCTGTGAAAGATCAGATAGTGAATATTTTGGCCTGTCTGTTACATATGGTCTCTATTGCTGCTGAAGCTGTGAATGGATGCTACTGTTCCTCCTCCTCCTTCCCCTCTTCCTCTATCTACCTCCTTCTCCCTCTCTGTCTTTTTCTATTACTACTTCCTTTTTTTGGGGGGGGGGGACTGGGAATTGAATTCAGGACCTCGCACTTGCCAGGCAGGCGCCATGCCGCTGAGCTATATCCCCGGCCCCACTACTTCCTTTTTGTCTTTTAAACTCTTTTTAAAACACAGAAACCACGCTTCTATCACAGACCATGCAAAATCAGTGTTAGGCCACATTTTGTTTACTTCCATAGCCAGCGTTACTTCTGATCTCTTCCTTCCAACTTGGTGTGTATAGACAAGTCGACCGTGCGAGTTGTTCATGTGGAAAAGACGGTGAGAATGTGCGCTCTCCTCAAGCCTTTCTTAGCACAGTATCCGCTCAGATCTTCAGTGGCAGATGGGCCCATTCATCAGTATTTACTATTGCTTTTCGGGTTTGTACCCATAAGATATGGATCATCTACTTCACAGAATGCTTATCTTAAGAAATGGGCTTAGTCATTAGAATTTGGTGAAGACCATCTTGATAAAGGCTATTCCTAAAGTGAAAGCTTTAAATAATGCCTTTGGGTAAGTTTATTTGACCTTTTCGCGATGATATTCCTATGACTATACAGCATTCACAATACCAAGGCTATTTCAGGACAGCTGCAGTGCAAATATTAATGATAAGAAACAATAGTTCACCAGGTGCAGTGGCACATCATTATAGTCCTACTGCAGCAGGAGGAGCGCAGGTTCCAGGCCAACCAGGACAACTTTGTGAGACCCTGTCTGAAAATCAAAACATGAAAAGGCCATAGCTCAGTGGTAGAGTGCTTGTCTAGCATGTGCAAAGCCCTGGGTTCAGTCCCCACTACTGAGCAAGGGAGGGAAGGAGAGAGAGAGAAAAGTAAGGAAGACAATGATTTATGTGCCTCATAACATGGAACATATTTTTAATTAAATTGTGTTTTATCTCTTCATGTTCAGCCTTTTAAAAAAAAATGGAATCTCACATTCTTCTCAAAGTGTTGGGTAGTAGAATAAAAAGCAGAAAGCAACATCGCTTCATTGAAGCTATCGCTTCTTGTTACAAATAGAATTTGAATGATGATGTCCTAAGTCACTATAGCAGTGAAATACAAAAGGAAATAAATAGTAATATTATGATATTATTCATGGTAAGCCCTGGTTGTTCCTTTTATACCAGTGGAGAATATAGTAATGTGTCCATGTTCTATAAGTAGTTCATAGTAGCATTTATAAAGTGTCTTCATTGGTGTCTAATGCCCCTAAAATATATTATCAATACATAAATGTACTTTAAATATTTTGGGTTTTCACATAATTAATATTTCAGAAATGAATATATTACTTAATGATGTAGTAATTTCATGTTATTAGAATATTTGTAAAATAATATATATGCTTCTTTCACTGACATGTGAAATGATATATGAAGTTTATTTTTTTATTTGCAGATATTTCTTTCAGAAATTTCTAAATTATCTCTCTTTTATTGCTGGTTATAGTGATCACTTGAGGAACATTGAAAATGAGTATTTTTGAAATGATCATGTAGTTGTTTTCTAAATATTTTCATTCAAAAAGCAATATATTAAAATATATTAGTAGAATTCAATGAAATTATGGCAGTAAACTTTTGAGTGGCCAAATAAAAGGGTTGAAGTGATTAACTTTATGGTGTGCACTAATTAAAGGAAAGAACATATACACATCTGTTTCCCAGACACACATGCACGTTTGCACACTGAATTGCTCAAATTGTTTTTGTTTTAACTTGAGAAAAGACCAACTTAAATTAGAACTAAAATTTAAAAAGTTATTCTCAGATAATTGAGATTCAGCCCTAAAATGTGTGTGCTCTGTTGTAAGGCACTGTCTCGTCTCATCCCTGAACTCTGCTTGCTCCTTGGCTGCCTCTTTCCGGTAGTTTTCTGGACGGCATCTTCAAATTTGTATTTTTCATGGACCTCATATTCTCATAGAGTATCTTTTCCCACATGAGCAATGGTGTGGCCCAGAGAATAATCTAATTGTGTCTTCTAATATATTATGCAACCCCCTGGGTGCTCATATGCGGGTGATGGATGCACATAGCAAATTCTGGGTGTATTGGAAAGGGGAAACCCTTCCCTAACTTGTTGTGTGTGTGTGTGTGTGTGTGTGTGTGTGTGTGTGTGTGTGTGCTGTATATCAAGCTCAGGACCTCCCACATACTAGGTAAGTGCTCCAAAATTGAGCTACACTTCCTGCTCCCTTTTAAACTTTTTGTGTATTCTTATTTTTATTTACTTATTTGTGGTGCTAGGTATTGAACTCAGGACTTCGGGCATAGTAGGTAAGGGCTGCAACACTGAATAGGACCCTGGCCCTCCTCACACCAAAATGAACAAATTAATAGATGAGAGCTTTATGGCACCCAAAAACAAAGGGATGCCTCTGATATATAATTCTACAACACAACTGTTAAAAATCTAAGCTTATCCTACAGGAGTTTTTTGGGGTTTTTTGTTTGTTTGTTTTTATAAAGATGTCCTCAGAGTCATTTTTATATCTTCTATACTTGTTTCCCCAAACATGATTCTTAAAAGAAAATCATTTATAAATTAAGAATTACCACTTTTAGCAGGCTAAAATAAGTATCAGATGCTGTTTATTTGAAGTCTCAAGGAAAAGAATATGATTATTATATGCAGAATTTTTTCCTTATATTTCTATTTCTATTCACTATTGATATCAATGATAATCTTTAAAACATTCAAATTAAACAAAAACTATGAACATTACCCAATGACAGTATTTATCTAAATCTATATTTCAGCGGATAAATTCTTTGTTTAAGCATGAAATTATTTGACTTTTCAAATGTTTGATTTTTCATGCAGGAGTTATGAAGGAGAAAAAAGTATTCTTTAGGTTAATGTTCAGATTCTAAACTATGAATTTCATGTTTTATTTCTCCACTTCCACCTAGCCCCATTCCAGATTTTTTTAGAATTTTAATAAAATTTGTTTATTAAAATTCTAAAAATTGCTAGGTAAATATTTCTGATTTCAAATATTAAATATTGAGTCTGTAATGTGAGAACAAGCGCTGTTCATGCATTCTTTTATTCTTTCTCATTCACTCTTCCTTTCTTTTAGTAATAGTTACTTTCAAAAGTAATGATAATTTTCATATAGAAAAGGAAACCAAGGGCTGAGGGTAGAACTCAGTTATAGAGCACTTGCCTAGCATGCCTAATGCCCTGTGTTTGATCCCTCAGCACTGATAGACAAACAGGAAACCAAAATAGAGATATAATAGGAACCAAAGTAGTTCATTTAATCTTACATTAAATTGTAATAATGAGCCGGGTGTGGTGGCATACACTTGTAATCCAGCAGCACTCTGGAGGCTGAGGCAGGAGGATCGCTGTGAGTTGCAGGCCAGCCTGGGCTACATAGTGAGTTCAAGGCCATCCTGGACTACATAGCAAAACTCTGTCTTAAAAAGCAAACAATAAATTATAATAATGAATTAGAATAGACTATTAAAATCATATATATAAATATCTTAAAATCAATGAAACATTATACTGATATTTTATAACTATCTTTACTTCTATGATATTTTTAATTTTATAGATAGCTATAATATAAATACCTAGTACCTCCAAATTATGTTAATATTGTTTCTTATTCTTTGAGTGTAAAGCTCAATTCTAACTTCTGCAATTCCTTTAAGAGTGCAAACATAAAAGTAGGATAAATCAGCCAAAAATGAACAGTTTGCACAAAGCATTCAGATTTTTCAGCTAACAGCATTTTAGTACACAGAGGGGAGTTGTCAAAATTTCACCACAGGCAGTTTCATTCTATACAAAGATGTATTTTAAAGTATGTTGAAAGAATGTGATGATGAAATTCACAGTCATCATCCTGCTAAAATGTCCATATTATTCTATTTCTCTGAATGCCAGTCTGATTTTATGCCTGGGTCATGCAATATCTTTGTATGGAATTTTCTGTACTCAGGTCTTTGGGGGTAGATATTGATCACAGTCAACTAACTAAGGGCTATTGGTTTCTGCCGCACCGACTTCCCCACAGAGCCTCTAAGAGGTCCCATGGATGGATGAAAATGTGAGATGAGCAGATTTTAAGGAAAATAAGCACCTCCCTGTCCCTTTTCTTTAAAAGAACAGTTAATTTCACATACAAGTCTTTAGATACATTCTTGTAAAAAGCATTTTTCTCTGACTCCTCACTATCTTGCTGAACTATTTCATTACACATGGAAAAGAACTTTTTTGAACACTGGACTCAGAATGCATTAAAATACTTCACTCTTCTCTGGAATATGTTAAGGTCCATTTAGTTTACTGTGACGATAGTATCCTAAGATTGCATTCTAATTCTGCTTCCTCCGACATCTAACTTAGGGACTCACGTGAAGCGTCTGGTGAGCATTATCTGAGCCTGACCCAGAATGAGCAGCTTTTACGCTGAGCTCTGCATTGTCATACTTCTTCATTGGTGATATCTGTTGAGTTAAATCCAGACTTCTAGTTTTATATCTTGGATCCTTCCCTGAGGGCAGAGGTTGCAGAAAGAGGGTTAGCAGTGCATTGCTGTCTAGCAGTGACCCCTGTTTCAGGTGCCTTTAACATGCTTTGCAGTTCTACTTTTTGGTTTAGTATTACCAGGTATTAATTTAACATGTTACATTTTTCTTAGCATGCTAGGAGAGCCTTGCAGAACTTTAAAAACATAAGAATGGCTGTGTACTTCAGGATGAAACCTCTTTGCCACGACTCTCTGGACTGTCTCCTTCTGCTTGTTTGCTTTTGTGGTTCCAGAAGTAAAGTTCACCTCTAGTTCTCCTTCGAATTAATTCCAGTGTCACTCTTCAGTCAACATAACCTTTCTCCTAAACATGCCACTTCATTTTTTTCTTTATGATATTGAGTATTTTCAGTTCCATTAAGTAGAAATGAGCAATAGAAGTATGCCAATTTATCCAAGTGTTTCATAGTTTATTGTAACGATGAAATTTCCACCAACTTTATATTTCCCTTTTTTTTTTAGGAAAATCTGCATTTGATGAGTAGTGTCTTTCATTTGTTAATAATCTGAAGAACCCTATTAATATTTTCTGCTGGCTGAGTTAATGCAGTTATAAAACTTGTAACATTTCTCAATTACTGTTAGTTGCACAGTAAATTTGTTTCCATTTTTAATAGAAAATTTCAGTTTTAATATTTCCTTTATTATTTAAATGCAGAAATTTAACATTTGTCTTAACTTCTTTTGTATCATTCGTGTGTGTTTTCACCAGAAATGTACTGATTTCTTATAATTCAAATTGTTTCTAGGATGACAAAGAATACATATGAGCTGTAATTGAAATGATTTCAACTCTTAAGGAGTTTTATATCCAACTTGTGTTATGAAAGGTCTTCAATAATATGTCCATTTAGTTTACTCTTCCAACAAAGGCATGTTGCAGAAGTAAAAACTGTTAGGGTAAACCGAGGCACAGTTGAGCTTACTGAGACAGGCAGAGTTTAAGCAACGTGCGAGGACTTTATTGCAGACCCAGTGTGGCTGGGCCAAGGGCGAAAAGATCATTGGCCGCAAGCATGGGGCGAGAGCATGTTTTATAGGGGAGTTTAGGTAAGGGAGGGGAGCATTGCTGAGGGGGAGGCAAAACTTTGGGGCACTGAGTAAGGGGTCTAGAGCTAGGTGGTAGACAGGGCAGTGTTGGGTACTGGGAATGCCGGCAGGCACAGCAGGTCTCTTGTGGTTGAGCTGTGTGGGCCAGCTGCTGGCTTCCTGGTGCTCCTGCAGGTGTGAATAACAGATCTGCTTGGGGGTTTTTTTCTCCTAGCTGGGCGGGGGTCTATTTCAGAGACCTGATAAAAATGATATATTGCTTCATTATTCTTAAAATTTCAGTGAACGTTAAAATAAGTTTAAGTAATCCTAGAATAATTTTAGATAGTTAAGGCATATACATATGTATTTACATTTATATATACATATATGCACCAAAAATATATTTGGTGTTAACATTTTTCTATGTAGTAAACAATTTCTGGAGAACACAAAAATTGAAATATTATATAAATTGTGACAAGAAAATTGCTTTATTTTCTTTGTTTTCTTAGAATTTGATATCTAGTCTGCAAGTTGAGAAGTGTTAAGTAAGTGATGTGTCTCCCTTTGATGTTAAATTTGGGAAGAGAATCTTATTATAAGTGAAAATATAAAATAAATAAATTCACTAACTATTGCCATGAAAAATGCTTATCTTTCTCTTTCTTCTAATGTACTGTATAATATTATAATTCATGTTCCAAATATCAAGAGAATGGGGAGAGTGAGTCAAATAATCTTTGGCTTTCATAATAATATGTTTATTATGTGTACACCTTGGGTTTGTTCCTCTACCAGCCTTTCCTGAGTAACCCAAAAAAGACAATCTCAGTTAACATGGTTAACATGATTTTGTCTTTTTATAGATAATAAACAGTGATAAACATTGAACACTTACTGTGAGTCACATATACATATTTATTCAGCCCCCTTTAGCAAATACATTCCCCAGTTAGAACCTGTAATTTCATATCTAATTGTAAGTTCCCAGTGTCAAAAGTTCACCAGTTCATTTTTAGTATTTGGTATTAGTCACATAGTTGGCCCACATTAAGTATTGTCCAAATGAATAAGTGCTTAATTGAAGGAATTAATGAATCCTCATTCGTTCTTTTTTTCCTCTTTTGCCATTGTGTAGAAGTATTATTTTTGTTCAATTTTTACAACATCCAGGATCAATAACATGGTGTAAAAATAACAGGAGATGATTTATAGAAATAACTTACAATTTGAGAATGACTCATACTTGAACAAAAATGTATCACCAAGAGGGTAAAATAAGCTTCAATACCCAGGCTTATGCAGAATATCTGTTGTATTATTCTTAAAACACCGTGAAGTATCTGAATATTAGGTGGAAATGCAAATGATACAAACAGAAAATTTCAATTAGTATACAATCCTATCTAGATTTTATTATCTCAGTTTTTGAGTAGCAGAAGACTATGACAAAGAAAGATTCCAGGTCAACCTAAAATTTTCATCTTCAAATTTTACAATTAGATATTTAAAAACTTAAAAATTGAGTTGTTTACATTACTTATTACATATTCCCTTTTGTTCATTTGAATCTTTACTCTGTCTAAACACTAATAATCTTTATGTTTATTATTAATTTTATACTCGTACTAAGTCTATTAGCTAGATTATTTTTAACAAGTAGATTTTCTCTAAATCTTACTTTTATGGTGATACTAGGGGTTGGATTTTGCATTGTACTACATCCCCAGCCCTTTTTAATTTTAAGTAAATTTTATTAGATTCATTGACTGATTGAGGCAAGATCTTGTTAAATCCTTAAATTGATCAGGCTGGGCTTGAATTTGTGATTTTTGCCTTAGCCATCCAGAATGCTGGGATCGTAGGTGTGTGCCCCCATACTCAGCTTAAATCTTGCTTTAATACAAAATGCTTTCACCTATATTGCAGCATTCTTTGACTATTTTGTTAGCCAGCCCATTTTCTACACATTATACATTTTCTACCATAAAATAAAAAGATAAAGAAAAGATTAATGCAGAAGAATGTGCACAGAATTTGGAGTAGTCAGTGACTAGTGATGTACTTATATCTTTTCCCCTACCCAGATGGTCACCTTAGGTATCCATATCTTGGCTAGAGGTGTCTCTTTTTCTGTAATTGAAACTGGTGAGGCTAGATGATTTCTCAAGAGACCATTCCATTTCTTTGCTTTCTTTTTTGCTTAGTTTAATTAAGCACCAACTTATATATAGTTACGTTTTATGCTTCTCACTGTGTTGCAATCACCATGTTTACATTGCTTATAAAATGTCCTTTAGCTCTGATTAAAAGACTGTCATGTTAAGTGAGTCGCTGGTAAAATTTAGGTCACGACTGTGTGTGGGGGTTTGTGTGTGTGCTGCTGGGGATTGAAGCCATGGCCTTGCACATGATCAGCAGTCACTCTGCCACCGAGCTACATCCCCAGCCCAAGCCAGGATACATTCTTCATACTATAGTGTAATGCACGGTTCTATATGCTTCAGAAAAGTGTGGACAGTTGGAAGTCTAGAATTACCTTTTAGAGTGGGCTTGACAAAATGCAGAATATTACTATGTTTTAATGTGGTAACAATTCAGATAAATGTGCATGATTGTGTGTGCATGTGTACCTGTATTATACAGGCAGAGCATAACTTCAGAAACATAAACAAGTTACTAGTAAAAGAAATTCTCCTGGTGTGAGGAGGGATATTAGGTGTGTTAGATGCTGTCATTCTGTCCCAGTTGAATATATACCTGTACATGTAATAACTGCTGAAATACTTAGTGTATTTATTGATAATGGACTTTTTTAGAATTACAACAAATGCCATTTATTGAGTTGTGTATTAATTTTATATCACTGTTGTAACAAACTAAAATTTGAGACTTACATAATGCAAACTTATTATCATATATTTGACCACAACAAAGATTGACAAAGGTCTCACTAGGCTAAAAAACGATGTTTTCTATGCATTCTTGGAAGGATATTTCCTTGCGTTACCATTTTCTAGAACCAGCCACCTCTCCTCTGTTTTTGTTCTCTAGTCTCTCTTCTCTAGTCTTTCTCACACTGCCACACTCCGACCTACTCTTGTGGTCCCATTCCCACTGGTGAGGACTCGTGATTTGATAATGTCCCAGTCCTTATCATATCTGAAAAGTCCTTTCTGTAATATGAAGGCACCATATTCACAAATCTCAGGATTGCAAAAATAGGCCACTTTGGAAAACTACTATTTGGCCACCCAGAAGCTGTGAAAAATTATCTGAGGTAACATTAATTCTTAATTCAGAATCGCTCTGGTAATCATACAGGCGTAGGTGCAGCCTCTTGTATTTCCTGTTCTACTTGAACAGCTAGGATTATTGACCCCTGTCTTCATGCTAACATCATATCTCTGCTTATGTTACCCAAATTCTGGCGTTTTAATCTATCTAGTCGTAGCTCCCCGTCTTGAACACTCATGCCTTCTGTGGAAAAGGCCTGAACACAAACCGCTCACACACAGCTCGTCTCTTCTTCCTCTTATATGCAAATATGGACTCACTGGAATGATGATTTAAAAAGCAGACTAGATCTGGGTATGTGCGATGGAGGAGTCCATGTCGTGGGGCTTTTTTCCAACTGTTGGAAATTACAGTAGTTCAAGGAGAACTTTAACCCTAATTCTTTTTTTTTCTGTGTGTGGGTACTGGGGGTCGACCTCAGGACCCCGCGCGCCAGTAGGCGCTTACGCCACTGAGCCATCTCACCGGCCCATCCCTAACTCTTTTTTGAGGCTTCCATTAAAATTTTTTTAATGTACCTGTCCTTTTGTTAACCAGAGCGTAATGTTTTGTTCATTGTCCGAGAAAGTTAAATGTAGAACTATAACTGTTCTGTGATCTGCTCACCTTTAGTAATGGAAACACCTTTAGGAACCCTGGAAATGGAGAATGAAGTTTCTGAAAGAGCATGTTTGGCTCCTTTTGTCACCCAACTGGGCACATTTCCACCGTGTTGGACAGTGGGCTAAGAGTTAAGAACATGGTCCCTGGGTTTAACCCTAATTCCCACACACACTGTTGTGTAACCTTTGACAATGTCTTAGCCTTAGGGAATACCATTTATACTGCTTTTTTAAAAAAGGGAAATAATTTTTACATGGTGCTCCTTTGTATTGGGCTCTTAGAAATAATCAGGTTTTTTTTTTTTTAGTATGACTCTCAGCTTTCTAATTGACTCACTTCTATTTATTTTAAGTGTATTAAAAATGTATTTTATAAAATGAAAAGTAGAAATTCAGAGAAGATAAATGCTCTGATTCCTTTATCATTTGTCTATTTTATTTTTCAGTTTATTCTTGTAATGTTTGCTACATTAAGTTTTGTTTTGTCTTTTTTTTGTGTGTGTGGGTACCGGGGTCAACCTCAGGACCTCGTGCACCAGCAGGCGCCAATGCCGCTGAGTGATATCACCGGCCCTGTTTTCGTATGTGGGTTCCGGGAGTCGAACTCGGGCCCTCGCGCTTGCCAGGCAGGTGCGTACACCGCTGAACCATCTCACCGGCCCTACATTAAGTTTTTGAGACTTCATGGAATTTTTTTTAATGGTGTCTCTAAAATTCAACATTTATCATTTAGCCACCAAGTTTGGTTTTTTTGTGTGTGTGCTTGAAAAAGAAAGAAAAGCATTTGTATGGCTTTTATAAAATATATTCTCCTCTATATCTGTGAGCACCTGAAATTGATCATAAATATAAAGTACCCCTTACTCCAGTGCAGTTTCAACACCAGGCCCAGCGTGACATTTGCCAAGGACAAGACATTCATGTCTTCCAGATTTGTTGATTTTTTTCTTGACAATTACATTATTACCCAAAGTATGAGTAAATTAAAGACCAAAATAAAAGGTGGATAATAGGAAACAGAGATCTTTTGCAAATGGGAAGGGGACCAAGAGTTGGAGGGAGGGGGAGTAAGGAACAGAGGGAGTGGAGGGAGTGGGTGGGGGGAGGAAGAAGAGGGAGGGCATAGAAAGAACTCAGGTGTGATATGGATGTGCACCAACTCCCCACAAAGGATGTAGTCATTATGTGCTGCACACATGTACTAATAAAAATAAATTTTAAAATAATAAATTTCACACTAAATTTATGTTTCATAATGTGTCTTCATAATTTTTATATGTCATATGATGTATTTTAAAAGGGCCCTTATATGTTATAATGCTCATTCAAGTGACGTCTCAGATTGGCTTCAGGATACTCCGGGATGGGGAAGGGGTCTGAGAGCAAGGAGATGACGCGACATAGGATCTGATTGACCATTGCTGAAGCTGGCTGACAGGCATACTTTCTTCACTTGCTCATTATTTTTAGTGCATATGTGAAGTTTTTTGTTATTTTGTAGTCATCATTATGCCTTCCCCCATGTGTGGCTCCCTGCCTCCTTTCCCTCTTCCTGAAGTGATCTGCAGGCATCCGCTCCTTCTGTTTCCTCTCCCTCCCGTGCCCTGTCCCCTGGGAGACTCGCACCTTTCCCGCATGTGTGTTTCCTTCCCAGTCCCTTACCTCATCCAGGGGCCACTGCTGCGCGCTTCCCTCTCGCCTCTAGCAAGTTACACATAAAACTTCCCTGTAATCGTGTAATCCTGCAATGAGATTGAAACATAACAGTGGAAGAATGGTGTTATCTTATTCATGCAGAACCTTTAAAACAGGCCACGGAGTAGGAGTGCGTGCCAAAGAAATATTAGCCAAATCTCTCTCTCTCTCTTTCTCTCTCTCACACACACATGCATACATGAAGTTACCTTTGCCTCACATCACACCATCTGTTTTCTGTGTGGCAGAGGCCTGCAGAGCTCCACCCGGGAGACGTTCATCAGTGACCTCTGCACCTCGAGCAATGACTTATATCCGGGATAAATCAAGCATGTAGCGGTTTCTGTGAGACCTCATATTTCTCTGAATTCCCTGAAAATATGTATGGCTAATAATATGAAGGGGGAAAGAGAAACAAGAATCAAAAGATAGGTATCAAATTGGCAATGTTACCAATCTTTTCTTTAATGATTACTTTTGATTGGTGTTTACATCGTCATCTGAAAGCTGACTTTACAAAAGTCAGATGTTATAGTTGGAGTGGGATTTGAAGAAATAAAAGTGAACTGTTACAATGCTAGGCATGCCCAGTTTTCCAGCAGCACAAACAACAGACTGACCTGGTACTTTTTATTAACAGCAAAGATTATTTTCATCAACAATTTAAACTTCTTTTGAGAAAGCTTAGCTACTTTTGAAGTGCTTTAAGAAGTTAGAAAAAACCCATGTGCATTATTGGGCAATTTATTTTTATTTTATTGGTACACATTTGCAGTACACAATGATGACATTCCTCGTGGGCAGTTAGTACATGTGCATAACACATCTTAATTTGTTTTTTCATCCCCTATCACTTCCCCCTCCATCCACTTCTTGGTCCCCTTCCCTTTCATAAAAGGTCTGTCTCCTTGTTTCCTATTACATATCTTTCATTTTGCTCTTTAATTTATATTTTGGGTTTCTTAATTGCAGCCTATTGTAGGTTCCCTTATTCTCACATGGAGTCATTATTGTAGTAGAACAGAGGAAAATAATTTACTATTATCTTAAAGTTTGTGAAATTAGAATGATAGTATTATTAAGAACACCAGGAGCAAAAATGTGGCATCTACTTTATTTTTTAAAGGACCGAAATGTCATATCTCTGGAACAAAATAAACAAGATCAGCCATTGAAAAGTTTAAAGCAAACAAGCAAACAAAAAAGGCATAAAATCTTTCTGGAGGGCCATAAAACATTAAACTTGTTTACAGCACTATATAGGAAATGAAGAAAAACTGAGTTGAAAGATAATGTAACTGGAGAGACCAATAGGGATTTTATGGCGGTAAAACATGTTTTTACTTTAAGAAGAAAGTTATGTTCATATTCCCAATTGTGTATCTTCCTGTTCTATTTATGTCTCTTTCATGCATTGGTCTGTGGTAACACTATTAATTAATAGTTCTATTAGCATGTTTACAATTTAAAATAAATGAACTAGGAAGAAGGAGTCTGCTACCAGATTATTTCGTCACTTAAAACTTAGTTATTAAGATTGGAATTGAGGGCTGGTGGCATAGCCCAGCAGTAGAGTGCTTGCCTGGTGGTATAGTTTGGATGTAAATGGTCCCCAAAGACCATATGCTAAAGGCTTGATTGCCAGTCTTTGGGGGTTGTAGGGGTGAAGGTACTTTCAGGAGCTGAGGCCTAGTAGAAGACAGGTCAACAGAGCATAACGTGGGGTGGGGATAATGGGGGCTCATCCCCTTCCCCTCTCTCTTTTACTTTTGTGCTGCCACCTAACCCTAACCCTCCTCCTACCCCCTTCTTTCCTGCCCAATGGGCTGTATTTTCACAAATAAGTAGCTCTTAACATTTTTAGCATCTCAACACACCTACCTAAGAGACCTCACTGCACATAGCTGGGAAACACAGCAGTACGTTTGTATCGCAGGCTTCAGAGGCAGGAGAGCGTGGGGGCTGTGGGAAGTCTCTTGCAGCCTGGCTTGAAGCATCCTCTTGATTATTGCCTCTGACATCACTCTTGACAACTACCACCTTGGTTTGACTTTTGAAAAAGTCTCCAACTTCACAAGATGTCAGCCTCCTCATTCTAATATGTGGGTTTGGGACTACAACCTATCAAATAGCTTTCTCTCTCCAAATTCTATGGTTCTATAAATGTATTTCTGTGCTCAGATGTGCAGCTAAACTATTGACAATAGAAAGAGAGAAAAGCCGTTTCCTCTGCTGAATGCTGGTCCAATCTTTTCTATATTTGAACTTTAGTAGAAATTGCACAGGGTTATTCAATGAAATAGAAATTAAATGAAAGTTGAAAGAGAGATTGAAGATAGAAAAATAATGGCTTTTTCAGAATCCATAATAGCCTTTGGATTTTTGCTACTGCACTGGGCTCTGTTGGCCAGGCTCTTGGAATTTCTCCATCTTGGTATACCTGACTCTGAATAGTTCACAGTATCGTTTCAGAGCACAAGCCTCCTCCCCCTTTCTGTCTGTTTCCTAGGTCATTTCTTCTACCCTATCAATGTGAGTGACTTTTCAACCGCAGGGCCAAATTTTCTGCTTTGTCTTTCTATACCCAGTTGGGGAGATTGTTTCTTTCACAGATTTCAGTCATTTAATTATTTCATAATCTGATCAATCCTGACTTTACTATTCTACCATCAGGAAAGAAAAAACCACTGTAAAACAGCTCCATAGTGATGGAAACTCATCGTACCGCTGTCAAAAGTAATGGTGTAACCTCCTTTGAAGTGAGTCGGACAGTTCCTCAAAAGTATACATGTATGATTGCCATTCTCTTGGGGCCAGTGATATAGCTGGGGCCGGTGATATAGCTCAGCAGCATAAGTGCCTGCCTGGCAAGCATGAGGCCCTGAGTTCGACTCCCGGTACCTGCATATAAAAAAAAAAGTATACATGTATGATGAACATATGATACAGTAATTCTACTCCTAGGTATATGTTAAAGAGAAATGCACACAAAACATGAAGGGTCATAGCACCACTGTTCGTGAGTCAAAAAATGAAAATGACTCCAAATATCCATCAGTACTTAAGTGGATAAATAAAATGCGGGAAGTCTATATGATGGAATATTATTCAGCAAGAAAAATGATTTAGTAAAACTAACTCAGACCGCCCCCCAATTTTGTTGCCACTGCTTTTTCTCAGGAAGGAAAACTTTCCCCCTGTTCTCTAAGTTTAAGTGTCTTGAGGTTTGAGAATTAAACAAAAATTAATTAACAAGGAAAAGTCACATAATTTTTTATTAATATTTATATGCTTGGGAGTTCACAGAAAGAAGTGAAATTTAAAGAATCAGTAACATTCAGCAGTTTATAAACCCTTTTAAAAAACAAAAGAATTTGGGCTTCAAGGGGCCACAGTGAGGAACCAACTAGGAAATGGAGAACTAATGGAAAATATGTGAGTATCTCTCGGTATCGGAGTGCTGAGAAAGACACTTTCTCAATGGGAAATTCATTCACTGCTTTTAAACAGTAAGTGGAGAGCACTTACTGCATCCGTGCAGAGAGCTCTTCTGCATCCGTGGAAGTGCCTCTACTCAAAATAATCCTTATGCCACAGTGACACATTTTAGCATAGCATAATCCTATGACCTTCATCTTCTAGACTTCTTAGCTATAAGCATGAAGCTCTTTTTTCCTCTTTTTTATAATTTTGCAGAATTGTTTATTTATCTTTATATACTTCAATTAAAATGACAGGTGAATAAGCAGCACCAGGAAGTTCTGTCCTCAAAATTCCATAATCTATAAAATCAACCTTTAAAATTCATATTCTGCAGTACAAAGGAGTGAAGTACTGAGAGGGGACTATTAATGTGGAAGTATATTTTATATAAGAAAGAAATACAATGGAAAATAATTAAGGTGTTATTTTTGCTGTAGCTACCTATCTCCAAAGAACTAGGAAGGTCACAGTAAGTAACTAATAATTCCGGCAATAGCTGTCAAAAGTCAAATAAGTGGGCCCACCTACCATCTTGTAGACCAAAAAAATGAAAGTCTTCATGCCTTATCTCCAAAAAATGATTCATTGAGTATTATCAGAAAAATTTTTAAATTTATTCATAACAGGGAAAGAATACTTAGAAATAAGCCTAATGAAATATTCTATAAGCCACAAATAGCATGGTTTAAAATTAATTTATTACTACTTATTAAAAGAAAATTTAAGTAAACTGAAATCTGGATAGAGAGAGAGAGATAGATAGGACAGAACCAATATTTTTTATTATTATTCTCCAAACTAATTTATAGAGTTAATGTAACTCTAATCAAAATTTCGACATGATTTTTTTTCATTAAAGTGCAAATAAAATTCAGGAAAAAAATGTACTTTTTCTAATTTGATAAAATAACAGTAGTAGGTACAGCGCATCACATATTTGAATATATAAAGCTATGATTACAAGGACCACGTAGCAGATATAATCTTTGTCCAAGAACATTCTAGTAAAATCTTTTAAAACAGGATGTGTTTACCATGATTTTTACCTAATGGTTCTTTTTGAACTGATCACATTTATGTATATATGTAGTATGTACGTATTTTTCTTGAACTGATCACATTTACATATATACGTATGTATGTATGCATTTTTTTCTTGAAGTGTTGAGAGTTGAATCTAGTACCTCGCACATGATAGGCAAGCAGTCTGCCAGTCAACTATACCCCTGATCACAGTTTCTGTTGAAATTTTTTACCATAATGTCTGAAAGAAATGTTTGTGGGTTTTATTTATGGTTTCATTGTGGTTTATTACAATTGCTGGAGATTTTTGCAATAAAAAGTCCCTTGATGAGGCCATGAACTTGTACAGTCAGTGGTGTTTTTTCAAGTTATGCACAGCCCTCTCCCACGTTCAGATGTGCACTTAGTAATGAAGGTTAGATATTTTTCAGTCAGCTCCAACTGCTTTGGCTTTTTCTGCCATGCCTGATCTTGTAGTTTTGTATTCTCCTTGGAGAGAGAATTAAAACTGTGGCAAACCAACTTCAGGAACTGACTGTCCACGTCCTCATCCTGATGCCTCTTTGACGTGCCTGTTACCCTTGGGGATGTGCGCACTGTTATTTCCGTGCTACCTACGGAGTGTGTGCTAAGCGCCCTCGAAGCGACTTGCTGATCCCCGAGGAGAAGCGAATGCGACATTCAGCGGGACTGCTCACTTCAGCCTGATGATAAGCACAACTCCAAAAGCTGTTGTTCATCAGTTTCATCTTTAAAATTTGTGCCTGTGTTTTTTAAAGAGATTAGTGTAATGAGACTTTATTTGAGGAAACCTATTATGATGTAAATTTTAAAACACCAGATTGGAGTAAAAATATTGCTGGCCTTACTATTTACTGGTTGCATACGCTTCAGCAAGTTACTCACACTCCTGTGTTTTTTTTTTTTTTTTTTTTGGTTTAAAAGTATGTATATACTGTATTAGTATTGTACATAATCCCCATAGTGACAATGATTGGATAAAATTAGGTGATTGTGGCTATTGTTATATTGGTGACAGCTATGTTCTAGTAGCATACATAAAATCAATATTATTTCATATGCTGAGGTTACTTTCAGCCAGTATAAAGTGAAATATGTATTATTTTTATTTACGGGAACCACAGAATTTCAAACCAATTCATATGTAATGATATAGTACCTTAGAAATAGAAATATTTTTGCAGCCAAGCGTGTAGCCTAGCTAAACAGGTGGTTTTATAATTAAGGTAATCTGAAGTTTTTAATAAACCATATTAAACATGGACTGCTAACAGTGCATAACTGGTAGCTTATTCCTTTTATAACAGTGCCTTTAGTATTCCACTGAAACGTGGCCAGTAGATGTGCAATAATCTTTGTTACCATTATGAGGGACTTGGTGTACTGCAGCCTCTCTGCTGTCTGCTTTCGGATGGAAAACGCTGGGAGCAACAGCAGCTTATATCGACAGGGAGCCATATTAATTATTTGAAATGTGCCTCATAAGAGGAATCGGCAGTTTATTACAAGTCGAATATTACTTGAAACAGGAAGGTTACTCTAACTGTTATCATAATCTATGTATCATTAACTTTCCTTGTTTAGGAAAAGAGATTAACAACCCTGTAAATTGCTATAGTAAATACGTGAAATATAACTGCTTATCCCCATGTAGAAAGAAAGTGGTAGGTTCTCCACTTCCACCCAAAACTTCTTTACATAAAGTAACTTTAGCAAATGAATTGACTCTGTAATTATGCTTTCTTGCCTCAAAATCCTAATTGCTTGCTGCATCAACTGTAGCTACCATGAGCATTTGATTTATTGTGTGTGTGTGCGTAAACTAATTTTTTTTTTTTTTAAACAAGGCTTCACTATGTTCCCCAGGCTGTTCCTCAAATAAGCTAACAATTTTTTAAATTATCATTTTGGTTTTTAAATCAACATTAACACTTTAGCTTATGAGACAAAAAATATATTATGAAGAAGTGTGTAGGCAGTTACAATGCTTTACAAGGAAGAGAGAATGAATCCATGTACCTATTTTTTGCATTGTAGTTAGTTCTTGTTTTTTTTCATCAGACACAATAAGCAGGTAGGAATATTTTCTATTCACATAATGAAAGAAAATCCTCAAGATAAATGTAAGTTAATTAGAGTTGTAAAGTGATCTAAGTAAATGGGATCCAAAGTGTATTATGTGCCTTGGGTGTCAGTCTGCCAACCGTTTATTGCTGATCTTCAAGGAAATAAGTAGAGATGGGAGTGTTTATAAAAACTGGAGCAAGTCGACAGAGCGCTTAATGTCTGTGTAATCTAACAAAAAACATGGGGGCCTCAAGATTTTACATTTAGTTTTTCTTACAACTCCTTTTAAAAATTTCACTCCCTATTAAATTTATTATTTAATCAAAGGGGGCGGGGACTTGGTGGGCACAGCCCTGACTTAATTGTGTGACTGTTTGGGGGACACATCTGGCATCTGTGTTTGGGCAATTCCACCCTGTCCTGTTGACTCAGTGTTCAGAGAGAGAATACAGCGTCACAGAAAGCAAAAGAAGTAAAAGTATTTTATTTTCTTAACATTTCTTTTTGTGTCCACAGGGCAGGCCCATCACGGACAAGTTTCATACATTTCCCCACCAATTCACCTTGACTCGGAGCTAGAAAGACCGCCTGTGAGAGGTGAGCTTTTCATGATTTGCTAAGAGAAAGTAATTAAAGATGATTGTAGATATGTGTTTTGTAATTCTTGTCTGTTTAAAAAGTGGGAGGGAAAATAAAGTCTGTGAATAATCTGGTGGCAGAGAAAGTCTAGTATATATACTAAAGCGTGAAGTGTTGATGTGTAACATAAACCAAAATAAAATGGCTTGAAGAGAGATCCTTACTCACTCAACTAGAGGTAGACTAGGCGAATACCAATTTAGATAAAGAGATCACCCTGTAAACATTATTATTTAGCTTGGACTTTCTTTTTCTATCATCCCATTTTTAACATTAACAATGTTTTAACCAAAATTATATTGACAGAATTTTCCCCTTGAAATCTGATGTTTTATTATTATTTCTACATTTTAGTATTACTGCAATCATGTAGTTTTGAAAACATGTCAAGCTGGGTATAGCGCACATGCCTGTAATCCCAGCACTCTGGGAGGCTGAGGGAGGAAGATTGCAGGTTAAAAGCCCAGCTTGAGCAACCTGGGATTTAACAAAACACTGTCTCAAAATAAAAAATAAAAATAGGGCTGGGGATGTAGCTCAGTGGCAAGATCCTTGGTTCAATCCTCAGCGCAAAAAATAAATAAATAGATAAATAAATAAAATTATATATTTTGAATTATTGTGGCCTGTTTCAGTTAAAGAATTTTTTTAAATTGTCACATGAAATAAACACTGAAAGATAACCTTCCCTAACTCAAAATCAAAATGCAGAATTCATTTTCCTGGTTTTAAAGAAATACTTATCCATGATTTTCAAAATGTTTCATAATATTCAAAATTGATATGATATAGACATTAGCTCCAAATTTTATAAATATCAGTTAACCTAAGGTTAATTTGAGGTTTTAACTAATGCAGCCCATTTTCTTATACTTTCAAGGGTGTCAATGAGTGGATAAAGTCCCTGGGTCCACCTTTGAGCTTGTATCTCTTTCCTATCTAGTCAGTCTCGACCGGGGTCTCCAGGCTCTGCGCTGTCCCCAGCTCCTCAGTTAACCCTTCCTGACTTCTGCTGGGGACGGGCTTTATGTGAACCTCTGCCCTCCAAATGCCTCTTGCTTCCCTAAGTGATTACCTCTAAGACATTGCAGGTTATTCTGCAGCACACGGAGAAGTGGAAGAGTGTGTGTTTCTAAGGGGGCGTGCTGCTTGCACGGGAACACAGGAGCAGTTTTAGAGGGAAAGATCGGGATGATGTAATAAGGCAGATGGAGGCGGATTCTGTGTTTCATACCAACGGGTCTATATTTTATCCTGGTGTTTTTCCACTAAGCCTGAGGTGTTATAACATTATCAGTTCTTAAAAACATCTTGATCTCTGTAGATGATGAGTTCATCGGGGAAGAGACTGGCGGGGGAAGCAGGGCTAGTAGTTCAGATGGATGATGACGGGGGCAGTTAATTAACAGACTGTCTTGTGACAATGCAAGGGTGTGAGAAATATTTTTAGAAATGTGGCATTTGACAGAACATATATAGGAAAAGGGGCAAAAATGACCCTGAGGTTTCTGTGTTGATAACATGATATTGTGGTTTGACTCTTTGTGTCCTCTAAAATTTGTGTTGAAACTTAATCCTCAGGGCAGTGGGATTAAGATGTGAAGCCTTTAGGAAGTATTAGATCATGTTTGGATTAATGCCCTAATAAAAGTGCAGGAAACATCTAGTTCCTTTTCTGTCCTTCCACCTCCTATGAGGATGGAGAAAGAAGGACAAATTTGAAGCAGAGAAGAGTCCGCAACAGACAGAATCTGACAGCTTCTTTATCTGGGACTTCTCAGCCCTCAGAACTATGAGAAAATCAGTCTTCATTCTTCATAAATTATCCAGTTCTGGCATTTCCTTATAGCAGCACAAATCAATGGAAACAGATCCAAAATAAGAACTTCACTGTGTCTTGATAATACAGAATAGAGTCTGGCATTTCATAATCCCCACATAAAATGTGACTATTACTAATACTTTTGTGTTCATTACTATGGTTTATGGGAAGAAAAATGAGCTTTAAAACCAGGCAGAAGAAGAGCATGATTGGGCAGCCTCTGTCATTTGTAGAAGACATGCAATTATGCCATCTTGGCAGCTTGCTTAGAATTATTAAATGAAATAATATATGTTAAGTTCCTGGCAAATAGCTGACATGTATCAGACCTTGAAGATTTGGTTGGTAGGTAGTAAGATAGGTAATCATCATTAAGAGCTTGGACTTAAAATGGCCTTTACCTTGGTAGTGATGGTACTGAACTGGTAACGTTAAAGATAATAATCCAAGAGTTTCTGCATATATTTACATGAATTTGTGCTCTTTACCTTAAAATAACTGTCTTGCTAGCTTCTTTTTGTCATATTATTCCTCCGCAGGTGTCAACCCAGAAACCCCATAATTCCTCTGCGATTAATGCCATTGCAGATATAATCACATATAATCATGTGATACAGCCCTGTGATTTTCATTAAAAAAAATTATTGAAACAAGGCTTTTAAAAATTTCTAAAATACTACCGCAAAAAAAAATTTTTTTTTATGCGGGTACCGGGAGTCGAACTCAGAACCTTGCGCTTGCCAGGCAGGCGATTATACTGCTGAGCTATATCACCAGTCTTCATTTTTCTTATGACTACGTAGTATTTCATTTTAAGACAAACATTGGAGATGGCATAGTTGGCATAAAATATCATTAGTTAGGAACTACACAATATTTCCATTCACTGTAAAGCATCATCTTCATTAATTATTTTAAATATGCTGTACACTATTGTCAATATGTACATTCAGTCAAATTATACATTTAAAATATACATATATCTCTTTATCCATCTGTTCAGCATATCAGAGGAGGGGGAAAGAAGAGTTAGAATTTATCTTGCATGTTACAGGTTTTTATTTGATTTTATATAATATGACAAATTAGGTTCTTTAAATAATTGTAATTTTATTTCCAATAATTTCGTGGGAGATTATGTAACAATATCCTAGGAACTCTCTGTAAACTAATGCTAGCTAACCATCTTAGCTTTCCTTTTGTCTGTGTCGCTACTGTAATTTTATTCATGTGGAAATAAGAGAAGTATCTGCTGCTGTTCCCCTTTCTTTATTCACCCATGGGTCCGTATATTCTCTTTCTTTAAGAACTATTGCTTTATATGTTAATTCTTTCTGTATTTTATAGATTGTACTATATTCTTATAGAAAAACATAATTTTCTGATATTTATCACTCAGTAATATAAAACAGAAGCATTTAAAATGTATTAATATAGTTAGCAAAATTAGCACAGGGTACTTTTCTATAGAAAATATAAACTATATAGCAAAATAACAGGGAAGACTGCTTCAGATACTTTGCCGCTGTACCTTAGTATTACCTGAAATGTCTTGGATTGCTTGGTACCTTCCTTGTAAAACAGTGATTGTGCTTTGAGTGTTTTAGACAATGAAGTAATTATTAGTAAGTTTGGAACTGTATTTTAATAAAACTGTTATGATAAAATATATAAATTATATTATTTTCACATTCTTGTCTTGCTTTTTCTGGTCTCTCACCTATGAATCATTTTGGGCTAAATTCATATGTAATATGTTAGCATCCTGCCATCACTGTCATTTTGTATGGAAAAAGTATTTGATTATATTAATGTACATGTTTATCATAGCATTCTACTTTTTAAATATTGTGTATTTGATTTGTGTCCAATATGTTTGTAGTACCCATAAGAAAAAACTAATAGCAACTTACAAAACAAACCATGAATAAATATTGCACTCTCTATAGTTGTAAAGTAGCTGTTGTGTATAAATTCAGGGGCATTTACCCACTAATGAGTAAATTTGAGAGATTCTGTTCTTTAAATCTAATGTGATCATACATGGCATTTGGTCGCATAATTTACGGCTATGATGGCTTTATGTGCATTCTTCAATTTACAGATTTTATTACTGAATAGGGGTGTAAATTCCAATAGTTTACTAGTGCATTAATGTCACAATACATTACAAGGTAATTAACCAGAGCTGCCACTATAAATAGAAAAATAGTCACAGCCTTCACTATAAACTACTTAATAAAAATAAGATCCTGAATCAGCATTCACCATTATAGTAATTTTTCTTGACATATGTCTCATTAATCAGGACTTTTAAAAAATAGCTTCATCTAGAAGCACTATTATTTTTAAAGCTTTCATTATTAAGACAACTTTGTTATAATTTTGGAGCTAATTTAATAGGATTGATTATGCATATCTGTATGCAAATAATTTCTACATGCCTTTGAGACACATTTCCCAGGTTTATGTAAGTGGAAATGAAAGAAATACTACTTTGGTCATTTTGTGGCAGATTTGTAAATAAATACACTGTTGTTTGTAGCAGGGCTTATTAAAAGCTACAGTTCTCAAAATCATTTGTCCCTGTCAACCTCTCCTCTATGGAAACCTTTATTTTGCCTTCTACTGCTTATGTGCAAAATACCCTCCCCTACAGTACGTCTACATCACAGACAGAATCATTCACTGCAGGCGCGTCCACTGGAACTGGTGCAAAAGTTGAGTCGGATGCTGAGCAGACGCGTGTATTATTGGAGATTCAGATGTGTGAGTCGCGTCACGCCCTTTAGTTGGGGCTTTGTTGTTTTCATTTTTTTGTTTACCTGTTTCACTGATTTCCTATACATTTTGCCTTAGTAGTTGACTACAGAATCCAACCTAGGAAATCTTCACATCCACCAGCAATTGAAGTTAGATAAGTTCTTGTTAGTTACCAAGAAAAGCCATTAACTTCTCTATTTACATTATTGAGGGTGTTATTTTGACTGTATTGTTATATAAAAAATTTGATCATTGTTAGAAATATTCTACCTTCTAATATGGAACCACTTAATAAATATGGTGAGAACGGTATTGCATTGATTTTCTATAGTCTTTTATGAGGTAGGGTCTCATGAAGAAGACTAATGTTGACTGTTAATTTGTACATTTGCTCATTAGGCAGTTACAGTTTTAACTGCGAGAAAAACTGAACTGTTTGCTCACATCAAAGATGCATCCTTTTTGATATTTTTATAATAAACTGAGTAATATAAACATGGTTCAACTGGCACATAATCAATGAACTAGAATAATGCCAGGCGCTAAGTTTTATGTGTGAATTGAATTCCATTCAGCAAATCCACACACCAAAAATATTTTTTAAAGTTCAAAATAAGCAGATGGTCCTGCCTGGTACATGTACATTAAAAATAGTCTATAGCCAGAGATTTAGCATCTCAAATCAGAAACATTAGCACACAGCATCATCTAGTGAAATGTTAAAATATCTCCTATTGATTAAAATAAAATAAGAATGCAACATCTGGCATTCTTAGTCAAGAGTTTCCCGGCCTGTTCTCTAATGTTCCATAGTGTTTTTCCAACTTTTCTTATCATTAGACAAAATATGCTAGAACGTAAATTACTCAGCTTTAACCATTCTTCCCCAAGAGAATAAAAGTGAAATTTGGACATAATAGAGTATTCTGGTGGTATTAACATTATTTTTCTACACTTGTAAATTCTCACAATTTTGAGGGAGCAGTATCATTAAAGTACACTATGAACATCAATGAAATATAAGCAGAGAGTGTACCTTGTTAATATTAATGGTAATTACAACTCCTTATATTAAGTATGTTCTGTATCTTACCAAACACAAGAATCAAATACTTAATGCACATTATCTCTTTGAGTCTTATAAGGATGTTATTATTTTTTCATTTGAACTTCAGATTATCATCATTATATTTCCAGTATCAAACATAGTTCCACCATATTATATAATACTAGTCAAATTTGAGTTGTATTTATTTAAAATTAGGTTCAACACTTGACAGTAAAATTTACTTATTATTCAGTATTGTCAGGAGTAAGTATGAGGGTTTGGTAAAAATGTAATGTACTTTCCAAACCTAAGATATTCTTTAAAAGCTAACATTGTCATTTGGAAGAGACACACTCTCGCTGGAGAATAATTATCCCAGAGTGTAGAGCGATCTGATTTTTTTTTTTTTTTTTTTAATGTTGGGTTTTTAAGATGACTTGTTTTGATGGTTTCTAAATGAGCCCAGTGAGAAAGAAGAGGCCATAAAAATTATCTTCTGTTGGCCAATTTCCTGCTATTCTAATTCTCAAAGGATATCAACTATGGGCTTGGCACTGTCCTCCTCTGGCCATCCCCTTTGGGCTTGCTGTGATTCATAGCCATGATGATCCTTGACTGAACTGAGAGCTTCTCTGCGGGAGCCACTGCTCATGGGGCCGGAAAGACACTGGGATTCGGATGTCCGGAAGTGGCTGTGCTTCACCTCCCCTCCATGCCTGCCCCAGCTCTCTGCTCTTCTCAAATTCCTCACTGACTTGCCTCCCCTGAGATTGCTACTGTAACTTCCAGCACTTCTTTCTCTTTGCCTTACTGTTGTTAGTACCATTCAGAAAAGTAGGAGTATAGTTGTTTCATGTCTTTCTGAGAGAAAATACTTAATATTTTGTGAACATTACAGATTTCTACAGTATGCTATTACTAGTCAGTAGCATAATAATAGCTAATATTTTCTCTGTAAGTTACCCCCCTTTTGTGATGCTGGGGCTTGAACCTGTGGCCTTAGGCCTGCTCCTGAGCGCGCACTGTACCACTGAGCTACATCCCAGGTCCTGTGTAAATTAATTTCACATCATATGATCACAATAAAACTAATCTGTATCCCTCTTATTCCCACTTCCCGAAGACAGCCAATAATATTCTTTATGGTTTTCCATAGATACTGTCTTGTCTGGATCTAGTATGAACACGTATTATTTGTTCCCTGACATGGATTATTATTTTATTTCCAAAATTCCATGAAGCAGGTCATGTTGTTGTTATTATTTTTTATAAATGAGACAAAAGAGCTTTTTTAAACAGAGACAGAGAGGTTCTTTAAATTCATAAAGGTACAATAGTATTCAAGGCAGGATTCCAACCTAGGCATGAATAAAAACCTGCTCTGGCAGTTTGCCGTTGACCTAAAGGAACTGCGTCTTTATTTCCAGTACCACACCCTGTCACAGTAATTCTTAAATAACACATTAGTAGCAAGGTATGAGAGAACCTGACCATCCCTAGTACAGTTTTTTTTTTTTTTTTGAAAGAAAATCTTTCACATCTCCATTGTTCAACTTAAGAATACTGTATGGCATAAATAGCTTGAACACTTACACTGTTTACTATCTAGCAACAAATAGTTTTTGTGTGTGCTTGTTTTCTCCTATAAAATATTTTTGTTCTACTGATACCTTGTTACCTTTTGCTATTTTCATAAAGGGTCTTATTGTTTCTCAAAAATTGGTAGCTAAAATCATACTGCAAAAAGAGGGTATATATCCTGATAATATATGTAAAATTATATACAGGTTAATATGCTAAATATTTTTTACTTGTGATGAAATACCCTATTTTAAAATTTTTCAATATTTTCTCTCTACAATGTTTATGTAATTTCTAGAAAATAATTTTATACATTAATAGTAAAATTAATTACTTTACTTTCTTGACCAAACAGCTGGCTCATTGTTGTGTTGGCTGCTGCCATCAAAGCCTGAGGGAGAAAGGAGAAGTTCTGCCATGACTTCCAAATGTCAACAGTCACCCTCATCCCCACCTCCTGAGTACTCTCAGCTTTAGGATTCCATATTATTCAGTGCATTGACACAATACATGCACACACGTGCACACACATAAGCATGCCATTTGGGAATATCTTCTTAAATGTACCAATTCCTGCTTGACAAGAGATGTACAAGACAGGGATGATAAATTATATTTAGTAAAATCTTAAGTTTTAAATTAACTTTTATTCTCAGAGTCAATGGCTTGAGATTAAAAATCCCATTTTTGTATATTCATCTTTTATACCTAGATCATAGGGATCGGACTGATATGGATACAGCATCCACCTACATATCATCCCTGGGAGATGAGGATCTTCGTAGCTGCTAGAACGATATGTTTACGTATGAGGGTCACTGACTTTACCTGTTATTTGTCCCTTTCACACCCCTAACAGCGTGGCCATCTCATGAAAAAGAGGCATTTGGTTTTCTCATACTAAGAAGCACTTTCCTCTTCATTAGTTATGAGACTGAGTTCGGCGACTATTTCTTTTTCTTAAGAGTCCTGTGAGAAAGTGTCCTGTGCTGTACATTTTGATATCAGGATCTCCTGGGTGCAGTCAAATGGAAGTGCCCAGCATGAAAACCATGCTTACACTGAATCCTGATACTTTAGTTTGCTAACTATATGACCATGGACCAATCCCATAGCCACAGTGGGTCAGATTCTCCAACAACCGACTTTCCCAGGATTGCTTAAGTGCTGCATTAGCGATCACATGTAACAGTACTTCATGACTTGTGGAATGCCAGACAAATCCTGGTTCACTGAATTTAGTAGAAAAATTCTGTTGCTGTAATATGAAGCTCAGAGTATCTTATATGAGTATGAGGTAAGACCAAGAAAAGTACTTAATAAGGGTTTTCAGTGTTGTTACCCCTCTCAAATCTTGCTGGCTTCATTAGTTTCCACATTGTATTTGAAAAATACATTTTTCTTATAAATGACCATACAGTTAACATCTCAACCTTATGTCAAACAAATTATTATACTCATAGAAAATTATACATCAGCTTTCCTCTGTGCTTTTCTGAAAGACACCAACTTGACTTCAGTATCCAACAAGTATATTTTATACACTTTCATCTTATGCTTGGGTTAGAGCCTTAAATTAGTGGGTAAGTCCTACTCCCGCTCCCCAAAACACCCTCAAAAAGTATGTTAATCATCCATAAAATATGACATGTGCAATAGTGCATTTTTCTTTAGAAAGCGTGAATACAAAAATACATCAGATCTTGAGCATGGAGTCAATTATTTGATGAGAGGTGTGAGGAGGCAAAGAACCAAGGGAACTTGATCCCTCCAGTCACTCTGAGCCATGTGTTTATCAGATAAAATGGCAACTGGAATCTTCCCACAAATTCCTTTCAAATAGGTGCAGTTTAATCTAGTCAAATTTATTATTGATGTGAGTGTATTACAGTGACAGCTTATTATGTGCAAACAGGACACAGGCAATAGAGTAAGGTACAAGAGAAAAGATTCTTTACCTTTTTGACATTAACTTTTAGTGAGGGAGGTGACCAATAAATAATTTATTGTTTAAAGAATCAAATTATGAATAGATTATTGTTATAGCTATAAAAAAGATACAAGGTTGTAAGGAATGGCAGTGAAGGAAAGCCACTCGGGGGAAATGACAAAAATGATGAAAGGGAGTTGGTCCTAATTCAACTTGAACAATAGTGTATCCAAAGGCCCTAAACTAGGAAAATCATGGTGTGGTAATTGTTTGTTCATGAAGCAAGTACTAATTTGGGCCTCTGTTTTTCAGGCTTTGATGAGATGGTGACTTTTCCAAGTCGATCTGGACTTTATTGTCATGGAGTAGACATGATACACAAAGGAGAGAAAGTATAACTTAGAAAAAACAAATAGATAAGATAACTTCTGGAACACAGTGAGAAGAGGAATGTAAACCATGTGTCCATGATGTAGGGCCTTCTAGGACATGAGAGCAGTTGAGGTTCTATTTTAAGAGCTATAACTATCCCTGAAGGGTTTTTACACAGAGTACTATATAATCTGATTTTGATTTTTGAAAAAGGACTCTTAACTACTATGTAGAAAATGGCCTAGAGGGGAAGTAAATCCAATAAGATTGGCGTGGCCCTTCCTTAAAATTTCATTTATAGAATTCCCTCCTGCCACTTCAGTTCTCTGAAGAGTCCTTTCTCCTTCGTTTTTCACTTGCGTGACTTCTCTTCTCTGATCCAGGTGTAGCACAAGAGTTTGGAAACAGGCAAATTCAAATTGCTGGACTAAGTGAAGCCCTTTGGAACAGTACCTGAGGAAGCGCGTATCTGGATTCCTATAAATGCCCTGGGGTTGCTGTGTAAACGGCTAAAACATAACCAGTGAAAGGCCTGCCTCTGCTGAGCCCTCAAGGGTCAGATGCTCATGCTAGGCAAGAATATTGAATTTTGATCCTGTTACAGGAAGAATAGTTTCAGACTACAGGATGGTAGATTCTAAAGTTGTTAATCTGCTGTTCAGGTTAATCTTTATTGCCTCCAGAATTTGTATGTTCTCAGTGTGAATAACTGATGCATTGGGAACTAGGGAAAAAGAAACTGACAAGAGGAACTGGATCCTTAATTATAATGGGTTTTTGTCTGCTATACCTAGCAACTCTAAATATCCTCTATGTATTCGAAAACCACAAAGGACTTCACACATAGAATGTGTGCATTCATGAAACTAATTTGCAAGAAAATGTTTAATCCAGAGTAGAATGGAGATTGGCTGGGAACAGTGAATCAGCAGCTTATTTCATGAAAGGTTATTGAGAATGCATACTAAAGGAAAATAGCAATGAAAATAAAGACATGGTGGATTCGTAGATACTGCAGTTACAGCATAAATAGGACTTGGTGATGGTTTGGCTATGCTAGATAAGTAGAGATATAAATATAATCCGGATTTTAAAATTGGATAATTTGGATATACATTGGTACAGCTTTGGAAGACAAGGACAATTCATGTTCAAACTAATGATCACGCATCACTAATTCTTCGAAGGTACATGTAACATGAGATATGATTGGAAAGTGTTTCCTCTCAATCTGTGGAAAAGTAAAAAATAACTTCAGGAGTGTCTGAGCTCTTTCCCCTTTCCTAAGTAGTTGAATTGGCCCTCTGGCCATCAGCTAGTTAGTAATCCCAATATGTAATTTATTTAGAAAAGTATGACTAGTGGATTTATGTGATACTGAGTCTGATAAAGGTCTTTCCTGGAACCTGAAAGGCATGCCTGCCAGGCTCTATTTATGTTTTAATGAATAAATAAATGAAGCCAAAGCTATAGAGTAAAGACCACTTCTGGTCACCAAATGGTCCGTGCCTTTGCTTTGTTTCAGTATTTTGAACAGTTCTAATTCTTTATTTTACATGTGTGCGTTCATTTGTGAGGAGCACCCCAGGGCACACTTGTTTGTTAGATGAAACTGTTCTTGAAGACAGAACACAGGGTGTAGAGGCTGCACTGCGAACACATAAAACCCCGGATACCAGATGGAAAATGCCTTAGCCGTGTACTTCTGATTTCCTAAAGTAAAAAATAAAAGACAGAGGGGGAAGAAACATTCAAATTTTGTTTCTGTTGTTTCGCCTCATATAAAAATGTGATGTTTGTGTCTTCTAGAAAGTGAGTTTTTATGAAGCAAATCCTCAAGAGTTTTAAACTACTGTCCCATCTTCAACACAATCTGTGGTACTATATTTCCTTATAAAATCTACCCAGTTAAAATATATTCTGATGAGTTTAAATGCATATGAATGACTGCTCTAGAGGATTTCTTAATTGAGTACCTCATTTTGCACTTTATTGAAATGTGTACTTCGAAAACATTGGTGAAATTTGCCATTTCCCACCTGGCATCTGTAGCAGCTGGAGCCTGGACCGTTTACGATGGTCTACACTCATGCAGCACTAATCGAACGTAAATGCCATATTAAAAGCTGCCCCTATGTTAAACATATCTAAGGCAAAAGAAAGAACATAATGTTTTATTTAAGCTCAGCTATTTTTTCTTTGTCTCTGTTCCCCTTCCATTCCTATTGTTCTGAGAACCATTACTAGTGGCCATGCTCTTAAATAAAATATTCATAGGAAAAAGATTTGTTTTAAATGAGCAGATGGGCCAGTCCTAAGACAAGCTGCGATATTAATAAACATGTGTGGTACTTTATCAGCAAAGGAGCCTATTTTGACATTTGTTCTGGATGATTTGTATAGCCTATCACTATCACACCTGGTGCAGGGACAATAAATGGCCACTTAATAGCCAAGCAGTGTGTGAAAACCTTCCATTAGAACTTCATTATGTCTGATATAACCATCTATTACTGAATGTCAGGCACTTAATTTATGATCAGTTGCCCTATGGAATTAGTGGTCATACTAATGAACAGCCCATTTCTGTCACTTTTACTGTAAATATCAGCCCCCCTTTTTTAAGCATGTGGAATAAATTTAGTATCCTTTGGGATATTAGAATGTAAAAGTTTTGTTTTATATTTGTGAAATTTGAGAAGAGGGCAAATGTGAATCACATATGATATAAAATTCCACACTCATTTATGCTAATACACATATGTTTAAAATAAATACAGTTCTTTAGTACCTTTACAAATGAAATTTAATTTGATTCTAATAATGGAACACTGCTCTTAGGAAAAACAAAACTAAAACTTCTCCATAGAGATCTACTATATTCCAGTATCCATAAACCTGACAATATTATCCTGTACGCTTAAGATTAGTTAAGGATAAATTTCTTATTTTTCTACCATAATGTATAAAAAAACCTCTCAGTTGGACAACATAAACAAGTACCTTATGAACTGTGGCACTGTCAAAAAGGTTTGTCCAAAGGAGACGATGGAAAGAGAAACATGGGTTTATGAGAGAGGGGCTGAGGGGAATAAAAGAGATCCGAGAAACTAGGAATTTACAGACTTTAAAATTAATATTCCCCATATCTGCAGACACTTCTGGCCCCTTTTCTTCACTGAACAATACACAGTCAGAAATTTACTGAGTTATTTTCTTAGGGAAGGCTCTTGGGAAGACTCCCAATTGAAATTAAACTCTGTAAAAATCTTCTTGGAGATGTTGAAACTTTTCTCCAAGGTGGACCTTAGTACTGGAACAGTAAAACCAATTATTTCGGAAAAGAAATCTCAAAGGCTGCTTAGCAATCAATAAAACACTGAGACTGGCCAGATTAGGAAGAAACTGGATAGTATGAAACAGGGAAATATTAAACTTTTAAGAGGGACATATGGTGTGAGGATGAATCTACATTAGATACCAGCACCATGTCACGAAAGTCTTACGCTACTTGAAAGACTCGAACTGCCAAAAAGGAGACTGTGTCCGTGTCGTAATATTCCTGACCCAGCTGTCTTCCACCCACTTCTAGCTTCTAATGTGATAAATGGCAGCACTTGCACCAAAAACAAGGTGGCAGAAGATCAATAAGTTCTTTGTTAGAACTTTAGAAAAGAAACCATGCATTTTGGAGAGGTTGTCTTCCACAGCTAAAAAAAAAATATCATCAAGGACAAGTGAGGAAAAGAGGCTAAGTAGGAGATAACAGAGAATTTATTCCTAATATTCTAAATAATTAAAAAGCCCTGCCCAATTACAAAGAATGCGATTACAGAGTCTGGCTACAAGACTCATTCCTAAGTAGCACGGACATAATTGCCTCTGAATTCTTTCCATAGACACTGGGAGTCAATGGACACACTAGTTTCTAGGGTAGCCCTTTGACCTGAATGACTGAAAAGCTCACTAAGATATCTAGGGTATAGGGGAAGATCATTTTATAAGCAACTCAAATAATATCAAGGTTTATTTTGTGAGAACTCAGGCTAAGGTGACTGGAGATAGCTCTGAGAATAGTCAGGATTGGGAGCATCACGGAAGAACTGACGGAAACAACTGCTGGAGTTTTTACAGATCTGAACCCTTGGCAGGTGTAACCAGGGTTGGGGGGAGCTGGAAACAAGCCTGAGTTTGCTGATAAGAAATTGCAAAACTGCAGAGTTAGCTTCACACAGGAGAGCCCCAAGCTGGTCAAACAGCAGGCAGCCAAGGACACCTCAGTCTGTTCAAACCACCAGGCTGGAACTTGGCAGGGACCTCGAGTGGGCCTCTGATAACTGACCTTCTTTTCCCCATTGCCTGTTTTTCTCATAGCATCATTGTATCTGCCACATCAAAAAATCTACCTTGATCATGTGGAACCTTATTGGAAAACCTGGTTGAACAATCACTGGACTGATCCACAATTGTTTTCTTCTCTTTTTTGAAATCAGGTTCATGTACATCCATTTGTAGCCTCTAAAGTCCATACAAACAAGAACTTGAGAGGTTCTGTATGCAAAATGACTCATTAAATAAGCTACCATTAGGAAATTAAAAGAAAAAATGTTATTTATATCTTTATTCTCAAATTTATTTTATTTTTGATGGTTATACCAAGACTCAGTTACAACTAAAAGCATATGTCATGCTTTATAAGTGGTAGGAAAAATATTACAATAGTGAAATTTTATATAAAAATAATCAGCACACTCCTGCAAGGCACTTGGTTAATTTTGCACTAAAAAGAAATGTGCATAGGTTAACACTTTGCCTTTTTGTTTCCAGCTATGTTTACAGTCTTTAAAAACCATGAACTGGGCATATAGCTCAATGGTCAAGTGCTTAACGCCCTGCGACTTATCCCTAGCACCACAAAAACAAAACAAGCCATACTCATATCTTTTGTAGTTAACATACATGCAATTGGTTTTTACCACTTGCTGAAGGACAAAGCAAATTTGAGAACGTAATTTAATTCTAAAGAAAATAATCTAAAAAAATGTATCTTTTAAAGGAAGTAACAGAGATGGAGGGAGAAGGAGGAAGGAGAGAGGAAGGAGATGTAAAAAGAATTAAGATATCTTATGTACAGCCAACTCCCCATGATAAATGTAATTACTGTGTACTGCAAACATGTACTAATAAAAGTAAAAATTTAAAAAAGAGAATAATAGCAATTCATAACAGAAATGTGGAGGAAGACTTTGGTCTAATTATAATTTATTCCCAATGTACACATTCATAAGGAAAAGACTACAAATAATAATATTTATAAATCCTACGTTGAATAGTAATTGTTCAATAAATGTTTGTTGAATTGACCAGAAAATTTTGAGATATAGCATGCATTTTAGGCTATGGGATAATCAAATGTAAATTGCTTTTAGTTCTACAAAAAAGGGAATAATTAGAAAATGAAAACTCTTCTCTTTTCTCTATAGACTAACAAGAATCATTATTTAATCAGGTCCATTAAACTACTGAGATTTTGAGAACAATAGGATTGTTCACAGAGATTGATTAAAGAATATCTAATCTAAAGAAAAATGATGATATTTTTCTGTTCATACTTTTGCTAATTTATGCCTTTCTTATATTTCACATTAATTGAATTAATCTCTTAATTTTCTAACCTAGAAAATCTACTCATTACAGTAAAACTCCAAAAATTCTATGCTCTCTGAGAAAAATATAACTAGGTTTCTCTAAAACTATATTGTAAATCCATTATTATCTATACTGTTGTATAATATTTGTGGTGAAAATATTTAAAACTTTGGAGTCATAAAAGCTATAAAAGCCAAGTAAGTAGAAACAATGAAAGTGTAGCATTTCCTTTATAAAATCCACTAAAATATTTTTTTCCTGTGTATCGGATAGCATTAAATGATTGATATGAGATTCAGTTTTACCAATAAAATTTGAATGTGTGATATTTAGAACATTGGACATTTTAAAAACATATGAATCTGAAGTAGTCATAATTTCAAATCAAGAGAGATGTAAAACCCAAATGTCTTCCTTATGCTAAACTTTTCGAATAACAGTTATATTCATAAATACTTATTATAATGTAACAGAAAATGGCCCCCCCAGCCAGTATACTTTAGTTTCTTAGTTGCCCAGGTAATAGTTCCTGTTCCAGTTCCGGTTGTTTCTGTCTCCTAGAAACCGCTGGTCACTGTGATGCATAGCTGGTCACTATGATGCACATTGTGTAAACCAATCCCCAGTCAACAAGCCATTCTGCCTCTGTACTTCCTGCTTGCTTATCTCATATAAGCCCTGGATCACCAGAGATCGGCGCCTGATATTCTGGGAATGATCCCCATCAGTGCCCGTCAATGTAAATAAATCTGCCTCCAAATCCTGGGTGTCGTTTCGGTGTTTCTGCTTGCCGTTGCAATAGTACTTTAACATTTTATGTTTAAATAACTGTGTTTCTCAGGAAACACATTTCTATGGAACTTTTTAAATATATTCTCAATTAGGAAGAATTGCTAAGTGATTTCTATTTGTTCTGTCATGTAAAAATCTTTACCTTATATACGTATAATTTAAATTATGACTTTTACTTTCCAGGTCTATCTAACTGTAAGAATAGTACTGAATAATGGAAGAATAATTGGAATTCGAGTTTTAGAAAATATTGTTAGAAATTCCACTATCAAATAAAATAACAATGAGAAAGTTTACTGCGGACCGAATGGCAATTCTAAGCATGGTACACTGTTTGGTGTTTCATATAAGTTATTTCTAATTCTTATGAGAACTTGGCAATGTCCAGGACTCAGGAAAACATTTTTAGAAGTAACCACATATTATAATAATCATTTCATAAAAAGATACGACAGGGGGCCGGGGATATAGGTCAGTGGTGCAGCGCCTGCCTGGCAAGTGCGAGGCCCTGAGTTAGATTCCCGGTACCAAAAAAAAAAAAAAAGATACGACAGAAGTAACAAAATGCTAGAGTCCGAAAGGAAAACCTTTTATTCTGTCCACTCATGTTTAACCGCTGCACTGCAGGCTTGTGAATTAAACTCACAAAGGACAGGGGAACAAGAGAAAGTTCATTTGCACGTGAATTGCACATGCGTAAGCCTGAGACCGCACAGTGAGGAGTAACTTGGAGCTGTTAGAATTTGAAGCCTAAAAACCTAAGTTAGTAGGGCAAAGGGAGAGGACAGAAAAGCATCTATGCTTTCCTTAGAAAAGACAAATAAGTTTTAAGGAGAACAAATGGGATACAAGCAAGTTGATGATGTTGGTCTATACAGGTACCATGGATGTTTCTGACCTTGTCAGGTCTCTAAACCTGCTCTGAGAGGAAATGGATGGTAGTTTAGTCTCTCTTTTCCTCTAGTCCCACCTTAAAGAAAGAATTCATTGCAATCTCAGTTCCCAGACATTTCTACTTTAAGCGAAGCTCTGGGAAAGCTTTTCTTTACATCTCCTGGACCTCAAAAATCTAGTTTAATCACAACTCTGGGGTTCTGCATTCTCCCCCACTAATATCTCTTATGAAGCATTTCAAGGATAACAATCCTGATAGTATTGTAGAAAGAAAAGATAGCAAACTGTTGTCCATAGACGGGGGTGGGTTTGAGAGTGGGGTTGCCTTACATCCTGCAGTCACGTGGAGGGAGCATTCTGCTGATGGAGCTCTTGAATGAAGAATTCCATTGTGCCGATGCCTTTTTTGGAACTCAAGAGTCTTACACAGCTGTTGTTGTTGACAAAAATGTATGTTTCTTATCAAGTTCTCATTACTGTGAATTACATTACCAAGACCCCAAGCTGTAGCAGAGTGACAATCATATCATGATGATATTTAGTAATAATTATACTGGTTGGAGCCTATCGCAGGGGCAAGAAAGAAAGTTTTCATGAACCACTCTGACCATGTCAATATATGTAAAGATAATTTAAAATCAAGAAGCTTTGTAAACAGTTTCTGAAAAAACACAGGGCTATTTTGAGTGTATTTACAGTGGTTTGAAATTACTTACCAGACACAATGTGAACCTAACTCTGTAAAAAGGAAACTAAGAAATAAACAGGAAATGTTTAGAAAATTTCTCATGGTAGTTAAGTATTGGTCTTATTTAGGATTCTGTTTCATATAAGATCATTCTTTTATTTGTTAAACTCAAGATCATCCCTTTATTTGTTCAAACTTCAAATTTCGTTTATATGAAATAAATGAAAACTATCTAAAAATACATACAATTGAATCAACATGGACATAGACATCTAATACATAAACATAAATGTCTAACATCTTCCGGTAGGAAAACTGAAGATCATCAACTGTTACATCCGTGAATAAAGTTCTCTCTCTCTCTCTCTCTCTCTCTCTCTCTCTCACACACACACTATTTTTTTTTTTTTTTTTTTTTGTGGGTACCAGGGGGTCGACCTCAGGACCTCACGCGCCAAAAGGCACCCGTGCCTCTGAGCGATATCACCGGCCCCTTTTTCGTATGTGGGTTCCGGGAGTCGAACTCGGGCCCTCGCGCTTGCAAGGCAGGCGCTTACGCCGCTGAGCCATCTCACCGGCCCCCAACTATTTTGTGCCCTTTATGGTCAAGAAAAGATCTGACGACGTTGAAGCATTTCTTATCTTAGTTATGTTTCATTGTATAGGAGGGAAGAGTGTTGGTTTAGTTTACTGAAAAATACTTACCTTGTATTCGTCCGTGTAAGTGCCTACAAGAAATAGCAACGGTCTCTAAAGAAACTGGGAGAGAATGCTGGTGAGACTAACATAAATGGGATCTTTAGAATCACATAATACAAGTTGTATTGGGAGAGAGAGAGATGCTCTATGAAGCGAACTTGTTAGGGAGGGTGGAGTTGGGGATGTGGCAGGAAGGAAGTATATGCTGCAGTATTTAAAAATATCACATCTTATGTGGAAGTTTTAGAATGTGTGTTGCTATCCATAGTATTCTGCATAGGTATTTTTATACATCTAAAAAATTCATAGTTAGATTGTGATTCTTGATTTAATAGAAAAAAACATATTCACATAGTAGGTTTTTTTCCTTAACACCATAATTTTTCAGGTTTTTTCTTCTTTTTAATTGGTTTCTTTTGATTTTGTTAAGTCATAACTCTTGAGACCGAGGGACATCTAAAATAAAAGATCTCAATGAGCAGTTACAGGAAAAAGATCAGGTCCGGAGACAGGTTCCCGCAGTTGCCCATGGTAAGGTGTGGTGGCAGTTAGAAAATGCCTGCTGGACTGGTGCTGAGGGTGTGATTTTTATAGCAAAAAATTGGGGGAAGGAAGGTGGAAGTTGTTCGCATTGAACTTGTGTTGGCTATAGATGAGCCTGGCAGGATCACACAGAGAAGAGCGGGGGAAGGTTTTGGATAGGGGGGAAGCTAATAAAGAGAAGCAGTTATTGCTTCCGTATTGGCTGGGGTTGTAAGCAGAATGTGATGACAACTAGGAGGTCCTCATGGCATTTGAGCTGCAGTTTTAACATGCATTCAGGAATGTAAAATGGTGCTTGGTTCTTTAACCCATCTTTCCTCCTGTCCTTCCTGCCCACCTTGTCATTAAACTTGAGACATTTCAGAATTTCTCTTGTCAGTTTCTTTTGGGTTCTAGAGATGAGACATATGCCAAATTATAGTCTGCAAAAGAAAAAAAAAAAAAAGACAAATCCAGGTTCTCATGTAATGAATGGCACAGGATAATCTTACCTTTTTAAAAAGAATTAACCATTAACGAGTTTATCTCATTTAGCTTTTACAAATACAGATCAAATAATATTAAATCTCCCCTTACATATAAGGAACGTTCAGATGGTTTGTGACTGTTAAGAACACGTTCGACTATACGCTGTTTGGGGTCTAGCTCTGAGCTCATTCTTCTAAATGAAGCAGCTACTTCATTTATTGCCTTCATCTGGGAAACATTACTGGCCTTCTCTATTGTTGCTTTTCTTTTTCTTTCAGTGACTATTTTACTAGTTGTTGTGTAAGGGCTGCTGGAAACTTATTTGTTTGCTTCCTTAATATTCTTGATATCCTCCTTGAAATGAGAATATTTTTCCCTAAATGAATGAGTCCAATAATTTGGAAAACATGAATGAATAGCTCCTGGTTAATGGTTTGCACCTGAATTGAAAGGAGACGGTTTAAAAAAAAAAAAAAATGATGCACCTGAATAATTTATCAAAATATGTTATATGGGGAAAGCGTCCCTCTTCAGTAGAAGGAGAAGGAACACAATTTTGTTTTTTCAGATTGTTTTTGGTTAGATTGTCTCATTTGAAATTGTTTCTTTCTTCCTTGCTATGTACTTTGAATATGGTTGTTGCCTAAACTCATGCAGGAGTGTAATCCCCAAAGTCATATGTTAATGGCATTAAAGGGGTGGAAACTTAATCCAACCGTGATGTTTACAGGTAGAGCCTTTGGAGAGAAGATTAGACAAGGTCAGTTGGATAGGTTGCCCCCAGGATGGAATGTCCTTGGTATTATAAAAAGAGGCAGAGAGACCAACAGTGACAGACAGACACAGGCACAGATAGACACCTGTGCCTGCAGTCTTCTGACTCTGCCAGCAAGAAGGCCATCACCGGAAGTAGAACCTGTGGGGCACACCAGTGTTGGACTCTGAAAGTCCAGAACCCTGAGCCGAAATAAACATCCTTTCCTTATAAAACAGCCTGCTTCTGGTGTTTATCTAGCATTGAAGAACTGACCAAAACACTTTTTTTCTAAGTCTAGTAGAAATTTCCCACCAAGCTGTCTCTAATCTCAAGGATGAGTAAGAATTAATTCCAGATGTACCTCAGTGTGATAAACTAGATTTTAAAGTCGCCTATTACAGAACTGTGTGAAAGGCCGACCAAGCCTCCCCAACTCTTCTTTATCTCTTGTCTACTCTGGGTCTTCTCCCTTTCCCCTCTCATTTCATTTGGAGTAAATAAAATGATCATGAAAGCAATGAAAACACTGACTCAAACGTTAAATATTTGAAAAATCCAAGTATGAAAAACTTTAATTATAACCAAACTTTATGGGTCTCATATCTTTCACCATGCACTAAACTAAAATCAAAATGGATCAAAGATCTAAATATTAAAACAGAAACACTTAATCTGCTGGAAGTTAAATTGGTACAACTCTTGAAGACAGATGTAGTGAAGAACTTTATGAATGAAACACAGATCATACGGGAAATAGTACAAAGAATCAACAAGTGGAATCTCATATTAAAAAGCTTTTGCACAGCAAAAGAAACCACCAAAAGAGTGGAGAGACAACACACAGAATAGGCAAAAGTCTTTACCAGCTATTCCTCTGACAAAGGGCTAATATCTAGAACATATAAAGAACTCAAAAAATATCAGACCCCTCCAAACTTAAAAACCCAATCCAAAAATGGGCATCTGAAATGAATAGAAACTACTCAGATAAAGAAATACAAACAGCAAAAAAACGTATGAAAAAGTGCTCAACATCACTGGTCATTCAAGAAATGGAAATTAGGGCCGGTGATATAGCTCAATGGCATAAGCGCCTACCTAGCAAGCATGAGGTCCTGAGTTCGACTCCCGGTACCCGCATTAAAAAAAGAAAAAAAAAAGAAAGAAATGGAAATTAACATTGAGATTCTATCTCACTCCAAAAGAGTGGCTATCATCAAGAAATCAACCAACAGACGGCTCAGCAGCTTGAGCGCCTGCCCAGCAAGCACGAGGTCCCGAGTTGACTCCCAGAACCCACATAAAGGAAAAAAAGGGCCGGTGATATTGCTCAGTGGCTCAAGCACTTGCTGGCAAGCGTGAGGTCCTGAGGTCGACTCCCGGTACCCACATTAAAAAAAAAAAAAAAAAAAAATCAACCAACAACAAATGCTGGCGAGGCCATGGATAAAAAGGAACCCTTTTTCACTGTTGATGGGAGTGTAAATTAGTGCAACCAATATGGAAATCGGTATAGATAGTCTTCAAAAAACTGAAACTAGAGGTTCCATTTAACCCAGCTATTTTCATTCTTGGTATCTTTCCGAAAGTTTTAAAAGCAGCATACCACACCAATATATGCATGCCCACTTAATAGCAGTGTAATTTGTAATAGCCAAATCTTGGAACAAGCCCAGATGCTTATCAACAGATGAATGGATAAAGAAAATGTGTTTTTTACATACAATTGAGTACTACTCTACCATAAAGAAGGATACACTTGCAACATTTAAGTAAATCGATCTACCTTGAGACCATACTTTTAAGTGAAATAAATTGGACACACATGTTTAAATACTGCATTGTTTCTCTCGTGTGAGAAACTAAAAGCATAAATATGGACCAAAATAGACAATAGATGTTGGGAAGTAGGAAAAAAAAATTCAAATGCAAAGGGGAATGAGTTTGAGGGGGAGGGAAAGAAGGAGGAAAAATCAAGATGTATATGTACGTATACCAACTTCCCATGATGAATGTAATCATTATGTATTCCATACATGTACTAACAAAAAATTTTTCTAAAAATTTATGGGTCTCTACCAAGCCATTCCAATAAGCTTGGCTGCGATGGAGAACCTTTTAGAGACGAGTGCCCAAACTGCAACCCAAAACCCACTTATTTATCACAGTCCCGACACTAAAATTAAAACTGAATACTGAGGTTTTAGTTTAGAAAAACAACTCAGACATTTACATCTTCCGTCTTAAAAGGAAAGCAGAATAGCATGCATGCTAGAGGTTCTCCACCACTGAGCTCGGGGTTCACTTCTATTTGCATATGTATGTAGTTTCCTAAATTTGCACATACCGTACTTCATCAAGTTGGGCAAATATTCTCAGGTGATTTTCAAGTTAAAATCAAAGCCACCTGTAACCTGAGGGAAGTTCTTTTTAGAGTTTTCCCATAGTTTTCATCTTCCACTTACTATAATTAACCAAAACCTTTATGTGAGTTCTACATAACTGACAGGGATTCTGAGTATGAAAGACAAAAAAGAGGGATAAAAGCAGGCCGAACAGATTTGTTCTGAAGATTCTGTCTCATTTAAGAACAGTTTCTCTCTGAGGAAAAGAAGAAACATACCTGTTACAGGATCGCTCCTTCCAGAAGTGGCTGTCAATCAAACATTTCCGGGTTCTGGGTTGCTTGCCTCTCCTCCTGGAGTTGTATTCCAGGTTCTTCTTGTCTTGAGCAAAGAATTGAATGAAAAGAGCAAAAAACAGTGGCAAAGTTTATTTGAAAAAGTAAAAGTGAAGAGTGAGGGAAAAACTGGCTCTGCAGAGTGAGCTTGGGCAGAGTAAAACAGGAAAAAGCAAGATAAAAGAATAGCCTGGAGAAATCAGAGCAAGGTGTCCTGAAGAAGCCGCTACAGCAAGCCCTTGTTGGCTTGTGTCCTGTATGCTGTCCAAATCTCAAGGAAACCCACAAGAACTTCAACATCCGGGTCCTGCTAGGCAGTGCTGGGCTCCCATGTCTCAGGCTCATGGCAAGTCTAGCCGTCCTATTGAAAACCTGCTGGAGTCCCCGGAGAAGTCCAGCTGCAGGGCTTTGGGAACTGTTCTGCACATGTGTTTCAGGATCTCGTCATTAACAGGTCATAGCTGCTTCCCCGGAGAGTTGGCCGCTCCCTAATTTCATATGTCATATCCATGAAATAATTTAATCCAGGAGATAATTTCAAAATTATAAAATGGAAAAATCTTTTCTTTCTTTCTTTTTCTTTCTCTCTTTCTTCTTGCTTTTTTTTTTTCTATCTTCTTTTCTGCCAGCCTTTCTGCCTTCCTTCTTTCCTTTTATCTTTTCCTTTTTTGTTCTTTCAGTAATAAGGATCCCAGGGCCTCGTTGAATAAATTAAATGAATTATTTATCCTGAGGAAAAATAGTGTTCATTGCTGACTACCTTTAGGAATCGTGAAATTTTTTCTACTTGCCTGTTGTTTTCTTGCAAGGTTTGATTTCCTTACTGCCTGGACTTTACTCTGACGTTTGACCACACTGTTATAATAATGGAAACTTGCACTAAGGATAGGGTAAGGGCACAGGAAGAGGTCAGCACCCATGAATGTAGATGACCAACCATTGTCTTTCTGTGCCCTTGGTAAGAGAGCAGAGTTGACACTGGGGGTATTTGCAATCATTTGTTTAATTAGCTGAAACTCCAGAGGGAAAATGTTATGAGATGGCAAACTCTCAAAGCTTAATTTAAATCTGTTTTTCCATGTATGACAGAGTTGCATAATACAGAGACATTTAAAAGCACTGGTGAATAATTTCTCTATAATTGAAAGCTTTTAAAACCAGAAGCAATAAATTACAGAGAAATATGAATATAAGTTATATATGTTATAATATTATTAACATGGGAGAACTGAGGTAAATATTTGCATTTGGCTAAGAAAATTATATTTCAAGTGGGAGAATTTTTTAACAAACCCTCTGTCACTGCTAGATAAATGTATAGTCACATCTACATTTGTTCTTGTCTAATACACGTTTTAATCTAAGAGATATTTATTTAATTGCTCCTAGAGCAATTAAGGAGATTTCTCTAGAAGCTGTCTACCTTTTTCATCATTCTGCTTTGTGCTTTTAGAGTTCAGATTTAGAGAGCTGGCTGATTGAAGAGGCCAGTAGGTGTTGTTTTCTTCTGTATTTGAATACAGACACAAAGACAGCTGTGAGCTATGAGTCGTCTTCCCCCCAAGGAGAAAAGGTATCTGACTAAAGAGCCATCTTCTCAGGTGTTTGCTTAAAAAAAAATTCAGTCATATTATTTAAGAAATCAAGATCTTTTAATGTATTGATTCCAGATGAATAAAGTCCATGAGGTTTATAACATTCCAAAGGCTGGGAGAGAAATTTACTTGAACACAGTTTGTGTTTTGTATGAAGCTCTGTCATTTGCTCATCTTAGTGATTGATGACTTTAGTATACTGTTACTGAAAAGATCAGCTGATTGGGGGATTCCAGTCATGAATGCTTATAGTATACACTGAAGAGGGTAGTGTGTATGTTAGAAATTAGAAACAGGTGTTCCAGCGTTGGTTCTTTAAGGGCTGTTAAAAATTGCTCATACTGGGCTATAAGGAAACACATGTAAGAAAAGAACAACAGTAACTTCTAATTCCTGCAATTATTTCCTCCTCTATAGGGTACTAGTACTGATTCCTTGTGTGCTGGGCTCGTGGTTCTGCCAACACTGAAGAATAAAGTTGCAAACCAAAGGATGAAGTTAGGAGAGATTTTATTGGAAATAAGGAGAAGGAGAATAGCTTCTGGATTTCCAGGAGGGGTCCTGAATGGGGTAGCTGCATGGGCCTTTAATTTAGAATTACTTAGAGGCAAGTAGGGTACAGGAACTGCTTAATCACTTAGTGGACACCTATGACTGGTGTCTCTGTGAAATTAAAACCCTCTCAGGCTCTCTATACCAGTTCTTTCACATAGTGTTTACAATATGCTGGGATCTTAGAAAGATTGAGTTATTTTACATTATAATTTCCTCAAAACTCAGGAACTTAGAAGGAAGTGGCTGCATGTCCCTTTAGAAGAGGGTGGGCTGCACTCCACGCTGCCTGATGAAGTCAATCTTTGTCCAGAGCCCTTGCTCACTGTCTGTTCTAACTTTTTTCAGTGGGGCTGGCCACCTCTCAGGTTCTTCCACTAGCTAGCTGCCTTACTCATCAGCTAACCAAATAATCTACTCTCTACACTGTATTTCTTACAGTATGGAGCGACTCAGTTGGAAAAGAGGAATGAAGAGCACCAGGAAATTAAACAAAATGTGGGACTAGGTCAGATAGAGATTCATTGTTCACGTTATAAAATTCGTTTAATTTTCTTCACTCCCAGAAATTGAGTGAGGTTGACAGCATTTCTAAGGTTATAGATGCAAACTTAGAGATATGCAGAATCCTTCAGCAGAGATTGATGTCCAACAGTGTTTTCCCTTGGTTCTGCCGTATTTTAACCCCTTATTTAGAGCTGGACATTTACTTAAGGGAAATAAAGACATTTAGCAACTTTCTCCGCAACTAGGTGTGTCTTGGGCAGTAGGATTATAAATCAGGGTGTTATATGCAACTTCCAGGAAGCATTCTTGAATAAAGGTATCATTCTCCTTTTTGTTTATCCTTCCTACTGACTAATACCAAATGCTATAGGAACTTTGTAGATCACAGAGAAGATTTTATGAAGGCAAAACAACATGAATAAACATACTTGCTTCCATACTAACTTTGGAAACCTGTTTTTTCCCTGAGAATAAGCCACTGTTTTTTTGGGGTTTCCCTGAGAATAAGCCACTGTTATTTTGGGGTTTTTGTCACTAACAGTCAAATCCAATTCTACTACAAACTACAGAAGAGCCAATGAAAATTTCCCTAGTAAACTAGCCCTTTATCACATTCGGAAAGACCTTCCCCTCTCAAAATCTGCATAAAAAATTGAAAAAAATTTTTTGCGTTTTCTGTTTATTCATCCTTTCATATTTGCTTTTTTTTTCTGTTTCTGCTCATTTTCCCAGAATACACCAGCTGCTAATAGTAATATAAAAATAGCAGTCAAAAATATTTAAAACAAAACATAATTTGAAATCTCTACATTTATTTTTTCCATCGAAAGTGGGAAAACTGGGCCGGTGAGATGGCTCAGCGGCTTAAGCGCCTGCCTTGCAAGCGCGAGGGCCCGAGTTCAACTCCCGGATCCCACATATGAAAAAGGGGCCGGTGATATCGCTCAGCGGCACGGGCGCCTCCTGGCGCGCGAGGTCCTGAGGTCGACCCCCTGGTACCCACAAAAAAAAAAAAAAAAAAAAAGAAAGTGGGAAAACTGGCTAACAGTGAATAAAATAGGTTAATAGTTCCATAATTTGAACACAACTGTTTTAAAAATCCTTATTAATAAACTTTCCACCAATCCCCTCTGTATTTGTCTTAATTTAGACCTTTATCTTTGGTCTATTTGTTCCAGCACAGTCAAACTATTTTCATTGTTGTGGACTGTTTTTCTTCCATCTCTGACCAGTTTCTTCACTCCTTTGTGCTATCATGTATTTATGTCTCTAACACTTAATTACACACGGTGAAGTTACTCTTTACATGATATATTAGCTTTGTGTTACTATAATTAATTACCTGAAACAATTGGCTTGACCAAGATAAAAGTTTCTTTACCTCACAATTTTGGATACTCAAATTCCAAGACTGTGCAAGGCCACATTGGTTTAGCATCTGCTGAGGGCAGGGAATGGCAATGGTAGATGTGCATATCAGAGTGAGCAATCATATCTCAAACTAGGGAGCAGGAAAAGAGATTGGGAGGAGGCCTGTAGTCCCTCTGGAGAGCAGGCCCAGAAAGATCTGAGAATCTCTTATCAGGCCACACCTCTTAGGGGTCTGCAGCACCTCCCAATGCCACGCACCAGGGACCAAGTCTTTATATTAGGATTTTTGACACTCAGACGATACTCAAACCATAGCACTTATCATTCCAAAGCAACTCAACCGTTATCTCCCACAGGACTAATGGGTGTATAGTAGCTACCATTAAATATTAAAAAGGAAGATGGGAGGAAAGTAGAAAAGATGAGAGGAAGTTTTCTTAAAGTGAGTCAGCTTCCCTGGTTATATTCATTTTTAATTTTTTTTGTGGGTAAGTACAGTTGTCAAATGCATTTCTAGTTTGCTCAAATTTTTTAATACTTTTTAAAAATATTTCATGTTGGGCCGGTAAGGTCTTACTACAAAGTGCAGTCTGGTTTAAATTCAACTACATAGCCCAGGCCAGCCTCAAACTCACAATCACCCTCCCTCAGTCTCCTGAGTGCTAGAATTACAGGCGTGTACCACCACACCCAGCTCAGTTTCATTTTTCAATAGTCTTTAGTTTTGTACTTTAATTTTCTTGTATTCCCAAAATCTCTTGGAGTGCCCCTTCAACTTTATTTTTTTAATTTCTCATATGGACAACTATGAAGAAATTACTGAGTTCTCCCATCAAATCTATCTGTTCTTTTTTATTTTTACAATTTTCTACTGTGTTCTATTAAGTGGTTCAAAATGTACTCACCCTTAATGCAAATAAATGACTTATTAGGAGGCACACAATTCAAGGAAAACCAGAAAAGAGTAAGAATATGCTAACACACTTAAAATGAGACGGTATTTTATATCATTTGATGTGAAGCAACTCCTGCCAGCAATTGCTTACACTTGTTCCGTTCCTATTAATGGCTAGTGTTCACTATGACTTACAGCATTTATTGATATGACATTCTGCCATCGTCAATGCCTTTATTTGTTCGGCACAAAATTTTATATTTAGATATTTTAAAGTCCTTTTTATTAAAAAATACACATGTTCATGTGAAATATATTAAAAATAAAAGGTAATAAAATAAAAATTTATCCATAAACCTACTTCCCTGAGGTAACCAATATAATTATTTAGTTTATAGCCTTCTATTCTGTTTGTACTACTATACATTCTGTTCTACTATACATTCTGTTTTGCAATCATTTCTATTAATTTCAAAATAGGTCATGAAAGAAAACTTCAACATCAATTAACATTTCTATAATATTATTAATGTTTGAAACATTTAATTCATGTGTATCAGACATAGTCCTCTAATCTCATATTATGAGATATTTAGGATAGTTATTGTTACTTCAGATTATAATAGCACTTCAATATATAGTGTATCCCTTATAAATCATATAATTATATTTTTGTGCCTAATTATGGTTGTGTTCTTAAGATTAAATTCATAGATAATTAAATTTCTAAAGAGTAAACAAAATTTTAAAAGTATATTTGTTGATAATTTCCCTGCATAAAGAAATATTATACCAAGTTGCAAACAAAGCAGCAGCATATGGGAGTCAAGAGCTTTCCTCAGAGTTTCACTAATTCTGTACTGCCACTAAGAAAAACAAAATTAAAAGAAAAAGCTAATTTGAGGGAGGATTGTGTACAACATAAAGGTAGAGACACTTTTTTAAGGAAGAATCATTAAACTTTTTATCATGGAAACCTGTTGATCAGAGAAGTCCCAAATAGGAAGTTATGTTAAATAAAATACAATATTAGAAGCCCAGAATTTTATTTTTTGTGGTACTGTGGATTGAACACGGAGCCTGGCACATACTAGACCAAGCACTCTACTACCACAGTACACCCCAGAATATTTTTTAAATCATGGATCTAAAATTTTATCTTCTAAGCTGATTTCATTTTTCCTACGTACATTTAGTAGTTCTAATTCTGAAGCCACATGTATTGTTTTTCCGCACTGCTATAACACATCGCCACAAATATGTTTGCCTTAAAACGACAAAAAATTATTCTCTCTCACTTCCGGAGGCTGGAATCAAGTTATTGGTTGGAATGAGTGCTACGAGCCTCTAAGGTAGGATTTTTCCTTACCTCTTCCTGAATCTGACAGCCACATAGGTTCTCTGCTTGTGGCAGCACAACTCTTGTCACTGTCTCTGCTTTCCCATGTCTCTCTTTCTTCTGTGTTTTGTGTCTCTTCTCCTCTTTTTAAGGGCACCAATTATCTGAGATGAGGGACCATCCCTCTCCAGCATGATCTCATGATCAGCTGATCACATTTACACAGACCCCAATTCTAAATAATGTCTGCGTTCATAGGGACGATAGACTAGGACTTCAGTATATCTTTCTGGGGAATACAGTCTGACATATAACACTATATATTTTAAAATTTATTGTATAAATTCTGGCTTAATTTTGGTAATAAGACAGTATTTCTTAATAGTAATAGTTTTAATATTACTGTTGTATACAAGGAGAAATTATAAAATGGTAAAATTTTTTAAAGGCTTTATTTAGCATCCAATGACTGCGGTCTGTTCTAGAGATCCTCCCATATACAAATAAGTATCATAATTAAAATACGCTGAAGATTTTCTGAGCCATAACACTGATGTCAAAGGTATCAACATCATTGCAGAAGCAATGCAGAAACAACACTAACTGGACACTCTGTCCATGCTGGTGTTCAGACAAGTACTTTATGAAGCTGCCTAAACTGTCCCTAACCGAAATAACAATCAGGAAAACATAGTATGTAAGTTAAAAGGTATATACAGTGGTTATGGTTCTGATAGTAATAACTATTTTCTTCTAATGACTGACTTAGCCACCATTGTTAAACAATCATTTTCTTTAAGCTGGTATGGTTTTTTTCTTTTTTCTGCTTTGTCTGAGGTCTGTCGATTCTCTTCTGTATTTGAAATTCTTTTTTTCTCACAATAGCCTCCATTGCAATGCCACTTTATTTTATTAGGACTCTTATTACTATTTATAAAGTCCCAACCTACTTATAAAGATTCTCAGATTTCACTTTAAATCCATTGATTTTTAGCAATGCATTACCTATGAAGTATTGCTCCCTTAGGGCACAAATTTCTAATTGCTGTCTGCTTTCCTTACCATTCAGCTTCGTTTAGTGCTGAAACTCTCCGTTTCTTTAAGATGGATTCCAATCTGTGTTTTTTGGTTTTCTTTGAAGGGAGGAATATTTTATTATTTTGTGTGTGTGTAAAATATGATTAAAAACCTGGATCCCCTTTCTCCCACTAGACAAATGCAAACATATTTGACTGTTCCTGTGAAAGATCATTAAACATTCTTCTGAAGCACTTTTGGAGGTTTTCATTCATTTTATATAGAAGCTGTATGTAGCATTTAGAAATAGTTCAGTATCTTACATTTCTGGTGTGTGCTTTTAATTCTTTAAACTTCCAGTTCTTATAAATATTGTATTTAATATCCAATGTGAGCTATGACTTCCTTTCTTGCAAAGAGAAAATGCAATCAACATAACCAAGGACATGTAGTTTATTTCTAATTTGAGGACTTCTTAAAATATTTTCATATTCTAGTAAACATTGTTGTAGGTATTTTAGGTATAAACACATTACATGTAAACGGAATACTTTTGGGAAACAGATTGACCCGAAGAACATTCACTGTTATGGCTTGTATCTACGTGTCCCCCCAAAGCCTCATGCAGTCACAGGTGGGGCTTGTGGGTGGTGACTGGATCATGGGTGTGTGATACTGGGTTAAGGGCATGTGGGAGTGGCTTAGTCTACTAATTGATTTAGCATAGTTCTGAGTGTGGCTGAATAGATCTACTGAATGCAGAAGTCCCATGCTTGGCTGGGTGGTATCAACCAATAGGCTTGTGGCCTGAATGGAATAAAAGGGAAATGGAGGCTAGCTGCTTGTTGCATCCTGCTTCCTGCCCGCCCTGCCATGGACTGTTTCTCCTCTGCCATTCCCCTCCCCCACCTTGCAATGCTGTCCTGCCTTGGAGCCAGATGACTAGCGGCTGAAACCTCTACAGACTGTGCGCTGAAATAAACCTTTCTTCTTTTAACTTGGTGTCAGGTATTTTGTCCCAGGATTGAGAAATTAACTAAGACATTCACTTAATTAAAACATTACCTAGCATATTCAGGCAGTTTTTTTGTTTGTTTGTTTGTTTGTTTTTATATGCGGGTACCGGGAGTCGAACTCAGGACCTCATGCTTGCCAGGCAGGCGCTTATGCCGCTGAGCTATATCACCGGCCCTCAGGCAGGTTTTTTGACATTATTAAGACAACTTTTTTCTGCCTATCATGACCATCGAAGTCTTTACACCTTAACAGATATGTAATGCAGTATCCTTGGTGCAGATCTTGATGTAAGCAAGATCTAGAGTTAATTCTTTAACTTAGAACATTGTTCTGGCAAATGCACCTCTCTAATAATTGTTGAGCTCATACCATGGGCCACATGCACTGTGCTAAGCATCTTTTACTGATTATCTCCTTTTTACCCTCTCAGTAGTTCTGAGTAATTAACTTTCTTTCCATTTTATAGATACAGGTACTGAATCTTGGAGAAATTAAACAACTGTTTAATGTTCTAGTTTCAAATGCTATATTCAATTTATTACATATTATCAGTGAATTATAAAAAGTAGAATAGGTTCTAATATCATCTCTTACCATTATTGAAATAATAAAGTTAATTTAAATAACTAAGTGAATAGTTCTAATCCATTTTAGATCTTGTGTCTAATTTTGTCCTAGGCCAAGGAGTTCAAACTGTGCAAGAAAGTTTCATGGTTAATGACAGATAAAATGACAGCATAAAGACATTACTTCTCTGGGGTCTCTCTAGACGGGATTTTCTTTGCAACGTTAAAGTTAAAATAGATACTCTGTTTGGCAGAGCTACTACTTCTTTATACCACAGTAAATATCATTCGTATTATATAAGGATGGACATTAAGTGGAAATTTAAATAAAAAAGGAAAATCTAAAATTTGTAGACTATTTTGGGAGTGTCATGGATCAATAAAAAGGAAGAAAGAAAAATAATTTAAGGTAGAAGTAAGTAACAAATCAAAATAAAATTTCTATTAAAAATTCATTCCTCAAATGGAGTCACCTTCCGAATGGCATTACCTTAGTGACATAAAAAGCACGTTTCTTAATAATGAAAATTAATTTTAAAAATGAACCAAATCAAATTTTAATCATTCAAGAGTTATAACTGGAATTAAATCCTCCCTCATATCTATTATTTTAAAACAGGTATAATTTTATCTACTACTTTTTAATCAATACCTTAATATCCATGCTTTTCATCTGTTTCTTTTTAACATGGTAATTTACCTGAATGGTAGAGAAATTATGGAGATCTTCTCAGTAGTGTCTTAAGTGAGTAAAGATATACAGCTCAGAAAGAGAGTCACTTCAAAAGCATTCATATTGTACCTATAATGTTAATAACAATCGGAAGTTCTTAACTCAGTGTATTTCAAGATAATTTTTAGGAGCAATTACTATGGAATAACTTTAGTAGATATTTTGTTAAGAATATCACTTTAGACTCCTGTATCATGAAATTTTTAAGATTTTTTTCCTCTTTGCAATATCATGTATAGACTTCTCCAGTGCCATTTTAAACTGTTTACCATTATATTAGCATAATATAATGGATGCAGTAGGTTTCCTTTTTTTAAATCTCTAAAGGAGGTGCCAGCATAGAAGGGTAAAGACATGTTTTACCACACACCCATAGGAAAGATTGGCATCGTTTTTAGTTTGGCCAGAATTAATTATGTAGTTACATATGTGTTTACTGAAAAAAAAAAAAGTAGCATAGCAAAAAATGTATATTGTTAGTGTTGCGTTTTTCCAAAGAGATTCAAAATTTAGATCTGAAAGTTTACATGTTGGGAGACATCTCGGGTGGAAAATAACACAATTGACTGTGGCCATAATATTGTTATTGTTTACTAGTTTAGGACTATTTTCAAAAATATTTTTAAGAATTACCTTACATTTTCTAAACTCTACTTAAGTAACATTGACATTACAGTGGTACATTCACTATTTAACACAGTAGAAGTTTCTGGACTGCAGATGCCACAGTTAGCTTATGTAGTGGGTATAGAGCATTGAGTTGGAATGTTTAAAGTTGTTTATTTATTTTTTATTAGTACATGTTTTCAGTACATAATGTTTACATTTCTTGTGTGGAGTTGGTGCATGTATGTAGCACATCTTAATTATTTTTTTTAATCCCCTCTCCCCCCTATCTCTTCATCTCCTTCCCATTTGAGAAAGATCTATCTCCCAACTTTCTAGAATCTCTTTTTTTATTTTGCTATTCATTTATAATTTGGGTTGCTCATATAAGAGAAACCATGCAATATTTAATTTGTGTGTCTGATTTATTTCACTTGAAATTATGATCTCAAGGTGCATCCATTTTCCTGCAGATGACTCAGGTTTATCCTTCTTTGTCACAGAGTAGTCTCCATTGTGTGTGTAAATACCATATTTTCTTATCCACTCATCTGTTGATGGACATATAGACTGCTTGCAAGATTTAGCTTCTATAAATTGTGTAGTCATAAACATGGGTCTGTTTGTTCCACTGTAATATGATGTCTTTAACTCTTTCAGGTAGATACCTGGAAGGGAAAGAGCTAGGTCAAATGGAATTTACAGTTTTACTTTTTTGAGAAATGTCCATAGTGGTTGTACTAGTTTACTTTCCCACTGACAATATAATAAGGTTTTTTTTTTCCTGCAGTCTTGCTAGCATTTGCTATTATTTGATTTCTTGATTCTTTCTGGAGATGGAACCTCAGTGTTGTTTTAATTTGCATTTCTCTAATGGCGAGCAATGTTAAGCATTTCTTCATGTATTTCTTGGCTATTTGTACTTCTGTGAAGTGTCTGTTCATTTCACTTGCCCATTTTTTGATTTGGTCTTTTGGAGTGGTTACAATTTTTTGAATTGTCTATATTCTAGATATTAGTCCTCTGAGGAATAGCTGAAAATATTTTTTCCCATACTACCGCTTGTCTTTTCACTCTATTGGTTGTTTCTTTTGCTGTGCAGAGCTTTTTAATTTGATAGGATTCCATTTGTTGATTCTTGGTATTGTTTCCTGTGCAACTGGGGTCCTATTCTGAAAGTCCTTTCCTATGCCTCTGACATCAAGAGTTTTCCCTATTTTATCTTCCAGGAGGGTGTTTCTGTTTTAACATTTACTTCTTTGATCCATTTATATTTTAGTTTAGTACATAGTGAAAGATATGGGTCTAGATTCAATCACCTGCACGTAGATAGCCAGTTTCCCCAGCACTTTTTATTAAAGAGCTTATCTTTCCTCCAGTATATGTTTTTGGCCCCTTTGTTAAAGATCACATAGCTGACTGTGCTAGGAGTTGTTTCAGGATCCTCTATTCTGTTCCATTGATTGATATGTCTGTTTTTGAGCCAGTATCATGTTATTTTTATCAGAATAGCTTTGTAATATAATTTCAAATCTGGGATTATGTTGGCTCCCACTTTGCTCTTGTTTCCTAGGGTTGCTTTTGCTATTTTGGTTTTGTTCTGGATCCATATGAATTTTAGTATTGTTTTCTCCAGTTCTATGAAGAATGTTTATAATATTTTCATTGGGATTGCATTAAATCTGTACATCAATGTTGGAAGTATGGCCATTTTGACTGTACTGGTTCTGCCTATATAAAAACAGGGATAGCATTTCATTTTCTGATATCCTCTTCTTTCAGAATGCCTAGTTTTCATTATAGAGGTCTTTCACTTCCTTAATTAGGTTAATTGAAGTATTTAATTTTTCTTGGTGCTATTGTAAATGGTACTTTTTTCCTAATTTTTTCTCAGTGGGCTCCTTATTAGTGTACAGAAATGCTACTGGTTTTTTGTGTGTTTAGTTTGTATCCTGCTACATTACTGAATTTGATTATTAAGTGCAAGAGTCTTTTGGTGGATTTTTGGGTTCTTCTATGTAGAGGATCATCTGCAAATAGTAATAATTTGACTTTTTTCTTTCCTATACCTATCCATTCTATTTATTTTTCTTGCCTGATTGTGCTTGCTAATGTTTCAATTACTATTTTGAATAAGTGGTGACTGTGATCTTGTCTTGTTCCTGATTAGAGGGAATGCTTTTAGTTTTCCCCCATTTAATACAATGTTAGCAGTACTTTTGCCATAAATGACTTTTATCGAATTGAGAGAAGGTCCTTCTCCACATATTTTCTTCAGTGTTTTATCAAGAAAGGATGCTAGATTTTGCAAAGCCTTTTCCTGCATCTGTTGAGATGATTATGTGATTTTTGGCCTTGCTTCTGTTTATGTGATGTATTACATTTATCTATTTGCTTGATTTGAGCCATCCTTGCAATGCTAGGATGAAGCCTACTTGGTCATGGTGTATGATTTCTTGATGAGCTGTTCATTTTGTTTGCCATTTTTCCATCCATATTCGTTGAGACTGACCTATAGTTCTCCTTTTTGGTTGGACCCTTGTTTGGTATTGGAGTCATGGAGCTTCCCAGAGTGACTTTGGCAGTATTCTTTCCCTTTCAATTTCATTAAAAATCTTACATCCAGTTTATGTAGAATTCAACAGTGAATTGATCCAGATCTTGAATTTTGAATTTGCTTAATTGGTAGGTTTTCTTTTTAATTGCTGCTTCAATTTCATTGTTATTGGATTATTCAGGGTTTTTACATCTTCTTGGTTCAGTTTTGTTAATTCATGTGTATCTAGGAATCTATCCATTTCTCACGAATTCTCCAACTTATCGGCATACGAGTTTGTGAAGTAGTTGTTAATAATCTTTTTTTATTATAGCAGTGTCTGATGTGATTTCACCTTTTTCATTTCTAATTGCATTGATTTGGGTCTTTTCTGTTCTTTTTTTGGTTATATTTGCTAAGCGTTTGTCTGTTAAGACTTTTTTATTTTTTTGTCAAACCAACCATTCATTCAAACAGTTCTTTGTATTATTTTTTTGTCTCAATTTCGCTAATTTCTGCTCTGATCTTTGTAATTTTCTTCCGAGTACCTGCTTTGGTTTGGAATTGTTCTTGTTTTTCTAGGACCTTAAGATGCATCATTAGGTTATTTATTTGGAGTTGCTTTGTTTTTGTAACGTGGGCATTCACAACCCTAAACTTCCCTTTTAAGACTTCTTTCATTGTGTCCCTTAAGTTCTGGTATGTTGTATTGGAGCTATCAGTTAGTTCTAGAAACTGTCTTATTTCTTCCTTGATTTCTTCTATAACCCCTCGTTTATTTAAAAGTTCCTGTTGTATGCAGTATTGTTTTCCATGCTTGATTGTTTTAGTCTATGTGTTTCATTTTGAGTTAAATATGTTTCTTGTTACAAAGTAAAAAAAAAAATACATATAAGATACTATTTATGAATCAAGTCTCAAAATGTGTACAATTACCAAGTAGGTTTTTTGTCCACAGAAGAATCCTAAACTTATCTACTTACATTTTAATACATTTAACTCCTATTGATATCACCCGCCACTGGCTGGAGAAGACAGAAACTTTTTTCCCATCAAGGCATCCTTTTCAGAAATTCATTTTTCTTCGTATTCCCATCCACCAATAGCACAAGGCCTGTAATCTGCACGGTAAGAGATAAGATTTAATATCTAGTCACCTGAAGCTATTAATATTTCCTTTAAAAATGTAAATGTAAATAATGTAGGCCAGTGTCTATTAAAGGCCTTTAAGGACCTTACCTGTGGTTTTCATATTTTAATATTCTGAAGAGTTATCTGAGGTGCAGACTCCAGGGCCCATGTCATAGATTCCGATTCTTTAGGTTTATAATAATAAAATACTTTTTAGTAGCAAACATTTTAGGAAATTGTGATAGTCATGGCCCATTTATTCCTCTTATCCTGGCCTAGTGCTACTATTTTTATTGATATTGTTGAGACTAATATTTATTAGACATTTATGTGCCAGACAATGTTGTGCACTTTTGCTCGGAGCCCTTCCCTGAGTCACCTTGTTAGCATAAGCACCAGTGAGGCTTCACATGCCTGTGAAGAACAAAGGTCTTTAAGCTTTGCCAGGAACTAGGGATAAAAACAAAACAAAACAGAACAAGCGAAACTATATTTTTTAGTGTACCGCAGTTCGACATCTGACGAGAGAAGAACAATGTTAGTCAGATTTTCCTCTCCCAAACCACGAGGCAGCTTTCACAATATTTGCTGTCCCATCCTTTGCTAGTTATTTTATATCCCACTACTTAGTTTCATTTTTGGCTGGAAAGTTTCAGTGTAATGTCTATGAAAATACTTCAGAAAAATAAAAAGTATTTTCAGTCTACAAAATGTTACTATTACTTGATTTATGTTGAAGAATATCTCTTTCTTGGAGATACTAAAAAGCATGTATGAGTCCTTCACCTCGTAATAAGCACAGAGTTCAACCTACAGGCCACCTGCTGAGTGGTTTCTGTGGGACTGCATATTTGCATTCCTTAAATTGATGTTTACAGCTGGTTCTTAGTATTTGAGATTTGTTTTTACTCTCCAGCTTTCTAGGTCATGGTCACAAAGGACAGGTTTCATTTATCAAACTCAAGAGGAAAGCCAGTTGTGGAAAGTGTGGGCTTGTAATGATTCCTGAACACAATTTTTTTATGTATAGTCTCTTTTCTTTTTGGGTAGTAATAGATGTTGATACATTACCATTTGCAGATATATTATAGTTTTCTAAGAAATTATCCATCTTTGCATATTTATTAGCCAGAGTATCTGAGAATGCATTGACTCTTTAATGATAGAAATACATTTTTATGTGAATATGATTCTATTCATATTCATTGGAAGGTGTGATTAAATTATAATGAAAAGCATCCAGAGAGTTTATGCACAATGCTTTCCTCACAAAATTGAAGCAAAATAAAAAGTAACCATTTAGCACCCAAGTTTTGATATCTAATGTGATTTTCTAATAAAAGAAACCAAGCTCTTTGGAGAGATCAATGATTCTAGAGGTAGGGCTGGGAACATATAAAATGAGGCTAGAGAATTTTTTATCTTCAGAAAATAAAGGAAATGCTCAAAAAATAAAACGGTGAAGATATGTAAAAGGGAGAAAAGAGCAGTCACCCAAAGAACTCCAGTAGCCACAGTTGAAACAATTTACATAAATAAAGTAATAATGAATTATAATCTATAATACAAAAGAAATATCAGTGAGTCCATATTAATACAACCAGCCAACAGACAGATGGAGATGAGGTAAATCTTCTATTAAAAAAAAGAATGCCAAATAATTTCTGCTGAATTCCTTCTCAGTGAACTGGAGTTTAGTTTCCATCTTTGCAGTGTTGGCTTTACTTAGTTGCTTACTGCTAAATAATACAGAATGGAAAGAAAACAAAAAGCAAGAGTTTGAAGAAATGGGATGCTGTTCTGTGTCAGGTGATCAGTGTTAACAATGGGACCACTGTGAGTAGCACATCCGTTGATATGACAAAATCGAGAAGAGGCCTTTGCCTCTGTGGTCACCTTTCCAAAAGTTCACAATCCTGGCAGAATCATGAGAAAAGGATATAAAACAAGCGCAACTTTAGGTATGTTCTATGAAATAGCTGACCAGCACTCCTTAGAATTGTCAACGTCATTAAAAATAAAGTAAATGCATGGAAGTGTCACAGACCAGAGGAATCTAAAGAAATAAGACATATTGTAATACCGTAGATGAGATTCTCAAATTAAAAAAGAAGAGAATCTGAATAAATCTATAATAATTTATTAATATTGGTTTATTAGTTGAGACAAGTGTACTATGGTAATATAAGATGTTTTCAAATAGGACACTGAGTGTGGGGTCTATGTACATTATCTTTGCAACTTTGTGTATGAAGCTTTATTGTAAAACAAGTAGTTAACTACAAAGAAAGAAAAAGAAATAAAATACAGGACCAAAAGTGTCACATTCAAAGAATTGACTTAGTTCTATACTGAAGAACAATTTCCAAAACCAGTCAGCTCTAGGAAAAACTTTAAAGAATATAAGGTATTTCCATCACATTGTTTAGCAAGTAAATTGACTATCAATAAAGAATATTGATATATCTTCAGGGAATATTGATAAAGGTTATTTTTTACTTGTAAAAGGAATATTGATAAAGATTATTTTTCACTTGTAAAAATTTAACTAGGACTAATGAAAATATGATGACAAGCTTAATTATGTTTCTTTTCAACATCATTATCCTGCAGCTATTAAAAAGCACAACTGACATGCATGGGGACATTACTAACTCACTTTAAACCATTTAAAGTGGTTATACAAATGCTATGACCTTTAACGAAAAGAAAAAAGAATACTTGCCATATAGTCATCTAAACTGATAAATGTAACTTTATTCTTAGTTGCAGCTAAAATTTGTTAAATTCCTACCAATTGCTGGGCTTTGAAGATAGAATCTAGTCCATAATAAGAGCAGTTAAGTAAATTCTTTGGTTCCACTGAGAGCAATAAAAAAAGGAGTCATCAATTCTAACATTTAGGGGTCAGCTGAAAAATGCTTTATAAACCAGGTGATTCCAGAGCATAAACGTATTTCATCATGCCACAGAGTTGGGAAACCAAAGGCATAATGAAAGGCGTGAAGTAGTCTGTTGAATTCAGGGAACTGCCAGTGTCTAAGAATTTCTCAATCACACCAGGAGTAGAGAATCTATAGAAGAAAAGGTGCTATAAGAGAAAAGCCTAGAAATACAAGCACACTCCAGCTTTTAGGGGGCTTTATAAACAAAGCTAGAGTTTTAAGTAAGGGAATAAGGTGATGAGGTTATGCTATCAGCTGCCTATAAAGAAAAATGAGAGTGGCTTGACTACCAGAATGTCTGTTTTAGGGGCTTTTAACTTCCTGCCCACTGAGCACTGCTAATTTCTTCACTATGAGGACACAAGTACAGTACCTAAGAATGGGCTTGCAGTGGTCTTTAAGCATGAAGCTGTAGGAAGCTGAGAAAGATTTTGAAGGCTACAAGATTGTAGACTGCTAGGAAAGGTGTTGGTTGACTCTTAGTAGTCTGTGGGACCAGTCTGCTTTAAGACGTCGTGGTAAAGCTGGGGACAAGGACCAATACTAGAAAGTTTGATGAGATGGAATCTGTTGGAACTTGATCATTGACAAGTGGTAAAGAAGAGGCTACAAATAAGTTTTCAAAATTAAAAGAAAACAAAGTTAGTTTGTGAGAAAAGTTGTGTTCAGTTTCAGCATATTAAGTTTGTGATACCTCTGGAATACAGAGGTAGCATGCCCAATAGCGGTAAATAAAATAATGTGGAGCAGGACTTGGCAAACTTTCACTCTCATGGACCAGACAGTAAAAATTTCAGCCTCTGCAGGCTGTCAAAATCTCCATCACTACTTCATACTCTAGTTGTAGTTTAGAAGCAGCCATAGACAATATGTAATTAAATGAGTGTGACCGTATTCCACTAAAACTTTATGAAGACTAAAATATGAACTTTGTATATTTTCTCATGCCATGAAATATTATTTTCATTTTCTTTTATTTTTTTCAACTATTGCAACATGGAAAATAGCATCCAATCTTTGAGTTGACAAAAAAAGATGGGGGTCAGATTTAGACCAAGGTCCTTGAATTTGATGATCCTACATTTAGAAAGAAATCAAGCCTACACATAGGAATATTTTTGTTATCAACATATACAGAGATGCCTAAAATTATGCCTAAGAATCTAATCACCTCTTTAGATAGATGGAAAAAAAAAGAGTATGGCCAGATTGTAGCAAGGGGACAACAAGGATTATGTCAATTTCTATAGAGTAATGAATAACACTATTTCATTATGTTATACATATATCAGCTGTGTGAAATGTATATGGGTATACTGTACTGTGAGCACTTCCGGATTCATCTGATTACTGTATCTGTATTCTCTGTGGTGTGTAGTAATAAAGTGCCATTATTCTTACTAAAAAGTGAACCACTAAACAGAACCAGATATCTCATGAGTGAAGCCAGTTTTAAGGGAACCACATCAATGCCTGATTTTTCATTTTGAAAAAATAAGTGCCATTATCCTTTTTCTGATACTTGTGGTAGTTACAGAAATATGGTCCTGGGCCGGTGAGATGGCTCAGTGGCATAAGCACCTGCCTGGCAAGCGTGAGGTCCTGAGTTCAACTCCTGGAACCCACATACGAAAAAAGGGTCGGTGATATCGCTCAGCGGCACGGGCACCTCCTGGCATGCAAGGTTCTGAGGTCGACCCCTGGTACCCACCAAAAAAAAAAAAAAAAAAAAAAAAAAGAAAGAAATATGGTCCTAACTACTTTCAGGTTAATTAAATAAAAGTATACTAAAAATGAACTGAATTTATTATTTATTTATTATTTATTTTTCAAAATATAAATTCTGTGTACTTACCTGGGGCAGGGGACAAATAAATAAAGTGTTTATCTATGTTTATCTATGTTTATCTATATTTATTGTTTTGGAATGAAGCTTCTAACTACAAGGTACACTTTAGAATTCCTTATGAAAAGTTTGGATTCTGTAGATTTGAGCTGGCTGGGCATCCTTGAAAGTTCCCCATGCAGCTTACAATTAAATAACACAACTGTGTGTGTGTGTGTGTGTGTGTGTGTGTGTGTGTGTGTGTGTGTGTGTGTGTTTGGTTCCTTCTCTGCAACTGACTCAGGACAGCAAACATGAAGAACAGTAAAATCCTCCTCCTCCATTTAAAAATATTTTTTCTTAACAATATGAAGGTAAACTTAAGCTGCTTACTCACTAGCATTGCCCAAAATTGAATTATCAGAGTTAGAATCAAATGTGGATTATTCGCATTGCTGATTGGAAAATGAACAAATTTGCCCACAAGCAGAGATGGGGTAGCAGCAGCTGCCAACTAATCCTTTTATCTCTGTGGATCTGGGCAGAGTAGAAGACTGTTATGATGCTGGCATCAGTGGCCTGTGCCAATGCCAATATCAGGGCCCCTTTTTTGTTGCCAGAGTCATAGAAATCGTGTCATCACTCCACTCCATCTGTGGCTCATTCCCGAGTTCTGTGGCTGAGTTGTCACTGATTCGCCCTGTGCGGGGCAGTCATCTCCCAGGCCTGCTTTGTGTTGTTAACAGCCGCCCTGAGAGTGCCTGTCATGTGGCGATTGCTCTTCTAGTACTTTATACCTTCTCGTGTAATGACCATCATTGCTATTTTTGTCATCTTCCTTCTATGACAAATAAGAAAACACTGTGTCAACAACCGTGAAAGAACTTAGCCAGCAGTAGTAACAAGTGATAGAGCCGTGACAGGAACTAGTCTAATCCTTTCTTTTGCTTTTTTCCCCAAGTCCTGCTAACAAATAGTACTGTGCTTAATTACCCATCATTTCAGGAGAAATCTGAAATATATTTCTACATATGAAAGATTAAAATCTATTTCTTTGTATAATGAGAAGGTAAGATGGTCTTTTGTGTGTGAAGACAAAATTTTGAAATAAAGTAGATGTAGCAAAGCATTTGTGTCCTCTTGTTTTAAAAAGGCACGTTTCTAATTAAGAAAACTAGCTTCAGGATTAACAAGGAGAAGTGGGAGAGAGAGAGCACCGTACTGATAGTGCATAGCTACTATTCTTGTCCTTATTCCCCAAGCAGTAGGGCTAATAACTATTTACATGGTATTTATATTGCACTAGTGTTTGTACATTTCATAGAGATGCTGTAAAGTGTGCAGGAGGCTCTGTGTAGGTTATTTGCAAATAGTATGACATTCTATGTAAGGGATTTGAGCATCCTCAGATTTGGTGGGGGATCCTGGCACCAAAGTTTTGTGGCTACTGAGAGGTGGCCATGTATCATGATTGTTAAAAGCAAGAACTTTGGAATCAGGTATGAAATTTGAGTTCAGAATCCAGTGCTAATAGGATGTATAATTGGGCATCTGGGCAATGGGGATAATAGTTCCTTAGTATATTGTGAAGATTAAATAAAATAATACAGGCTAATGCCTGTTGAATGGTTAGTGCGGATAAGTGCTTAGAACAAATTCTAAAAGCTTAGAGGGTCACATTCAATCAAGAAACTGAAGGGTTGGAAGACTGAATTCAACAGAGAGGCTGTGTAACTGAGCAATGGTCTTGAAAGAGCTAAGGCAAAATATAAACAAAGATTTTATTTTGGGGATTTGATGAATTTGTGATTGTTTATTAGTTTTTACTTATCCCAAATTTGATAACATGACCTATCATTTTATTCCGCTCATGGATTCTGCGGTCAGGAATTCATTGAGGGCGTAATGGGATTTTGGTTTCGTTTTGCTGTCATGTTCATACCCTCAGCTGAGAAGACTGAGGACTGGCGGTGACTTGATCAGCGGACTCATCAGGAGGTCCTTCCATACATGCCACTGCTGGGACTCAGTTACTCGAAGGTTAGACCTAATGGAACTGAAATGACACGTGGCTTTTCCTTGTGACACTGACTTTTCTCAACACGGTTCCTACATTCTGAAAGGGAGAATCCCCACTTTAAGTCTCTGGACAGCAAACGTTCCTATGAACAGTTGAAGCCACAGAGCTGTTTCTGACTTAGTCCTGCAAATCATGTCGCATCATTTCAGCGGCATTCTACTGGTATATGGCAGTCATGAAGAACAGCCAGTGCTCAAGGGGAGGGGAAGTGCACTTTCTCTTGATGAGTGACCAAACTTCTTCATTTCCCTAGGAATTAAAGGATTACCAAGACATAGATCTTTCAGCTTTAAACTAGGAAAGTAACAGAAAAACCAGAACAGTATGATGATCACATACTAAGAAGCACTGGAAAAAAAAATTGCTCAGAATACAGTCTGCATGACGGATGAAAACTAGGGGGCAGAGCACTGGAATTTCAGCTTGTTTGAGCCACTTATTTCTGTTTCTCAGTGTGTTGTTGTTGCTGTTGTTGCAGGTTGAACTCGGGCCTTGGGCATACTAAGCTCGTGCTCTACCACTGAGCCCCTGACCGCTTTTTAACTAGAGTTGTTTAATGGCATTGTCAAATGCAGTGAGAAGAGGAAGGAGACTTGTGACAGGATGTCGAGTAATCTGGCATTGAAGTCAGCAAACCCAGGTTCTTCCCTCACACACTCCTTGGGGTTATGTGTCCCAAGGTTGTCACTGCCACTCTTGGGCATTAACGTGCCTCTGCTGTAATTCTCAGTATCCACTTTTAGCCTTAATCCCCATAGCACTACAGTGCAGAGTGTGAGATCGGCAACGTTTGCCCCCTGTAGCGGCTTGTTAGAACCACAAATTCCTGGAAGTCATTGGAGGTAGCCCAGGAATATATTAGAACAAGGTCTCTAAGTGGTTTTGATGTTTTTTTAGTTTGAGAAGCCTTATTCAACACTGCTGCCAGATCAGTAGTTCTTAATCTAGAAGTAGATCTAAACTATAAGTTTTAAATTTGGAGTATTGTTTTATTTTGTTTTCTGGAGAAGGTCTCGGTTTTAACCACTCAACAGTTTACCCTGAGCCTCACTCAGCCAGTGCATTCATTTTTGTGCTGTGTCGAGCATCGCTCCGACAGGTGTCATTTCAACCAGTCGATTCTTGTATTGAATAAATTTGATAAAATTGTCATTTTTATATTTCCTGTTACATTATCTTGTAAAAATTAATGAAAATATGCAATATTGGTCATCTCATATTTAAATAATTAGAGTGGTAAGTGGTTACTCAGCTTCCTCACCACCATCACCAAAGTAATTCTGTTTAGTAGGTTGGAACAACAGTGGTATAGGTGAAAAAACAGGACTTGTATTTCAGAGGCAGGCTGCAGTCCACCTTCACTGCTTGAGTACTGGGTTGTCTTCTCTGAGAAGCGCCAGGTAGACCATATAAAGGGTAAGATCCTTTTGCATTCTGATATGCAGTGATGTGCATGATACCATGAACTCACTATCATAGACCAGTACATTAGTGACAGAGAAACATTCTTCTGCATATGGCGTCTGGATGTCATTCATTCTCGGTGATTACATTTCATAGCTTTTAGAGAAGTATGGAAAAGTGAATGTTTATGTTGGTAGCTGCATATACTCATACATGTATATGAAACAACTTTATTCTTAAATGTTATTTAGCAACAGTCTTATAAATATATCCTATTATCAGTGAGAGGAATTTAGTAACTTCAGGGAGGTAATTTATTATTGGCAACAAAAGGAACAAAAGCTTACTGCCAGCATGAGCGCACAGTTTGAAGAGACTGGAATCATACAAGCATAGCTTCATAAACATCGACTTTTATCTGGCATAGTTTTAGAAAAGACTGCTTTTTAAAAGGATATTGTAATTATGTTCCAACAGGTGTTCGGAATGAAATTTTATATTGCAATTCTCTCTATGAAAGTTTGGTCAGCATTGATTATATTGAATGTCTGGTTTTGCAAGACAGTAAAAGGAAAATGGTCTCAGACAAACATTTCTACAGTGTGTATTAAAGAGTAGTAATTAGGTTGTCATAAAGATCTTGAAAATGGGGGTAGGGATATAGCTTGCTTAGCATGCATGAGTCCCTGGGTTCGATCCCCAGCACTGTGAAAAAATATTGAAAAAAATCTGGACATATATAAGTAGAATATGGTGTACACTAAGGTGTTGTTCCAACGAACTGTAATGTGTAGCTTAGTCTTGGAAATCCAGTTACTGAGTAAAAGTCCTTGTTTTCAAAAACTGATAATATATTTAGATCTTCTTTTCAAATTGGTTTATTTATTAGCGATTGTCTTGTCTTAATTAAAAATGATCAGGGAGTTGGCAGGAAATATTGAAAATTGATCTAAAGAAATAATTAATATATATCACAAACATATACTAATAGAAAAAAGATAACTTCTCCCAGTCGATAGCAACCTCCCCGCTGAATTCAAGTTCCAGATCACAGCAAAAAGGTGAACTTGGTATGTTTTCTCAATGCAAAAGGCCTTTCTTGGCTTCAGTAAGTATTGGCATGTTGGACATAAAACCTTGGCTAGCTCCCGTTTTATGCTAAATTCTGAACATCTCAAAGCCTCAGATTATCAGATACTTACGATAAACTGAGTTCACCAGAAAGCCAAGCTGTTAGATGTTACTGTGACAGTAACTTACTGCCAAAAATATGTGTAGAAACTATAATAATGCTGTTTTTAGGAGCTCAGAATTTTGATGTACAGCTCCTTTTATTTGTGGTTAGAATAATGTTTTACTGCTGGGGCAACAATAAAGCTAAGATGACTTGCAGAAACTGGAGCAAATAATGTAATTTCCAAGCGAGATTCTTTGAATCTGGTGCTGAACTGATTGAGGGGAAGAGATATTCCACTTACTGAACTGACAGAGATTCTTGTATACAGTCCTGAAGACGTATAAAAGGAACAGTGTGGAAAAATTTGTGAAATTGTGAAGAATTTAAATGCAATCAACAGAAGCATAGTATGTCATGTTTTATTTATTATATTTTGTTATTGTTTTGTTTGGGAAACAAGTGAGTAGACTAACATGTTTATTATTTTGACCCCAAAAGGTTCAAATATTTAAATAATGATGCAGAATCTAATTATTTTTAGGCTATTAGGATAAAATATAGAAGCCATTATTTATATATGAATGTTTGTAACTCCCTAAGTGTTTTACTTGTCTCAGTGAATGAGATTAAATAAAATTACAAAATAAAATTTTGGTTTTAAAACCAAATAAAACAAATATTTTCATAGTCTGTTTTCTCTGTATGAAAGAAATATCTGAGAAATGTTGGGTTGATTGATAACTGTTAGCAGTTAGCTATTTCTGCCACCCCTATATATATTCAAATCTACTTTAAAAAATTTCTTTAAATTTCAGTAGCTTTGGGAAAAATATTAAGCTTTTGCTTCCTACCAATTTAAAGCCTATGAGAGTATAATCTGGACAGGATTTCTAAAATAACACATCTGTCTGAAAGCTGTGGTTCAACAATTGAAGGTACTAAAATAACTAAGTGCATTAAGATAAGGAGGACTCTGTATTCCAATCATAAAACAACTTTATTCTACCATACCACATGCTTCTCCTGCCCTACATACATCACTTTTAGCCCCAAAGTTATTGTGGTCAAATTATTCCAGTATTTAAAATTCAACGTACAGTAACCTTCCTGGATTTCTGGACTTCATTAACAGTAAAATTATCTTCAAAGCTTTCCCTTTTTCTTGGTGTTGTAGGTGACAGTCTGGCCACGCAAGGTAGGTGCTCAGTAGGTTTTCTGCAGTTGACCTTTGTTCACTAGGCTGCCTGGGGCTCCTAAATAATTAAACATGGGAGGCAGTGGAAGGGAGAGGACAGGTCCTGGAAAGGTCTTACGTGACGGGCATTGGTAGAATCCAGCCTTGGTTTCCTTTTAGAAAGGTGGAAAAGGTGAATCGCTGGGTTGAGCAGATTTTTCTCAAAGGTGAATAGTGAGAGCACACACCTGTAATCCCAGCATTTGGCAAAAAGAGCGCAGCGTGTTCGAGGCCAGCCTGGGCTACATAGTGAATTTGAGACCCTGTCTCAAAAATTAATTAATTAATTAAAAGAATAAAGTCCAATGGTGTCTTTCATGGGATTTTTGTGTAGCCCCACTGAAGAATATTTGACTGTGCTTTCTGTGAACGTGACTGATGCATATCCTTAGAGCTGAATGTTCATTTACGTTTCCCCTTCAGGCCCCTGGGAATCTAATTGTACGTATCTTGGGTGCACAGGACATTTACCTCCAAAAAGTTGCTTTTGGTCCCCAAGCACCACCCACTTTGCACCTTGAGAAACTCATGCAGACTTCCACTTTCAGAGTGAAAGTGTAGCTAACTCTCTGAATGTTGGTCCACCTTTCTTCGCTTTCCCTCCAGCTCTGGGGCAAACAGTAAGCTCCCTTGAATTCCTTCTCCTTAGGCTTAAATGAAGGGGGAACATCAAGTTGATCCCGGTCAGGAGAGGAGAGAACAAATGTCACAGTCCTTCCCTCCTATAAATAGACTTGTTGGAGGCATCGAACACTCTATGCGCTGGCATAGCTATGTTCTTCAAGATCATGTCATTCACACAAGCAGGGAACTTCCTTGACATTCTCGGCAGTCTTTAATGATATGAGTTTATCTGCCCTGCAGCTTGGCCCCAGCACATGAATTCTCCTGTTAGGCGAGACTCCAGAGCTATTAGGATAAGCCCCTAGCTACTTCATCCCCTTTCCCTGTCAATTGCTAGGCTAGAAAACATTCAGATTTCAAATGCCCCTAAGCTTCCAATGTGCCTTGTGAAACCTTGTAATTGAGGAACCCCCTCATACTCGGCGCATTCTCCAAGGCTGCTTTTACTGGTTGGCATTAACCAAAATACATCTGTCTCCTCAGCACACCCCCAAGCCCTCTTTCACGAAAGTTTATTTTCTCATGTCTGTTGCAATTCTGTTTGGGGAATTAAAGGGATACTGTCACACCGATGAACCCTCCATGATAACAAAATTAAACAAGACAAAAGGGAAACCTTTCTGCACTTTTGAAGTTCATAGCATTCAGGTGAACTCGGAGAGTCAGCCACAGGACTTTAAAGATTAAGCACAAACTGTATCAGGATTGCACTGGATTTATTACAAATTTTCCTCAATTATGTTATGGAAAATTCTGGTGCACTTGGCCTACAAATTGTGTCTCTTAGATTAAAATAAGGTAGAAAGGGGATTTGATATTACCCATATCTTTTAAATGGATATGCTAAGGGATATTTGCATATTACTAGTTAGATTAAAGCAAACAAAAATTTGTATCTACTTGTAACTGATTTTTTAAGATTGCAAGGGAAAAAATTTTATTATCCACCACAAATTTCATCACAGATTTTCTAACAAAATATAGATTAACAAGAGAAAAATATATAAATGTATTTAAGTTTCAAATAACATAGGAGACTATATTTTATACTAGGTCTGATGAAAAATTGGATAGTTGTGGGGAAATTTAATTGGACAAAAAGTATATGATTCAATGTAGTGAACTAAGCGGGGAAACGCGGCAGGCCTCTGTTCAGATTCTACTTGTCGTCCCTGCATGGCATGGCCTTCCTGCGAGTATAAAAAAAGAATTTCTGGAGTGAAGGTCTTTAATCTGTTTTGAGGGGAAAGTCAGCTTGGTTTTATGGTACACTAAAGTGGGTCTTCTAAAGAGAAGAAGGGGCAAGGAGAATTGTTGCTGGTTTCTATATCCTGATCAGCTGCTTCCCCAAATGCCAAAGTGTCTTGTTTTAGAGTACTGGGTCCTGAACCCATCGGACAGTCAAAGGAGCACTCAGGGGTAAGTTAAAATATTAAAATTAAAAGTTAAATTGGGGCCGGTGAGATGGCTCAGCGGCATAAGCGCCTGCCTTGCAAGCGCAAGGGCCCGAGTTCGACTCCTGGAACCCACATACGAAAAAAGGGCCGGTGATATCGCTCAGTGGCACGGGCGCCTGCTGGCGCACGAGGTCCTGAGGTCGACCCCCGGTACCCACATTAAAAAAGAAAAAAGTTAAATTGCAGGGAGGTCATGTATGAGGGAGGACATGGAAAAGCAAACCTGCAAGGAAGTACTCAGGCTGATGAAGTAAGAGAATTGAGAGAGAAAGAGACAGAGAGAGAGACAGAGAGAAACAAAACAAAATCAGACTTCACCAGTCAAGTAGAGGAGATCCACCTTAGGAGCCACAAAGACCAAATTTTGCTTCCCTGCAAAGCCTCTAAAGAGTTATTTTTGATAGTTACTACCATTTGCCTTCCAAAACGATGCAATAAATATTTTTTACCAAAATAATTACCAAACATAAAAGTGTGAAATTTACGTGAAGTTGATTTTAAGTAAGAGCTAGTGGATTATAAGATCAAATTATGTAGATATCCTTTACAGTAAGAGCTATAAAATTCAACTTGATTTGTGTGTTAATAGTATGCAGAATCATTTTATTACTACATTAAACTAGTAAATCCACCCAATGTTTATGGTAAAACGTGAACGAAGAGCTTTGATTTAGTTCTTTGAAGTTGGTCTAGTGAGGAGGGACAGTGTAACTGTTTATTTTTAAAAGTTCTTTGAATAACTTTATTCCACAGTTTTACCAAAAACATTTGGAGCACTTGATAAGAAATAATGAATTTTTGCTTCCATGATAAAGGTGAATTTATGTCTTTTCTTCTTTATGGGAAATGTCACTTAGTTAAAATGTTGCTGTTTTGTGTTTTGAAGACGGTAAATTACATTTAGGAACATGTGCTATAATCCATAAAAAAGGAATGTAATCGAGCTTGTTTTGTACAAAAGTACAATGGAGAACTTTTAAAATTACTTTTATACCGTAATGTTTCATAATATTCATATTGAAATTCATCTCCATCCTTGAGACTGATTTTTTTTGTTAACAGATTTTTGTTCAATATATAGGGTAGTAACAGTATATGATATAAATAAATTACAATATTGATGTGATAACTGCAATATTATGCTTGATGAGATTTTTCTATAAAGCAATGACTTTAAATGCACTAATGCATTTAACTCCTAGTGAAGTTAGGAGTTTAGGATAAAAATTAAAGCATGCAAATTAGACCATATACAACAATAGAAAGAGCAGAAAAGTTTTCCTTATTAATTTCTTAGAAAATCCATTTATTTCAGTCCAGAAATACAAGCTATACTTCTCATCGTGTAATAGTATTTTACTATATTCCTATCCTGTGCTTGCTACTCAGTTTTACATGATTATAACAATTATTCACATATTGTTAGGTCTTGCCATTTGGGTTTTTTTTTTTTTTTTCTGTTCAATTTTGTATAAACTCTTAGGTATATCTGTGTAGCTTACATATTCGTCATTTTTAGTCATGGTAATATGTAGGCCACTTAAACCATTCTAGAATTATGTGTGATTTTATTCTTTTCTTCTTTTCTTCTATTCCTCAATAGTATAGATATATACCACTCTATATACATATGTGGATTTCTTTTGTAATATTCTCTGTGGATATATTCTTTGAAGAGGGAATAAAACAGAAGGCTATGTTTTTGTTTTTGTTTTTCCATTCTCTGTACGTTGTCATTTACTTTATGGTCCTGATTTCCGTTTGCTTATAGCTTTGTAATATCCTGTTTACAGTTCCTTACGGAAAATCCAGGTTTGCTAATGGGTTAGATACACACAAGTTTACGTATATGAACGGAATCATAAACTTTCTCAGGGGTATGTATGTGTGCTTTCTTTTGTTTGCTAATAAACAAAATGTGTGTAATCTTTAAATGCCCTAGAAATATGGAAGTAATTTCATTGCTAAAAGTTTCAACAAGCTTCTGTTGTTCCTTTAGTTTTTCCAACCTTTTCTTTTTCTCTGGGTCTCAAGAAATCTTAAATTATAGTTATATTTTTTAAGCAAAACATCTCTACTTCTCTCCTTCCCTCTCTTTCTCTCATTATTAGCATCATTTGTATTCACATCCGTCATTACACCTTTCAAAAGATAATTGCCAGATCTGCATATCTAACCTAAACTTTTTCTGACTCCCAATTAAGAACTTATAAGTTCCCTTTTGACGTCCGTATAACAAAGTAGTCATCAGAATGCACTTTTATAATGTGCACCTTTTATATTACCAGTAATATTGTAATCCTATAGTCTTTTCATTCTGCTGTTGATTGTAACACCCGGTCTTTATTCCTTCTTTTTTCTCTTCTATTCTATATTCTTTAGCTAAATTAATAAAATAGAACTATGTTCATAAACCTCATCAGAAGTTTTAATATTCTAATTTGGTAGATAAAGTCTTTAGCAAGGCATTTGGGTGTACTGAAAAGAATTGCCTCACTTTACATTTGGAGCCCTGCCTACCTGTGGCTCTCTCTCTCTTTTTTTTTAATGTGGGTACCAAAAGTCCAACTCAGGACCTTGCGCTTGCCAGGCAGGCACTTGTGCTGCTGAGCTATCTCACCAGCCCCTGTGGCTCTCTTTGCCCAGTCATTCTCTCAGAACTTGTTTTGCAACACAAATGTAACTGCCTTCCATTGGTACTGTTGGTCATCAGAGTACTAAAAGTCATCCAAATCTATCTGAAAAGTCATTCTTTTTTTTTTTTTTTTTTTGTGGGTACCAGGGGTCGACCTCAGGACCTCACGCGCCAGCAGGCGCCCGTGCCGCTGAGCGATATCACCGGCCCTTTTTCGTATGTGGATACCGGGAGTCGAACTCAGGACCTCGTGCTTGCCAGGCAGGCGCTTACGCCACTGAGCTATCTCACTGGCCCCTGAAAGGTCGTTCTTTAACAATCAAAATGTCTACCAAGTAGCTATCAAGTAGCAAGCACTCATAAATTTAAAAGTGAACGAGAAAAAAAAAAGAAAAACAATTCCTGTTCTTGGGAAATTCTTTGCATTAACTTGAGATTTAAAATGAAATTGTTCTATAATTTTTGACAGTGTTAATGGAGCTTGAGTTGTTTTGATGGTGAGAAGATGAACACCAGGTACAAACAATTAAGGACAAAATAACACAAAGGGGAAAAGATGGGCTGCTCAACAAGTGGTGTTAAGACAACTGGATATCCACATATCTATGAGTGGGTTTGGACCCATAACTTATATCTCACACACACACACACACACACACACACACACAGACACACACACGAATGAGCTCAGTGCAGTCCATTAACCTAAGCAAAAGAGCTAAAACTCTAAAGCTATTAGAAGAAAAATAGGAATAAATCATTACGACCTTGTATTAGGAGATGGTTTCTTAGTTATGACCTAAAAATAAAATAAATTGATCTATATCAAAATGAGAAACAATTGTGTTGGAAAGACACTTTCAAGACAGTGAGAAGATAATCCACAAAACTGGAGAAATTATTTGCCAGGAAATATATCTGATTAGGGTCTTATACTCAAAATAGATAAAGAAATTTTACTAGTCTATAATAAAAGGACAAATAGCATAGTTCAAAAATGAGTAAAATTTCTGAATAAACATTTCTCCAAAGAAGTTATGCAAGTAATCCATAAACACATATCAAGCTAGTGGACATTACTAGCCATCAGGGAACTACACATCAAAACTATAATAGAATTCTACTTCTTAATTAGTAGATTAAATGATAATAAAAATGACAAATAACTTGTAAGTATTGGCAAGGATATAGAGAACCTAGAACACTCATGTACTGCCCGGGAGGTTGTAAAGTGGTGTACCTGCTTTGGAAAAGTCTTGCAGTTCCTCAAATAGCTAAACATAAAGCTACAAGATAACCTAGAATTTCAACTACTAGGTATGCATCTAAAAGGAATTAAAGCATATGTCCACATTTTAAAAAAGTGTACACAAATGTTCATAGCACAATTATTCATAATAGACAAAAAGCAGAAACTAAATATCCGTTAACAAAGGAATGGTTTTTAAAAGGCGTATTCATAAATGGAATATTGTTCGTCCATAAAAAGGAACAGAGTACTGATTCATGCTACAAAACGGATGGACTTTGCAAACACACTGCTAAGGGAAGCAACCTGGTTGCAGAAGCCCTTATGTTGTATGATTCCATTTACATTAAATGCCAAGAACAGGGAAATTTATAGACATTGAAAATTAATTAGATGTTTCCTAGAATTGGGTAGTGGGGAACATAGGGTGTGACTGAAACCAGCTAAGAGGTTTTATTGTCGGATGATGAAAATATTCTAAAATAAACTCTGATGTGGAGGCTGGGCCTATAACTCAGTAGTACAGAGCATTTTTCTAGCATGGGCAAGATCTTGGGTTTGATTCCAACCACTACAAAAAATAAATAAAATGTATTGTGGGGTGAGTTGTGTAGTTCTATGTATCCATTAATAATGATTGAATTGAACATTTTAAATAGCTGAATTATTTAGTACGTGAATGGCATCTCAATCAAGTTGTTAGTTTTGAAAAGCTGAGGAAAGAAAACTACAGAGAGACACGTTCCTTTCTCTTGCTCTCGCTTCTACTATGAAGTCTATGAAGAAGGGGAGAAGCCCTGTTTCTCCAGATCTCACGTAGAATTGGAGAACGATAGAAGGGAAGTGAACATACACTGTTACGATCATTTTTAGTTGAATCTTGCAAACAGAGAATCCCTTCCTTTCTTCCTTCTCTTGCTCCTTTCTTCATTTTTTCCTTCCTTTCTTCCTTTAAAGAGAGGTCTCTGAATTTTTTTCTTATTTTTCTTCCCTTTCATAATAGTTTATATTATATAGTACTTAGAAATACTGGCAATGCTAAGGTAATATAACCTATAACTGGTTTACCTTTATTTATTATTTTATTTTAGACTTTTCCCCAGTTGTTTAAATCAGATATTTCTTTATTCAGTCTCAAGCCAGTTTCTAGTCTCAATGTTAACTTTTTAAAAAAATAGTAGAAGTCCATGTTTAAGATACATAGTGTGTGCATTCATCATGGGGAATTGATACACACATATTTCATTAATCCTTCTTATTAAAAACAATGCTTGAAGTAAATCAACAAAAAATACTACAAATTCATATAAGGTAAAATACTTTCCCTTACCAAAAAATATTTTTTCTCCACCTTGGTAAGAGCAGCATTTAAATGTTCACACCAAAATCAGGAAAATGAACAATGTCCAAGGGAATGATGAAAAAGGTAGTAAGGCTTTTTGTTTCATTTTGAAATTACTTAGGCCAAAAGAGTTGAACATAAAGTGACTAGAGTTTATTTTGCTCTCTTAGGAAAAAAATCTATTTATCAACCAATAAGGAAATTACAAGCCCTGCTTTCAATCCTTTGTTTAAAATGCACTGTAGTGCTGTATGATTTGCATGTTAATGATGTGAATCCAACTGTACGATTGGGAAAGGGGAAATATAAACTTGTTTCAGAGAGTAGCTTGGTTTGTTTTCTCTGATTTCTTCCTCAAATGTTTAACCTGAGAACACGTACATGTGGTGTGCTTAGGAGGATGGTAGTAATCTGTGGGCTTTGAATGGAGCAGAAATGAAGTAAGAAGCCCCATTCTCAGATTTCTCACTCAGAAATCAACTGAACACTAGAGGCATTTAAACATCTTTGGAAGGCAGATATAATTCAGTAAACAAGAGGCTTGCAGAATTAATTCTGTGCAGTGGGATCTCTGAAATCAGACAGCATGAAGCTGTCACAATTTCTCTTTCTCTCACCAGCTCTCCTGGATACCCAGCCCATTCAACAATGCAATTGGGATGCTTTGTATTTTCTGTTTTTCAGTGGTTTCTGGATATTGTTATGCATGTTCTCTTTAAGTAAAACACAAAATAAAACCAATTTCAAAATATTAATATGTGATTAGTGGGAGGGTGTCTGAGGAGCACTGCATCACTAAACACAGAAAAAAATGTAATCTGTGTTTTTGAAAGCCATCCAGTTTCTTTTATTTACAGCCTTTGAGCCATTTCACAAATTGAAAAGCAACTATCCAGCCATTTTGTGTTTAGATTATTGTACGTTTAAGAAATACTAACACTGTTATTAGCGTGCAGTGGCTCTGTCATTGAACAAATACAGATTAGAGTCCAGTGAAGAAATGCCTCTAGATCAGTGGCATCCAAACAGGAGTGATTTTGCACCCCACCCCTGAGACATTTGGCCACGTGCAGAGGTGCACCTGGGTGGGAGGAGCTGCTGTCACCTCTGGTTTAGAGCTGAGGGATGTTACTAAACACCCCACCCCCTCACACCCTCACATCCTCACATGCTTATGCAATGAAGAGTTAGGTGACCTAGAGTGTCAACTGTTAACCAGGGTGAGAATTCCTTGCTCTGAATACAGAGAGGAAGCCAAGTCATATCCTAAATTTTGAATCGTAATTCTGAATCTTTCACTACAGTGAAAAGAATTAGAGGTTGTATTATCTACTGGTGCATAAAAGTACTGCCATAAACTTAGTGGCATACAACATCGTACATTTATTATCTCAGTGATTCTGTCCGTCAGGCGTCCGGGCACAGCTTAGCTAGGTCCTCTCAGGATTCAGTCGTAGCGCACCTGAGGTGAAGCTCACATCCGAAATCTTGAAGGGAGAAGAATCTATTTCTGAGCTCATGCTGTTGGCGGCATTCAGCTGCTTGTACTTTTGTCAAAACAAGAGTTTTGGTGTTTTGCAGGATGTTGGTCTCAGTTCATTGTCCCGTGGTTGTCTCCATGACAGCATGGCAACTTGCTGTTTCAAAGCCATAATGGAGCATCTATGTACAGAGGGATGCAATAGTTTTATGTGATGTAATCATGTATTCATAACCATGTACTCCCGCCACTGTAGCCATATTCTGTAAGGTACTAACAAGGTAGGTCTCAGCCGCGTGCAAGGGGATGCTTACACAAGGTGAGAACATCAGCAGCTGGGGATCGTAGAAGCCACTTAAAGTGTCTGTACCTTGGGAGAGTTATGATTCTTCCCCTCTATTTTTTTCTTTTTCATTTACAGAATGTTACTGTTCTTTAAAAGTTAATACACTAAGTGTGAGAACCCTGCTGCTAAAATATAATATTTCAGGGACCTAAGAGAAAGGGAGATCATAAAACATAATCACATAGTGATTGTCACCACCAGTTTTTCATTTGTATAGAATATTTTCAGTGATATCAAAGCGCTTTTTCAGAGTAAACATGCAAAATTGCCTAAATTGATTTCTGCTCTTTATTTTGTAGACCTGTATTTTATTGGTGTTTGCTAGTCTACCCTTCTGTCTCGTTTTCTTTCTCTGAATTAAAAAAATTTTCACATGATTTGGGAGTTGGATGATTGGGGAAACCCATCTTGGTTTCTTTATTTTTAGTGATAGGTAAAGATTTTTCTGCACTTAGAATATACAGTGTCAAATACAGTAACCAATAATGGAAGAGAATGAGAGTTACATATCACAAAATAAGTACTGAATCTCCCTACCTCGTATTAAAGTTGACATTATAATAAATTTTGTTTACTACATCTTTACTGAAGAGCTTTGTTTGCTTTTACTTTAAGTATATGTGCTGAACATGCATTCCTTCATTTTAAATGGTTTCTCTTTGCCTATAATCAAGCCAGTTTAATTTTTACAGTGTTAAAAACTGATTTCAAAAGACAAAGGGTGATACTAAAAATAAATTAGATTTTTTGTGAAGCAAGTGGTACAAATTTTACTAAATAAAAGTTTTTGGTTACACTGAATCTTCTATATATTTGTGCTCTTTTAAGGTCTATAAATAAGTGGATTTCTTTTAAGATACTATCAGAGTTGTATTTGTGAAACATTCTGTGGTACTTCAAACATAGGTGTTAACTGATAATATTGCATTATGTCCTATTGCAAGTGTACTTGGCCCTTTCTTAGGAAATGTTAGACTTTCTGGTTGACATATGTGGTACTCATGATGTATAATTTGTGGGGATATGGCAATTATATGCTCAAATAGATTTTCCCCTCTAGCTTCTCTGTGTGTTTGCGCTATTTGCATCTTTCATATGAATATTCATGATACATAAAACATTTAAAATATTAATTAAGCATCTACAATTGCTAGGAACTGTATTGTATGCACAACTTTTCATGATCATTTATAATCATATTGTATGCATTTTTTTAAGGGAAGAAAACTTAACCAGTTCATGGATTCTCCTAAAGTTTCACAGCTAGAAAATGTCAGAACCAGTAATCATACAAATCTCTTTCTTTCCTTTCGCTTGGTTCTGTCAGGCTAGTGGTGCAAAATATGATCACCTTCTTGCAAGAATGAAAAGAAATCTTGCATTCTTTTCCTGAATGACTATCATACAAATAACAGTATATTGAATACAAGTAGGAGTGATTCAAGATGACAATTTCACCCTTTTTTTTTTTCTTTCCATTTTCTGCTTGTATTTACTACATATCGCAGGTATCTAAAAGATTAGTGATTCAGGTAAGTAAAGAGAAAGGGGCTTGGGTTGGAAAAATAGTTAAGTTCAGGAAGAGAATATTGAGAAAGAAACATTCACATCATGGAAGATGTTAAGGGACCTTTTGGCAGTGTAGGAAATAAATGCCCTATGATTAGAAGGGAGACGGTAAAGGTGAAGGCTCATGACTAGGGGCTAGAGAGACTGGCAGGGCGTGGATTGGAAGGCATTTAAAACCATGCTTAAGGGTTTGGGGTTGATTAAAATCAGTTGAGAGCTTTTAAAGAGAGACAGCGTCTGATATGCACATTTCATGTGTCATTCAAGCAGCAAGGCAAAAGATAGATGATAAGTATCCATCCTGTGATGGGAAGAGAAGACGTAACTACTGACATGTGCAACAACCTGAGTGAACATCAAGACCACTATACTTAGTGGAAAAAGTCAATCTCAGAAAGGTTCGATGTTGTATGATTCCATAAATGCAACGTCCCTGAGATGTGAGACTATTAGTAGCTGCCTGGATGTAGGAATAGGGTGAGTGGATATGAATTCAAACAGGTAACGTGAGGCAGCTCTTTGGTAGAGGTGAAATACTGTGTCTCAGATGTGGCGGTGGCCTTACAAACCTACACCTGAGAGAACATTGCAGAGAACTGCATATGAACATACACACGTTTAAATTAATGTGGGTTTTTAAGAATGATGATATATTAATTTATGAAGGCCATCATGAAATACCAAAGACTGACCGGCTTAAATAACGTAAGTCTATTGTCTTACATATCTGGAAGCTAAAAATCCAAGATCAAGGTGTCTGTAGGTTCGCTTTTTTCTCAGGCCTCTCTCCTTAGCTTGCAGATGACTACCTTCTTGCTCTTTCCTGATATTTTCATTCCATGATGTATTTACCAGCTTTCTCATTGTTGGGGACACAATGCCCGTCTACCACCATGGAAAGGAGAGGTGAATTGCCGTAATGATTTCAGTCCATACTCGCTGGCTCTAAGGCAAGAACGTCACGGTGGAAGAGCATGTGGGAACAAGGCTGCTCACTTCACGGCAGCAGCCAGGAAGAAAGCAGGGGGACAGTGCCAGAGAGGGGGGGCCAGCGACCAGATCGAGACCCCGAGTCACACATCCATGACCCACTCAGATACACCCAGAAGTGTGCTCTGCTGAGTAGCTCCCAAAGCAATCGAGTTGACAATTAATTGTCACACTAATTATGTGTTGTGTCCTAATCTCTTGTTCTTATGACAACAGTGATTTTAGTTTAAGCACCACTCATATAACCTCATTTTACTCTAATATTTCCATAAGGTTCTGACTCCAAGTGGAGCTACATCGTATGGTACTCTGTTATGATTTCAACATACGAATGCGGGGAAGTGAAAAGACTGCGCTCATAGCAAGTGAAAACTGCATGACTGTTGTCAAATTCACAATTGTGCACCAATGTCTGTTTCCTGGCTTTGATATTATACTATAGCTATGTAAGGTTTCACCATTGGAGAAAGCTGGGTTAAGGGATTCTGCACTTTTTGCAACTGGCTGGAAGTCTAAATGTATTTTAAAATGAAATTTTTAAAAATAGAACAGGCTTAGGTTATAAGAGGAAGATGAAGAAACAGGGTGATCTCTGGGAGCATTGGTAATCGAATGTATCTCAGTGTTAATGGTTTCGAGTCAGAGTTGTTGATATTGGAGTACACGTTTACTCAACTCCTCTGTGTCACACGCTGTTGAAGACACTGGGATCTGCTATAAACCAGAGCAGCCACAGGTTCCGTCTTTACATTGCACGGGGGCTAAACTGTGGCGCATAGGGAATCAAATAAAAATTTTTCACAGTCCCCTAGATGAACAGCAGGCTGGGCTTCCAGGAGAGTAAGCTGTGGGGAAATCTGATTACTCACGGACCTCTCAATGACGTGAGCCGTCTACAATATTGATTCCACAGTAAATTGATCTGTTACGTCTTATTTCAATTTTGATTTAACATGTCCCCTTTACGTCCACCTCCTCCTCTGTTTTACATTAAAAACTAAATATTGAGTATTTTAAAAACAAACTGTTAGAAATCCAGAAGATCATCTATACCTATTTTGAAAATTTATATTCTACTAAGATGGAAAATGCAGAAGAAATGGACAGATTCCTAGATTCGTATGAATTACCAAAGCTGAATCAAGAAGATTTAAAAATCCTAAATAAACCAATATCAGCCAATGAAATTGAAGATGTAATTAAAAACCTCCCAACAAAGAAAAGCCCAGGCCCTGATGGATTCACTGCCGAATTCTACAAGAAATTTAGAGAAGACCTAACGCCCCTACTTCTCAAACTTTTCAATGAAATTGAAAGGGAAGCAATACTCCCAAATTCATTCCTGGAAGCAAGCATTACCCTGATACCAAAACCAGAGAAGGACCCAACTAAGAAAGAGAACTACAGGCCAATCTCCCTAATGAACATAGATGCAAAAATCCTTAATAAGATACTGGCAAACAGGATCCAACAAATCATCAAGAAGATTATACACCATGACCAAGTTGGATTCATCCCAGGGATGCAGGGATGGTTCAACATACGTAAATCAATAAATGTAATACAGCATATTAACAGAACCAAAGACAAAAATCACATGATCATCTCAATAGATGCAGAAAAAGCTTTTGACAAAGTCCAGCACCTTTTCATGATAAAAACCCTACAGAAAATTGGAATAGAGGGTCTTTATCTCAATCTGGTAAAAGCTATCTATGACAAACCAACAGCCAATATTATACTAAATGGCCAAAAACTGAAAGCCTTCCCTCTAAAATCAGGAACAAGACAAGGATGTCCACTGTCCCCACTCTTATTCAACATAGTTCTGGAAACTTTAGCCAGAGCGATTAGACAAGAGAAAGAAATAAAAGGAATAATGATTGGAAAGGAAGAAGTTAAATTATCATTATTTGCAGATGACATGATACTCTACACAGAAGACCCCAAAAACTCCACTAAAAAACTGCTAGATTTAATAAGCAAATTCAGTAGTGTAGCTGGATACAAAGTCAATACTCAAAAGTCAATAGCCTTCCTGTACACAAATAACAAACTTACTGAAAGAGAAATTAGGGAAACAATACCTTTCACAATAACATCCAAAAAAATGAAATACCTAGGAATCAACCTCACGAAGGATGTAAAAGACCTCTACACTGAAAACTACAGTACTCTGAAAAAGGAGATTGAAGAGGATATCAGAAAATGGAAAGATATCCCTTGCTCCTGGATAGGAAGAACCAATATAGTGAAAATGGCCATACTTCCAAAATTGTTATACAGATTTAATGCAATTCCAATCAAAATTCCAACAGCGTATCTCACAGAATTAGAGAAAACAATCCTAAAATTCATTTGGAATCAGAAGAGACCTAGAATAGCAAAGGCAATTCTGGGCAACAAAGGCAAGGCAGGGGGCATCACAATCCCCGACTTGAAATTATACTATAAAGCTACTGTGATAAAAACAGTGTGGTACTGGCAAAAAAACAGACCTGAAGATCAATGGAACAGATTAGAAGATGCTGAAACAACCCCAGACATACTAAGCCACCTTATCTTTGACAAAGGTGCCAAACACATTCGCTGGAAGAAAGATAGCCTCTTTAATAAATGGTGCTGGAAAAACTGGCTCTACACATGCCGAAGATTAAAACTAGATCCATATCTTTCACCATGCACTAAACTAAATTCAAAATGGATCAGAGATCTAAATATTAAAACAGAAACATTAAATCTGCTGGAAGGTAGGATAGGTAAAACCCTTGGAGACATTGGTGTAGGCAAAGACTTTATGAATAAAAACTCAACCGCACGGGAACTATCCCAAAGAATCAATAACTGGGATCTCATCTTATTAAAAAGCTTTTGCACAGCAAGAGAAACCACCAACAGAGTGAAGAGACAACCCACAATGTGGGAAAAAATGTTTGCCAGCTGTTCCTCAGACAAAGGATTACTATCGAGAACATATAAAGAACTCAAAAAAATCAGACCTCCCAAATTTAAAGACCCACTCCAAAAATGGGCATCTGAGATGAATACACATTTCTCAGATGAAGAAATACTAATGGCAAACAAATATACAAAAAAATGTGCAACATCACTAGTCATTCGAGAGATGCAAATTAAAACAACACTGAGATACCATCTCACCCCAGAAAGAATGGCTACTATTAAGAAATCAACTAATAACAAATGCTGGAGGGGCTGTGGGGAAAAAGGAACCCTTCTTCACTGTTGGTGGGAGTGTCGACTGGTACAGCCACTGTGGAAGTCAGTGTGGAGATTCCTCAGAAAACTAGGGTTGGAGGTCCCATTTGACCCAGCTATTCCCCTTCTGGGCATCTTCCCAGAAGAATTAAAAACATCGTACCACAGCGATATATGTGCACCCATGTTTATAGCAGCACAATTTGTAATAGCCAGATCTTGGAAACAACCCAAATGCCCATCAACTGAGGAATGGATAAGAAAGATGTGGTATTTTTATACAATGGAGTACTATTCAGCCATAAAGAAGGATAAACTGGAGACTTTTATAGGTAAATGGATGCAACTTGAGAAAATACTCATAAGTGAAATAAACCAGAAGCACATGTGTAAGCATCGTATTATCTCTCTAGTATGAGAAACTGAAAGAGTAAATAAGATCCAAAATGTACAATAGATATGGTGAATCAAAAAGAAACTGGTCAAAAGGAAAGAGAGACTGGAATAGGGAAAAGAAAGAAGGGAAAGGGAAAAAAATTGTATATATATATATATAAGATGGTTAAGATAGATACACTACCATCTTTACTTAGTTCATTGAAGAGTAAGGTTTGTGCCAATAATGTTTGGACAATTGAATGCTAATGTCTGGTGTCCTGAATAACTAACTTAAAGATAGTAATACGTAATGTATTAACCATTGTTACCCTCCTATTATGTTGGTTTGAAAATTTGTTCTTCTTTTGATTTGTTTTGTTTTTTCTTCTCTTTAAAATTAAAAAAAAAACTGTTATATCTTCATGTACAAATACCCTATCATCTGATATTTTGAATATAGTAGGGAAGTGATTTTGAAGAAATGTTTTCTATTATTCACATTGTATCTTCTCTCTCGTCCCCTTCTCTCTCCCCTCCTTTCCTAACCCTTCCTCTCCATCTTCTCTTCTCCTCTTCTTCTCCTCTTCTCTTTTCTTTTTGCTAAGGACTGACATGGGTGTTTCACACGCTAAGCACATATTCTACCAGTGAATTACATCCCCAACCCTCATTATTCTTTCTTTAAAAAACCATTTCATATTGTACTACAAATAGCAATCACATATATTTTCTGCAGATAGTTTGAATAAAATGGGTGGTAAACTGCTACTGGGGTCTTTGGAGATGAAAAAGACAAGCTTCATAATTTTACTTTAGCCTGGCCTATATTCTGTTCTTGTTATATGAATGCAGGAGAAAATTCACGTCGCCTGGCTAAGTTAGTTGACTACAGATCTCTTAAAACAGTTTCCAGTATACTAGAATAATCTGAATTTGATTATAGTGTATTAGTCAGCTCTCCCATCACTGAGATATAATACCCAACACCCACAGTGTAAAGGAGGAGAGGTTTAATTTAGTTCACAGTTCAAGGGATTCAGTCCGTGATCGGCCAGCCCTAGGTGGAAACATCAGATGGAAGGGTGTCACCAAGCAAAGATGCACAGTGTCTTTTCACAGCAGCTGGAAAGCAGAGCAGGGAAACAGAGCCAGAGTGGAAAAGGGGAGGACCAGGTACAGTATCCAACGTCATGCCTTCATGACCTACCCAGAAGCATCCAGGGACGTGCTTTACTAATTTCCCCGGTGTTTCTTAAGCCAATCAAGTTGTCACAATTAAGGTTAGCCGATGTATATAATAATGTTATTATTAGTGAATATTTACTGTGTGTTAGAATTACTGAAATAAATATTAGAATTCTCATGGCTCCTATGTACATATTTCCCTGAGAAATTTGCTTCCTTGACTTATTTATTACTACTAGAATGCAAGACTCCAATAGGAGTCTCAAACAATAGGGAGAAAGCAAAAGGAGAGGGTTTATGAATTTAAAAGACAGTTGGTTGCCACGGGGTCCGTGATTGCATGTAAAAAGAAAATAAGTTGTGCATAAGTGAATGAGGAGAAGCTCCAAGTTCTCATCCTGAAGCCTAGTTGAACATAGTTGTTTAGAGCTGCACATACAGAATTTCATTCCTAACTGTGTGTCAGAAAATGCCTTGGTGTGATCACTCAGCCACTTAGTCATTAGTTGGAAATAAACCATTCCTGTCCTTTTATCATTGAAGAAAGTAATAATGAATTAGGAATATCTGTTTAAAGATTTTACATTTCTTTGTGTTCTCGGCCTATAATTTCTGCTGTTAGTATTAAAATGATAAAAATTTTATAAGTAAAATTTTAAAATTTATATATAAATCTTATAAAATTGAATCTGGAGTATATCAAAAATTTTTAATACAATCTTATCAAAATTACAGCATAATTGAAACACAGTCATATATACAGATGTTGTGAAAACACATATCAAAATAACACATGAGCTTTTATTCCATGAGTCACCCATCAAGCATTTATGGAGCACCTATCCTATTCCAGGTGGTATATTTGCGTGAAAAACACAGTGGAATGTCAAATTTCCTCATACTCACGGAGAGAAGCCTAATTTAAGTGCGGTTGTAGCAGAATGACAATTCAGCTATGAAGTGTATACTTTGTGCACTGATTATTAAGTGTTTCAGAAGGAATTTTGATGATGGTTTTACCTGAATTGAAGAATCATTTATGTATCAGCTCTCCTTTTTTATTATGAGAGTTATGCAGCTCTCCTTTTTTACTATGTAATTGCACGAGAGGATGAAATGTTTAGTGGTCCCGGCAGCGTTGGGGAAGACTCACTGACTGTCCCCATTCGATAGGCACACTTTGTGTTCATAGCCCTTGATTACGTTAGCCTGCCTCGCATATGAACTCCTTGAGGAAAGGGGCTCTGCTGTACTCAGCTTTCCATTCCCACTGCAGCATATCGCTGGATCTCCTTTTACTTAATTTTTGTTTTTTGATGAAAAATCAATGCTGAAGGTTTTGTTTTCTTAAGGTTTTTTGTTTTGTTTTGTTTTGTTTTGTTTTAAGGTTCTGAGGTATTTAAAAAGTAACATACTACTCTGCTTTCTAGACATTAAGCATAAACAACAAATAACCAGGAATGGTAGCCACCTTGAAATAGCACCTATTTTAACAGTTTCTTAGAAACAAGTGCATATGTCACAAAGACAAGCACTTGTATGTTCTCCAAGGATCTAGAGTAAACCAAAGTTACTAAAATTGTATTGTTAAAAATAAAAACCTTGGTGCTTAAGCTACAGGCTATTCGTCCAGGTTCACTTTGAATTTTCATTTCCAAATGTGTAGCATAATTTTATTTTTCTTGAGTTTATTTTAACTTCATGCTTCTCATAACTAAATCATATACAACATTTATATTCAGGTATCCCTTTATCTTTGTAGGTAAATTATAATTCTCAAGTTAATAGTAAGACAGATATCACTGCACATGTGAAGCAATAACTCCAATAATGGCAATAATGATGCTGTGAAAACTAGGAAAATAAATGCAATGTTGAAGCGAAGAGTAAACATTAATTCTAAATCCATACCCATTCAACTAGTTGTACTCTTGGAATGTTTTACTCTTTGTTGGGAAATGAGTGAACTTTAATTCAGTTGAATTGAATCTTCTGGTATTTTTATTTATGTATTTTTTCATTACCAAAGTTACTTGACTTCCCATTGATTAAAGATTTTAGAAATTTCACAGTTATGAGAATACCAATATAACTCTATTAGTATGCCAAAATATTTTTTTACTTCAGGAGTCAAATTTTCTTTTTGCTTGGTTGTCCCAATTTTAAACAAGTCTTAGTAACATGGTACTATAAAATAATTTCTATAAGAATAATTAAATCATTGAGCGTGGTGGCACACACCTATAATCCCAGCACTTGGGAGGCTGAGACAGGAGGATCACTGAGAGTTCGAGGCCAGCCTGGGCTACAAAGTGAGTTCAAGGCTAGCTTGAACTTCATAGAGAAACTCTGTCTCAAAAAGACCCCCTAGGGCCGGTGAGATAGCTCAGTGGCATAAACGCCTGCCTGGCAAGCGTAAGGTCCTGAGTTCGACTCCTGGTACCCACATATGAAAAAAAAAAAAAGACCCCCGCAAAAAAAATCTTAAAAGAAGAATAATTAAGTCTTATACATTAAAAGAAAACATCCATTAGACCAATAAATGAGGGCCTAATATGTACAGTGAGGATCATAGTATCCAGTCAAAAGTGACCACAGGCCTTCTCTTAGATGTTCTGAATATCTACCGGAGTGTACATTCCTTGTACCGTATATATTACCTGTCCTACTAATGAGGGCAGAAATTTTTATTTATTGTTTACTTCTGTACCCCTGGCATTTAGCATGGTGCCTAGCTAGCACATAATGAGCAGTCAAAAAATTCTCAGTTGAAATTAAGGAATAAACAATATCGTCACTACTAATAAACATTTATTAAGCTATTATTTTCTCCCATATACTTTGCTAGGTGAGTTAAACAGATGTCATTTTTTTCTCTGATAATATCCATATATAAACTTCACTTAAAAGATGAAATGAATCTAAGGCAAAAGAGTATATAATTTGCCCAAGTTTAATCCCTTTAAATGATAGAGTATTTATCTCGTTATATTGTAAGATTATGTTTCTCTTACTACAGTATTTTATCAATTTTAAGATGTTTGTGCTTATATATATATATATATATATATATATATATATATATATATATACCTTCAATTGTATGTATAAATATATGCATATGTACAAAATTTCTATATTTATTCTGTTGCTATTTTATATCTTCTTCAACAGTTTTTTCTCTAAAAACTTTTTGGAGAAGGCTTCGTGAGGGCAAGGAATATGATAATTATACCAAACATTTTTTTCCCAGTACAATGTCTAGCACATGGTAGTTTAATAATAAGTGTGGATGGAATAAATTAGTCTTGTAATTCTGAGAGATGAGCTCTTTTGTAGGTGTAAAATATATGCCATAGTGTGACACTTTAAAACCATACTGCAAACCCTCATCAGTTCACCAAAGGGTATGGGTACCCATGTTCTGGAGTCACACCATCAACATTAAAATCCTGGCTTTCCCACTTCAGGACAGTGTGAGACTGCGAAATTTGCTTAACCTCTCTGTGCCTCTATGCATGGAAAAATTCAGAACACTGCCGTGCACTTTACAGATGTGCAAGAAACACCAGCTGTTCCACCACACGGTTGTTTGTTGATTGACTGTTGCCCATTGGACGTGCTGAACATGTATCAAGTTTTCTGGAAGCAGCAGATTTTCCTTACATGGTGGTCCTGCATCCCTACCTAGCGGAGTTAGAAATGCCATAAACAAAAATAAATTAGCTCCATAAGGTTACTCCCTCTACTCGCAACAGCAGTGAGCAGGCTGCTTTGTCGGGGATCAAGTTCAGGTTCTCAGTGTCCCGATTCAGTGTGGCTGGGAGTAGGGCCACTGGAGCAGCGTTCAGACTGCTCCTCTGTTCTTAGGAACTCAGACCCTTTGAAATGTCACTTAACCTCTTGATGTCTCAGTTTCACCATATATAAAGTGAGAATTATTCATTGTGCCCTCCCACGGGTTTGTTTTCAGAATTAAATAGGTAAATCTCTCTAAAGGGCTTTGAGTATTGTCTGACCCATAGCGCGTACTCAGTAAGTTCCCAGTGGATCTGGGCCATAGGAGGCCCTGGGAAAGTATACGTGAGCAGTGTTCCGGGCCAGCTGATTTCCAAATTCATTAAGAGTTTAATCTATGTACCTACATGTGTACATTTCCAGCAACAACATTGTCCTAGAGGAAAGGGAGAAATTTTGATAGGGCTACAGTAGAATCCTGATCTTATCCCTTTCCAGCTATGTAAATTTGGGAGAATTACTTAATTTGATTTATTTCATCTCCTTAATAAACATGCATATACCTACCTGAAAGTTGTTGGGAGCATAAATCAGAGTACATATATCAGCACAGCTCCTAGCACGATAGAGCCTAGAGATGTAGCACATGATTTTAATAAGATGCCCCTCAAATCTTATATTTTAGCATATTATCTTACATAATAAAGCCATTATAATTTCATGTTTATTAAAACATAATTTTCTCTCTTTATAGTAAGGATCATATTCTAAGAGAGAACCAGACAACTTAAATAGATCAAATTACAAACATAAATATTCCTCTACATGGCTGATAGGTATGGAATTTCACTCTCTCTAGAGGCCATAATGGCAAATATTATAAGTGGGTATGGAAAAGAAATGTATTATTTCACAATGGGTAATATTAATGTTTCTTTTTAAGAACTGGTTATAATAAAATATGTTGCCACCAAGTGCTATCATTGGGGGTTGGAGGGAATTTCCTCTTTCTACCCAGCCAAAAGCCACTTACAGCACTGTGATGGTCTCAGTTTTCTTGTCTCCTCCCCCAGGCCTTTGGGAAGATTTCTTCCATAGCTGACCTTGGATTCAGTGAGAACTTGGAGGCTGGGGGAAAGAACTGCTCTGTAAGCAGCCAGAACATTTTCTGTTGGAAAGAAGTTAGCACGAAAGAAAGATTTGTAGTGAGGAAACCATGAAAACATCGTAGGAAGGGACAAAAGTAAAGGAGAATCAAGAAGAAAATCCATATACATTATCCGTAAGGATAAATGATTCTTCTGCAGTGAAGTTTATGCTAAGTTTGCATAGTTTTAGGTTCTATCTTAAGTATTACATTTTCTTAGAACTGTGCTCATCACAAATAATGATGTTTTGTAATCAAACATAGTAATGCCTCACTAAAATCTTTTTATTTCCTTCAGCATTTTTTTAAGAGATCATAGAACACTCATAATTGTTAAATGTATGAAGTAATTCAGAAAGTCAGCTTAATAGCAAAATATTAAAAACACAGGATTTGAAAGCAGTAGATACCAATTCATTTGCTGTTTGTAAGATTATGATTCACTTATTATTTCAGCCTGTTTTCTCATTTTTAAATTATGCACTCATAGGAATACTCTATAAATTTTTGACATAATTAGATGAAGTAATTGTTATAAAGAAAAATATCACAAAATGTAAAGCACAAAATATTCCCTAGTTATCTCCACTATTTGTTATTAGTATACTCTACAAACTATACCCTCTAGTAACATTCAAAATATTTGCTCAAGATAGGCTGAAGGAAAAAAATTTAAAGAAAATAAATAAAATCATAAGAATAAAAGAAGCCGTGGACATTAAGTATCAAGGGATGCGAAAATTAGAGGGTCTTTTTGTTCTATTTTGAAATAAAGTTGTAGGAGGGAATTTTAATTTAGAGTTTTGTTTAGCTTTTCTTTTCCGAGAATACTAATTTTTATATGCACAATGAGCACAGTAATAATGACAAAATAATGAGGAGCATTATATGATTTTGACATTATGTATAAGTAGTTACTCAAACTTATTTCCTTTTAGATAGTAACCTTTCCCTGACACACAACCACACAAGTAACTTAATAACACATAGGTTTATTAAGCTAACCGTGTCATCAGGTGAGATTCAATAGCAGTGAGTGCTGGAAATGTGTCATATCACTTCTCGCTTGCTGGAAGAAAAAGGCAAACACTTACAGTTTATAATATGGGCTGGAACTTCGCCAGTCAATGACTCCGGTGAATCTAGATCTTTTTTCTCAGCATTTAGCAATAAGACAAGTTCTTTCTTGGGCACTGGCGACAGCATGTATATCACTAGTACTTACTCTGCCAAATGCTGGCATTGAGCAGAGCCCTTGGGAGCCCCACATAGCAGTAAATGGAAGGGAGGGGATGCGAGATCAGGGACAGCTTTTAAAATTGACTTTTATTCTGCTTAAAATCAAACGGAATGGTATGACCCTGCTTGTAGACATCTTTCTGCGGCATAGTTCCAAGGAAATAAGTTCTATATTGATCCCTAACATTAGTATGTCTGTATAAAACGGAGTCTCTCCAATGTGTCTCATAACACATTGAACTTTTAAGGAAATCTGTTTTACAGTGTTACTGCTTCATAAAAGCTTATTCACTTTAATATGATTGCCCTGAGACAGGGTCCTTTTGGAGGCTCTGTATTCTCCTTGATTATTTTCTCTGTCACTTGCCTAGGGGTTTTCTTAATGATGGGATAAGGTGCACTTATGAGCATTCCAGTTCTTTTGCTGGGAACTCTTAGCTACGCCATTTGCCCTTTCTGTCTACTTCCCCCCAGCTTTGTGATACTGTACGCCACGCTGTGTCCTGGAACTATCCCTTACATTCATCTGTTTTAACTTGGGGCTTATTTATTCTGAGTCAGGCACAAAACTCAAAGGAGTAATTTTAGCGAAACACATGCTAGTGTCTATCTCAGACTTAGTAAATTTGAAAAGTCTTCTCCAAGCAGAGGGCAACCAAGCTAAGCCCCAAAGGACACGTAGATGTCGCCCAGGTAAAAATGGAGCAGTAACGCTTTGCAGCAGGGGCAAAGATCCTAAGGCAAAAAATATTCAGTTGGGGAACTACTGGTAATTTTGTATGGTTTAAAGGTAAAGCGAAAAGATGAGGAAGGATCATAAGTGAGTTGGAGAAAGAAATCATGAAAGCACTGGGCATACTAAAAGGAGTTCTCTCTTTTATGGAAGGCAGACAGAAACCACTCAAGGAGCCTTCTAAGGAGAGAAACACATTGCTTTTATACCCTAACAAGTACTTCTGGGAAAAGGTAGAAAATAGTTTGAATGGAGTAATTTCAGAAACTAATAAAGAGCATTAATTTCCATTATATGTGGCTATTGTTAAATACATTTTGGTGTGATGCTGTAATTTTCAAAAATCTGAAATCTGGATCATTTAACTAGAGCACAGTGGTAGATATATTAAATCTATGCTAAAAGATAAATCTATTCAATATTTATAAACCTGAAGTCACAGCAAGCAAAAGTCTGTGGTAATAGGCAAGGCTTCTTGCGTATGATTAATGCAATCAAGACAATGGGAGGCAGAAACTTCTCACTACCCATGCAACTGTGGAGTTTCACCATCATGAAAATGGTGCTGAACAAATCTTTTCTCCTCACAGTTATGTGCTCATTAACATAGCTAGTTGAAGCAAGACACATTAATTTTGAAAGCCTTCTTTATCTATATAATTCTGAAGAGAAAGAAGACAATTGAATAACAGTTTCTATTTTAAAAGTAGTTTTTGCTTAAGTTCAGAGACTTTTCCTGAACAAGTTAATTTGAGCATAAGATTATTTAGCTAATAACAGGTAACTGCTATGAATATCCTTTTCTACATTATCAAACTTAAAAAGACAAAGAAGAACTAGAAATGCTTTGTTTGAAACAAAAACTATAGCTCATTATCAATGAAAAGATTATAGTTCCTGTCAAAAAATTGAAAGTTACTCAACATAGTCTCTTCAAAAGTACAAATGAGAGCTGGCATTAAATAAATTAATGGAGTTGAAGAAATCACATGGAGTTACTTTTTAACTATTGCCTTATTACCCTCCGTAGTATGAAGTAAAAAAGAATTTTCATCCCCTGGAAAAATTTGCACCAATCTTCTTACATTCCATAGCAGCATTGATGTGAATTTTTAAAAAGCTGATACTTCCTAGTGTTAAGTATTTAATTTTCATGTTATTAAATATTCTTCCTTCTATATAATACTTTTGACATGCTTTATATGCAAATAATATCTATTGTATCATACTTTTGTTTATAATTTTAATTGCAATTTCACATATTTTGAAAGCAGCAAATCCACATAATATATTTTGAAATATGTCATTAAATTTTGAATTGTATTACATGGTTAGAATTGGTAATTTTATTTTTTGATTTCTGATCTTTAACTTTGCAAAACTAAAGGATGAAATAAGAGTATTACAGTTTTACTCTGGTACTGCTTTCTTCAGCAAAATAGTTAAAAGGCTTCCATATTCATTCATTAGTGATGCTTGACTAAATGTAAATAGTTTAAATAGTTGTGACTGGGAAGAGAAAGAAAAATAGGTGGATTGCAAATAGAAGAATTAGACAGAAAGATTTGGCAGTTTGAAGTATATCGTGTATGTGGAAGAAGGAAAGAAAGATACCTGCATTCTTGTATGAACTTTGTGTAGAAGCGATTATGAACAGTGCCATTCACGTACAAAGAGAGCCCAGAGCAATGGGATGGAGGCTGAGAGGGGGCAGAGAAAACAGATGAGAATGAGGAGACAAACAGCAACCCTTGAGGGGATGCTGTATCCTTGTTGAATGTTCAGAAGTCAGTACTCTCTCCCCCATCATGTCCAGCCTGCCTTGGGGAGTTACATACACAGCCAGTGCACCGCAGTGGATCTGGGAGCCTCTCTGGGGCGGCAGAGTTAAGATGGGCTCTTCACTGTGTGTAGTTAACTTCTGGGAAGTGGACAATGAAAGACAAACAGCTGGAGGCTCATTGCAGGAAGTCGGACAGCTCTTTACACCTGAGTTGTCCTGTGCCAGCGCCAGTACACTTACAGTCTATTGTCAATAAGTGAAGTCAGGAGCAGTTATGAACTGTACAGCTAGTAACAGGATAAGTAGGTGAAGGGCTGGTGAATTCTTGCATTCCCTGATAAGAAGGTGAATAGGTTTTCCCTAGAAGATACATAATTCGTTGCAGCACATATTCCCTTAGTACTTAGAAGACACCCTGTGTACATTATAGTTTTAATTATGTTAACATCTGGTCTAGGAAACTAGCTGCTTCTTTTGAAATTTGAATACATTTACCCACTTAAAAAAAATACAAACTTGTTGGGAAGTAATTTAGAAAAGAACTAGGAGCACGGCCAATACTGTAGAAAATGTCAAGTTTGAAAATTTTGTTGTAAAGGGTTAGTTCTAAGAGCTGAGGTAAATCACTAAGCTACTGTGTATTAAGAAAATCATACTCAATATTGCTCTTTATTTTCTAGCTTCTCCACACTTTATGTTGTCTTTTTTGTTTAATTTTGCTGCGTATTTAGAAACTCATGTTACACCTAATGCATATATTTTATGTAACTATTTTTTCTACGCTAAGTTTGAAAATCCTAAGAGTTAATAACGTCTTAATACTCCAATTGTTAAAGGGCTTAGAACACGGAGAAGCTTACTGAAAAGTTATATTGTGGTGGTTTTGTTTTCTGTGATTAGAGGTGAGAGAATCACACAAACCCATGTCTGGCAGTGCTCAAATGGCTATTTTGGTACCCAGGTGGCACTCTGATACCTCGGTATTGGCTTACTTTTTGCTGTGTTCAAAATAAAAGTGAGTTTCAGGGTTTCTACAGTGTTGAAACTCTTTGAATTGTCAAGTTAAAATGTTTTCTACAGTACGGAGACACCTTGAGTCCTACTGAGAACAAGAAACGTAGGCTTCTCTTTGTAATTGCGTTCCAGGAGTTTCTACCACAGGACCTCTTGGCATGGGAAGCACGACCACCAGCACCACCCTCCGGACCACGACGTGGGGCGCCGGCAGGAGCACCACGCCCTCGGCATCCGGAAGAAGGAACCGCAGTACCAGCACCCCGTCTCCAGCTGTGGAGGTGCTGGGCGACAGCACCTCACACCTCCCGTCGGCAGCGTCCCCGATCCCCGCCCTGGAGGAGAGCTGCGAGGCTGTGGAAGCGCGAGAAATCATGTGGTTTAAAACCCGTCAAGGACAAGTAGCAAAACAGCCATGTCCTGCAGGAACCATAGGTAAACCTTTCCTGAAGTCAGAAGCTAAAGGTCTTCTTTTACTTTTGGCTTGCTTTCTACTGTCCTCCCCCAACCCCTCTTCTCTCTCCCCCACCTCTCCTCTCTCCCACCTGCTGAGGACACACGGAGCTACCAGCTCACAGTGCAGGAATCCCCTGAGGAGTCCCGTACACCCACTGCCCGGTCACCCTCAGCGCACACGGACTGAGGGCCACAGTTAGTCTAAACCACAGCCTGCAGCCTCCCTACTTCAGACATTTGTTGTGAAGGTTACTAAAACACTTCATCAGGGGACACTGCGGAAATACTGTTCTGTGACAGTTGTGAAAGCATTTAAAGGAAATTCCTGAAGCCCTCGTGGGTCTCAAAGGGTACTGTCCATGCACTTCATCTTATTTTCATGCTTCTCTGCCTGTTCTGTTATACCTTGGCCTAGACTCGCACAGTTGCTCACTTAAATTACAGCAATAGCTTTCTGATAACATCCATGTCATTCTTTCAAATTCGTCCTCCATTCTCTTGCCAAAGTTATTTTTCTAAAAATCAAAATCTGCTTATTTCTGTCTTCTGCTTAATGGTCTTCATGGATTTTACAGCACCCACGTGTGATAGACAAGGGACTTTACTTTTCGAGCTCTATTAAATACCACTCTTTTCCAGTAGCTTCCAGTTAAAAAAAACTTTACATCTCCCAAAGACAATATATCTCCCTCCACTTAGAATGTCCTTTCCATCTTTTCCCGTAAAACCTACATGCTGATTCCTTTAAGACTTTACTCACCTCTGCAGACTTGAACAGTACAACCCATGCAAGAGGTGCCACATTGATCTAATTCATAAAGTCTTCCCCACACCTAGCAGAGTTATCAGCAAGTGCTTTGAAAATACTGAATGCTTTTGTTTGTTGTACAACATTTCTCCAATGCCAGTTGCTTGTCAAGCACCATATCTGGAGTTTAATAGACATATCTCAATTCAATCATCTCATTGTTAATTTTGCTCATATTTTAAGCACCTCAAATATAGTTATTCCAAGAAAAATGGGCTCAGTATCTGAAACAGGCTTATTTCTTCCCCTGTTATAGGTGTATCAACTTACCTATGCCTCGCTCCTGATGGAATTTGGGATCCCCAAGGACCAGATCTCAGCAACTGTTCTTCGCCATGGGTTAATCATATAACACAGAAGGTAAATGTCATGACTGAAGCTACATCCTCTGATTATAACTGCTGAGAACAATTGAGTCAATTTAGGAAAAATTAATGTGGAAAAATTCTCACATTTTAATTTAATTTCCCATTTAAAGACAACACACTATAGGCTAATTTTAGAACTTAGTTGTTTTTAAAAATCAGACCCATGAACTTCCTCTGAGCCAGGCAGTATTGCTTATAATAATTTTATTTTTAATAAAATTTCTATGGTATTATGAACTACAGATATAGAAGTCCAAGGGGCATTATGTAAATCAAGCAAGCAAAACCCTCTAGCATACATTCATAAGGATTTTTTTCTCCTGTGGCAGTAATAATTATAATAAAATCTATCTTTGAAATCTTAAGCCATTTGATAAATATTCTGTAACCTAATCATTTATCAGTGCTAAAAGTATATACATGTGTGATAGAATCTTGCACACTCAAATGTGCAGGGCTTATTCGGTTGCAATATGTTGAACATTTTTATTATTAATGCACTGTGGGGCTTTGAATTGATTTCATTACAAACAGAGACCAGATGTGCATTTATGCCAAAAGGGCTGTGGGATGAATCCTTATTATAGCAATTTATGTGGATTTATGTACTCCTGAAATGGAGAGTCCTTCTATGGCACATTAGCTGTGCTGAGGAATTTCTGAAAGAGATTTTCCTCAGAAATATTACAAATGATGGCCTTACTAAAAGCTGGCCTGGGCCATTTGCTCTTTTCTCTATTTGTTTTTAACCAAGCTTATCCTCAATAATATACTGTATAATAATCCATAAATATCTACCCAGTAGATCACTTAGCAGATAAGCCATAACTATGTATTTATCCTAAATCATGGAAGAATAGTAGCTCTATTGACTCCAGTTACCTCTCACATATGCATCTCCATACTTGTTGCTATTCATAATGATGCTTCTCCAGTTTCAGCACTGTTCCTGCCACAGTTTTTATGTCCTTTGATTTTATTACAATGTAGCTCAGACCCCAGGGCAAATAATTCTTGCTGGATGTGATCAGATTAAGAGATCAGTAGCATATCTTTCTACATTAGCAACTTTTGAAAGATACTCCCCAGGTACTTAGCCCAGGGGTTAATAAAATTCAACTAAATTCATCACCTAGAAAGCTGTATGTTTTCATGATGATTTCTGACTAGGGTTGGACTTTTCCATTGCAGAAATTACTGACTTTAACTGGTAATGATACTTAATTCCTTTCTTTCCTCTGCAGCCTTGCTAATCTTAGAACAAAAGAGATAATTCCTTTGGAAGACTGGACATCTGATTTGTAGATGGATGTTTTGGTTTTGTAATAAATACTTCCGTCCATCCAGAACATTTCTCTTTAACCTCGATAAGTCTCTAAAGTTATAATATGTTATGTTACAATTATATTAAAATTAATTCCAGACAACTGTAATTTATAACAATTTGTAAGGATAATTTAAATTTTATAAATCTCCAAATTGTAACATTCTCAGCTTTTAACTGGTCCAAGGTCAGTAATGGAGCTGTTGTTAAAACTCGCTCTGCCTTCATCTGCACACTCATCGCCATCCTGCCCACAGTGTGAATATGTAACAATCGCCTTCGCATCCCCAAGCTCACTTACTAGCTCCAGATTCCTGCTAGTCTGTTTTGCTGCCTCCTGTCTCCTTTCTGCTCCTCTGAATTTTTCTGCCATATTGGAAAATTAAAATAAAATAGATGCCCGTAGTGATTTCTTCTCCCCACCCCACTTCTGCCTCATTGAAACAGGGAGTTTCTTTCTCTCCGGGGGTTTGCGAGTGAATATTCTCTGAAGGGTTAGCCACTTCTGTCTTAGCAACGAATTCATTTCCCATGGCTCTGGAGGCTGGGAAGTCCGAGATTAAAGTAGCGGCAGATTCATTGTCTGGTAAGGGCTGTTTCTGGTACAAAGGTAGTAACTTCTTTCTGTATCCTCACATGGCGGAAAGGCCAGGAGATGCTCTGGGCACTGACAAGGGCAACAACCCATTCATTAGGGCTCCGCACCCTGACCTAAACACCTCTGCAGATCCTCACCCTTTAATACTTTTTAGGTTTCAACATATGCATTTTGGGGGCTACAAACATTCAGACCATAACAACCTCCTTCTCAGCTTTACAGGGCCTCTGAGGGATTCATTGGTCTTTAAAGGAAAATGAACTGGCCCAAGGATCTTGATAGTTGAGTTATGATGGACAAGTAAGTCAGCAACCTCTGGGTCACATTTCCCCATCTGTAAAATGGGTTAGGTCATTAATTTCAATATCAACAATATTTGTTGGGCCGGTGAGATGGCTCAGCGGCGTAAGCGCCTGCCTTGCAAGCGTGAGGGCCCGAGTTCGACTCCCGGAACCCACATACGAAAAAGGGGCCGGTGATATCGCTCAGTGGCACGGGTGCCTGTTGGCGCACGAGGTCCTGAGGTCGTCCCCCTGGTACCCACCAAAAAAAAAAAAAAAAAAAAAAAAAAAGCAATATTTGTTTTCTATTTGTGGGAACATTTATAGACAGCAATTATAATATATTAAAACAGACTTATTTTAGTTGCACAAAGCAAATTTTAGATTTACATTTTTTAAAATAAAGTATGTTGTTTTCCCCCAGCAATCAGTCTAAGAGGGAGATATCAAATAATCTCAGTAGTTTTGGACTCACAAATGAATTTGGGCCACTTATATACTATGAAGTTAAAGATTTTTTTCCCTGTGGTTCTGGGAGTCAAACCCAGGGCCTTGTGCTTACAAGGGGGGCGCTACAACACGGAGCTGAGAGCCAGCCCCAAGGTTAACTTTTATGTGAGGCAGAGAGTAGATTACGTTTCACTAGAGAAAATGTAAGCTTTTAAATGTAAGCTTCAGGTTCAAGAAGGAATTTGTTGCAAAGGAACTACCCAGGATACTTCCATAGTGATGAGATTTAATAAAAAGCACAAATTGTACCAAAAGGGAACTTTATCCCAACAGTGAGGGTGTGGGGGTCTTTAGATGGGTGGGCAGAAGGCTGGAAATATATAGGTGGATGAATGGATAGAAAAGTAGAAATACAGATAGATAGACATTGCGAATAAACAGCTATTTCTTCAAATCAATGTTGTAAAAGCATTTTCCAGTTTTCACTGAAAGGCTGCAAGTTAGCTCAGAGCTCTGCCTCCTGAAATATATGTGACAAAATATTTTTCTCACCTTCCTTAATGACTGCTATATAAGTTCATAATTCCTGGTTTCAGCTTGATCTCAGCTTAGATTGGAGTTTTCAGAGTAATTTATAGTTTCTATTTTGCATACCTTTAAAGAATTCCTTGCGATTTACAATCTCACTCAGCTTTTCCCATTTAAAGTTCTGTGATGCTAGTTTTGAATAGCTTCCTTATTATTTACATGCAACATGAGGTGTGCTTCCTACTCCCTGGTTTAGCCTAAATGGGAAAAGGAGTTGCCTGTATCATCACAGAGAATATATTCTTTATTTCTGACAAATCACAGCCCTTTCTATTTGTTGGTACAGAAGATTGTATCATTTTCTGTAGAAAAAGGGCATAGAGATTTATAAATGATATTGGTACTTTATGATATAAAATGAACCAATTATTTGCCCTGGAAGATAGGTTAAGTCTGTCTTCTATATCTTAATATCTTCATTTAACTTCCTTAGGAATTCTTGAATGAACTGCAAGTAAATTGTTTCATAATTTTATCAGAAATTATACTAATAAGACATTATACTTAACTTACTATCTTAGTTACTTTCTCATTGCTGGAGCAAAATATCCGACACCCACAAGTTAAAGGAGGAAAGGTTTATTTTAGTTCACAGTTTGTAGAGGTTTTAGATCATAGTCAGCTGGCTCCAAGGCAGGGCGGCATGGCAGAGGGGCATGGCAGAGGAGAAACAGTCCATGGCAGGGTAGGCAGGAAGCAGAAAGGGATTAAGGGAAGAGGAGGGAGATATGCTTCCAGGCACACCCTCAGTTACCCTCCTTTTTCCACCAGGCTTCATGCCCCAACAAACTCATCGGTGGACTATCCAGTGATGAGTATCACATACCCATGATCCAGTCACCTCCCAAAAGCTTCACCTATGCGCACATGAGACTTTGGGGTGACATCTACATATAAGCCATAACACTTACTTTCAGTGGTAAGATGGAAGCATTATTTTGTATACTCGCTTGACTCAGAATTACAGTAAAGTAGGTAGATATTTCCAAGAAATAATAGCTATAGAGTGATGTATTTAAACACTATGTGGCCAATTCTTTTGGCCCTGGATTAATGGTTGACATAATAAATTCTAGAAAATCTTAAAGCTTATTTCAAAGAAAATTGTTTTTACTTGTATCAAAATTTAAAATGTCCATAATGACTGTTTCTGTTGTAATCATCATCCTTAACTAAAGCCATAGACTTTCCTATACCCCATTCAAGTCCTGCATATAATCTTGCCATATAAATACAGGCATTAGTAAATTCATTTACTAACCCTCACAACATTCGTAATTTGCTCAGTATGTATGTGCTTCTTTGTAAGAAATTTTAGTAAACTTCAGTAAAAGAAAGGTTAGAGATAAACATTTTAATCAGATCTGTAAGCAAATACTGACTTTAACACTGTATTCAGGAAGACCTGAGGCAGATTCAGGATATATGTGTATTTTTGATGGAAATAAGATAATTTTAATCTATGATAATTGGACTGAGAGAAAGTCATGGTTATTCTGGACTTAACTTTCTGTATGTCAGACTCTCCTTGATTTAGGTGCCCTTTCTTTCTAAGAGCCTACAACAGCACTCCATCTTACCTGGTCACCCTCAATTTAGCTTTTAAGGCTTTACATAGTTATTAACCTCTCCTTGCCTTCCCTTGCTTTTTCCCCTGCATTATATTCCCATACTATCTCATGTACATTTCTGTTATTACAACTGCATTCTTAAAATAATGTTATCTGCCTTTATGCACCAACATCCCCATTCTCAACTGGTAGAATATAATGTTCCCCGAGGGAAAAATTTGTACGAAGTTCATCTTTATATCCACAGAAAAAACAGGTGTTCAAATAATTGTTGAAAGAAAGAAAAATTTTTGGTATGATTTATCCCATTTTAATGTAAAGAGAGAGATAGTTACAGCAAAAACTGCTTTAAAAACTTGTTTCTCACATTTATTGTAAACATTTTTGTAACTTGTAACTAATTTGTACTTCAGTTTTTGTCTCACAAGTTTCTTAGCGGTGATCATTGAGTTTCAGAAATCTTTTGGAGAGTTTTAATTAAATTTTTTTTTATAGGTAAACACTTTTTAAATGATAAAATATAATTACTTTTAAGCTAACTTACTAATGACTTTTATAGTTGACCATTTACAGAAGTGCATGGTTCTTGATGTATATATAGGTAGCTGTACTTCTCATCAATATCTTTTATGTTGGGAACAATTATATTTTGATTTAATGGTCATTCTCATCTTTGTATTACTATACATAAGGAAAAAGGAATTACATAGTCCTTCTTTCCACCTTATCACTATAATGATACCCTCTCCAATATTGTGATAATATTGACTATTATATTTCTAAAAAAAGGGATTATAACATGAAAAGTCTAGTGCTATTATTTTCTCTTTGTTTAATAAGTAATTCAGATTTTTATCATGATCACTAATAGAGATAATAACAGTCAATTCTTACTTTGCTTTGAAAAACTTATTAATGAACAAATATTTTGCCTAGCTTAGAAGATTTCAAAGTGGTTTTTTTAATCATGATTAATCAAAAACTCCAGAGTCCATCTGCCCTGACTTCTGATAGAAAAAAATCTCATGTGATAACAGAGAAATAGAGGAACCAATAAATAACAATTACACAAGAACACGGTGATTAACAAAATAACACAGTAGCAATTCTGCAAATGTAGTCCTCATTATAAGAACGGAATATGTAGAAAACAACAAGTGGAAGAAGACACTGTAAATGCTGCACTGATCAGAAGAATGTCTCTTTGGAAAGTACAGGAATTCTAGCTATCTGAATAGTCCTGCATACTGTAGGATTTTTGTAAAGCTACCAACCAGTTGTACCAGTACTCATACCTATTGGTGGGATACTGAATTTGAATACTTACATGTATATATATTTGCTGCTGAGTATTAAACCTAGGGCCTTGCACATGCTAAGAAAGAGCTTTACGGCTCAGCTACATCCCTAGCGCTCTGAATTTTAGAATTTGTTAAATGATTCACTAGATTATGAGTAAGTAGCACTTATACATACATATATATATATATATATATATATATATTAAAATGTGTTGCTTATAATCATGTTTATGTCACTTCGTGACAACTTAGAAGTACTTTCAGAACTCACCAGTGGGCCATGAGCAATCCCTTGATCCACAGGAATTTGTTACATACTTAGCCTTGAACTCTGTAAGGTGATCCATTTGGTCTGATAGGTTTAAAGACTCTAAAGAATTTTACAAATTCCTTTAATTCAGTGCAGGCTTTTTTTTTTTAATTTCAAGGATTTCTACAAAGTACTTATGAACTATATAATAATACTTTAACATAGTCTTCTCACATTGATTTTTTTTTTTTGGCATAAAGAATCGAACTCACGACCTCGTGCTTGCTAGGCAGGTGCTGTGCCACTAAGCTATATCCCCAGCCCCAAAGAGTGAGAGAGAAAGAGAGAGAGAGAACATATAGAGAATATATAAAAAGTATATATAGAGAGACTGTAGACTATGTTCTGTATTATTATTACATTATTATTATTACATTATTGTTACATTATTGTTACATTATTACATGCATTATTCTATATATATAAAGAGAAAACATTATGTATATTATTTTTATAAGTAGCATGTTTTTATCTCGAAGACTGAAGTTAATAATACTGGTTTCCTTCATATTTTAAACTATTGCATGGTACATATATACTGAGCAGTGTTATATAATCATAACCCATTTTTTCTATCATAAACAAGCTTAAATGGGCATCACTGGACATTTCCTATTACTGTATACATCTATGCGATTATTTTTTATGTGTAATAGTAGTAAGAGAAATTGCTGAATTATACAGTATTTATATGTCAAAACTTTATAGACACTGGTAATGTGCTCTATATAAGAGCTACATAAATATACATTCTCAGTAGTAGTTTATAGAGGTGATATTCATTGCCACAGCCTTGCTGTTAAACTGAATTTTTAGTAGGGTTTTTTCTCTATATTTGAGAATATGATTACATATAATTTAGATCTTCCAATTATTATAATTTATTTATTTATTTATTTATTTATTTATTTATTGTGTGTGTGTGTGGGTACTGGGGGGTCGACCTCAGGACCTCGCGCGCCAACAGGCACCCGTGCTGCTGAGCAATATCACTGGCCCCTTTTTTGTATGTGGGATCCGGGAGTCGAACTCGGGCCCTCGCGCTTGCCAGGCAGGCTCTTACGCCGCTGAGCCATCTCACTGGCCCCTAACATTCATTCTTGCTACAAACCCTAAACCACCCTAAATAGTGATAATCCATTTCATTGACTAGGAGTTGTAGTAGCACTAATAGTTTTCTAGTTATGCTAATAATCATTAGACAGAGAGTTTGCAAAGAAAAGATATTTTTGTTTGTGACCATGTGCTATACATTGAATTATTTCACAAAAAGAAAAAAAGAAAACCGGTTGTAAATACTATTGTTGTAAATACCATCATGACATAACACTATTATGATACTATTATTCATTTAAATAGTAATGGGGCAAGCTAAAACTTAGAAGGATACACTGAAAACCATTAACAGTCCCTAGACAGACTGTTACCTTAACTTTGCACACTTCTATCTCTATTGTTTATATGTATCCCATTCCTGTTTTATTAATTTAAAAGATTATAACTCAGGAAATTATACTAATTTGCCTTTTTAAAATACTTTCTACACCTTTCTTAAAGTTTAATATATATTCCTATCTTCTTATTACCCACGGCTATTAAATTCAATCGACTGGTCATGGGGTATTAGCCTTCATTTCATTTAACATCTTTGAAGTAGACAATTTGATATACTCCCAGAGAACATATTTGAAAAATCATCATGTATTTTCAAAAAAGAAAAACACTAGAAACTAAGCAGTAATTTACTTCTCAGTCTATAGGGAACAAAATTTCATATGCTGTATTTAGTAAGAAGAGGAAAATCACTTTGAAAGCGGGGATTTTATTTGGGGTAAATTCTTCACAGAGTTTAGCAGCTGATGAATATTCATTTAGTTCAGTTAATATTCATTAATAGTATTCGCTAATGCTTAGTATTTATTTCATATTTGCTTAGCTCACTAGGTGCTAAGTATGCAAAAATTAAAGTTTATACTGTATTTACATCTAAGCATGTAGAGTATGACTAGGAATTCATAGTACACACTTATCAAAGTCCAATTTAAAAACTCCCAATAGGACAAACCTTCTACCTTCACCAACGAAATGGATAATTAAGGTGAGAATAATTTTTAGAAATGAGATTCTTCATCTGAGCATAACAGAGCAATTCTGTAGCAGCAGCACTCCAGGAGGCTGAGACGGGAGACTTGCAAATTCTAAAAGGGAAGGATCTAGATCAGTGCGATGGCAGTGGGTTCAATCCAGTGGGCGAGGGGAAGAGATTGGGAGAGAGAAAAGGAGAGGGAGAGAGAATGAGAAAGAAAATTCCTGGGAGAAACTTTCTGAAGTCATTAATTTAAAGTTAGGTTTTGAAGACAAGGATGAATTAAGAGAAAAAACTGAAGATCCCAACCAGGTATAGATGGAGTTTAGTAACTGTTTCTTGCCCGAATGACTCAAACTTACATGCAAAAGCGATTGGCAAGAGACCAATAAAAGTATTTGTGTAAGATCTCTTAACATTTTATTTTGTTTCAAAATTGTAGTTAAAATCTGGAGAGACAGCGGCCAACATTGCTAGAGAGCTGGCGGAGCAGACCAGAAATCACCTGAATGCCGGGGACATCTCCTACGCAGTCCGAGCCATGGATCAGCTGGTGAGCCTCCTGGACGTGCAGCTCAGGAACTTGACCCCCGGAGGAAAAGACAGCGCCGCGCGGAGTTTGAACAAGGTAAGGGGCCCTGCTGCGCGGATCTTGAAAGTTGTAAAATGAGTGAGACTTCTCTGCTTATTTTTCTTTATTTTATAGAAGAAAAGAATTGATAATTGCAAAGAATTTATAATTGCTTTTACAGTTTAATTATTACAATGAGAGCGTTTGACTTTTATCCCAAATAAACAATAAACGATAATCTGCCCATAAATATTTGAAATTTACGATACTGTTTTTCCTGGTATAACTACTGGTTTTGTATGCTAAATTCTGACAAGAGTAATGAGGGTTATTGCAATTTATTTTATTTCGTTTTTTCTTCAAATTTTTATATTAAAAGAACTGACAATAAAATAAGTGTGTAATCCATAAGTAGGAATTTAGAGAATAGAAAGAATATTAATACTCCAAAACAGATTTTTTAAAATGAGATATTTAAACTTAATTAATATTACTTTAAAAATTCATGGGGCAAGTGATTTTCAACTTTTAGTTCATTTTGATTTTTAAATTACTCAGATTTTGTTTCACTACCATTAAAATTTTTAAAGTTTATTTCAGCAAATTTAAATTGTAAATAATTAAAATCATAGTTCAAATTTAGAGAAAAAGATATTTTCAGAAAAAATTCACTGTCATGAATGTTTGTATCTATATAAATATTTTATTAATATAAAATATATAAATTAGAAAGAGAAATATATTTTACAGTTTATGTATAATATCACTTACCTGTATTACAAATTGTGACATTTTAAATTAACCTTATGGTAAAAAGTATATGAGCATTGATGTCACTAAATGTGAACTGTTCCTGATTGGGATTTGTGTAGCAGAGATTCTCAGTGATTGAAACTGAATTTTAGATCCTTTAATATTTTGATAATCTTCCCATTTAGAAAAATGAGAATTTGACAGAGAAAGACTAATGTTCCTCTGTGGATTCAGTAGGAGGACATTCCTCTTTAAATTGAAAAATGACTTGGCAGAATTGTCATTTAATGCAGTTAGTAGAAGACATTTTTAAAACTAATGATTGTTCAACACAGAAAAGCCAGGCAAATAGTTTTACCTGCAATGTCATCTCCAGAAAACAGGTACAATTTTATCTATTAGATATAAATTATTAAGGTTTTTTTGTCATGTTGAGCATGTAGAACTTAAAAAATTTTCACTTACAACCTGATAGAACTGTAATTACACCTGAGTATAATCTACAGCTGCCTGTTTAATCTGGCCATGCTGTGATTTTAATGTTATTACCCAGGCTAACTGGGTACTATTAATGAATAATGCTGCCAGCTATTGTTTTCATAATGCACTGGTGGTAGTAATTTCTATTAGTGTTACATATCCATAACATGACTTGTTACAGCAATACTTCGTATCTTTATTTAAAAATGTTGATGTCTGAGGATATCAGGTAAAGCTGGCAATTAATGTCACATTCTAACTGGCTATAGCTAATCAGCTTGCCTACTCTGAATATCAAATAACTACATAATGGGCAAATTTCCATTTATGAGGCCTTTTACTGCTCTCTTTTGTTTCCCATTTGCCTTTTTTGAGTTGTTTGTGTAATATGGTTTGTCATATGTTAATTTGCATGAGGCGGTGAGTAGAAGGGAGGGCAAAGGTTATTCACGTGCTTGCTGGCTTGTTCTCTTTCCTGTGGTTCCCATTTCCCCTGAAGCAGTAATAAACTATCGGGTTTGCAAAGTCAACTTGGTACAAATCAATTCAGCTCCACACTGAAACTGTGGAGGGTTTAGAGTCCTGCGAAATGAGGATTCGAGTCAGTGATCCAAATGACAGCCCAGCAATTTATTTGCACTCATTCCTCTCTTAATTCTTTAGAGGAGTATCTGTTTCGTGATCTTTGAAGAATGCATCAATGAGAGTCCAGAGAGTATTAGCTACACAAAAGCATCAGAGGAACTGCTTCTTAAAACTGGGTTAATTTTCTTTTTTCAAAATCAAGGCTACCGAAGGGGGGAAAAACAGTAGGGAAGAAGAGAAAAAGTCACATTCTAATTCATAAAAATTTAGGGCACTTCTTTAAACAGGGTGAATAAACTGTTACTGTTTATTCCGTTAAGCACTAGGAAAAAGTACTTGGGACTAAATAGGATGCTGCCAACCTTTTGTCTAAAAAAAGCATTATTCTATATGTAAGCAAACCACAGGCTTCTTATCCCACCAAAGTTTCTGAAATGTATCTTCTAGGTTAAAATTGTCAAAAGAAATACTTCAAGAAGTATAAAAAGTGACTTGTCGGGCCGGTGATGTAGCTCAGTGGCATAAGCGCCTGCCTGGCAAGCGCGATGTCCTGAGTTTGATTCCTGGTACCCACATTAAAAAAAAAAAAGTGACAAGTCAAAGATTAATCACCTTTTTATCAGAAGTTATTTATGTCTTGATATCTGTTCCTAAAATCAAATAGTCATGATAAGTGGATATTTCTGTTCCAATAAACATTTTTTGTATGTATAAACGAAAGCATAATATGTGTGCACATTAACCATCTATATTGTCTGCAAACCACAATCTACTGTCTTTAAAATAGGTTCCAAACTTTTGAAATACTTTACTTAACTTTTTTAGATCTTCCTTTTTTTACCCATAAATTAATAACTAACCTGACGTGCAATGGATCACTTCAAATGAATGAAGCATATTGATTGCTACTAATTTCTACTAAATGTATTCAAACATTTCTTCCTATCATTAACAGCTTTATACCATCCAGTTTTCACTGGGGTTGTTCTAAAAGCATATTAGCTACTATATTTCAGGGCATTGACTATGTTTTGTTGCTGCTTAGCTTTCATTTTCTCCTAGAGAGTAGTGAAGCAAAAAGTAAGGTGTTTTGTGTAGAGGTGTTCTTTTATTTTTCTTGTTTTCTTCTGTCACTAACTTGTTTTTTCTATTCTGTGTTTAATCTGCTGTCTTAATGGATTCAGCTTCAGAAAAGAGAGCGCTCTTGCAGAGCCTATGTCCAGGTACTTTCTGCGTTTTTATACAAGTACTAAGTTGTTGGATTGTCTCTGCTGGTGGTAACATGTATGGACATCTGATAGAAAAATGATAATGTACCACATTGACCTAAGAAGTTTCGGGGAGGGAATGGAATGGAAGGATGGGAATGGAAGGACATGAGCAAGAGTATATTCTCAGAAACAAAACAAAACAGAACAAGTCAGTGCCAGTGCTCGGTCACACGAGAGGAACACGGACTCAGAAGGAGTTGCAACCTGAGGGGTGAACATTGGTCGTCACTACGAGGTGAGTCGGGTGCAAGAGATGCATCTCGAAATTTTCATCAAGGTAGGTATGAAAAGCTTTCATCTGTACATTGAGGACCAAGTCATTCAGAAATGGCACTCCATCAGGGTCCTCCTAGGTGTCAGATGGTCACCTGACGGGGACTGAGGAAGTTCCTGGAGTGGAAATGAGGAATTTAACCCATCCTAAACATAGAATGTTTGGAGGTTTACTGACTGATTCTTCCAGCAGAAAAAGGATTTGTTAGGACCCAGCAGGAGTAAGGGGACCCATCTTCCCTTGTAAGAGGCAAGGGAAAGGTTTGTTAGGCAGGAATTTTAGTACACAAGAGAGGAGTGTAGGCCCTCAAGAAAGAGAACAGCACACTACAGTTTGGAAATGGAATATTTATGTTTTCTGGAAATCTGTGGAATTTGACAACCTATATTCATGGTCTTGGTTTAGTGGGTAGGGGAGAATGTGCCACCCAATGAAAGATAATAGTTTATTTGTAGGGAAACACCTATTTTATAGGTGAAAGTGGTCTATTCACAAGTGAAAGAAGACTATTTGCAAGTAAAAAGGGATGGCTGAATTCATTTACAAGTGAAAGGGAATTGCCCAAGTTTAAAGAAGAGAGGGGGAAAAAGTTCAAACTGGGCTGTGTCCTGAAACCAGTTTTTAATTTTAAAATTACAATTTTTGTCTTTTTGTCTATTTTTTTCTTTTTTATCTTACTTCAATATAGGAGAAATAGGGCTGGTGAGATGGCTCAGTGGCATAAGTGCCTGCCTTGCAAGCGCAAGGTCCTGAGTTCGACTCCTGGTACCCACATAAAGGAAAAAAAAGGGGCCGGTGATATTGCTCAGCGGCATAAGCGCCTGCTGGCAAGCGCGAGGTCCTGAGTTTGACTCCCGGTACCCACATAAAAAAAAAATATATATAGGAGAAATAGTCCAGGATTCTTGGTATTGCATGCTTCAGTTCCAGAATGGTACTCTTTATTGGCTCAAGTTTCCTTGTGTCTTATTTTCTCATTGCAAAATCATCAATCCCAATGCAAATGTAATATTTATCCAGCTAATGTGTTTTAATTTGTTTACAAGAAATAAACCCTATCGTATATGGGTTTTGTGTGAAATAGAACAATCTAAGAAGCCAGCACTCTGGCTATCTTTCTTGGAAACAAAGGAGGAAAGAAGAAAGGAAGGAAGGGAGAGAAAGGGGGAGGGACAGAGGGATGGAGGGAGGGAATATGACAGTGTGGCTATAAAATTTATTCTCTGCGTATTCATAGCACAGTATTTTTAAAGAGGAAGCCCACCTGATGTATAAAGATATGCCCTCAAGAATCAATGTAATGTTCGTAAGATTGGCAATATAAAAATTAAACTTTATCAGTTTATTTACAGTTGAAAATAATATAGAAGCATTGACTTTTTAACCAAAACTCTGTAGAGGTTAGGTTGATGTAAATACTAAATATTAACTTGTCCCTTTATATATTTCCAATGATCTGAATATTTCCTTTTGCTATCCTCCTGGTTAATACAAAACTGGGAATTGAATTTATAATGAGGAACTGTCTTAGTGAGCATAGAACCATAGAAGAACTAGATGGCTGTAGGGAAAATTTAGAGGTTGGGAAAAGAACAGTATGTACAGTAATCATTTTAGTGAATAGATTCATCTCTGTATGCTACCATATAATCATTTGCTTGATTCTGGCTGGCAATTTTTTTTCTTCCAACTGCCACATTTTTAAGTTCCATACATGAAATTCTTCATTTCCTCAAAAATATTGGGGAATAAAGCAAATAATGTCTTTACCCTAGCATCTTACCATCTAGTGGGCAATGTTGATTAATAAGTGTTAGGCACAAGCACTATTCATTTTTAGAAAATCCATATGTTACTTTAAAAACTGTGCCAACCACCTTTTAATTATTCACCTACGGATCAGTTAACGTAGGTGACAGCTGACAGCTCAGATTTTACTCTCCTATTTGTATGTGAAATAAACAAAAGAGAGCATGGGGACTGGGGTCCTACCCGTGTCTTTGTTAGTACCGAGTATGAATAGTATGCATAGCTAAGCAGTCTTGGTCAAACTGTGGTCTAGTTGGTCATTATCTCAGGTCTGGTCTGCTAGGTCCTGCTAGCATAGGGAAGTCCTCATTCCTTTAGGTAATTGTGCTATTCCTGAGATGAGATAAAAGCTCCTGCTTATTGAGTAGCCACAGTTCCCATCGTGGGGTCATCTGCCTTCAGTGCTTGCTTTTCCTGGAATCTTGAACGTATCTTTATTACTCTTCCTATGATGTCTTCAGTATTGAACGAGATTGAGAGAGGTTAGGTAAATTTAGAACTAGTCACCTTGTATTATCAGTATAAAGACAGATACTCTTTAAGTGATTAACATGTTTATGTGCAGAGTTGAGCAGGAATCTGATTCAAAATTTAAGGTAGCAAAGGAGACAGAACAATGTGAAGCTAGAGATGCCAAGTTTTTATCTTGCTGTTCATGACCTGTCAAATGTTTGCAGCCACAAGTAAATTGTCACTTTTTTTAGCTAAAGTTATGTCAAATTTAATGCCTAAAGCCCTTCTAGTGTATATGGTACTTATATCATAGGTAACTCGGAATTTATTATGAATGTAGAAACAATGGGAATCATAAAACCAGATTCAAATAGACGAAAGTATTTTTCACTGTGAAATTTCATGGAATAATACCCTACATGTAAATGATCAGAAGTGGTGCCATGTATTACTGAGCAGAGCATTTCCACTTCACCAGTACTCTGTTTGCATTTGCTCTTATCAGATATTTAGTCAATAGCTGAAACATTTATTCACAGCCAGTCAATTATAACACCAGGAAATCAGCCATTGAATAAACTGTGCTATTAATTTTCCATCAGAGATTCATGTTTGAATGACCATGTGTTTCATAGATTTAAATACTGAAAGGCTAATTATCCCAATAGCCCCATGAAAAGGAGCATAGAATGCAGTAAAAAACAATCCTATTAATGCTCAAAAATGATCTTCAGTATTCAGTGCTGAAGAATAATTTTTTTACCTATTGCTCACACTGAGTACAGCTTATTCATATGTGTGTGTGTGTATATATATATATATATATATATATATATACATATGTAGTGGAATTGTATATTATATATATGTTGGCCTCCCAAAACAATGTCTTTTCCAAAACTTCAACAATTTCATATATACCAAATTCATTATTTTATAAAGCAAGGTATAAATTAAAAGCCTATTTTCCTATCTCTGTATAAAATCCTCTTTTTTCCTCTTATATTTCTTTCTCAAAAAATATCCTTATCATTCTCATTTTGCTTCAAGTTCAAAATGAAACTCAAGAAAAAAAATACTGTACTAGATTAATTCATCAAGGGAATGACTGTAGGAAGAGAAAAGAATTAGATGTCTGTGACAATTAAGCTGGCTTTTCAACTTGATTGGCAAAAGAGTCACCTAGGAGGTTAATAAAGCACACTTCTGGGTGTTTGGATGGGTCATGAAGGCCTGACCTTGGGACTCACATCTGGTCTTTGGCCCCTTTCCTTTCTGGTGCTAATTCCCTCTTCTGCTTCCTAACCACCATGAACTGAGAAGCTTTGCTCCACCAGGCCCTTCCACCATGATGTTTTGGTGTTGGAGCCACCTGATTATAGATTCCTGAAACCATGAGCAAAATTAAACCTCTTTTTTAAGTTGCAGATGTTGGGTATTTTCTCCCAGCAATTGGAAAGCTTATCAATACAGAAAATTAATAGCAAAAGTGGGGTCATTGCTATGCCTATATCTGACTAGATTTCCAGAAGCCTTTGGAACAGGTTTGAGGGAGGATTTTGGAAAGGTTTGGAGTTGTGGGCTAAAGAAGCCCTAGAATTTTGTAAATAGACCATGATGGGCAATTTTGGTTGGATATCTTAAAGTCAGAATGCTGGTAGGAATGGTGACAGTAAAGGCCAGGATGATGAGGTTTCAGACAATAATGGGGACTCAGTTGAAAACCGGAGTAGAGACTGTGATTTTATACCTTGGCAGAAAACTTGTCTACATTTTTCAATGTCCGTAGACTTTGGATAAGGCTGAATTTTAAGGTGGTGACTAATTGATCTGGTGAAGGAAATTTCAAGGCCACTCAATGGTGAGGCTGTGGCATGGGTATTGATGTGTTTTAGGTATATTTATAGCAAGAATTGGGAGCAAAAAGCTGAGTCAAAAAATATTTGAAAAACTTAAGTTTAGGCCCCCAAAGAACTATATATAAGTTGGAGCCAAAGGAGGTATGGCTGTTGAAGAAATTAGTGCCATTCAAAAGAAAACAAGTACCTTGAACGTAGAACAGAAGAAAAATGCCTTTGAAGACATCTCAGAAATCAGCAAGACTCTACTCATGGCAGGGTCAAAATTGTAAAAGTGTAATCATTTTCATTTGAAAAGAAACTCCTTGGGATCCTTGCTCAAGAAAGGTCTAGTGGGCCAGTGAGATAGCTCAGTGGCATAAGCGCCTGCCTGGCAAGCACGAGGTCCTGAGTTCGACTCCTGGAACCCACATAAAGGAAAAAAAAAAAAGAAAAGAAAGGTCTAGGGAATTGGTTTCCTGCCTATCCAGGCAATCAGAGGCTCCTGCAACCATGGTCCAAGGGAGCCTGGCTACTGCTTGGGCTGGCACCAGACATTGACATTGTCCATGTGATGCTAGGTATTTTAGGCATGCAGAAAGCAAGAGCTTTGGGGGCACAGAGGCTTACATCCAGATTTCAAACATCTGGAAGGCCAAACAATGTGCCCTGTGAAGTGTGTATGTGAAGCTGTGAGAACGAAGACAAACATGCAGTCATAATGCAGGAAGTAGAAGATGCCTGGAACATGAAACACCTATTGAAGAAAGCTGTAGACTGTTACAAGAACCAACATGGGAGAGACATGTGGGCTGCAACCAGCAAGGCCGCTGGAGTAGGGCTACCCAAGATCTATAGAAATTGCATCTTAACCACTGTGTCCCAGATGCTGGACATGGAACAACAGAATTCAATTTTTACTTTGCTAGGTTTCAATCTTCCTATGGTCCTATTCATTTCTATCCCCCTGTTCTTCTTTTTTACAGTAGGAATGCTGTGCTATTATTTTTTGGGATTAAATAACTTGTCTTTTGAACTTTACAGAAGTTCACAGATAAAAGTTTTCCTTAAGTCTTAGAAGAGACATTGACCCGAGCTGTTGAGAAATGCTGGAACTGTTGATATTTTGGGGTAAGGGATTAAGTATGGTATAAGAAGAGGTGTTTGGGCATCAAGTGGTATGGATTGGGAGGTGGCAGGTATGGTAGAGTGTCAACTTGTTTGGTGTGGGAGCCATCTAGAAGATGTAAAGCACACTTTTCCAGGTGTCTGGGCGGGTCATAGAGACATGACCGTGGGTATTGTATCACTTCCCTTGCCACTTCTTCTGTGGTGCTGTTCTTCTCTGCTTCTCAGCCACCGTGAAATAAGCACCTTTATTCACCACACTCTTCCACCATGATGGTTCTTCTTGGGAGGTAGCTCATCATGGACTGAACCCTCTGTGACTGTAAGCTAAATTAAGGCTCGTCGCCTCTAAGTTGTGGGTGTTCAGTATTTTTTCCTAGCAATGGGAAAGCTGACCAATACAGTCTGAGCCCTTTGAATATTAAGAGGTCAAGGAGAAGAGAAGCTAGCTCTAGAGAATAAAAGAGCAGCTTTATTCAGTGGGAAGATTCAGGGAGTATATCGTGGAATCACTTGAAGTTGTTACTTTAAGGTGGAGGATATTGTTGCTGAATCTGCTCAGAAGTGCTGAAACAGCTTTTAAAGATAAAACAATATAAACTTCTGATTAGCATAAAAAATCCCAAAGCCTAGGTATCTATATTACTATATATAAAATCTAAATATTTTTGCCTTTTTCTTTCATTTTTTGAATCATTAATGCGGACGTTCTCTGAACCAGAGTTGCTGCTGCTTGCACCTCTGACAAAGTGCAAATTGAATTATGCCAGTTTTACTCGTGGGCCTGTGCATAAGACAGGAAGTATTCTAAGCCCCATTTATACTGCTAGGAAGAAATTAATGAGTATTTTCAAGTTCCTTGTTTGGTCACTTAATTGGCTGTGTGACAAAGAGCTCTGTGGTGCATGTCAAACAACTTTCGTAGTCCTCTAATGATTTGTGCTTTGCTTGACTTGTGATACTATTCTGTGTGGCCTGTCAGGCTGGATATCCTTGTTAAAGTGGCTAGAATAAATTGGCTAGCCGTGTGCATACAAGGTAGTATATTAACTACAGCAACAGGGAGTGCTTTTAGCAGCTCTTTCAAGAGATTTCCATGTTTGCCCATAAGCATCAAAGCCAACCCAAACTTTCATTTAATATAATTAAAAGGACATCTGAAAGGAGTTTGAATCACAGCAGGTTCTTGTGGTTTGGTAACCCTTTGTTAAAGTTCTGTGAACTTAATATACTTCACAGCTTGATAAATCTTCACTTCATTTGTGTCAGTAAGAGAGAAAATATAAATCTACACCCTGCATGTTTCTGATGCCCAAAACCTATTTTAGAAAGACACGGAGATCAAAGAAAGTGGCTTCTAACTACAAAACCAGAGTAGTTTTCTTTACATAAAGGAATAGTTACAAAAATTCCCTCTTATAAATTGTAGTCATTAACTGCTGCTACAAATCAATCACTGAGTCAAAAGACAGAAAATCACATGTAATGAAAGCAGAGTCAATTCATAAATTTAAAAGACCTCCAAAGTACAATGACAGGCGTTGATGCAGATCCTGCTTTGACGTGGAAAGAACATTATTTTGGAAATCTCTCAAAACTCTGGCAAAATATCAGGTCAGCAGAGATTGCTGCTTTACAAACTTATTTCTTCCTTTTCCACTTGCAGATTTCCTATAAATACGGAAACGTACCCACTACTGTGTGTATGACATGGTGTGTGAATGCATCAGAAAGTTATTCCGGTGACAAGAGAAAAATGCTTACCGTTCTGTTTCTAAAGAAAATGCTTTCACCTACAACAAAAGCATTATCTCTCTCTCTCTCTTTTGTGTTTTTTGCCAACTTGTGTTCTCTTCTCTTACTTAATTTCCAGATCAAAGCTCAAGTCATTACTTAATTGTAAAACTGTTTATTTAGTCCATTCTCTGCATCATTGCCTCCTGAACACACGCTTACTTCAGAAGTTTTAAATATATAACACATAAATAGATATTATTTCTGTGCAAATGCAAGAACACACATCAATTTACTTTGCTTTTTCTTTAATAGCTTTATGATCACAAAGCTAACCAGAAGGAAGAAGGTATTAAAAACAGCATTACAGATTTAAGACCCTACTTTCTGAAGCTATCTTTAGCTTTTCTGGTACAGATCAGAAAAAAATTGGAAATTTTGAAGTATTTGCAATGCAGTAGTTTCTCAATGGCTTAAAGCCAACCAAATGACTTTTTTTTAGGACTGTTCCCAACAGAGTTATAATTTTTATATTTTCTCTTATCTAATGCATAAATTTTGTACAGACAGTAGTAGTAACAGAAAATTAACTATGGTAACTGAAACAAACCAAACCAGAGCCTGTATTAAAAAAATGCAGATGACTCAGTCCAGGATTCATTTGAGAACTCCAGGAAATCCTTAGAGTCAAGGCTTCCAGTGGGTTTGCTCCATTACCTTCAGCATGGCAGCTTCCACCCTGCAGATAGAAGGTGGCTACTACATAGCTACTAAATGGCTACTTAGATCCCGATCATCACGCCATGAAAGTCTTCAAACAGGAAGATGGAAAGGACAAGTAGCTAAAGGATTTCCTTTTTGTGTATTTTCCAGACATCCGACCCAGCTACTTTCGATCATATCTCAAGGGCTACTTTGAACAGCGAACTACCACATTAATAGGTATACTTTTGCAACAATTCTGTGTCTCATTCCAAAACAATATTGGGCAGCTAGCATTCTCAGAGATGCCTAAAATAATTTCCTTTTTGTCATTTAATGATACACAGTAAAAGCTTCATCCAGTTTTGATGTAGTACCCCAAAATAGACTTATAGCAATAGTAGTATTACTTTTGAACCTTAAATACAGATGAAAATGGTCTTTCAGTAGTTGTTAGCATAATCTGAAATTATTTTTTAAAATTTTACATTATTCCAAACTATTCTCAGTCTACATTTCCCTTCCTTTTAAGTAATTTTTGAATAACTGATATGGGTGCATCACTTAAAATTCAAAAGGTAAAATAATAAATATGTCTCCTTCCCTAAGAACCCCTGCATTGTTATCTCTGGGACACCACCCACCTGGTCTTTTGCATGGTGCTTTGTGGGAGGTGTGTAGTTCAACCTTGCTTCTCACTCTCTCCCAGTCTCCCAGATCATTCTGATCCTCTTTTGCCAAAGCCATCACTGTTACCAGCTTTTTTTTTTTTTTTTTTTTTTGTGGGTACCGGGGGTTGACCTCAGGACCTCGCGCACCAGCAGGCGCCCGTGCCACTGAGCCATATCACCGGCCCCTTTTTCGTATGTGGGTTCCGGGAGTTGAACTCAGGCCCTCGCGCTTGCAAGGCAGGCGCTTACGCCACTGAGCCATCTCACCGGCCCTGTTACCAGCTTTTTAACCATCCTGCTAAAGAAGACTTTTAACTCACATTCATGTTTCATAATGTTTCTTTGTAAGTCTCATCATACAATTACAAAACAGTGCTGTTCTCCTTATCCAGAATAAGGACTTTGGGAGTGGCATGTGGCAGACTCACATGATGGGTGGTATTCCTCTATGGATGAAGAAATGGGTGTAGAAATGATCAGAAGGTATATTCGGTTGGTGGTTTATATCAACAAAACAACTTAATTGATGAAATTTGTGAATATACACCAACAAATACTGGAATATCTTGAGCCACCAGAAGAGTGAGGTAGATTTTATATGGATTTTGAAAGATGCATATGATATATTGCCACATAAAAATTAGAAAGCAAGCAAATAGCAAAAGATGTTATTACAGAGTTAACATTTGTTTGTGTAAATATAATTTTGAGAGGATCCACAACAAATTGTCAAGGTGATTCTTTTTAGGTGGAATTGTAATGTTCTAAAAATATGTTTTCAGATTTTATATCTGTATTTTTAATAGTTTTAGATCTATAGAAACATTAATCAAGCAGTATGTGTGTCCTCCCCTTACACATGCAAGCACAGTTTCTTCTTATATCATGTTACATCAGTGTAGTACAAAACTGATATATTAGCATTATCTGAAGTTCATTGTTCTTTCAGATTTCCTTACTTTTTACCCATGTTACCGTTTCAGGATCCAGTCTGGATATTATAGTGCATTTAGAGCTGTGACAGTTTGTCAGATTTTCATACCAGCAGTTCTTTTTAACCCAAAATATATTTTCCATTAAAAATCAATAAACATATAGTTAAAGAAAATCAAAGATTCATTCATTCACTTAGGCAATATTTGTTAAACTCTTAGATTTCAGATGCTGTCCCAAGCACTGGGATTCAGGGGTAAAGACAGGATTTCTGGGTTTGTAGCCCTCACACCCTATTTTAATAGGCTAGAATCTGGGAATGAATTAGTAAGTCAGTCAGGCAACCAAAGTAATAAAATAAGATGATGGCAGAAATAGTATGGAAAGAATTAAAACAGAGTTACTGCATAAAAAGTGACTATTACTTTAGATTGTATGGATCAGGGAAGGTTTTTCTGAGGTAATGATTATAAAACAGTCCTGGCAATATCGGACCAGTCCTGTAGCATATACACATGGAGAAAGAGCACTCCAGGTCGTTCAGTGTAAAGGTGGTCAAGTGAGAAGGTGTTGGAGAGTTCTGAGAATAAAAAGTTCGCAGTATGTGTAAAGCAATGGATTAAAGGATGATACAGTTGTAAGAAGGTAATGCAGGCTTTGCAGGATATGTTTGAATATAAACTTCCTTTTCCTTTGATATTCACTTTTCTAACTTCACCCAGCACTTTCAAGTATGTGATTTTCATTAGTTAACCAATTGTTTTCCACATTTCCAAATTCTTCCATTAATCCATTCCCTCTACTGCTGAGTGAGTCATATTTGAAAATCATAAATCTGATCATTACTTGTCCCTACTCAAAGACTGTCTATTCATCTCTTTCGGCCTTTGAGAAAATATTCCCCTTTTTACACCATTGGGTTCAGCTGTCTGATTTCTCTGGCTAATCACCTTTAACTGGCCCCTCCTGCCTCCTTGGCGCCTATAAGACCAAACTACCTAAGTACTTGCAGTTCAAGTCTCTGCCTTTACATCCTTTTTTGCTTAGATTAATTCTAGACAGCTTTTCTTTCTCCTTCCTTTCATCTCAGTCACTCTGTCTTATCTGTCAGCACTCACTTCATATGTCAATTACTCTACAGAAGCATTTTTGTCCACTTAGTTTGGGTAAGTGCCCTCTTATGAGAACTTACGACACTTTCAGTTTTCTTCAATGGCAGCAATTATCAACCTGTATTTTAATATCTCTTCTATTTCTATCACTGAACTGCTTGGAAAAGAACAGTGCTACTTTTATTTCTATATCCTCAGTAGGTTATAAGTTGTACTCTGCATATATTAAATGATCATTGGATATTTACTATTTAAGATCTGGTTATATTTTTACAGGTCAACTAGACAAAATTGTCCAATGAAACATCAGAGTTAAACGACATGATTGAACAAATGCACTTTAACAGATAGATACCTACAGAGTGTTTCATACAACAACAAGAGAATCCACATTTTTTCAACAGCACATGGAACTCTTTCCAAAATAAACCATGTCTTAGGCCACAAAGCATGCTTAAGTAAATACAGAATAATTTAAACAATCCCCTGCATACTATCAGATCATAGAGGATTGAAGCTGGAAATCAATAGCAAAAGAAGAATCTATAGCAAAAGAAGCCATAGAAACTAGGCTAACATATGGGGATTAAATCATACCTCATCGAGTAATCAATGGATCACAGAAGAAAGCAGGAAAGAAATTTTAAAAGTTCCTAGAATCAAATTACAACCTTTCTTTTCTCATGTTTCTGTGGTTCTGTGCCCTCAATCCCTGTCCATATACTCAATTTTTGCTTTTAATACTAAATATTCTAATGGTTTCAATCAGCCAACTTCAATTTCTAGTGCCTAAACTTTGTCAAGAACAGATCTCTCACACAAGCCCCATTTCTAACTAGACCTTTCTAATTGCTATCATTCAGGTACTTTGCACCCAAAATAGGAAACCTGAACTCATCATGCCACTCAGTCTCCTCCCGACACACACATACCATTCCCACTCAAAGAGTACACACTCGCTCCCCTTTCTTTCTTATTCTAAGTGAGTGCTTTCTCTTTGTCTTCCACACATTCTACGTGTTGGGCTTCTTTATTTTCTTCACCAACCAGCTTTAGTTAATCAACAAATCATTTTAAATCATCTTTGGAATCTCTGCTTTTGAATGTATGGATTTGAACCCTGATTCTACCCCAACTTAGCTAATTAAGCTTCTGGCAAAGTACTTCTGAGTCTCAGTGTTTTCACTGTGAAATTGGATATTAATAATTTCTACCTCACTCTCTTCTTGTGAAAATCGGAATTGATGTGTGGAAAGCATCCATATCAGGGTCGGGAACATATGTAAAAATCTTAACCATTATAATGTATATGACTCCCCCACTGTAAAATTTTCCAGTGCCTTCCTGTGGCCTTTAGGAAGTACTGCATGTACTTTAACATACTTCGCAGCCCTCTTGATGCCTGGTCTTGCCGCTGAAATCGGTGCACTCGAAGCGCCTGTTCCTTTTGCCTCTGTGCCTTTGGTCCGTGTTGCATCCTTTACCTCCTTGATCTTTGTTGAATTTCAGCTTGGAATTCTCCTACTTCGGTAGAGGTACTGCCTCTTGTTTCCGGGATTACAATGCTTGCCTTGTTGAATTTTAATTACTTGTTTAATTGTCCAGCCTCTCTGTATTATCACACTGAGGGGAGGGGAAGCATCTATCTTTCTTGCTGCATCCCAGTTGACTGGCCTGTTGTATGTCCTCAGCATTTGTGGAATGAATACTGAGATAACCGGAAGGTTGAGTCAGATCTATAGCTCAACTTAATTCTTGCAGTAGGACACAGGTCTTAACAGTGTTCAGTGGTCTCATGCTAAACTCAGCTACTTTTTAAAAGTGATACAGTGATGCAGTTTATGAAAAACAATACTTCTGTGAACAAGAAGTATTAAAGAAGCAGAGTCTTTTCTACGAAACTTTACCTTTGTCTCATTCTTCTGTGAAAGGGCCTTATTACTGTATTAAGGTCAGTTGTGTTATGCAGCCTAATTTTAATTAAGACTTGAAAATGCCAATGCTTCACTGTAATATAAAAGGGAGTTCAGAGATTAGTAGATTTTATACACTTGATAATATTTAATGACAGTGGTTGTAAAATAAACCTAGGTTTATTGATAAGATGTGTAAATATCAGTCACTCAACTTGACTTCTAATAAAAAAATCTGCAAGTTACAAACAGTTTTCGAGACTTTTTGAGCATTTGACCTTTAAAATTTTGATTTGAATCAATATCTAAATCCAGATTGGAGTACAAAATGCCTTCTTCAGTAATTATTTTAAGGTTTTCCTGTGTATTTTTTATTCTCAGGTGAAAACTTCATATCTAAAAGTCAAAAAGAAAGAATAATTGAAGAAAACTTCCTTTTTGTTTTTTCTAATTATGAGTCTAATTCAATGTAAACCATGGCTAGTTAATCTCATCCCTGTGCAAACATCCAAGAGTTTGCGTCCGCAAACCGGGAAGACAGTGGTATCACTGTACGTGTGGTTGGTGTTGAGTAAATACTGTTATGTAGCCCAAGACCATAAACACAGCCAGAGAGGAGGAGATGAGAGCATAGAAGACCTGAAGTCTTACTTCTTTCCTCAGAATATCCTGAGATTTAGGAATAAAGAAAAATGTTTATAAATGTAACATTGTACCTAATAAATTAAGAGAAAACATTACTTAGCATAATGATTAGGGTATATATTGACAAACATGTTACATTTAGGAGGACCTAATACAAAACAAAGATACTGAAGTAAAGAGTAAAATATAATTTATATTAACTAGGCAGTTTTTCCAAAAGTGTACTCGAAGTTTATTAGTTTAAATTTAGCTGGACGTGGTGACACATACCTGTAATCCCAGCAGTGGAGGCTAAGGCAGGAGGATTGCTGTGAGTTCAAGGCCAGCTGAACTACATAGTGAACATAATAAAACAGAACAAAAAATCTACTAATGCGAAATAATTGTTCTTAACTTTCAAATGTTCTAAGATAATTTTTTATGAAATTGCTTATTACGTCTTGTAGCTTTGAATTTCCTCTTCAGAGTCCAGGAAAGTACATGCATTTTTAGTGCTCAACTCAAAAGCACCTGCCTCCTGGGATCTTTTTTTGATCCTGACCAGCAAGTCTGTTGCTTTCTGTCCCATTTGCTATGGATTTGTAGCTCTGTTTTGTGTTGACTTGCCTTAGCACACACCCCAATTAAAAGGTAACTCTGTATTTTCCTTCTTTTCTGATCTCACTCCATAGTGCTTTCCCTAATTCTTTTGCATATCACACATATTTAGTAAAATCTCATTGAATACTTTTGCACCCACATAAACTTCTTTTAGGAAACTTTTTAGAAGACATGGCAAAAACTTATAGAAATAAAGGTGCTTCCAGTTTTCTTATTATGCATAAGGTCATTAATGATTTGACAACAAAAATAACTTAGCCTCATATAATGATTATTAATTAGCACCCCAAGAATATAAAGGCAGTAACATTTACTCTAAGAAAACACAAATGATCATGATCTCGCCCCTCAGGATATCGTATCTAGGGAGACGGCCAGACAGATACGAAAATTCTATTAAAGATGAATAAGCACTGAAGTGGAAGCCTGCTATGATCTGAATGTTGTGTTCCCTGTAATTTATTTGTTGGAATTTAATGCCAAGTGTACTGGTGATTGGAAGTGGGGCACAGGGCAGAGCCCTTGTGAGTGGGACTGGTACCCTTCTGAAAGATGGGTTTGATCCCCTTACGCCATGTGAGGGTACAGAAAGGGAGACCGTCTTAGACACAAACTCTGCTGGCTCCTTAATCTTGGAATTAACAGCCTCTGGGCCTATGAATAATGAACTTATGTTGTTTATTAATTAGCCAATTTAAGGTACTTTTGTTATCGCAAAGCAGAGATAGAGACCATGCGAGTATTGAATCTGTGAAATGAGAATGAATCAGGAAACACGGCTAGTTAATAGGTTTTACTGTTTGCAGTTACTCTTTGCTTTTATACCATTAACCAGTGCCTGCAGAGACACCATCCTGTGGTATGAAAAGGGTAAAAACTGACTGAAATGTGAATTTTTACTGGATGGTAATTTTCTCAACAGAGAGTAATTGAAACTGTTTTAGTTATGTGGACTTCCTCATGGAGACTCCCTTCTGTCCAGTGCAAGGTCTAAAATAGCCATGTAGGTAAATGAATGTATGAAATACTTTTAATGATACATGACACAAAGCAAAAAAAAAAAAAAAAAGGCAATAAATTTAAGGATGGGAAAATTCTCCCTAGTTTTGCTGATCATGGAAGGGCTCTTGGAGCAAATGATGCTTAAGCTTAAAACTTGAATAAACTCATGATTAAAAAGCTCATCTTCAGAAATCTGCATTGGTGTTAAAGGTGTGCATCATTTTATGAGTCATTTCTTCTGAGTCATTTATTTCCTTCCTTCCTTCCTTCCTTCCTTCCTCTCTCTTTCTTTTGCGCACTGGGGATTGTCCAAGGCCTTCACACTAGGCTGTACCCCAGCTATTTATTTACTTATTTATTTTTGAGACAAGGTCTTGCTAAGTCTTCACTAAGTTGCCCAAGCTGGATGCAAATTAGGGTTCTTCCTGACTCAGCTTCCCAGGGTGCAGGGATTATAAGCATTTGCCAACACACCTTGCTTTTTTTGTGGAAAAAGAAAGGAAACTGGGTTCTCCAAGTGATGTTGCTTTCCTTACAGCTTGAACTTTGTAGCTCACCCAGGTAATAAATATGATTGATGTATTTCTCACCATTGATACCTTTGTGTATTCCTGCTAAAGAATGTTAGACTATTTCACAAGTATATCCTCTTGGAATAATGACAAAAGTTGTTACTGCAAGGATATACAGCTGCTTTTCCTCCAATGTTTTTCACAATAGTTATACGAAGTAAATAAATTCTCCCTTTAAAAATATATAAATTGAGAGTATGAAGTGTCCTTAACAAACATACCACAGTTACATGCTATTAGTAAAGTTAATTGTGTTGTTAAAGCTCAGTTATGTCAACCTGACTGCCTTCGGAGCCACCTAGGGGATTAGTAAGGCACACTTCTGGGTGTATCTGAGTGGGTGGTAGCAGCCTGACCTTAGGTACTATATACAGTACCTGTCTCGTTTCTCTGGCACTGTTCCCTTGCTCTGATTTTCTGCCATCACAAGCTAAACATCTTTTCTCTGCTATATCTTTCTGCCTTTTTTTTTTTCACGTTACAGCCAGCCAACCATGTACTGAATCCCCTGAAACCATAAGCTAAATTAAACCTCTCTTCTCTTCAGTTGTGGGTGTCCAGTGTTGTGTCCCAGCAATGGAAAAACTGAAAAAGGCATTAGTCAAATGAATTTGCCTAAGGTCTGAATTTAATGATGAGTTCCAGTAATGTTGTATAATGTTACCATATGTCCAGAAGATAACATTACAGAACATTTAGAAAGCTTAAATAATTTGCTTTTATTAGAAACCTACTAAGGTGGACCTAACTGGTTTCACTAGCAGAAAAATGTATCAGTTTATTCATGCTTCTACACTTATTCCTCAACATCTTTCCAAAACACTACTCTCCTCTTCTTCAGAGTTTCAGGTAATATAGTATTATAAGAGGTCAAATTGTGAGGCTTGCATTGCAGAAGAGTCATTCCCTCCAAGTCTCAGTGTGCTGCGGCTATTTAACAATTATCTGATAGCCTTTGTGCTTACTACATGAAGACACCTCTTCTGTCCCCACTGGACTGTGATAACAAATGGCAATAAAAATAAAATTACATATTGAGCACATATATGAGCCAGGCAGCCTTTTGAGTTTATTATAATTTTATTCCTAATTTACTGATAAGGTACAGAGAGAGTTACTCACCCAATGCCACACAGCTAGTATGAGGCAGAGTCTAGTACAAATTCGGTGGATGTGGTTCCAGATCCTACAACTGACTTTAATACTACAGAGGCGCTCTCAATCTTTGTGTTAGCAAATCCTCACAATTACACTTAGGCAGTCATGAATAAGTGTTTCTCTTAGCAGACTAAACGCATCTTAAAACTGTATCATAAGCCATCCATATCCAGGTTCCCGGGTCATATTTTATCTGTGTTGATTCTTTAACACACTTGGTAATTATTTAATCTTAAATAGAAATTGGATTCCACACTTCTGTAAAGACAGTGCCTGCCATATTAGGGAGGATATAATTTGCAAATATATTAAAATTTTATAACTACAAAAATATTGCATCTTTTACCTCTTCAGTTGTAAAACTAAGCTAATTAGAAGCACCTATGCTTCATTGGCAGCAGATGAAAGCACACATTTCTAGATGAAGCAGTCTATCATAAACAGGTTCTGAGATTGATTATTGGTTCCAACAGGTCATTTTTTTGTTACTAATGGAGAGTTTCGTGTTTCCTGTGTATAGATCATACAATCTGCAAACAGGAACAATTTTACTTCTTCATCTCCAGTAGTTCTTAATTCTTTTTTGCTGTCCAGTCGTTCTGGATAGGATGTCATATATTATATCAGACAGCATTGGGGAAACTGGGATCTTCACCTTTTTCCTTATCTTAAAAGAAAAACTTCCCCATTTGCATTGCTGAGTATGATGTTTGCTGAGAGATTTTCAGATATGAACTATATTATGTTGGAGAAGTTTTCTTCTAATCTTAATTTGTTGACAGTTCTTGTCATGAAAAAGTGCCTATTTCGTCAAATACTTTTTCTGTATCCATTGAGTCAATCATGAGACATCGTTCTTTATTCTGTTAGTGTCGCATATCACATTATTTGATTTTTATGTCGAACTGTCCTTGCATCGCTGGAATAAATTGCACTTGTCATGGTGTATGATTTTTTAATGTGCTGTTGGCTTAGGTTTACTTGTATTTTGTTGAGGAATTATGAATTTATATCATCATGGATATGGCTTGTAGCTTTCTTGTGGCGTCTTTATCTGGGTTTGGATCAGAGTGGTAACGTGGACCTTGTAAAAGGTGTTTGGAGGTATTCTCTCCTCGTCAGTGCTCTGCCAGAGTTTGAAAAGAACTGGTGTTAATTCTCCTGTAAAGGTGGGCTGAATTCACCAGTGAACCCCTCTGGCCCTGGGCTTGTCTGTGCTGGAAAGTTTTGGTGGCTGGTGCAGACTTCATACTAGTTTATTCATACTCCTTTTGATTCCCCATTTTGTTTTGAAACCAGTTATTTAAAATTTTGCTGGACAGCAGTGTTGGAGTTTGCCACATTGTTTAGTGTTTCTTTTTTTCTCATTTTGTGTTTTTTAAATTAAGTAATTAAAAATAACAAAGGGCAGAAAAGAAATGCAGCCCTTCATAAATGTTCTCTGATGTAAGATTTAAGTTAATCAATGGGAAATCATTTAGCAATTATTAAAATTATTAGCAGCTAACATGGCTGCTCCGTTTCAAAGCAGCCACATAATTTCTGTTGCATGTGAGATGGTCAGGGCATTTCTGAAGAATTCAGAGGATCACTTCATCCTTGAAAAAATGCCTCTTCGCACTCAAGAGTTGATGTCTCCTGTTTGGCTTCAGAAAATAGCACAACTTTTTCTTTGTCTCCTATTGGGCACCTCTTTTTTGGCATATCCTGTTGTCATTATCCCTATAGAGAACTTCCTAGGAAGCAGTTAATTTTCTTGTGATCGGAAATACTTTTGTCCAGCTACTAGGTCATGCTTTAAATCCAGAAAGAATGACAGAACTAGGCACACTATGTGAAAGTGTCCAGTCTTTAAATTCATGACAGATTTTTTGTTCTGTTTTTAGTGTGTGTGTGTGTGTGTGTGTGTGTGTGTGTGTGTGTGTGTGTGTGTTTAATCATGCAAAGTATGGAAGTGGTGAGTCGGACTATTTTACTCAAAAGTCCAGTGATGTTGTTTTTGGCCAGAACTGGAATAGCTGGAAAAATATCAGAAAAAGAACTTCTCTCAAAAGGCAAATTAGTTTTTGAAGCTGGTGTTAATTGGCAGCCAAGGTGTTTCATTATGAAGCTGAATTTTTTTAACAGTTGTTACTTGGTTACTATGAAAATACCAGCCAGAAGAAAACATGGCAGTGTAAAGGACATGCCTCCCGTCTCTCCAGTCCCTCTGCCAAAATGTCAATAACTAAGCCCTGTTTTAAAACACTGATGTGCTGCCTAGAAACAGTGTCGCGTTAGCTGTTTATTCAACTTTATTTCTGGATTAGAGGCATATTTTAGAATGAATGGGTTCAGGGATGATCGCTTTCAAACTGCAGGTGTTGTATTTTTCTGTTTTGCAATTCTCAGTGTTTGAATGATGCTCGAGACCTTGTTGGGAGAACTGTTTTTTCTTTATAACCTACTGCATAAAGCAAACCACAGGAAATACATGAATTGTAAGGAGAGATGATTCTTTTGGATGAAGCAACAAGAAATGTGTTGTTTTGTCTCTGTGTGTGGATGTACCTACTGCCGATTCTTTTTTAAAGAAAAAATACCGGAGGGCCATGGGCAGTGAATTCCAACTGTGTATTTCCCTTCCTAGTAGTAAACAGCATGAAGGAGGTTTCTTTCTACATATAACATATCTAACGCCCCTGGGAGTATGTACGCTTTGATACTGGCTCCATTCTGCTGGCTTAGGGAAAAAAAAAGGAAGAATGAGAAAAAATTGTTCACTCAGTGACTCCTCAACCTGTCAACCTCAGACTCATGTGTTGCCCTGTCCATAGTCATCATTTCAGTCCCTGTTGAGGTCAGCATTCAGTTTTACGGTGATGTATAGGGAAAAAATTTATATTCTGTGGATTATGTGGCAAAACTGTTGGTTTAAATTAGTTGTCAGTGGCTCCCAAGCCAAGTAATTTAATTATGTGATCATAGTCTTATTGAAGCCTGCGCTATTGATTCTGAGAAGCAAGCGTGGCTCAATTTGTTGTCCTTCAAAACAAAAAAACAGGATTTCCTCTTGTCTTGCAAAGTCTCAGCCAGGGCTTTATGGGGAAAATAATGAGTCCTTCTGCTGCAGCATGTCACAGGGGAGGCTGGGACCATAGCGAACTTGTGCACACCGCTGATCCTTGCTTGCCGGGCAGCATGTACCCCTGGATTTCTGACAGCCCCGTGGCTCACTGGAGACCTCTGTCATTCTGTTCATCCTCTTGTAGGCAATGGTTGAGACAGTTAACAACCTCCTTCAGCCACAAGCTTTGAATGCGTGGAGAGACCTGACTACAAGCGATCAGCTCCGGGCAGCCACCATGTTACTTGACACCGTGGAGGAGAGCGCTTTTGTGCTGGCCGATAACCTTCTGAAGACTGACATCGTCAGGGAGAACACAGACAATATCCGTAAGTGGCCCTGGTTACACAGACGGTCCAGAGACCCTTGCGTAGCAGAAAAAGGAGAAGAAAAAAGTACGTCTGGTGCACCAGATAAGAGTCACGCTTTATTTCAATGGAGATAATTGACTCTTTTTCCTTCAATGAGGGAGGCATCACCTTTCAGCCTATCAAGGTCAAAAGCACATATATTAAACTTGTTAGGACATTACAATTTTGGACATGTTACCCTGATGTCACTTACAGGTCTGTTTACTTTTAGAATTCTTATTTATGTACGTATCATTTGTGCTACTTAGTATTTTATCCTCCTAATACAGGGCTTTTAGGTCATTTCAGATCTATGTTTGAATTATACAGTATAAACAGGTCATTTGAGTGAAGATGATTAAACAATGATAATTTTTTACTTGCTTGTAAAGAGTATAAATTCATGTTATCATGGTATAGGATGTAGCTGACAATTTTATTTCAGGAGATTTGATAAAACTATTTCACATTTTATTCATTAATGATAGATCAATATTGATATGATAATACAGCTCAGATTATAAAAGGATTTTACTCAATTCATAAAATAAAAATATTTTGAATGTTAACCTAAAATCAATGGTACGAGGATGTGGGCTTGATTTTTAAATGTTTGACTTTATTATTAATCTGTTTGTATTATTTACATGATTTTATAATTTTTTTGCTTTTTTTGAAAATATTAAAATGGTAAAAATATACTTTCTTAAAACGGAAACTGCTTTAGCATGACAAATAGTATGAAAACCCCAGTGTTTTGATTTCAGAAATACTTTAGTGATTTAGGAAATTATCATAGCTTCAGCATGTTTCTCAGTGAGCATTGATACCTGTCTGTTGTTAACAGAATTAGAAGTTGCAAGGCTGAGCACAGAAGGAAACTTAGAAGACCTAAAATTTCCGGAAAACATGGCCCGTGGAAGCACTATTCAGCTTTCTGCAAATACTTTAAAGCAAAATGGTCGAAACGGTAAGTTACTTTATTTTATTTTATTTTATTGCATGATGGTATTGAACTTACATGGGTTCATTGATTTTTATTTATGAAAAGATAAAATTTCATAATGCAATAATAAGAAAATAGCAATAGTTAATATACTATGTATCATTATCTTCAAAGTAGTTACTCAGAGTATGAGAGCACTCTTGAAGACATAGGCATAGGCAAGGACTTTCTGAATAGAACTACAATGGCATAAGAAATAATACTGAGAATCAACAAATGGGATTATAGGGCCAGTGAGATAGCTCAGTGGCATAAGCGCCTGCCTGGCAAGCGTGAGGTCCTGAGTTCGACTCCCGGTACCCACATACGAGAAAAGGGCCAGTGATATTGCTCAGCGGCATAGGCTCCTGCTGGTGTGCGAGGTCCTGAGTTTGACCCCTGGTACCCACAAAAAAAAACAAACCAAACCAAAAAAAAAAATAAAAAAACAAATGGGATTATAGCAAATTAATAAGCTTCTGCCCAGCAAAGAAAACAACCAACATAGTGAAGAGGCAATCTCCAGAACAGGAAAATACCTCTGGCAGCTATTCCTTGGACAGAGAACTAAAATAAAGAATATATAAAGAACTCAGAAAAATTAGATGCCCCAAAATAAAAGATCCAATTAAAAAATGGGAAACTAAAATGAAAGCCACTTCTCAGAAGAAGTACAAATGACCAATAAGTATATGAAAAAAAGGGTCATTGATTCTTAGCTTTGGAATTTTAGATCCACCACGTAAGAGCTCTTTCTTTCCTCATCTTTATAACATTCTCTTTCTCTACTTCCTCCTCACATGTACGGTGATGTTTATTTCATAAAATTCTCTATCAGATTTGGAAATTGTTCAATTACTTTTCAGTTTTCAGAAACTTGAATATGTGAAAAATGATGAAGACCAAAACCCAGATGATCGACTTTTTTTCCTTGAAAAGAGTAACTTTCACTGAATTTGCAGTCTTATCTTATAAAATTTCTAAAGGAAGTTTTACTTGTAATTTTTAAAATACATTTGTTTTTAATTTCAACATTTTTTGAGAGTGTTTCTATACTTTTCCTTTGCAAAATATACTGAAAATTTGCAACTGGTGTATGTAGGTCAGCTCAGCTTACAATTGGACAGAATTCACTGAAAAAAACTTAAAATTCAATAGATAAGTTATATCATGGAAAAAGTATGTCCTAAGCTTCACAAATCTTAAAATTTTAAAACGTATTTTTGCCAAGGCAGCAGCAAGCTGTTAGATGATGGGAAGATGACCTCAGGTTAAAACAACCAACTCAAGACATATGTTTTATATTGCCATGTGTGTAGTTTTTAAAGGAAGAAGATGCTGTTAAATATTAAGAAAATTTATACTTTTGTCATCAGAGTAAAATGCTTTAAAAGTGGAAGAATTAGAAGACTAAAGTCGTAAATCATTATTTTGTTAATTGGACTAAAATAATGTTTGAGGCAGCAATAAGATTAGATATGGCAAAATCACATTCCTGAGTTAGCTTCCTAATTGGTTTCTCTGCTTCTGCAGTTGCTTCTGACCCTCAGAACATTTCCTGTCGAAAGAGTATCCTTCCTAAAATAAATCTGACCAGCTCACCCCTCGTTAACACCTAAATGAATATGTGCCTCACCTGGTCCTGCCCCTGCTCGCTGGTCTACTCCTTTCTGCCTTGTTTGCCTCCGCTCTGTCTTTAGCATGTTCTCCATGATTCAAGCAAATAGCCTTAATTCTGTTCCTGGCCCACACTATGCATGTTCTATATCAGTGGTTTTTGTTTGTTTGTTTGTTGCTGCATTTTCTTTTCTTTCTTCTTGAAATGCAATTTCTATATTTCTTTGCACGTTGACTTCTCCATTCACTTCTTAAAATAAATCTTACCTCTTTAGGGAAAGTCTTTATATCTTTAACGTAGACCACTCTTTCCCAGTCACTCTTTCCCCATTAGCCATGCCGATGCCAATGTGTATTCATAATATTTAACATATTTGCCATTACAAGAAATTAAATTAAATTAATCTTAAATTAATCTTAAATTAATCTTCCTCCTTATTGTCTGACTCTCCCTCTAGGCAGTAAACTCCATGAAAGCAGGGACCTTTTCGATTCTTGTTACTGATGTAATTCTAGTGCTTTACACAGTGCCTGGAACATGAGTGCACTCACCGAGGATGTACTGGATACATTTGTGAATTTTCAGACACAAAGCTAATGAGGATTGACATATGTCTGACTTCATCATAGTAGCATGTCTGCTCATTCCTTTTATTCTCCACTACATTATTGTATAGGTTGTTGTTTTCTTTTTAAGTCACATTTAAGTATACATTTTGGAGTGAAGGATCTGAAACAATTATATATGGCTAAATGCACTGGTAAAACAAGGCGAGATGGCAAAATGGCACTCATGAGTAGAAATTGGTATGAATTATTGTCGATTAAAATAAAAGTTGATAATATGAACAAGAAAAATAGATGGACATTCCTAAGTTTAGCGTTCCAAAAATGAGCATTTTTGTACTAAATCTAGAGAGGAAGAACTCTCCACTGTAATAGATAGGAAGCATTTAGTGAATTAATATTCTTCGGTCTCTTACCTTTATATATCTATGTTAACAGATATGGATGAGGTCAGAATCCCTTTTTCCTTTGTGTAGCCCTCATCATAATCTTTTTACTGGATGACTGAAAGCATAATGGATTCCATAATACATCAGGCCCAGAAGACCCTGGAGCAAGGAGGCTGAAAACAGCCTGTAACACAGCATAGAATCTACAATGAGATATTGCAGCCACAGTGAAGTTGCTGCTGCTGCTGCTACTGCTAGTGCTATTTCAGCTCCACATGCTGCTTTACTGTGTCACTAACTCCTCATCCAAAGTCTGAGGCCACTGCATCTCATTGGATGCATCTGATTGGATACATCTGATTGGATACATCTGATTGGATGCACCTGATTGGATACATCTGATTGGATGCATCTGATTGGATGGGAACTGTGATTTCCTCATTTTTAGTAACCATGGCAATAGAACAGTGTCTTTCTTGGTGAACTGATATGACCTCATACTGATAGATGTAGGGCTTGCTTTTTCTAAAGAAAATAGATGATATGAGGGGAACCATGGTACAAGGAGGTCATACATTAAAATATGCACATTCGAAGTATTTACCTCAAGGAATTTGACAGTTGCACATACTTCTGTAATATCATATAAAACAAAATAAAACTTTCCTGTTACCTAGAAAACTTCCTGGTGTCTCTTACCATTCTTTTCTCCCTCTTTCTACCACATGTAATGTTCTTCTCATTACTCTTTGTGTAGTCAAAACTGTCCTGTTGTTAGACATCATGTAGCTGGAATAACACAGAATGTACTTTCTTTTGTATGGATTCTATACCTCAGCAAAATATTTTTGATCTTCAGTCATGAAGTGTCATTGGGAAATAGTTTGTTGATGCACAGTATATTCTATAATATTAATATGTTTTACTTCGTTTATTCTCCCATTTGAGTTGTGTTCAATTTGGAGATGTTAGGAATACAGATGCTATAAATATTCTCCAAGTTTTTTTTCCTTTGTGAATATATATTATTACTTATCGAAGAAGGGCAATAAATCCTTAAATTTACAAGATATTGACAAATACTTTTCCATATATGTAGTTGAAACTGTTTTATACTCCCACCAGCAGGGTACAAGAATTCCGATTGCTCCCCAGTCTTGTCGCCATTGTTGTTGTCATGCTTTTTAATTTGAGGGATTCTAGTTGTTATAAAATCCTATCTCAATGTGGTCTTAATTTTCATTTCCCTAGTTACTGATGAGTCTGATTATTTTTCAAGTGTCCACTGACCTTTCATTTCTCTTTTTTCCTAAAATTGTGTGTGTTTGTGTTTTATCATTTTAAAATAGTATCTATTATTTTATTGTTGACTAGCAGAAACACTTTGTATATTTATGAATCCTATGTTTTTCCTATTCTGTGGTTTGCTTAATTTCTTAATGTATTTTGATGAATTCAAGTATTTGATTTTGATAAAATTCAGTTCACCATCTTATGCTTATGGGTCCTGCACATGTCATTTTTCCTTCCTCAAAGAATGAATGTATAATCCTGTGTGTTGTTCTATAATGTTTACGGTTCTGGTTTTTGTGTTTAGTCTATGATCCATCTGGAATTCAGTTTTGAGTATGGAATGAGAGAAAGATGGAGATTTGTTTATTTTTAAGTGCTTATATGTAGTTATTTCAGCAGAAGTCGACTTTGCACTTTGGTGCCAATCAAATAAATTCTTGATTTTGTGTGTTTGTGAGTGCATATTGTACACATGTAATTACCATCTAAGTTAGGTAAAATGTACAAAAGAATCAGAGTATTTTCCACTTAATAATTCACGTTTGTGTTAATTTTAGGAGAGATCAGAGTGGCCTTTGTTCTGTATAACAACCTGGGTCCATATTTGTCCACGGAGAACGCCAGTGTGAAGTTGGGAATGGAAGCTATGTCCACGAATCATTCTGTTATTGTTAATTCGCCTGTTATAACAGCAGCGATTAACAAAGAATTCAGTAATAAGGTTTATTTGGCTGATCCTGTGGTGTTTACCGTTAAACATATCAAGGTAAGAACATGGCATTTGAGTTTAGTTGTTCACATTATCCACATTCATTATAACATGAATATTAGATGTATTAATTTTATTTTAATACTATTTCTATTAGTTTTGTGCAGCTCATTATCTATAAAACATGGTAGTGATTATTTTTAAGAAATAACTAAATTATAACTGCTCTTGCCAGAAAAATAAGCAAAGCAAAAGTGAATATGGAGGTGAGATTATGGATGTAAATTTTCTCTAATATAGTAATCTTTTAACTATCTGTATGTTACATTATATTGTATACCTTAAACATATACACTATAATTTATCTTTAGAAAAGAGCTAACAATATATTAAATGGAACTGGACAGGGTCTCACATAGGATAATACAAGTAGTTATGTATTTTGCAAAGATTTATTTTTGAGTAAATACCAAGATTGATTGCAGTTGTAATTCACCAAAGATTTCTAAAAGTTGACTGCAGAAATTTAGTTGATTTCAGAAGTTGATTGTTTTCCACAATTAACTTACTTACTTTGGTATGATAATAGTTGATATGATGCTGAAACACTGATACTAATATTCCTTCAATATTAACAATTTAAAAACAGTGGATGTTCCTCTAATCAAACAGAAAAAATAACCTATTTTCATTTTGCTTAGAATTAATGATGGCCATTTGATATGGAGACACTGTAGACAAGGCCATGGGAATTATAGCAGAAAAAGAGGCTGTGTTGTATGTAAAGGGAATGCCTACTTAATTTACATGTGAAGGAAGTGGTTTTTCCTTTTATTTATTTTGTTTGTTTCTTTATTTCCTTGTTTTCCCACTATAGCAGTCAGAGGAAAATTTCAACCCTAACTGTTCATTTTGGAGCTATTCCAAGCGCACCATGACAGGCTATTGGTCAACACAAGGCTGCCGGCTCCTGACAACCAACAAGACACACACTACTTGCTCTTGTAACCACCTGACCAATTTTGCAGTACTGATGGCACACGTGGAAGTTAAGGTAAGATACAGGCCAAAAAAATAAAAATGCTTTAGCTTAAAATCAGGTCACTGACTGTAAACAGTAGTGGCTACAAGAGCTGTCTCATTTCAGTATTTTTTGACTTTCATAGTAACTCTGTCTAGGAACCCTTAGGCATTCAAGACATATCCTTTTGGATGAGTCATAAAATTGAAGTTTGCTGAATAAATTTCTGCTAGTTCTCCGCTTTATTTTGTATAAATAAATGTCAGAAAATAATTTATAAACATGGTAAGATAAGACGCTAGGTCAAAGGCCAGTAAGATGGGATTGGGTTAGTCAAAGACTAAAGAGCTGCTCATAGGATTCAGTATACTGCAATCGAACTCACTCAAGAAAGGAAATGATAAGCACAGTACACAGAGCACAGTAACTGTACACGAGGTCCAGTAACACAGAGGGCTTGGCAGACTCTAACAGAAGCAGTGAGTTCTGCTTATTTGAGAGGACGCTGTACTAAGGGAAAATCCAGGTGATAATGCACTTTGCCCAGTCAGGCACTGACTCACCTGGCTGCCAGTCTCTTCCCATGTATAGCGAGGCTCGAGAGATGGATGCCATGAGTTTGCACTGTGAGAGACAGCTGGCAGGGCTTCAGGTATCAGCCCAGCAGGACAATGGCACAGAACAGGGGTGTGATGCAGTGCAAACCCAGGAGTCCTAAGCCAGAAAGCTCAGATGAAAGCACTATGCAGGTCAGTGAATCAAGGGAGGTAAGATTGATGCTGAGATACTCAGTTTAGGGAAACATAGCATGTTTGAAACTTTAGTTTTTGTTCTAAGCAGTTCAGGAATCACCGAGAATGCTGATTTCTTGCCTCTCTCATCGCAGTAGGTCAGGAACCAGGGTTGACTCAGATCCATATGTGGAGTCCAGCCAATAATTGTAGCTGGAGAAAAACTAGATTTTATACACTATGTGGCATTAGAAAACAGCTGCTTTTAAAACTTTCAAACGTGATGCTCAATCCAAAGAATATATTTTTCTAAAAATTTTTGAAGTTACAAACTAAATGAGTCAATTACAAGTAAAATCTTAAAATACAGTTTCCTATGGGTTTCTTCAAATACTTTTGTAACTTAACTTACATATTTTTTAAGGTTGTCTTAAAATTATTAGTCTTATATAATTGATAAAAAATTATTTGTCTTTAGAACTACCACTGTTATTTTTCCTTGGTAAGGTGAAATGCTCATAGCATCAACATTTTATGCAAAATTCAAAGCTTCATTTTCGTAGCATTTTATATTGTAATACCTCCATCAAGATTATTTGATATATAGAGCATTGTAGAAAGAAAATGAGTACTAAAACCTTCAATTGGCTCTGGCAAAAACTGAACATTCTTTTATACAATTAACTAATTTTTTTTATTATAGACATTAATGTTACTTAGCTGTTCAACATGAGTAATTGGCAGATGGTATTTTCAAGGCAGTAATTTTTACAGGCATAATGAATTGTGAAATAACATGGAATTTTAACCTTACTATTCAGTTCAGCACATATTTGTTAGTATGTAATGCAATAATAAATAATAAAGGATGCTGCCTTCAAGACATTTACAGTTCTTTTTCAAAAATAAAACAGAGCTGGGTGTCGTGGCACATGCCTGTAATTCCAGCACTGGGGAGGCTGAGGCAGGAGGATTGCTGCAAGTTTGAGGCTAGCCTGAACTACATGGCGAGACCCTGTCTCAAAAAAATAAAACAAAACAAGCAAAGAAACACAAACCCGTGGTAAAGATAAGTCAGATAAATAATTAGATTGTAATAAGGTAATAATAAGGGTGACGTTTACTGTGAAGTTTAGAGTTTATACTTTCTCACAGTATACTGTGAGAAAACTGAAAAAGTCAGGAAAATTTCTTAGAGATGATGATTTACAAGATGTAAATAAAGACATTAATGAATTAGCTAAGAAAGTTGTGTAGGCTGGGGATATAGCTCAGAGGCACAGTGCCTGCCTGGCAAGTGCAAGGTCCTGAGTTCGATTTCCAGTACCAAAAAAAAAAAAAAAAAAGAAAGTTGTGAAGAAACAATAGCATGAGAAAAACATGACAGATGTTATATATCACGGTGTGTTGTGCATGGTATGAAGAGCTTAAATGACCACACCGTATGTACAATGTGACTGCTTAGGAGTTGGAGATGAGCTGGTAGAATGCGACAGGGTGGTGGCCACGAAGGGCCTCATACAGAGATTCAGATGGGCTTCACATCTGTAGACCCAGGGCAGCAGCCAGGATGGATGGTCACACATCACATGTCACGAATGTCTAAATATTTACTAGCAACAAGGAAAACTGACGGAAATGAAATATAGTCTAACCCAGGAAAATTTAACTTCATGATGACTGAGAGGACTCAGTCCTGAGATTTGTAAATACTTCTGAGGTACAGCTCAGCGCTAGAGCTTGGCTAACATATCAAGTCCCTAGCGTCAGTCTCCAGCACCGCCCCTCCATGTGTAGACTGAATTTAAAGTTCTCAGAATCCGCAGATTTCTGCACCCAAACATGGCAGTGTGGGATGCGCCTACCCCTGACTCTGTCACTGCAACAGTGTGCTCCTTCAGAACTCCGAGGCCCAGGGAGGGTTCCCTTTCCAAGGGCTCAGAGTTAACGTATTTGTAAGTCTCTGCAGTTACTCTACTGGCAACTAAGAAATAATTGCTAGATTTCTTGTTTTTTCTTTTTTTGTGTGTGTGGGGGGAGTACCAGGAATTGAACTTAGGAACTCACACTTGCCAGGCAGGTGCTGTGCCACTGAGCCAAATCCCCGGCCCAAAGGAATAATCTTTTTTTTTTGGTGGTAGTAGCGGTACTGGGTATTGAACCCAGGATCTCATGTATGGTAGGCAAATGCTCTACCACTGAGCTATACATTTAAGCCTAATTGCTAGATTTCTAAACAATCACCTTGCTGGCTCACTTTGCATTTTATATATTAATCCTTCTACTATGTGGATGATAGATGTGACAACTGTTAGACTACCTGTATGCTGACAGTAATTTCAAAAGTCCTCATACAGGAAGTGTAGGGTGTAAACTTCAGCTGTCACAGTGGAAATGAAAAGCATAGTTTATATTTCACATCTACTTAGGACATAAAAACACAATACCTTGGTTATGGAGATCGATAGATGAGTTAGCAAGAAGAAAATATATACTTGTGACTTCTTATCCCCCTGGTGTCAGTAAAAATAGAGGAAGTATTAATGTTCAACACACTTTAAAATGCAAAAATGGTGGCAAAAGTTTTACCTACTTTATGTTGCTGATACAAATCCCTTCATCCAAAATTTTCTTTGACTAGAATTTAGAGATGGTCGGGTATCCTAGAGTGAGACTACACCCACGTGCAGTTAACAACATACAACCACAATTTTCTTAGCCGTGTTAGCACAGTTCAGATTTTGGTCTTCAAAAGTATATAAATCCACTTTTGTCAAAGCTTCACAAATTTATCTACTTGAGCAACATTGGCTATACTCACAAGTGACAGATTTAAATCTAGAATGAGTTAGTCTGGCTATGGGATTCCACATTTCAGCCTAGGGAATAAACTCAGAAAAATGGATCAAATTTCAGGCACCAACAAAATAAATATTTTTTCTCAGTTCATTACCTAACAACCTCTTCCCAATCCATTATATGAGAATCATGACCATGAGCACTATTGTGTGTCAACAAGAGACAAAACAAATGAAAATCAATATTTTCCTTTATCAGCCAGTCACACAAGACGTGTGTCTTAGAGTTTTTATATTACAATCTCTTGTGATTGCCTGAATCAGTCCTATTTTGATGCCACAACTGGTTTGACACTTTAATGATCAAAGAAAAACAGAAAATAGGAAAGTGATCATTGCTAAAACCTAAAAAGAAATATGCTAATCAAATTTACATTATATCGATGTCTAAAATGGAACACTAATTTATTCATGAACAATGAGAAATGTAGCAGCCAGTTGGAGCAGATATTTATATGTGCTACTTGTTGTTTTCTGAATAGTAGAATATCTATAAAGGAAACAAAATTACATTGGAAAATTCTGTTCAATGAATTTGGAAAAAGAGGAAGAAGAGTTTGCTGAATAATTTTGACTGCTAATAACATCAAATTGTAGTGTGCTGGTGGGTCCATCTTCTCTGCAAGTCTCTACCTGTGTCCTCACTCACCCTTACCTGACACTTACCTATGTTGTCTCTACTACTCAGTCAGCATTTCCTTCATCTTTTATCCACATTTTAATGATTTCCAGATCTCTGTCTCTGTATCTTGATTTGATAAGACTGCAGATGCTTGTCAATTTGCATTTTGATTATATCCTAGTAACACATTATGAATTGAAATATAGAAAGTCAAAAATAGATTTAACACACCTAACCTAGGGCCGGGGATATAGCTCAGCGGCACAGCGCCTGCCTGGCAAACGCAAGGTCATGAGTTCAATTCCCAGTACAAAACAAAACAAAACAAAACAAAAAAACACCTAACCTAACACAAAGACTGTTTTATAATAAAATGTTGACTACCTTATGGAACTTCCTGAATGTTGTAGTGAAAATGAAAAATAAAATGGTTGGGTGGTTTTAGAAAGTGCCAGTGGATGTGTTTTAGGTACAATGCCATATGAAAACTGACAAAATACCCAAAGAATGCCAGCGGCGCAGTACATGGTAGGGTATCAGTTGTTTACTCTCTTGACCATATGGTTCAGTAAGAGCTGCAACTTATTTCTACTATTTAGAATTGTGACAGATATTGTACCCCAGATTGCTAGCCTGGGATCAAAATTTAAAATTCAAAGTACAGTGTCCATCAATTGCATTTTGCTTTCACACAATCATTGTCAGAAAATTTTTAAGTACAATGACGATAAAATTTTAGGTCAGCTGGTGGACTGAAGCAGGGGGATTGCAAGTTCAAGTTCAGCCTCAGCAACCTAGCAAGTTAGTGAAATCCTACTTCAAAAGAAAAATATTTAAAAAGGGGCTAGAGATGTAGCTCAGCACAAAGGCCCTGTGTCCAACCTCCCATATCACAGAAAGAAAAAAAACTGTAAGTCAGACGATGGTAATTTGGTACCATGTATACTTAGACGTATCTGTAAGTGTCACCACGCTAAAACTATGCTTTCGGTATTCTTCAGACTGAGCCTTCTGCATCTTAGTAAATGGCTACTCTGTTCTCCAGTGTGCTCCGGCCCTAAACCACGTTTTGCCTTTGTCTCTTTACACTCGGTCCTGTGCGAATATCCTGCCAGATTCAGAATCTGGCCTCTTCTCAGCATCTTCATCGCTATGGCTTAGGTTCAAGTCCCTATCACCTCCCCACAGCTTTGTTTCTGCTGTAGCCACTTAAGTGGTCTCTCTGCTTCCCCCATATCCCTCTTACATGTCTTCTCAAAATAGTTGCCAAAGGGATACTTTAAAAATGTGGGGTAGGTACTGTCACTCCTCTGACTGGTTCACAAAGAGTAATTCTGTAAACCATTGAAATGCAGGTTTGGTACTTTCTGTCTTTGACTCAATCTCCAATGACCGCTTAGCTCAGTAAGAGCAAACTGCGAAGTCCTGGCCCCGGTTAGCATCCCTTGACCTCTCTTCCTCCTCCTCCTCCTCTTGCTCCTCTGACGTGACCCTTTCCACAGACTCTGGTTAGGCTTGAAAGTCTCCCTCCCCGGTCCCCTGCAGATAGCCGCTGCCAAGCATCCTCAAGGCCTGCGAGTCTTCACACACTGTCACCCTCCCCATGAGGATTTCCCTGACCATGTATTTAACCATTTACATTACCCCATCTGCACAAAATGAGGCAAACCAGGTTCCATGCCTCAGGGAATTTATAACTGACTAAGGGAGAGGTGGGTTGACAGCAGCTATTGACTGGGGTGCTACTGGAGATTTTAGCCAGGTCAGATAAGGCAGGTAAGAGAAGGTTTGCAAGGGGTTGCTTCCAACAAATTAACTCAAGGTTGCTACTGGGCCAGGAATGTGAACACTGGGGCATTTTCTTGTTTTCACTAACATTTTTTTCTACAGAGTAGGGGATAGTGGACTAGTGTGGATTTCGTTTTGTTTTATTTTCTAAATTTTAAGTTTTCCTAATTTGATTATTTATTCAGAATCATCGAGCTAGCACTAGAGCTCTAAATAAAATAACAGTTGTAGTCATCTAGTCCTTAACTCTCCAACTACATGGTGAAACAAAAAATGTAAACATATTTTAAGTTAGATTTCCTGATCACCCGATCCTCACTATGTTCTTCAAACTTTAAAGTATAACTAAAACAGATAAAAATACATGTCTGATGAATACTTAATAAATTTACTAAACTACACTTGTTTTAATTCATTGTGGTTTTTTTATACCAAAAATCAAATATACTTTGAACACTGTTTTTTAAAAACTGCATAACAATTAAATGCAAAGAAAATTATACTTCAGCTAATGAGTGATGTATTTCTGTTGGGGAATATTTTCAGTGAAGAAACATCTATCATTTATTATAATTGGATATGTGAGAACTGTTCTGAAAAATGTCATTTTGCACTTGGTCATCACATAGTTCATAAAGCAGCATTGCTATTCTACTAACTTACTGAAGATTTCCCAGATTTTGTCAATAATAAGTAATCTCCCTATATAAATGAGGATTACCTATTGTGTCAATGGTTTTGGTCTTTCTTTCTTTCTTTCTTTCTTTCTTTCTTTCTTTCTTTCTTTCTTTCTTTCTTTCTTTCTTTCTTTTCTTTCTTTCTTGGTTACACTGATACAGCAGTTCATAATTTGGAATTGGCAAAGAACTTAAGAAAACCTAAATTAATATTTTGTATACAAAGGATATTTCTGTTGATATATGGAAAACTTTTCAAAGCTTTGTTCTGATTATTTATGACATACATATAAAATATAGCTAATTGAAGTTTTTTTTAAAAAACATTGGAGCTTTTAACCAACAGTCAGATGTAAACTCATCTCACAGTCTCATTTTATTTCATTTCTTTCACCAGTCTTGCATTCCATGGAGTAACCATACTCTGAGCATCTTGCTTTTTCTATGAAAATTACAGTTTTTAATATTTTACAAATATTACTATAGTGTATATTTTCAGAAATCTGTACATTTGGTCAAATTTGAAGATTGTATCCAGTGTTTGGCACATAACCATATGCAGTAAAAGTTAACTTTCTTTTCATGTGTTTACAAAACACTTTTGCATGTTTCTTATTATTTATAATCATCTCTGGAAATATATTTGACTTCTCCAGATTATGACTTTTCCTGTTAAGGATTATTTTTTGTTCTTATATGCAATCCCAGTGTTTCATATATGTATAGAACAATTCTTGACTGAATGGATAGAATCCATTAAAACAGAATCAGTGTCAGATATTGTTATGTGACCTCTTGCATGTCCAATAGACATCTTGATTTTCGTAGTTTTCATTATCGTTTTAAGTAATTGTAAGATTTATATTGCTTGTGTTCTAGTGACTTTTTTGTTTGTTTAGAAACCACAAAACCAACTGCTGTGAATAGTTATCTTTAAATTCTCAATTATGCTAAATCCGGAAGTTCTATCTCATCTACTTTTACCTTCTCAGTGTTGGTGCCATAAACCCAAGGTGGCAACACCACTGGTTAACTGTTTCTGAGTTCTCTCTGCTTCTGTTTTCTAAGGAAACATACGATTGTTTTCTTTTTTTGGTCACAAAAATAACCATTCCAGAAATTTAAGTAGTGTAATTTTGTACTAAACAGAGATATTGCTTGTGGTATTTTAAAAACCTTTCCATTAAGCTTTTTTAAAAAATCACCTGAATGTAGAATAGTGATTGCTGGAGCTTGCCAATGGATTTGAACTAAATCCAATCAGTTTCAAACTAATTGAATTAACATTTCGATCATGGTTTTGTAGAGCAGGGTAGTAAACTATTGAGAATAAGGTCCTGTAATTTTTATTAACTAGCTCTTTTACTCAAATTATAATTCCCTGGGAGATAATAAAATAATCTTTCTACTCTATACTGTGAGTTCAAATTGAAACTGATTTTTATTATCTTTAAAGGATTTTACTTTCCTTAGTTTAATGACTACAGTTATGCTCTCACTCTAATCCCAACCTCTCCCCAGTCCAAGGCTAGGCATGAATTTATTGCACAAAACCAGTACATTTCTTTCTTAATATAATATCGATCCAAAGCAGTCACAATTTGGAAATGTTTAATTCCATACTATGGAGTTTTTGTGTTGAACATTTTAAGGCTAGAGTTTTTCTCCACCAGAGAACACACTAGGTAGTTTTATTGTTGTTAGACTCTGTAATTCCATGTGAAAGTACTTGTTTTTCAGAAAGAATATTTTCATTTTTAAAAGTTAAAACAGAACTATTACTTTAGGAGTTTAATAAATGGATTGCATGAGTGGAAAATAAAATAGCACACAATGCTAAATGTTGCACAGTTCCAAAATTTATGTATTCACTTTGCAATGTGCTATCTCATGTATGATGGGATTAGTTGGTAGGTGTATGTGGACACATATGTATATTTTGCAATATAGGTTATCTTTATATTCAGTTAGACATGAATGTTAAGCTTTTTGAGATAATTTGGCATATTTATTCTGGCTTCCTACACACCTAGGTCTTAACAATTTATTATGTTCTACAATTGGTTAATTTTTTGCATGGTCCACCAGAAAAAAATCCCATATACTTAATAAAAAAAAACCCACAGCTGCCACTTTCACCACCTTCCAGATTCACCTGGTCTCTTCCTCGTGTACCAGATACTGGCAAATATATTTCTTTTAATCTCCCAGGTCACAGAAAACATTTAGCATTCCACTGAATTGTGATGAGAGAATATTCTTCCCACCATGGCTCCTGGAATGGAAACCTCAACTCTTGTGCCCCAGTGAACCTTTCCTGCCACAAAGCAGGAAATGGAGGATGCTGCCTCCATATTGCTTTTTCCCGTCTCTAAGGGATGACTGTTTGCCAGAGCATCTTTTATTTTCTTTGGTAAAGGTGGTATGAGGAAGAGAAATTACTGAGAGAATAACAGGAAAGTTCTATGGATTTTCCCTTTTGCTTATCTCTGTATGGGTCAGGAAGAAAGAAAAGGTAAAGCCAGAGATAGAAGAAGGAGTGCTCTTTGCATCCGTTTGAGGAGGGGAATAGTCACTTCGCTCATCATATGTCTTCTTAAGTTCATGAAAGGAGAAGATATATCCAAATTTAGTTGTAGAAAAAATAGCACAAAATTATGGATTTGAAGAAAACCATTAATTATTAATTATTATTATTTTTTCTATACTTTTACAGAACTTTTATAAAAGAGCTGTGTAATACAATGAACACTAAATGCTTTTTTTCTGAATTCACAAGTAAATTTTTACACTTCTGAGTGTCACTTTCTACATATGTATTATATTTGGCTATTTTATTCGAGGTTTGAAAGTCAAAAAATACTTGATATTGTGCTATTTTCCAACAAGTATGTCTTAAAAACATTCTCTCTACCATTAACATATACATGATATTTATCAGTGACACAATATTATTACCTAGTATATAATTTATATGTAAAATTTCCCAATAGGTCCAATTCAGTCATTGTTTTTTCAAGCAGAACCCAGTCAAGAATCATGTTTTGCCTTTAGCTGCCATGACTGTTTAGTCTTCTTTGAAGTCTTCTTGTTTCTTGTTTTGTTTTTTCATGAAGATGACATTTGGTGGAATCTACATCATTTCATCTATAGATCGTTACACAATCACGATACTTATTTTTTACAGGAATACCATGAAGTAGGTACTGCATCCTCTCCATTTCACTGAGAGATTCTAATGATCTTACTAAGTTTGAGAACTTAATTAAAGTTACATTGTACAGGAAAACTGTAGAAATATATTTGGGAAATTTGTTGTATAGTCTTAATTTCGTTGTAATATGTTAAGTGCACCTTTAATTTGTTCTTCAAAGAATTGAATACTGTCATTATGACAAGAAAGACTTACTGTCTGTTTAGTGATATCAATAGGTAATCAGCAAAATCAGCATTTTGTGAGAAATATGTCCTTGATCTGGTAGAGGATGTTGTGGAAATACACAGAGAACCTTAACTGCACCTTGAATGGTCACACAAGATGCCCCGTGGAAGTGAAGTAATTTTTTAAGACAATTTGTTTAAGCAAAAAGAGACTGACAGAGTTTTACTAGTAGTAGAATATGAAATAAGAATGAGGTTTTTTTGTTTGTTTTGCAGCATATTATTTTCAGTAAGTTTCATATTCTAATGTACTGAAGATATAATTTCTTTGATTTTTATTTTCTTTCTTCCTGAATGGTAGCAAAATTTTAAGCAATAAGAGACCTAAGATCTTTCCATACACAATTTGGATCCTAATACATTTTTAGGTTCTTCATCATCTTTAGTTAATAGGCTTGACTAGAAGTGGAAGCTAAAGATGCATCTGCTATTCTGAGGAATATTTCATCAGAAAAAGCAATGAAGTACGTGGAGATTCTAAAAAGTGAAGACTGAGTGAGGACTTCACGTATCAGAGGGGCTCAGAATGTCACAAGATCTGCAGTAACAGGGGTGAACATTTTCTCTTTAATCTCTGCATAAATTTAATTAATCCATGGCATCACAATGGATATCAACATCACAATTTATAATGTTCCCAAATTTATAGTTTAAGAAAGTAGGAAAAGATATTAAAAATCAGGAAGCTTAGGTTCTTGATTCCCATTCTTTAAGTAACTGCCTCTTGTTATCAGGCAAATCATCTGAACTTCCCTGTTCCCATTATTAACTGGTCAAACGAGATTGATAAAAAATTTTATAACATTGTTTTTGCATTATTTTAGGGATTAAGTGACAGAATCTATAACAAGCACTTGGCAATTATTAAGTTTTCTGAAAACATTGTTTGTTAATTCCCCACTTATTTAGCTGTCCTCAGAATCTATACACTTTTGATTCTGTAGACAGTTTACTCCTAAATTCCAAATAATTGCTTGAGTTTCTAAAAAAAATTGAGTTTACCTACCTCTATTCACATAAACTTTCCTAGAAAAAAAGAAATTTAGACATATGCTTTGCCTTCTTTGAGAAGTGAAAGACTACTTTTTTTCCACAAAGAAACTGTCAAATAATATATGTGAGAAATACACTATCATAACTACGTATGTTGTTACATATGTTGGCTCAAAGAATTGGTGTATAGACATTGTGAATTCCCCAGTGTCGGTATCACCCAATTTAAGTACAAGCGTAAATCAATACTAAGAATAAATAATTTTTCATCAGTATGATTTTTCATCATTAGTGAGATTATTTTAACATTGCCTGCCTGAGGAAATTAGTTTTTACGATTTTAGACATAATGGCTTTACCGACCCAATTTGCGCATGCTTAAGAAAGCATAACCAACCAACCAACCAACCAACCAAACAAACAAAAAACACAAAAGACTCTCCATCCTAATGTTGGTAAAAATATTCTTAATTGCCCATACTGTTCTTGGTAAGAACTAGTTGAGATGTTCACTAACTGTACTCTGTTTATTCCAGGTCACAAAATTTTACTTTATTTAGCAGTGAGACTGTTCACTGATTTTTTTTTTTCTTTTCTCTTGGCCAATTTCATTCCACTGTGTCTAGTAAATAAAGTGATAAAGCTAGAGAAATACTAGACTCTAGAGGAATTAAGCTAGATTTTCCAGAGTAGTTGTTTATGTACCATTGTAAGGTAGGCAATTAGGACAACTTGTAAAAATAAGATTTTAAAATCATTGGGACAAAATATGGCTGAACTAAACCTCTTTTTTCTATTTGTTATATACAATTCAAAGGCGTACCAGTTTAATGTACCATTATAATGCAAAAAATGCAATCTAAAGATCTATAGTGGGTTGTTTGTTAATTGAAAAATCTAGTTCTTGGAATTTTTATTTTATTTTATACTTTTCTTTTCTTGTAGTACTGGAAGTTGAACCTGAGACATTCACACTGAGCTACATTCCCACCTTTTTTTTGAGACAATCTCACTAAATTGTTCATTATAACATATTTCCTTCTCTTTTTCTTTCCTTTCTTTTTTATAGAGATAAAACTGAATAGAGTAAAAAAAAATGATGATTAATTTTGACTTTCAGATGTACTCCATTGATTCCTTGTGTCAGTTCAGTGTGGGACAGCAAGCTAAACATCTTCCCCACCAAAGTATTTGAGTATGGAATATTTAGGATTCTACTTAGGAGCTTTGCTTCGGAGCTCTTTTAGACTGTAGGGATTAGTTCCCTGTACTCCCAAACTTCCCATCCACCTTGTATCTGCAGGATTCCTGCGGCAGACCAGTTGTTTGTCTCTCAGATCTTTCAACCTGTGACTTCATTGTATTAAAATGGCTGTGTCCAAACTGTCCATCATTTTTAAACACTTCCAAGCACTTTGAATGTTAACATATGTTAAAAGACTATGAAGGATAATGGATATTTATTTGTTTGTTTGTTTATTGTGGTACTGGCGATCAAACCCAAAGTTTCTCTACCACTGAACTACATCCCTAGCCCTTATAGTTTTGTATTTTGAGATAGAGACTCACAGAATTATCCAGGCAGGACTTGATCCTCCTCCCTCTTCCTCCCACGGTGCTGGTATTACAGTTGTGCACCATGACGCCCAGCTGGGGTAATAGTTTTAAAGCACATCTTTTTGCCTTAATGAAATTAAAGTTGAGAATTCTAAACATGGCATAGTTTTAGTAAAGATAAAAGAAAGTCTTGTTTAACTTGACTGCCTTTTTCTAAAGACTTTTTTTTTGAGAAAAGCCTTAAAATTAAAAAATGAGGCATTTTTACTGTGTGACTTTTCATCCTAAGCTACACAGAACTTCAGCTCGGGAAGAGTCAATTCATCTTTCTCCAGGTTGCTCGTAGGTTCTTTAGACATCAGGAAACAGTTTTGGAGAAACATCATATAAATTTCTGTCTTATTACACTATTTTTTTTCCATTCTCCCTCCATTATTTCAAAATTAGAGAGACACAGTTTTTGCCTCACAGTTTGAAAATATATTCTACAGAAAGCTGGTATTTTTAAGATCTTTTTATGACCAGCCACACCAATAGCTATCTTGCCGGTATATGCTTCAGGATACTATCTTCTTCCATTTCTAGAATGTCAAAAAGCTCCTTAAGTGCTTCTGCACATTTTGAAGGAATTGAAAATGTGACTGAAATTTTCATTATGAAACCTCAATATCACAGTTAAGAAAGTGACATCACTTTTTATCATTATCATGCAAAGTTGTATGGAATATTCAGTACGTAAGAATTATTTTCTTTTCTAAGAAGTGCATAGGCTGAATGGAATTTCCCAAAATTTTACTTTTATCACAGTCAACTATGCAGATAGGGGAATAGAATCTACTTTATATTTTTAAGTTTCTAAGTCTTTAATATCATATAAAGCTTTTAAAAAAATCTTCAGAGAGCTTAAGAAGGTAATTTGAAACTTCATTTTTCACATTAAAAGAACCTAGGAGCTAGAGCAAACATTATTTTTCCCGCAATTCAGTATGTCACAGTGTTCTGTAGAAATCATGAACACTAGTAAGATCTGACTAATTCGGGTCTGTGGTATGTCCCCTAACTCACTGGTCATCACAGTTTACTTCTCCTGTTTCTTTGACCTTTATGAGCTTTTAGTTGCAATCTCTGAATCAGGAAAGTAGCTGTACTCAGGTGCATTAACAAACAAGACGCCTAAATAATGCTGCATGTTTATTCTTGTGGACACAGTTAATTCAAGACCACTATTTTCAACTGAGAATTGATGTCACTTGGAGTAAAGTAAAAGCTTTTATGAATTGATTTATAAAACTTGCCTGGAACATCCTAGATTTATGAGATTAGGATCCTGGATTTATGAGATCAGGATTCTAGACTTACCTACATGTGCATTCCTATAACCTTTCTCCCATGCCTAGTCCCAGATTAATTTTACATATTGCACAATATGCTTGGATTTAGTTTTCTCCCTTCTCTAGTTTCTTATGTCCTTACATTGTATCTTTAAAACCACACAGATGGTTAATTTTTCTCTTCAGTATTCATATAAGATCTGGTGATATGTTCACTCATTGTCACCACAAAACTCTTAGAAAACATAATCAGTATTCATGATATAGAACTGAAGTAGCAATCTTGACAGAAATCATAACAGTTGTTTCACAGGCAAAATCAAAGTTGAGCTCAGGATCACAACACACCTAATTTGCACACTTGTGTCCCATTACCCACAATCATGCAATAACCCATGATCCAGAAGTGGGAACCACGAATCACGATCATCAACATCAATAGTCAGGGAAAATCCACTTGTGTTCCTACACGATTTGGGAGGCAGAGGCAGGAAGATTGCAAGTTCAAGGTCAGCCTGGTTTACATAGCAAGATCCTGTCTTAGTGAACAACAACAACAAAAAAAAAAGTAGAAGAACATCAACATGACCACTCAGTAAGTGTAAGAATCAGCTGGGCTCGATAGTATATGCCTGTAATCCCAGCACTTTGGGAGGCTGAAGCAGGAGGATTGAGAATTGAAGCCCAGTCTGGGCAATTGAGAGATTTGGCAAGACCCTTTCTCAGAACAAAAAAATATAAAAAGGGCTGTGAATGTAGCTCAGTGTGAAGGCCCCTGGTTCAATCCTCAGTACTGGAAAAGAAAAAGTAACTTCTCAATGTTGTATCCATTTACACTAAAGATGGTGTTCACCCTCTATTTTTAAGGCTGTCATATGGATTTCATGTTTTTCAAACCTTCTGCAGTCATCTCTGAAATCCAGGCCTTTTCATGTCATGTCTTGAAGAAGACTTTTATCAAGATGTAAAATTTCAGAGCGAAGACTAGTACAATATCGAGCACACCTGGGCCGTTGGTCGTTCTTTTGCTGACCCTAACTGTCCTGTGCACCACTGGGATGACCTTGGGCAAAACTCCTTGTGCTTCGCTTTCTTCATCCGTAAATTGGAGGAAGTAGTCGTAAATTACTGTTAGTCTTTTGTAGGGTACCCTAACAAGGTAAATAAGAAGTTCTAACAAAATGTGACATTTTGAAAGTCACTTATAAAAAATAAATTTAAAAAGAAAGTTGCTTATTAACTATTATCATTTTTAAATATTTTATTTAACTCAGAAATGTAGGATGATTTTTTTTTATTTCATTTCTAGCTTCATTTCCTGCCTTTACACATACCCCAGATATTCCAAAAACCTTTTTTATCTACTGCTTGATCATTTTATTTTCTTTAAAAATTTGAACTGATCACTAGTTACTTTATGTTTAATCAAATATAATGTTTCCCTTCTATACCTGTATTTAAATTTAACTTTCATTAGTGTAAGGTTCTTAGTTCTAACGTTTTTCTCAGTTTCCTTTGTTATGATAATTGTGGATCTGGTTCACCAAATTTGGTGAAAAATGTTTTTTAATTCACGCCAGCAAAATCTCACACACCTGAAGAGTGCTCTGTATTATGCTTCTGTAAGTAAAATGTTTTCACTGAGTAAGTTCTATTGAATCCAAAGGACAGTTGGATTTGAGTGTTTTTGTAGACTCTTACTGGCTAATATTTCTTTTTTATTAATGAAAGCTTGAAAATAGTTAGATTTATTTTTTATTTGATACAATATTTGAAAACTTTTGGTAGATTGTGCTGGTTAATTTACTATTAAGACTGTAAGAGGGCCGGGGATATAGCTCAGCGGCACAGCACCTGCCTGGCAAGCACAGAGTCCTGAGTTCGATTACCGGTACCACAAAAAAAAAAAAAAAAAAAAAAAAGACTGGAAGAAATGAATCCTATTGTCCTTCTTACTGCACTACTCAGTGACATTCACCTTGTTCTGCAAAGGAAATCTCAATTTCTCCACACCATTGAGCCCTTTACTTTCCCAAGAGCTTGTGAGGTGGCCTTTTTGCCTGGTGACCTGGTTCCAAGATTTAGAGAAATGCCAAGAACTTATTTCATAGAGTTCATGCCACATTTATCAGAAAACAAGCTTTTTGGAATCCTGCTGGCTTCAGTGAAATTCACAGTCCAAACCCGTGTTTTACGCTTATGTGATGTGTTGATAGTAAAGCAAATGTTCATACATTTGCATTAAAAACGCCTCATAGTCACTGTATTACAAATATTTCACAACACGGTATGTTTAAGAAGCAATTTAAAAATCGTATTATTGTACTTTAACAAATGTGGCTGAACTTTAAATTCATGTACTATTATGCACCAAATTATGCAGAAAGTAAAACAGATTCTTGATAATTACTGGCCTACAGTTAATAATTATTATAAGGTGGTTTCTCAACTAGTGTCTGAAAAACTCTTTTAAAGGTTTTTTTAAACAAATAAAAGCACCTTATCAGAGGAATTCAAACTTTGTACATAGAGTTTGTGTCTCATGTAGAAATATTTATGTAATTAAAATGAAAAATATTTTGGGGGCCGGTGAGATGGCTCAGCGGCTTAAGCGCCTGCACGGCAAGCGCGAGGGCCCGAGTTCAACTCCCGGAACCCACATATGAAAAAGGGGCCGGTGATATCGCTCAGCGGCACGGGCACCTCCTGGCGCACGAGGGCCTGAGGTCGACCCCCCGGTACCCACAAAAAAAAAAAAAAAAATGAAAAATATTTTAAGATCTATTTCTCTGGCTTGTTTACCATCTTTTTTGATGATAAAGTTAGAAATCTGCAGACTCCCTCATAAAGTATTTTCTGTACTCTCACTGAGTTTTATTTAAATCATGAAGCAAAAGTCACATTTCTTTATTCCATGAACTTGGTCTTTGTTTCATTAAATGCATGAGTGGCTTTCACAAAACAATTTTTCAAGCCGTCTTTTCCCCCATCACCCTTCTGTGGCATTTGAGAACTCTGTCAGCTCTCCCTAGTGACAAAACAAAGCAGATTGGGTGGAATAAAAATAAAAGGAAAATCAGAAACTTTCTTTAGGTTTTACAAATCATTTGGCATTTTACATGAGAGGAGAAACCTTATAGAAGACTAAAAAACAAAATTTTGTTTTTGTAAAAATTTTCTTCTAAAGAGGAATTGCTGGGTTTCCTGAAATTACCTTGTGATGAATCTTTCTGCCTTTGTCCTCTCAGATCTTCTCTCATAACTCCCCACCTTACCTTAGGAAGCTAATTTCCTTCAAGCTTTTTATTCTTGGTTTATTTTTTTGTTTTGTAAAATTTCCAAGCATTCTTTATAATAAATTATACTGGTTTATGATATAGGTCCTAGAAAAAAATTTTAATTGTACATCTTTGTTATTTGATTTGTCTTTTTTTCATAACTTAAGGAAGAGTATATAGATGAAATTGTGCCCCTTCCTATTTTATACTTTAAAAGTTAATACACAGTAACGAAAGGGGACTTCAGGTTCTAAAGTTAAAGTATCCCTTCTTTGGATGCTATGGACATTTCATGGCTTTAATATATTAGTAGCACAAATATTAATAATATAAACTGAATTGCAAATGTTATAAAATGAAATTAAGTAATTCATTAACTAGTTGGAATGATGCTTGGTGTCCTTAAATTAAAATAACCTTAACATTGTCATTATTATTATTTTTCTGATCTATCATTTATCATTCACAAAGACTTCTGGTTATTTAAATGAAAGTTGCTTTTAGATATCAAAAAGAATCCAGACCGCGTTCTGATTAGACAAAGAAATAAAAAAGAAATATTGGCTTCTTACTGTCACATATATTATGTTAATTATATTACTCCTATGTGGATGGGGCTTCTGGCTTACAGAGGTAAAAACAGAAAGTCCCCAGCTTATGACTTCCACGTATCTTTCAACCTTGAGATGCAAGAGTAATACACATTCATTAGAAAGCATACGTTTGAATTCCGAATTTCTGCCTTTTCTGAGGTTCGTGATGCATGGTATACTCCTTTTTCAGGATGCTCGGCCATGGTAGCGAGCCACAGCTCCAGCTCTGCTGTGCCAAGCCCACGCTCTGCAGGGTACTCCACTGCTAAACCACGATTTTCAGTAGGTTTCTTAGTCACTTTCTTGTCACTGGACGAAATACCCAACAAGCACAACCTAAGGAGGAGAGGTTTGTTTCGGTTCTCATTTTCAGTCCATGGTCAGCGGACTCCAAGGCAGAACAGAATGGCAGAGGGCCCTGGGTGGAGGACAGCTGCTCGTCCCGTGACAGCCAGGACGCAGAGACAGGAGAGAGCAGCCGGCAAGGCCTTTGTACCCTTCTTTGTCAGTCCACTGAGACCCAGCTCTTCCCACAAGGCCCCTCCCTCAGCACATTTGGCCATGGATTCTTCAGTGGATTATTCCCCTGGTGAGCAGAGTCCTCTCGTGACTCAACCACCTTCCAAAACCCAACCTGCGAACACACGGGCCTTTTGCAGAACGTTCTAAATCTAAACCATAAGTAGGTTGGTGTATTGAATGTATTTCCACGAACCATATTTTCACTTGAAGATGGGCTGTCCAACACAACCCTGTCAGAAGTTATGAAGCATCTCTAGTTTGTCCAAGTAACAATGGGAGTAAGAAGGTAAAATCTTCCAAAGGTTATGCAAATGTTGTCTCATTTGCATCTATACTTTTAGCTTTGTTTTTTTTTTTTTTTTTTTTTTTTTTTTATTTTAAAGAGAAGAAAAAACAAAACAAATCAAAAGAAGAACAAATTTTCAAACAAACATAATAGGAGGGTAACAATGGTTAATACATTACGTATTACTATCTTTAAGTTAGTTATTCAGGACACCAGACATTAGCATTCAATTGTCCAAACATTATTGGCACAAACCTTACTCTTCAATGAACTAAGTAAAAATGGTAGTGTATCTATCTTAACCATCTTATATATATATATATACAATTTTTTTCCCTTTCCCTTCTTTCTTTTCCCTATTCCAGTCTAGCTTTGTTTTTATGAGTGTTTGACAGTGTGACATTTCAGGATATCTTAAAATATTATGATGCAGTGAATTGTCATTCTTTAACTCTAATTTTCTTTATCTGTCATCGTTTCTCAAAATTGCATTTTAGATATATGTGTGTGGCTTTTTTATGTCGTTGCTTTTTTTTGTTTGTTGTTTGTTTAGACAAGGTTCTCACTATGTTGCCCAGGCTTGATATGTTGCTTTAAACTCCTGGGCCCATGCTATCCTCCTGCCTCAGCCTCTCCAGTAGCTGAGACTTCAGGCACTACCATTGCTATATCCTCAAAATTTTAGAACAGATGATTTAAGAACCAAAGAGTTCCAAAAACTGTGCCTTTGGCAATATGATGCAAGTTGTAGCTTGTAATTAAAGAGGGATTCGTTTTTTCAATCAACACAATAATCGCGAGCATAGTATACTTTTTTTCCTAGGATCTGAGGTATTGCTGATCAGGAACAAAGAAATGTCTCACTCTCCAGGAACTTATTTTCTAGTGGGGAGGGATAGAAATAAAAATAATTAATAAAATATATAAGTAAGTTTTAAGAAAAAAATAATGCAGGAAATGCAATAAAGAGAGAATGGGGAAAAGTTGTTTGTAATTTTAGGTAGAGTAACTTCAAAAAACCTCTGTGAGAAGGTGACATTTGAATGGAGTACTGAAGGAGGATGACAACCATGAAAGTATCTTTTGAAAGGCATTCCAGCCAAGAGGACAGCAAATGGCTACACCCTGGGACTGTAATGTCCCCGTTATATTAAAGAACAAAGCTACCAGTGTGGGAGGAATGGATTGAATATGAGAGAAAGAAATGACAGGGATTGAGATCTTACAGGATTGTGTGGGCCTTTGTAAGGATTTTGGTTTCTATTTTCTTTGAGATGAGAGCCACTATAGCCTTTAATCAGATGAATGATGTCACATACATTCTTTTTTACCTTTTGATTTAATTTTAAAAGTTTTTATTAGTATGTATGTGCAGTACATAATGATCACATTCATCACAGGTAGTTGGTACCTGTATATGACACTATTTAAAAAGAATTTCTGTGCTCTGCTGAATATACAGAAGGGGGTTTAGGGTCAAAGTAGAGAGATTATTTAGGAATCTATTTAAACATCAGATGGCTTCAACCAAGTTGGTGCAGTTGAATTGATGAGAAGCTATCTGATTAAGAAGATAAAATGTACAATGTTTCCTGCTGGATTAAATGTTTTTCATGAAAGAAACAGAGCAATCAACACGACTTCTAGGTTTTTGGCCAGAACACTTCAAAGAATAGAGTTGCTATTTACTGACATTGGCAAAACAGAAGGAAGATCAGATTTGAGGGTTATGGGGGAGAAGGGAGCAGAATGAAATCACTTTTGGATGTGTGATATCTGATGCCTTACTAAAAACATCCAGATGGAGAGTGTACGGATCTGAGAGTTTAGTTCTAAAGATGTGGTACACGAGGTATGGGACTATAAAAATCCAAAAGCAAGTATTTAAGGGACTGGAGATGTACCTTAGTTCTAGAATGCTTGCCTGGAAAGCCCAAGGCCCTGGGTTCAGTCTTCAGCACGCGCGCGCACACACACACACACACACACACACACCTTCAGTATAAAAAAAAAAAAGCATTTTTATGTGTCATGCACAGATATAACCTGGAATATAAGATTAATGAGACGGATATGATCTTCATTCTAAAGGTACATAATTTATGTGATTGAGGTATATAATGCTTGCGAACCCAGAACCTCTGAAGTAGGAACGCTTTTCCATTGCCGTATTGTTACAGCTATATCCTGGAGTTTTATTTAATTGGCTAACCTCTTGAAGGGAGTTTATCTTTTCAACCACTAACCTCCTAGAAGTTCAGTTCTGCAGACTATTATACAGTTAACAAGGCTCTTTAAACTTAATGTCTCATATTAGTATCTAATGTCTATTTTTCTTTTCCTCTTATTGATAAAATTTTAGCTTCTATCCCAGTACTGTGTACATTTAGATGGTCTGTGTTGACGTTTTACAAGCTAAACAGTCATAATGGAAAGGTGAATTCATCACGAGCCTTCTGCGTGCTATGTTTGAGTGTTACATACTTTTACTACTGACATTTTGACATCTGCTATTTTTCTCTCAATGACTCTGCATGGGGTTTTTGAAGGGCCTACTAAGGCATAGAGTAAAGATATTTATAGTAATGCAACTACCCAGATAAAAATGGAGGGTTTTGCTTGCTTTCTTTGCTTTTTCTTTCTTTTCTTTTCTTTTCTATTCTATTCTTTTTCCTTTCCTTTCCTTTCCTTTCTTTTTTCTCTCTCCTTTCTTTCTCTCTTTTCTCCCTCCCTTTCTCCCTGCTTCTCTCCTTCCCTTCTTCCCTCCCTCCCTCTCTCTTTTTCTTCCTTTCCTTTCTTCCTTTTCTTTCCTTTCCACTTTCTTTTGTGTGCAGCTGTGTGATTATAAGCCTTTAAGATACATTTGAGAATGTATCATTCCTGCCATTTTCCTCATTACTGAACCCTGCTGTGTTGAAAATCTGTGCTAGATACCTGATCACAGCATTTTTCCTTTGAGTCAAAGAAGAGAGTAAATAGATTTCCACTCGGAGCACTAACCACTATCCTCTTATACTAGAAGTAATTTAAGTTATCAGAGGCTAAACACTGCTTTAGTGATATCCCCTGGAGAACAAAGCAGTTAAAACAAAATTTCTTATGGTTTTCTTTAACGATTTGCACTTCTTATGAGAAATATAAGCAAGAAATATAATTGAGAGTTATACAGGAAATATTTCTAACCTATTTCATTGCCTGGTCTAGTGGAGGTCTTCATGAATGACAACTGGGAAGTCATATCTGGTAGTATGAAAAGTGTTTGGATTCAGATTACAGCATGGTGGCTCATTTATAAGAACTTTTACATTAAGAGTGATCTCGAAAAGTATGAAAAAACAACTAAAGGGGCCGGTGAGATGGCTCAGCGGCTTAAGCGCCTGCCTGGCAAGCGCAAGGGCCCGAGTTCGACTCCCGGATCCCACATACGAAAAAGGGGCCGGTGATATCGCTCAGCGGCACGGGCGCCTGCTGGCGCGCGAGGTCCTGAGGTCGACCCCCGGTACCCACAAAAAAAAAAAAAAAAACAACTAAAAACAGAAGACTTAGATATGTATTTTTTAAATGGCCTAACCTAGTGGGGAAGATAATTAACATAGTTACTTCCATCTTAAAATAGACAAAAAAAGTATGATCTACACAGTTGAAAAAGGTATCAGAAATACATCTGTTTGTTTTCTATTAGAAATTCTTTCATGCACATTACTATACTTCTAATACCTTTCTGTATAGCCATAAAATCAATGTCACTGATTTATATCTTTTAAATTTTTCCACACATGATACCATACTTTTTAGATCCTTTTGCTTGTTGCTTTAAAAGCACATATTAGATTTTTGGAAAGTATCCATGTTTGTAACTTTAAATCTAGTACACTGATTTTCCACTACTTTTTTAGAATAACATAGAATAACTTGCTTATTCATACTTTTTTGGTAGAAGTTAGGTATCTAGAGCTTTGCAGCAAATCCCAAAACAAAAGAGGAATAGACAATCATAGGCAATTTCTCTACTCTGCTCCATTCTTTTGGCATACGGATGTGTTGGGCCACCATGAATTTTAAAGCTTCAAACAAGTCATTCTGGATGGTGGCAAACTGCCATAGGGTGAACATCGAGTTTTGAATCTTAGGATAAGGACAGAAATGGAATAATGTGCAGACCATAGAACAGAGCAAATATGGAGGTCATAGGATTTTTTAATGGAGGCTGAAAAAGGCAGCGTCATGAAGTACAGGTATAGTGTTCATGAACTTTTTCTTGTTTCTGAGCTCTACTATCTGCTTTGTGTTGTTATTGGTATAGTGATTCTGAAAACTTCTTTTCCATCTCTGTATAACAGGCTCTATTAATTTAAACCCCTTCAAGGATCTAAATTCTTGATCTCCTTAAGCCATTCAATATGAATATAAATCCAGTGACTATCCTCATTCTTTTAGATTTTCCCACTAAATAAATGGTGCACATATATGGCTATTCATCAGAATTAACTGGGGATTTTTATAAAAATGCAAACTTTTATGAACTCAAGTTGAAAATTCTGATAAAGTATTTACAGGATGCAGGATTATGTATTTTACATGCAAAAAAATTTCTCTAGGTGATTCAAAACCCAGTAGAGATACCACTTCCCTCAGTGCAGAGCTTAATCTTTGAATAGAGTATACCCCATCAGGAGTTGCATAAAAAAATAACCTAAAAAGTAGCACTGGTTAAAAGACCAAAGCTTTGCCTCGAAATGTTTGGCTAGGCTTAAGCTGATCTGTTCCTACTATTTATATCTTGAAATATGTGCACTAAGAAAGCAGGGAACACTACTGACATCCCTGAACTGACCCACACCTTAGAGAAAAGATAAAATGCTTTACCTATGGGAGAGAAAACCCAAATAATTGACTCATTTTATTCTTTGTAGATGTGGAAGACATCTAGTATGTTATTAAAATCATGTTTCCTGAATCCAGACCCTTTATAATTGGTTATGCACGACTGCAACTTACCGTCTTTTCGTTGTGTTTGCAGCACAGTGACGCAGTCCACGACCTTCTTCTGGATGTGATCACGTGGGTTGGAATTTTGCTGTCGCTTGTTTGTCTCCTGATTTGCATCTTCACGTTTTGCTTTTTCCGCGGGCTCCAGAGTGACCGGAACACCATCCACAAGAACCTCTGCATCAGCCTCTTTGTAGCGGAGCTGCTCTTCCTGATCGGAATAAACCGAACTGATCAACCCGTAAGCCCCCTGCACTGACATTTGTAAAGGATCTCTCCCTTCCCGCTTGTCCATACCGCCAGTATTGGAAACACCTGCAGTCACGGCCGAAATTAACCTTTCTTTCAGCTGATAGATAGTAATTTTCATATCCTATTCAGCTTTTATTTTTCATGTTCCATTGTCATAAGGAAGCAGCCCATGTTACGGATGAGATGTACATTTCTTTTTTCTTTATTTATATGTTTGCTTATGACAGCAGTTTTTGTTTTTCTGCAAAATTGTGCAACAGATACAGAGATTTTCCATGCAACCTCGTCCTGCACATGTGGATGGCCTTCCACCCTGCCCCCCATGAGGGGTGTGCCTATGACAGGGTGAACACGTGTTGACACATCACAGTTCCTCAAAGCCCACGTGGAACTCGCTGTGGGTATTATACATTCTACGGGTTTGGAAATGTGATTATCAACACATACCCGCTCTTAAATAACACAGCGGCTGAAAATCCTCTCTGCTTCTCCTATTCATCCCTCCTTCCTTTCTAAGCCATTTCAACCACTGAGTTTTTTTTTTTACTCTCTTCATTTTTTTGCCTTTTCAAAAATGGCATACGGTTGGAATTATGTAGGATGTAGCTTTTTCAAATTGGCTTCTATCACTTATATATATTTGTTTTCTCTTTGTCTTTTTTTTTAGCACTGAATAATCTTGCAGGGTATAATATACCACTTTATTTATCCATTACCCTAATGAAGGCCATCTTTCTTGGTTGCTTCCAAGTTCTGGCAGTTATGAATAAAGATACTATAAACATCTCTCTATGGGTGTGTTCTCATCAGCAATCAAGGAGATGGATATTTCTTCAGAAATCCTGTTTCATAATCATGTCTTTCTAAAGAACTTCATATTTTTGTTACCCTTTTAGTTATGTGTGTGGTACTGGAATTGAACCCAGGGCCTCACACTAAACTACATCCCCACCCCTTTGTTATTTTTACTGTCAGTAATAGCTCAGTAGCCCAGGCTAGGCTGAACCCCACAGTTCTACTTCAGCCTCCCAGAGTACTGGGATTACAGGTGTGTGCCATCACACCCAGGTTTCATTATATTTTTATTAATTTTTAATTTGTAGATCTGAATATTAGGGAGAGTTTAATAGGATCATTTAGAGAATAGCAGCATATCATTTCTAATAGACAATTGTTATTTTTTGAGTATTATAATGTACCTCTAAAACTATCTGCTTGTCAAAAATAGTTCTACAATCTGCATGTCAAAAATATTTTTTCTGAGTGTCATATTTTAGAAAACAGTATAATCTACAGGTCAGTTTTAAGACATATAAGCTCTTCCTATGTTTCATGTGGCACTTTTTATTTCTTGGATTCCATTCATTTCTAAGTGCCAACCTCATTCTTTACCACGGCTCACACTGAGGAAAGGAAAGGAAAAGAGAAGGAGAGAGGGGAGAGGAAAGAAGAGGAAAGGAGAGAGGGAGGAAGAAAGACCGAGAAAAGAAAAACTGGAACAACACTAGCTGATTGGGTTTTGGTAAAACTGAACAGAATATATAAATAATATCTAATGTATAAGACTGGCTTTATGCCTATTCGTAATTGTTACGAGGCCCTTTTGGTTTACTTACAATTCATGTACATAGTGTAAGTTTGTTCTTGTGATTAAACTGCAAAGCAAAAGAAAATTTTTGTTTTATAGAAGACTTCAGAGCATAATAAAGAATCCACTAACTTAATGCTATACTCCAGTATGTGTCCATACATATGGAGTACTTTATAATTAAAAAATGCGGTTAGATTCATGTCTGTGATTATGTATTCATGATTAATGACTGTAAAGGATACAATTATGGTGAATATATTAAGTGGCTATTATATACTTACGTGACAGCTTTTCCTGTAAATTCATGTAAATGAGTAAGCAATCAAAGTGCACATTTCTTCCCCCCAAAAGTAAAGCTGTATCATAACAAAAACTAATAGTTTAAGTTCTAACTTGATAAAGCAGTAAATGAAAAGTTATATTATTTTACCAGAATATATCATTTTATTCTTCTGTTAACCTGTGATTCAGATGCCGTGTGATTTCTTTTCATTAAGAAATCATTATTTTTGTTTCCTGATGTTACGCATGGTATCATGAACTTCTCTGAACATCTCATGCTGCATAAAACTAATTTCTTGACAAGAAACATAAAGAATAGTAATTGATATGGAAAAACATGGGTAGAACACAAGTTAGCTGAACTTTTCTTTTATTGCTAGTTTGGTGTCTTTAAGACTTGAATCCCTCTCATCTCTCAGACATCTGACTCCCTCAAGTCTCCTCCATTATCCTCCTTCTAGCCCACTGAAAATGACTTGTAGTTGACTCATTACTTAGGGATCATACTCGTCTATACTACTCTGACCACATTTGTAAGTTTTTGACCTTTCATAGTAGGAGCTATCGATTTTAGTCAAGACTTCCTATAAAAAGGCAGAACATAAAGGAATGAGAATTTCAGGAACTGATATAAGGATGGGAAATTAGTAGATGGTTGGATGAAACTTATAGTGCTGTGTGGTTCTGGAGTTTGAACTGCAGGGCATTCACACTGAACTACATCCTCAGCTCGTTGTTGTTGTCGTCGTCGTTGTTGTTGTTGTTGTTATTTCTTCATTTTTTAAAATCTTGAGACAGAATCTTGCTAAGTAGCCCAGGCTCAAGCTTGTAATCCTCTTGCCTCAGTCTCCTGGAGTGGAAGGATGACAGGCATGCACCACCGTAACCGTCTATATTTTTAGAAAATGAAAAGCTGTCTTTTTTGACCAAGTTTTCCTAGACCATTAGTTAGTACAACAGCAAGAAAAAAAAATTAGAAAGACACTTCTAGAACCCTTTATTTTAACTAGATCCATTTATACATTTGAACAGACTAAAATTTCTACTGCCACCTTCAATTTTTTTCTGAAGTAAGGCAAGCAAGAAATAAACAAGCAATCATTACTAACTGATCACCTCAAATAGTCATTAACATCAATATTGTTCAATTATAATAAATTTTATTCCTCTCAGTTTCAATGTTTCTCTTTCCTTTACAATTGAAGAATTTAGGGGTTGGGGATATAGCTCAGTGGTCAAATGCTTGCCTGGCATGTGTAAGGTCCTGAGTTCAATCCCCAGCAACACCAGAGAGAGAGAGAACTTAAGACTCTTTAGATTAAGCTCAGTGGCAACTATCCATGGGCACTTAATAGACTTTTTTCCTAATATGTCACAATTTTTCCTTATTCTCATAGTGTGGTATCATCCATAAGCCATTAAAGATATGTCACATTTACTTAGTTTTGATATTTGTGCTGTAAGAATCGTATCTCAGTGATTTCCCTGCAAGTCTATTTGATATTGCAGTATTGATAGATATCGACTGTAGTTTTATGCAGTTGACAAACAGTCCCCGTGGTAGATATTTGTCTGAATGTTTATTCCTTTCCCTAGATTGCCTGTGCTGTTTTTGCTGCCCTCTTACATTTCTTCTTCTTGGCCGCCTTCACGTGGATGTTCCTGGAGGGTGTGCAGCTCTACATCATGCTGGTGGAGGTCTTTGAGAGTGAACACTCCCGCAGGAAGTACTTCTATCTGGTGGGCTACGGGATACCTGCGCTCATCGTGGCCGTGTCAGCCGCAGTGGACTACAGGAGTTACGGAACAGACAAAGTGTGAGTGGACTGTAGCTTCCTTTCTTTCCCCCACTCCTCTGTGAATCTAGTTGAAACAAAAGTGTTGGATTTTCTATATTTGATGAAGGAACTAGAAAAATAAATGGTATTATCCAATGTCTGGTTATATTTTTGTTAGGACATAAAAAAGAAAAGAAAATTCTTGAAACTCAATAAGTTACTTTTTTAAAACAGGACATTTTTCTACATCACAGCTGAGTAATTGGAAGGATGATAAATTTATTATTTTTCAGGGCACTGAGGTATTGGTCCCAGGTAGAGCTAGCTAGCTCTATAAACAGCTGTGTTATCGCAGGATGGACTCTTCCCAACACTGGTGGCCTTTCTTCTTCCTCTAATTTCAGTCCTAGTCACTGGAAAGCTTTTCATATCTTCAAAAGGAAAAATGTAGGAGCAGGAAAGCCTTGTGTTTCTTTTCTTTTTCCTACATGGGACTGGGATAGGCATAGTGGCAAATTTTATTTTCAATATGACTTTAAATTGGTGAAACATATGTAGAGAGATGTCCAGCACACTGGAAAGGAGTTCAGTTGAAAATGCTTTTGTAATGTACATAAATATAACATTTGAGATCCTGAGAATGAATAAAAGTTTCAGTACAAGAAAGTAGAAGGAAGATCAAGATGGAACTCTGATAAATGCCCACATTTAGGACACAGACCAAAAGTGAAAATAAAGGTAGAGAAGAGGTAGCAGAGCCTCAGAAAGAATTGTGGTATTGTTAAGGAAAGTGAGAATAAGGTTTCAGTCCTTTCAAAATCAGTGGTTATTTATGTCAAAAATAACTCAAGTAGGATAAGTACTAAGGAAAGATCACTTGACCTTTGCAGGAGCTATTTTCAGAAAGTGCTGGAAGCAGAAACCAGCTTGGAAGGCATGAAGAGATAAATTAGTAGTAAGAAAGTAGAGACTTCAGGTATATCTATTCCCTGAGTAATTTGGTGGAAAAACAGTAAAAATATTAGTTCAGGTGATTATAATAACAGGGGAGGATTTTTAAATACGAAGCCTTAAGTACATATAGGGTGAGAAGAATCAAGTTGATAAGAGATTACTGGAGAGAAAAAGATCAAATGCCCCATTGTGTTCTGTGTATATAGGCTGAACGAAAGGGAAAGGACGTGGGCCGTGGTGGTGAACCCGTGGCACACGTGCTGCAGCCAGCAGTCTGGTATCATTGAAAGCTCTAAAAGGTTTGCCGTCACTGGTCTTGGTGCTGAATGAAAGGATATGACTAAACACGAGATTAAGAAGACCTTGATTTAGTATTGACATCAGCTTTACAGTTCATCAAGTACATGATATCCATATTACAGATGAGAAAACAAGGACCACATAAATTAATGCCTCGTCTCTTGTTATAAAGCTAGATTTTGGCAAACGTGTGGTATACCAAGTCAGGTTTACTTCAAGTAAAGTAAGGTTTTTTTTTTTTTGTTTTTTTTTTTGTGGGTACCGGGGGTCAACCTCAGGACCTCGTGCGCCAGCAGGCACCTGTGCCGCTGAGCGGTATCACCGGCCCTTTTTTCGTATGTGGGATCCAGGAGTCGAACTCAGGTCCTCGCGCTTGCCGGGCAGGCGCTTACGCCGCTGAGCCATCTCACCGGCCAAGTAAGGTATTTTTTAAAATAATAACATGACCTTTCTATTCTGAGTCGGGTGTGAAGGAAAGAATGGGCTAGGAAAATTTTAACGCAGAAGAATGTTCCCATCCAGGAGAAGATGCTGGCTTCTGTTGAGTGAATAGTTGAGGTCACATTGAAAGGATAGGAGATTTGAAAAGCTTCGAAAGGAGCACTATGGAAAGTGTGCTAAGGAGCCAATCAGACATTAATAAAAAGCTTTCCAAGCAGCAGCAAAGGCTCAGATGAGGTTAGATAGCATCAATTTGTGCAGAAGTTAATAAGCCAAATTTCATGACTTTCTGCCATGAACCCTTTTAATCAATAATCTGGACATGCTGGAAATAAAGCAGCTCACTTCTCAGAAATGAGGATTCCTAAAGAGGTAATGACCAAATTAGGACACCAGAATTATTGGGAGTATACTTAAAATAGCATATGTGTTGGTGCATAGAAACAATATGATTAAAAGGTAGCCAAAAACATAAAATAAAATAAAGAGGAATGAAACAAAAATAAAATTTAAGAAAGAAGACCATCCAGAAACTGTTATTTTCTCCTTCTGTACAGTTATGGGCTATATAAAGCCATTTGTCTCAATGTTACTAATAACAACACTTTTTAAATCCGAATTTGTGAGTTGTAAATCAAATCTGAGTTCATTCTGTAGATACTAGCTGTGGAAAAGACTAGAATTAGGGAAAAAAACATGATTTGAGGTTGTCTTTAAAGATATCTTAGAGGACAAATGTTAGATTGACCATACTTTTTAAAGAATACCTTTAGTGATATAACTCACATATCATAAAATTCACTCCTTTAAATTATGTACCTCAGTTCCCTCTTACATGTTCACAGTATTATGCACTCATCACCACTAATATTAGGATATTTTCATCTACCTAAAAGAAACCTATTAACTTACTGCCCTGGATCATATAATTTTACATGTTGATTAATGCATTTCCCATTAAAAATTAAGTTGAATGGTATATGTGACCCTACCCTATTTCAGATATTGTTAAGTAAAAATTGTTCTCCAATTTTTCTGTCTTGAAAGTCTTGATCTGCTTTTTTGTTTAACTTTTTTTTTTTTCTCCTTAGGCATTTATAAATTTTCCTATTACTGAATGACTCAACTTGTTTGTTTTGTGTTTTAGTCATTCATTTTGAGACAGATGTCACTTTCTGGATCGTCAGAAACTGTCTATTCTTAACTTTGTTAAAGCTTTGGCTATTGTTGCTTTAATTTCCTGCACTATACCTGGAGAGCCTCAATTACTGACATTATTACTTTGTAGGAATAGAGGCTAACTTATTTCCCAGGCACTCACTGAAACAAATCTTTTTTTTTTTTTTCTTTTTTTTTTTTTTTTGTGGGTACCAGGGGGTCTACCTCAGGACCTCGCGCGCCAACAGGCACCCGTGCTGCTGAGCGATATCACCGGCCCCTTTTTTGTATGTGGGATCCGGGAGTCGAACTCAGGCCCTCGCGCTTGCAAGGCAGGCGCTTACGCCGCTGAGCCATCTCACCGGCCCAACAAATCTTAATAGTTTAGTTTTGCAATGACGATTTTCCCCAACCCAAAGAATACCAAAACAGATACTATAGAAATAAAGGAGGATAGGTAAAAGAGAGATTAGATTGAGAAATTTTCATTAAAATTCTATAAAAATCAGGCATGAAACATTTTAATATGTGTACACATTTTAAATAAATCGTCCACTGAAATACCTTCAGAGTGAGTAGGAAAAATGTTGAACTTTGATTTTTAGGAGTTCATCCAACCATCTATACAGCAATGTTTTGATGTTTTGCTCATTGAAGGATCAGGTATTGAGAACAATTACTCAGTCACTGTGTGTTTATTGGAGAAGCTGAAATGAACTATCATGTTTCTACCAGGACTTAATATCTTGTCAAAGAAAAATATAAACAATGATTTTTCACACAACTCACAAGGTTTCTGTACATAGAATTATGTATCTTGGTCCTTATTGTCTTATGTGTCTTTGTGGTTCCATTTTACAGTACTGTCATTGATTTCATTTTATCTCACATGGTCTTTGCTAGGCCTTGCTCACTGCATAACTCTTCTTTTCATGTACCTCTGCTTACTCCCTTGTTTGTTTGCCAGTGTTGCTGCCCTATGTGCTATGTTGATTTTTTTGTAATTAAACATGTAAACTTACACTAGCCAGAATTATGGAAATATTGTCAGTTATTTTCTATAAATTCTTATGAAGTTCAAAATAGTACATTTTTGTGTCTTAGAAGTCTTTTTTACTTATCTTTGGAACTTCATGATTCCTAAATTTTATTTCCTCAGTGTCATCTACTTACAATATATCTAAAATAAAATTATTTAATGTTTATAACAATAATCCAGATAGTAGACATTTTTCCTTTTTTTCTCTTACTTTGATGAATTGTTTCATTATACTAACAGTGAAGTTTAATATTTGAGACCTTTAATAATAACAGTAGTAGCTTGAATTTCTAAAAAGTAGACAATCATAACAATGGCAAGAGATAAACCTAGAGATAAAATTGTTTTATAAGGTAAATAAATGTTATTTTGATACCGATAGAGGTAACTATCATATTCCATCTCGCTGGTAGATTATGTGATTTTCTATGAAATATTATTAGGACTGTTGAATTTATTATTATGTACAAAGCATACATAATTTGATTTTGAGATGTTCAGTTTGTCAACTTGCAATGCTTGTAAAGGAGTCATTATTTTCTGATATTTAACAAAATCATATTATCTAAGTAACACATACCTAAAAATGTACTTAAAATAATATTTGGCCATGATAATCTGTCATTTAAAATTCTATTTAAATAACTAAAATTATTTTTTTGTAGATAACCTCTGCTAGTGGACCACAGAACTGTTAATTGCACAGTTAATAATGAACAATTGTTTCGCTTTTATCTCTATTTTTGTATTTTCTCCTGATTTCTCACACATTCATATGGACATTCAATGAAGCCATTCAGTGGAATATTCTCAGAAGATGATTACAGCAAAAGTTGGCATTGACTTAATAATAAATCAGAGCAGACTCTCTTGGCTATTCATTGCTACGTATTTTGGCTTTAAAAGCTGAAACCGATCAGTTCACTCAAACTTTAATTACCTAAATATTATCCAAAATTGCAAGCCTATTAGAGTTAATTTTTATTTAAAGAAAAACAAATCAAATTTATAATTTCTAGCATTTTCTTCCTAATTTCATGTATACAACTGAAAAAGCAGTGGGTACCATCATGAGTGGATTGGAGAAAGATAAAAGAAATGGGAGTCAGAAGGAAGGGCAGCACTGGGGAAGGGTAAAGTTCAGAGAATAACCTAAGAGAGAAATTATGGGCTGGAAAATTGATAAGGTGTTTCTAAAAGATATAGATTAAGTCATGAACATTTATAATCAACCAGAAATTCTGGAGTACTATAAGAATAACCAAGCTCTTAAAATTAATTGCAGTCAAATTTTATGATCTGAAACTTGTTATAAATCATCTATGGAATCATAATTTGTCTTCCCAGCTGGCTAGATTAAAAGAAGCTCTAAACGCAGTGTTCTTTGTTAGTCATAAGCCCCAAAATTCCATATGTTCACTTCATCAGCTAACCAGCATAAGCAGAGAAGTGATTATTGATTTTTTTTTACAAAATACTAGATTGTAGGATTATTCAAAAGACAGACCAATAGGAAAAATTAAACTTGATAGTATCTGATAAAATATTTACAGGATTTTTTTTACATGGTTGTTCATCTAAACATTTAAACCTACTCAAAGAAAATCATATTTTGATTTGGAGTATTTCTCAAGCCATTATCATATGACATTGTATTATAACATTTCATTGACATTAAACAATTTTATTATTTGTATTATCATCAGGAATGTTCAATTATAGTTGGGCCAGTGGGAATAGTGGCACATAATAAAAAAAGTATGTTTGAAAGACATATTGAAGTGATCAGTCAATATGTAAATGGAGAATACATGTGTATATTTGTATACTATAGTATTAAAACTCAAGACCATGGCTGGACATGGTGGTACACGCCAGTAATCCCAGCACTTTGGAGGCTGAGGCAGGAGGATCACTGTGAGTTCGAGGCTAGCCTAGGCTACAAAGTGAGTTCAAGGCCAGCCTGAACTGCGTAGTGAAACCCTGTCTCAAAATGACAAAAAAAAAAAAAAAAAAAAAAAACACTTCAGACCGTGTTTTATGTGTATGTGTATGAGAGACTCGTATCATTATTTTAGCACCCAGGATCTTTATCATTGGACTTAAAATTTTGTCACTCTACTTAAGAATTCTTTGTTGAGCATAAATTTTTGTTATAAAATTAGCTATACAAAGAGAGTGTTATTTTTAAAATGCAATGAAATGTTTTACCTACAGTCACATGTTGGACATGAATTCTGTTGAAACCAAAGCAGTAACTTCCACAGCTGTCATTACATATCCAGTGATCACTTAATATGAAATTACTTCATCCAATAATATGCCTATAATAAAAATGTTACTGTAATGATATTGAAGCCCTAATGTATTATTGGCTGCAATATATAACACTATAGTTAGCCACCACATTGATCCAGCAATTCTACTCCTAGATATTTACCCAAGAAAAATAAAGCATAGGTCCATATAAAAATGTATAGTAGTGTTAATAGTAGCGTTATTTATGTTAGCCGAAAAATGGAAACATGCAACGTCCATCAACTGATGAGAAGATAAATAAAATGGGATATATTTATATGATGGATTAAAAAAAGGTAAAACATAGATAATAAAATGTTATGTTAAATGAAAGAAGTCAATTGCAAAAGATTACATATTGGGCCGGTGAGATGGCTCAGTGGCGTAAGCGCCTGCCTTGCAAGCGCGAGGGCCCAAGTTCGACTCCCGGATCCCACATACGGAAAAGGGGCCGGTGATATCGCTTAGCGGCACGGGCGCCTGTTGGCGCGCGAGGTCTTGAGGTCGACCCCCCGGTACCCACAAAAAAAAAAAAAAAAAAGATTACATATTGTATGTTCCCATTTATATGAAATACCAGAATAATGAAATCTTTAGGGTAGGAAGTACCGTGCTTGCTACATAGTAGTGAGAGTGGGGGCGGCCTTGTGGGGACAGACAAGGGGGAGTGACTGTTAAGTACGGCTTGCATTTTGGTGTAATAGAAAGGTAAAATTAGGTTATGTTAGTGGTTTCACAGCTATTATGTACACTCAAGACAATTCAGTTGTATACTTTAAATGAGTGCTTTTTGCATATAAATTGTATTGCAATAAAACTAGGTAAAAATAGTAAAATTTTCATTAATATCAAGAGATGATCTTAAATTCAAGAAGATTTGATATTTTTACTTTAGACATGTTTCCATAATCCGTGCTTTATAAAAAGCACATACATTTCTCATCTATTAATTGAGAATTTATAATGAACTAAGCTATACCTTTATTTGGGTTATAACATAAATCTTTATTCTCTCCCAGAAGCATCCAGTAGCCATAGGGACTTTGGAGTCAAGTTGACTAGAATTAAATGCTAGTTGCCCTGAATTTCACTTTCTTATTCTGTCAAGTAGTGTTTATTATAAGGACCTTTCAAAACTGTTGCAATGTTTGAAACTGTGTGTTAATGTATAATAAGTACATGGATGTGTATGTGTGTACATGTATATATGTATGTAAGTATTATGTGTGTAAATTGTCTGGCACATGTAGGCATTTATTAAATTGCAGCTATTATTACTGGTTCTAATATTTGGTTGATACAAATGACAGAATATAAACTTTATGATCAGCAGCACTTTTTAAAATTATAAACTAAATTGTATTAATAAGCATCCAATTTTGAGAGTAATGGTTGGAACTCTTATTAGTTTATGAAAGATGAGATTATGGGAATTATGCCAACATGTATTAATAAATTACAGCCAATAGTACTATTCTTGCTTTTGTAATCCCTCGTAAGAATGGAAGATGTATTTTGCTGGAGACAATGATATGTTGAGGATATAAAGGCGACATAACTTACATTTGATATACTACAGCTAGTTTTTAATTCTAAGCAGCGTTGCTATTTTATATTACTTCATAAACCTTTGGTTTAACAGGTAGACGTCTGCTCTGATATGAATGAATTAAAACAGCAACAAAACACAATGTCCCAAATCATCTTAATGATTCTACCTTGCTGACTTTCAATAGGGAACTATGCTGGGGTAGTGTTACTGGTATCTAAAAATATTATAAAACATGATTTGGGTGACATTTATGTATGTTGGATAGTTAGCGTTACTATTTTTATAAAAAAAGAATTATGCCATTTCACATGACTGATGATAAAATGGTAAGTAGTTTAGCAGAAGAACATAAACCTTAGAAGTGTGGTTTTTCTATTCTCCTACTTTGAGAAATGAATTTGCCCCATTTTGAAATATTAATTTGCTTCATTTTTCTTTTTTTTCTGAGTAAAAATGAAGATAGTGCATGTTGGATAGGTAATTGACTTATCAATGGTAAGATGATACTGGTATGAACACCTTTATTATTAATTTCAATGATGCTTCTTGTATTTTGGAATGAAACTATTGTGGAGGAGAATAATAATGTATCCCTTTGGCTTACCACTAGTTCTATCAAGCATTCAAACCAATAACCTTATATTAATTCAGTAAGACTTCATTATGTAACATGTAACAGTATGTTGCTTTTATTATTTGAAAAAATGTGTTACAAAAATAGAAATTGAAAAGCATATCTGTATCATATAAGTGAAATAAAAGACAAGTAAAGGTCTATAGTATATGACAACTGCTCCTATTAATTCTAGAATATTCTTGGTATAGCAGGAATTTCAATATTCAACTAGAGATGTAGTACAATTAGAATACATTTGCTTTTCAACTTTGACTAAGTTATTTTTGTTATAGTACTTCTATAAAGATAAAGCATAGTTATATACATTATGGTTGGATTTGATTTTTTTAAAAATAAGCACCTGAAATTTAAAAGTTAAACTTTTTTTTTTTTGTGGGTACCGGGGGTTCGACCTCAGGACCTCGCGCACCAGCAGGCACCCGTGCCACTGAGCGATATCACCGGCCCTTTTTTCGTGTGTGGGTTCCAGGAGTCGAACTCGGGCCCTCGCGCTTGCCAGGCAGGCGCTTGTGCCGCTGAGCCATCTCACCGGCCCTAAAAGTTAAACTTTTAAAAGTAAATTTAAAATTTAAACAAGAATGTTTATCAAAATTCCTAATTTCACAAGTAAAAATTGCTTGGTGGAAAAAGTCAATTTTGTGATAAACAATATTCTTCAATAGCAAGTCAGTTTGGCCAGTTGTGAGGCAAACTTTATCATTTTTAGGTGATAAAATTTTTCCTCTAGCATTTGTCTTACTGATCTGACTCTTGTCTCCTCTTAACTAGTGGTTTTGAATTGTATTCAAAAGATACAGAGTTGCCAGATTTCTAGAATACGGTGAGGTGGGCGTACACTTGAACCCCACGTAGTATCACACTAAAGCCAAGGGGAGTCGTTTCAACATCGGCACAGAGAACTGGGGCGGGAATCATGGGAATTTTTAAGATAGGTAATGCAAAAGAGATGGCATACAGACAGCTTTGAGAAAGCCAGCATGCGGCCAAAAACAGCAGCAGGTGGGGCCATATGGCAATCAAATTAGAAAGCACATCCTTGCCACAGAGCCTTCCAGGAGGGAGTGACGCCCGAACAGTGCCCCTCAGTACATTCTAAGTGTGTCACACCGCCGCTTTCACTGTTCACTTCTGAAAGGAATTCAAATCTATCCCACCAAATAGATATTGAAGAATTTCCTTAAAGTATAAGAGTAACTTCTCATTTCACTTTCGTATTTAGACGAGAGAATTATACCCAAAGTACATTTCCAAATAAAGCATTTGCTACACTGAGATTGTTTGCAAAGAAATAAAGTTTTACAAGGCTAAAATTTCATGACATTATTTTATTTAAGCTTAATATTTGGTGACATGAAAATTTTGTAATTCCGTTAGTGTAAGACACTCATTAGGAAGGTAATTAATGTTATTTGTAGAAGATCTTAATCTGTAAAATAACTTTTTTCAGAAGATCTGGAAGCAAGTTTTCCTACAAAAAGAATATGCTGAAAATGTGCTGTAGTTCTCAGGTTGACCACAACTTGTTTGATCTACAAAAAAGAGTTAGGCTACTAACAATCATTCTTAAATGTATAATTAGCATAGTATTATGTTGGTGCAATTTCAGCAACGTCCTTGTGCTGTGTGTGTGTGTGTGTGTGTGTGTGTGTGTGTGTGTGTGTGTGTCTGGTCTAATCTGAAAAAATGTCCCTGTTTTATCCTTCACTGTTTTTACCCTTAGGGAAAATGCGGTGTTTGTTGAGAATCCTGAGCTACCCATGAAATTTTCTCCTGTTCACTTCAGTCACTTACCTATATACACAAAGCCTTCTATTAGGGTGGTGAGTGTGTGTGTGTGTGTCTGGTCTAATCTGAAAAAATGTCCCTGTTTTATCCTTCACTGTTTTTACCCTTAGGGAAAATGCGGTGTTTGTTGAGAATCCTGAGCTACCCATGAAATTTTCTCCTGTTCACTTCAGTCACTTACCTATATACACAAAGCCTTCTATTAGGGTGGTGATAAACTAGATTGTGGGAAGAATGAAAATAATTTTCCTGTTTTAACTTTGAGTTTCCTGGTTTGTTTCTGCGTGTGGGCAGTACCACACTTCTAGCTGCTCTGAACAGTGTTTCTGAATGGCACAGCAAGAAGATAGCTACTTATTCAAACAAATAAATAGCTAATAACTTAAATAGTGATTGCTTGACTCATGGCGTTTCCTTAAATAGGATTATTATGTTTATTTTGGATAAAAGGAAATGATCTTACTCATATAAAAAATATAAGCTGGTAGCCAGTCGCTTACTGGAGTACCTATTGAACTTCTATTGAAATTAGTTTACTTGCATTTAATTTAAATAGAAGACAAGATGTCTTTGTTTGAAAAATTTGAAAGTTACAAAAAAAATGGGAACAAAATGAAGCCAGTGTAAAAGGACACTGCCCCATTACTCAAATATTAAAGCTTATTATTATTTTGACGTATTGGCTTCCAGTAATTGCTGAAACAAACGTATCAGTAAGACCCCTTTGGTCAAATTCCAGTCCTTTGTACTCTCATGTCAGAGACAATTGCTAATGTGAGGTTGATTTTATTTCTTTTCAAAAATATACAGCTTTGGCCGGTGAGATGGCTCAGCGGCATAAGCGCCTGCCTGGCAAGCGCGAGGGCCCGAGTTCGACACCCGGATCCCACATACGAAAAAAAAGGGGCCGGTGATATCGCTCAGCGGCACGGGCGCCTGCGGGCGCGCGAGGTCCTGAGGTCGACCCCCCGGTACCCACAAAAAAAAAAAAAAAAAAAAATATACAGCTTTAAGTGTATAGAATTTATATGTTTATGATTATACATGTAATATTTATAACCATACATTATAGGTGTATATTTACTATACATGTGGTTAGAAGCTTCACCTTTCATTTAGCTTTTGTCTTGACACATGTCGATTTACTCTTTTTTAATTTTTTTACATTTTATCAAAGAAATAGAAAAATATTTTTAATCAATTTCTTTATTGATATGTATTATAGAATTCTTTCTCAATAGTTTTGCTTGTATTCCATTATTGCTTAGGTTTAAATAACATTTGCATACTCACTGGAATATTTAAGTCCTTATTCAGTTTTGCAAGTTTAGAACACACAGCAAAATACTCTTGAATATTTACTGCTAGAGATCCTTTCTGTTTAATTATGCCTCAAATAGAGCAAAATGACAAATAATTCAAGATATTATTTTTAACATCAAATATAATTTGTTCAGAATTTACATTAATCTTTCTCTTAACTAATCACTTCCATTTTGTCTCACTGTCATCCTTAAGAATGAAAATGTAATTTCCCAGAGGCTTTAAGAATTGGGGAAGTATTAAATGTGGCTGAAATTAAGTGATTAATAATTTACTTTTAGGTCATGAATCAACTTCATGGGATGCTAAGGATCATTTGGAACCCCAGAAGTGTAAAGAGTAACAATGGGCTTTTTAAGATTCGAGAACTCTCAAAGGTTGGCTGCCCAACCTAATTAAACTTCAATCTCCTGATACCAAATTTATTTCTTCTTTGTACTGAATTTCCTCAGATCTTGACAGGAAAATGTCACTCTGCCGGACTGCTGATAGACGAGTTACGTAGCACTGTAACTGCAGAGAAAAGGATAGCTTAAAACTCCCCGATTTAATGGCTGCGTATGGGTTTTTCTTTCCCTTTTCTTCTTTCTTTTTTCTTTTTTTTATAAGGTTTCTAATGACATACACAAAAGGCCTTAGCAAATAGGCCCAGTGCCATTTTCTCCCTGCTTCCTCCGGGGTAATTATCTTACTCCATCAATAGTGCTGTCAGAAATCAGGCACATAATTCAGCATTTAAATGAACAAGCAATGTAATATTTCCTGTCTCCCAGTGGAATGCTTTGCAGCTCACATTCTTCTCTGTCACTCGCTCGCTCTTGATGTATGTCGCATGCCCGGTCCTTGAATGCCTTCTCTCCCTTGTGTTTCCTTGCAGATGTTGGCTCCGACTTGACACTTACTTCATTTGGAGTTTTATAGGACCAGCGACCTTGATAATTATGGTGAGAACTCCTAATTAACTCTGTTTCCCATGTCAACAAATAAAACTTTTTCACTATCCCTGCACTAAATTTCTTTAATTTACATAGGTTAATTTGGGGAAAGCGTGTACTTATTTGACCCTACATAACTCAAGCAATTAGACACTCATTATAGTTATTAGACACTCACTATATATACTTTTATATAGTGAAGTAGTTCATCAGAACCAGTGGGAAAAGAAAATGTGCATTTGGAAGAGATTATGCCTGGGGACTCAGGAGTCCAATGTAACATAATCCATTAGACTGTGTAGATATTTGGACAGTGATGACGCTATCTGTGACAAACTGTGTATTTCCCTTCTTTTTCTTTGGGATTATGTCAATGGAGAATGGACAGGTGAGAAAATACCTGATTATTGCTTCCACTTTTGTTTTTTATATGAATGTTTAAAACTGAAGAAGATTTTACTTGAGATGGCACAACTAGATTAGACGTACATTTCAGAATCATGCTTTCTTTTTCATTTTGAAATACATAATATCTCAATTTTCTGTATTACGCTAATTAAGACAAACTTGTTAGTATCATTGTTTACAGAAATACAAAGTCCCTATTCATTGGAATAAAATGTTAGTCCCTTGACTTTGAATAAAATACAGGCCTATAATTTCTTACCTGAAAAACATTGGGGCATATATATTGTGGAATTCAGCAATGTTTCAGACTTTGGAAACACAGTATGGTACATGTATTACTTATAAGATAATACCTGTACAGTGATAGGGAAAAGAATGAAACACATCAACTTATATTCACAATACAGACTAAGCAGCGCTCTGCAACTGAACAGAAATATTTCCGTAAAAAAAGACAAGCAAGAGCAAGTGTAGTAATGACTATGGATAGCCTATGGCAGTACTAATCAGGTTATCCCACCAAATGGAAAATGGGTTCAGTTTAGGCTAGATGTTTTAGCCACCCATTAGATTTATAAAAAACCTTTTACTTCTGGGTTGTTTTAGATTTGGAGATCATTCATAAAAAATTGTGAAGTTGTATTATAGGGAGAATTTCAGTGGGGCTTTTAATTGGATTTTTCTGGACTGTACCTGTCCCCAGTTATGGAATATATAAGCCAGTCAAGTGGAAAAGGACACTTCAATGTGTGCTTTTCTGAACTGTCTAGATGTAAGTGGCATAGGTAATTTATACTGAAGTATTTTGTTTTAAATCATGTGTTTCCTCTGGTTTCAGTGATATAACAATATCATGAGAGTTCTCCCCAATTTTATATTAATTTCTTGTCATATCAGAATTTCACCAACATTTTCCAATTCTTTTGAGTTAGCTATGCAGAAATATGTTGATTTTACTTATTGCATTTTCAAAATGTAAAATTTGAAAATGTATCCCTAACTGATAAATTTGAAGAAATGTTTAGCATCCAGAAATACACACCTAGAATAATTATTGTGTGTGTTTAGTTACTTTTATAAAATATGCATTGGGCTGTGAATTCTTTCAAAATTTCCACAACATCATTTCACCTGCTGCTAATTTTGTATTTGTGTTTGTTTGGCATAGCAGTGCTTTGTTACTCAGTGGAATCCAAATTCCCCAAATAGGCTTCTTGCCTTGACTAAAATACCAGGCATTTATCTATGATCCAGTTCCTTGAAAAGTGCTCTAAAAGTTAATTTCCCAGAACAATTCATTTGTTACACAGAATAGACTTGTTTTTTTGTCTGGTTTTTTTTTTTTTTTTTTCCTAATCTGGTTATTCGTAACATACTTTTTGCATTCCAGCTTAATGTAATCTTCTTGGGAATTGCTTTATATAAAATGTTTCATCACACTGCCATACTAAAACCTGAATCAGGCTGTCTTGATAATATCAAGTAAGTGATTTTTATTTTTATTTTCTATAGATTTTCTTGCAATTGTACTCTTAACGTGTATCTACTTTTATTGTATTGAAATAATATTACAAAATGATTTCAGTGATCACTGTGCTATCTTTGGTGTAAAAGGTTATTTACCATTTAAGTGACATGATCTGGCTAAAAATAAGTATAATGAAGCTCTCCAAATATACTTTCCCCCCAAACCCTAATTTAAAGTATAGTAAGTTTTATTATCAATATTCACTTTACGCTGAAACAAGTACAAATTTTCTGGATTAGGCCAGACTTTATACGTCAGTCACTGCACTTAGTGCCCTACACTTTGCTCCCTTTGGAACCAACGGTGCAGTGAGAGCCACATGGTGGTACCTGCGTGTACGAAAGCAGGAACTTGTTACCATAAGGAAAAAATCCTAAAACTATGAATCTGGGTGTTTATATAGAGCTGACCGCTTCTCTTTCTGAGAGAAGGGAAAGAAACCTCCTGAGTGTGAGTATAGGTTGAGTATAAAATAAATAAACCTATTTATTCAAAATGCTTAGGACTAGACAGGCTTTAAAGTTTGGAAAACTTTCAGATTTGGAATATTCGCATAACCATTATAGTTTAAAATCCTTAATCCGAGAGTCTAAAATTTAAAGTGCCCCCAAATCTGAAACGTTTTGAGCATTATGTTTGGATTTCAGAGCATTTTAGATTTCATATTAGGGATGTCCAAACTATACTTTGAAATACGGATATATGGTTCCAAGTTTTAAACCGCTTTGAAATATTAGTACAAATGCCTGCAAGTAAATCTCCAGAAGTCTCCTTCTATTCAGTCATCTTTTCATTTTCAAACTTTAGCCTTAAAGCCAAATTCCACTTTTCCATATTCACAAAACGCTGGCCATGCAGAGACATGAAAACATTCACATTACTTTTTAACACTAACAGTACTTTCTATATACAAAAAGTAGCTAGTTTACATTTTGTCAGAAGAAAAAAGTTGCATTCCCCTGTATACTCCCTAAATTTAACTTATTCAGTTCCTTGACATAAAGGAAAGATAGTAATGTGGGATACATATTAGTCATTTATATATGTTAAATTGCATTTTCATGTAATTTGCCTGATCTGCGCTAGTTTGGATGAGTAATTGTGTTTAATGAATATGCCTTGAGAAGTTTCAAGAGGTCATTTGTCATGTGTTGATGGCATCCTTCTTGAACTGCTTCAGATAGCAGCTCTGTAACCCATCCTCCATCCTTCTACATTCGGTGGCTGACATAAATCCTGGCCCATGTTGGACCCGTAGTGAAAGTGGACAGAATAACAAAATATACTAGAGACTTTAGTAAAAAGTACTGTTAACATTAGTCTTAATTTTGATGAAGTAATCATTTACCTAAGTTAATTGTAAAGGATATCCAAGTAATTAGGAAAATAAAAATATTTGGGAACAAACTAGGCATTATCTACCATGAATAAATAGACTTTGTTATTTTTAATCTTACATTGAGGTAATAATCATTATGTTATTGAATTATGTGCAATTAAACTGTCATTCTGGAAGACAGTGTTAATTACATAGAGTCTTATAGATGAAACTGAATTTGAATAAGTTAAATGACCACATAAAACTCTTTTCTTTATCATAGCATTCTTTCCTCTGGTTATTATAAATTATACCTTTATGTGTATTATTTTATTTTATAAAATAAAACATAAGTAATCATTATTTGTGTTATTTTTAAAACAGTATTTGGAAGAACTTAAAAAACCTTTGATATTTATGTAAAATATTCTACCAAGTTAAAAATTTGGAAAAAAGACTAATTCTTCATCCTATTCCTGCTGACTTTTAACTTTAGAACTTGCACTTAACATTGCCACATATTTTAAAAGATCAACTTGCTCATTCATATGTATTTCTTTGGTAATGTGGATTGATATTGTGTAAAAAAACAGTCAAACACACAAAACCAATAACTACATTTAGTGACATTAATGGCATCAAATTTTATATTATTCAGCAAAATAAGCTTTAAATGAAAATATCTTGATTTGAATTCTGTTTATACTGATTGCTCGGTTATGGCCTTCAGGAGGTGTCGACTCTGCTGGGTCCTCCTTTCCTCTTCACAGTGACATAATAAAAAAACACACCTGACTGCCAGATGAGCAGAGGAATGTAAATAGCCTTTGATAATACTTTTTAAAAATTCGGTAATGGCAAAAGAGAAGTTGAATATTTAGAAAGGGTATAGAGAATAGTTTTTACATAGAGGAAGCATGAATATGGATACACGGATGGAGAAGTACTGACGAAAGTTTAAGAATACAAGGAAGGGGAGAAGGGAATCGCTGTCATCCTTAGGACCCAAGGACGTGTAGGGAACGCCTGCGGAACAGTAGTAGAACAGGTCTACTCTCTGAGACACCAGAAAGGACACACGTCAACTAAGCTAAGTGAAACTAAGAAGGAGAATCTTGTCCAACTGAGACTGGATGAAATAAATAATAGGCACAATACAAATGTTGGTAGAATCAGTGTGTGGTGATGTACTGACAACTCCATTTACTCTCCTCAATAAATCAGCAACGATGGCCTTCTACAGGTCAAGGGGAACGTTGAAGAGCCAAGAAAGTTTTCAAGAAAAGTACTCCTTAGTACTTTCCAGAGTCTGAAGGAAATTTAATTGTGTTTAAAAATGGATGAAAAGAAATCAATGGGGCATAATTGAGAAGAAAAGAGGATTTAAGGATAAAAACACAAAATCTGGAATCATTTTGTTACAACCAAAACAAGTATTGTATCTGTGTAAAATGCACTTAGATATGGTACACATGCTGTGAGAGGGTTTTAAAGATATAAGCATCATTTATCTGTAGCTTTTAGTATATCTGCTAGGATATAAAATTAATGTTTCCTTTTTTCCAATTTTAGTTTTTTAAATGTATTTTTATAAAGTGGGAAACAAGATGGGCCACCTCACTCAATATATTTAGAAAAAAATCTCCATATAAGATCTTTTGGAAGCCTCCTTAAAATAATTCATGCATCAAATATTTATTTCTTTTATTATATTCTCTCTCTCATACTCACACTTCAAAACATGTTTGCTATATGCAAAATATGCTTGCTTCTTCCCATTTTCATTCCTGTCATTTCCTTTAAACCTGAGGTATCTTTTGCAGAATAATGACAGTGATCTCCTAATTTCTCTACTCATATTGATTTTTGCTCCTGCTATCACCAGCTAAAGAGACCTCTTAGAAATGTGCGAGCCATGCAACTTTTGCGGGGGTAAAATTCTTCAAAGCCTCCCATTATTCTTAAACCAAAGTCCAGACTTGCAGCATGAGGCCACAAGCCTTGCTAACCCAGCTGCCCTCCCTTCAGCTTTGGATGACCATCCTGGATGTGTTCTCTTTGCTCAGGTCTCGTCTCCCGTTTTCTCCGACTTTCTCTTCCCTAACACTATGCCTGGTTAACTCCTATATAATTAATTTTAAAATAAGGTAGCTACTTTTAAATTCCAAACAAATTCTGGGGTCATTATAATAAACCTCTGCAGTGTTACAGAACATTTATTTGGCCGGTTCGTTACAATGTTTAGTAATATACTTTGGAGAAAAAAAAAAAATAGTGTGAAATACAGTACTATAGGTAACACGATTATGGAGGAAATAAAGTATAGGAATGCTGAGGTCTGACTGAGAAAAAGTCATTAAAATTAAATGATACGCATTTATTTGCTGAATGCCTACTTGTTATTTGTCTCCTTTCATCAAAATAGGTAATTATACTTAGAGGAAAGAACTAATTCCAGTTATTTTATTTTTTTGGTTGAGTTTTTCACAGATTGAAATAGGAGCTTACAGTAATTGTTGCAAAGATCTAACCTAATTAAAAATAATATATATATATATGAATAAAACAATTATTGAATTGTTACCCATTAACTTATAGCGTAGCTAATGTATTTCTACATAAAAAACCTTAATTTATGAGCAGCTTTGGGAGCATTTGACATTTACCTCTGAAATAAAAAGTAATAGTTTCTGAGTCACTAACTTCTATTGTTTAAAAATATTTTAAATTCTCAAAATTGTCACTAAATAACATCACAATTTATTTTGGAGAATAAAAAGAAGTAACACAAGGTGAGGGTCATAGATGAGAAAATTGGTGCCTATATGTAGGGACCGAGGGATCAACCAGGCTTCCTTTCCTGGATCTGTCCCTCCACTCACCTCCATGAGGGTATTTCAGCAAACAGGCCTCAGAGTTTGCCTAGTCATATTTTCTGATTTCCAGTCTGTTCCGTGAAGTTTTACATGAGTGATGGTTCAACAAACACTTTGGGAGATGACTTAGAGAATTTTAATTGCCTTGGGCAGATATAATGCGAGAAAGGAATAATAGCTTGATGCACCCATTTGGGTTTGCATATCTGTTCAGTCCTGTAATGTTTTTTTTAGCCTTGGCAAGTTACACAGGGGATCCGAGTCTCAGATTCTACTCTGAATTGGGAATGCATGTATTTGTTTTGTAGAGATTTGTGGTAATGAAATGTAACATATGTGTAAAGCACACAGCATTTCATTTGGTGCTCATGCAGGATGCTTTGATTACTTTTAACTGTAATATGTGGAAATACTCTGCTGTCTTTAGTTCTTTGTATTTTCCATGGTGAAGCTTTGTTCAGTCTCCACCAAAATCTCATTAGAATTTGACTGGCTTTGTTTACCATATGGTGTCATTAAAAATTCTGCATGGTATGATCCTTTCTTTTTTTAAAGACAAATTTATCCTATTATGAAAGAAATGGCTTCAGGGCTGAAATGCTCATTTGATTAATAAATAGCAAGTTGTATAGTTAGTTCTGGAGGAAAAAACAAGCATTCTCAGTGAGCTTGGATACCTGCCATATGTAAGGAAATCTAAAAAGGCTTCTGAATAGCTTCAGGGCCAAATAGAAAAATGTTCAACCTCAACAACATCCTTAACATTATATTCTATAGTAACCTCTGGGGACTTTGTATCTAAATGCTGCTAGTAGTAATTGAGTCAGAAATGAATCAGCTTCATTAGTGTTTTATTAGTCCTTTATGGAGTTAAGGGTGATTGGGCTCTAAAGCCATGAAGGCAGAAAAGCAAATTGACATAATCTTGAATTATACGACAATATCATAAGAATGTTTACATGCTTATATTTCTCTTTCATATAACTATCTACATACCTATATATAGCCTATATATAAATACATACAACTTACTTTTAAAAATAATCTTGTCTTTATATAATACTGACAACAATAACCTAAAAATAGTTTGAATCCTTATGAGAACAGTTAATTTAGAGTGAAGTTGTAGTGGATATAAATGTTCATCAACTTAAAAGTGTTCTAGATGAGTTTTGAGGAAAATATTCTGAAGACACTCTAGTTCTTATTGAAATATCAGCTAATGATAAGATATTGAAATATTGATTTGGGTATTTTAAAAGAAAAATCAAAATACTCATGGAAACTGATAAAATAGCTTATATCTCCATATTACAGATTTTAATCATAGCATAGTTTTCACCATCAAAACTATTAAATTAAAATGAAAATGTCACAAAAAAGAGAAGGGGATATACAGCTGTATGGAGAGGGGAGGGAGGAAAAGGAAAAAGGATGAAAAAAGGAATCAAGATGTGTCAGGTACATGTACCAGCTTCCCACAAGGAATGGAAACATTGGGTATGACACACATGTACTAATAAAAAAAATTGAAAATGGAATAAAGAAATTATGTGTTTAAAAACTGTCCCTCTCATAAAACAATTATTATATAAGCACAATACACTGAATGTATGTTTACCCAGGTTTTTAAAAATTAAGTGGTCTCTCAATGTCCATATATAGTATGAACACTTTACTGCTTGAAAGTAGAACCAATAATAAATGTATTTTATTGATTATAATAAGATGAAACAATATTTAAAAGAATTCCAAAGTGGATACCATCTGTTATCTCATTTTTTCCAGTCTTTTTCCATTTTCTCTGTGGGTGGTTAAACATCATTGGAAATGTACCCTAAAATTATTGTAACCCACCCAGGTGTGTTTGAAAGGTAATCCAACACGAGATTTGATTCAAGTAAGTTGACTTCCTAAGAAAGCAGTTAGTCCTTTGCTGACCACCTTGATTTCAGCATTTAAAAGCATTTAACAATCACTGCTCTGAAAACAGAATTTCAGCCACTGATTCACACAGCTTAGCATGCAGCGAATGTTTTTGCCAGTCTCATCCTATCGCATACTTTCAGGCCATAGTTTTAAGGTTCCTGACTGTAAAGTGCCTGGTGTCTTTTTTTATGCTATTTTGTTTAAAATGAATTAAAATTACCATATTATCTTTCTAAGAATCAGTGTTTTTTATGCACAACTGTGTTCAGCACACCTTATAAACTGCCATAGACACCTGACCTGCAAGACAGTGTACCTCAAGACAGTGTAGCTATTGTTTCACTTTTCCCCACGTTAATTCGGTTTGTATCAGGCATAGCAGAGTCAAGTGCTACGTAAGGATGAGAATGCCTGAAAGAGTACCTAAAAGGAAAACTAAATACAAACATTAGCAGCTCCTTTCTTCTGTGTGTAAAGATTGGACTCAGATTACTTTAATATTCTAAAGGAATATACAGTCAGATTTGGAAAGCTTGATAATATGAATTAATCTAACGTAGCTATTCATAAGACTGGAATTTTCTCCTCATGATAGTTAAGTACAAGTCTTCCTAAGAGTGGAAAAAGTCTGAGAATCAATGTAATTACATAAATTTGTGTTTCAGATTATTCACATATTTTACTTAAATTTCAGTATGAACATGGATTCGATTTTTATATCTGTAATTACTCATTAACTTATTTAACAAATGACAAATGCTCTTTCCCCTCCTTTTTAGTGCCAGGGATTGAACCCAGGCCTGCCAGTGAGGTGCCACCCTACCAACATTTGCTGGCGGACTATAAGTTCCAGGGTTTCCGTGAGCACCTTCACATTCAGTAATTCACCAGAGCAACTTGTAGAAAAGTATTCATCTTAGGAGTACAGATTTATTATAAAGGATGCATCTCAGGAATGGAAAATGGAAGAGATGCCCAGGGCAAGAAGTGGCCACAGAGGGCAGAACTTCCATGCCCTCTCCAGGCACATGGGTAGATTTGTCACCCTGGAAGCTCCCTGAATCCCAACTTCAGTCGTTTTCTTCGAGGTTTTGTCTTTTGGGCATGACTGATTAGGAGACTGGCTGAAGGTGATTAAACTCCATCTCCAGTCCCCCCTCTTCCCTGGTGACAGGGACACAGAGCACTAGAGATGGGCTGAAAGTTCAAACACTGTGAGAGTGGCTTGATCTTTCTGGACACCAGTGCCATCCTGGAGCCCCAGCCTCCCCACTGTTACCTACCCTGAGTCTCGTCATTAAAGTACAGAAGACGCTGGGAGAGTCCAAGTGTTTTAGAAGCTCTGTGTCAGGACCCAGGGACAAAAAGTAAATATTTATTTACTTTATTACACCGTTGCACTCTTGAGTTATCAGAAGTTTGTATAATGGATATATAATATTCATATATTTTATTAAAAATGAGCAGCCTATATAATGCCATAAACATATTAGTGAAGGAACGATTTAGAAATGCCATTACTTGGAAAGGATTGTCCTATATTTCTTACCTCTGAAAATGTTTTTGAAATATTGAATTTGTTTTCCATTAACAAATATTTTTCTGTTATGTTACTGTGGATGTCCAAAAAATTAAAATTAATGAAGTTGTATGAAAATGGGAACATTGCATTATATATTACATCTGTCTCCAAATTATTTGTGAGTCACAACTCTAGTGTTTAGAATTGCTCTTATTTTTGTAATTTTAAAAATTAGTGCGTGATGTGGTAGCACACGCCTGTAATCCCAGCACTTGGGAGGCTGAGGCAGGAGGATCACTTCACAAGTTCGTGGCCACCCTTGGCTACATAGGGAGTTCAAGGCCAGCCTGGACAACATAGTGAGACCCTGTCTCAAAAAAAAAATAAATAAGGGCCAGTGAGATGGCTCAACGGCGTAAGCGCCTGCCTGGCAAGCACAAGGGCCCGAGTTCAACTTCCGGAACCCACATACGAAAAAGGGGCCGGTAATATCGCTCAGCGGCACGGGCACCTGCTGGCGTGCGAGGTCCTGAGTTCGACCCCCGGTACCCACAAAAAAAAAATAATAATAAAAAAATAAATAAATAAAAAATAAGAATAGTGGAAGAGTATAGTTATGCTTTGGAGATAAAATTTTTAAAACTTATTATTTTTTATCCTTTTTCATTTTTAAAAGGGTAATTGCTGTTCATTTGCCTTGAATTTTAAAGTTTTTAAATAAAGCTTTAAAAATAAGTACATATATTTAACATATTGTTCAGCCTTCACTTGTAAGCCTTAATTTCATGTACTATAGGTGAAACTCAAAAATATTATCCTAAAATAATTTCATAACTTTTAAGCATATTTGCTATAATGCAGTTTCAGGTCATAAAAATAACACAAGGAATGGAATTTGTCAGTATAAATTCCAAAGGTAAATAAAGGCATTTGAATTTGTAGGAGAGAAAAGATTTTTCTCTTCTGTTGCTGAGGTTCACGGCTGAGACCCCTGTAACAAAATGGAGATTAATGACAGAAAATCATATAAGTTAATTTAATATATATTAAAAATTACATGAGGAGCTTCAGAAATAGATACCCACAGAAAGAGGCCAGTGTGTGTGTTTTTTAATACCAAGTTTGATGAAGTAGACATGGAGAAACAGGGTCAGAGGACAAAAGTGTATCAGGTAGTACTAATAAACGGGGGCAATTGGCAAATGGTTTTTTCAGAATACTCTTGGCCCCTCTGTGTCTTTGAGGACAATAAGAATGTCCCTTTCATCTGGGAACACAGTTGGTACCTCTGGAATAAGGATTTTAGGACCTAATTCAGGGAGGTGGGTGAGGGAATTATTTTATGGTGAGCTACATGCTGCGGAGAAAGACAAACAGCCTTCCCTGTTTCTGTGTGTTTTCTCACATGTCAAGGTGCCATATTTTGAGGTAAGATGTCCTGAACCCCATCAAATAACTTCGGAATTATTGCTAAGAATATCCATTTTAATGCATAAATTGATTTTTACCCAATTATTACTTAATGTCATAATTTTTCAGAGTCTTTAGATAACGTGATTTCTTCCAATGTTGGAATGCAATTTGGTTCTGGTTCTGGTAATCAGAGCCACCAGGTTATGTTGTGCAATCCCACGGATTGACATAATCTGGTGGCTCTGATTACCAGAACCAGAACCAAATAGAGAAATATTTTTCTGGCATAACTTTCTTTAAATTGACATGACATTTTAGATTGAGGGCTTTAAGAGCTGGGGATATAGCTCAGCAGCACAGTGCCTGCCTGGCAAGTGCAAGGTCCTGAGTTTGATTCCTGGTTCAGAAAAACCCCCAAAAAACAAAAACAATAAATTGGGGGGGGTTATTTAGTAGGATCATTTGATGTAAATGAATTTGTGTGAAAAGTAATAAAAATTTACTGAGTTTTAAAATTTGTTGTGAAGGAATTTGAATAAGTGATATTCACCTGGATGACATAGTGAGTTCAAGGTCAGCCCAGACCACATAGAAAGACCGTGTCTCAAAAAAAAAAAAAAAAAAAAAAAAGGATTTTCTTTTCAGTAACATCAGTTTAGATCACTTTACAAAACATGCTTAAGAAGCTTTAAATCCTAATATGGATCAGATTACAATGATCACTAAGAGACTTGTATTTAAAACTGGAGATTGTTTAAATATGTTATAGATGAAATGTAAAATCTGGCTAGCAAAATTTATATATCCAAAGCCTTCACGTCACAGCAGTCTTCTCCACGTTAGAGGTAGAGATCCATAAGTTAGTAGTAAAGTGACTTACTGACTGAAACCACCCAAGAAGAATGTTGTTTTGGTAAAAGCAACTCAGAAAGAAGTGTCAGTGTGGTAAAGTGGAAACATACATGGTAGCCAGCCGGCAAAGGGACCAGCAGCTGGAAGATGGATGCAGGAGCTTTGCAGGGTTTGGGAGATCTGGACAGTGCAGCAATATGCTTGCAGCTGTCATATTTTTTTTTCAAGGAAACAGCATATAACTTTCAGCTGAAACATTAGGATGGGCCAAAGGTTTGGGTTGAAGGAAGATGTGAAATATTCCTCATAAAGAATGGGAGAGCCTACATACTGGAAAAGTATAATTGGCTTGTTAGATATCATTAAGTGCCATTAGAGATTCATTATCATGAATTTAGAATATCTGCAGTAATCGTTATTGTGTGTTTTCTCCAGCAATATTTGCAGTTTTGAGCAATTTTTCTTCTGGTTTGGTTTGCTTTGGCTTTGATTCTTCTCATTAAAGAGGAGAGATGATGTAAACAAGTTAGATACATTGAAACATAGGCTGGTTACAGAGGAATGCTTGCATGTGAAGTAGATGATATATACATACTGAAAAGGTGGGGAGACAAAAGAAGAGGAACTCAGGGAATGTTAGTAGATAGCCAAAACAAGAAGGAATAGAAGATTACTATAACCAAACACCAGAAGCTAAGTATTTTAAAGGGAAAAGGCTAATGTAGCTCACAGTTTTGGAGCCTGAAGGTCTAAACATTATGTCACTGGCTCTCGGTAGCCTCCCACCATGCCAAGCCTCATGGTGATTGGCATCAAGGCAAGAATGCACACAGAAGCAGTCACATAGGAAGACAGGAAACCATACCAAAAGGAGGCTTGGTCTTCTTATATAAATCTTCTTATAAGAGCTAACTCGGGGTTGCAAGAGAGCTACCTTCATCCCTTCCAGTGACCTCCTCTTCAGGGTCTGACCACCCTTTAACCTTGCCACATTGGGAACAAAGCTTTCAGTACGTGCACCTCTTGGGAGACACACTGAAACTGTCCAAACTATAGCAGGGTGGTAGAAAACACATGCTGTCAAGAGCTTCAGTGGAGCTGGGTTCGAGTGGATTTGGCCATGGAATTTCCATCATCTATGGGATGGGAAGGAATCAGTAACTTCAGTCTGATTCACTGAACAATTTTACCTAAAGCATCAAGTCTTTCCACAATGAAGTTTAGGATAGAAAGGAATTCTTTGATATTAAACCATGAATTTCAAAAGATCCTTTTTGAAGGAGAAGGGAAGTGTTAGAAAATTTGATTAGGTAAGGGATATACAGAAATATCAGAAGAAAGGCAATGAAAAGCCTTTCACTTGCACTGTTTTCGCTGTCTTACGTTCTCTTATCCTCTTGGGCAATAGAATCCCACCACCGGCCATGGAAAACTCTCCTCGGTGGGCGAGAGTACTGCTTACACTTTGTCTTACAAATGTGTTCTCCGTAAATTCCACAAAAGACCTGGGCATATACATCTTAGGAACCGTGCTCCAGGCTATTTAATTTTACCACAATTCATGAAGATGGCTATAAAATGCTTTGTGATTAAAGGCGACATAGACGTTCACTGATTGGCAAGTGAATCATCACAAATGGGCTGCCAAACTTATCTCCATCCCATGTGTGCCTATCAGTTGCTCCTAATTGCAACTGAATACCTCATATGTAAGCAAAAATAATTTCAGACTTCAATCTTTTTTTCTCATCTCCTATTTTTCAGGTACGTTTACAGTAGGAGTGTTACTTTGTTTTAAAATACTTTTTCTTTACCTAAAAGTATATAAATGCTGAAAAAAAGTATAAAAGTGCTGAAAGTATATGTCATAGTTACCTAAAATAAAAGACAATGTATTAAATCATTAGATTTGTAATTAAAAAGCATAGACAATACAAAGGAGTGTTAAGCATTTTGATCTCCTTATCCACACTTAAAAATTTCCTAATCTGTATTTTTTTTTTTTTGGTCTAGTCCCAATTGTTGGGTTTTTCCACTACATTCAATTATGTATTTTAAAAAGATCTTCATCAAAGTCCCTGACACTTTTATAAATGTGCTCTTCGGGTATACATTCTAGAATACTTTGGATTGTTGCCTGTGAAAGTTGATATTTTAAACTAGATACTTGAAAATGCTAACACAAAAATCCTCTCTGTTCCAGAAATGAAATTGATTGTGTTAAGTTTATCATTAAAATCATTTAATTATGAGATTAGAAAAATAAACCATGAACATAAAAATAATCATTTATTATTGGGTATTAATATATTAGAAATACCAAAATATAACTCCAAAGCAGGCACATTTTCTTTGTAATAGAAATTGTCATTGCATTTTTCTGATTTTTCTGCCTTCATTGAATTTATTACATCTTGCTGAATAACTGTGGCAAAGTTTCTCAAACCAGTAGTAGGATGTATGCCAGCATCTCAGTTAATACTCACAGGCCTCCATTAGAAATATCCGGCCAATATATTTCACACTACTCATCTTGTATTAAGAATTTTTTACTCTTTCCATTTTTCCTGTGCTTGGCAGTTGTATTTCTTTTTTACTTACTAATGCACATTTTGAGTGCTTTTAACATTGCAGATATCTCCTTCCAGTCTGCTCCTTCTCTGTGACTGTTCCTTTTTTTACAAATAGAAGTGTAGATATATAATTTGTACCCTAGACATTTAAACAATCAACCTTCTCCTTACTGTGTATATGCTTTTGATGTCTTTTAATAGAAACTTTTGTACATTAGGAATTAAAATATACATTTTTCTTTTATTTCCTTTTATTTTCTGCACTGTTTTAAAAGTTTTGAAATTCACATAAGATTTGTAATCACTTTGAACAACGTTTTATGGTTGTTTTTTGTTTTTTTTTTTTTTGTGGGTACTGGGGGTCGACCTCAGGACCTCGCGCGCCAGCAGGCGCCCGTGCCGCTGAGCGATATCACCGGCCCCTTTTTCGTATGTGGGATCCGGGAGTCGAACTCGGGCCCTCGCGCTTGCCGGGCAGGCGCTTAAGCCACTGAGCCATCTCACCGGCCCTGGTTTTTTTATAATAAGCCAATTTTCCAGTAGCATTTACTAAATGTTCCATCCTTTCCGTGTGGATTTGTGCTACCTGTCCTATATCTAACCTGTTTCTGTGCCCCTTTCTGTTCTGTGGACATAATTTATGCTCCTCTACCATTACTACGTTATTCCCAGAATTTGCTTAACATTTGGTAAAATGAATGCTCCCATTCCCATGATTTCTTGCAAAATTGGACTGTTATTGTTCTTTCACATACACTTTGGAATTGGTTGTTCAAATTCTTATAATATATTCATTTTATTTTAGTGTTAATTAAAATATATGTGTGGCTTTAATTGTTAGAACCAGTGTATTTACAAAATTAAGCCATGTCATTCATATATATGTATATATCTTCATTTATTGAGAACTTCCATTATAGTTTTATATAGGTTTCTAAGAGTATTTCTGGGCCCGTGAGATGGTTCAGCAGCGTACGTGCCTGACTGGCAAGCGCGAGGTCCTGAGTTCGACCCCCGGTACCCACAAAAAAAAATAAATAAAAATAAAATAAAATAAAAAAAGAGTAGTTCCATTACAATTCATTCATTTTTTGCTGGACTAATTTCTTAATTGTTTGAGGTTTTTGGCTTTTTGGAATGATACCAAATTTCTCTTTGATTTTCTATTTTACTATTACTAAATGGGAGAAAATTTGATCTTTGTATGTTGATCTTATGCTGGACAAATATTGAACTCTATTAACAGTTTCAATAACTTTTTTCTCAGTTTATTTGTATTGTCTATGGAAAGGGTCATATTCAAATAATAATTATAAAGTTACTGCTAGAATTCTAAATCTTATACAAGTTAATTTTTTTCTTGTCTCATGTTGTCAGGACAAGTGCTGTTACGAACTTTCCCAAGGACTGTCTACATCTTTGTTTTGTTGTGGTTATACAATGTATTATATATGTGCATACATATATATAATTTTCTCCATTATGTAAAATGATTTCTATGAACTTGATAAAAATAGCTCATTCTATCAACATAAGGAATCTACCACTTAAACCTGTATCTCCATGAAAAATACTGAAGTTGTTTAGTTTAAATTAAAATTCTTAATAGCTTATTGAGAACTTTTAAAGAAGTCCTTAAAATGTTCTTAAACTTATTTTTTTTGTCCCCTTAAACTATCTTTACCTGGTAAACTAGACTCAAAAGTTTTTCTTAATTTCTACTTAGGGCTAACTTACATGAAAAAAGGATTACTTGTTACTTGAGTATTACAGAGAACTTATTTGTAAAATAGTGAGGTAGTTGAGGTTTTCTTGAAATGTAGCAATAGATGGATGGTTATTAATATTTGTATGTACATATGTGTATTTCATTAGTTACTGGTATATAGTCTCATGTCACTATCATCAGAAATTATACTTCGGCGGGCTTTTTTCCCCAGCATCGGGGAGCTAACTCAGGAGCTCATGCATGCTAGGTAAAAGCACTGAGCTACATCCCCAGCCCTTTTTATTTTTTTATTTTAAGATAGGGTCTAACTAAAATGTTTAGGCTGGTTTCAACCTTCTGATTCTCTTCCCTCATCTTTAAGTAGGAGGAATTACAGGAATGCACCACTTTGCCCAACTGGTATTGATTCTTAATGTTGCACTTTACTAAGGTTACCTTTAAAGTTTAAAATATACTGGATTTAAAATGTGTTCTATTGAGACTTAAAGTTTTTTTTTATATCTACAAAATTGGATTTATTATTGCTTAAAACTTTCATAACATTTCTTACAGTTTTTCTCATTTACATCAGTTTAGAAAGATATGTTGAAATTCTCAGTAACAATTTTAATTAAGAACAATTACATCTGACTGGGCTTCTGTATTAAAATTGTGATAGAGATCTTGAGCCGTTATCAGGCCTTCATTGCACACTAGCTGAGCAGTGTGATTTCTCCACCTGTTTTTACCAGAAACATTATAATGGACCTTCAGTCTTTCATACAAATGATAAATTCAGAATTCAGAGTGGACTTGAATAGTTCTTACTACCTGATAACCTTCTAAGGGCCATATTCTGTTCCTTCCTTGGATCCATGCAATTCAAAGTATCTTTATTATTTAACTCATTGTGGAAGGAAGTATACTGAGAATTGTAAAAGTTAAATGACTTATTTTTTTATTACCTTATAACTTTTTCAACAGAGAACATGATATATTTATGAATTCAGTTTAGCTTTTTCATGTAAGCCAGATAATTTTGAATGTCTAGCTCAACATTCATTAGGAACTTAGATATAACCCTATTCAGTTCAGAATATGTTAATTCCTAAAATTTATAAACTGAGGCTTATAAAGGCTGAGTTGCTTAAAATTAAATAAAACTTGTCTGTCTCCTACGGTGCTGCAGTACCTCCCTGGGTCCCATTGACTGGAATCCTTAGTAAGTACTGACATATTTTAAATAGCACTCGGTTGTGCTTTTATGTTTCAGTCTTTCTTACAAGCAATTTGTAATGAGCTGTTTATTCATAAAAGAGGTATGATAAATGTTTCTGTGCAAGTTAATGGAAAGTGAGGTGATAATACCATATGGCATGAAAGAGAGAGAGTTGCACAGAAATTCAACTTGTCAAAACACATTTGGCAAGATAACAAAAGGTTATAAATTTTCTCACTTACTGCTTAGAAGTTGTTGTGCACATCTTGTAAGTTGGAAAAAGATGCTCACGAAGTATTTAATATATTCCTTAAACTACTTCATCTTTTTACATTAGAATGACCATATTTAATTAATAGTCCCAAGTTCTAAGAGTGAGCAAATTCTAAAACTCATTTAAATCTAAAAAGTAAACAAAAAACATTGTAAATTTTAATGGTGAGGATCAATAAATGAAAGATATCAACTCAATATTTTATGGTTCTTAAGATGTTACTGACTGAAGCAAGTTTTCATTGGTTATGATAAAAAGTACAAAGAAAAACTTTTACTATACAAATATCTTGTCATCTATTTCATCTTTCTTATTGAAGGTTTCAAATTTTTGAAGCCATAAGAAAAAAATAATGAATTCAATTCTAAAATTTATATCTCTTCATGAGTTTTCAAGCACATTTCCAATATGGCTTTATGTTGTACCATGGTCAAATGATCACAGTTATTGAAACACTGCAGTTACTTAGTGGACTTTTCAACATTGAGCATAATATATTTGTGAATAAAGTTTAGCTTTCTTATGTAAACCAGAGAACTCTGAATTTCTGTTTTAACAAGCATTGAGAAGCTACATATTGTTGTATATCTAATTCAAAATATGAAAATTCATAGCACTTACTAAGCCTGAAGTTTATTCAAAATGAAACTTTATATGAATCAGGGTTTTTAAATGAAACAACAGTGACTGCTTTGAATTTATACTGAAATGTGAATTTTCAAAATACTTTTTAGAAAAAACTTGAAATGGCAATGTGTGAATTTTCCCCTCTACAGCCTCCTTTTCAAGGTCTTATGGTTACAACAGTAAGTGTAATAATAGACATTTATTTAGTATATTTGTATATTAAAATTTTGACATGTACATGTATTTGTCTGTTAAATGAAAGTGCCAGGCCATTTTATTCAATACACACAAGAGGCCCCTGAAGAAACTTCTGTATTTGTTCTCATTTCACAGGTGACAACTGTAGGGTATGGGAGAGTTTAAATGAGTATCGGTGGTGCAGAGAGTAACATGTTCAACTGGCTTTCAAATCAGGCAGTCTGGTTCACAGGCCCATTCTTTCAGTCACTTAGAAAGCCTTTCATATGTTAATATTAATAAATAACCATGCGGTAATATTATTTGCCTGCCTCCACTATAAGAATCCAAAATCACATATCTTATTTGCATACCACGTACCAATTCTTCTTATAAATCTGATGGAGGGAGATAGCAAATTGTAATAAATATATAATTGTTCATGTGCGGTTTGATAAATCATTATTATTAATATTCCTGACCTCTTTTAAATATTATTTAGTTCTTTATTTGTATTGAGTTATAGAAATTTACACAAGATTAAGTTTTAGGTAATATAATTAAATTTTATCTGTTATTGATTTGACATTTAGAGACCCTGAGTTACCATAGTAAATTCTCCGAATTCGACTTATTTGGTTCATCAGCAGTAGGAAATTTATGATTAAAAATTTAATATTGATGTTTTCCTACTAAATCTGCAGTATTGTCATGAAGACTTGAGCCAAGGGAATAAAAATGTTTGTGCTCTATTAGAAACCACTTACTGTTAATTTAGTTCATTTTATTATTTTAATAAATTCCATAGGAATCCAAGAATATAGTTGTTGCTTAGTAATACTTTAATATCAATAAAGTTCATAAGTGAAATATCTTTTTTATAATTTCTGTATTTACATTATTAATGAATTTTTAATAACATTAATATCTAATGGTTTAGACCTATGGTTATCTATGTACATTGTTCATATTTTACTAAGAACTGTTGAATTAAATTCTAAATGCTTTTTCTTTTTAATCTTTCTATAGTGGTATGTTATAATACCATAAATATAATAACATAAATTTAGGATGGGATGGTCCCACTAACATAAAACACTTCTGAAAGAACTATAAAGCAGTTAGGATTTCTATCATAACAGATCAGTTCAGAGCATTTTCAGCACAATATGTGAAAATGAAATGTGTGGTTTTTCTCTGTATACTACTTTTCTAGCTATGGTATCTTAAATATCCCCTCAACTACTGGGTACCAGATAGTTTAATGCTATTTTAGATAAATATTGCAACATTATCAGTCTATTCTGGTCATTAAATGTCTGTCCAATTGAGTAATGTGGCCCATTTAAAAAATCTTTGGCTTTAAAATACCATTGCCTATTAAGATTTGTGGCCAGGCAATCAAAGGTTTTTCTGTGCTTCTTTATATTTTTCATATTTTCTGTGACCGTTGCAATGCTAAAACTGACTTTGTAATGACCCTTGTAGTTTTAAAGACCAGAACACCTGGACCAGTAGTGAATCAAAGCAGTGTGTCTTAAATCATTTCAAAGTAGGTCAGTAGAAGTCCTTTAGCTCTGGTTGCTACTGCATCCTTTTGGCATAGTCAGAGACCATCATAAGGACAAAGCAAAAACTCCTGGGTCCTTAATCTGTTACGCATTAAAAGTATGATCTGTGCTTTCTTCCGAGACAATTAGGGATTTCACATCAGTTTTTGCTAAAATCTGTGCCTTCACTTTGGCCTCCAGATGGTAACTAAAAACAGAACAGAGCTTTATCCCTGTAGCTTTTATTACCTTAAAGTTTTGGATGTAAGTATACTATTTAGGAAAAGTTGACAAAACAAACTCACGAATCCTAAATTTAGCTAGCCTATCACATCTCCCTTCAAGACTGAGGGCATCAAGCTAAGAATAATTTTTAAAATTTACTGGGGTATCTGATTGCCAGACCCTTCCTTGGAACAGCGCCTGAAAGTCCTAAACCTAGGTCACTATGGATTCCAGCAAAGCTCCCTGGAATTGTGAAACCAGGACTGAGATAATGATAATTATTGCTTAGATCTAGAATATCCCCTAAAGCCTCCTGTTTTTGGAGGTGGCACTTTTAAAAGGTGGCAGTGTCCTCCAGACCCTTCCATCATGCCCTTTCTGTCTTGGAGCCAACCAACTGTGGCCGAAAAACATCAGCCAAAATAAACCCTTCTGCTTTGATAGTTTTAAGTGTCAAGTATTGTGTGTGAGTGATGAGAAAGTGACTAAGATGGTGATCAACTGCAGCCCAGCCCAGTATAAACCCCATAAAACTGGTTTCCTTGCTGGATGTGCTGGCATCAGCCTGTAATTCCAGCTCTCTGTCAGGCTGAGGCAGGAGGATTGCAAGTTCCAGCCCAACCTGGGCACCTTAATGACTTGGCAAGACCCTGTCTCAAATTTAAAAAATTGAACAAGGACCAGCGATACAGCTCAGTGGTAAAGCTCTGGTTTAATCCAGAGCAACACATGCCACATACACGCGCACACACACACACACACACACACCAATTAGTCAATCAGTCAATCAATCACTATTCTTTTGTAAAATGACCAGTCTGACCTTTTTTCATCAGAGTGTTGCTGCTCCATCTGCTCAAGCTGGAGTCCTTCCCTTATTCTTAGTTTCCTTTGCTAGGGAACCTGCTTAATATCTGGCAGCTCCTCAAGCTAAAGTCCCTTACCAGTTTCTCTTATTTTTCAAATAAAGCTTTCTTCCTGCAAGTTTGTGCTTTATTGTTACTTTTCCATTACTATTAAAGCAAGAATCCAAACTAGCTGCTGACACTTTTTGAGCATGAGTAACTGAATCCTCTTGCTCCTGAATTTGGGAGCCTCACTGGCTGAGGGGCAATAGGGAAAGCCCACTCCATATACAAAGGCACTTCAGTCATCACCTCAAATTAGCTAATCCTCAAACAGTTCCAGAGGTCCCTATTGGGTATTAATCTTGAAGTGAATGGGATTAGCAGTTCTTTCAAAATCATTCCTTTTGCATTACTAACTGCAACTTATCAATGACCAGATCTTTTGACATGGTGATTAAACTCTTGAGCATACTTCCCATCACCCCATCTTCCTTCGCACCAAGCCTTATTCATTCTACTATTTTTTAAATAGTCTGTTCTATCTAAAGAAATATAAATTTCCAGAAAGGAAAATACAGTAGATGGGGATGTCTTTAAATTATTTACATAATGAAGAATTTATTTCATTTTTATCTTTAATTTCGAGTAAGAGTTCCTTTGGAATATATCAAAAATAATAAAACGTTTTGTTTAATGACAGCAAAAGTCAGAGAAAGAATATCCTATAACTATCTTGTTTCATTCATGTCATTTCTGTCCATTTATCACCTATTTATAGTGATATTGTGAGCCCTTACAGTATTTTGGTTAAGAAACCTATTGTCTTAAAAATACATCTTGAGTTAGTAAAATTTTAGATATTAATGAGTATAAAATATTATATTTGATAACAGAATATGCTATCTAAAGAAAAGAGTGCCTTTATTCTTTATTTTTCATGAAAACTTTATGTTCAAGACATTTTACTTAATTTTCAACAAATCAACACTTAGAAATTATAAGATCACCTATAAATTCCCACTAACAGCTACTAAGAGCATTCTAGATCTCTGTGTCTATATTTTGATAGAAAAAAGTTGCAGTGAAACTTTTATCATGCAGCCTGGGATTAGGACTTTCATTGGTAAATTATTCAGCTTCATTAACTAATTCTATAGATCTGCTTTCTCAAATAAAAATAAACAGATCACCAGCGTATAGCTTTGCAACCGTAACTGATGACAATATTACTATCAATTTAATTTGAATGTGATGGAGAGAAATTGTGAAACTCAATTCTCTAAGCTAATGGAGTATCTGACAAAAATGATGGACCTGGCCCAGTGAGATAGCTCAGCGGCATAAGCGCCTGCCTGGCAAGCGCAAGGTCCTGAGTTCGACTCCCGGAACCCACATAAAGGAAAAAAAAAGGCCGGTGATATCGCTCAGTGGCACAAGTGCTTGCTGGCAAGCATGAGATCCTGAGGTCGACTTCTGGTACCCACGTAAAAAAAAAAAAAAAGATGGACCTCACTGACATCGGCAATGTTCAGTAATCGTCAGCTTTTAAAACATTTTCTATTAATTAGAACATGCACTTGGAATTCTTACAGCTAATATATAAAAATTAAATGCTTTATTAATTATCGTACAGTACCCTGGTTTAAAAAAAAAATCCTACAAGATAGTGGTTTAAACGCTATTATATGAGTCCAGAAGTAGGTGACCTAAATCTAGTACATCAGCTCCACATCAATAAGCAGCTTCCATTTTGGGGTCTGAGGCTCTACAATCACTTTTTCCTAGACAAACAGGAACAAATGGTAAAAGGGAGCCCAGTTCCGCCCTTTAATTGGCAAGGCCTAGAAAAGTCACGATTCACTTCTGCTCACGTCCCAGTGAGCACTGTGCCAGCCCTAACTGCAGCTCGTTCCCAGTGAGGGTAGAATTAAAAGTCTTTGTGACGGTGTGGGGCAACTGATTCTTCTCCACACTTGCTAACAGAAGTGCTGAATTGCATGCTAATATCGCCCTTTTTCTGATACTTCATCCTAAAGGCAAAACATGGTCACTTCCACAATTACAGTGAAAGCTTTATATTTTAATTTTTTAAAGCATTCATATACCTTGATACAATTGTGCAAAGCATTTTTGCAGGTATCCCTTTACGCTAACTTCTCTAACTGATGTTGACACTGTACTATGTAAAAAGCCTTATTCTCTCCATGAACTTAGCATCACAGATGGACCATTCTGAACCAGTGAAAATGCATGGAATAAATATATTATTATGTTTTATAAATTTTAGATATTCATGTAAGTGCAGGATTTTCTAGGTACTTTTTACAACTGTAAAATATAATCAGTCTCTAGAAATTCTTCTATGTCTTTCACACACATTCATGACATTATGTAAATATCTGATGCAATTACATTTCTTAGCTTAAAACTCTTTGCCCTACTCAGCATTATGCAGTAGAACTTCCTGTGACGATGGGGCTATTCTAGAACTGCACTGTCTGATGTTATTGTACCTATGACCTGTGTGAAGGTTTGGAGCACTTGACTGAGGGAAGTGAGGAACCTAATTTCAAACTTTATTTTGTTTTGGTGAATTTAAATTTGGATAGCCATGTGTAGCTAGTGATTGCACTCAGAGCTCGAGTCACTTCCTGCTCCGTCTACTGGCTTATTTCACCCGCATTTCCTTTACTGGGTCATATTATTCCCGAAATGCCCTCACATGAATTTAAGTACTCAATATTTATGTGCTTAGTGTCTTATTCTTTAGGTGAGTAAACATGTTTTCAGTGTGAATTTAAACAGTTGAGTAATCATAACTATATGTAACATTTATCAAACATATTATGTATTAGGCACCATTCTGAGCCCTTAACATATAATAAATTATTTCATTATCCCAAGAAACTCACACTGCAACAAAAGGAACTTAGATTATAATTATTACCATTTTATAAATGTATAAACTGACACACCAACCATTTAATTAATTTTTGCCTAAGATCAAATAGGTAGCAAGTGACTGAACTAGGATGTAAACCCCAGGCAAACTGGCTTCAAATAGTACCAGAGTCTCACTCCATTTTTTATTATTTCATCATCCTGGAAAGTGAGTTTTTAGCAGTGGATCTTTATTTGAAATGCATCACAGATGGGGCCTTCCAAGACCATTACTGCTTTCTGCATAAAATAGGGAATTATATTGCCTCTGGCAAGAGGGAAGGAAAAAGAGCAGCTTCTCTTCCTTTTTTGTCCTCTCACACAAAGAACTCATGTCTGCAAAAGGTGATTAAATTGTCTCCTAACTTATCTTTACTAATTTGGCAGTAGGACTTTATTTAATCCGAAGGATACTTAATAAATTAGTAGATGAGTGTCGATGGACAGGTGCTCTACGTTTGCTCCAATTACTACAAAAGTTTATTCACTTTTTTTCTCAGTACATTAACCAAAAGAATTTTAAGTAATCAGATTTAACACAGGTTAATCATCTGTAAGTTAAAATTACTTAGAAGTGTACTGTCCATACCTAAGTAATCTTACCTACTATTACAGCATAAGGATGCCTCTAGGTATCACGAAGTCTATCATTTTACGCACGCCCCCAAGCCTTTCCCAGATTGCTCATAAAATTTCTCATTCTCCAAGAAATAAATGTCTCTGTCAAGTCAAAAGTCATACAAGCACGTGATGGAAAAATGGAACCTTTTAGTTTTATAAGGGATATTGCAGTATTGCAAAATTGATTTTATTCCATATTATTTAGGATCTCATGGTCATTTTAGGGTTTGCCTTCTGGATATAATGGGAAAGTTATGATACTTTTTAGAGAGGTGGGCAACAGAGGCCTTTGGGGAGCAGGAGAATATTTTTCATATGAAATTCTTTGTCATGAAATGCTAATGTTGGTGTTCTTGTCTTTATGTCTATGCATTCTTTAGCTATGAGGATAACAGACCCTTCATCAAGTAAGAATGACCTGAATGGCTGATAAATTCCATTTATCAGTGTGGTCCTATGAACCAGCTGTCAGATCCGTATTGAAGAATCTTTAGAGCTTCTGTCATTCACATTGAGGCAGAAGAGCAAACTGTGCAGGAAAACACTGTGGCATGCAACTTAGAAGCAGAATAAATATACCGCAGATGTATTGCTCCCCTAAAAATTCTGCTTCACCTCTGTTAATTGGATATCACTTGATCCAGTGCCACAGTAATAGCAATTTCCTGTGGTACAGACTTGTTTCACATCAAATACTTTTCTCCTTACATTGTGATGTGTTCCTCTGTGCTACGTATATCCAAGTTTCTGTTGTTTGTTTTGGGCATCGTTCATCTAAAATTATTTTGTGATTTAGTGGTACATCTTTAAATTGACCTAATAGATATGAAACTACCCAATTGTAATTGATGTTAATGAATTGCTGCAGTAAAGATTTAAAAAGGCAAAAGAAGAAAAATTCCTTCACAAATTAAATTTTACACATGCAAAATCATCCCTTTAAAATTTGGCACCTACTGTCTGATTCATAACCTAATTGTTTATGAATACATTTAACTTTCTGAACCAAAGCTACAAGTCTGTATTTGTCTAATACATGTTAATATTTGGATTTTTTTCTATATATTTTAAAATTACGTGTCCTGTAATTGTAAACTAAGAGTGGCTAACTATGGGTGACCTTGCTGTAGACTTTCAGTTTGTTCTTCTGGTGAAGAGTCCTTTGCGTTCATTTTCCCCAGTGCCATTTCACTTGCTTCTTCATGCTTTTGCTTATTATTTTCCTTGGAGATTGGCGCTCATTGCAGTTTTACGTCATATAACCTTTGGGCTCATCATGTGTTTTCTAGTGGATGATAGTTGACTTTAGTATTTCATCCTGTCATTTTATTTCTCAATTTAAATAGCAATTTTGCCTTGATTTATTGATCATTATTTCCATTTTTCCTTTTTCCAAATTCTATAAGAAGCTAAGATATTTTCCTTGAATATCCTCACATTTGAAAATTCAGCCATAAAGAAAAATCCTAACATGTCAGATGTTTCCTAACACATATTAGCAAACATGCCACATGAGATAGAAAAGTCCTTTAACGGTTCTTTAAGAATACTGATGTTCAACATTAAACGTGTCAAATTTAACTCACATTTAAATCTGAAATACAAATTGGTGATTGTTGTGGGAGAAAATATTTAGTAAATATCTATCATCCATTTTAGTAGGACTTTGGGACCATATCTATCTTAAATTGTAATTTTTTCTGAAAAATATATTGAACTCAGCTTCAGATTATGGTAAACATATGCAATTCTTTTGCCCTCACTTTGCAAAGTTTTAATCCCCACAAATATTCTTTCTTTAGAGAACATAAACAGAGGACAATAGCTGACTGAAAAGAAATATTAGCAACCTGTTCGAGGGAATTGTAGTAGGAGAGAAAGGGGTGGGTTTATGTGTGTGTAGACATTTTAACTGGTTTGGTCCTGTTCTCCCATATACTTAGAGAAAAGCTAAGGGAGGGTTCAATTTCAGTTATTGGAGCTCCATCTGTAAGAAGAATTTATTTTATGTTAATAGTAAGTACAGAGCATAACCACAAATATATGAAACTTTTCTCACCCACTTATTACTATTTTAAATGGCATCTTGGAGAATGGAATGAGACTGAGAATTTGTCTTTGATGCTGTCCTATGCCATTCACACCATTCCATCGCCATTCTCAGCTTCATCCTCTCCCTGGAGTTTGCACTTCAAAGAGATGGAGATGCCCTGAGCCTTTAAGCTTCTTTTCAGCAAAGCTGCCAAATGTCTGATTTCCAAAGTCTAACATAACCTAGCGCAACATAAACCTAGAAGACAGTAATCCAAAGCCTGAAAATAAAGTAAAACTTGAGTGATTTTCATAGAAGGAACTGCTTTTGCCCATCCACTATATCTCACACTTACTCTACATAGGTACAAAATCAGACTAACAGGGCTTTTTAAATCCATACATGTTCTGTAACTACTAGTTTTTTCTAATACGAGTTATGTTTTTGTCAGTAACCATGATAGTTTTTACAAAAATAGAGGAAATTTGGAAAAATGGGGTAAAAATATATCTGGTGAGGCACAGAAGGAATCCAGTCAACAAATGTTATAACAATGAGTCCAGTGGAGACTAACATAACTTTATAGAAGTTTTTCATTCTTGCCATTCACCCTAATTACATCTTCATACCTTTTACATACATGCTGCAAATACATGAATAATTTATGGCACAAATCTGCTTTTGCTTAAATTAATTTCTGTGTTCATAACATTTTCATTCATGTTTATTTCCTCAAGCTTGATTACCTGTAGTTCCCATTCAAATCTTAAAGTACTTACACCACCTGTCTTAAATTTTCTGTCAAAAATAGCTTACTGTAACATTTCTTCAGTGTCAGTATTGTTGATATGAGGTGGCTGTGTTTATTAAAGACCAATTATTTGATAACCTTAAATTTTCTTTTCTCTTTACAGGTCTTGGGTTATAGGTGCAATAGCTCTTCTCTGCTTGTTAGGACTGACCTGGGCCTTTGGACTCATGTATATTAATGAAAGCACAGTCATCATGGCGTATCTCTTCACCATTTTCAATTCTCTACAGGGAATGTTTATATTCATTTTCCATTGTGTCCTACAGAAGAAGGTAAGCTAGAATTCAATTTTCAAGAATAAATGGAGTGTATTTCATGAGAGCAACTATAACATGGTCTGATATATCATCCTTGATACACTTGGCTATAAGAAATAAAGATTTTTTTAGTAATACTGGAGATAAAATAGACAAAAAATGAAAGCATAATAGTTGGTGTATTACATAAAAAGAAATAGCTTATAGTTTGGGCAATGCACAAAAATTATTTGCTTATTGACTTTCCCTTACAGTCTTTTGTATATTCATGGACAAATTGAATTTATGCATTAGGAAATAGCTCTTTTCTAAAGTGGGCGCATATCATAGTATATTTCTGCTTCTTTAGAGACTAATTCATACCACAAAGTCAGAAGTGTAAACATTTTGTGGTACAGTAATATACATTTATAATTTTGAATGAATTTTGGAGTTCTTAGTGATAGTCTATAATTTAAAGGCATCTTTTACAATAATTATGAATTGAGTGATTAAATTGAATTTTTAATTTTTACATTGGTTTACTTTATCACATTTACAAGGATATAAAATTGTATTTTCAAGGCTAATTTTAAGTAAAATTGTTATTGCATTTTTAAATTACAAGATTATGGGCCGGTGAGATGGCTCAGCATGCGGCATAAGCGCCTGCCTTGCAAGCGCGAGGGCCCGAGTTCGAGTCCCGGATCCCACATACGAAAAAGGGGCCGGTGATATCGCTCAGCGGCACGGGTGCCTCTTGGCGCGCGAGGTCCTGAGGTCGACCCCCGGCACCCACAAAAAAATAAATAAATAAATAAATTACAAGATTAATTTTCCATTCCTATAGTTCTAAATTCTACTTAAATTTTGGTCTCTATATCTCTCATCATGTAGGCCAGGTTATGCTTGACTCTTGGTTCCTCCACTTAAAACCTTATGTCATTTGGAGCCATTTAGTTAACCTCCCCTCATGTCCCAGTTTCCTCATGTGTGACATGGAGATGATAAACATAATTATGAAATGTTAAAAGAGATGGCTCTGAAAATGAAGGTACAAATGTAAAAATTCCTCAGAAAAAAATAAGAAGCTTAGTTTTGCTTTAGAGAACAAACAAAAAGTAGGAACATCTATCTCTAGGATATTTTATTTGAGACCCCAAACCAAAGTGGTCCCCAAACAGAAGTTGAGAAGAGTGTCCACTTATCAAGATGAACAAGAATAAAAGAAAATTTTATTGTGTTTCAATTTTAAGTGGTGTTAAGTATCTAAAATGTGTTGTAATGTTCAAAAATATAGGAAAGAGAACTAATGATGAAGCAAGCCAATAAATGTAGATTACAGAAAAGAAAAAAAGACTATATTAGAATAGATGTATTTCAAATCTAATCATTTATAATTTACCCTATACAGGTTATATTAGAATATATGGACATTCCCAAGTAATGTATATATATATTTAAAATTGCCATAGTTCAACTCAATATATGTTATATTTTGATAATTGCCCAGTGATGAGGGTACCTTCTGGAGGGACACAGACTGATGAAGGCTCAACCAATCTCAAAACAGTAAAACCTTGGTTTGCAAGCATAATTCGTTCTGGAAACATGCTTATAATCCAAAACACTTGTATATCAAAGCTAATTTCCCCTAAAGAAATAATGGACATGCAGATGATTCATTTCACAACTCAAAAATATTCATATAAAAATGATGGTGATACTATAATACAATACCAAATAATAAAGAAAATACAAAATATAAAGAATAAACAAATCAACTTGAAATCCTTTTGGCTGTTGTGAAGGAGACAGAGAGGACGGTTATTGTGTAGGACGACTTTCACTATCATTAATGGAATCACTGTTATCTATTGGCTCAGTGGAATCTTTTTCTTTTCGTGCAGTTTTTACAAGGAATCTATCTGATGACACTCGCTTTTCCCTCCTTTTGAAGATTTCACAAAAATGTGACATTGCATTGTTGTTGAACAGATTCATTGCTCACACTGCTGCAGCCTTATTCGGGTGTTGCTTTTTTTACAAAATTTTCACTGTTTCCCACATTTTACACATCTCCCTAATCATATTTGAAGTGAAGCATTCCTCCACATTTTTCTCCTTGTCCTCTGCGGATGAGATCTCTTCCATAAACTCTTGCTGTTGGGAGACGATCTCCCACAATCCTCAGTGAGGGATGGGGGGACCATTGGCTCAGTGTCATCATGTAACTTTTGGCGTCATGTACTACTTGTATTGCAAGACATTGCTCGTTTATCACATTAAAATTTATTAGAAATGTTTGCTCGTCTTACATAACACTGGCAGAACAAGTTACTTATAATCCACAGTTTTACTGTACATGATTTCGTAGTCATCCTGGGCGTTGGCATACAGCAAGCAGTCTTCAAGGGAGAGAGAGAGGTGCTGTGGAAGTAATCTGAAAGTGACTCGCATTGCTTCTACTCACTTCCCATGAGATAGGACCGATGGTACCAACTAAAGTGCAAGTGAGACTAAAAGACATAGCTTAGCTTTTCTGCCCAGAAAGAGGAGAAATGGGATTGGTCAACAGCTAGCAGTTGGCCATACCAGATCAGCTGCAACAGTAGGAGCCGCCTAACTGATGAATAAAATAGAGATGGAAAGAAAGAGGTGTGACACGAGAGTGAGAATCAAGACAATACCCTGAATTAAAAACATGGAGAAACTTAAGAAATCATGGTTAGCGTTGTGAAAGACTTCTGAGAAATCCTACTAAATACTTGGGAAAGATGTCTAGATTTGGATAGAAGAAATCCATAACTGATCCCCAGGAGAAATATAAGCAGAAAGATGCGAGTGGAATTAGAAGGTTAAGGGGAAAAGTGACATTTATCCATGAAAATAAGGGGATACTGGGCCACGATAGTTAGTCCGTTGATCTGAAAGCACAGCGTGTTGGATTTCACTCTCATCTTTATTTTATACATCAACTGGAAATTGGAACTAATTTAAGTTTTATATTTTAAAGTGAAAATAGCAATTGTGTATGAAGCAGAAAAGATACATTTGTATTGAACATGTAGATTAATTTGGTTGTGCTTTTTATTAGTTAACACCTGTTGTAATTTTTCTAGTTATTGCTTTTATTTTTCTTACCTTACATAAAGACATCACTGGGATATCTGAGAATTGCATTTGATATTCACATAGAGATTTTACCCCTCAAGACAAATAAATAAGACTCAACATAAGGACTTTGTATTATAGTTAACATATGTAATATAAGTCAAATTAATATATAAGTATATATATATATACAAATGATTACATTTAAAATTTAAAATAGGTGCATATGCGATGTCCCTGATATTGCCTCTTACCTCACAAACCTGAAATACTGACCGTCTTAGTGCATTTTCTGTTGGCATAACTGAATACCACAAAGTAATTTATAAACAATAGAAGTGATTCAGCTAATTCTTCTGGAGGCTTGTGACTCCAATGTCAAGGTGCTGGCATTGGCTAACGGCCTCCTTGCTGCTTTATAATATGGCAGAGGGCATCACGTGGTGAGAGAGTAAGCAGCCATCTCTGGTCACTCTTCCTAATTCAAACCCCCTAAAATTGGAGCCCCAACCTCAGGACCTCTTGTATTCCTGATTATCTCCGAAAAGGCCCCACCTGCCACACCTTTAAAGATGAATTTGGATATTAAGTTTCAGACACATTAACTTTGGGGACACCCATTCAAACCACAGTATTGACTTTCTGGACCTTCATGAAAATGTTTGCTACATTTTTATTTAGAAACTTACTTTTGTGTAAGTTATTTATAACAAGTAAGAAGCAAATTATTCTTTTGTCCACTCCTTGTTTTGAAATTTTGGAGACATTTTATTTGATATCAAGAACATGGCCCAACATCAGGAAATATAAAACATAAGAAATTGTTCTTGTTTGCTTTTTTTTCCCACCCAAATACATCAAGTACTTGTCTTTGCAACTACAGAAATAGTCTTAGGAGATTTTTTAAAAAGCCATCTGACTAATTTTATTAATGTGCATTTGACTAATGTATTGCTCAAATCTTGTGATTCAAGAAGTAGGAAATACTCCAGAACTGGTTTTGTAGGGTTATTTGATTGAACTCATTAACAAAAATAAATGTTTTGAGTTCTCAGTCCTTTTCTGAGTAGGGATTACATGGTTTGTCCACAGTAATTCCACTAGTTACATTAAAACTAGTCACTTTGCTTTTGTCATGCACTCAGTTATTTGATTTACTCTCAGAACTCCCAAGATTTTCTCATTCCTGATCTCAAAATATGGAAGAAATGTTTGATTAAAAAAGTATATTCTCTTTCCTATCTTCTGTATTCTAGAACATCACACTATCATTGTCTGATTGGGGTAATTAAGATGGAGTATCATGTGAAATACATTAGTGTATGCAAATGCTTGAACAATCAAAGAACATTTTATGGTAATCTAAAGAAAAATGTTTCATGGACATGGTCCATGTTATTTTTCTTTCTTGTTTTTAAGACATATGCTTACTATTTTAAATCACAGCACAGGAAGATAAAGTCAGGACAATGATTCAGATTGTAATATAGCTGATATGGGACTTGGCATCACAATTTCTTGATTTGCTAGTTGTTTATAAAATCAGTTCAGAACATTCAAACTTTGCTGGAAAATGCAAATAGCCTGTGATGAATTCCTGTGATTTATCCAATATTATTTCTTTTGTGACAGGAAGAGGGGTGGTTCTTCTGCTTTTTCCAATCTCTCACTCTTCCTGTAAAAATTTGTTTAGATTTAAATTACTTCGTTTAGAAAGCACTCGTCTAAAAAGAAAAACATTATATGCTGAGTATAGTAGGCAAAAGAAGGTGGGATGATAGGCGAAGGTTATCATTAAGTTTAGATTCTTGAGATGCTTCCTAATTTCAGTACAGATTACGGACCTGTAGTCAGTACTGCTTGCCATTGTTTAGAGAAAATTTTAAGTCTTCCAAAATTCTAATTAAGGCACTTACCCTATTCTTTCTAGCTGAGGGAGGGAGATAATGTAGTAGGTTAAAAATAATAGAAGTAACATATAATGCCTGTGTTGGTTTTAGCTTACTATCAGAAAAGTGACACCTTAAAAGGAGTTTTTTATCAACAGTACTTTTGAGATTTAGAGTTTTTTCACAAAAGGTACATTGTTTAACCCTTTCATGCCTTCAGTTTGCTTTCCCCAGAGTTATTTAGAGGAAGTTACCTTGAAGTTTTATGCAAAACTATGATTTAAAAATGAGAAGTTTCTCCACCACACCCTCTCAGCTCACACCTCTTAGAATCACAGATGAGAACAGACATATTTCTTTTTAAAATAAAATACAGACTGGCTTGTAGACATTGAATAAGAGTGGTTATCTCTGTTGATAAATGTATATATTGTTGAGAAATGTAGTAGCACAGAGAGTGGTGCAAAACAACCCATGAAAGTGGTAAATATATTATTGTTACTTTTTCAAAAAGCATTTCAGACCAGAGCAAGGCCTTTAAGGTTAGGACATCGGGACTGTTTGCTCACACAACTCTCCCCACACAGAAAGCCTTTTTCTTCCATGTCCCTTATCCCTATTTTTCCCAATTTCACCACCTAAATGACTAATACTAACTTGTCTTTGGAAGATTCTCTCAGAAGCCTTCACTACCGTGGAGCCTTGCTCTGTGCCCATGCCTTAGTGGGCGTTCCTCATCCACGCATCCGTCCGTGCCTCTCTTTCTCCATCACTGTTCTTAGCACAGTGTGAGCATTTGGAAGATCTGAGTCCCACAGACAAATCTGAATGCACTCTTTGATTGTGCTGTATCTTTGATGGAGCGAACTATACAATAATAAGATACAATATTTCCATTTTAAGTATTCATTTTAATGTACCATTCACACTCCATTTTTAAAATTTTGATTCTAAATAGCATTCCTTTAAAAAGCACATTTTTATAACTTCATTTGAAATGAAATCACATTGCAGTAGTTCACTGTCATGAGTTGTGGAAATTATGGTCTTGTGTGAAATCAAATACATAGATATCTAAGGAAAATAGAGTGTCATTTCATCATGTGAGGTTTTAAATATCTAGCCAACATGGTAGGCTTCTCCCATTTTATTGTAATTTAGGGCAGTTAGAGTTCATTTTTATGAGCCTGTGCAATTAAATGTAGAGTAATAAAATTTTTAAACTTGATAAAAAGCCCCCCATTGATATATTTCTTTGCTTGAGAAAATCAGTTAGAAATGCTCATTGCTTTTTTTTATTTATAATCTTAGATTTGTACTTGGATTAAGAATTTAATTTGCAATGTTATAAAGAAAAGCAGTTATGTTTCTCTGTCCTTATGGAGTAGGACTATTTTATGAAAATATATTAATATATTTTGAATTTTTTATTCTAAATTTGCTAATTTAACCTCTTTTAAGAGAATAAATTGAAGAAATATAGATTTAAAAGAAATGCTTAACCCAGCATGTTCCTCTTTTCAGTTTTTAAATATTTTCTAATCTCACTTCCTTTCACCTTCCTTTTTCCCTTTTCCCATCCAGCTTTTACTTTTTAATAAGATTTCTGCCTGAAGAACAACAGTGACAATATCTTTATATCTATTGGTCATTTATATCAAATTTATGAAAGTAAAGACAGTGTTTTGAAGAGTTTTCAGTATATACTCTTCGAACTAAAAGATAATACCACTATAATGTTATTAGAATTGTGTGTTTATGTGTGTGTCTGTGTTTTTAAAGGCTGTGTATATGCATAATTCCAAGCTTGAGACTATAAATATAATTATGTTATATTGCTAAATGTATGCTCCACAGTCTTTTACCTGTAGGACAAGGAATTAATTATATTGTTGGACACTAAAATTCTCCTACTTTTTACCTTAGTTCCTAGCAGAAATGAGTCACCTGCTAACAGAAGTTAATTTTTCATTGGCTAGGTGCGGAAAGAGTATGGGAAATGCCTGCGTACGCATTGCTGTAGTGGTAAAAGTACAGAGAGTTCCATTGGCTCAGGGAAAACATCTGGTTCTCGAACTCCTGGACGCTACTCTACAGGCTCCCAGGTAAAACACATTTGTTCGTTGAACTTAATTCTCTCTCACCCATAGTCTGTTATACATTGCTGATCAGTGCTGTTTTCTATCCTAAATGTTTACCACATCCAGAATGTGGTAGTGGCTTTAGTGTAGTTGGTATGGGAATGATTCTGACAGAAGTTGAAAGAACGAAAAGTGTAATAAAATTATGAAATTTAAGGTCTGTTTGCATAATAATTAATGATCTCAGATGGCTTCTCGTGGAATAACAGGTGAAGAAAGGAATTTATTCCTTGATCCAAAATTCAAAGAAAGCAGTATTTTATATAGATGATTCTTGAGTTTACTAGTTCTTTCACCAGCATAATTATCTATCATTTACTGAAACCTTACATATAAAATAATATGTTCAGTAAGAAACAGTTATAATTCATACCATATTATGTTCTGACGAGTTGAAGAACAACTCACGGTGATGAAGAACACTAAAATACCATCGTTTCCTGTAGTCCAAGCGCCACTCTCATCAGTCCAGCACTGGACATAGCTCTGTAGTCCCTCCCCAGGGAAATTTTAAACTTTAAGGTAAACTGTCAGCCATTTTTCCCAGACCACGATGTCCGTATGTGGACATTTCAGAAACTCTAGGATGCTAAAGAAGCCAGTCAAATAAAAGACGAAAGATCGTGAATAAAGGTCCTGAATAGGTTTGGTTCAGGCGTGCAGAGTGATCTCTTTAAGATTACATATTTCAGTAGGAGAAAGTCATGTTTTCAGTGTTGTCAACTTAATTCTTCTGAGGGAGGCAAGATGAAGTTAATAAGTTATAAATCAAAAATCAATTTTCTTAATTCTTTTAACTCAAACTATAAATCTATTTCTTTTATAAAAAATGAGAATAGTTTGCTCATTTGTCCTTTGATGTATGTTCAATTAGTTTCTAAGAGTAACAGACTAAATTTCCTTAAACGATTCTATTCGTATGCTTAGGAAATAAATTCCCTTGTACCCCTTAAAAATAATTCACCAAATAAATGCACATATTTATCTCAGACTCATCTACTGTGCAACTGGACAGTCAGTCATGCGCACCTAACTAGCACTGGAACAGCTCTTATAAATCAAAGATAAGGAACTTTTTCATAAACATTTTCTTCCAACTTAATGGAACTCTCTTATTTTACAAATACAATCATATATTTAATCCCAATCTGTTTTCAACTAAAATTTTCACAACTAACACATAACTGTCAATGGCCACATAAGAAGTCAGACATCTTGAGTAATTTAGCAACCACAAGTCATGAAATTTATTCCTATATATAATGTGTGATTTTTAACAATTCTAATTGGATTTATGATGACGTTCCATCATAAGGTAGGAGTTTAGAGAGAACAGATACACCACTCAAGTGGGCAGAGACTTCTGAGTCCAGAACTACGAAATTTGGCAATCAAAATTTTAAATTTGCACACAAGAATGGGAGCACATCATAATGATTCTTCCAGAAAAAAGTTCTTCTTATAACCAGTGTCTTTATTTTCAACCTGGTGATGCCTTGCATCCACTTACCCTCACTTGTGATAACCTTTTCAACAACTTTTAAAACAAAATTGCTAAGATTCTTTACATGATTCGGCCTGATTATAACTTGCCTGCTTTTCACATTGCTGAATTCATTAGCCACCATCCCATAGTCATTTTATTGATAAAGGTCATTAATGAGAAAATGATATTTGGGAGTTTCCATTATTAGGTTACAACAGAGTTGTACAATGTAGGACCACTTCTCAAAAATGAGATAAAATAGTGAAGCTTAATAAAATAATGATAAACTTCATGGTGGATATACCTTGGCTTGAATCCTATCTTTAACATGTACCAACTGTGACACAGTATGTGGTTTTAATATCATTGCCTCTCTTTTTTTGTTTCATTTGTCAAATAATAGTGAAAATACTAATTTCTTACATCGTTAGGGTGATTGAGCTAACATACACAAAACAGTTAAAACAAATTGTCAGTACTCAATAAATTGTAGCTACAACCATTTATTAGTGTCATTATAGAATATTATTTTATACATTTTTCTTCAACCTGTACCATATTTTTTCTTCACCTTTGTAGTTTATAAAATCATAATTCCACTCAGGAAAAACTTACAATACTAATATAACTGATACAATATAATACTAAAATAACATAATGTAATACTAATTCTGATTAAATATGACAATATAACCCTATGAAAAGGATAGTTACTTAACTCTTACCAATTTAGATTAAACTAATGAATATATTTTATATTAATTGTGACCTTTCATAAACAATGCTAAAATATTTACTGTTATTAAAGCACAATTTGGGGAATATGGAAGCATTCTTTTTTTTTTTTTTTTTTTTTGGGTACCAGGGGTCAACCTCAGGACCTCGTGCACCAGCAGGCGCCCATGCCACTGAGCAATATCACCGGCCCTATGGAAGCATTCTTAACATCAAAAAACTTCTAAAAAAGCAGTCTCTGTGTATCTCATTGTTTTATTTAGATAGATTGAGTGCTTCCTATAAAATACCAGCAGTCTTGAAAGTTCTGAGGATAAAGTGGTTAAAGGAGATAACTTATGATTTGGAGCGTTCATTCTAGTACTGGGAAATAAAACATTAATAAACACACCAAGAAAAACATAAGACTGTGACACCTGATGGAAAAGCAAAGTATAGTGATATAAAAGTATGCAGGTGACTACTTGGATTAAGGGCTGGAGAAAGGCTGCCTTTGCATGTGATATTTATTTATGCTAATACCTGATTGACAATGGGCTAAATGAGAGAAGGAAAAAAGTTCAGGAGAAGACAGTTCCAAGTGAGAGAACAGTGAGTGCAGAGCTCTTCGGGTAGGGGAGAACTTGTAAATTCAAAGGTAGAAAGAATTTCATTTACCAAAGGAAAGATGAGATTAATGACATTCAGAGAGAGAATGCAAGAGGAAGTGAAAGGAAAAGGCAAGATATAGAGCCCTACTTGTTTTTAAGAGTATGTGAATTGAGATTTGATTCTGATGACTGTAGAGTCAGTGGGAGGATTCAGAAGAGGGAGTGGCTGGGTATCATCCACATGGAGAAAATAGCCTGTGGCAAAAATGTAGCTTTTGGAGAGACATGATTGGCAAGACTAAAAAGTAGAACTCATCTCCTCCTGAACTCACTTCCTGGTGCTAATCACTTATAAATTATTGATAGTATACAAAATCACACAAGCATAAATCAACAGAAATGTGTACAGTTTTTTTATATATGGACCGAAAGATTGTCCTTCCCATTTTGACCAACATATAACTGACCTGTCATTTTTTTTTCATTTATTTTATTGGCTTTTTACATTAATTTTTATTATACAATATTTGAAAAAATAAAAGAATATATGTAAGTGAATTCGTTAAGTGTAGTAGAATAATAAATATATGTGAACACAATATCCAATTTAAAGGATTTTAAATGTTTTTCTCTTCATTTAACCTTTCCCTAATCAATCTGTATATAATTCTGCCCAACAAAATCTCTTAAATATTGTTTCCTCATTTTCTTTACTTATTCTCATGGTCGCTCCCTCTCTAAAAATGTTGTTTTTAATCTTTTCATAAAATAATTTTGGTTTCTTAGTCTTTTTTCATATGTGCATGTTATATATGCACGGACCTAGGAAAACTGTGAAACATAACAATATTTCTGAATACTTCTAAACTCTTTCCAAGGTTCATACAACCAACTAATATTCTAAGATTGGCTGCTCCTACTATTCAAGAAATTCAAATATATTTGGAAGATAACACATTTTGAGAGTTTAGTTTCACCATTAGTAAAAATAATTTTTCTTGTTAACTATTTCATCCCAGAAAAAGCTTCTGAAAATATTTTGTTTCCACCTAACAAGATTAATATTGTTGATCCCTAACTCAATAAAATGGTAAAACAGAATAAAACAGAAAAAAACTCCCCAAATGAAAAATGGTACAATGTGTTCATGAATTAACTGGCACTTAGAATTTTGAATTTAAGAATATGATGATGAAAGGATTTTCAGTCACCTCTAAACTTCTATTGTACAGCAGTGACTAGGGATTAATGGTGTACCTTTATCTTCTTCAAAAAAGGAAAATGGAACCAGGCTTGGTGGCACCTGCCTATAATCCCAGCACTTGGGTGGCTAAGGCAGAAGGACCACAGAGAGATTATGGCCAGGCTGGGCTACAGAGTGCATTCAAGTAGCCTGGACTACAAAACAAGATCCTCTCTCTCCAAAAAAAAAAATAGTTAAGGCTGTATGTAACCTGTAAAATTATATTGGTCTTCTTATGAAAGTTATTGAAAATACAAGTTCAGTAGCATTTTACTAATATTCTATGTTCTTTTCTTATTAAACTCCAGATGCTCAAATTAATATTTTGTTAGTAAAATCCAAATTTAATGCATATTTAAACATTCCCATGCCAGGAAAAGTTACAATGAAAATAATTCGTTTCACCTTGGAAACAAAAATTGTATAATGCCACATAATGCACACTTCTATATATCTTTAACATATTTAAATTAGTGTAGTTCTTTGCATTTATTTCTTTTCCATAATTGTAACTGTCTTTGTTATAGGTATGTAGGATCCACCTAAGGGAACCAAAAATGATCAATAACTATATTTCTGATGTCCTCACTCAACTATATTTCTAGCATGGTGCTAGAAGCAAAGGTCTCATATAACGATGACAGAAAGTAAAAGAATGATTTTGTGAGAATTCACTGCCTCCTCCGTTCTTCCCCTTTCTTCCTTTTCCCCTTCCCAGAGCCGAATTCGTAGAATGTGGAATGACACAGTAAGAAAACAGTCAGAGTCATCCTTTATTACTGGAGATATAAACAGTTCAGCGTCACTCAACAGAGGTAATTAGAAATGAGTTTTCCTATGGATTATTTTTCTGATTATTTGTAGAAGTTCTTAAATGTCTCATTTATTTGGGAGTTCTAAACTGTGTTCTATGTGATAGGATTATTGCAAGGATATAAAACTTGGTTTAGTGAGTATTGAGTTCCATTATTCATGTGTCTTTTTTTTTTTAATCTTGAATTTTCAGGAAATATTTTCTGAAAAGAAGTTAGGAAACAAAAAACTTCTTTTACTAGGCGTCTGTCAGTGCTGTAAAATTGTGAGCTGTCAGGCCTCATTGGAAGCAGTGAAAATGGGCAATTACGTGGCAATATAGTCAGCTAAGCATCATAGAGTCCCACATCGTCCCAGGTAGAAAGCAAGCTCATAGCCTTTGTGGAAGTAAAAATATACATACTAATACATATGTAAGGCAACCAGTGCACCTGGGGACAAATCACATGTACTCTCAATATCTAAAATATTCATCCAGATAATATTGGATATTTAAAGATCTAGGAAGAAAAAACACTCGTGTAGTGTGTTTGTGTGTGCGTGTGTGTGTGTGTGTGTGTGTGTGCATGCTTCTGGACATTATTTAGTTACAATGTTCCCTGGACATTATCTAGATTTTCTAAATGAAATTCCCTTAATCTTCTGTTTTGTCTACTGTTTGTTTTGTGGGAAATAGGGAGGAAAGGAGGGAGGGAGGGATGGAGGGATGGAGGGATGGAAGGAAAGAGGGAGGAAGGGAGGGATTGTACATCAGTAAAAATGTAAACCTTATTAGATGCAGCATTTGGAGAGTCAGTGTTGGGAAATAAAAGTAAAGGTATTTAGAATATAGTTTTATCTGGGAAGCTGGTATTTGTTTGAACTTAGTTATTTTTAAGAGCAACATTATTTTTTTCTTCACAACTATTACTTTCTTTTTGAGCTTTTCCTGTCATCTTTTTGTTGCACCCAATGCTAATAATGTAATATTATTAAACCCAAAATGTCATATTAAACCCAAATGTAATAATGTAATATTATTAAGCCCAAAAATGTAATAATTATGCCTGATGATTAAGAAAGATTCAGATGCTGGTGTTCCTAAGCATTTTTACTTGAGTCCATTGCATTTTATTTATATGTAAGAAGTAAGGATAAGTAGTGTTCAAACTGAATTTGGTAGAGGGATCCACACTTCACTGTAATCTTACTGAGTTTTGTATGTCATTTAGCACAGTGATGCAGTAACTGTAATCTAGTGATGATTTTAAATTACCTACCTTTCTAGATGTTGTGGCGCACACTTGTAGTCCTAAGTACTTGGGAGGCTGAGGCAGGGGAATTGCAGATTTGAGGTCAGTTTAAGCAATTTAGCAATATCCTGTCCCACAGTAAAATGAGAAAGGGGCTGGGGATGTAGTTGAGGACTCCATGAGTTTACTCCCCAATAAAGCAAAATAAATAAATAAATTCCCTACTTCACTTCAGGTTTAAGAACAGTAACGAATGGGGATATTCTGCCAAATATGAGACAAAGGCATAAAAATAAAACGATCACCATCTTATTTTCTGTCATTATTAGTTTCTTTTTATTGGATAGATTATTCCTTTAGAGGAACTATCTCAAGTACTCCTTTTCAATTTAGTTTTAATATTTAGTTTGTAAAAATTTTATAAATGTCAGAAATCTAACTTTTTGACTTTACTTCACAAATCCTAGACAGCTAATCGCTTACAAATACTTCAATACCCTTGAAACTAATTTGCTTCCAGAATAATTTTCTTTTTCCTTTTCCTTTAGTAGAAGTATCTTGAATCTCATGATCACAGCAGCCATTGACTAGGGGTTTAAACAAAGAATGAGAAAATATGATTTTAACAATGCACTGTTTATTTGACTATTATGAGAGTGGATACCATATGTAAAATTATTATTTTGTCTAGTATTGTTATCAACATTTATACAAAGAGTGTAGGATATGTGGATGATTGGGACAATTTGAAACAAATTTAAAGAAAATAGTAGTATTTCATATTGACCAATCCTATGTTTAAGTCTATTAAGATCTCTAGTTTTAAAAGGTGTTTCTTAAAGCTATTAAATGAAGGGTGTGATATTTCTGGTGACATTGAATAAGTTATTTTAATGACATTGGGAAGGTGTTAAATTGGATGTATAATTTAAAGTGAATCCAGGTGATGATTTTTATCATCAGGATAAGTCCGCTTCCTTTCACTTAGTGATTTTAGTGGTTTGAGAAATCACAGTGATCTTCCTCATTTCATGTGTGAATTTCCTAGTCCTGCCCAAGGTCAGAAACTCCTTGTTTTATTCTCATCTTATTATTTTTTAAATCTTAGATGATTGGAGTACATTAAATTATTATTTCTTCATATTATATCTCTGAAGATAGTCTTTAACTTCCTTCTTTAATCTTGTCTTATTTCCCAGGGTCTTATCTTCCCTGCATTCAGGCGTGTGTATCATATTTAGGTAGGTGACATCCAAGATTATTTTTCCAGATAAACACTTCAGTCACCTCAGCAACATAATTAGTTCCACTCATTCAAAAGATTATATTCTCTGTTATTAAGCTGGAAATCTTAGGCACTACATCTTTGCATCTTCATATATCCTAACTTCCCATTCATTCTTACAGTTAGCATTTTTTAATTCAAACTTCATTTCCTTTCTAAGTTAGATATATTGAGTCTCTTATTTTGTCTTTAAAATAGTGCTGAGCCTTGAAAACTGCAAGCTATTGTAGTAAAAATTTGTTCTTTTTAATTTAGGGTTTTTTCTTATTTATACCATCACCCAACACATCAAGAGTATTGTTTTATATTTTGTATGTCTTGTCATCTATTCTTCCAAACAAGAATCAATCATTATTATCTTCAGGATGCATTTAGCATAAAGAATCTACCATACAAAGCAGAAGTACTCCTCACTTTTTTTTAATCATCTCTGATCTGTTCTTAAACCAATTTGTTTGCATCATATATATATCAGATTACCCTTCTAGATTTCCCATTATGATAAACTTGTTTGCTATTGGGATTTTATTTCTGAAATAATATGAAACCTTGGAAGATTTGTTGATAATTTTCAGTAAGTGTACTAATTCTTGTATTTCTCTTTGAGGGTTTGTTGTTTGGTCACTTCAGCTCTTAAAAACCTTGCATTAAATGTGTAGTTTGCATATCTGTACTTGTGAAGATGTTTCTCTGAATGTTCCCTTAACCTTTACAAATACGGTTTCCCTGCCAACCTGTTTGGTATAGTGTCACACACTCAGGCCAATCTAGAATTCCTCGAAGCCAGCGCCAGGTACTAGCAATTCAACAACATGATACTGCTAGTATATCCAAAAGAAGAGGGGACTGGAGAAGGGATGTAAGATGGTAGTTGAATACAGAGAGTTTAAACAAATGTTAACTCCAAGCCAAACCCAAGTTTTTACAAGCTTGTAAGTCTGCAGGAGGATTTATTCATTGGTTTATTTAAATATTTGCTGTATTGAATATGCTTTGAAGGTTTAGTCAGCTCCCTAGCTCTTTCCTACCCATGTCTACTACCCATAGTCTCTGTTGGCCAAATCTGACTTTGAACAATTTCAGTTAACAGTGCTTCTTAAAATGCTCGACTTTGATCCAGTAATGAAGCATTTTTTGAGAAATTTCTCTGGCAGTTCAGTTCATTGTTAAACATTTCCAATATTTTTAAAATCTGTATAGAAATTAGAATAACTTCTGAAATTAGATTTTATTAGGCTTTATCATATCACAAATATCATAGCTGCATTTCTCATTTCCTTTTTATTTAATTAGTTACATCAAGGTCAGAAGTTTTGTTTTACAATTGACTTTTTCTAAGCAGTCAATCAACCTGGTATCCTTGTGTGAATTACAAAAAGGTGCATAAACCCCCACGTCAGCCAAAACATGCCCCCTCTGAGTGGTAGCATTAGTTAAAAAAACCAATTACTCTGCAACAATGGCTTGGCTAGCATCATGAGATTTTATTTACCACTGACCTCCCATCATCTGTTTTGTCAACCTGCCACACCAGTTAATGTAATCTAAATTTTTATGTATGGCGATCTGACCAGGACGGCTATATTTATTTAAGCTTATTTAGATGTTATATGTCAGAAGACTGATGCGTGGATGTATTTATTTATTAATGCTGATGGAATCGCTTTTCAGGATTCAGATTTGTATCAGTCTGCATATGCATTCACAGTAAATTTTATGTAGTCAGGAAAATTATGAAGGATAATGATGATGAATTTATTTTCATGGTTTTTTAAGGGTAAATTTTGGCTGTCAGCTAGTGGCACAGCTACCTACTGAAAGTGACCTTACCTTTTAGGATCACTGTTGTTACAAAAAGGGATGATTTTATCATCCAATAGGCATTTTCAAATAGCCAACTTAGTCATTGTAGTTTTGCATAGTAGTTTTAAGAATGGGCACTGAGTTTTAATTCAGTGATTCTTGGCAAACTGGTGAGCTTCTCCAGTCCTGTGCAATAGGGGTGCAAATGGTACCCACTTCAGAAGGCCCTTGATAGGAATAAATAAGACACATGAATTGCTTACAACATGCCAAGAACATGATAACAACTAGTATTATTTTACTCAGAGGTTCACTTACATTTTCTATGAAAACTACTCATCAGTGCTTTCAAATAGCAAATTTTTAAAAATTAATCAATACTACCAAAGATTTCCATTCCTTTTTGCTTTTCAGAAATAGGTCAGAGGAATAAGGTGGCTATCTGAATGCCAAGTAAAACAAATAATAATTTTCCTAATATGGTGATACCCTAGAGGCAAAAATAATAAACTAATAAAACTGAATGGTTTCTTCTGAATTAGAAAATAAATGTGAAGTACATCTGCTTATTTGTACTTTCTGCTTTTGATTTGTAACTATATTTTAACATCAAAGAAATAAAGCTCATATATTTCTTTTTCCCTTCCTTAGATAATATAAACAAACATTGTCTTCTATTTTCTTCCAAACCCTGTCTATCCTACCGTTCAGAAACTTAGAGACCACTAGCTGAATTTAGATGGTCCTTCTAAGTAATCAGTTATGTAGCAGAGCATGGGTGTGAATAGACCTGTTTTTAACTCATTTCTTCTCAGAGCCTGTATTGTTGGTCACCCAGGAGGTTGGTCACCAAAGCAGAAAAAACTTCACAATAAATCACCTGCTACTTTAATAATAATCAGACTTCTAAACATGTTATATTTTTAAAGAGAAATGCAAATAAAATAACGTAAGTGATGTTTGACTAAAATTAAAGATTTATGTAAATTAAAGCTACTAGGTTAAAACTCACACTCATTCACTGCACTTAATTATTGCCAATAAATGTAATTTGGCTTATATGCATAAAGTGTGCCATAGTGCCCTAAAACATTGTTGCTCTGTTGGATTATAAAATCATTGGTTGTAAATATTAACCATCTCCCACCATAATCATACATCTTACTGTGAAATTTGCAAAAGCTATTAGTAATGTGCCTATAGTACTTACATAACTAAACAAAGCAGAATAGCCTGTTCATCAAAGTACATTCGAGTATAAACAAACGTGCTGATTTGAATGCAAATAAGATGTATCCCATGGCATGAGTAAGATTTTTTTGAGATCCACCATTATATTTGCATCTCGTACTTTTTATCCTTTATATTCGTGATGTGTGAATTAGTGTGACTTTCTTTCCTTTGTACACATCATCAATAAGGACATACTTAGAAAAGGTAAAATAAGAGAAGGAAATGTGTGTTAGAAGAAACAGTTTAATAATCATATGCAACACAGGTGTAGATTTTTAAAAGTGAAATGCTAAGCTGGATAGATAAATTATGCTATTAGTAATCTAGTTCCTAACCCAAGAAGGACAAATAATGTTCAGAATGAACTCTCTGTGGAAGTGATATTGGATATCGATTTCTAGTCAATCAGGGCAAAGGTTCTTGCTGTAAAATGATGGCAGGAACTGAAAACAGGAAAACTTTAAATGCTTACTCAGCAAGTTCTGCTTGTACTTTTCAGCTTTGTCTCTTCGATGTGAGTCCTTCAAATAATCTCTTCTCTCAAAGCCAACTGCATAATGATAAACCTGTTTTGTATTTTTTTTTTACTTTAGTACAGAATTTACTTAAAGCTTTCACAGATCCTTTTACAGAGAATTCTTGATATAGAAACCTCATTTTTATGGTTTATAAGTTTATTGCCTTAAATATATTTCTTCTATTATAAAGCAAACAAGCTTCAGTGAGATATTTTTATAATTCTAAATATAAGTGCTATGGGACATTTAAATTTAGCTTTGAAATATTCCTATTTTCTAATATAAAGAGTATATAATTTTGTGCAAAAATGTTTTCAGAGGCAAAATGTGAAATACAACATTTTAGAAATTGCTGATGCCCTCTAAAAAGGCACTTTGTGGCTCCTATTAAATTTGAAGTTTTTTCTTTGGTATGTGTAGCTGTCGTTCACATATTGAATGTGGTTCATTAATCACTATCCATCGTCCTTAGATTCATTAAGAAACTGGCTTTGTTCATAGTTAAAGTGAGTCACTTTTTTTCAAGATTGTGTGGCTAGTAAAGGCAAAATCTAGATTCCAAAAAAGGTCTTTCTGACAAATTTATATGCATGATAACAAAACTATTCATTCCTTTCATATGATGACAGGTTTTTTTTGTGAAGTTACTAATGATTACAATAAAATACTTTTTTCAAGGGTCTTTATTTTATCACTTAATATAGAAAATAGATATAATTAGTGGTGCTATTATTCACACCTTTATTTCTTAATTTTTCATGTACTATTCATTTGTTTCAGCATTATTTTGTTTTAAATACAGTTATTTAAAGTGAATACTTGCTATATTTTAAAAGTATGATTTATAAAACTGAATAATGGGGAGACAGACAACATACTAATTTTACAAAATTATTTCATATGGAGTATGCTAAATCACTACACATTATTGCTCAATTTTAGAGTCTACATGACAGAAAATATTATATGATCATTTTTCTTTTCTTTCCTCAAAGTTTTCAGAATAGTTATTGGTAAAATACTTTTTTCTTTAATTTTAATTTTTCTATTTCAGTAAAAGAATGAACATTTTGGTCAGGGAAAATTGTTTTAAAAACAGGCAAATAACTTCTGCAGATAATCTTGTTGTAATAGAACCAAAGATATAACTCTTCCCAGGTCTTTGTACTTCTTAATTTAATAGTTCTTGAAGCATGTCCTCAGTCAGTATAATACTGTAATTCCTGGAACAAGTAGAAAATTTATTTGAGTTGCAATGTCAGTGATAATGTCATAAATTAAACCTTACTACTTCAAAGTGCTAATTCTGGTTTTAACAAAAACTACAAAATGCTTTATAATTGAAATTTTAAAGACAAAACTTGAACTGCATCTCTCATTTGTAAAAATATTCTTACTCTATTATAAGCATAAAGATTATGATGTTGTAAATATCACATATTACATCCAAAAGTAAATAGAGCCCTCATTTGCTCAAACTTTTTTCTATTAAGTAGATTATATTAACTTTTATTTACTGCTTTGAAGAAAACAAGAATTAATTCTACTGCATGAAAAATTAAAATCGAAAAGGGATACATATATGTACCCCCAAAAGTGCTTCACTAAGAAAAAAGATATCTAAATTGTCGTTGTTATAATTGCGTAGTATCCAATTAAAAGAATACCTGCTAAATTGTATATAAAGGTTTATACTTTATGCAGGTCAGCCTCATAAAATGAATGCTGCTTAAAAGTAAGCATTTGTGGTTGGTTCTCTTATGATTGTCATAATAAGCTCACCCCAAAATTTAACATTATTTGGAATATGGATGCTTCAGTACAAGGGAAGTTACCCAGTACATTCATGGAAAGTAATATATAATCCTCAGTAAATCAGGGGGAAATTAAGAAAGATTTGAGAAGATAATATAAATTGAAGGAAGGGAATAAGTCTTGATTTACAATAATAGAAGCAATATGTTTCCTGAATCAACTTCAGTCTAAACAGAACAGAGCTGATTATGCTCATATCATAAAATAAACATTCTCTGAGAAATATTATCAAAATTTATTTATAGATACCTTGTTTTATTCATAACCATTTTTTTCAGACACACTTTTTTACTTATAGGTTCCACTTTTATGGTTCCAGTTTTAGTGAGGACAGACCTACATATAAGCTTATATAATCTGGATGACATACAAGAGCATGCCAATACTGAGCGATGAGCTATACTGTAATTGTTTTCTTCACTTCGGTAAACTGTTGTATAGTATTAGTTATATTTTCATTTGTTCTGAAGTGGTTTTTTTCTTTAATTTGGAAAAATGCACAAGCAATGTGTGATTTGTAAATAAATATAACTGTGAGACTGAGTACATGGTATCAGCAGCGTATTAAAAATCTGACTTAAAGAAAATAAATGAGTAACTGTTGTGTGAATGACAGAAATATTTTTTGCTGAATGCCTTTGATTTACTGAAAAGAGGTACGATGCACTGATATTTTGTCTTTGGTTAATTGACCTGTCATCTTCAAACTCGCTATTTGTTTTGAATGCTATGCTAAAGAATTTTAAATATCCAAGTTAATAGAATATAGGAATATAAGCTACGACTAAAAGAGGATGAGGGTTGGGGCCGGTGAGATGGCTCAGCGGCATAAGTGCCTGCCTGGCAAGCGCCAGGGCCCGAGTTCGACTCCCGGAACCCACATACGAAAAAAGGGCCGGTGATATCGCTCAGCGGCACAGGCGCCTGCTGGCGCGTGAGGTCCTGAGGTCGACCCCCCAGTACCCACAAAAAAAAAAAAAAAGATGAGGGTTGGAAACAAATGACTGATTATTATAAGTTCATAACTTCAGTAAATCAACCACTTCCTCTGTTGTAAAGGAAAGATTCACCAAGAATGCCAAGTTCCCATCTATTGTTGGATTGGGCAGTGAGAAAATTTAAGATCTCTAAGCATCATTTTCTTCTGCTAATGATGTAAAAGCACATCACCGAATGCCTAGTGACAGTAATTTCATCATCTGCAACATAATAATGCTGAGTGGCATATCATGGAAAAATACGAAATGAAGAACTAACACTTAAAATTGTAAGAAGAAGACAGTTTAGATAGTAAGTTAGAGAAATTGCTGAAAACAAAATAACAATGATCACAAACTACAAGAAAAATACAAATAAAGTTATCTCAAAATGTAAAGTCTACTCTTAACAGGTGAGACATTGGATGGGGTAAATAATGTACATAACTAACAGAATATTAGTGCTAAGATTATGTAAAGAATGTCTACAAATCAGTAAATAAAATTCAACAACCGAGGATGAATGTGAGTAGATTAGAACAGCAACTCACAAAAGTGAAACCAGTGGGCCCCGTGAACAAAGACAAATTACATATAGGGAAAACACAACATGTAGTAATGATAGATGTTTCATACTCAGATGGGCAAAAAAGTCAGTCTGGTAATGCTGTCCCAGGAAGAATTTGAGAAATATGCACTGCTTGAGGGAATATGAATTGTTACAAATGCATTTGACAGCATTTTAACAATATGGTGTACATTGAAAGTATGCACAGCATATGACCCAGCAATTGGACTTCTAAGTATTTTTGTAGCAAATCTCATATGTCTGCACAAGAAAACATACAAAGCCAATTAGGGCAAACTAAAGGGAATGGTATAGGTGATCTCAAGGATTTCAACTCAAAAGTCCAAATTTAAAATGAATGTAACACTTCGGAATTCAGAATATTTCATTTTGCATTAAACTAACAATAACCCAATCTGTACTTTGGAGAAAGTGTGTCATTGAAATCCATATTAATAGATTTGCAGTGAATGAATTAGCTATTAAAAGAAGTTGAAGTGTCTCCAAACCATTTGAATGAAATTTAATAGGCAGGTTGATTAAAATTTAATAGCAAATTTGTTGGCTATTAAAAGTGCACAGTGTGATAAATCAAGATATCAGCTCTTCAATTTATGACTTTAGAAAAAAAATGATGAAAGAGCTCTTGACTTTCAACAAAATATTTCTTTGATACTTTGTAATTTCATTAATTGTTTGAATTAAAACATTAAAATGTGAAATTATGTTTTGAAAGTTATTTTACATAACTTTTAAGGGTATCCTACAGATTCTGATAGTTTTTATGTTTTGCTTTGCAATTAATGACTTGGTCTTGATTTATGTGCCTGTCTCTATTTCAAAAAATAGCTCTACAAAGTTGTGTATGTATGTCAGGGGTGCTGTTATTATGTGGTTACACAATAAAACAAAACACCAAAAACCAGAAAACAAAACATTTTAAAAAGAGTGCTTGAAGCCTCTTTATCTACCTAGTTTGATTCTGCTTAACTATTTATGAATATAAAAATAAAGTAATTAAGTGTTACTGAAAAGTGTACATGAGCAAAACCAATACACTCCCAGAAGGAGCCTAATAAAATTATGTTGAGCGTATCTGTGAAGATAAGATCCTTTTAAAATGTGAAAACCGGGGGCCGGTGAGATGGCTCAGCAGCGTAAGCGCCTGCCTTGCAAGCGCGAGGGCCCGAGTTCGACTCCCGGATCCCACATACGAAAAAAGGGCCGGTGATATCGCTCAGCGGCACAGGTGCCTGTTGGCGCGCGAGGTCCTGAGGTCGACCCCCAATACCCAGAAAAAAAAAAAAATGTGAAAACCGCGGTGAGAATGTGGTTCACCGGTCGGGCACTGAGTGTGTGTTGCGACCCCAGGTTCCACTGCCAGCACTACAAAAATATCGCCCCCACACACAAACAAATATATTCAAGTGAAACTGCAAAAGTCACATGTGACCGTGGACCAATTAAACGTGTATTAGGACCTGTGTTTATTTATGTATTAAATAATGATAATAGATTAGATGGTGTGAAAGCCTTGTTCAGTTCGTTTCTGACATATAACTTTTCTCCATAATACTATATCGCAGTTGATTAGGTGTTACTTAAATGTGTAACATGTATTTTGGGTATGTCTGATTAAGCATTTCCAGTTTTCTTGTGTATGTTACATTTCGCTATCTGAAGAAAGAGAGACTTCTCTTTTTCTCTTATACCAATTTTATCTATTAAAAAAAAAATTAAATTCATTGAGACCTTTTCACCAGAAAGAAGTGCAGTTATATATATGTGCAAAATTCAGTACACAAACATATCTAAAGCATTTTACGTGCAATTTTTAGGATTTCACAGTTTGATAAATAGCACGTCCTTGGAAAAGGTCTCATGACTTCTACTGAAGTTAGGATTCTAATACTATAGAAAATGCTATCAGTGGAGAGACTGGTTCTTACTTATAGAAAATGGAGGCTCCATTAAGGTCTGAGGTAAAAACAGAATTATCACACAACTGAAACTATGCTTTAAATGTAACTATGACTTATATACATCAGGTGATGTATAAATTGGAAATAACTTCATTAGAAAATGTTGCCAGGCATGATGGTGCACACCTGTAATCTCAGGAGGCAGAGGCAGAAGGATCACTGCTAGCCTGGGCTGCATAGTGAGTTCAAGGCCAGCCTAGAGTACAGAGCGAGTGTCTGTCTCAAAAAAAAAAAAAAAAGTTGTCAAACCAAGGGAGAGAGAACCATGAGGGAATAGAATGGAGGGTAAGATGTAGTAAAAATAGGAAGAACCATCAGGGCAAAACTATCTTATTGGCATAAAAGAAAGAGAACATTTTCCATCTGTTAATTCATAAATAATCAAAATTTGAAGATTGACACATATTATCCTGTAATTATTGAAGGATACTTATATTCAGCTGTTTCATTGGATCAAGATCCTAAATAACAAAACTTTGGTTTAGTGCGGTCAAATAAGAATGTAAGCACATTTTTAAAAAATGAAGTCACAGGGGCCATCCACAGTACCAATTCAAGTCATTTTAAGGGGTTTTCCGTATGCTTTCATTAGCCTGCTGTCAAAAAGAAGCATTTTGAATTACGGCTCTAAATTATACATTACGGATTCAAGGGAATCTTATTTTCCTATTTTCCAAGTCTGCTTTTCACTTCAGCATTTCAAGGCACATACATGGGTCTGCCTGGGTTACCAGTCCCCAGCTGTGAATACAGAATCACACCCATGGGTCCCGCAGAGTGCTCTCCTTCCCAGTATCAAAACACCCACTCTGTTGTCATAAGGAAAGAAATATCACAACTTTGTAGCAAAACTACTTTTGAAAAGGGTGTACACATTATCACTCTGTTCAGAATTCACTTATTCAAAGACTGTTACATCAATCTCTGTCTTCAGGTATAAATTGAGAAAGATAGGAAAGAATTCTTCTTAAAATGACTAATTTTTTCCAGGAGCTTTAAGTCTGACTTTCTAAATAATTGTCAGAAAATTTTATTTGAGTTTTTTGATATAGAATATTACAAATCCTATTTGTTTTTTAATCATTCTTTCACCAGAAATAAAAGATTTTGTAGTTGGGCTTCTGTTGGCAGCAATGTTAATAATTCACATATGTTGGAATTCAAACTTAGTTCTTTTTCTGTGGTATGATTAAGACATTATCCTCTTTCTGACAGCAAACAAGCAAGTATGACTAGGCTATAGCCAGGATTTAAGGAGCTGGATGATCAAGAAACAGCTATTTTTTACATAGCCACTTTAATTTTAACCCCATTTTTTGAGGTTTTTATTTAGAGTCACGGCAGCTTGCTGTTTGCTTTTGTTTGGTTGAACCATTATTGTCATTTGCTGCAGTTAGTATTCAGGTAGCACTCTGCAGTTCAAATAATTATATGATTGCTTATTTCTGTTTTAAAAGGTTCAGTGGTAAAGTACCTGGTATTGTATTGGAAGGAAATAAGAAATAATATGAGTGATTAGGCACCTGGCATTCCTAAAAAATTTACTCATTATTGTTAACCCTACTTATAATTGACAAAATTATTTAGTTTTATATTTTCTTTTTTTTTTTTTTTTTTTGTGGGTACCAGGGGGACGACCTCAGGACCTCGCGCGCCAACAGGCACCCGTGCCACTGAGCGATATCACCGGCCCCTTTTTCGTATGTGGGTTCTGGGAGTCGAACTCGGGCCCTCGCGCTTGCAAGGCAGGCGCTTACGCCACTGAGCCATCTCACCGGCCCTTAGTTTTATATTTTCAAGGGAGCATCAATTTCACATAAAATTTTTTTCATAGAGCTTTAGAAATTGTTCTAAATATTTGCTGTAGAGCCGCAGTGGTGAGCCTATGGCATCCATGTTATTTTTCTGTTAAGACAAAAGATGTTCATGCATGAGTTGTTTTTTTCCAAACTAAAACCTCAGTATTCAGGTTGAATTGCAGTGTTGACACTGTGCGATAAATAGGTGGATTTGGGGTTGCAGTTTGGGCACTCATTCTCAAGGTTTTGCCATCACTACTGTAGGGCAATGAAAAATGCCAATGTAGTCAGCTTCCATTCCAGAGTTAAAAAAAAAAAAAAAAATAACACACAAATATTCTTTTCACATGTGTGCTCTTGTAACTACCTTCCTTCCCCCAAACAACAACTTATTTGTGTCTTCCAACTGAATAACCAGTATGCTTTAACTTTTCAGCTAAAAAACAGTGACAGATGGCCTATAAACACTGAACTTCTTGGAAATGTTCAGCAATATCACAGCTGTTAGAAGGGAAGTTTACAAATCAGAAGTTAGTTGGGAGAAAGAGGAAAAGACGGAGTAGACAGAATCCTGGAAGTAGTATCAGAATCCAAAGTGACCTATGTCCACTGGGGAAATAACCAGAAGCAAACAGAATAGACTTCAGTGAAAGAGAAGTGAAATGCAGTGTGGCTGTAGGGAAAAGGTGGTAGAAGACAGTGCAAGTGTTTAGTGAAAAGATCCAGGCATTGGCAGCAAGATATTTTTTGCTGTTTTCTCATTTTTTGTTTTTCCCTGGATGGCCAGTGTCACCATTCAAAAGTAAAACTGAAATGCCTAAATGTGAGTGTGACTGTAGGGATCACACGGCACAAGGGCAGAAACTGCCCTTGCGTGGATGGTGACAGGAAGAAGGACCTCTTGAGTTCCGTCTCCGCACTCAGCAGCCAAAAACTCAGTGACGTTTTATGTTAGATAAGTCAATTAAGAGATTTAAGTTTCATTATTCAACCACATCCCTTATTCTGTAATTCTAACAAATCCATAGAGCTTATCTATACCTTTACACCCTTTGTAAAACATTAATCATCAAATTCCCTTTCTACTCTTCTTGCTCCTGAAGCTCTCACTGAATTACATCTCTACACTTGTGAAACTAAGCTAATTTCAAATGGTGCTTGAAAAGTGAGTTACAGTGAAAAAACCAACTCATTTTTTGTAGTGGTTCTTCATACTTTATCAGGAAAATATTCTTATAAAGAAGAATGTGCATTTTGTTTAAAAGTTTTTAATTATTTTATATATGTTATCTGATCTTAGTATGTGCAGCAGGTTGACCTCTATGGTGAGGGCAAGTCCTTCCTTCTGGAAGCGGATAAGAACTCATTCTGGACTGCACAGATGTTTGAGGAAGGAAGCCACAAGCAACCTTAAAAGCCGAGAGGCTGAGACAATATTGTTCCGCAAAGCTAACCTTGCATCTTAACACCTAGCTCTATGCCAGGAGCATTGTGGCCATATGGCCAGACTTCCTAATTTAGAAGGAATTGTATAAAAATAAAATCAACTTTAGAACTCAGTTTTTCTTTCTACATTAGTAGTTTTATCAGTTAAAATACTTTAAAGTACATTTAAAAAATTTTAAAAAAAAAGACTGATAAGGGATGTTATACTAGGAAATGTATGACCAGATGGGTTACCTATAAAAGCTTTTGTAGCTTCACAAGAATTTCTTTAAAAAACTCTTTATTTCTGTAAAACTTCTGTTTCTATGATTACAGTTTTTCCTTTATATTCTGTTTTTTTATAAACTGAATGATAAAGAATTTATACTATTGAGTCATTTGCTTTGGGCTTATTCTTGTTTCTTCCCAATTTGTTTCTTTATTATAAAATAGTCTTCTTTTACATCAGATTTAAAAATTACATACTTGCATGTATACAAGAAAAAAGTTGCATTTTAAAAACTGTACGAAGCGAGAAAAAAGTGGCATGCCATCTTCCCACTGCATTCATTGTTTTTCTGTTATTTCAAATTAGACCATGAGTGGTAAAGTAGAGAAATGCAGATGCGAGTATGAGCCACGAAGGTCTTAACTCTTTGATTTTTCCCAGAGTGAAAAATCTGAGTGACTTTCTATTTTTAGGGTTTTACACTACTTAAATCTATGCCTTTTGTTTTCCTTTTAAAGTCTAGACAGAGTTGTATCTGAAACCTAACTTTCATTTACACTTGCAAAAAGTCTAGAAATATAAATATTAGGTATCAGGCACAACTAAAAGGTAATTTTTTTTTAAATGATGTGCTAGCCAAACTCTTAACAATTAGCCTCAACAATTAAACTTGTATAACAACAATAAAACAAATGTTTGAGGTTTATGATTTTCTTTTTTATGAGAAAAACATTGTGATAAGCTCTTTTTAACTTTTCTGACTAATATCCCAAACACTGAATTCATCGATGGAAAATAATACCTTGAGAGGCCTATTCCATGATGGATGGAGCAAACACAGCACTACGTAAGAACAAGCAGATGTATCTGTTATAAAACAAATAAATGTCAAGCAATTAATAAGTGAAAATTTTAGTTCCAGTTGTAGGCTATTTTTTGCAGTATATATGGGATGAATACACACTCCTTATTTCCTGAAGAAAATAAAAGAATACTTTCCAACACTAGCAATTTGTCAAGCTATATTTTCCTTTAAACAAGAGGCGATCACGTTAGTTGTGATTTGTTTGTTGACTGATAACTTCCTATGACAGAAGTTATAATCTTGAAAAAATTAACAGTACTAGAGCCAAGGATTTTCTTCTCGTTTTTAAAACATTTTCTATCAGTGAGTAAATATGTAGGTCCTTTTTGAGATAACTGTAAATTTGTATGCAGTTCATAAAACTACACCAAGAAATTATCTACTCTTCATCTGGTTTCCCTCAGTATCTTATAACACTAGATTGCGCTATCGCAAAGCAGGATACTCATGTTGATATAATCTACCAATCTTGTGTAGATTTCTTTAGCTTTATTTGTAATTGTATTCATGTGTATATGTGTTTATTCTATGCAATTTTATTCACAAAATAGGTTTGTGTATCTACTGTCTTACTTGAGATGTAAAATAGTTTTCTATTTTTGTCATCAGGGAGACAAAACGGAGACAAAACGGAGAGATGCTTCCTGTTGCTCTTTTATGATAATGCTCACATACCTCCCTCTCCATCTTTAACCCCTACCATCCACTGGCAGATTCTTTCTATAATTCTGTCCTTTCAAGAATGTTATATCCGGGGGCCGGTGAGATGGCTCAGCGGTGTAAGCGCCTGCCCGGCAAGCGCGAGGGCCCGAGTTCGACTCCTGGAACCCACATACGAAAAAGGGGCCGGTGATATCGCTCAGCGGCACGGGCGCCTGCTGGCGCGCGAGGTCCTGAGGTCGACCCCCCGGTACCCACAAAAAAAAAAAAAAAAAAAGAATGTTATATCCCAGCACTCGGGAGACTGAGGCAGGAGGGTTGTTGCGAGTTCAAGGCCAGCCTGAACTACACAGTGAGACCCTGTCTCCAAAAAAAAAATGTTATAAATATAAATGGAATTACATAGAATATAACCTTTTGTTGTTGGCTTTTCTTTCTCAGTATAATTCTTTGGAGATTCAACTAGGTTTTAGTAAACAGTAGTTTATTTCTTTTCATTGCTGAGTAATATTCCGTAGTATAGCTGTGCTATAGATATTTTGACCAATGACCAGTTGAAGGAAATTTGGTCTGTTTCCAATTTGAGACTCTTGCAAATAGGCCTACCATGAATATTTGTACACATTTTTTTGTGTGTGTGTGTAACAAATTTCTCTGGATAAATGCAGAGTGAATTTGCTTGGTGGAATATAGTGCTTGCATGTTTAGTTTTAGGCGAATCTGCCCACCTGCTTTTCAGAGTAGCTGTACTATTTTACAGTCCCACCAGCAAACTATGAGAGACTCAGTTTCTCTGCATCAATGCCATCACTTAATATCTCACCATTTTTATTTTATATATGAAGTCTTAGCTCATTGTGGTTTTAATCTGAGTTTTCCTACTGGCTAATAACAGTTCTTTCCATGAGTAACTTAACCACCTGTGTGTTCTTTTTCATAAAATGTCTGTCTATACCTTCGGACTGGTTTCTAACTGGATTTTGGTTTTTTTTAGTATTGACTTTTGAAAGTTCTTTCTGTAGCCTAGATACAATTTCTTCGTTTAATCACAAGTATTTGTATTTTTGACAAGTATTTTCTCTTTGTGTATAGCTTGTATTTTCTTATTTATATATATATATACATATGTACATATGTGTGTATATACATATATATATGTTAGTATATTCCTGTGTCCAAATTGACTGTCCCCATAATATTTGTATTTGTTTCTTCGTATTTCCTTCCTTCTTCATCTAACATAAATATGCAATTCAGCCTATCATTTTCATACATGACCTAATTATATTTAATAAAACTTTTCTTTGAACATTTTCTTCTTGGTTAAATGGCTGTGAAGGTGGGAAGTTGCAGCTCATACTAATGATGTGTTACAAACTAAGAATATCTGTTGCACAAAAAGATGAAAGAATTTAACTTTGCTACTTTGTTATGTCAGAGTGTCAACAACCAGTCGGAAAATGGAAAATGGAATTATATCTATAGCTACTACTTGATGCTATAAAGTTAATATTTAAAATATTTAAAAATAACATCCATATGATTTTTGTCATATTTGTAAGATCACCAAATTAGTATACTTAATACTAATGAGTGATATGTATTTCAATACCAGTGATTCTTCTTCATAGAATTTCTAAGCAATGTCATATTCTTCTGTTGTGTCAACAACCGCTCTCCAAATGAGTGTTTTATCATAAATGTTGCCTTTTATTCTTTTTTAATTTTCATTAAAAATAATGCAGTGGTTTCTGTGAATGAGGAAATATTTTTGTTTAATTTAGCTTTTCTTTTTGTTTTCTTTGTTTTGTTTTTGGCTTTCAATTTGTGTTTTGTTGTATGAATGAAAGGATTTGCTTTTTTATTTTTATATTTAGCAAGCATGGGAATATATTCTTGCTTACACCTTGGGAAAGATAGCACCCTAAAGGTGGCTTAATCAACACTGTAAATCACTTTCTTTCTTTCCCATTGACTCGATATGTGCACTGTTGGAAATGTGTGCTCTAGTGGCATATTTTTTAGTCTAATTAACTGCTTGCCTGTAATCAGGACTATATCAACTGTTGTCATTCTAAATGTCTCCTTTCTTTTTTTCAAACACATTTGCCTGATTGACCTTTTTTTTCTCTGTCTTTCTATGGGGCTGTTCCAGGAGCCATGGCTAATCATCTTATAAGCAATGCTCTGCTTCGTCCGCATGGTACTAACAATCCCTATAACACATTGCTTGGGGAACCGGCGGTCTGTAACAACCCTTCTGTGAGCATGTACGACGCACAAGGTGTGCCGCGGTTTATCTTAAAGTTTCCAAGTGAGAGTCCCACTTTATGTAGCTTTTATGGGCACATTCTATTTTCCTTTCTCCTGCCTTTGTTTTGGAAGCAGACACACAGACTACTTTCCCATCCATACTCTTGGTGCTTTTATTTTCCATTTTCCTTAGGTTTTCCTTAGTCAGAAATGGATCCTTTCTGATAAACAAATGCCTGACTCATCATTGTGTTTGTTCCTCTGTGCTGTTATAAAATGTATTGTGGTTTGTCAGTACTTTTCTTGTTGTTCATTTATTTCTGTGTTAAACACCTAAGTATTTATTTTGAGAAATGAGATATTTGTCTAAGGTAAGTAAGAAAAAGAGAGACTTGATTTGGTAGTCTTAATTGTGTAAGATGAAGAAAATGAATCTTTGTTACATTGTGACATCTTTGTACACTGTGGCCACAGAGCCTCAGGGTTGACGAGAGCATTACATTAACTCAGAAGTTAGGTTGAACGAAGCTGTAAAGAACAGTGAAGAGGATGCAACGGCTCAGGCTCTGCTTTCCCTCTGCTGTCACCAATATGAGCTACCCCGGGTAGTTCACAACACTGCTTCTCCCAGTGTCCTCCAGCTTGAGAAGATATACATTTGTGTCTCAATAAAATCAGCATAGGTCTTTTTAAAGCTATTTCCAAACAAGTATACTTGAACCTGTTTTTTACCTTTCTAAATATAAAAACTTGTTAGGGACACAAAACTTAAAATATCCTATATCTGTATCTATACAGAGACCGCAAACATTGTTCAAATAAAAGTCTCATAAAAGAATAATCCTAGTCAATGATCCACTTACTTAAAATTATACTTGAAGAAAATTCACCCCAAGAAGAGGTTTCCATAGTCCCTGCAAGTTGAATGTGATAGATCAGCAATATTTAAAGTTTCCAAACAATTTTGAATAAAATTTTCATTATCCTTTGTGGACATGTTTTTTTGTTTTGTTTTGTTTTGTTTTCCCTTCAGTCAAAGGTAAAAGATTAGTGGTGGGGAAGTCTTGGTGTGAATGTGCCATTCAAAACAGAAAAGGAAAAAAGAAAAAAAGAAAGAAAGAAAGAAACAATGTTTTTCCCCATGACCCCATGACAGTGAGAGTCTCATATCATATGAGTATCCCCAGTGGTCCTTTGCCAGATAAAGAGATGGCTTAAAATTATTTCAGAAATAACAAAGTTATAGATTAAAAAGTGATTTTAGGGATTTGGTTGTTTGTGGCCGGGTATGGTGGCGCACGCCTGTAATCCCAGCACTCTGGAGGCTGAGGCAGGAGGATCACTGAGAGTTCGAGGCCAGCCTGGGCTACAAAGTGAGTTCAAGGCCAGCCTCAACTGCATGGCGAGACCCTGTCTAAGAAAGACCAAAAAAAAAAAAAAAAAAAACCAGAGATATGTGTCAATATAATAAAATAATTCAGCAAACTTCATTTCCTCAAGTTTCTAGGAGTCTACCTATCTAAGAATCAGACTTTTCCAATAGGAGTGATAAAAACCTCATTAAATCCTCTTTACATCATCATTGACATTTTGTAGTCCTATACTTAAGTGTTTCCTCTAATGGGGCCCTCCCTACCTCAGGATCTCGTTTTCTATTGTTGAAATGCTCGGGGTTTTTTAAATGTGCATTCCTCTGGTTATGATGCTTACCATACCTCTAGAGCAAGGAGAGTAAAGCTATAAAGTGCTCTTCTACTGTCTCCTGGCAAGCCTGTAAATACTTGGAATCGGCTCTTTTCCTTTGGTCTTCTATTTTCCTAGAAAATGAGAAGCATCAGTGTGAGACATTTTCTGGGTTCTTCTTCACGGGTATTCTCTCTATACTGTTTCATTCGTCAACATCCCGACTCAATCGTAGGACTCTAAATTGCATGTTACACCGTGCACCAGACACCTTACGAACACAGCAATTTACTAGACCTTATAAATGCTTGTTTTATTTTTTCCTTATTTTCCTTGAGCCAAATAACAGGCAAATGTGTCATTATGAACATTTTAAAGTGTGCTGATATACTAGTATGTTTTGAATAATGTTAAAGACTTGTACCTTCTCTGCAAATTAAATGTGCTCTACATTATTCACCTTAAACAGAAGCATTGCTGGTAATTATTTTTAAATAAGAAATTTTGGTCACATTTTTGGCTTTTTTTCCTGATATAGTTTGTAATTTCTTATATAATAAAAAATAATAATTATTAGTTTTATGTTTTCACTATTTCAATCTTCCTCATTTTACAATATTTTTACTGGTATCCAAATAAAGGGGATTTTTTAAAAGATGGAGCACTTGTATAATAAGTATTTAAATAAAATTCTCACAGTGCAAAATTTAAAATGATAGCATATACATAAAGAGTTTTATTCCTGTGGGATCCATTACTGGTTATTGCTATTATGATTATCAATAAATAAAAAGGATTAGTCTAAATGGATTTGTCATTTATTCCAGCAAATTTAATAAAGGCTGACTTTTCTTAAAAAGAAAAGTAAATAATTTTATTAATTTTTTTCATGGTCAGAATTGTAACTGTTCAGCTATTTGATGTTTTAGTATTTTTTACTAATCATGGTAGTGCTTAAAGAAATTAATCTTTTAACACTGACCTAAAATAAATATTGGTGATTGTCATATTGCTACTAATCTTATGCTTTCAGATGAATGCACTTATATTCTTACTGGCAAAGTGAAATCTTACATGAAATATAGGTGGCTCGGTATGTACTGGAGTGGTTTATGTTGAATTACCACTTGGTTGTGTTGTGTGTGCTTTCTAATTCAGTTGTACTGGTGCTATCCAGGCATAGAAACCTTCAGATTTAAAGCATCTACTCTTGCTTGTAATGCCTTTAAAATATGTAAAGATATGTATACAGTGTTTCTGAAGCATACAGTGTTAGAAATAAAAATGAATAATCCACTTTTATTATATTGAATTCAGAATCTATCTCTGGAAATATTTAAAATCTCATGCATAGTATTTCTGGATCATTATCTTCTTGTCAGTATTAGAAGTTCAATTTTTATAAAGATATAACTCATTACAGAAAAACTTGCCAACACAACATAAGAAGTCATGAGTTTATTAAAATAAATTTACATTTTTTTTTTTGTGGGTACCGGGGGTCGACCTCAGGACCTCGCGCGCCAGCAGGCGCCCGTGCCGCTGAGCGATATCACCGGCCCCTTTTTCGTATGTGGGATCCGGGAGTCGAACTCGGGCCCTCGCGCTTGCCGGGCAGGCGCTTAAACCGCTGAGCCATCTCACCGGCCCTAAATTTACATTTTAAAGTAATTTAATTCAATTCTAAACTTTAAAAAACATCCATAGGATGGGATAAAGAATACATTACAGTTGGTAAGAATATAAGATTAAATTGTAAAGAGTATAAGTTAATGTTCTAATGGCTTTCACAGCCTATGGCAGATGTGAAGGGAAGATTGCAGCAGAGTTGGGGGAAGGCTAGAGGACCTCCGCTCTTTACCCCGACTCTGCTGTTCTACAGGGAGGCATTGGATAAGACCTAACCCCTACAGGCTGTAATTTCTCCCAGGCAAGTGAGAACTGAACTTCAGTGATCCCCTGCATGCTGATACGATCACAGGGACGAGCTACTGTGATCCCTCAGCCATTTTCATCTGTTGATAAACAGCTCAGCTCTTTATTTCGAACTCTTAAACTATTTGGAAAGCTAAAAAGAGAGTCCCTCCGCATTCTAAAATATTGTAGGTCTCTTTCACTGAGAAGCAAATCAACCTTTAAAATATACGTAAAATTGTCTCTTTAAAGCAGTGGTCAAAGCATAACAATGTGGAATGCCTTGAAATGATCTGGCCCAATGAACCTATTGGTTTTCAATGTTGGGATATTTTAACCTTCCTGTAAACAAAATCAGCAAGAGCAATTCTTCTGACTTGATTACAGTGTGTTTTATTTTTCAAATATTTTTTCTAGGATTGTTTTTAAATCTCAAAATGTTTGATTGCATACAACCGTGCAGAGTCCAGAGGAAAACCTGATATTGAAGATGGTGTTTCCCCACATGTTGTCTTGATACAGAATAGCAAATGGGTTTAACCTCTTTTTTCCTCTGTAGTAACACAACTCCTGAACATGAGCTCCAGAAGTGACAGTGTTGGTCAAGTTTTAAGTAGAAATGGTAAACATTTGTCTAAGTAGAGCGGGGGAAAATAACCTTTGTATGGGGAAAGAGAAGAGACAGAAGGGGGGAAAAAATGAACACAAGTATGAAAACCTTCGCCTCTGGTTTTCTCTTTGCAACCATAAAGATTTTATTAATAATTTTACTAACAAATTCCAAAGTTACATGACATTCCTTACAAGCAGATGCGTTCTAACATCCCACAAATACTATTGAAAAATAGCAATGGAAATAGGCATGGCTCACCCTCTTTTTCCACTTTCTGGTTTGTGTGGTAATCTTAACTGTAATATAATTGTGTATTTGTTTGAAATTTACAAATTGCAGAAATGCTAATTAAAGACTCATTATATTAGCATGTGTTAAGGGGAATTTCTTATTTTCTGACTAACATTGTAGTATTTTGAATTATGATAAACCATGTAACACAGACTCATGAATTTTGGGGCAGTGGAAATTATTTCCTTCGACTCTTTTTTCTGCATATCATCAATTTGCTTTTTACTCATGTTTCTCCTGCTGTCACTGTAAGCTTACTTGTTGTTTTTTCTTTCCTTTTCTTCATGCTGTCGTTTAGAGCCCTACAGAGAGACAAGTATGGGAGTAAAGCTAAACATTGCATATCAAATGTAATTTTTTTTAGTTCACTTTTATTGCATCACATATAGATGATGTAGTTATTAAAAACAGTTCATCTCACAATTTAAAAACTAAAGAGCCTATAAATGAACCTATATAAATATATGCTAATAGAGATTAGACGCTTTTGTTGTCTGATTCTTTTATTCTGTCACATAATCAACATAATTGTTAAGTCTCATGTAATGTTTGTGTGAGTTAAATTGTTTTTAAATTAAGCGTTTATTTTTGCTAAGTAATTCATAAACTTTTAATTTTTATTAGTACATTCCACCATAAAAATGTGTCACATGCAGCATACCCACTTTATTTTACTGTGGCTGTTTTCAGTCTGTACCTAATGCATTGACAACAGAAATTAAAAACAAAACAAAACAAAACAAAACGTGTTTCAATGCATCAGCCACCCAGCCATAACCATTAAGCATACCATACAGCCTCTGCAATAGCAATCACCCATCACATACAATGCTTTAAAAGGCATTTACCTTTTTTTTTTCTTCTTAACATTGTGGATTTGTGTATAAGATACAACATGAAAATAAATGGCTTCCACCTATGTCTGTGATGGCTGTTTGTTGAAATCTGTGTCGCTTGAATACACAGTATGCATCAAAAATCCATATAAATTTGACAGTATGCAACACTTCATTTAAACTAGAATTGAACTAGTTGAGTTTTGAGAAACATAACTGCATCACAGATATAGAATGAGTGCTGTATTTTCACAAGTTAGCAATGTATTCAGAAGCTTAATAGAATTTTTCAATTAATTTTTCTGTAAGGAGATACTTTTTCATGTAGCAGTATTGGTTAAATGTGTATTTTTGATTGCATTTGAACTGATCTATGAAACTATTATAGATTCTTGAATTTCTATTTATTCAAGGGAATGCAAAAACCTTGAAGAAGTATATGGTCGAATTTATTTTAATGCAGCTGTTTCTTACCAGAATAAAATGTTTATCCTCTTTTAAACTCAAAATTTGATATACCCCAAAGCCATCGCACATTATAAAATGGTAGCTTTAATACTGACGCTATGTTTTTAGGAATCAAATCTCTGTGTTTTTATGCAATTTCATGTAGTACTACCTAATGACCCTAAACAACCACTAATGGAATAACTTATAACAATAAGTAAAGTGCTTATAGCAGAGAAAATTAGAAAGTAAATCCAGATACTTTTGAAAGTTTCTGTGTATAAATTATTTTGATCTGGCATTTATTTGACTAAGCATTATCTCATGACTACATCGTTCTGCCAAATTTAGCATAATCCTTTTGTTATTTTTTATGTACGGATTATTTTTAATCTCACAACATTATATATCAAATTATTAGAGTATTTACTTCTTTTACTTTGACCTGCCTATTCAAAGTGCCCCACATAAATTATGTTAGTATTATAGCTATTTTGATTATAAAACATGTAAAATTAAATGTAATGAATACAGTATTTAATTGACTTTCATGTGTATAAATTGAAAGCTAGGAATGACTACACCAAAATTTTGTACTGTTTTGCTCAAGTTATAACCAAATATATTTCAAGTACCATCAGACAACATTTGTGTGAAATTGCCAATCGATAATGTATTGGCTTTTTAGACTTCTTTTAAGATTTATTTTAGATACTTGGTTTCCATTTATAAAATTTCAATCAGTTGTCCAATGATCATAACATAGATATGGTTATGTGCCTATAGATTTAATAGTATTTTTTGTTTCTCTCCAAAGATTTAATACTTAGAACGCTAGCAACATGTACATACTCATGGTCGATGAATGTTTTTGCTTCTGTGTGTGCGTGCGTGTGTGTCCTATGGCTACTGGATATCCATGTCATAGTGTCTTATAATCTTTTTCAGAGGGGCTTCTGAACAATGCCAGGGATACAAGTGTCATGGATACTCTACCACTGAATGGTAACCATGGCAATAGTTACAGCATTGCCAGTGGCGAATACCTGAGCAACTGTGTGCAAATCATAGACCGAGGCTATAACCATAACGAGACCGCCCTAGAGAAAAAGATTCTGAAGGAACTCACTTCCAGCTATGTCCCTTCCTACCTGAACAACCACGAGCGCTCCGGCGAGCAGAACCGGAACCTGGTGAACAAGCTGGTCAACAACCTGGGCGGAGGGGGCGACGAGGACAGCATCGTTCTGGACGACGCCACGGCCTTCGCCCACGAGGAGGGCCTGGGCCTGGAGCTCATCCACGAGGAGTCGGACGCGCCCCTGCTGCCCCCGCGAGTGTACCCCGCCGAGAACCACCAGCCGCACCACTACTCCCGGAGGCGGCTCCCCCAGGACCACAGCGAGAGCTTCTTCCCCTTGCTAAGCAGCGAGCACACGGAGGAGCTGCCCTCGCCCCCCAGGGACCCGCTCTGCACCAGCCTGCCGGCCCTGGCCGGGGCGCCCTCCGCGGACGGGGTCCCCACCTGCGCCCAGACCGAGCCCCCCGCGGCCCGGGGCGCGGACGCCGAGGACGCGTACTACAAGAGCATGCCCAACCTGGGCGGCCGCGCGCACGGCGCCCCGCTGCACGCCTACTACCCGCTGGGGCGCGGCAGCAGCGACGGCTTCATCGCGCCGCCCGGCAAGGACGCGGCGTCCCCGGAGGCGAGCGCGCGGGGCCCGGCCCACCTGGTCACCAGCCTCTGAGCAGCGCCCCGGCGCCGCGCGGAGCCCGCGAGCGGTGGTGATGGGGGGCCCCCGAGGTCTTCATGCCGAGGTCTCGACAGACAGAGACACTGAGACTTCATTATTATTATTATTATTATTTTCTCCCTTTTCTTTCTTTTTTTTAAACTGGGATTTAGTGGTCAGCCCAGGGGAGAAAGCTACCTGCTGGAATCCCCCTGGGCCCTGTCCTGCCCTTGCCCCTCGGAGGGAGACTGCGTTGCGTTAATGCAAGAGGTCTGCAGGCCCGGCGCCCCTGCGGCCTCGCCGAGCCCCGCTGTGTTGCTTTTAACGCGGATGCTCTGTTACGAGAGTGACCAGGACCCGAGCTGGAAAGGCCGGAGCGGTCTGCGATGCGCGTCTCGATCCGAGCGCGCGCAAAGCAGGGCGACACTGAACCCCACGGTGGCTACGGTCGCTCACGACCTCAGTGCGCCGCAGCAGCCGTCACTGTGGAAAACGAAAGAAAACGACAAAATTAATCACGAGATGGAGAGGAGTTCTAGAATTATATGCTAAATGCATATTTTATGATTTGCTGTATTAACTGATGATAAAACTAATGGCAGAAAAAAATGGAACAATTTCTATGTAATGTACAGATACTAGCACTGCACATAGAGTCTGCTTTCTGTTCTCCAGAATTTGAGTCCTGTTAATGTAGTGAAAAAAAAAAAAAAAAACCAGATTTTTTTTTTTTTTTCTTTCGTGCTAGTCTTGCAAGTTTGTCTACCAGGAAAAGAGCAAAGGTTCCTTCCTTTCATTTTCTTTTTCTTTCTTTTCTTTTTGTCTTTTTTTGCTTTAAAATTTCACTTGGCAAAAAAATAATAATAAATGAATGAATAAATAAATTAAACTATCACTTTATAAGAATCATTTTCTAGTAATGCAAACAAATTATTTTTTACAAAAAATAAAATGAAATAAATAAAATTAGACTTCCTTCCCTCACTATATATCTTTATCCAGCCAGAAGATTTCCAACAGCACTTTTTTTTTCTTTCTTTCTTTCGTTTTTTTTTTTTTTTTTTTTTTTTTTTTTTTCAAATTAGAGCAGGACGAACTTTTATGTTTACAGGGCACATCTGTTGTAACGCAAAGCGGATTTGGCAAGCAGTTCATCACGAAGACGGTAGCTATGATTCTGGAAGTCAGGAGGTGTCTATAGAACTAGCGGGGCTTTTGCATGTGAAAAACGATATCCCATAGGCGTTAAAGTGATGAATGTTCAGTTTGAACCGCAAGTGGGCACCTGCCCTACCAATTTTTAGAGGAAATTCTCTCCCTTGAAGTACAAATTGAAAGCCAAATTATTTTAAAGCGATATTTTTGAAAAAGTCTTCTGCTTATTAACAATTATTTATTTGACAGGATTTTAAGTATGTAGGAATACAAGAGGTAAATTAGCAGCACATATAATTTTTTTTTTAAATTTATCCATTTTGTATGGTCTCAAAGTTGGATGACCTCATTACTAATATTTGTTGTAAAAGTGAAACTTGTTTGCCAACCAATAAACAACTGATTGAGATTTAGAAGATACTGTATTGATGTATGTACTATATTATTTTCACTTTTCTCGCCTTTCTTTCCGTTTTCAGTATATTTGCTAATTCTCTGTAACCCAAATGACCCATGCAAAAGAAATCATTCTAACGCAGTGAAAAACCTAAGCACAAAATGATACATTTTTTACAAACAACGTCAACTAGAAATATGGGATGGGCATGTTTATGTTGGCTTAACCAAGATGCATAAATTATTATCAAGCAGGTTAACTTATAAGTTACTATGCGCTTTTTTTGTTTGTTTTAATAAACCAGCTGCAGTCCCTATGCTTATTTTAAAAGCCAGGTTCAATTGAATATTTAAATGTCACATATTTAGGAATGATTTATATTATCTCCTCTTTTTAATATTTCATTATGGTAGAGAAAGCAAGAAATTTAAATTCACCCAGGTGGCTATCAGCTGCAAAAATCATGCCAAAAAGAAAATCTGTTGTAAAGGACAGTGTAATACAGCTTTTGTGCTAGGTTTGTTGTTGTACATAAAGAGAAAATAGAGAATCTTTCTAGATATCCCGTTATTGCAGGCCTTTTGTCAGCAGTGTCCAAACATGGAGCTCCTTTTAAGGCAAAGCTAAAAGTGAACTTTCCAATTTACAACTTCTCTTCTAGAATATATTGGGGCTTTGTTTTTCAAAAATTTACACACATCCCAGTCTATAAATGAATATCTAAATCAAGATGAGAAAGAGTAGCTTGGAGAATGGCCATATATAATACATATATAATTTGAAAATATATGATGAAAGTTGCACTAGAGTATATCTTAATCTTTATATCATCTCAAAATATTTTATATACCATTCCTTTTTAGTCATTTGTATGTTTTTTTAAAGTCCGTCTTTTTTTAAAGTTGGAGGAGAACCACAAGCTTTAGCAGTAATTACGTTTCCTCATGCCACAGTGTGGTGATATTGACACCTGGCAATGAAAGAATTCCTTTTGGACATGTTTAAGGTAACATCAAAAGCACACATGTTGTCTGTGGATTATGTTTGATTTGACAAACCGTAATCTGTATGAAAGCAACTCCATCAGTGAGAAGATAGTTTCACAAACAGAGGGGAAACTACCTCAATTCAGCTTGCTGATTTTCAGATATTGCTACCTCCCTGCTTGTGATCTTTTGTGTTTCATTGTATGGAAAATTCTAAGTGGCCTCCCCAGCTCTACGCAAACCGAGTTAAAGATAGATCACTTGAATACATACATTGGTGCAGAAGACCGTTCAGTACTATCAATTATTGCCAACCTCTTGCATCAAGTGGAAGGGGGAGATTTTTGACCTTCCATACATCATAATTGGTATGCTTTCAAAGGAAATTAAGACCCCAAAGGTTTTTACAGAGAGAGATTGTTCCGTCAAATTTTATGTGACTCTGAGTAAGAAAAAAAAAAAAAAAAACAGTGGATACAGTAGTTATTTGTGCATATCTTTAAACATAAATTTGTATATATATAACATATATCCATTTAGTCCTGTTTCTACTAGCAAGAGTTGAATTCCCAAATTTGAGTCTTTTTTCCCACATGCCTTTTCATGTAAAGCTACTAATGAGTTAATAATTTCAATTTTTTTCTTCTTTGTAGTACCTTTTTTTGACTCCAGTTTTTCAATAACCTCTGACATTCATGACCTACTTATCAGCATATTTTCATGTATTTATCTCATTTTCCATTAAGTGAATTTACATCCAACAGATACAGTACCCACAGGCATATTATTCAGCCTACTAGAAGTGAAAATGGTACCACTGAAACATACCAATTATTGGTCCCTAGTAAAAGCAAATTGTATAGTCTTTTACACCTGGATTTTTTTTTTTTTTTTTTTTTTCTGTTTTGAAGTCTAGGTCACAGAATACTTTATCAGGACGCTAGCAGATAGACCTCATATTTAATTGATTCGGAAGCTCTTGTTGCCTTTGTTTGTAATTGACAAAATTTATGAAAAAATCCAAATTTTGTAAAGGAGAACTATGTTGGCATTTCAATTAAAATTTGTTGGCATCCTTCCTTGTTTCGACTCTGTTAAAATCAAACATAGTAGAAGTAAATAATATAGTACACTAAAATAATCATAATGGCACCAAAGAACTGGAACAAGAGCAATTATTTTGAAATATAAATAATCAGAAAAAAAGTATAAAACAAAAACAGGTAGTAGAAATACCCTTTACTTCCCATATAAAGTTCATGATGACTATAAAACATAATTTGTTGTCTGTATTTTTAAGATTCCCATTATAATTTAAAAGCATTAACATACTGAAAATTAATTTTTAAATTTTAATTTACTTGTAACAGTGTGACAAAACTTTTCATAAAATGGAATTAAGCATACAAAAGAATAGGCAAGATTTATAAAGGGTCCATATAACTACTTTAAGGCAGTATCTTCAGCTTTTTCTCTTACACATGTTCAAATCTACTGACTAGTTTACTTAAAGATGGACACTAAAAATATTTGTGACTAACCTTCTGTTATTGTGTAGACCAAAAAGAAAAGAAAAAGTAGTTCTCGGTTGTCTGATGTTCAACTATGGACTAAACTATATTCACCCCCTATTAATGAATATTCAGTTTTTAAAAATTGTCTATTAATATTGTATTAAAGTACTACTACTTGGGATATTTTTGAAAAACAAATTACAAATGCACATAAATTTGCATTTAGAGAGTGGGAGGAAAAATCCAAATTTTCATCTGGTATTAAGCATATATAAAGATATTGGCATGAATGTCCTTCTCTAACAAAAATATTGAGATAAAATAACAATATGTATGTGCCTCCCAGTCTATTGTAGATCAAGATATTAAGATTTAATTAGTTGATTTTTAGTAACTTAATTCATCACGTAAATACTGTGTATTCCTAAATTATACTTTGTATCTTATGTTAGATTTCTACACATGGAAAAGAAGATACAGGCACAAAAGCAAAGAAGCTATATTGTAAAATAGATTATGAATACCATATATGAACCTTTTTTGAAATGATAGGATAGATTCAGTAAGTCCCAACAGTAAATTCAGTCTTGCAATCAGCAAATATTTTTGTCTTAATCCCTTTGAAAAATATTATTAGACATCTAGATTTTCATTTGCAGCTAGTAGAAGTTAAAAGTATTACTAACTGCTTCTTTCCTTGTTAGGCCATAAAAGAAACATTTCCTATTTGCTAGCTTACGCAGCTTATGTCTCTGCTTTAAAGGGGAAATCAATCTTTAACTTTCACCCATGTACTTACTTACCATTGTGATTGCTTTTATTTAAAGCTTTCAGAAGAAATGACATTTTTACAATTATTGCAAAATTCATGTTTTAGTACAGTTTTGCATATTTTCATTTGACATAGTTATTGCTATTCCTTTTTTTAAAGAATTAAAAATCAGCACTTCTTTAACATTTATCACCTTTAAGTTGCTATTCAAATGTCATGATTTCAGATATATTTTGATGTTTCTTCCCGTCTCTTAATAATATGCTAACTTCGTTTTTCTTATTTGATAATTTGTGTCCTGCTGGAGTATTTCAAAGGTATAAAGCAAACCGATTTATCTAGAGAAGTCAAAGAGTGCACACGAACAAAGCCTGTACTGTGATAAATAAGTCTTTTCAACTAATAATATGAACAGACAAACAGAACCAAGTTGGCAAATTTTTGCTGAGGTGAAAGACCTAAATTTGAATTACAGAGAAAATGTTCCTGGGAAAAAAACATCATTTGTGTGATAAAACTCTTTAACACTGTACCTAACACTACTGATTTTTTCAAAAAAGTAAAGTTGCAGATTCCCATATTATAATTTCATCCTGTTAATTCCAAGGAAACACTAAACACATTTAGCACTCCTTAGACATGTCTTGTCTAGCTATCCTTGTCTTAAAAGAATATCAATATTTTGTAAATGTTTCTAAAATATAACTATTTTGCCTCAAATCACCTTCACTCTCTAATCTGATGACTACTGTATACCAACACAGTGAATGCTACTAGTAGCTTTGTACCTTTTAGAGCTTTATTATGAATCTTCCTAATAAACATTAAATTAATACTATATTGGAGTTATATACATTGGGCAAATAATTCATAGCTAGACAATATTCATATTATAAGATAATTCATTAAGAATGAACAAATAACTACACAACTGAAAATACTACTCTCAAGTCCTCTAATTATTGTGGTCAATTCACAAAATTTTGCAGACAGTTCACACACAGGGGATTTCAAAGTACTCCATAACGTAAATCCATCTAAAAATATTCCCAATGCTTCTTTCATTCTAGAATGCTAAAGGGAAGAGCTTGAAAACAGACAAAAGTGAAGTAGACTTCTAAGGCTCTAACTTAAACATTGTCATTCAGGATACTACTCTCTTTGATCTCATGAAGAAGTTAGTAGAATTTTAGTCCAAAATCAGGATTTTGCATTTAAAGGAGCTAAGTTAGTCTCAGTGACCCAAGACTGGGAAAAAAAAAAAAAAATCAAACTGCATTGGAAAGCAGAATCTTTAAAAATACAGACTTAAAATAGCTTTTCAAAGTTTTAAAAGTCCTCTGATTCTTCTGAAGGTTAAAGCAGGCAAAATAAACCTGATTCCAAAATGAAATGTATTGATTGATCTTAAAAGATGTTTGACAAAATCAGTGTATCAACAACCCTTTAATAGTAGGTAAAGGTCTTGAACATAAGCAGTTAGGATATAGTGACTAGGATACAGTGTCCCCTTATACTACAACTGCCTAGTTTCCAGGATATTTTTGAATTTCAAGTTGTCACCATAGTTGATGTTTTGAGTGACATTTTAAATCAAAAAAGATGAGGCAAAGGCATTTCAAGTTGGTTTTTACACCACATTTGAGAGTAAAGATTTCCCTTACCATTCTGCAAAATTAAAGGTGATGTGTTTTGAAACAGTTGTAGATAATTAGAATGTGTTCATTTATAAATAAGCCTCATTTGTTTGTCTATTCTAACACTTTTCTTTGCCTGCAAACCATAAAATCAAGATTTGTAGAGTCGAGTTGATTGCCTTTCATTGGCTTCTGTGAATGCACTGGAAGTGGACAGAAAATTTGAAAGTTCTTCCATACCGTATTTCCCCTTGTCAAACATTAAATCTAATTCAAGATATATATCTTTAAAAAATAGTTTATTTAATAAACTAACAACTAATTTAGCTATTCCTTACTGATAAAGAAAAATCATGTTTAGAAACAAAAAATAGAGCTACTGAAGCTCTGGTCTCTTAGGATTGTCATTATTTCCACATGGCATTATTCTTATCAAAAGCAGCTACCAGATTGCAAGCTTTTGGATTTTTTTTCCCTTGTACAACCTTCTCGTCCTTTTTATTTTTAAAAAATAAAATGCTCTGTACAATCACATGTAAAACCATGAGCTACAAACCTCAATAAATAATATCAGTAAACAATAAACAATGTAGTTACTGTTATTATATGGGGTTACCAAAACTTGATTTTTGGGTAATGTTTCAGATTGCAGGATACTATGTAAAACATGAACTCCTAAAATATATTTCCCATGCCCATGGTCTTCACACTCCGCCACTCTCTCTTCCTACATTGAACATAAATGTGAAGCCTTTTTTATCTTATGTTTTCAGAGAACTGTTGCCACCTGAAATGGTCACTAGGCTCTTTGTCCTTTACAGGAAGACAGGACTTGTGATTAAGACTGTACTGTTTGACCTCAAAGTTTGCCATTAATAAGATATAATCAAGTTTAGTCTTCTCTCTGTTGTCTCATCTTATTTCTCCTCATTTCAAACTAGTGAATATGACAGTCATCAATGGACCTCTCTCCAAAGGAGAGTTTGAGGGCTTTGCTGCAATGTGCTATTATTCTTTTCATTAAAGGGTACACGATATATTCCTAAATGTATTGGATCACAAGATAGATGTTATAGAATCACCATTCTGTGGCATCAGAGGTTCTGGTTATTTCATTTACTAATTCTGAATATCAATAAAATGAGTGCAAATATCACCTGGATGAATCTAACACAGATGCCTCATTTTAATGTTGAAAATACATTTTCACAATTTTTTTTGCTAAAGAAAGTGGAAGGGAATCAACAGCCCCTGCATGTCTACCATGTGCCTGACACTTTATATCACCGCATTTAATTCTCCCCACAGTAATGAAAGAGCAGGAATTATTCTCTGGTGGAGGAGACTGAACATTAGATCACACACAGAACATGTGGGTTCTGAAACCTCTTTCAGTCCAAAGTTCCTTTTATTTCTTTTTTAACCATGTTACATTGCATTGACCGAAGTTATTAGTTGAAAAGAAATTAACCCATCCCTATTCACAAATAATAGGAAAGCAGACATTTGAAAGAAATGTTGCAAAATGTAGATCTCAAACTTTATGCAAACTCCATTTTACTAGGCAGTGAGTAAAACATACACAGAAAGTACGAAGTCCTGGAAACGACCACCTCCCCCTCCAGGTCTCAAGGGAAGGCTACATAGAGATAATTAGATATATAGAGATGGAGAAAGAGGGTGAGGGAAATATCAAGAAAGTGAGGACTTAGTTTGGAATCTTGGTCCTATCACTTATTAATTCTATGACTTTAAACAAATTACTTAACTTGTCTATAGGGTTTCTCATCTTTAAATACCAAATACAGTTTTATGTGATATGTGGTAGGCACACATAAAATCTTCATCCAGAAAATTCTTCAATGTATTCTGAGTTAATATTAAGTGGGCTTTATTTGCCTTAATTGTATTAGCCCCTCACCCTTAATAATGTTTAGATAATAATATGATTCTAAATCACATTATTTCAAGTTTCACTCTAATATATGTTAACTGACTGCATTATCAGAGCATGTGTAACACAGCAGATTTCTTAGTTTTTTGTTTTTTTGTTTTTTTTTTTGTGGGTACCGGGGGTCAAACTCAGGAACTTGCGCTCCAGCAAGTGCCTGTGCCACTGAGCGATATCACCGGCCCTTTTTTCATATGTGGGTACCGGGAGTCGAACTCAGGACCTCGTGCTTGCCAGGCAGGCGCTTATGCCGCTGAGCTATCTCACCGGCCCCGGTTTCTTAGTTTTTATGCACATAATTTTTCAAAATTCAATCTCTACACAATTTTACTCATGCTCTAATACAGCATTTTGTAATCTTCATTTAGCAAATTGTATATGATAGTAAAAGATGGCTCTTAGTTTAAGTATATTTGAGGGATGTGAGAGTAAACAGATTTTTTTTTAACTGTAAGACATCAGAGAATGTACTGCAAAGTTCCAAGAGCAGTACGGACAGAGCGCTGTTGCCTAAAATTATTTGTCCCTGAAATCCTTAAGGACAATGGAGAATAATACACTGGGAACCTAATGATTCATAAGACCAAATTTGTGAAATACTGCACAAAATACTGTTGCTACCACTGAGCATTTTTCTTGAGTAGTTTATGTCAATGAAATGCTGGAATTGTGACTCCTCCAATATTAATTGACTTTATAACTTATGATAAAATAATGTTATAGAAGTATCTCCCCTAAATGTCTGCAACACAGCTTTCGGTAGAAAAAGAAAAACTGAGGCGAATGCTTCTGGAAGAATTCAGCCCTCACTGTGGAACCTCTTTATTTTAGTATAGCTTTCTATCTTTTGATATTAAATATCCATCTGGCTCTATCAACTGTAGACCAAAAGAATCTAACGTGTTTTTCACTTATAAAAGGTGTAACAATCACACAGGACTCTTGTCAAAACGCCTGCTTGGGTGTGTGTGAATCTGGCGGTGGGTCTCGGGTTCTGCATTGCAATCATGCGATGCTAGCGTGGCTGCTACAGCCAGGATAAAGGCACTTAGACTTTTGGTGCCTTCCGTATGCCTCTTGTCAGGGTTTTTGCTCCCCTAAGAAATTATTTTTATTTACTAGCCATTGTGTTATAGGAGAGAGGACACAGACTTTCTAGATGTTGCTGAATTTTACCAAGAGGTAAATTTGCCATCACTATTCTCTTGCTCAGTGGCTGCTCTGAAAAGGAGGTGAGGCAAGGATGGGCTGATTAGGGCTGGCACTTTTGGGCTGATTTTCGGTCTGTCTTCAAGGCTGATTATTTTCCAGCTCGGTCTTATTTTCCAGAAGTCGTGGGTTGTCCTTCTATCTTCAGGTTCTGACAAAGGAAGATAGTAAATACTTGAAAAAAATGTGTGTACAGAATATGAACAGACTTTTCCTTGTTATGACTCCCTAAACAACACAATATAGCAGCTATTTATGTAACATTTGCATTTGTATTAGATATCATAAGAAATCTAGAAATTTAAAGCATATTGAAGGATGTGACTATGTTATATCCAAATACTCCACCATTTTATATAAAAGATTTGCACCCTAGATTTTGGTGTCCAAGGGCAGTCCTGGGAACAATGCCCACATACCCTGAGGGAAGATAGTATAATAGTCATGTAAGATGCAAAACACACTCATATACATGGGGTAATGGCTTATTATCAAAAAAGGGCTTAGTTCATGGTATTTTGCTCGGAAACACTATGTACTACACACTGGAAAATAGTTACTAGAGATAATTAAACTAGTTTTGGAGTACGTGAAAGATCAATCTGCCAGTTGCAATTAGGGATAATTGCTGTTCTTTTATTTGTATGTAAAGTGAGGGAAAATCACATAGGTAGCTGTGACAAAAATTGAAAAATTAAAGAATGTGTAGAAAGTAATATCATTTTGAATTTTATAGGTACTTTTAAAAATTTCTGTAATACTTATTTTTTTCTTTACAATATTACTACTCTAAAATGTTTATTGTCAGAATCTTCTCTGAGTAAAATATATCTAATGTGACAAAAGTGAAGTATTTTCTAATGTGTCCCCGAGAGAGTTCATCTAGTATTTACTCCCAGTCACAGCAGCGGTTAATATAAATATTTTATCCAAAAATTTCAAGGATGTTAATTGTTCTGAAAATTCTACACAAAAATGAAATATATTATTCTGCCCATATTGTTGATGATATATACGTTAAGTTTATCAAAGCCAAAGCACATCATGGTAAACAAAAATACTTGAATAACTGAAATATTTAAATTTTCTATGAACATGGTCTTACAGTTAACCACAATGTCTAAAAACAAGACATATCTAAATCTCCAAAATACTAATTTTCATTATATTTCTAATATGGAAAAATATTACTAACATGTTCCATTTTTATATTCTTGCCTTATTTATATAAGATGTAAAGAACATGTATGATATTTCTGTGCAACCTCAGGCCACATGCCAAAAATTAACAATTAGTTTAAGTATTGGGAAGAAATGATACAGTATACTAAAATATATGCCCTCGGGTTGTACTTTGTACTTCCTTTTTGTTGTTGTTGAAGGACGTAATTTGGTATATTTTAAATACACATAATGATTACTTTCATCTTAGGGACTTTGTACCTGTATTTGACTTATCTCAATTACTTTTTTTCCCCATTCCCTTATCCTCACATCAATCTCTCTTCCCCTCCTTGTTTACAAAAGCTTTGTTTCCATTTTTTCCTTTTTTGATCTTTTTTTTTCTTTTCCCTTCCTTCATCACCCCTCTCCCCAGTTCCCTTTCCCAATTGAGCATTTTCTTCCTATTTCATAGTATCTGGTGTGAGAAACTGAAAGTGTAACTAAGGACCTGAATGTATACTGGATATTATGTACATTGTACTCCTTAAAGATAATTTATCACTGGGGGCCGGTGAGATGGCTCAGCGGTGTAAGCGCCTGCCTGGCAAGCGCAAGGGCCCGAGTTCGACTCCCGGAACCCACATACGAAAAAAGGGCCGGTGATATCGCTCAGCGGCACGGGCGCCTGCTGGTGCGCGAGGTCCTGAGGTCGACCCCCGGTACCCACAAAAAAAAAAAAAAAAGATAATTTATCACATTCTTAGGGAGTCTTTACATGGTGTTAATTTCCACCAATCTGTTGTAACTGAAGAAAACAAAATTCCACTAGTTTCTGTTACTGCAGAAAAAGAGAAGAAAAGCAAACTGAACCAAAATGAATACAGACTTGGTTTTTAAGCTTACTCTTTTTAAAAAAAATTTAAGTATCATTTGTTATGCTATTTCACTGTAATCTAAATTTTTTAAATTACTATTTACAGTTGTGATTTGTTTGTACATAAATTGCCTAAATTGGAAAAACTGATAACTAATGATGTTATTTGTTTTTTAATATTCAAATTGGAATATTCAAGAATTAGAAGTAAAGACTGATTCTTGACCTTTTGAAAAGCACAGTAATTCGGTGTTATATTTTATTCACTTGCTTTGAAAAAAGGATGATTAAAATTACCCCGATTTGCAAGTGTTATTGTGAAGGTCAATAGAATAACTAACTCAGTGTTTTCCAAGTTAAGTCCGTTAGACTCAACCAGATTACATTAAAAAAAAAAAAATGAAAATAATAAAACAGGATTCACCCCACACTGAGTAAATCAGAATTTCTTAAGCTGGGTCCAGGTATAAGCAAACATTGAAAAGCCCACCAGTGGAGTGTAGACTGGTACAACCACTGTGGAAATAAGTGTGGAGATTCCTCAAAAAACTGAAACTAGAGGTTTCATTTGGCCCAGCTATTCTCCTTCTTGGTGTCTTCCCCAGAGAACTGAAAACATCGTACCACAGCAATACATGCACACCCATGTTTATAGCTGCACAGTTCGTAATCGCTAAATCTTGGGAACAACTCACATACCCATCAATCGACGAGTGGATAAAGAAGATGTGGATTTTTTTTTATACAGTGGAGTATTTTTCAGCCTTGAAGGATAAACTTGAGGCATTTCTAGGTAAATGGATATACCTTGAGACCATACTGTTAAGTGAAATAAATCAGACGCACATGTGTAACTATTGCTTTGTTTCTCTGGTGTGAGATACCAAAAGTGTATATAAGGGCCAAAATCTATAATAGATACTGTGAAATAGGAAGAAAAAAAAATGCTCAAATGGGAAAGGGAACTAGGGAAAGGGGGGGAGGGGGAAGAAGGGAAAAGAAAAAAAAAGAATAGGAGGAAAAAATGGAAACACAGCTTTTGTAAATAAGGAGGAGAAGAGGGGTTGAAGGGAGGGGAGGGGAATGGGAACAAAAGAAGAAACAAGATATAGTATATACAAGTACAGATTCCCTATGATGAATGTGATCATTATGTGGATCTAGAAAGTACCAATAAACTTAAGTAAAAAAAGAAGTGCTAATAAAACCTATATGAAAGAAAGGAGAAAAAAAATCCTACCAAAGATTAAATGTGCAGCTTGGGTTAAAAGTCACAGCAAATTTGGACAATTGAATGCTAATGTCTGGTATCCTGAATAACTAACTTAAAGATAGTAATACGTAATGTATTAACCATTGTTACCCTCCTATTATGTTGCTTTGAAAATTTGTTCTTCTTTTGATTTGTTTTGTTTTTTCTTCTCTTTAAAATAAAAAAAAAAAGACAAAAAAAAAAAGTCACAGCATTAACTGCTTAATAAATACTAGGTATTTGCATCAATTATGTTCAAATAGTCTCAAAATATTTTTTTAAAATTTAAAACATAAAAGATATATGAAAAAAATCAATATAGAAAATTTCTTATCCCCAGAAGAGGGTGGTTAACTGCATACATATGGTTTTCTTCCTAGTTTATAAAAATGGATATTATATTTTTTAAACAGAAATCAGCTTATTAAGTCATATCTTTCATAACCAAATTCACAGAATAAAAACGTTAATTCAAAATGTCTGTTTCTATCATCATTTTGGGAGTCAATGGATGTAATGACACAAGAAATAGGTTAGTTATTAATTTTAAATCAAGCAGAAGTCTCAGATATGGGGAATTATTTACATGGAACAAAAACATCTTGAAACTCTCCATGGAAAATACTACATTGTCACAGATATTCATAAATCTACTCTATAAAAATTAATCACCAAAAATATTATTAGGTGAAGCTATGAATTGAATGATTTTCATTTTTTATCATTCAAAATGCATAATAAATAATAATCTTAATTTCCTTAATATGACTATTGGCCTCTTATTTAGCCTCTGTAAGTCATCCAATTCATATTCTTAAAGTTTTAGTAAGCTTAATTTGTTTAAATTGAGGATCCTATGGAAAATAAGAGAAAAACTAGCAATAATCATTAGATAGAAAAGCCACTTTGGTTAGGTTCTCACATCTATTATCTTCCTTCAATTTTTTAACAATAACACATAGAATTAACACTAAATTTTCTGAGTTACTTAACACGTAACTTGCCTGGATACTGTAGTTGAGAGGAAAATAATTTTCACTCCAGTGACAACTCCTGACCAACTGGCAATGCCTATTTGGAGTATAGCCTTCAGAAGTTTTCATCCACGATTGTCAAAAAAAGAATGACTGGGTGGGTCACTTATGTCTTTTACAGTAAGGGGAAAGAATCACCTCATGGGGATATAATCAATTCATGTGTAATTTGTTTGGCATTTTTGATGTAAAAGTTGTTAATACAAATAACTGACACCCATATTTAGAAGAGCAGAGTCCTAAACACTCTTTTAGAGATCATCAAAATTATCTACCAGTTGTGCAATGATAGTCTTTTTTTTCCTGCAGATACTGACCAATGAACCCAGGTCCTTACCAATGTTAGGCAAGCACTCTACCCCTGAGCTATGTCCTCAACACTTATTTAATTTTTATTTTGATACAGAGTCTTACTAAATTGCCCAGACTGGCTTTGAACTTACGATTCTCCTGTCTCAGCTGCCAAAATAGCTTGGATCATAGGCAGGCACCACCACATCTAGTTAGAAAATATTTTTAAATGGGAGTAAAAAAAATTTGTGTAATTCACTCCACTTCTTCCACACGATTGCTTTGTATGACCCGAGTTGAATTTAGAACTTTATCTGTGTAGCTTTCTTCTCCAGTATTCAGCTACCATGTCCATCTGATCACACCAGTCTCCCTCAGATGCTGTCTAAATCCAATCTCCTCAAAATGCAGGGTCTCTTTTTCTTGTTTTGAATCTTCTCTAACCTGCCTATCTCATTCTCTGTCTTCAATTTGTGTCTAATCTTAGCTTTATTCCTCTTCCCCCTTTAAATGTTCAACAAAAGTCATTTATATTTTATGTGTGGTTTCTTTGTTCTGGCCGGCCTTTTCCTTTCTTCATTCTCTCCATTCTCCTGGGTCCACCTTTCCTTCAGCCCTTACCACATTTTTTCTAGTCATCTCCATCCATCTTTCTGGGCTTCTCTACACATCACCCTAAACTATTTGTCTTCTCTGCATGCAGTATAATTCACAGAATAGCAGACTTGAGAAAACTCTTGAAATAATTTTGTCCAATCCTTTTACAGATGAGGACTCCAGAGGACATGTGATTATTCAATGTTATTCCTCATTCTTTGTGGAACTAATTCTTGATTAAAGTTTCCTGATCAACATGCTTTCCAGGATGCTATTTTTCTTAATTTCCTGGCTAAGCTTTCCTACTACAGTGGGTCTACCTTACATGTGATATAGTTTATCCTCTTTTACTGGAGTATTTTCACCAGGCTTTGAAGTATAGAACCATAATTCAAATCTACTTTTGTTAAATAAAATTTTAAAAAATCAAATACCTCATATAATTAAAAGCATTTTTATGGAATTAGTAGAATTTATTCATTCATTTAATCAAGGAGGAAAAGGGAGAGACCACAGCTAATTAGGAACCAAGAGCATGAACAGAGTAAAGACTTTCTCTGTATCTTATTTCTGTTTCTTCCTATGTGATAACTTGATGTTTTTTCCTACTGAGAAACAACATTTCATGGTGCTTGAGTGTCACAATTTTGATTCTAGACTGCTTGAGTTAAAACCTGTCTCCCTCATTGTCTGGCCCAGTGATTTTAAGCACAATCCTGTCTGTACCTCAGTTGCCTCTTTTGTAAAATAAGAAAATTATCGAAGTGTTTAGAACATGACGGACACATAAAATGCTTAAAGATATCCTTCTGGTAGGCAGTCAAACCTAAAAGCAGATTTCAGATCTTGATCAAATAGTTTCCTGAAAATATGAAAAGACATAACCTTTAGGTAGGCAAATTGCAAAGAAAAATGCAGACTTACTATGCTTGATTCTTTCACCATTTCCTGGACCAATACTGCTACTAGGATTCAATTCCGTGACTGGCTATTCCTAGGTTACCGATTATCTCTCCAACTAGAGCAGCAAAATGTTTTCAGATGCTGGCATTCGGAGGGAAGCTGGACAGACACCCTTGTGTTATATCAGTTCTAATAATGTACAGCTTGCTTAGTCCATCTAAGACGTTGCTACAGCAAACAGAAACACCGAAACAACACCCAAGATTTGGAAGCAGATTTATTTTATGTCAACAGGCACTGATCGGGATCATTCCCAAAATATCAGGCCCTGATTTCTGGTGGTCTAGGGCTTATATGGGATAAGCAAGCAGGAAGTACAGAGGCAGAATGGCTTGTCAATTGGAGATTGGTTTATACAATGTGCATCATAGTGACCAGCTATGCATCACAGTGACAAGACATTTTTAAGAAACAAATTAACAGGAACTGGAACTGGAACTATTACCTGGGCAACTAGCATACTGAAATATAATGGCTGGGGGGTATCTTCTGCTACATTTCCCCCCTCTTTGAGTTTCCCTGGAAGATCTTTGCTGGGCATATTACATGTGATCTTCTGAGACAAGTCCCAAATAGAAGCAGTAACATTAGAGTTGTCACTTATCCTCGAATGGGCCCTAGCCAAGGTCCCCAAGATTGTCTTATTACAGAGGTTTTTGTTTTGTTTTGTTTTATTTTGTTTTTAAGGTGCTTTTAGGAATAGACATAATTTAGGCCTGTCTGTTCTGTAACATTACTCTGGCAAAGTAGTGAGGGAGTTAATCTGATCTAGGAGAGTGTCCAGTGTGTCTTGGATGCTCATCAAATCTTGGCCAAGTGTTTGATTGATTGTTGTATTCTCCTGGGTCAACAATCCATAGAGTTTAAGGCAAAAACTACAACTAGCAGAGTGCAGGGAAGCAAGGACTGGAGTAAACAGCCTGAAATGACACAAAAGTCAGGGGGAATGGAGCAATCCTGTGAACAGTGTCCTCAGGCTTCAGTTGTACATGGACTGGTCAGCATCCAGAGTGACCAGAGCAGGGCTTTGAGTGCATCATCTCTTCAGAGTGAGCCCCAGAGGAGCTGTCTAGTCCCAGGTAAATGCTCCAGACCTCTGGAATGGTGGATTTAAAGCTGGATTTCTGAGACTTGTAGAGGTAGTTAATATGCACCTGGGTTATATGTGTATGCAGGAGTGCCTATGTGTATTGCTGATCTTTTAGCTAAACTTTTGTGGAGCTAGTTACAAGCTGATACTATGGGGTTATGTTTTATTTTTTCAACTTTTTAGAGCTTGTGACCTGTATGCTGTATGTAGTTTTTTATTTAGTTATCTCTGCAACAAATGCAGGCCTGTTGTCACTGCCAATGTCCAGGGTAGGCCATATATAGGGATGATTTTTCACAGCAGGATCCTACAAACTTTTATTGCCCTCTCAACTCAGGTAGGGAAAGCCTTGGGCCAGCCTGAGTAGGTGTAGATGAGCACTAAGTCTATCTGTATATCTTTAAATGGAGAGAGGTCAGGGCCAGTGATACAGACACTGAAGCCTGAGCTGCAGGCGTATGAGTGTCAGCACTGTGACTTAAGCTTGCAGAACATACACCGGGGGCAGGCTTTGATTAAAATGGATCTTCCCAGAGTACTAGGTGAAGTTTTACTGGCTGGGGTTGATATTTCAGTCAACTGGATCCCTGGAGGGGACTTAGGAGCACAGGTTTGGCATTGTTGGTGGCAGCTTTCCAAACAGTAGCAGGAAGCAGAAGGAAATCTTTGGCCAAAATAACTTTGTCCAAGCTGGTCACAGCATATCTAGCCTGTCGGACTCCAGTTCTAACAGAGCTACTTCCACGGATAAACAGGGTGTGCTCAGCATCTGTCAGGGGGTTTATTCCGCAGTTATTCAGGAGGTCCAGTGCAGCATGTGGCACCTGGAGAGTTAGGTCTCAGCCTATGGTGAGCTTGTCAGCTTTCTTTTTTCTTTTTTTTTTTTTTTAATGTGTGTACTGGGAGTCGAACTCAGAACCTCATGCTTGCCAGGCAGGCGTTTATGCCACTGAGCTATCTCACAGGCCCTTGTCAGCTTTCTTGATCAGAAGGACAGTGGCTATTAGAGCATGGAGACAATGGGGAGAAGCAGCCCTTAGTAACTGGATCCAAGTATTTGCACAGGTAGGCCACTGGGCACTCCCAGGGACTGACAGTCTGCATAAGCATCATGGTTTTTGTGAACTCAAGGATCCAGATTCTATAGAAGCCAGCAGCTCCAAGAAACTGTGGAGTTTTTTTGTAACCAGTTTCTGCTAGATATCATAGCAGAATTTTGTGTCTTTCCAGCAGGTAACTTGGGTGTCATTAATCAGAAGCACAGTGATCTTTTCCAAAGAGTGTAGTTCAGAACTGGGGTCTTTCCATGTAAAGGTGAAGAGGGGCTGGCTGACAAGAGCAAATTGAAGGCAGAAGAAGGCATTTTTTTAGGTCCAGGCAGGTGTACCAGCAGTCTATGGGTGGCAAAAGACTGGGGCAACGTATACAGAGAGCAATCATGGTGGCATTGACAGCTTGGAGATCTTGAACTGGCCTTACAGGCAGGAGAGGTCTAGTTTAGCAGTTTGACAGTCTGTAGACATTTTATGGTTCTGAAGCCTAATTCTTTCTTTCTTGGGGGACCATGATGGAGCAGGAAGGGACAGAGAAACAGGCTGTCCTGGAGAGAAGGTGATGGGAACTTGGCCAAATCTGTTGTCAGAGCCTCCCCCAAAATATTGGGAGAGTTCTTAACCCCTTGTGGCAATTGAGTCTAAGTGAGTTGTATCTTGTCTCAGGATTTTCCCAGTTGAAGGGGTTTATGGGAACAACTCACAAGCAGAGGAAGGCATCTTTTAAATCTAGACATGTCTGATGTGTGGCTGGATGCCTGTGTGCTTCCCATGACATAGGAGATTGCAGGGTTGGTGGCCAGGCCTGGAGGCGAGTCTCTGGCTTCTACTTCTGGAAGGAAAGTTTTCAGAATTTCATGATTGCGGTTATCTGTCTCAAGCTGATGCAGTATCATCTTCCTCTCAGGGAACAGTCAAAGTTGAACATGCAGGGTTAAATGAGAGGGAAGCTGATTACTGGTGCAAAGAAGATGGTTCCTTCTAACTTGAAGAGGAGGTCTCTTCCCAGAAGTGGAATGGGGACTGGCTTATACAGGAATTCATACTTGATGAGATGTCCTCCCTGGCTGCAAGTTTGTCCTGGCAGAAGGAGCAAGAGGCAAGAGTCCTAGTTGCCCCAGTGATAGTAACTTTTTGACAAAGCAAACTTTTGAGGGCAGATAGTTCTGTTCCATTGTCTACTAGGAAAGTCACGGGTTTGCTCACAACTTTTGTAATGACCACAGGCTCTCAGGGGCCCAATTTGATAGAGTTTGGTCTGTCTTATACATCCAGGCCCAACAGGGTGAGGAGAGGTTCAGGTTGAGGTGGGCCTGGATAGTCTGGTTTGTACCTTGCAGATGCAGGGGGCATTTATTTTTTTGTCCATAGCCCTTATAACTCATAGCCAGAGGGTATGTTAGTCTATCAGACTTGATTTTCTTATGGACATCCGGTGTTTCTTTTTAAATCAGGTTTCTGGGTAACAGAGGTTGATGAGCTTTTTGTCCCCCTTTCTGATGTCTTTGAGAAGCACTCGACTGGGTTGTTTCCAGGTGAGGCAACCTTTGGAAAGACCATGGCAACTCATTTGTCAGAGCTGACAGTACAATTTTTCAAAATGTGGGACTCAGAAGGAATTGCTGACAGTCATCTCAGGTGGTCATTAGATGATACCATTTGACCAGGGTAGGCGTGTAAGCAGAAGACTCCGGAGGCAGGGCCTCTGAGGCCAAATGCAGGCAATGGCTAGCTGGAACCAGTTTTATTGGCTGAAAATAGACGAGTCAGGAGCAAGGAGTGAAGCTATAGGTGTTGGCAGCAATCGCAGCAGCTGATGAGGGTGCCAAGGTGGAATTCTTAGGAAGAATGGGCCTCTATTTCCTTTTTTTTTGCTTTGAGCAGTTTGGTTTCATTTTTAACTCCATAATCTCAGAGAAGCCCTTTCTCCTGCAGTCAGGAACTGTGAGTTTTGACTAATTAATTCCCATCTCTGACTTTCTATGTATGTGCTGTATACCCTTGAATGATGATGCAACAGACAAAGGGTGCCCCTTAGAGAGAGACCACTCAGATGCCCACCTGACAGCACCCCTCATGGGGACTTAGGTGCAACTTAGCTAAGGAGGGTGCAAGGCCTCTGTTATGCCATCTGTTGATCGCTACAGAACTGCAGGTGATGGCCCAATCAGCCACCATGACCAGCGCCTCCCAGTCTTGGTGCACAGATGGAGCAGCCTATTGCTTATGCTGTCTGTTCCACTCACTCACACATTCATTCAGCAGCACTCAGAGGTTAAACATTCCAATCCTCTTCCCTTGAGGGTGGTTCTGACTAAGGGGAGTTGATCAGACTCCCCTTCTGCTTGAGCTGAACAGGACTGACAGACTAATGGGGGTTCCCCAGAGGTCTTACTGGAATCAGGCAGGCAGGCAGACAGACAGACTGTGTCCTCCTCCCTTTGGGATCTGATGTGAGCCCCTCGAGCTGGGAGCTAAAAATCCTCCTCCAGACTTCTGAGGGGACTTGAGAAATCTTGAGAGCACACCTTCCTGTCAGGACCTGGAGAGGTCCCTGCTTTGTCCACAAGGGCCATGACCGGTGACCATAGAGATCAGAACAGTTGGTCTTCCCGACTGATGCACCAGATGCAGCAGCAAGCAGAAACACCAGAACGACACCCAGGATTTGGAGGCAGATTTATTTTACGTCAATGGGTACTGATCGAGATCATGCCCAAAGTATCAGACCATGATCTCTGGGGGTTTAGGTCTTATATGGGATAAGCAAGCAAGAAGTACAGAGGCAGAATGGCTTGTCAATTGAGAATTGGTTTATACAATGTGCATCATAGTGACTAGCTATGCATCACAGTGACCAGCCGTTTCTAGGAAACAAATTAACTGGAACTGGAACTATTGCCTGCACAACTAACAAATTGAAGTATACTGGCTGGGGGGGCATCTTATGCTACAACACGAGCTTTGTAAAGCTCACTTGTCATGTTTCACGTTTGAGTGAGTTTAATTCTTTGTTCACTTTACTCAATTTCATTTCTGTATCACCAGCATAATGTTCATAACAAAAAGCAGTAAAGCTCATATTTCACTCTACATTCATTAGTTATAATGAATTGCTATCTCTTCTTATTAAGTTTTAATTGTAAACAGTAGGCAATCAGAAGTAAATGTAATTTCTCTTATTCATTGTTCTTTCATTCAAAAGTACTGAATTTTACTCTTTAACACTGAAATTTTCTAATGCAGAAATGCTATACTTCTATGTCCTTGAAAGGATAATTAAATTGGTTTTGATGAAAGTTCTTTTTTTTTTTTTTTTCAAAAAAGGGCAGTAATGAAAATGCTATTAGGTTTAATCCAGGATTAGCAAGAGATATCCAGAAAACCTCTTATTCTCAGCAAGCCTGAAGGCTTAACACAGAGGGTTGTATACTACCACAGTATGTACATCTAAGTAAGGGAAAGTGGTATTCAAAGCATAGTACTTTCAGATAGAAGCAATCTTTCAGGTAAAACTTAGGTCTCATTCCCCAAGGTATATTGAACCTTTCACCCAAGCATTTTATTTGAATATAGATTACTGATCTGATCTTCCAGTACACACACACAAACACACACACACACACACAATCTCCCACTAACACCACTATCTACAACATTTGCAGCATTTGTAAAACAAGTGAAAAAAATTACGAACTCTTACAAACAAGGCAAATCCTAGCATTTTTTCCCAATATCATGAAAACTCTAGGAGGAATATGTATACAATGTACATCAGAGTCCTCCATATTTTTTCAGTCAAGAAACGATCCAATTATTTCTATAATGCCACAGGATTTCCAACAAAAAAGAATTTCAGAAGTGAAGAGTAATTGCAGATTCACCTTTCTTCACAAAGGTCCACATGTATTTCAGGTTGTGTTTTATTTATTAGAATATTAAGTTTTATTTTAAGCAAAAGGGATTACTGAGATTTTATGAATAGACACATTAGAGAATATGATACTAAATTTTGATTTTTTTCTTTTGAAACATTTTTAGAAGTACTAAAAGCAAGACAAAAAATAAAAACTAAATGAGTTGTCTCAGTTAAAAAAAAAATGTTTGATGTGTCCAAGTCTGAGACTCAGAGACTTGGAATACATCAGAAGAAATTATTTAATTTCCAGTAGATTTAATTTAAAGCAAGCTACAGGGGAGATCATCATAAGGAAATGATACCAATCTTTAATTAGAATAATTAAAGGCTAATTGTGATTTAATTACAGATAAGATTAAATTTTGCCAAGGTAATATTCAATTGAATGTTGGTGCTTGATTGAAGGTTTGTTAGATTTAAAATTCTAACTGTGGAACATGAAAATAAAAAACTATATCTTTGTGCATATTAGGTTTACATTAGAGCAATTGCATAGTTTTGATTCAATGGCATTTTGAAGGTGATAGAATGATCAACCATTTTAATTGTCTATTACCTGAGATAAATGCTAACAACATATAAAATCAACATATACTTTAACTTTTCTGAGACAGAACAATCTAAAATACTGAGGATTAAATTACACTTGAAGCTTGTAGGTCACATGCCCAAAGTGTTTGAAAATGTCTTCAAGGGAAGGGAGTGCTTAAAGGGATTACAACTCTCAAGACTATTGTAGCAAATCATATTGTGTAGACATAAATCTTGATGTGACTGCTATAAAAAGCAGTTACTGTAAAGACCAACCTTAACAGAGGGAAAATATAAACTCTCGGTGCATGTAGTAAAACTATTTTGATAAATGGGCTGCAGCTTTGATGTCTCCAAAGTTTTAGAAAGTTATTTGGCAATTACGTCTCTGTTGAGGTTTAATTATCCCATTAGATATTTATTTCCTACATACTATATATTAAGTTACAATACTCCATTAGAATAGGTGTACCAATAGTTACTGCTAGGTAGAAAAGGCTTAACCAAATAATTATTTACCATTACTTTAAAGAAGAAGTTTACTATGTTTTATGTTTATACCATAATGTCTCTACCTTTGTACATAAAAGCAGCCTCAATGGCACTAAATGAATGGGCATGGCTATGTTCCAGTAACAAAATGCAGACTTTACTGAGCTCTTCAAATTCCAGTCTCCTCTCCAAGAGGGAAAACAGTGACTGGATAGGCAACATGCACATGTGTAATGTCTTCAAGAACAAAAGTTTATCAGAATAGTAGGATCAATGGTTCCCCCACTAAATTGGTGCTGATATTTATTTGTAACTGTCCCTCTTAAAGAATTTAGAAAACGTTATTATGCCTACAAAATAATATCTATCATGATACCTGCAGCAATATAGTATGGAGAAGATATATTAAGATTTGTCAATTTTGCCCATACTATTCTGGTAAACTTTTGTTCTTGAAGATATAACACATGTGTATGTGTGCATGTGCGTCCTTGGTGACTGAGGGGGATTTCTGTGGATGAAAACAATTTGGAAGAGTAGATTAAATAAACACATTCTTAATGGCAGGATTAGCAAAAGTTTTAATACACTAATAGTATGAGTCTTCTCAAGAAAACATAAAGCAAATGTTTATTAGGAGGATAAAAGATGGCATAAAAAAAAAGAAATCAAATTAAAAATATCATTAGAGATAGACCATAGCTAAGACCATAACTCTTTGATTTCTAAACATTGTCCTCAATCAGCATGTTGTCAATCAGGTTTTCTTTTATAATCATGATGTTGGGAAGTTCACTCATGTGTTAGAGAATAAGTGACAGCTTGTTGCCTATCCGGTCACTGTTTTCCCTCCTGGAGAGAAGAATGGCATTTGAAGAGGTCAGTAAAGTCTGCTTTTTGTTATTGGAACATAGCCATGCCCATTCTTTTAGTGCCACAGAAGCTGCTTTTATGTGCAAAGGTAGAGATGTTATGGTACAAACATAGAATATTTATCTGGCACTTTACAAAATCATTTGACAAGCTCTGGGTTAATGATTGGGGTACACACTTTGACACCAGAAAGCCAAGTTTCCAATCTTGGCTCATTTTTTTTTTTAACCTAAGGAGTTATTTAATATATAAATGCCTCAGATTTTTTATCTGTGAAACAAGAATAATCATGCTGGCCTTGGGAGGTTGTTATGAGAACTAATTATTCCATGAAAAGTACTTAGAATTTATGAAGCACATATATGCCTTATACTCATAAAGTATATATAGATGAACTATGATTACTATGATGAATAACACTCTGATATTTTATGAAAGTTGCAATTTCCCCAGGTAAGGTCTGTATTATCTGCTTTTTCCTGTAGCTAGTCATGGTAAATGAGATGTAGGTGGAAATTATTGCTAGAGTTGCCCCCCTCCATCTGTGGGTATAAATTCAGACTCCTAGAACCCTGAGACCGTGGAAAACATTAACTTCTATACATGTAATACATATGTATATACCTATTTATGTATATATACATATATATATATACCTATGAATAATATAATACAATATATACCTATAAAGAAGTTCCTAAAAATTTCATTGATAAATTATGCATAATAATAGATAAATAACAATAAAATAGAAAAACTATAACAATATGCTGTAATAAAAATTGTGTGAATAAGGTCTCTCTCCAAGTATATTATTGTATGGTGCCCACTCTTCTCATGACAATGTGGAATGATGTGATACATTTGTGATGAAGTGAAGTGCAGTGGACAAGGAAGCATCGAGATGTAGCCTCAGACTATGCCTGACTTCCGACTTCTGACAATACATCAGGGACCATCTGATGTGGCTGACCTTGGATTGCTGAGCCACAATTATGCCAATGGTTGGATATTAGAAGCAACAAATGGTGATGTTTGAAAATCTGCAGTAGATGAGAGTTTTGTTGTTACTGTTTTTGAATTGAAGTCATTTGGGAAAATACTGTCTCCATGTTCTATTCCTGGGTGCCTCCCATACTCTTTCATGAATGTACACTGTACCAGCCATATTCTTCCAGAAGGGCATATTATCTCATCATTACCTTGAACAGTGTTCTTTCTCTTTAATCAACTTATTCAACTCTGCCAGAAATTTAGCAGCAACTTCTTCACCAGCACCTGAAGCCACTCTAGTAATATTTATGTTTCTCAGCCCAGACCTGTCCCTGCATCTGTGTAACCATTCCTTGCTTGCAGTGCCTGTTTTGGTGTCACTTATTGCTGAGATCCCTTGCTGAAGTTTGCACATGGGCTCAATGCTTTCTGGTACAATTATTGTCAATCAGAACACATTTCTTCTTCCTGTCTTCCACCCACAAAGTTAATGTGTTTTTTATCTTATTAAAAACTTATCCATTGTGATCTTAATTTTTGAGGTAAGACTGTAAAACTAGCATGAATTTCTTTTTCCTTCTTCATTACTTCATGGGTAGAAGATTTGCTCTCCTATAGTTCCTACCACAGCATATGATATTTTCTTTTTTTATTAAAACAAGGTTTCACTATTTCACTTAAAGGATGCACTTTAAGCCTTCTCTCTGTCATGCCTGAATTGCCAGCATTATTCCTTTTCTGCTGTGAGTGCTGTTTTAGGTAAAGCGAGAATCACTTGATCACAAGCCCTGCGACATTGTGACAGCCAAAGTGATCACTCAGGTGACCAGTAAGGGACTAATGGCAGGTGGCACATACAGCACAGATGTGTTAGACAAAATGAGGATTCTTGTCCGGGTTGTATGAAGCAGGATGGTGAGAGATTGCATCACATGCCTCAGAGCCATGCACCATGTAAAACTTGTGAGTTGCTGACTTCTAGACTTTTTCCATTTAGTAATTTCTGTCTGCAATTGACTGCATATAATTAAAGTTACGGAAGTAAAACAGCAGCAAGGGGAGGCTTCTATATAGCTTTCATGAAAACTACTTTTTAAAAGTCCTTTACCCTTCTTCCCTTTCCTTCTTACTTTCACTGGGCTATGGCTATCGAGCTCAGAGCTCCAGCAGCCATTACGGAGCACTGGGCAACCTTGATGAAGAAAGCGAGATGTTAAAAACACAAAGCAGAGAGACTGGAGAAGCAGAGGTCCCTGCTGATTGCACAGTGTCTGTTCAACCCTCAACCATCCACCTCCAACCTCTTCAATCTGAGAGGAAATAAATCTTGGCCTTGTTTTGGTCCTTATTATTTAGATTTTTCTGGCATATGCAGATAAACCTAATGATTAAAGTAAAGATACACCAGTGAATCGGTTCAGATTATTTCTTGTTTCGGCAGAGTTAATGAGAAGTAATAATAATGCCATTTCTTGAACTATAAGAGAGAGTAACAGGGCTTTACACTTCAACATTAAACTGCAGGTTCACATCAAGGGCTCTTTTAATCTTTTTAAAAAAGGACGATCTGGGCCGGTGAGATGGCTCAGCAGCTTAAGCGCCTGCCCGGCAAGCGCGAGGGCCCGAGTTCGACTCCCGGATCCCACATACAAAAAAAGGGGCCAGTGATATCGCTCAGCGGCACGGGCGCCTGCTGGCGCGCGAGGTCCTGAGGTCGACCCCCCGGTACCCACACACACACACAAAAAAAGACGATCTATTTAATTCTACTGTCTTTATGGACTGTATTTCATTGTGGAGGAAATCTCAGCGATCCTTTAGCTCCAGCCCAGCATGATTTCTCATTACCAGCCTGCAGTCATCAGAAGTTTCCCCTCAAAGTTGTGATCATTATGAAAATGGCACTGAAGTACTTAGTCAAAAGATGGCAAAGTATGCTTCAATTAAAATCTGATAAAAACACAGACCTTTTTTTCTTTTTTCTTGACTCATGGAAAAAAGCTGTCTATACCAGTACTTTACAGTTAGAAATCATTAAAATAATGATTATTTCCCAATAAAAAAATCAAACCACAAAGAAATCAGAATAGAAATGATTCAGATCAAGGAAGAAGGAAGAGAAAAGAAAGGAGACAATGAAGGAAGGAAAGAAGAAAGGGAAGGAAGGAGGGAGGAAGGAAGGAATGAAGGAATGAAGGGGAAAGCAGCCTTAGTAAGGCTCAGTGTGGGCCACAATGGCAAACCATGAGGTGACAATTTAAAATGCCATGCGATCTCACTAGAGGGGAGATGATCGGTTATGTTATGTAATGTTTCTGTTGTTGAGATCATGCCATGTTACTGAAAAACTTCAGTAAAAATATAAATTTCTGTTCAGGTAAAACACAATATATGTTACCAGCATAATGTAATTATTTACAGATTGTAAGTAATTTATTGGTAAAATCACTTGTAAAATGTTGCTTAGATAAGTATTTCAGGATATATCTGTATTTTCATCTTTTGTTCAGTCACAGATATCTCTGTTATCTGGAATTGTGAGGACCAAGCAGGATGAGAACAATTAAGTGCGCAGGCACATAAAGAGAGGAGTTGTAGGGCCGGTGAGATGGCTCAGCGGCTTAAGCGCCTGCCTGGCAAGCGCGAGGGCCCGAGTTCGACTCCCGGAACCCACATACGAAAAAAAGGCCAGTGATATCACTCAGCGGCACGGGCACCTGCTGGTGCGCGAGGTCCTGAGGTCGACCCCCGGTACCCACAAAAAAAAAAAAAAGAGACGAGTTGTAGTAAATGATTACATACTACTGTTAAAAATGACTTGAAATATGATTTGTTTGGCTCTCAGATTACTGAGAATAAGCAGCTAACTTTCCTTTTTAGAGAAGGTAAAACTTTCTAATTACAGAAGGATAACTGCATATGTCTTTTTAGAAGTATTTTCATATGAAAATAATACAAATTTCTTGTAAACCACAATGAAGCAACTACAAAAGAAAAATATCTAAGGCCAATATTACAAACGCAGTAAGAAATGTCTGGTGGTTTCTTCCCATTGCATGAGGGCTAATCTCTTAAGTCCTGCAAGGCCCTACTTGAGTGAGGCCCAGTTTCCTCTCCGAAATCATCCCCCATTGCTCTTGTCATTATCGTCTGTCCACCACGCCCTCCTCCAAGCTGTTCCTCAGATGGAGAAGTACCTCCCGCCAAAGGACCTTGCAGGTGCTGCTCCAGCGCTTCAGAGCTTCTTCCTGTGAGAACCCCCCTGTGACTTCTCGTACTTCCTTCAGGTCTGTGCTGCAAAGTCCCCATCTCGGTACAGCTCTTCCTGGTCATCCCATTGAAAAATGTAGCCATCTCTCCTCCTACTCTTTTTCATTGTTTTCTCCTGACATACTATAATTCTTACTCACCTGGCCCATCATTTGTCTCTCAAGATTATATTTCCAAAAAGGCAGTGATTTATGGTGAGGTTATTAAGTAGTATAGTCTCAGTACCTAGAATAGTACATGCCACATGGTGGACACTGACTAAATAAGTGTTAAATGAAGGACTGAATGAATGGCAAAAATATATCAAAAACAAAAAACAAAGCATCTTATAACACTTGCCACTGACATCAATTTGGTGCGCCCTATTCCAAAAACCCCTAGGGACATGCAAGTGTATATGGATGCTTATTGTGTGTGCGTGCATGTGTGTACATGCATTTACATGTATGTATTTACATATGTTATATAATGACATTTTTCACTAAAGTTCTCTATACAGGTTTAATACTTGAATGAAGAGAAATAATTGTTAGCTAACTTTTTTTAACATTTTAAGTAGTCACAGAGAATTTACTATGTTAATACATATATACATATTTCTATTATTGTTTATAGCTGTTGAATGTCTTCAACTGTGGTCTATCTATTTAAATCAGTTCTAAACTTCTTGGCATATATATGTATGTATGTATGGCATATATATATATATATATATATATATATATATATATATACACACACATATATATACAAATCCTTTACAATTATGTCAATGTTTCTGTAGCTAAATGTCCAAAAGTAAAATTACACGAGTGTATTTGTAGCTCATTATGGAAAAATTTCAAACATATTCAAATATAATAGTATAAAACAATGTATACTTGGCATTGCTCTTATCAAAAAATGGCAAGGGTTGTTTCATCTATATTCCCAACCACATTTTCCATTCTCATTTCATTTTGAAAGCTATCACTCTTACAATAGCATTGCTCTTTATGCAGAAAATTGTATTATTTTACCCATACATACTTAAATATATCTCTTAAAGAGATAACAGCACTTTTAATTTAAAATTAATTGTGATACTACTTCTGCACAAAATAAATATTTGAAATTAGAATAATTCTTTTCAGATCCTCAAATATCTAGTCACTGTTCATATTTTTAACTGTTGATTGTTTTATAATTGTTTGAATTAGAAGCCAGATATAATGCTTCTTATGCATCTTGCTGTCTCTTTTCTCCCTTTGTATAATGTTGTTGAACAAACTAGTGAGCAATAGGATTAAGAAGATTTTAAAACATATTATCAGAAGGAAATTACTAAACAGTTGAATATAACAGTCAGGGTTCTCTACCTGTTGGTTTCTTCATGGTCCTTGATCCAGCCCATTTTCCATACTATGACTCTCCACGTGACCATTCAACTCAGGCCTTCTTTTGAATGTAGGTTTTGTTGCTATTCCTTCCTCATTCAACTGGTGATTGCATATGCCGTCCTTCTCAGAGGCATTTCATAACTAATACTTCCCTGTATATTATTTTTACACTTTTTAAATTATAAAATATATCACACTTGCACAAGAATCCCTAAAATGTATAGTCTTGAAAATAATTATAGGGCCGGTGAGATGGCTCAGCAACATAAGCACCTGCCTAGCAAGCGCGAGGTCCTGAGTTCAACTCCTGGTACCCACATAAAAAAAAAAATTTATTGAACAAGCACATGGGTAAATAATACCCAGGTTAGGAATTAGAATCACCAGTACCTCCTATGCCTATTGTATGCTTCTTCTTGCTTTTATCCCTTCCTTCCAACCCTAATCTTTTCTTTGCAAATTTGTCATGTTTGTGCATCCCTTAAAACTACAATATTGTTTTGTCTACTTTGGAATCATGCTGAATCCTTTTGTGACTTTCATTGTTTGCTAAACTCTATGTTTGTCAAATCTATCCTATTTTTATATAATTTTATATTTAATTTAATTAATTTAATAATAGAAATATATTTTTTGCTGTTGTAGAGCATTCTCTTTTGTCAATATGCTATAATGTATTTATTCTATCTACCGCTGGTGGATCTTTGGATCATTTCCAGTTTGGGGCTGTGACATCAAGTTGTTATGTACTTTCCACTACATGTTTTTCTATAAATGTTTGTAAGCGTATGTAGGTATTTTACTAGATAATGCCAAATTAATTTCAATTTTACTAGATAATTCTAAGCTATTTTCAAAAGCAAATGTAACTAAGTAAAGCTGAGTGTGGTCATGTGGATATCTATTCATACTTAATCTTAGTTGATCCTAGCAACATTTGTATTTGAGGTTTACTTTCTTTTTCTAACTTATGACTGTACTCTATATTTTCAGGATCTGAATTCTCATACGTGTCAAAAATACTTCCTTTACCTTGTAACTGCTGTGTGTATAACGAGCCACTCATGTCTGTGCAGGAATGCCTTCCAGGACTCCCGCTGCTGCCCGTCCTGGGGATCCCCTGCACAACACACCACAGAGCTCGTGGACCTGAGATGGAACTGCATGTGAACTTGTCCCATATGAATGCAGAAATGTAGCTGTTAAAAATTCTTCCAACTAAACAAGCTTAAAACTGTAAGCAGAAGTTCTCTCTTGTCAGGTATATACTCAGTGATTCACACATACAATTATAAACACACCAGTTTTTAAAGTATCAGAATGCCTGTGTGTTGTAGGGCACCAATCTGTGGATATTCTACAAATAAGTACATCAGTGTCTTTGAGTCTCAGTGTCTTTATGCATCTTTACATAGGGGTGTACATCTTACTATATCTGATACATCACGTCCTATAAGTTCCTGATGTTACTGTCCATACAAGTTACACATATGTGTATATACACATATGCACATATATTTCCTGTTGATGTGACCCCCAAATACTAACTCTGGTAAATATAAAATACATGACATAGTGGGGCAACAATAATCCAGTAAATTAGTTCATCATCCTTTAATATTTTTCCTTGAAAAAGAAAACTTTAAGTATCCCAAATTTTCACAGCTTATAGATAAAATAAACTTTAAAAAGTTCCCAAAATTTGACAAAGATATGTTAAAAAAACTCATGACATTACTAATAATAAATCACAGAGCCATACTACCAGTATTAAAAATGAATTTCAATCAAGTTGAAAAATAATGGAATTATCATTCCATTCTGTTTGCCAAAAGTTTTCCAAAATTGTTGTTATATGACAAACAATAAAAAGTATGCAGCCAAACTATTGAAAGTGCTCTGTTCAGGGCTCAGTTCAAAATGAAAATATTAAGGAGGTTTTTTTTTTCCATTTTTTTTTGGCTTAGTGCAATTGTGGTATTGTCAGTTTTTAAAAATTTGTAATTTGTTGGAATTTCTTTCCTCATTCTGAATAAATATTTTGCAAGTAATTTGTTTTGATTGTTTTTATTTCTTTTTATTTAAGAAATAACCCCAAGATAATGGTCCTGGGTTTCATACCCCAGCACCATGGGGCAGGGGGCTCAAAGTTATATAACCTGGTCTTTAATAAAATCTAGATTTTTATCTATCTCCTCTTCCCGGAATGGTTGTTTATTTTTTAATGTTAATACCTTGTAAGATTATACAGATTGTCTTGGGTTCCTTTCTTTTCTTTTCCTTTATTTTCCCCCTACAGAACCCCACATTGGAATGTTATCCGAAAGCCTTGTCTCCTTGTGTATCTTGATGTAGTAAACTTGCTGAGCTCTGGTAGCTTTTGATAGAAGCAATCATCCTAGCAGGATGGATAAAAAAATACATTTGGATTTAATTTGCCTGTATTTCCCCAGTATATTGCATCTTTAGTGAAATGGATTTGAAGTTTTCATTATATGTATTTTTCTTTTTTGTTTTAATATTATGTATATCTAAATGTGGTAGAATGAGTTTGGAGAATTTCTTCTTTTCTCTTGTCTGTAAGATTTGGCATATTTTATTTTTAGGTATTGAGTTCCATTTTTGTTGCCAAAAAGTTAGTTTTACATCTTTTAGGACTTCGAAAACAACCTGTCTTTTCTGCTTTTCATTTTAGTATTTTATCTTTTTATTTGATATTCTGCAGTTTCACTGAGATGTTTCTGTATGTAGATTTCTTTTGATTTATTGTATGAGTGATGTGTTGAAATTGAACCTCAGGTTTGACATCTTTCATTAGTTTTGGAATTTCTTCAGCTTTTCTCTTTACCAATTCATTTTCTTTCTATCTAGTCACCAATTAGAACTAGGTTAGACTTTCCTGATTTTTACCATTTCTTAACCTCCCTTTCATAATTTGTCAACATGCTTTTTCTGCATGTGCTGCACTCAGTGTACATTCTTACTTATCCATTTTTCTCTATATATTCTGTTTAATCTGATGTTATAGCCATTCAGTTAATTTTTAATCTCAATGTTCATAATTTTAGTTCCTGTCAGTTTTCTCTCTTAGAAAAACAAAACAGCTACGTGACTTCCTTATATAGATTCCATCTCCTTGAAGAGAGATTCATCTTTTGTTTCTTTGAGTCTATTAAGCATATTTATTTCTTATTTTAACAATATGAGTGTGTACACAAAAAATACATATATATATTGATTTAATGAATTTATGGTCTATTTCTACTGTCTGAATTGTTTTTCCTTTATTCTGGTTCTTACATATTGTACTTTATTTGTTCCAGTAATTTTGATTTTTTAGGTGGTGTTTATATTTTGAAGGTTTGTCTCTGTAGAAGAGATTTTTCATTTGCTTTTCCCACATCCCTGGATATATTAACAATCTCCAAGAATTTACTGTGAATTTAGGGTTTATGTTTTTATGAGTTGACTATAGAATATGAATTCTGACTATAAATTCACCTAAGGACCAGCCTGTAGTTACTACTTCTCAAAGCCAGTTGCACATTTTGGACCTCCTGTGGAATTCAATATTAACAATTTATTCAAACAATATAACTGATTATATTTAAGATTAACAAAGATACTTTCAGTTTGTATTGCAATTAGTGCAAACATTTAAATAAGACATCTCATGTTCCCACAGATCCTGGTTTCTGTGATAGCTGTGTTGCTGAAATGACCTGATTGCTCCAAATATATGGTTTCCATTTAAGATTTAAGGTTAGATGAGACTCTTAGCTATTTGATTATAGAATTCATCATTGGATGTTTGCAGGAAGCTGATCTGGCTAAGGCTCAGAAGCTGACATTTTTATGGTACTGCTTATTTGTAAACATTGTGGTTAATCAAGCTAAACTTTTTTATTTATTTTATTTTATTTTATTTTATATTATTTTTTGGTACCAGGAATCGAACTCACAGCCTTACGCTTGCCAGACAGGTGCTGTGGCGCTGAGCTACATCCCAGGCCCAATCAGGCTAAACTTTCAAGCAGTGAAAAATGAAAAGATCTTGGCCAGATGTGGTGATGCAGCCTGTAATCCCACTCATGGGAGGCTGAGGCAGGAGGATCACTGTGAGTTTGAGGCCAGCCAGAGCTACAAAGTGAATTCAAGGCCAGCCTGAACTGCATAGCAAAACCCTGTCTCAAAAAATAAATAAATAAATAAATAAATAAAAATAAAAAATAAAAATAAATAAATTAATAAATAAGATCCTGTGAATAATAATGTATGAACCAAAGTAATTTTAACTTTCTTTATATTTTTAGCGAAAATACTGTTCTGGTGCATTTGCTAATAAGCAACATATGTATTTAATATATTTTTTTCATATTTGTAGTTAACTACTGAACTTCTGAAAGAAAAAAGTGAATATGTATTTAAAGCACAGTTGGATTAACTTATAAAATTTCATCTAATATGAAATTATGAAACTCGATAGGTTTTTCTATCATTATATACCTGTAAGGTTAATGATTGTTATCTTTATTTAGAGCCAAGTTATAAGGAATTGATGTACTGAAGCAATACATTTGATGCAAAATTTTTTTACAATATTGTGCACATATATACAATATATTATTTTATAAATGTTTATGCTTGCTTACAACAGTTCTTGGCACATTACATAAATAAGGTTGTGATTAGGGATGTCAATCTCGTGGTTTTTGCTGTATAGAGATAAAGTGCATTTCATTTTAGAATATAATGTTAGCACTCTTGAGCTTGTATAAAGTGGAAACCCACACATTTTAAGCAAAAAGGTAATTTAGCACGACAGCAATATTCTTGGGTCTTGGGAATAAATGTAGAACGGCAGCATGTAAGAGAATCTATTAAGTTCCTCTCTTCGTACCTCTCATGCCTACTTTTCTCTACACATCATGCTTTTTCTTCATTGCGGGAAAATTTTAATTTTTCTCAGTCTCATGGGTATAACATTATTAGTGCTTGCTCTGGAATTGATGTAAAATCACAAGGAAACAGAAATTTTCTCTCTCCATAGATCTGTTTGCAATAGTTGACGAAGGAAATAATCAGTTGAGTTGAAGGCTCATAGTTGGAGTATGAAAGATTATCAGCTGTGAAATATCGGCTGCTATATTGCCTGTGCGGGTGGAGGAAGAGGAGACTATTTTCAGAAAAAAAAATTCTAGAATGCAAGTTAGTCACTGTGCCCTGTATATACGGCTAGAGGCTGTGTGTTGTACTACATTGCCGTTCAAAGGTATGGTACATGAACACAACACTGGTATTTCCAAAAGCCTTTTAGGAGAAATTTCGGTATTTCAGCAGGGCCCAGAGACACATGCTTGTAATCCCAGAAAATTCAAGGCCAGATGGGCAACATAGTGAAACCTTGTCTCAAAATAAAAATTTAAAAAGGGCTGTGGATATGGTTGCGTTAGACCTCTTGCCTAGAAAGAAAGAGGCCTTATCTTCAATCTCCAGAAGTGAAAAAAAAAAAAAAAATAGAAAAGGAAGAGGAAGAAAAAGAAGAAGAAGGAGGAGGAGGAGGAGGAAGAGGAGGAGGAGGAAGAAGAAGAGGAGGAGAAGGGGGAGGGCCAAACAGAAAAAAAATTTAATTTCAAACCCACCCTATGCCCTAAGAGTCCGGGTTTGCATTTGTCAAGATTCTGAAGTAATTTATATGCACATTGTAATCCTCTTATCATTTGATTATGAAATTTTGTTTTTTTAAATAAATTTTTAAAAAATTAAAACATGCTTCTAGTATATTAAAAAGCTAGGGCCACACACATGAAAAATTGGTTTCTTTTCAAAGTACATTTTACTCCTAACCAGAATTAACCTTTTAGGTCAGGTGTGGTGGTAAATGCCCATAATCCCAGCACTCAGGAGGTTGAGGCAGGAGGATTGCCGTGAGTTCCAGGCCAGCTTGGGCTACAAAGTGAGTTCAAGGCCAGCCTGAACTACATAGTGAGACCCTTTCTCAAAAGACCAAAAAAAAAAAAACGAACAGCAACACCACCCCCCAAAAAAAACAACAAAAAGAAACAAACAGAATTAACATTTTAATTTCCTGAGTTAACCCTTTATTTCTTGGCAGAATCCTCATCAATCAATTTAGAATTTTTTTTTTTTTTTGGTACCAGGAATCAAACTCAAGACCTTGAGCTTGCCAGGCAGGCGCTGTGCCGCTGAACTATATCCTCGGCTAGAAATGTATTTTTAAAAATAAATATAAAAAAATCTTGATAGTATGTAGATCACTCTAAATTCATTCCTTCTAAGGGAAAATTGAAGAATTTAAGTTATAGGTCCTAATAAATTGGGTCAGTAGTTTCTGTTTTATTTGTAAGGGACAGCATAATATATCCATTCTATGTATTTCTAACATACCTAAATTTTATTAATATGACTATCAGTTAGGGCTCACTAGGGTAACACAGTATGTATACAATCAAACCTTGGATTGGGAGTGACCTGGTCTGCAAGTGTCTGCAAGACGAGCAAACATTTCTAGGAAATTTTAATTTGATAAACAAGTGAGGGTAAGAAACTATTCTTGCAAACCAAAAAAAATCTATATCTATATCTATCTATCTATCTATCTATCATCTATCTATCTATCTATCTATCTATCTATCTATCTATCTATCTCTATCTATCTATCTATCTCTATCTATCTATCTATCTATCTATCTATCTATCTATCTATCTATCTATATCTATCTATCATCTATCTATCTCAAGGTAGACTTACAATGGCCACCTGCAGAGTCAGGTGTGGAAGAGTGCCAAAGGGCTGTCTGCCAGCTGGAGATGTGAAGGATCTGGTCAAAGGTGGAAGGCCTGGAGCTCACTTCAGAGTCCCATTGAAGGCACAATGGTCTCTGTTGGACACCTGAAGTCTGAGCTGGGAGGCTGAAGGGTCTGTACTAGAAGCCTGGAGATGGACATCCCAAGGCAATGGCAAAGATGGGAGCTACTCTGAAGGAACTAAAGCGAGACTTCCTGCTTTCCCTTTTTATTCCATTCTGCCTACAAGCTTATTGGCTGGTGCCACTCACACTAAGGCTGGGTCTGTTGTCTTCAGTAAATCTATTCGGCCACACTCAGAACTGTGCTGAGCCAATCAGTTGGGCATTTCTTACTCATGCTGACACAGCAGTTAACTATCACGATGACACATTCATATTAATGACTAAAAAGTAATAGCTCATTAAAAAACTCAAATGGACCCAAGTAATCCAGGCAACCTTGATAAAGATGTTTTAGATCATAGACGTCCCCAGGTCTTAAGTATCACATACCTTTAATTTTATGTAGTATACATTATGGAGTAAAACATTATTAGCTATGTATTATTAATGATTATACCACGTCAGAAACTTTTCTAAATAATTTACAAACATTTTTCTGATTTATATTTGGTTATGTTCACATTGTAATCTACCATAGTGGAACTTTTACAAACATTATTATTTTCAGTTAGGTTTTATTTTTTGTTGTTCTTATCATCATCTAAGTATCGTTTTGACTCTAGAGCTTGGGATGTGCAGCAGGACTGCTTTGGATTTGAATTCTGGTTCAATCTCTTACTAGTTGCATAAGCTTGGGATACTTATATTAACACCTCAAGCCTTGATTTGCTGTCCGTTAGAGGAAATAATATAATTCCTATACAGAGTTATAAGGATTAAGAGAAAAAAATGTATGCATTCTGGGATGGGGAAGCATCAACAGGATTAGTTATTATAACTACTTACTTTATTACATGTTTATCTTTATTGAATTTCCTTTTGTTCATTTTTCTCGTGTTTGTAAATTTTCTCGTGTTGCTTTTGGAAACAACTTTGCTCTATCAAATTACCTGGAAAAGAATCCTTCCAAGTCATTGTGCTTCTAACAGAGCCAAGCATGGCTATTTTGGGTTAGACAGTCATAGCTCTTAATTCTCATTTTTAAATACCTACTCGAAAACAGTATGTGTTGCCTGCATTTGACTATAAAAGTCATTAGGAGTTTTTCACTTGATCCTTCATTTGGGTTGACTTTGCGTAATCTTACGCCATTGTATAAATACAATGTCTGAAGCAGGTGAGCAGAGAGAAAAGTCAACAAGGAAGATATTGTTTGGTGATTTTTATGCACATTTTTTTGCTCAGCTTCCTTCTATAAATAGAGCTCTGGCGCCTTAATTTCCTGATTCAGTATTAGATTTGCCACAAATAATCGATACATTTCAGAGGTCACATACTCCAGGTTAGAAAGTTTTGTGGTCAATTTATGACTTCCTATAATCATAAAGACAGTTCTTGATCTCATAAAAATTGATTGTAAAGACCTAAGTATCCTTTAATATCTCTGCATGACATGAGGTCAGATAGAATATCATTCTGATTTAATATTTTGTTTTTATTATGTATCTCATGTATTTCTTAAAACGAAGAATTCAGTGAGTATCTCACATGAAAAAACATTGAATTTGTTATTTGAGAGTCTTTGCAGGCCATAAATAGTGTGCTCTTCTTTTCTTAGGTTTGGAACCAACTGAGAAATAGACTTGGAGGCCAGTCAAAGAGCAAAATTCTCTCGTAACTAATAGGAAAAGGTGAATTTAGATGTATGGCTGGGATGACTTGTTAATAGTCTATCTTTATTAGATTAACTCTGCCCATTAGTGGGAGAACGGCACAATCCCAGGGTGGACACACCAGTCCCCCCTTCAAGCCCCCCGCCAACGACAGAGAGAGTAACCCAGGCACTGACCTGCCTCCCACAAGCCAAGGGGAAGCAGAGCACTTGCCAAGTGACTTACACGCAATTCTTACATCAGAAAAATTTCCCTCCTATTACCGAGTAGTGTGAGCTTCCTTCTATTTCTTCCTCCAGGTAATTTAGAGAGATGTCACATAATTTGGATAATGCTATAGAACTGAAGGTATCCTAAGAACAAGTAAACATTATTCTAATGATCTGGGTAGTTCTATGAATCTAAGGATAGATTATTCAACTGCAATATTTTAAATATCGCTTTACATTTTATGTAAGATTAAGTAGGGATTTACAGTACCCTCAGAAAAAGAAAATTGAACCCATTCTTTGGAAGTATGAAATAAAATTTATTTTAACTTTAAATGTGTAATTACAATACTATTCAAGTCTTCTTAATCATTGACAATTATAAATATACTTTCTTTACCAAAACTCTTCTAACTTCATATATTTTTAAAATTTCAACTTTTCTTCTAATATTTTAACAACTTGATGGTGGCTCTGTGAAGCACATTGGGTAGATTCCAGGGCAAACCATTAATTATCATGCAATTACATAGATAAAAATCTCAAGTATCAAATTTAGAATATATTTTTATCTTTCTTCTTCATTGAACCAACTCAATTTACTTTGATTCCTCCAGCCCCAACCTCAATTAGACTCATTACATCACTGTAAGACTCTAATCTCTTCCCTTGACAAGGCATATGTGGAATGCATAAGAGACAAGATTTATTTGTCCAAGCTCCAGACTCTAAGATTTATAAGCAGACAAGATTGAGTTCTGCTCTTTTTTTTTTCTTTTTCTTGCTCCTCATTTTCTACTTTTCTATTTGTTTTCTTGTAACTTCCTAACTTCATGGGCAGTATTTTTTAAAATTTTAGACACAAAAAGTAAATTAGAGCTATTGATTTGTAGTATGGTAACAAAGTATATAAATTTTAATACTATTGATTTCACATTGTGGTAACAAAATCACTACATAGGTATGTCCAGAAATGTTACATCTTCACCATAATTTAAAGATTATTATTATTATTTTTTTAATTCTACAACTTTTCCACTTTTTTAAAAATGAAAAGTATTTGAAACAGCTTCGGGGACATCTGCTTTTTCAATATAATTACCCATTTAAAAATACACATGTTGGGTATTAGTGACATTCTTAAAGATGATTAAACCATTCTCTCTGGACAGGTTAGCAGCATTCTCACTGCATATACCCTCAGCCATCTGGTTTACCTAAAGAGAGTTTTAAGAATGACATCACCAGAGATCCTCGTCTACTTTGAAAACACTGCACTGCGTACACAAGTGTTTTATTAAAAACATGTGTTTGGTTTAAAATACCTGCCATTTCATTTATTTTGAGACAGATTCTATTAGTGACAAAAGTTTCTCAGGAAGTTAGCGGGCACTTTTGAATTTATTAAATTATTGCTATAAAGCACATCTTGAAAAGTAGCCTTGGAAATAGTCTCAGAGTTTTGCTGTACCGACCATCATACTTAATTTACTCTGATGGTGGAATTTCCCGTATAAGAATATCTGTGATCATAGTTGAAAAGGTATAAAAATATTTAGAATTTACCAACCAGCATTTATATTCTTTTGTGTTTATGGAAAGGAAGCTAGCATTTAATCTCATAGAAAAATAATTGACTTATTTCCACAGAGAGTTGAACAGTTTTGAAAAACTGTCTGACATATTACAGGGAGATTTAAAAGACACAATGAGAACAAAATATTCTTTTGGGGTTGATTTAATTTACCCCAATGAGTTAGCATTTCAGTGACTTTCAGTGACTTCATTTTTAAAAGGAGGATTTATGTGCAATCAATTGTCCTTAAGGTATGGGAGAAATGACAATCAGGTCTGAAACAATAAAAAAATTAAAAATCAGGCTCAATGATTTTTAAGAAAGCCCTGGCTTTGATCCCTGATACTGTTACAAAAATAATAAATAAAAGATTAAGGATATTTTGTGGTAATGGGTGAGGTTAGAATGCAAAAAAATATATGGTATTAGGTTTTATCTGCATAGTAAATTTCAAGCTTTGCTTTAAAATATTACCTGTGAGGCTCCTTCTCTGAGTTTTTATACACAAACCTCTCTCAGTATCCGTGAAGTAGATACGAAGACCTCTCCTCCCCAGTCCTTCACAAAATCTGTGGACACGCAAATCCTTGTATAAAATAGTACAGTATCTGCATGTAACCTATGCATATTGTCCTGGATACTTTGAATTACCTCTAGATTACTGGTATAGTACAATGTAACTGCTATATAAATAATTGTTACATTGTCCAGGGAATAGCGACAAGAAAAGCTATTTATTTTCAATGCATGTGCAATTAAAAATATTTTGACTTGCAATTTGTTAAATCCACAGATGTAGAATGGTCTATATGGAGGGTTGGCTCTTATCTTCTAAACACTATTTTTCTGAAAGACAAAGCCTTAAGTCAGCAAAATTTATTTAGTTACTTTGAAAAGTAGTGTATCCTCAGCATGGAAATAGGGATGGCAAATACCAAACAAAATCAGATTTCTGTGACCAGAAATAAAGATAAAAAAGATTTCATATGGCAACGATTCACATCTAATTCCAAGAACTTACTTAAAATGAATTTTAATGAAGTCAAATTATTCAATGTACTTGAACTGTTATTGTTTTGCTGTATTAATTTATTAATTGTTGTATCTCTTACAAAAGCTCAAACCCCTAAGTCAAAAAATAAAGATATCCCAATGTAATATGACAACATAAAAATACTTTAATGTGCATGAAAACTGATGTTAACATTTAAAAATGGGTGCAAGCTATGAAAGAACTGAAAATAATGTGATCTCACAAAAGCATGTTATAATCTTTGTTGTTTAATGTAACAAACTATGTCGAGTTGTTTATATTGATCAAACATTATTTATTTAATGTCATACTAAAGTATACTTTCATTTTTTCTATAAAGCAGTGAATATTCATGAAGTTCAACAATTTTCAAAGGGGGGTTCTTTTAGGAAACAATGCAATATATAGTATTGATGTAGCATAGATTTTGGGAATAAAAACCTAGCATGTATTTTCATTCCAATGCCTTTTTATGCTAATTATGTGATTTAGGGTAAGTCATATAATCTTTGAGCTTGTTTTCCTGTCTTCAAAATAAGAAAGTTTTAAGGCAGTCCACCTATGATGCATATTTACTCCAATTACTAGCGCCGCCCAACAAACTACCTCGAAAGCGCAAATCACTGAATCATGGATTCTGCGATTCTATGGCCTCAGCTGGAAGACATGAGGCTGGAGGCTGTAATTATGTGAAAACATCAACTCTTACATCTACAGTGGATGTGGGGTGCACGTGGGGGTCTCAGTACACCTTCACATGAGCTCTCCATGGGAGGGTTACTTTAGGGGATCTCACAGCAAGCTGAGTTGCTGGAGGAAGGGTCCTCAGAGCATGCCAGGTAGAAGATTTGTCCTTCGTGTAACGAAATAAGAGGTCACATAACATCATACTGCCACTTTCTGTGGGTAAAACAGACTTAAGTCCACACCCAAAATCAAGGACATAAAACATAGAATACCACCTTTTGATGGGGAGATTGTAAGAAAACAGTGTGGAATGGGGGACACACATTTATTGTATAACCATTTTTAGAAAATAAATCTTCTATAGTACACAACATATAAAAGCTATTATTAATTTTGTGTGATGCATTATGGAACTTTAGAAAAAGCAAACACTTAGTCATGGCATTTTGCCACTTTTAACTTGAAAGTCCATATGCAATTATTTAGCATTTCCTGAACATTTTTATCTATTGAATTAGAAGGTTGCACTTATTTTGGAGTGTTCTCGTGAAGATTAAATATAAAAGGCAAAGTATCTGACAGGTACAAAGAGTTGAATAAATGCTCCCCCTTCACTTCTACCATATCTGAGACCCACTGGTAATGGCATTAGAAATGCTTCAATCTGTACTAAATCAAAGTTACTAATAGGCCAAAGCAGCAGTTCATGGCCGCAGGGTTGGGTTACCATTTATTATCAAACTTTGAGCATCATATTTAGGACAGGCAAGATATAACTTTTGATATGGAAAAATATAATGTGACCAACACATTTGAGAGGTAAATTAAATCAAAGATTCCTATAACCTTAGAAAGGGAAAATGGTTAATGGGGCCTATTATTGTCAGATAAGGGAATCAAGAGACCTTGCGCTGCTTGCTCAAGGTCATATTCTGTGGAGCACATGTGTAGCCAAAACTCATATCTACTGACCTATTAAGTTTCCAATACTCAGCTAAGCACATTATAAATTGTCTTTATAGCATTTTTGTTCCTTAAACAGAATCATGCATTAACTACAATTGAGTATATTGTGTCCATACAGTAATAATGTGACTTTGGTAACTAATGAATTAATGTTTTATGATAAGTTTTCAAAATCTTTAGTGTAATAGGAGGATTAAGTATTTTTTATTATAGGAAATAATCAGGAAAGTGAAGTTAAAAATGAATGAAAGCATTTCTAAACAAAGTTTTCTAAAAATGTACATTTCAGTTTTTGTACTTTTATTTTATTGGTTAATTAAAAAAAATCTGTGGTTAGGTGAACCATATATACAGATATAGATATATATTTAGCAAGTCATTCAGTTTTCTTATAATTCAACACAGTATGGTACTTAAGGACAAGGAGTTTTAACTCAAACTGCACGTATTGGATTCTACTTCTGTCAGTAAACCTTCCTATGTCCCTAAATTTCCTCTATAAATAAGGTTAGTAACAGTTCCTACACTGAGTGGTTGCGATGTCTATGTATTTTATTACTTTTCTATTGCTACCATGACAAATTGCCACACACTTCATGGTATAGAACAATACACGTCTTTTTTTTTTTTTTTTTTTTGTGGGTACCAGGGGTCGACCTCAGGACCTCGCGTGCCAGCAGGCGCCCGTGCCACTGAGCGATATCACCGGCCCTATTTTCATATGTGGGTTCCGGGATTCGAACTTGGGCCCCCACGCTTGCCAGGCAGGTGCTTATGCTGCTGAGCTATCTCACCAGCCCGCGTCTTCTATAGTATAGAACTCAGAAGTTCCCACTCAAGGTGTAGTCAAAGTGCTAGGAAGGCTGGTTCCTTCCGCAGGGTCCATTTTCTCATTTTTCTTAACTTTAAGTCAAGTTTAACTTACATTGTTGGTGATTATATTCAGCGCTCACATAGACAATCCAGGCTCATCTTTCCCTCTCAACATATTTTAATTACATCTTCAAAGTCCCTTTTTCTATATAAGGAAACATTTGTGGGTTCTTGGGATTAAGATTTATGTAGTTAAAAAAAAAAAGATTTATGTAGTTATAGGAGCCATTATTAACCCTACCACAATAGGATAATGCATGTATATGGTTTACACTACATTTGTCTCTAAGTATATGCTCAATAAGTACTAAATTTAGGAGTATTATTAAATAAATGAGTATACAGTGATATACATTGACATTGCTTACTTCCTTTAAAACCACACCATTGTGCAACATATTTTTTAAAGAATGTGGGTTGCAAAAGCAATAAAGGTAAGCAATCACTTTTTCTCTGAGCTTCATGTAGAATCACTATGATTCTAAGCAAACATTGAATCTTTTCTTCTATCTTTTGTGATTTTGTAAAAGCACTTTTATGTTCTATGATACATTTCAATCTTCTTTTTCACCTCCTGCTTGGTTTTCATTAATGGATCTGCAAAAAAGTTCACTGTACATCTTCTTATATCATTGAAACATTGTGAGCCTGATGCTGATGTGTCCACCTCTGTCTTTGATGACTGGATTCGTTCCATGGGTCCTCAACCGCGTTTAATGGAACTCCCCATGCCATTCTCTCTCCCTCACTCCAATAATTTGTCTCACTTTGTGAGCCCTCCTCCTTCTTATCATTATTTTTTTTAATCAAATCTAGTATTGCCATTATTAATGGCAACTATAGTGCTCTTACAGTCTTCTCTACGTACTTCAGAAAGATCTTCCTAAATTGGCTGAATTGGAGCACATTAGTATCAGTTGCCTCATTGACAGAAGGTGTTCAAGATGAAAACCATTCCTTTTGCTAAATGCAGGTGGAGTCTTCTATTATACACTTCATTTTTTCATTTCCTTTCAATTTAGTGTGGAGGAACTGAATTGAACTCAGGACTTCACACATGCTAGACAAGCACATTACCACTGGACTAAATCTATAGCCCAAGTCTTCTGTTGAACTAGAACATAAATAATGATTAAACATTGTTATCTAATATGCACTGTGCAGTAATGATTATCACGTTTTCTAGTATACATCAGACCTGTGCCTATATGCATGCACGCCAGAGTACCTGCCTAAGAAATTTAAAATTAAGTGTGAGTTTTCTTGTTTTTTTTTTTTTTTTTTAAACTAAATGGTAATCATCTTCCAGAGTGGTATGCTAAAGATTTAAGGTACTATAGGGAGTAAATAAGAGAGTCAACTAACTTTGATGTGGAGGGTCTGAGAAGGGCCCCTAGAGAAAGTGACTCATGGACATAAAAGATCAACTCCGTGTCAATGAAAGAACAGGCAAGGATAAGATCGATAAGGAGGATAAGATCCTCAGGGAGAATACAATTTGCAGAATTGAGACGAGGTTGTGTGCAGTTCTTAGTGAATTTCAGAAAGGCTGAGGCAGTGTGGATACCAGAAGAGAATGGGAAAAGAGTATCCTGGAAAAATTATCCAGATCCTGAGGTGTTGATAGTAATTTTAGGAAGTTTAGATGTTACATAAAGAGAAAAGAGGAATGCATGAAACAAGACGCGTTCTTTAGGAACGTCACTTTCACTTCTATTGCTTCCGAAAAAGAATATGACAAAATTAGAGACAGATTGGAAGCCTTGGAGCCTCTCATGCTAGAACAGTGGCTTTATCTTGAGAAAGGCAATTTGGATGGAGTAAAATGGACAGGTTTAAGGACTCATGTTTGATGCTTATTTGAATGTAGATGTTGTGTTAAAGAGAGGCAAAGAGAGGAGTTTCTACTGTGTTCCATGCATAGATTCTGAGGTTAAATGTCAGATTTTAAGGCCCTTCATAGTTTTCCTTAGTAAACCCTTAATTTTTACATTAAAAGAAACAGTAGCCTAAGTTCATAATGTTCTTACAGATTTGGCCCTCTCACCTGGCCTCTGTTTTATATTTTTTTTGTATACATTTTTATTGTTCAGCTATCATGTGGATTTATTTCTCAAATTCTATCATGGAATTAGATGATACTGAAATCCACAGGCCCCACAAATTTAGAAAAAAAAGGAAAAGTTGCTACACACTAGCCAAAAGTTTGTCTAGGAGACTGAGGTGCTTTGGCAAAGCCCCTGGGAATGCTGTGGATGGCAGGTTCTTGCTTGCTTCCTCTGCTATTTAGGTGTCATAGGCAGTGGTCTTATTGGAGACAATGAGGCAGTATTTTCCTTCTGAGCTCCTTGTCTTCGTCTGTTTTCAGAGTTGTTTCTCGGTGTAATACCAGAATGTTATAAGTGCTGAATGATGAGTAAATCCAAACAAGAAGGTAGAGTAAAAGCTTTATAACTAGGAGATGAAAGAAAATCTTTAACCAATAGATTATTTCTTCTCTCTGCTGAGGGATGACCCTGGACTGCCGTTGCATACCAAACATGACCACAGCACACGGCACGGTCATTAGGAACGCGTCCCCTGCTTAAGGGAATTGGTAACGTTTGTGGTTGCAGAGCTCTGCGGATGGCTAGACTTTGTAAACAACGTGGGAGAAGCACAGTATTTGGGTTTCCAAAGTGTGACAGAATTCTTTAATTTTTTATTAAGGGACATGAGCAGTTTACATAGTTGTCTGCATTTTCAAATGGAAAAAAACCAGAAATATGTGAAGTAGTCTTTTAGTATGTCAATGTGCTATTCTTTGTATTTTACAAGGAACATGAAAAGACATGAAATTTCTATTTCAAAATAGCATAAAACAAAGAAAAGATGAAATAAACAGCAATAGGAAATGAATAAGCAAATAATTTTGATAGTATTATACAGTAGATTTTTTAAAGTATAGAACAAATAAGAGAAATCACAAAAGATGGACAAAAGATATCCTTTGGGAAAACTTTCATGGACAAAAAAAGATGTTAACTCTACAAGAAAAATTGAGATGAAATGATATGATTAATAAGTAAGACAAATATTTTATAAACTTAACATCTTAAGTTTTTAAATACAAATTTACAAAGGACACGATAATACTTTGAGGGTAAACTTTGAAAACAGACAATTCACAGGTAGATACCAGTAATCCATAGGTTTATTGTAATGCATATTTGTTTTTGCTTTAATTTTCCAGCAGTCATCTGGAATAGTCTCCATCTTCTGTCAGGAGGCCCCAAAGTTCATCTGTGTACTTCATTCCAGACCCCTAAGATCATATCAATCAGTAGTTCAGGGATGGGTATGTGTCCTAGGATGATGCATTCAGCTCCTAAATTCTTTCTGGGATGTATTAGTAAGAAGACTGTGACCATTAATCTTGATGTGCCAACTTGACTGGATAAGAAATGCCTAGCTAATTAGTAAAGCCACTTTGGGTTACACCTGGGCAGATCCTGGAGGCCTGACTGTGGGTACTGTCTGTGGTGCCTGGTCCCTTCCTCTCTGGCGCTCTTCTCCTGCTCTGCTTCCTGGCCACTGTGAATCACACCCTTCTGCTCTGATGTTTCTTCCTTGATACCAGTTGACTGTGGACTAAATCCCCTGAAAACATAAGCCAAACCAAACTCCTTTATGGTGTGCGTGTCAGGTGTTGCATTTCAGTGAAAGGAGGGCTGACTAATATGGAGGCTTGCCCGTTGGACAGACCAAGCATACATGAAGATGGAGCTGCTGCAGCCATCATGGCACCCTGTGGAACCTGAGAAGAAAGGTTATGAATCGAAGAAAGAAGAACAGAGTAAGTGAGCAGATAAGGGACTAGGAGCTAATAACTTTTTTGGATCTAGGACTCCAACTGTGTCTGGAAAGTGGCTACAAATTTTCTGGAAAACAAGATATTAATAATTTTATTACAGGCAACCCAACTATAAGTAATATAGAATATTTAAATGTATACACTAAAGAGTTCACGGTCATCACACATACAACCTGGTGATGTGATTTGTTAGGAATTTAATTTTTGTATTCTATTTTATTCCCTGAATTTTCTAAAATAGTATTAATTTTCTAGTTTCTGTCTTGTAGAAGAAGAAATTGTGAATCAGAAACAGCTGTATTATCAAGGTGTCAATGTTTTTTGTCATATGGGCAATGTAATTTAATTAGTTTGAATTCAATTGAACTTAAAAATAGTAAGTCTTATGGATACAATGAGATGCTCCCCAGAATTAAACAACGTTTGAAGTCTCAGAAAATAGCTTTCCAAGATTCAGCTGCAAATGTAAATTTGGGTGGTTACCAAAACCACTCTCAATTTTGATAACTTGCTAGAAGAATTAATAGAACCCACGAAAAGTACTGTACTCATGGTTCTGGATTGGAACAGGAAGAGATACGGGCTCGCATCCAGAAGGGCTCTCACTATGACTGCTGTCTTTAGGATGGGTAGCTCTCCTGGCACTGATATATGACAATACAAAGGATTACCAACTTAGAAAGTTCACCACAGCTTCTGCGCCCAGATTTTTCTTTCTAGTGAGGCTTCATTGTATAACAAGACTGACTGATTTGTTTGCCTATATGGTTTAACTCGACTACCAAATATATTAGTCAGCTCAGACAGAAAATGCCTAAATTTGAACCTTAAGTAACGAAACTTATTTCTCACAATTGTGGAATCTAATAAAATAGAGATCAAGTTGCTGGCGATTATGATTTCTGAGACCTTTTCTCTTGCATATATGCAGTCATCGTGCCCTCACATGCCTTTACTTTGCCCATGTACGTACTTTGTACCTTGTCACATAAGGGCTTTAATCTGTCCCGTTCAAGGTCCCAGCTTCATGAACATATCTAAACATAAATTACCTCCTCAAAACTTCATTCCCAAAGACCAGTACACTGGAAGTTAGCAATTCAATACATGCAGTTTTTGGAAGGGACACAAAAATTCAGCACATAATACCAGGTGAACTGATACCTGTAACTCAAAGCCCCACCCTGAAGCTCTTGCTTAGTCTTCCTGGCACGCCCAGTTTCAGTGCACAATCTCTCAGTCCACACTGTGACATTCCTACCAGCCATGACATAAATTCCACCTAGAAGCTAAGAGCAAAGACCAGGTCTCTTTTTGGCAGAAGGTAGTTTCTTTACCACACAGCTACATTTCTTACATATACTTTTTGAATATAACAAAGGAATGACTTTAACTTTTATTTTGTACTTGTCTTCTAACATAGATTATTCTATATCTCTGGCAGATCCTATAACTATTTATAATCATTGACCACTATAAATAATGCTCTTTTAAAATGAATTATGTTTACTCATACTATTTCAAGTCCAGGCCAGTCTAATTCAAAACACTGATCAAAAATACATGACAATTCCCTTTTCCCTTTCCTCATACCAAAGTGGTGGTCTGTTACCTGCAGTGAATATGAGCCCTAGGCTTTTTCTCTTACCTTCCACTTTTATGCAAATCCTGCTGATGGTCTCACAGTGGGATAACAATACAACAGATAGATGAAGCGAATAGTTTACGAATAGTAATCTAGCTATTAATACCGTCTGTGCAAGTAACATCAACAAGAAAATGTGGTATTTATATGCATTGGAGTACTATTCTGCAATAAAGAAGGATAAACTTAAGTCATTTGTAGGAAAATGGATGTGCCATGAGCCCATAATGTTAAGTGAAATAAATCAGACATGCAAGCTTAAATACTGCTTTATTTGTTTTATATGAGAAGCCAAAAATGTAAATAAAGACCAAAATAAAATATAGGTAATAGGAAGCAGGGAGATAGATCTTTCTCAGATGGGAAGTAGATCAAGAGATGGAAGGATGGGAACGGGAGGGGTGGGAAGGGGATGAAAAAATTAAGAAGATTTATGTACAGGTAATCAATAGGTACTGCGAACATGTACTAAAATATTTTTAAAATAATATATTGAAATAAGAAGTTCTAGCCCTCAGATTAGAAGATGCTGAAACAACCCCAGACATACTAAGCCACCTTATCTTTGACAAAGGTGCCAAACACAATCAGTGGAAGAAAGATAGCCTCTTTAATAAATGGTGCTGGAAAAACTGGCTCTACACATGCCGAAGATTAAAACTAGACCCATATCTTTCACCGTGCACTAAACTAAATTCAAAATGGATCAGAGATCTAAATATTAAAACAGAAACATTAAATCTGCTGGAAGGTAGGATAGGTAAATCCCTTGAAGACATTGGTGTAGGCAAAGACTTTATGAATAAAAACTCAACCGCATGGGAACGATCCCAAAGAATCAATAACTGGGATCTCATCTTATTAAAAAGCTTTTGCACAGCAAGAGAAACCACCAACAGAGTGAAGAGACAACCCACAACGTGGGAAAAAATGTTTGCCAGCTGTTCCTCAGACAAAGGATTACTATCGAGAACATATAAAGAACTCAAAAAAATCAGACCTCCCAAATTTAAAGACCCACTCCAAAAATGGGCATCTGAGATGAATACACATTTCTCAGATGAAGAAATACTAATGGCAAATAAATACACAAAAAAATGTGCAACATCAAGAAGTTCTAGCCCTTATAATCTCAAAGAAACACTGATTTAACATACATTCAAGGGCGAAGTTACTATCACATCAGTTGTGGAGTCCCAAAGAGAACAAGAATTTACAGAAACTGAATGGAGCACAGAAATGAAAAGCGATGCATTTTAAAAGTAAGAAGAACAATTTCAATTATTCACAGCTCCCCCTTCCCCAAACCTGCACAACAAAACACTAAGAACAGTCTTCTTGCGATTAATATTCTCCTGTGAGCCAAGAGAGAGGACACTGAAAATCTGAATTTACCGCAGACTGTAGCACTGCACCCACTGAACAGTAGCTCTCAAAATCTCTGACCAGGGTGACGTTGAAGAGCTTTCCTGCTGAAGCCAATCTAAAAAGACTGGAGAGGTGATTGGTTTTTTCCAAATGAGCAAACATTTGCACAAAGCTATAAGATTCTGATATAATCTAAGAAATGTGATACCAACCAAATAGCAAAATAAACCTCCAGTAGTCAGCCCAAAGGAGGGGAAGACCTACAGCGTATCTGAGAAAGAACAAGAAATCATCTTAAAGAAGCTCAGTGAACTACAAGAGATCAAAGATAGAGGAATAAATGGAATCAGAACAATACATGAACAAGCGTAGAAGTTCAACAGAGGCAGAAACTATGAAGAGAAACCATACAGAAATTCTGGAGCTGAATAATAAAATAACTGAAAAATTCAACAGAAAACTTCCAGAACAGATCAATCAAGAATCAGCGAACGATTAAAGGACAAAAACAACAAATTCTACATCACAAACACAAACATAACACAAGCAAACAAAAAGCATTTAGCCACTTGAAATTATTTAGTTAGAGGAACAAATGCAAATATAATTGGCTGTAAAGCATTAAGTCGATTAATGGATGCATGATACAAAAAGAAGTAAATTCTAACTTCAATATAAAAGGTATGTGTCAAAGAGAAAAATGCAGTCTTTTTGTGTAATTTAAATTGTTATTAGCTTAAAATATAATGTGAGCACATAAGCAATTTTATGCAAGCTTCACGTTAACCTTACAGAATGGGGAAAATATAAGAACTGCAAGATAAAAAGAAGATAAAGAGAACAAAATCAAAATGAAGCACTTAATTAAAAAAATCAACACATGCATCAAGAATGGGAAGAAGTAAAATAGAGATAAAACAATTAACAAAATGTAATAGTAAGTCATTACTTAATAACTACTCTGAATCTACATAATAGATTTAGATAACCAAAGCATATAAAGGAACTATATAGATTAACAAAAAGCAAGTTTCAGCTATGTACAAAAGATTCATATTAGATTTAACATCACAAAATGGTTCAGTGTGAAGGGATAAAAAAATTTATTCTGTACACATTCACCTTAAAAGAGAATGGAGATGGTAATGATTATAACAGACAAAATAGACTTTAAGTGAAAAACTGTTGTGCCTTTGATATGGCTCAGCAGCATAAGCGCCTGCCTGGCAAGCACGAGGTCCTGAGTTCAACTCCTGGTACTCACATAAAGGAAAAAAAGGGCTGGTGATATCGCTCAGTGGCACAAGTGCCTGCTGGCAAGCTCAAGGTCCTGAGTTCGACTCCCAGTACCCATTAAAAAAAAAAACTGTTACAGAAGACAAGGTCATCTCATAATGATAAAATGGCCAGTTCACCAGAAAGACATAGTGATAATAAATATATATGCACTCAACAACAGAATATTTACATACATAAACTATCTTTGACAAAAGTGAAGGGAAAAAAAGGTGAGAGTAATGCAGTGAGGCCACGGTAAAGGTGAGAATGCATGGAAGACAGAATTATGGCAATGGTTTAAATGAAAGTATCATTGTTCAATAAAGTTTTTGCAAACTCTTTTCTCTCATTTAACCATGAAGTTCTTTTGGTATTCATATAAAATCTAATAAAATTCTGGATGCTTTGGGAAATGTTAGTCTAGACCATTGTGAAAAAAGGAGGGGCATGGGCACAGGAGGATGGCATCAAGATGGTGAAATAGGAAACCCTAGTCTTGCTTCTCTTACAGAAGGAGAATAATTGAGCAGCCATCCATTGTTGACAATAACTTTGGAAGAGCTCAACTCAGGAATGTCCTCAAGAAGCCAAAACCATATAGGGGAAGAAAAAAAATTAAGTACTATACAAAATGAGTAGGAAAAAGTTTCCTTAACCTGCATTATTACCTTTCTTATGACCACATTTCTAGGTATAGAGAGGAAATATTCCAGCTCAAAAGTTTCCCCAAAAGGAAAAACAGGGTATCCAAGGGGGTATGCAACCAGATTCCCAAGGTTTTGAAGATACCACCCAAACAAACAGCTTTAGTTTCAATTCACACAAACCAAGGGGGAGACTGGCATTGAGCTGTCTGAATATAACTGAAAACAAAGAATAAAGGTGTGATCTTTCAGCATAAGCCACATGGAAAGATCCACAAATGTTGCTAGAGGCCTGTTTTGCACAGGACTCCAGTAACCTTCTCAACCGAGGACTTTAGTAATGGCCCTCATGGTCACCCCATGGACCCTACAGTGTTCACTGCTTTAGGCCCCAGAAGCTCTTGTTATTGAGCAAATGAAAAGCCAGTATAGCCTCACTGGATGCCCTGCAGCTTTTGCCAGCGAAGGTTCCAAATTTTTGTCTTTATCTCCAAGTGTCTGAACCACAGCTCTTCTCCCTCTCTTTCTTGAGAGCTGTACTACTGCTGTTGCCACAGGTTACAAACCTGAGCCATTGTACATACACTCACTAATTGTCCCGGCTACTGCAGGCCCTGACCCTGGTCCCACAGCAGCACCCCGACTTGTGGCAGATCCCTACACCCAGGCGTTTGAACACCACCAGCCTCTGCCCCACAGCTGCACGTGCACAAGGTGCCAGCTGCAGCGTCTATCTCTGAGCCTACTGCCATTGCTGTACCCGCAGCTCTGTTCCCCTAGCTAACTACACATGTGCACACAGAGCTACCAGATCCCTGCTACCAGCCTTCACTGCTACATCATATCATATGTGGCCCTGTAACTGCACATGTACAGTGTGTTAAGCCTGATCCCCACAGCTACCTGCACACATGCAATTGGCCTGACCGTTGTTGCCTGCCCACAACTGACCGCTGCAAACACCAGTGGTGCCTGCTGACAGTTTTGAGTCCTCTAAGTGAACATGCCTGTGATGACCCAATGAGATAAAAACCTATAGCAACCCATGGCCCTGACAGTGGCCCTGGCCCTTGCCACGGCCTGGCCCTTGCCATGTTGCCTATGCCTGCAGCCAGCCCTTGCAGCACAGTAACAGTTGTCACCAGCCCCAGCCTCCTATTGCCACCTTTCCATGCTATTGGACTAGGGGCACTGCTGAAGACACCAGCAGCCCTCACAGCCACCATGACCTCTGTAACTCTTGACTTCAAGAACCACACAGTTGCCAGTGTCACAGACACTAGTTGCTGAGACATTTTGCCAAACGCTGTTATCCAAAGCCTATGCTACGCTCCCATACCTGGCTCTCCTCCCACTATCCTCAGGGATACAGTGCGTTCCAGAATGCTTGTCTGCGCCTGTAGGAAAGTGTCTTGTTTTACTGAAGCAGATCTGAAATGTATGAAACAGGGGATGGCATCTTCAAATGTGTAGAGAACTACACAAGACCACGAGAAAGCAGAGAGATGCAACACCACTAATAGGACACGGTAAACTTCTAGTACTGGACCCCAAGGATATAGAGATCAGCTATTTTCCTGATAAAGAACTAAAATGATTTTTGAAAGAAGCGCAGTGAGTTATAAGAACAGAGAGAGAAACAATGTAACAAGAGCAGGAAAATAATACAAGAACAAAATGAGAAGTGCAACAAAGAGAAAACACACATAAACAGAAAAATACTAAACAGAAATTCTGGAGCTGAAGAATACAATGACAAAATGCAATAGACTGTTTTAACTGCAGAGTAGATAAAACTAAAGGAAAAGTAAGTGAACAAAAAGCAGATTATTTAACATCATCAACTCAGAGGGAAAAAGTAATGAAAAGTCATGAAGAAACCCTGTAGGATTTACTAGACAGAGCAATCTTAAGCAAAAGGAACAAAGCTGAAGGTATCATACTACCTTATCTCAAATATATTACAAAGCTTTAAAAATCAAAACAGCATGGTACTGATATAAAAACTGGCATATAGACCAATGAAACAGAATAGATGGCCCAGAAATAAATCAATACATTTATGGTCATTGAACTTTGACAAAGGCGTTAAGAACACACAATGGGGAAAGGACAGACTCTTCAATAAATATTCTTTTTGGAAATATGGATAACTTGCAAAAAAGTTAGATTCTTATTTCAAACCATATATAAAACTCAACTCAAAATTGAGTAAAGATTTAAACATAAGACATGAAATGGTAAATATTTAGAAGAAACATGGGTAAAAAACTTCTTGGTATCTGCCTGGTGATAATATTTTTGAATATAACATCAAAAGCACAGGTAACAAAAGCAAAAACAGAAAAATGGAATTGCAAAAAAAGATTCTACCCAGCAAAGAGAACAAACAACAGAATGAAGAGACAACCTGTGGAAAAGGAGAACATATTTGAAAACCACACTTCTGATAATTTACTATCTTAAAATACAAAAAACCTCAACAATTTAATAACAAGAATACCAACAAGGTGACTAAAACATGAACAAAAGACTTGAATAGATATTTCTCAAAAGAAGTCATCAACAGGTATATGAAAAATGTGCAACATTACCAATTAGCATGGAAATAGAAATTAAAAGAACATCAAGATATAACCTTACACCTGCTAGCGTGTCTATTTTCAAAATAAAAAACAAAGATAAAAGAATGAAAGAAAGATGTTAATAACGATGTGGAGAAAGGAAAACCTTGTAGACAATTGGCAAGGATGTAAATTAGTATAGCTATTAAGGAAAATAGTGCAGTGGTTCTTCAAAAAATTAAAAATAGAAGTACTATATTATCTAACAGTTGCATTTCTGAGTATATACTGAAAGGAAATTCAATCAATATATAGAAAAGATATCTGTATTTCCATGTTTATTGCAGCATTATTTACAGGAATCAAGATATGAAATCAACCTAAGTATCCAGTAATAGATGAATGAATAAGGAAAATGAGGTATGTAAACATATGCCAGAATATTATCCTTAAATAAGAAGGGTATCTTGCCAGTTCTGGTAACATAGATGAACCTAAAAGACATTATGCTAATGAAATAAGCCAGAAGCAGAAATACAGATACTACATAACCTTAATTTATTTTAATTTTTTTTTTTAAAGTCAAAGTGAAAGAAAGAGAGCATAGAATAGTGGTCATCAAGGGCTTTGGAGGGGGTGAGAAGTGGAAATATATTGGTCAAATGGTACATTGTTTTAGTTATGATGAATAAATTCTATCTATTTCACAGCTTGCTGACTACAGCATATTATACATTTCGCATCAAGAGAGCAGATCTTAAATGTTATCAGTACATAAAAATGTAAGTATGTGAGGTGATACGCATGTTAATTATCTTGATTTAAGCATTTTACAACATATACATCTTTCAAAAGATCATGTCATTCACTATAAATTGATATAATTATTGTTTGTTAATTATGTCTGAGTAAAAACAAAAAATATATTTTAAGCATGGACACTAGCTAGCTATCGGGTCTGCTATGGTTTGGAGAAGCGTCCCCCAAAGGCTTATGTTTGTAAGGCTTCGTTCCCAGCCCACGGTTCTATCGGGAGTTGGTAGAACCTTGAAGAGGTGGATCCCACTGGAAGGTCTTCTGGTGACTGGTGGTGTGGCCTTGAATGGGTTATTTGGACCCTGGTCCCTTCTCATGCCTCCCTTTCCTATCCCAGCCAGAGGTGAATGGTTTTGCGATGCACTCCTGCTAGGCTGTGCCACCTCACCACAGACTCAGGTGATGGAACCAGTCCACCATACTTTGTAACTGTGAGCTAAAAAAAACCCCTCTCCTCTTTTAAACTGATTATCTCAGGTACTTTATTTACCGAAATGGATGTGAGTTCTAAATTTTTCCCTTTTTCAATCCTAAGACTTTAAATAGAAATCTAAAGCCAGGTGTGGTGGCACATGCATGTAATTACAGCCCTTTGGGAGCCTGAGGCAGGAAGGTCGCCAAGTTTGATCCTAGCTTGGGTAACTGTGTGATTTAGTGAGACTTTTTTTTTTTTTTTTTTTGTGGGTACCGGGGGTCGACCTCAGGACCTCGCGCGCCAGCACGTGCCCGTGCCACTGAGCGATATCTCTGGCCCTTTTTTTGTATGGGGTCTCTGGGAGTTGAACTCAGGACCTTGCGCTTGCCAGGCAGGCGCTTATGCCACTGAGCCATCTCACCGGCCCTAGAGAGACTTTAAAAAAAAATGTTTTTAAATTTTAAAAAATTAAAAAGGGCTGGGGATGTAGCTTAGTGCAGAAGTTCTGGGTTCAATCTCTAGTACCACTGAGGGGGGAGAAAGAAAGAAATTTAATCGTGATAATACACATTAATACACACATGCAAACATACACACACACACACATGTCTCATTATTCTTTAAAATGCAAAACCACTTAAAATGGACATGCCAAGTACAACATCATTCATATGATTTGTTCTTATTTTCTTCCATCTGCTTCAATAATCTTCCCCTCAATTTTTCTATAGCCAGGTGGATCTTTCCTTTCCTCAAAGCTTCCACGCACTTTCCTTCCTCACCTTTTCAAAGACTGTTCCCTACGCAAAGAGTCCACTCTCCCTTCTAGTCAGCTGTCCCTCTCCTTCAGGTCTGTCACTCATCGCGTCCTTGACTAGACCTCTGCGGCCCTCCCACCTCCCATACACTACAAATTCCCATATTCACTTTGTGCCTTTCAGGCATTCTTCACTCGGTGGCAATGCTGTATTTCTCTGTGTGGTCATTTCGTTGATGTCTCTCTTACTGACTCAACTACAGTCTCCAAGAAGACAGGAAACATGGAGCATGTAGTCAGTTTGAAATTACCGGTACCTTGCAACGTGGTTCCCTTTGTTCAAGAAATACAATTAGCAGATTAATGTGCCTATTTCCTATAGTGTAAGATAAACAATAGTTTAAATATTTTGGTGGCACAAGAAAAAAGGAAAACATCTTGTATAGATACTTGTTTCTTGTCATGCAATAATTCTGATTTTTTTCTTAGAGTCTATTTTAATTATGTTTTTCTTGAATTATGCCTCTCAGTAAGGAGGATCTATTTTTGTTTATAATGTTATTTTCTTTCTCTCATATCACTTCTATACCTTCACCTTAAAAGAAGAGGATTAATATTAAGCCATAAATTAACCTTATTTCATACCCAGAAAGCCTGAATTTTGGTAAATCCTAAGGGCTTCTCCATCAAGTTAAAGGAAACACTGATTTACATGAATGGATGAAGTCTTTACTGTCTCATATTCCTGTTATAATTAGTTTCCAAAGTACAGATTCATGTTATGTCTATTTCTATTCCTTCCCTCATCTGTGACAGGGGAATGAGTCATTAGAATTTTAATGTCTGCATTAAATGCCAGCAGTAGTCTGTTGTTATGCTTTAACCACTTAAATATTCCGAATTCTGAATGGCTAATCCATTCTACCTTTTACTGTATGAGAACAGGAATGGCCTGCTAATCAAACATGAGAGCATAGAAAAGGTCAAATGAGTGCAAAATCATCTGCCTATCATTAGATGGTAACAGAATGAGAAGGCCTGCTTTTGTGACTAAGATTGAATTGGAACATAGAATGTCACCACAGGAATCGTCTAGACTGACAACGAGTGCAGTTGCAGCAGGAATGGTGAAGAATTAACTATTTTAAACACTTTTTTTGCAACTAAAAATTCTAAAAAGACATGTTCTTTAGCCACAGGAAATGGTTCCAGTATTAATAATAGTTTAAGTAATAGTGCGGTAGAGATAGAGCATTGTTAGAGATTCATCTAGATATAAACATTTTCGGCTAAATAACTAAAAATCAAGTCCTATTCATGAAGCAACACATGAATTTTACAACTAAGTATATCCTTTCAATTTATTATTGTGTTTACATTTTAAATTAAAAAATAATTATTTTGATTTTATAGGTTATAAGATAGCATTGCTGACCCTACAGAAAATTGGAATAGAGGGTCTTTATCTCAATCTGGTAAAAGCTATCTATGACAAACCAACAGCCAATATCATACTAAATGGCCAAAAACTGAAAGCCTTCCCTCTAAAATCAGGAACAAGACAAGGATGTCCACTGTCCCCACTCTTATTCAACATAGTTCTGGAAACTTTAGCCAGAGCGATTAGACAAGAGAAAGAAATAAAAGGAATAATGATCGGAAAGGAAGAAGTTAAATTATCATTATTTGCAGATGACATGATACTCTACACAGAAGACCCCAAAAACTCCACTAAAAAACTGCTAGATTTGATAAGCAAATTCAGTAGTGTAGCTGGATACAAAGTCAATACTCAAAAGTCAATAGCCTTCCTGTACACAAATAACAAACTTACTGAAAGAGAAGTTAGGGAAACAATACCTTTCACAATAACATCCAAAAAAATGAAATACCTAGGAATCAACCTCACGAAGGATGTAAAAGACCTCTATACTGAAAACTACAGTACTCTGAAAAAGGAGATTGAAGAGGATATCAGAAAATGGAAAGATATCCCTTGCTCCTGGATAGGAAGAACCAATATAGTGAAAATGGCCATACTTCCAAAATTGTTATACAGATTTAATGCAATTCCAATCAAAATTCCAACAGCATATCTCACAGAATTAGAGAAAACAATCCTAAAATTCATTTGGAATCAGAAGAGACCTAGAATAGCAAAGGCAATTCTGGGCAACAAAGGCAAGGCAGGGGGCATCACAATCCCTGACTTGAAATTATACTATAAAGCTACTGTGATAAAAACAGTGTGGTACTGGCAAAAAAACAGACCTGAAGATCAATGGAACAGATTAGAAGATGCTGAAACAACCCCAGACATACTAAGCCACCTTATCTTTGACAAAGGTGCCAAACACATTCGCTGGAAAAAAGATAGCCTCTTTAATAAATGGTGCTGGAAAAACTGGCTCTACACATGCCGAAGATTAAAACTAGACCCATATCTTTCACCATGCACTAAACTAAATTCAAAATGGATCAGAGATCTAAATATTAAAACAGAAACATTAAATCTGCTGGAAGGTAGGATAGGTAAAACCCTTGGAGACATTGGTGTAGGCAAAGACTTTATGAATAAAAACTCAACCGCACGGGAACTATCCCAAAGAATCAATAACTGGGATCTCATCTTATTAAAAAGCTTTTGCACAGCAAGAGAAACCACCAACAGAGTGAAGAGACAACCCACAATGTGGGAAAAAATGTTTGCCAGCTGTTCCTCAGACAAAGGATTACTATCGAGAACATATAAAGAACTCAAAAAAATTAGACCTCCCAAATTTAAAGACCCACTCCAAAAATGGGCATCTGAGATGAATACACATTTCTCAGATGAAGAAATACTAATGGCAAATAAATATACAAAAAAATGTGCAACATCACTAGTCATTCGAGAGATGCAAATTAAAACAACACTGAGATACCATCTCACCCCAGAAAGAATGGCTACTATAAAGAAATCAACTAATAACAAATGCTGGAGGGGCTGTGGGGAAAAAGGAACCCTTCTCCACTGTTGGTGGGAGTGTCGACTGGTACAGCCACTGTGGAAGTCAGTGTGGAGATTCCTCAAAAAGCTAGGGTTGGAGGTCCCATTTGACCCAGCTATTCCCCTTCTGGGCATCTTCCCAGAAGAATTAAAAACATCATACCACAGCGATATATGTGCACCCATGTTTATAGCAGCACAATTTGTAATAGCCAGATCTTGGAAACAACCCAAATGCCCATCAACTGAGGAATGGATAAGAAAGATGTGGTATTTTTATACAATGGAGTACTATTCAGCCATTAAGAAGGATAAACTGGAGACTTTTATAGGTAAATGGATGCAACTCGAGAAAATACTCATAAGTGAAATAAACCAGAAGCACATGTGTAAGCATCGTATTGTCTCTCTAGTATGAGAAACTGAAAGAGTAAATAAGATCCAAAATGTACAATAGACATGGTGAATCAAAAAGAAACTGGTCAAAAGGAAAGAGAGACTGGAATAGGGAAAAGAAAGAAGGGAAAGGGAAAAAAAATTGTATATATATATATATAAGATGGTCAAGATAGATACACTACGATTTTTACTTAGTTCATTGAAGAGTAAGGTTTGTGCCAATAATGTTTGGATAATTAAATGCTAATGTCTGGTGTCCTGAATAACTAACTTAAAGATAGTAATACGCAATGTATTAACCATTCTTACCCTCCTATTATGTTGTTTTGAAAATTTGTTCTTCTTTTGATTTGTTTTGTTTTTTCTTCTCTTTAAAATAAAATTAAAAAAAAAAAAAAGATAGCATTGCTGGTGCTGAATACATACATATATATATATATATTTTTTTTTTAATCTATTGTTTGGCTACATATTAGTCTTAACATTGAATTCTTTTTTCCCCAGAAAGTTTGCCAAATTATACTATTTTAGATTTCTAAATTATTGTGCATTTAAAGAGATTTTCAAATACAGTAAGTCATTCTACAAGGTTCTGTTTCCTTTCCTATGGGTTAGCTCAAATTTATTCCAAAGTTTTTCTCCATATTTAAAAAAATCAGAACACTAGATCTGTGCTATTATTTCAAGACTGAAAGCTGTGTACCAGCCGCCCATGTAGACTTTTAAAGATGACACTCATTCTTCTTATATGTGGATTATTTGGAATGATTGCTTTTTTTTCTGAGGTTTCCTGTGGGTTTCCAGGTTTCTGTTGCTGGCTGCAGTATTTTTCAGAAGTTTCAAGGTTGAAATAAAAGGATGAAGATGAAGCTGTAAGAGTGAAGTTCAGTCTAATGACTAAATGATGTTTGTGGTGTTATCTGTATGGTTCAGTTTCCTCCTGTCCCCTTTGTCTTCTTTTTTTGTGGGTACCGGGGGTCAACCTCAGGGCCTCGCATGCCAGCAGGCGCCTGTGCCACTGAGCGATATCACCAGCCTTTTTTTCATATGTGGGCACAAGGAGTCGAACTCAGGACCTCGCGCTTGCCAGGCAGGTGCTTATGCCACTGAGCCATCTCACCGGCCCCCCCCTTTGTCTTTTTAAGCGTGGGTCTTTGGTGATTAGATTTATTTATTTCTTTGCCAAATGTGGAAGCCTTCGCAAGATCATCTGAAAGATAGATAGATAGATAGATAGATAGATAGATAGATAGATAGATAGATAGACAGAGATATATAAAAAGATATATATATGTATATATATATATCAACCCCAAATTACTTATCCATTTATCATAAATTAATTTCTTTGCTCTAGCAACTTCTTTGTTAGGTAGCAGGCCTAGAGAAAAAATTTGGGGGATCATTGGTGTTATAGGCATGCAGTCATTTCTATCAGCAAAAGAAATCCTGGATGTTCAAAAGCAGCAGTGTACAGAACTACAAAATAAATTATTGCTACTCTCATGAAAAACATAAAGAGCTAATTAGCTGATCCAGAAGAAAATCAGAACATCACGCTTAAGGATATAATTTTTACGTGTCATGGAAGTTGAGAGGTAGACGACAATTTCATGTGCAGGCTAATAGAAAAATGGTGAAGGCCAAGAAAATAGAAGTCACTATTAAAGCATGTGATTTATAGGTCTGCCAGAGGGAACCCTAAAAGTCCCAATTTCAGTGAAATTGTTTGAAAAATCTATTCAGAGATGTGCAATGTAGAAGGCAAGTAAAAGTGGAATAAAATTGACAGAATTCTTTACCTTCACATGTTCAACACATGACTTAAAGGCTCAGTGAAAGTGCAATTGGCAGTGTTTTAAGTCCTGGATGTATAAAGAAGCTGTGTCTTTGTCACCATAAATCCTCATTAAAACTAAAATTCACTGTTAGGTCTGGCAAGTTCATTTTGTTCAGTATTTATGCATATTGATTTTAATTCTCTTTAAAGTTATGTGGGAGAATTACAATCAAACTTACAGAAGGCCTGAGGTGTAGGATTTTGTATTTGTAAAATCAGTTTTCTTTTTATTATGTCCCTTCTATATTCTTCAGATTTGAAAAGGAAGATAAAGTGGTCAAATAAACGAATGTACTCTGGATATATGGATTAAAAAAAAGTAACAGGATGGAAAAGCATCATCGAAAATGGATAACATGTGGTGGTAGAATGTGCTCAAATGTGGCAAAAATCACAAGATCTTTGGTAACTGTGAGTGTCTAACTGCACTGCTATTTCACTCTAGAGCATTCCACTCGGGCATACTTCAGATTCGGAGAGTGTGCTCTGAGTCACTGAAATAGTTTGGGTCTTCTGTGACAACCTAAGGCTTTAAAGGACGGTGATGGAAACCTCAGGATTGGGGGCCAGTGGGAGGTTGTCAGGGTTGTGTCCACCTTTTCTCCCTCTTTCTCTCTTTTGCTTACCACCCATGAGGTTAGCAGTTTCTTCCCCCAAACCTTTCTGCCATGATATATTGGCCCCACATGCAATGGAACCAACTAATCAGGTTCTGGGACCTTTAAAACTCTGAGCCAAAATAAACCTTTTCTCCTTATAAGTTGACTACCTTAGGGACTCATTATAGTAACAGAAAGCTAACAAACACAGTCATCTTTGTCATTTGCATCTTTTTATTGATTATTTTACTAAGACTAATGTCTGAATAATACGTAATCACAAAAATATAATGTTTATATTAACTTAGCAATTTTAGAAGACTCTTTGTCAGGAATCACTGAGAAAATGATCTGTCAAAGAATTGTGCACCTACTATGCTCAAGGCACTGTGCAAATTGCGATAGATCATGCTGCTTGGGAGATAAGGTTTGAAGAATTAAAAAAGAACAATTCAATAATGTGATGTCTAACCTAACAGTGCCCAGAATATATTTGGCTATCATTAAATATTGAGTACAATTTTTTATTTATTCTTTTATTCATTTATTTATTGGCGGGGTAGATACAGACCTTGGTGTAGATTTGTTAGTACAGGACTTCTCTCTTTTGTGTCTCTTAACATTGTAATGCCCTCCTAAATACTGGAATACAGAAATAAGAATGGGAGGAAGGATGGGTTTAACAGAGGTTGCAAACATAATCTCTTGATAATTTCTCTTTAACTCAATTGCACTTGAATATAATATTATACAATAATGAAGAATACAGAGACTCAAAAAAGTAAGAAAAGCATGACTGGCAGGGAATTGCACTCAGAGTGGAATGAAATATAGCATCTTAGCTAATAAGTAGCTCATCCATATGCTCAGTAATCACATTAATCCTTATAATTGCCTGTTTTCTCTTATATTTACTATGTAACCTGAGGGGAAGTCAGCAGTATTCATTACTATTTAGTCTGGTAGAAGTGCATCAATAGATCTTCCTCACTTTGTTTTGCAAAAGAAGTCTGATTTATCATGAAATCAATAAAACTGTAATTCCAGCTATCTTCCTTGTACAGACAGCTTCTAAAGCTTCCTAAGGGAATCTAGGCACATATGGTGCCACACGCCTGGAATCCTTGCATTCATGAAGTTGCAGAAGGAGGATCATGAATTCAAGACCAGCCTGGACTATATAATAAGAACCTGGCAAAAAACAAAACAAAACAAAACAAACAAAAAACAAACAAAGAAAACCTCTAAGGGACTGTACCAAAATGTGCACAAGATACTTTGTAAAATTTGCAAAGGTAAGATATTTTATCTCTGATTAAATTAGTTGTGTCTTTCCTCCAGTTTTCTCTTGTATCATATTTCTCTATGTATTTGGTGCTATTGATGAGCTGAGCTATTTTTGGGGAATTTAGGTGACATGATGTTGAGTTAAGGGCATACTAAGTTTTATTTTATTGGAATACATTTATGAGTTACATCACTTGTAAGTATCATTTGGCTATTGGTAGTTATTCAAGTGTGGAAATGACGTCTAAGAATTTTTCTACTGACCTTTCTGTTGCCTCATCTGGCATTGGAGAACCTAAGTGAAGGTTAGAATTTGACCCTCGTATGTACATGTATTGTACTGTATCCCAAGAAAGCATCCACCAGAATTACGTGGCTTTAAGAAGAAAAGCAAAGTTTGAAATGCAGAGAATCAGAAACTAATCCATATAAATATGTAAGTAGAAATTGTAGTTATTATCAACACTGGTCAAAATGGAAGTTCTTTCCGGTCTAAAATCTTCCAGAAGTACACATTCACTTGTATAAATGGATAAACTCACCATTGTTATTATTTCTCTTTTGGTGATAGGGATTCTGTTTATAGGTCACTAATCTTTAGTGGTAATAAAAATATTGAATACTTCTGGAGGTGAATTTACATGTCTTATGCTCATCAGCACATAAAATTATGTCTTAGTGTTAGCTGGCACATCTTCCCTTAAGTAAATATGTCAGTTCCTATCAGAGTGTCTTGGCAAATTGCCACCAATGTTGCAGATCATGTAGAAGAAACAATTTGTTTAGTTATACAATTTCTACTCATGTTCATCACATTTATATATGTAACGTAAGAATAATTTCATTACATATTTATGTAGGTCGACATAATCAAGAAGAAAATTAAAATGTAATTTAAATTGTACTAGTCTCTCAAATTATATAGGTTTCAGGATCCTGATAAATTTTTTATTTAATTTTAATAAATATTCAACAATAATAATTTTTAAAAATCCAGTAGGTTTAATGTATATAAAATTCTAGTCCTTTTGCCACAAATAAATTATAATTGTATTTCTGGCCTAGTTTTCTATCACACCTCTGATAAGGAACCTGTAAGTATTAACTGGTTTATATATATGACCAAAGAGGTAACTGAAGGTAACAGAAAAGGTAGTTTCTTGGGTTACTAGATAGACAGGAAAAATACTTTAAAAATGACAGTGTTATGAATATCATATAGGTAGTGACTTTATATTAAACTTATCCCAGATTATATGAAAACTTTGGTATAGGAAAAGTATGTTGATACCTATAAAGATATAATTATTTGAATTCTTTTACACATGTTATTTGAAAAATTGACTTTCATATTTTCTTTATAAGAGTTCATCAATATTAAAAGGTCAGTGCCTTTAAAATAGCTCCAGAGATTTGTTAATGAAATCTCACACGTTCTCATAACAGTTTTCCAATAGAATATTTCAGAAATGAAATATTCTGGGAGAATTGGTCAATAATCATTTTTCCCTAGGTAGAGCATAGGAGCTCTGTGTATATTTTAATATATTGGTAAACATGTGAGATTCCAATATAAAAGTAATACAATGTTAAGATACTTACCTTAATCATTTGCACTTAAAACTACTGAAATACTTGCTTTGTGGAATGTTTGGTAATACGAGTCTACATCTACAGATGTCTCCTCTCACTTAACTTTGCCTTGCTCTGATAAACTCTTCTTCAAATTCTACTTTTTTAAAGAAAACTGATCCTCTCCTTTCTAAAATCTTAGGTTACTTGCTAGTTTACAAATACTCTTACAAATTATTCACACTTGTATATATTCTTTAATTTTTCAAATCTTAGCTCCTCAATTAGCTTTTAATCTCCATCAGGACAGGATCTGTGTCTTTTGACGTTTTGATATTTCTCACAGTAAAACATAAGTTAAGATTTAATAAAATTGAGTTTAATTTAATTTGTTGTAAATTCCAATGGTTCTTTTTCAATGAGATGTATGAGATTTTTATTCATTAAAATATGTAATTATAATATCCATCCTTTTCACTTGCCCAAAGGATGAACTAAGATTCGTTATATTTTACAATCTTGAGACACATTTCATATGCTCTTTAATCAATTTTCTGTTCATCTTCAAATTCCAGGTATAAAATATAACATGTAATTGTCTCAGCTCAGACTTGCTAAAAATCCCTATTCAGTAAGATACTATGCATTCATATATTCATGAAAAAAAACAAGATATAGGAGAAAGGACATATTGATACATTTTTAAGCACATGATTCAAAAAAGAGATGTTATTATATCAAGACAGAGCTCAGTTAGGAGACATGATAAATTTATCCAAGCATAAACATGTTTTTTATCAACTGATAGCAGTTTTTAATTGCATACTATGTGCAAGTACTATATTTGAAACTAGAAGATTCTAATAAATAAAAAATATGTCACACTTGCATTGCAGTTTGCAGCTACCAGAGCACTTTTCATTTCTACCACATTCTTTTATTTCTTTCCATCTCTATCTCTTTTTCTTAAACTTCATCAATTATATAGCAGAACAAGGAGTATTATCACCATTTTGCAAGCTGAAAATTGAATTAAATTTTTTTCACATTCTTACAGCTATTAATAAATGATAGAGTTATGGTTAGGATGCCATGTTTTTAACTCCGAACCATGTGACATTGGGCAAATTACTTAGAAATATTAACAACAATTTCCCTGTGGTGCTAATAATAAAGTAGCATAGACTAGGTGACTTATAAGCAACAAAAAATGAAAAAGAACATAAACTTCATCACAATTCTAGAGGTTGGAAGAACAAGATCAGTGTTCCAGCATGGTCAGGTCCTGGCGAGAAGCCTCTTCTAACTTGCAGATTGCTAAATTTTGTTGTAGCCTCACATGTTTGAGGAGAGAGTGAGCTGGCTATCTGTCTTCTTTTCATTAGGGCACTTACCCCATTCATGATTCAGTTTCCTCAGAAATGCCCCACTTCCAAATACCAGTGTATTGGGGATTAGATTTTCACATATGAATTTGAGAGTGCGCAAACTTAAGTCCATAATGCACGGGTAGCGAGGCTGTCGGAATAAGTGATCCAGCATGTTCGCTTATGAACATTATTTCCATACTCCTCTCCTGAGCCTTTCCTATTACCAGAGCAATGTGATTTGCAAATTCAGCTGCCCCATATTATGAAGAGGACATACGCCTCTTTAAAAGAATGTGGCTGTCAACAATGGTAGTAAAATATAAGGGGAAAAAGAGGAGTAGCAAAAACTCTTTAATGAGATGGAATACTTGGCTATTTTTAAGCCACAGGACTTTTGGAACACTTCCTGTTATAATTTGGTAAAGGATCTGCCTTTTCTCTCTGTATCAAAGGAAACAATGAGAAAAAGGTGAAGATATCAAAGGAAAGTTTTCTAATATGGCTTAAGGATAACAAGTCTAAAAAGAGATTTCACAAATTTCACCCAAACAAGTGGTTCTGTTTTAATTGATACAATAAAAATATCTTCCTTTTGCTTGTTTTTTTTTTCTGAGCCAGACAACTGAGTGTCTTTATAATTAGAAAATGTTAATGCCAAGAGTCTTGAAAGCCATGCTAGATTCAGTAGCCTGTTTATGTTTATCTAAATACAGGGGAAAAGCAATTAAACTAATACAGCAAATTGAAGCTTGTGTGTATGTGTGTGTGTGTGTGTGTGCATGAATATTTAAATCAGGAGACATATCCTACCTGCAGTTCTTGTCATTTTGTATAGAAGAGGAGATAATGAAATAAACACATGCTGAAAGGAGTGCATGTATACGTATGTGTTTTATTTTTTATTCTCCATTTGTACATATCTTGTTCTAACACTATTAGGACTAAGAATTTTCACCATTATGTTTTATTTTCTTTTACTATTTTTCCCCAAACTGATTTTTTCTCCTTTTTATGTCTCTGAGGACATTATATGTCAATTCTCCTGTGTGTCTATTTGAGTTCTGTCCTTCTGTCCTTGTTAATGTTTTCTCCTGCAAATCTGTCTCTTTCGTTTTCTCTTTTTAGCACTTGTCTTGGTTTTCTTCAAAATAAAACTGCAGAATAAAATTCATAACTTCTGGATAGGGGGCACGGGGATTCTGATGTCTTGCCTCTTCCACAAATTTGAGTATTTGACTATTTTCTCCCAACATTAAAAATACACACACAGACGACACACACACACACACACACATGTGCACACTGGTGAGTGCCCACACACTTTAAAAATTATGTAATTGGTGTCTTTTGTTTAGCTTCTAAATCCAAGTGTATAAAGGCATGACATTTTATTTTCCTCTAATTCCTGCCTTCTGCTGTGCTATGACAAATCTCCACTTCTGGCCTCTTAAAAAATATCTCAGAGAAATTCCCTATTCTCAGTCTCTCATTATTAAAATCAGAGCAGTTAGGAAGTGGTGAAATGTATGGGTCGTAGAGCATCTCAGGGCAGATGGTGAACCATTGCCCCAAAAGATATGTCCAGATCTTAACCCTGTATTTGTAAATATGACCCATATGGGAATAGGGTCTTTGAGAGGAATCACCTTGCACTTAGTGTGGGTACAGAATCCAGTGATCAGTGTCGTTACATGATAGAAAAGGAGAAGACATGGAGATGTACTGAAAGGCAGGTCCCGCTGAAGATACAGATGGAGTTGGGCATCTATAGACAAAAAAAAAAAAAAAAAAAAAAAATCAGGAATGACTGGCAGCACCAGAGTAACACAGTGAGATACATGGAATAGATTCTTCCTCAGATTCCCTTGAAGGAAAAAATAGTTCAGAAACTCCACTGAAGTTCTCCAGAACTGTGAAGAAACACATTTCTAGTGGTGTGAATCACGTAACTTGGGGTAATTTGTTACAGTAACCTCAGAAAAGTAAGGCAGGGTCTTGATGCCTCTTGCAGCAGATATCCAAATATTTGCTTTGTTGGGGGGGCATGTGTGAGTTCTTCAGAATATGGTAGGGAGTCTCTGCATTTGTCTGACCTGCAAGGTCAGCCTTAAGCTCAACTTTCTCTCCTTTCTTTAAATTGCAAGATGAGGAAAACAGGTTACTTTAGTCCCCCCCCCTTCCACACTGATTGTTGGGCATTTGACTCATTTTTCTTACCATTAGTTACACATGGTTAACATAAAATCCATCATCAAGTTTGTGGTTTTGGAACATTAGTGTAAAAAGCAATTAGCAACATTTGATTTTACTTTTTTTTTTTTTTTTGTGGGTACCGGGGGTTCGACCTCAGGACCTCACGCGCCAGCAGGCGCCCGTGCCGCTGAGCGATATCACCGGCCCCTTTTTCGTATGTGGGATCCGGGAGTCGAACTCGGGCCCTCACGCTTGCAAGGCAGGCGCTTACGCCGCTGAGCCATCTCACCGGCCCTTGATTTTACTTTTTATTTCACATCCAACTCAACGTTTCAAATTTTATATTTTTTTGCAAAGAAAATTAGACTAGACTTAGGGCTCACTTAGTCAAATGATTTTAAAAGTTAGCAGAAAAAGTACATGTAGGGAGTGGTCACTGTGAATGGAAGCAAGCCTGTATTAGTCCATTTGCTGTTACTGTAATGAAATATCTGAGGTTAGGGACTTGTAAAGACATGGGATTTAATTAGGTCCCAATCTTGGAGGCTGAAAGTCCACAGAGTATAGCGGCAACTCTGACCTCCTCACCTCCTGTTAGATGACACCACAGTAGGAGTGAATGAGACAGGGATATCACACAGTGAGACTGGAAGCCTCGGGGGAGTGGGAGGGGCCAACAAGACCTCACACGAGGCCCCACCCCTTACGGATCCCACCACATTCAACATCACCATGCTGAGGACCAAGCTTCCAACACATGAACCCCTGAGGTACAAACTCAAACAGAGCCCAGACCATGGCAGGCACAGTGACCAGTTTGAAAGTGTCCACACTGCCCTAAGACATGGATATGATTTGCCAAATCACTCCTGGCAAGCCTTTTTGAAGCCATTTCATGCTTAAATGTCTATGCACCTATGGTCAGTGGGCAGTCAGACAGTACATGAAAGCACATTTTCCTTGTCATAATACCTGGGGATAGATGCTACTAAGCTTTTTAATAAACAGGGGCCAGAGTGTGATACTTTCGGTTGTGTATTATCCCACACAATTATCCCATACAATTTCCCAATGGCACAAAGTAAGTATGTGTAGGAACCCTTCGTATGTACACAAGAATAACAAATTTTGGTTTATATAGATATTAGGTAGATAGGTAAATATATAGGCAAAATATTTTTGCATATTTTCCAGAAATAAAATTCCTGCATGTATTGAAGAATTACTGATTTTATTTTGCTTAGTTTTATGTAGCATTATTTAGTATCAACCTCTCTCTCAGAAAATCATTTTAGAAATAGCAAATTGCTTCACACCTAAATCACACAGCATTTGTAGTTTTGCGTTTGTGTGATTATACAGGTAGAGAACAGCTTCTGACTATTTCCTGTGTTCTTCTAATGTGTTTGTGCCTCTTATATATTCAGTACATACTATATTATAGATTTTCCTCTAATAAATCACTGCCTTATTATTTATATTCAAATTAAAGATACAGGATAACATACATTTTTTTAAAAAGTGACATATAACTATATCTTAAAGTACATTACTGTTATATTGAGATGTTAAAGCATGGACTATGAAGTATTTTTAAAGGGAAAGTTGTTTTGAGAGCTCTGATCTATATTCAGTATTAGAATTCTGTAAAATCCCAAAGATCATCAATGTTCCAGAATATATATATATGGTATTCATAAAAATGGATCTTCACCTATCCCTGGGTAATGTCCTTTAGCATATCATTTTTTCTACATTACAATATTCTTTTTGGAGTCACTAGAGGCATAAAGTAATCTTGTCTTAGTTGTAGAATAGTAAAAATTCCTACTTGAGACCAATTTCCAGAGAACCCGTTCATTTGATGATTTTCTAAATAGGTACAGCTTTCGACTATAAATTTAATCTGAGAAAAGTATAGCCCTTAGATATTGTCTATGGTTATTTTTATAACTATACAAAATCATTGTTTTGCCATGATTAAAATATTTATGACAGTAAGATTTTAAAATTCATGTTAATAAATTGGATAAATTCAGTGTTAACTGGCAAAGCATTTTCAACATCAAAAAGAAATCATTCACTTTTCAAATGCTTTCTAAATGAATTCCTAAGTAGTGAGTACAAGCTGAAAAAATAAAAATATTAAGCTGTCCATAGATTTTTATAGGTCAAATTCTATAAGCATATATATATATATATATATATATATATAGAGAGAGAGAGAGAGAGAGAGAGAGAGATGCATATGTTATGAGAAAAATTCTCATTATGTAAGATAATTAAATGTCACTTATCATAAAAATTTCCTAAGTAGGTTATAGGTGGCATAAAATTGCAGGAAGCCAATTATCTAATTTTTCCCCTTTCAGCTATTTACTCCCTTTTGTCTATATATAAATCTTACTTGTTCATTTGTTCAATTCCTTTTAATTACAATTGAAAAACAAGAGAGTGAGACAATCTCTACTAAAATTTCCATGTTCTTTAGTAACAACAAGAAAGCAGCAAACATATTTAAGGGACAGTAGGTGTTTGAGGGTTAGGAGCTAGAAGGCACGGTGTATATCATTTCCCTCATCATCCTAGAATGATAGAAATGGTTAATTTATATTTTCTTTTGCATTTTTCATGTTTTTAATTTATTTACATTTCTTGATCGGGCAACAAAAATGTTAGTGTAGGCAATTTTGTATCTTTTTTTCTCCTTACTTTTTATGTTCATTATTTGTATGTTATTTTTAATTTTGTGAAGTTTTATATATCTGTGACATACAAACTTAGAGATTAAAAAAAACAGGTTGATACTATATATGAACAGGAGCAAAATCCAGGAGGAATACCTTTATGTTAGTTATAAGCATTTCAATTTTGGACTATAGTTATTAAGGGACTCTACTAACAAAGTTTGTCTGGCAGAGGATATAACCCCAGTATTATATAGCACGTGAAATTATTTCTCAAGGTATCAATGTAGCTTGAAGAAACCAATGACTGTTATGTCCCTGGGAGGTGTTCTACCTGGAATCCACAGATTCATGGTATCTCTGAAGTCCTAAATCTGTATGCGATAAGGCATCTGTCCGTGCGTGTGAGTACGTGTACACAGGCATAGAAATTTTCTGGATCATTGTGTGTTATCAGACTTGAAAATCTGATGATCCATGACTCCAAAAATCTTAAGACTCCCTGTAATCTCAGCTTTCCATCTGTATATAAGTATTTTGATCATTAAAATCCAGAAGCCCTATTGGCTTTTACAGGCTGTGCTCAAATAACAAGTATTTCACTTCATTTCCAAGCTATTCAGCTCCATCCAAGTGACAATCCTCTTAAAATCTATAGTCATTTATGCACACAAAGATTTAATTTAGTATGTTTAATAAGCTTATATCTAGTAAAGGATAATGTATTTATGACTCTGTTTCACTAACTCCATTTTGATGTTATCAGTTACCAAAATGAGTGTGAGACAAACCTACCTATGGAGATTTTAAAAGAAGTTGGTTGATATTTTCAATTCTTCAATTCTCTCATATACTCAGAGAATATGCAAGAAGATCAGATTCTTAAGAGTGGATTTTAATAAAGCAGTTAATAAAGCTATGTCTTTGGAGAGCACTGTTGCCAAGCTGGCTGTTCTATCCTCCTATGTGGGAAAGGAACTGGGAATGAGTTTAGTTTCCAGTCTCAGTCTTGAAGAGGGCTGGATTCTAGGTTCCCAGGAGATGTTTAAGTAGTCAGAAAACCTCTAGGACTAGTAGTAGCAGACCACAACAAAAGTAGGTAAAGTAAATTGTGTTCTGAGGTACTTCCTGCCCCAGGAATCCAGAGAAAAAGGGAATCTCAGACTCGCCACTTTGGTGTCTGAGCTAGGAGGTGCCCTTGTGTTGGGATTGGCCCGCCCTGTTGAAGCCCGTGAGGGCCACAGACGTGCAGTCGTTTCTGGTGGATACGATGTTGACCATGTGGTGAGAGATATTTGGGGGCCTATCAGGGATTATAGGAGGAATGAAGTTGGTGATGTATGGGTGGATACCCTTAATCTACAGAAGAGTCATGAGAATTCACACGTAGTAAAGATTTATCTGCCCAGAACGAAGAAATCTCAGAAGACAGGAAGACCGAAGCTCATAACAGAAGAAGAGTCAGTGTTAATCACTTCCCAGCTCGGAGAAGATACTCTGCTTCGTAGATCTACTACGCCCAGAGAGAATAAAGTTTCCCAAACTTAATCTGGGAAGGAGCCAAACAGCAACTTGTGAGTATAGGAAGAGGCAAGAAGAGTACCTGGAGGAAACATCAGGCACCACCCCAGCCCACCTTCCATAACCCTCCAGCTGGAGAAAGAAAGAGGTTGAAAGCTGTATCGAGGATGAAATGTTTTTGAATACCTTGTAGTAGAGATCCTCATTACCAAATTAAAATGGTGTTTGTGGATTAAAGTGACCATAATGTGATCTATTCCTGTATTAGCTAGCTTTCCTGTCAGTAAGACAAACCACCTGACGCCAGCAATTTAAAGGTGGGAGAGGTTTATTTTTGGCTTATGGTTTCAGAGGTTTTGGTCCATGGTTGCATTGCTCCAAGACATGAACATCAAGTTGGAAGGTCATGGTGGAGCAAAACTGCTCATTTCATGGCATCCAGGAAACAGGACACAAGAGAGGAGCACCTGCTAGAGATACACCCTACAAAGGCACACCCCAGTGACCCACCTCACTCACCTCACCTCACCCCAGGGCCACCTCCTAACAGCACATTTGGCTATGAACTTTAGTAGATTAATCCACTGATGAACTAGAACCCCATGATCTAAGCACCTCTCTATGAGTCTCTGACTCCACTCAAGCTTTCAATTAAGATTAACTGGCACAATTCCACAAGGGGGGATAAATATGAGAGAGAGAGGGGGGAGAGAGAGAAAGAGCACTTTAGAACCTACCTGAGTTTCCATTCCAGGCTGTAGGAAGATTATTTCTATTTCCTTTCTGGTGGAAGAGGAAAAGAAGTTTGTATTTTATGCATGTCTCCAGTTCTGCTTATTCATCATATCAGTTATGTTGCTTAAATAGAGTTCAGCCAATTTGTTATGCTTTTTGAAAACTGATTCTTCATTTTTTATGCAATATGCTTTTGTTTTCTTTTTTTACGCTGCCATAGGTGAATAGACAAATGAAATTTACTAGTATTTAGCTTGCAATTGAAACATTTTATTCTCTTTCATTTCCACTATTAAGAATTTTAAATAATACATGTTTAATGCTTCATGTGTGTGTCATACTATTTCAGATGATAAAACTTCAGGTGCGTTTTGAAACGCAGTTATTTTATATTATTGAGAGTTTATTACCCAGGTCAGTGTCATATCTCCATACTGTTATGTCCCCATATCTTCCACTGGAGATGAGAAAACTGTCTTTTAAAGAAAGACTGTTTGGAAGTCACAATGTGAAATTGCCTTCTAAACTAATTCAACTAAATTACATTTAATATCAGATTTTAGTGACTTTATCATGACTGTTTATCAGCCTTCTCAACTCCCAAATGACTCCTTAATTAATTATGCCTCTTTCAGGGGCTCATTTTCTGTCAGGTCCCTTTCCTTAGAGTATTGTTTTACCTCTATGTGGCGGAAAGTCTGTCTGAGATTCTGCTATTATTAAGTGTAGCCTGGCATAATTTAAGTGTTACCTTGGTGGTGGTGACGTCACTTAAGTACTTGGCCTACAAGGAACTAGAACAATTTTACTTATTTCATTTTAATGGGTCCCCTTGGCTTTGAGGCTATAAACTAAAATACCATTTCAGACTCCTCTAGCAATCTCAAACTTAATTATTCCACTCCAGGAAGCTGTCTGATGGTCCTGCAGAGACCCGTTGCACACTGAAACTCAGTCCCTTATTGTGTAACAAAATTATCTTTATTTCATGTCTATTTTCAAAATTTATTTACAAATAGTATAGAAAAGTGCTACTCAGCACAATTTAATAGGTGATTACCATAAATCTGATTTTAAGATTTAGGTTGGGTATTTGTTAGAGTTGCCTTTTTATCCTTTCTCATGTAATCATGATAACTTCTTAAATACTATTCCAAGTGCTGGGCATTGTGGGTAATGTGGTGTAAATTGCTGGGACAGCTGACTCAAATCTTTTCCCCTACTGAGTTTTGATATTTTTTATTAAGTTTTATACCTTGGATGACATATCTTATATGCCCATCTCTACTGATATTTTTTACTGCTTTGAGCAAATTTAGTTTTCTAAACTAAATTTTGTAGAAAGAAGAGGAGAGACAGAGATGCATGGCAAGAAAAATGGTAGAGATACCAGAGATTAAAAAATGTTTTTATTGCAACAGTGCTATGTATAAAAAATGAAAATGATCAGTAATGTATTTGATGAGTGATCAAAAATATTCTTTTCAAATCTCAGAAGAATTTTACAATTGAATAATAATGGAGAAATATTCAGTTCTGTTCCTAGTCAAAAAAGAAGTTAGAACTGAAAGCCAAAAACTTCAATATTTACAAGGGATGTATTTGGACTCTATTCATCACTTTGCTCTATGGGGACTAATAGGAAACTTACTTCTTGCTTCTGTCTCTTGTTCTTTGAAGACAAGGGGACAGCCCATCATGCATGTGCTGTTTTCCTATTAAACACATCTTTCTGTTCCTAGTTTCTTAAGCTTCCAAAAAGTAGTAGAACGAGAAAGTAAAGAGTGCAAGGGACTGGCTTAATTTTCTTTAATGTGTGCAGGAGATTATTAAATTTGTTCTTCTCAGCTCTCATTTTTGCAAGAAATTAAATGCATGAAAATTAATATGCTCAAGTCAATAGGTGAAGCAATAAAATATATGTGAAGAGAAAAAGCCTCCCCCACATGTACAAGCTTTATTGGCATTTAATTCCCCGTGTGGATGAGGTGTTTACTTATCTCTACCAGACCTTCACACAAAACAAGAATTAGATTTTCTACGTTTTGAGCTTGCAAACCTACTTCATTTAACAACAGTGGAATTGGGAAAGAAAACAGATACAGGGACAGACAATATTTGAAAAAAGAGCCAAAATGAAGCTGAGTTCTGCTTGTTTATTTTGGGTTTGAGAGAATGTGACTAAATTTACACACGCAAAAAACACAAACATTTTTTTCTAAAACTCATTTTAGTTTATCCTCCCTGAACAAACTGAACAATATTTAGTGAAGGCCCTGCCTTAGTCCCAGTGTCCACTTTCAATTACAGGATGGTTGGGCAGGATTGGAAAGCACCTTGAAGATTGACAGTCGCTGCATACAGAGCAGGCAGATACGGGTTTCACATAATCCTTTGTCTCAGAAGAAAAAAGAGTCCCGCAAAATGACTTACTATACTTCTGCAGCCACATTGACAAACACACAGGTTTTCATTGATTTTATTTGTTTAGTCCTACAGATAAAAACTAATATTAAGAACACATAAATGTCAATTTAAATATTATTCTTGAGATCCAGTTTCAAAGATTTTTATCATTGAAGGCTAATGTAGCAAAACATAAAATCTATGTATTATTACCACATAACAGAAGCATAGTTTTCCTTATTCAAAGGTAACTAATGTGTTAAAATAAGGCAATAGATCTAAAAGAATTTTGAACATGTTAACGAAGTTATACATGCATCAAATTTCATTTTTATCATAATTCTTTCACTGCCTTTCTAAAAATGATATTTTCCATACTCAACAAAATAAACATTATATATATATATATATATATATATATATATATATATATTTAAAATATCTTTCTCTGATAAGGGATGACATTAAAAAAATAGTAGTTAATAATAGTGTTGTATGACCATGTTTGTTTCATTCCATGTCTATTAAACAGAATACTTAGGCAATGTGTGTACAAATTTTGTGGTGATAAAGCTTACAAAACTTTGGGAGCACTTTTGAAGAACTAAAACATAAAATTACAAACACTACTGGGCATTGGAAGGGGCATAGGTTAGTGCAGCCCTGAAATTTAACCTTCATTAGTTTCCTAATTAGCCTAACACTGGACTCATATCATCCCATAGAAAGTGTTATGGCTTGTATCTAGATGTTCCTCCAAAGCTTCTTGTGCTCATAGGTGGGCTTTTCGGAGGTGCCTGAATCTAGTGTGTGAATGTGGATTAAGAGTGTGTGAATATGTATTAAAGGTGTGATAACTGAATCAGTCCACTGGTTGGTTTTACATAGTTCTGGCTATGGATAATGGGAAGGCCCACTCTGAGTGTGGGTGGAACCACTCAAAAGTCTTATAGCCTGGATAAAAGGGAAAGGGAAGCTTGCTTGCTGCTGCTGCTTTGCTACTTCATTGCTTGCTGCTTTTCTGCCTGCCCTGCCATGGACTGTTTCTCCTCTGCCATGTCCCCCTCCCTTGGAGTTAGCCAATTATGGACTGAAACCTCTGTAAACTGTGAGCTGAAATAAACCTCTCCTCCTTCAACTTGTGGGTGTTGGGTATTTTATCTCAGTGACAAGAAAGTAAGACAGCAAGCATGATTCTTTATCCTTTGAACCAGAAGCAAATGGCATCAACTTTAAAAGCAAAGAGGAAAGAACATCCTCTCCTTTGTTTTTCATTGCAATGCTGGACAAGATGCTGCTCAACTTCCCAGCATCAGATGGGGATCAATATATTTTCTCCCTCTTTATCAGTGGTTTATTATAAGGATAGTGCTTGAGGAAAAATTGATGTAAATGACAGACAGTAGGGAATGAGTCTGGCCACACTGGGAAGTGTATTATGGAAATATGGTCCAGTATATGGGGGTACAATCTTGTAACTAGAAATCTTAAGGGATAGTCTGGAGCTTACATCTACAAAATCAGGAAGAAGCCATAAGGCATCAACAGACAGGGATTAGACTGAGGGAACAGAGGTCCTTGGCAACTATTCATATACTAACTGCAACTGAGTTTTGGGAACTTTCTATGTAATACATTTTCTAAGCAGTGACATAGTCTAAGCAATGACACAAGGTCTTAAATGTATATACATATAAGCTGGGCACAGTGGTCCATACTTGTAATCTCAGTACTCTGAGAGGCTGAGGAGGAATATCACAAGTTCCAACTCAGCCTATGCAACTTAGTGACTTAGCAAGACCTTGTCTCAAAACAAAAAATAAAAAGGGCTGGGAATGTAGTGCAGTGTGTGTGTGTGTGTGTGTGTGTGTGTGTGTGTGTGTGTGTGAATGAAACCCGCCTTAAGAAAACTGAAAACCTTATTGATGGAGAGGAAGCCTCTTCCACAGATAAAAATAAAATAATTTATTTTTTGCATTATAAAAGTCTCTATAAGTTATGAAAAGTACCTTGAGTAGATATGATTTGTTTACTAACAAGAAATTGGTCTAGTCTTCCATTCCACCTTCATTTCTTGCTTAGAATTTTGCTATAGCCTCATAACTCAGATCTCTGTTGTCACCCTCGTGTTAGTGCAATTTAATTTCGTCGTACAGCTAGGGAGTTCTTTTTAACATATCCCATCAGATCAGCCACCGACAAGCCCCTCTAGTGGTTGCCCATAAAACCCAAAGTCCTCACTAAGCTTCCTGGGCTCTTCTGTGATCTGGTCTAACCTCACCCTTGTTCTCTTGGTGCCAGACACGCTGGCAGCGTTCATTTTCTGCACGTGCAAAACAAGCTCCCATCTCAAGATCTGCACACTTACTTTTTCATTATCCCTTTTAGAAAGACATTTGCGTAGCTCACTCCTCATTGAATTCTCAGTTGTGACCACCTCAGAGGGAGGTGATACCTACTACCTAAAATGCTGTGCTCATTTCGGCACGCCTTATCTTTACTCATACAAGTCATCATCAGTTAACGTGGTACATTTTTAAATGTCTTCATTGTCATCCTTACTCACTGTATTATAAGCTTTTTTAAGGAAGAGACTTTGCTTTTCTTGGTACTCTTTTATTAACCTAAATCAGAGTTTCACATAATATCAATACTTGGTGGTATTTTTTGAATAAGTCATTGCTGTCAGTCCACTGAGAAGCTTTCACTTATTCTATGCTAATTCATCACTGAAACCTACACTGAGGAAGAGCTGCTCTTGGCCCCACATGACAGGTCTTAGTTTCCTGGGGTCCTGTTCATGCCAGGCACCCTCACAACCCGAGTCGTCCAGACCATCAGTCATCTCCTTGACCTTACACACCGACTCCTCTGCACTCCTGTTAATCCTGCTCAGTTTCTCTCTCCTCAGTCCCTGCCTTGTCCTTCTTTTCTGTTGGAACTTTGATCAGCAAACATCCCTGTACTCCGAACTTCCTTCCTAACCCTGCCCTTCACACTCTCACCCCGACTCATATTGTCTGTCTCTCATTGACTTGGCTTCCCTGTGGCTCTCCTGAAGGAAATCTTTCTTCTTTTCCTTTGTCATCTCCATGTAGCACAATATCCAGATGGGGATACCTGTGTCCTGCTCTAGTGTTTCTTCTCCCTATGTAGACAAAATTCCCAGCTCATGATATTCTCGTATCCACTGCAGCATCTCCTTGGAGCTATGATCGCTAAACTTCCATTCATGTAAGCCACAGCCCTTTTCAGGAAGACTTGGCACCTCATCAGTCTCTTGCCTTCTACGCGCTTTCCCATCCCCCTTTTAATTACATAAACAATTCTACTGCACTTCTCAGTATGTTTTCTTTTCTTTGCATAATGAAATGGTTATTTCACTCATTTTTCTCCCTTTTGATAGTTCCTCATTGGTACAAGAGCTAATCGATTCTAAGCTTTACATCTCCATGAAAGTTTGGAAGAGAGAGTGTGTCTGTTCACTTTATCAAGAAACTAAACACCTCTTTGAAACTAAACCTCCCTAAAAACTGCTGAAGACTTCTTGTTGGCTAGAATTGTACCACATAGCTATTCCTGACTTGAAGAGAGTAAACAAAGGATGCAGCTTTCTCAGCCTTCAGTGGGGAAGAGAGCAAAGGAAAGGGGAGATGGTTATTTATTCGCTTGGCCAAAACAATTCAGCCACAGTTTTTCTCCATCTACACTGCAGCCAGCACATTGCAGTCCACATCCTCTCTTTCTTGCATACTCTGCAGCCTGCAATCAGGCCCTCTTATCACCCCACTGTAGTCCATGTCCCAAAAGCCACAGTGACCTTTGTTAAATAAAACAACAGGAGAGTCCTGCACTGAGCCCCCAGACCATGCTAAATATCAAAATGAAGTCATTCACACTAAACCTCATGTCACCAAACTGAAACTAAACTGTTTTTGTCTTCTGAAAAATTCAAGATTAGGGAGATAGCAGACAAATTTTCCAAACAGGGGGTTTAATTGTCATGGTAATGAAGATCTCTATGCTGTAATACACCAAAAAAGGTAATTTGAAATAATTTAATATAAAATAATCAGTTATTTTTTTGCTTTTCTGTCCCCCTGTCCTCCTTTCACAAGGAAAATAACTTTTGAAATGACCAATCCATTTTTCTTTTTGTTTCTGATTTCTTTAGTCCTTCTCTATCAATAAAACTAGACTTTTTTTCTTGCCCCATCAGAATACTTATTCTGTTTTATGAAATCAATTGTTGCCTGATTCTAAAATCAAAAATACGTGTGTCTGATTTATTTCACCTAAGATTATGGTCTCAGGATGCATACATTTACCTAAAAATGTCTCGGGTTTATTCTTTGTGGCAGAAGGTACTCCATTGTATATAAATGCCACATTTTCTTTATCCATCTGTTGGTGGGTATGTGTTCCCAAGTTTTAGCTATTATGAATTGTGCAGCTATGAACGTGGGTATGCATGTATTATTATTATTTTTTTTGTGTGTGTGGGTACCGGGGGTCGACCTCAGGACCTCGGGCACCAGGAGGCGCCCGTGCCGCTGAGCGATATCACCAGCCCTTTTATCCGTATGTGGGATCCAGGAGTCGAACCCGGGACCTCACGCTTGCCAGGCAGGTGCGTATGCCGCTGAGCCATCTCACCGGCCCTGCATGTATTATTATAGTACGATGCTTTTAACTCTTTTGCGAAGATACCTAGAAAAGGAATAGCTAGTCAAATGAAACCTCTGGTTGTAATTTTTCGAGGAATCTCCATACTGACTTTTATAGTGGTTGTACCAATTTATACTCCCACCTACAATGGGGAAGGGGTCCTGTAACAGAGTATCAATATTGGGAAGGGGAACAAGCATGGGGGGAGGAAGGAAGGGAAAAGGGATTAAAAAAAGAGAGAATTGAAGGAAAAAAATGGAAACAGAGCTTTCCAGTTTTTAAATCAGGAGAGGAAGAAGTATTGAAGGGAAGGGAGTTGAATGAAATAAAAAATTGACATATATTATGTACAGGTACAATTTCCCTATGATGACTGAGCTCATTATGTATGGCAAACTAATAAAAAATAAATAAAAATAAAAAATATAAAACAAAGCTAATTAAAGTAAATTGTTATAATCTTTAAGATTGTTATAATCTTTTTTTGTGTGTGTGGGTACTGGGGATCGACCTCAGGACCTCACACGCCAGTAGGCACCCATGCCACTGAGCGATATCACCGGCCCTTTTTTTGTATGTGGATTCTGGGAGTCAAACTAGGGCCCTTGCGCTTGCCAGGCAGGTGCTTATGCCGCTGAACCATCTCACCGGCCCGATTGTTATAATCTTTAAAGTAAATTGTTATAATTTTAATTTGACATTGTGTATATTTTTCTTTGACATTGTATGTATATCCATTTTGGCATACCTCTAGCAACCCTGCTAATGGTGCCAATTATATGTAGGATAAAACCCACACTCCCTATCCTCACGTATAAAGCCCCTGTCTATTCTTTTATTTCTTGTCACTCTCCAACTTTCTCACTCTGCTTCACCAACCTATGTTTCTTAATGTTTCTAAAAGACCAAGGAGGGGCCGGTGAGATGGCTCAGCGGCATAAGAGCCTGCCTGGCAAGCACGAGGTCCTGAGTTCGACCCCCGGTACCCACAAAGAAAAAAAAAAAAAAAAGACCAAGGGGTACTTCTTGTCTTGTTCCTTGAGCCTGGAGTGAGTGTCTCTCTGAATTTTTCTTGTCTAGATACTTTTGTGATTTAGATTCTTCTTTATGTTTCTTCCTCAGAAAGGATTTCCTTGAATTCTCTGTCTGAAGTAGCCGTCTCTCCATCACAGCCTCTTTGAGCCATGCTCACGGCTCTCGTTCTATGAATTGCTTGTTGTTCTGATATACATCTGCTGCATAGCCTCACAATTCCCAGGTCCAAGAATGGTGTCCTCCTCCCAGACCACCGCAGCATCAATAAATAACTATTAAATAACTAATGAATGTATCTCGGCATTAAATAGTTAAACATGCCGTGATTTCCCTCTTCATCAAAACTGTATGAAATATATGTTACTATTTTCCGAATAAAATTAAAACATTAAGAAAAGTTAGAGCTGTTTGAAGTTATACACTGTGCTTCTCTGGGACTATGTCACTTCACTCCAACTGTTACCCATCACTTAGTTCCGTAAGCTTAGGTTTGCTCAGGTTCATTTGCTTGCCAGTGAACAAATCAAAGGAATCCATTTATTTTGGTAAAAAGGAAAAAGGATTTATTCCTAGCTAGCTCCAAGGAGATGGAAAGGGCCTCCTCACCCAACTCTCTCACCTTGTGCAGGCGTGTTAGGATCTTTTGTAGCAAAGAACAGTGAGAGGAGGGGTGCAATGAGACACTAGACACGTCCAGGCTTGTTTCATTCGTTCCTGGACTGGCCATCTCCTTCCTTTGAGTGTGGAAATGAAACTAGACTTGGAACTCCTGGTGCCAGCATCTGCATATCTTGACCATTCATCCTGGCTGAGGAGAAGTACCACTGTCAGTTTTTGTCCTAAACCTGAGAATTTTGTAGAGGACACTTGTCTCTAAAAGGAAAAAAATTCTGACTTTTAAAGTTCTATTTTGCTGTGCCAGTTACACAACATATGCTCCTTCTCCACTGCAATTCCTTCACATTTATGTCAAAAAACAATAGAACTTACATGTACGCCTTTGCTTCTGGGTTCTATTATTTTCCAATTATTTTTTTCCCCTTCTCTTTATGCGCATCTCCTGCAGTTTAACTACTACTTTTTCACAAGTTTTGAAATCAGGACCTATAACCCTCTAACCAGTTCTTCAGGCAATTTCTCCTATTCTGTGTTCTTTGCCCATCTAGGATGGGAGAAAGAGGGAAGGATGGAAGGGAAAAGGGAAAAAAATGCAAGTTAGTTATAGTATTAGTGTCTCTTAGCTCATTGAAAAGGAACATTTGTGCTAATATCGATTAGAGAAATTTTAATACCCATATCTTGTACTCTGTATTCTTTGCCTTATCAAATAAATTTTAACTTGTTAATTTCTAAAACAACAATAACAACAACAGCAAGAAAAATCTATTCTAACATTGCAGGTTATGATCAATGTAATTCATTTATAACAAATATGATGGAAATGACTGTTACGGCTTGTAACTAGATGTCCCCTGCAAAGCTTCATATGCTCATAGATGGGGCTTTTCTGAGGTGGCTAGATCTAGGAGATCGAAGGTGTGTAAATATGAGTTAAAGGTGTGTGAATGTGGATTAAAGGTGTGCTAATTGGACTGGTCCACTGACTGGTTAGCATTGTTCTGGGTGTGGGTAACGGGAAGCCCCACCCTGGGAATGGGTGGCATTAAACATTAGGTTCATAGCCTGAATGGGATAAAAGGGAAAGATGGGAGGCAGGCTGCTTGCTGCTTGCTGCTCATCGCCTCCTTCCTGCTCTGCCATGGACTGTTTCTCCTCTGTCATACCACCCTGCCTTGGAGTCAGGTGACTATGCACTGAAATCTTTAAATACGTTAGCTGACGCAAACCTTGCCTCCTTGTGGGTGTTGGGTATTTTGTCTCAGTGATGAGAAAACTAACTAAGACAAGGACCTTATCAAGCAAGAAATAAACTCCATTTGATCCCAGAACTTTAATCACACACTTATCTACATCTGGTCCAATGTAACTTGTAATGTTCAGGAAACTAGAAGTGAAAGAGGAGGGATGTGGTCATTTTTTTTGTCTTTTCAATTTCTAATTTATAGTAGTAAAGAGGTTGCTAAATGGGAGCATTTTGAAAGTCCGGTTAAGAAGCATGAGATCATGAACAAATTTATACAGGTTATACATGGAATTACGAGGGCAGAAATATCTCATCAGTCCAGAGCAGTTTCAGCAGTATTAGACAGTGTCAGTAAAATTATAATAAAAGTCAATCATTTTTCAACTGCAAAAGGTATGAAATAATTTCAAGGTAGAGCTGTTGAGATAAAGGGAAAAAAATACAAATTTGTGCAATGATGTTTTGATTGTCTAAATCTTATGGGTAAATCTTATTTTCACTTCTTTGTAAACATAAGGGTTTTTTTTTGTTTGTTTGTGTGCTTTTTGTGGTTTTTTTTTTTTTTTTTTTTGGTCTCACCGTGTAAGCTACGATGGCCTGAACTCACTACAAAGCCCAGTCTGGCACTGAATTTGTACTCATCCTGCCTCAGCCTCCTGAAGTCTTGGATTATAGCCTTATATCAGCATGCCCAGCTGTAGATACTAGATTTGATGCTAATTTAATAGCTACATTATTGTTTTTCTTCCTGGAATTTCTTTTTTTAAAAAAATAAAAAAGAGTAGCATTTATTGTTGTAAAGTAGTTATTGTCCCATTAAGCTAGTATCAGTTTCTCACTGTAAGCTGTGTAGAAGTTGACAGTGTTGCAGTGCCTTTGAGATTCAATTTTGTTAGCAATCAGAACCAGCAACACATCATAGCAATAGAAAATTTCTATTATAACAGTAGAAAACATATTGTAGTTTTGAGATTTCTGAATTGAAACCATATCAAGGATTTTTATTTCACTTTACATTTAATGTATTTTTTGCTATCATTCATCATGTGGCAGAGAATTGGCCATATTAGTGAAAAGGGAATCAAGGACCCGAATGAAGAGGCAGTTAGTTTAGGAATGTACGTAAAGTAGCAGGGGATGGTTCATGGAATATACATTATTATTACTTATAAATCTTTTAAATAAAATCACTCATACTCTTAAGGGATGATTGAAAAGATTTAGAAAACATAAATCCAATATATTCTACTACAAAAATTAAATGATGGAATTTGGACATATTTCCAGGAAAAAAATTTTCTCAAAATCTCAAAAGAAAGCAGACAATCGTCTGGAGAGTGTAGATAACAGGATACACTATCTCTTTTTGGGCCTGTGGCTTTTCCGTCTTCTACAGCATGCATGAAGAGGAGCCACGTCAATTTGGATGATCAGTGTGGTATATTACTGTTGGTATATTTCCTTTCTAACTTTAACAGATTTTATTTGAATAGATAACATGCTCTTATATTTCTGTGATGGCCCAATGTGCTTGTTTGGTTTACAAATATCAAGGGATGTGGCGGTTGAAAGCTGCCAAGACACTCAGAACCCATGAGGCTCCTTTTGGTCTGCATTGGTCCAGGTTCCCAGGTAGAGCCAATGACTGATCTCTCTAGAATTTGATAGCTGTCCTTCCAGTACATGAGGAGCGTGTTTTATCACTTCCAAGGCTTAATCTGGGAGTAACGAAAATCTTATTTTCTTCCCCTGGGTCTTCAACAGCACTTCAACATTTGGGGACCAGCAATCGTCTTTTTTAAGAAGTAAGAGAAATCGCAAGTATGTCTAAACACTTTTTTGGGTAATACAATCTGTGAAAACAGTTTTATTATTCAACACTTCTGAAATGTGAAAATGAAATAAATAAAACAAATCCAAGAGCACCCTGGGACTGAATAGTTTGCAGAAGAGATGGAAGAATTAAGTAGAAACCTGCACGTCGTTAGTGGCTTAGGATGCTTAACAGGTAGTCAATAAGAAAAAGGGTATAGGCAAAGGCTTCATGTATATATGCTTGGAAAATAACCCAAAAGAGACTGGGTCATCTTTGCCAGCCAATATTCAAAAATGTAAATTATATTAATAGGAAACATCTATAGAATAATTGACTTCACTAGCTTTTAATTCCTATTTAGATATATTTTATATATGTTTTCATGGATTTGAAGGGCAATTCAAATGCTTTATGATTACAAAATATTTCTGCATAGGAAATCTCAACTCTAAAATTCAGAAAGATTGTAAAAAAGTAAAAATTCTTAAAAGGTCTTTTTAGGAATGTAAAACTTAAGGCCAATTTATTAGTGAAACAATGTATTAAATCCAGATCCTAATTTTAGTAACTCTAAGCAGCCAACTTTATTTTTGGATACTTTTATTAAAAACATTAATCTTTTAAAATAGCTTAAACCACTTTTAAAAATTTTCGTTCTGTCAATGATAATTTAGATTAAGCACTAGTTAAAGGTGATATGATGATAAGCCTTTTAAGGAAAATATAGTTATTTCACATATGTACCCCATTTTTCATAATGCCTCCAAATTTATATGGATATTTAAATATAACTTGGCAGTGTTTGGTATAACTCTTGGCATATACTAATTATGTCAGTCTAGATTCTGGGTTGCAAGCCACAAATATAGATCTGGTTAATTTATCAGAAAAAGAATCCATTGGAAGGCTATCAGCCTGTCACTCATATACTTGTTAGAAAAACCGGAAAATAAGGCTCAGAAAATAGATGGGAAACATAAAAATTTCTGCATAAGGATTCCCAGCTCTGGTTACTGTAAACTTACCTGGGTTGGCCTCCATAAGCAGAGACCACTGCAGCTAAAAACTGCCACTGGGAATAAGTTAAAAACCATGTCTTTGTCTTTACTTCCCAAACTCAACATTCAGTGTCCTAGATAACAATATTCAATTGACTAAACTTAGGTTAGGTGGCTGACCTCTTACTTACAAAAGTACTGAGAGGCTGTATCTGGTGCCCTGCTGTTCGCCGACCAACACATGAACCAAGACTCGGTCAAGGGGGAAATTCTCTCCCCAAAATAAGAAGAGGCTTTGGGTAGAGAGAAACTAGAAAAAAACAGATCCCCTTTAAGCTTGGATATAATATGATGCAGTCGATTCTTGTTATTTCCAGAAGTCATATTCTATAACAAAAGTCACAGAGAACAAAACAATGCACACTAAACAATTGCATCTAGAGAAGATACAGGGTTAAATTCCTGTGATCATCTCCTCACGATATTTTCATCAGTTAGTATATAATGTTGCTTTATGTAGATTTCTGCTTACGGATGCCTTATTATATATTCATTAATATTGGACTCATGGCCAAAGCAGCATAACTCATTCCTGAACAGAGCTCATGATGTAGCACAAGTATTTCCTCTGGAAGGTGCACCAAAGCTTTCTTACATTTAGGAGCACAAGACAGAACTTCCGCACTGTGCTTGGAACCCATTTTAAACAGTGAAATCATTAAAAATTTTGTCAAAGTACAAGAAATCAAACAGCACAACAGTGAATCAGACCACAAAAGGACATTTCTTTACAGTTTGAGAGCTGAAATGAAGTGAATTTTTTTTTTCTTTTGTTTTTGCCGTTCTGGGGCAATGGAACCCAGGACTTTACACATGCCAGGCAAGATCCCTTCCATGGAGCTACACCTCTACTCCACCTTGTTCCGCTTTCAGCATCCAGCAGCTCAAATGTCTTTTGCTGCTTTGTACATAAGCATGTCTATAAATGGCAGAGAATGTACCAGAACTATTGATTTGGGGATTGCAAATAAAATCTGTGAATAATGAGAACAGGCTGGATAAATGTGTTAGTGTGCATGTGTATAAGCATGTATATCTGTAGAATTAATGAATACTATAGTACTTTTGCAAATTGTAATGTATACTTGTGCATATAAAAACTACTACAGTAGTAATGTAAGTCAGTGATCCAACATAGACTATGACATTCTGTATTGACATTGACACCATTCCATCTTGAAAATTCTCGGTATGTTTCTATTATAGATTAATATGATGCTATAGGACATATTTGTCTTCTTTTTGATTGTCCAAGTTAATTTTCAATACTTCAAAAACATTTTCATGTCTATGAATTTGCAAGAATTTGTGGATTTTAGCTTTGATTGAATTTGTGAAATCCTCTCAGCCATTATTTAAATATTCCTTACAAAAAGCTAGTGCTCAAATCCTGCAGAATATTTTCAGCTTCCAGACACATTCAAAGGTAATTATCTAACTAATTAATCACTTTCCTTTTTTGTTCAAGTATGCAAATCTTTATTCAAAGATTAAAATAATTTTTTTCTTTTATTTACACATCTGATGAGTTGGATAGACCTCATCAGTCAAATAACTTCCCAGGGCATTTGGCAAATTAAAGACATTATAACACAAATAACCTTAATTCCCGTCAACATTTCCATCTGTGGCTTTTTTCTGGACCCTAGCAGAAAGTTGGTATGGCTTGGTGTTTTCAGTACTTGAATGTTTTCAGTCTTTTACAGTTCTGTCTTGGCTCACTGACTTTTGACATTTGGTTTCCGTCAATAGAGATAAAATAATGAAATATATCTTATGAGTAAATGAGGAGGAAAAACTATCAGATCCAAAAACTATGTTCCAGCTGGAATACCTTGCCAGCCCTGCAGTAGTACATTGGCAATGTTGATATGTCTGGCAAAGATGGACCAGAAAGGCGGTGTTTCGCCAGGTTTGCAGCAAAGGTTTAGATCAAAGATACAGTAAGATTTTACATCGACCTAAGACTGATTGATGAGATAGGACCGAAAGTTTTGCAATAGAAGTGGACTGTCACATATCTCAGTTCTAGGTTCTGAAGAGGAGACAACCTTATGAGAAGCTAAGATTTGGTATCTGAGAAATCAGAGAATGAATATGATTGATTCTAGAAATCGCAATCAGCTTGGCCTCTGCTCCGTTTTATGCTACTTGCTTCAGTGGGTAAGCTCAGGTCTTGAGACACCATTTTAAGTAAGAAGGAGGTCAGAAGTATTGCAGGGTAAGGTCAAACATGTTAAAATAATCTCTTGGAAACAATAAGTCTATAATAAAATGAGGTATAAGAGAATGAATTTCTCTAGAAAAGTGAATTCTGTTCTTGGAAAGTAATAGAAACAGCGGTCTCTAAAACCTGATATTTCATATATTCATTTATGTGAAGTAAAAGCAATTTCTCATGTCTAAAATGAAAAAGATATCCCATAATTTGCCAATTCTAAAATACACTTTTCACATATCTAACACCTGTGCAACCTGGAGCATCTTAATATCAATGGTATCCCGCAATTAAAACAAAATGATTTTTCTCCTTAAAATATAAAATAATGGGGTACCTTACAGATGAGGGTAATTTAGATTTGATTAAATATGGTAATTTAATCCATATTTGTTTAATTTAATCCATCCTTTGTTTAACATAGCTATGCATTAACATTTAAAAAAAAAATTAGTGCGGAGGCAATTAGAATGAGATACTTCCAGTGTCCTGAGTTCTTACTTGAGTAGCCGAAGCCCAAGTCAATACAAATCGTAAAATGAAACCTAAACGTAACCAAACAGACACCATCAAACTAACGTCTGAGTAAGGAATTTCCACTCTAATCAATAAAAATTTTTTTGTCTTGTTTCCACGAGCACCTTGTAAATGTTTCTCCTTTACTGTCTCAGGGGAGCCCTGTACCTTGTGGTCTGGCACAAATTCATGACTAGCCATTTGCTCAAACAAACTTCACAATTTTGATATGCCTAAATTTATGTTTCAACACTGTTAAAATGGATTAATAAGGGCCAGTGAGATAGCTCAGCGGCCTAAGCACCTGCCTGGCAAGCGCGAGGTCCTGAGTTCGACTCCCGGTACCCACACAAAAAAATGGATTAATAAACTATACAAAACACACATTTCAAAATAACATCAACATGATATTTTGTTACTTCAATCTAGCAATTGGTAGACCCACCCCCCCTTTAGGGATCAAATTCCTGTTAACTTTATACAAATTTTTTCTTGCTTTTGTTTGTTTTGTATGTTTATTTGTCTACCTTTTTTTGAGATGAGCTTTCACTGTGTTGCTCAGGCTGGTCTGGAACTCCTAGACGCAAGGAATTCTCCTGCCTGAGTCTCCCAGATAGTTGGGCTCACAGGCTTATGTCACAGGAATGGCATACCAAGACTTTTGTTGAAAATGCCTTTGTCTCCAAAAGGAGTCTATAGTTTTCATCTATTTGTGAATTAGTAATTCAAAAAGTGAAAAAAATCTTAATTAATCACAGATGATTAAATAACTTAAATGATATTTACCTAATGAATAATCAACAATTTTTTCTGTTACATTAAAATAATTTAGGTAGGTTTCATTTTATTTTAACTTTTAATTATCATTCTAATACCCCTGAGTTCAGCACATATCTGCATTTTTAGTAGAGTCAATAAGGAAAAACAAAGCAATTTCTACCATTTGAGTTCTCAAATACATGCTTTTACTACATTTTAGTACCTAGAAAGGAATGTCAATTTTCAATTGATGATTTACACAAATAAATCAAGATTTATAACTTTAGAATATTTTAGTTTAATTTCAAAAATAATGTTTCATCTGTAAAATACATGCAATAGGAAAAAAATTTTTCCACACTAAATCCAGCAAAGTTCACACCCTCATTTTAGAGGGAAAAGTAGGATTGATGAGGGATAACTGAATTTTTCAAAAATAAACTCTGAATAATGGAGTATTTTGGTTATGAAGGTTGAAGTCCAGTGTAATGTGGAGAAGTAACAGCAACAAAAACCCCTAGACTTTCTTTTTGTTAACGTTTACAAGTATTTATGCTGTCTTCTGATTTTTCACTAATTCCAATTAATCTTAGTCTTCTTTGCATCATCTAACAGCTGTTGGATCCCTTTTTCATGTTTTCTTGTTTCTAAAGTATTTCTAAGCAGTATATTGTCAGTGGCATCAACTCTATCTTTCAGATCTGACTCTCTGCCCTAACACTGGTCATTCCTTTTACTCACACTTTCAATAGAATTTTTAATCTCCTGGATTTCTGTTTGCTAACTTTTCATGGATTCCAGTTCTTTGCTAACCTTGTCATACTTGTTTTGTATCATTTTATTTAGCTCAGCTAGCTTTTTTATTAACATCTTTTGTAAATTTGCTGTTTTGTTTATAAAGTCTACTGTCTGTTTAGTTATATTTTCTGTGGGCTTACTCAGCCCACTTTATTGGTCTGTTTTTTTTTATCACCTCTTTTATCATTTTGAATAATTCAGCTGTATGGCTTTTGATTTCCTCTCCATTAATACCCCATAGATCAGGTTTGGGGGAGTTGAGAGCTTTGGGAGGCATTTTGTTCCCTAGTCTTCTTGTGTTTCGTGTGTGTGTGTGTGTGTGTGTGTATGCTGAGGTTTGTGGGTTGATCATATTGGAAAGAATTTGTTGCTAGTATGGAGATCTCTTTGGCTTGTGTCATTTTTTTTGTGACACATTCTGGGTTTGGCTGACTATAACATTTGTCCCTGTGCCAAAATCCAACTACCTTTTTAAATTTGAGAATGAAGGGTTCACTGTAATTCACCCAGCCCCTAGTTCTCTAGGAATAGACAACAGTATTTTTAATGACACAAAGACAATCCAGATACTGACATACAAAGAAAAACCAACTAATACCAACAATTATGCCACCCTGGGAACAGGAACAGAATCAGCAACATTAATGGAATCAAAATCAAACTGGATATTGACAAACAATAAGAACCAAAAATATGGGCCGGTGAGATGGCTCAGCGGTTTAAGCGCCTGCCTTGCAAGCGCGAGGGCCCGAGTTCGACTCCCGGAACCCACATACAAAAAAGGGGCCGGTGATATCGCTCAGCGGCACGGGTGCCTGCTGGCGCGCGAGGTCCTGAGGTCGACCCCCCGGTACCCACAAAAAAAAAAAAAAGAACCAAAAATATATCATTCTTAACCATAGACAAGTGATCTATAACTGTAGTATAAACACAGAGGCAAACCAAATATTACCACGCAGTAAATATCTACTAAATGTAACAACTATACCTCCGCTAAGAATAGAAAATAACTAAAAAGTGATAGCATAGAGTTATCTAATGTTGAAATATTAATAATGTTTAATGGTTATAATAGTAAAAATAGAAGAGGTGACTAATGGGAGAATGAAAAAAAGTAAAATTAAAAAAAAGATGAAAAGGAGAGAAATTTGAAATGAAGGATCCTTTTGAAGAGTAAAAGGAAATTAATAGAAGCGGCTAAAAGTTGAGCTGCTAGAACATAAGTTGTCAGATTTGCTTCTGGGACAAAGATGAGTAAACTGGGGCCATCTGGAGGAATACTGTGAGGAACAGAATTAGAGAACCTGTGGTAAATAGATAAATCAGGGATAGCTATAGACACACTAGCAAGGGGAGGGTTGGCAGGAAGAGGGCAAGGTGTACAGGGAAAGGGAGTCAATGGGCGAGTCTTCTGACAAATGTCCTTGGAGTTTTCTATTTTCCCAAAAGCTGTCCCACGAAGTACCTAAAGGAACTAGGTTAATTCAAAATGTAGATGTTTTAGCCTGAAATGCTTTGAATTTATTTATTCAGCTTGAGGCATTTGCACTCTCTATATGTTATTTTAGGATTAGGATGCCAGATGTTTCTCATGCAGGATGCTGGCAATGAAATTCTTCACATATTTACCTTTTGATTCCTATCTGGGAGGCTTTGACTGAATGCCACATGACTAGAATTAAAATAAATACGCAATCCATCTTGAGTTTCCCACATAGATTTAATTCTCAAACTTAATAGCATTGATATTAGGCAGTTTCTTCTTTTTTTGATTCTATCTTGTCCACAATCATACGCTGTGAAATAAAATTAAAGATATATAATTACAGCCCTCTCTGTAAGCTGTTGACTATTTCGTGTTAAAAAGCATTCTGTGCTGGCAGCAGAAACACCGCGGCAGCGGCCTAATTTCCTCTAATCCACTAGGTGCCTGCTTAATTACAACCTTCCATTTACTAGCTCTCTGGCTGCATTCCATCTTTGCTTGTATATTTTTTTCATTCAGTTTATTGTCCATTTCCATTTGATCGAGCAACAGAAAATACAGACCATTCCAGGCTTGCTGCCTAGCTTGCATACACTTTCAGGGGGGCCATTGCTATATTTTGTTGTAGAATTGATTTTAATTTCTTTTTGATTCAGAGAAGAAAGACATTTATAATTAAACATTAAGCTTTAAAAAAATTTTTTAGGTGTCAGAATATTATGAGAAATACCAGAAGAATGTAAGAATCTTTTCAACTGTCAAATTGATGAGCAAGGTGACAGATACTGGAAAGAAAATAAAGAAAACTTGAAAGAGTTTTGCTGCCCTACAATGTATTCATTATTTTTAATGAAAGAAAAGACTCAGACCTACTTTTAGAAACTTTTCCTTTGTGTGTATGTAGATAATATAATTCTTCAAACCATAAAATTTTGAATAATGTCAAAAAATGAAAAATATATTAATTCAATATAGAGCTGCCTTATTTTACACATCATTAATTATACACATTTACTGGTATACATGTCAACTATATGGGCTTTGCATATGAATGAAACAGTTTTACTGTCTTTCTGGTGTTAAAATTATGCATGACACAGTACAATATTTTTTCATTCTGAAAATCAAACCCAGGGCCTGATGCATGTTAAGCATGCGCTCTATCACTGAGCAACATACCCCCCTCATAGACTCAGGGATATTTGGTTTGGTTTATTGTAAATTTATCCCACTTAGTTAGATTGTATCTCCATGAAGGCAGGAGCTTGTCTGATTTTTTAAGCATCATATTCTGAGACTGTCACAAAAAATTCTCAGTAATGTTTAATGTACCTGAACACGAGCATTCAAGCGAAAATGTTTCCTATGAAAGGCATAAAGAGATACTCACTTATAGATTTAATAATAATATACAGCCAGACATACAGGGTGAAGTACAACCCAATGTGGAATGAGATTAACTTTTTGAAATCTGTTGTCAGCTATTATGAGCATTCAGGAAAATTACAGAGAAGCCAAGGTAAAGAAAATTTAATCTAGAACTTTAGAATACTCATGTTAGCTATTTTTCAGATTAAAAAAAAAAAAAGGAGTTTCAAATTCCAATGTTGGCTTTGTTTTTAAAATAGAAATAAAGATACCTGGGGGTTGGGATGGGTTCAAGCCAGAGTGGAGAAAGGGCTATCTTTAAAGTTAAGGAAGTGCTCTGATCTTGAGCGGGGTGGTCCTTAGGTAGCTATACACATTCTCCAGCACTCAGCGCTATGTGCTTAACAAGGATACCTTTACTGTTTATAAGTAATATGGTTGATTTAAAAAGTGTTCTTGAGAAAACAAAATAATAAAAAAAAAGTGGAAGCTGCTACTGTGCCTTTTCGTTAGCTTTAGCCGGGAAAAATGTTCTACAGCATGACTGGAAGCCTAGCTTGGAAACAGTTTGTCAACTTGGAATTTGTTGACTAGAAAATCAATGATTCTGTCATTTTCATTTTATTTTTTCAAATTTTTTGGCTATTAGCCACTGTGGAAGCAATGCATAGGAAGCATTAGAGCTACAAAGAACCAGGAAATAGTAAGGTCTTTGATGGCTATTAGAGAAGGGAATAACTCATTGTGGTCATATTTTTATAAGAACCACCTTTAAGGACACCAAAATTCTGTTTTAAAAAAAATTAAAAAAAAATTTTTTTTAAATTTTGAGATAAGTTCTCACTACATCACTACATTGCCCAGGCTGGGCTCGAACTTGCAATCAGGCTTCCAGAGTGGTGGAAGTAAGGGTGAGTGCCACCATGTCCAGTGACAATTCTGTTATTTACCGGCAGATGCTCCTCAACTCAAGTTATGCCTGAATAAAATTCGTTGCAAATTGAAAATATCCTAATCTGAAAATGCATTTGATGCACGGAATTTCACCACGCACCGTAGCTTAGCAATGCAGGGCAGCATTGGTTGCCTCGCTGACGGGGAGCTGGGCTCGCTGCCTGGACTGTGAGGAAGCACGCTCAGACTGGTAGTTAGAATTGTGATGTGTGGTTTCTAATGAATGTGTATTACCTTTGAAGCATCGTAGAGTTAAACAATTGTTACGTTGAGTCAATATGAAGTTGGTACTGTTTGTACAGTTTTTGTTCCTGATTTTGCTGTGATTGCTCACTTTCATTCTTAGCAATGGTCTTATCTCCATTTTTTTGGAAATGGCTTAATGTTTGGTTATGCTTTGAAATGCTCTGTCAGATAACACTGACTTCAAACTATGTTATGCTTTAAGTTTCCTCCACCAAAATATAGGCGAAGGGTTATAAACTCAGTGCTTAACAATGAAGTCGTCCTGTAATATGCTACAAATAAATAACTTGGGAAATGGGTTATTCCTGTCCTGTGGACTTTCAGAATTTCCTTTGAAAGGGTAACCTATATCAAGCAGTTTAGGTTTCATTTCAGTTTGTTTGCCATTAGCTTATGCAAAAAGTTTGTGATATATTCTCATTATTTGTAACCACCAGTATTTTAAATTAGAATGCAAATTCTCTTAGCATCAAAGATCTATAGATACATGGCAAGGATTTTTTCGTACTTAGTGATTTCCACTACAGTTTGAACACTGCTTCAGATGTTTGGGTAATTTTTTTTTTCCTAAGTCTTGTCTTCTCAGAAAGGATGACAGGAATTTTCCCAGCCCTTTTTGCAACTAGACTATGACATTGTAAACTAGGCTCTTCCAAACAGAAGCATCCACTCAAAAGTATGATTTAGAAGAAGAGATAGCATCAGGCAGTGAGTGTTCCTTGATATACAAGTCATAAATTTAGACATGAGCAGTAACCCCTCCGCTATCATGTAAGTTCATTTATCCTTTCATTCATACCTCTGATCTCAGAAAAAGTATCCAATGACTATTTAACAGAAGAGGAAAAATATAAGAACTTGGTTTCATTCTACCATCCTATATACCATGTCAAAAACATGAAACTTTGAAGTGTTATATGGTACTTAGGGATGTTCCTAAAGGACCGTGAGGAAGAATATTTACAGTTATCCTAATGAGAATATGGAGCACTATTTCCCATCATCATTTGGTGTGGAAGGTAAAAAGAACTTAGATAGTGTTACACGTATTCCTACACACTGATTAATGATTTGGTTGGATTTGAATAGGCTTACTTAGAAGTAATAACAGTGAAGGATTGGTAACAAGGCATTTTGAGAAGATGTATTCAGGTAGATAACAAAATGTACTTAAAATGTGAGATTATTTATTTCTTGCATAAATTGTCAACTAAATATAAAAAGTTACCAATAATCTGTTGGGACTAATAACAGTGGCCATGCTAATAGCGAGTGGGTTGATTCTATTTATTTATTTGTTAGTATAGTACATGTTTGCGGTGCATAATGTTTAGATTCCTTGTGTGGAGTTGATACATGCACATAACACATTTTAGCATTTTTTTGTTTTAGGGTAGAGATCTGGCACTGGGTCAATATGCCTTTCCCTTAGCATGATCTGACTATTACTGACATCCAATTCAGTAATGGTGGAGGCCTCAGAAGACAAAACTCTTAATCCCTGATACTGGAACCATAGTGTGTGTGTGTGGGGGGGTATTGTATCAGCTAACCAGGAAGGGATAGAAAATTTACTTGGTGGTAGGTTGTTTATACTAAAACTTTCCTGCCATGAATTGCACAGTAATTTGGCCTAAATTACTACTTTAGATTTGGATATTTGGGTTTTCCTTTTGTTATTCCCAGGAACAATATCAGTACACTTATTAAATGCCTTGACATTATGGTATGCCATGTATCAATGGCAATGATATGGCAATGTATCAATGGAACTGATACTACGAGGACAAAAGTCAGGCATGAACAAATATTCATTTGATTTAGAGATTTAGCTATTCAGACATATTATGGCACCAATCTTGTGAGGCTGGAACGCCAGCTTGTAGATTAGAATATATGTTTCCTCCAAAGATGAAGCAAAGAGATGGAAAGTAAGAGTATCACCTGTAATTTTTATATTTTATGCTTCATTGACAATATCTGTGGTTCACAATCCATGACCCTTCACTTTGTTGGTTTGGAAGTTTTAATACCTAAGTGAAGAATGCTTCTGCCGTAACACTCAACTACATTCCTACAACACTGGGGGCTGAGACTGTCACACGTCCATTTCAAGCTTCCTGTACCACTCAATATTTAGGCCCAAAATGGGATGATTGGTCTCGATTATAAAAGATAAGTGCTCACAAAATGAATACAGGAATGAATACTTGAAATATAGGAGATGTACACAGTAAAACTGTGGATTGCAAGTAACTTGTTCTCTGAGTGTTCCACAAGATGAGCAAATATTTCTAACAAATTTTAACTTGATAAGTGAGCGGTGTCTTGCAAGATGAGTAGTACATAATGCTGAATGTCACATAACCACAAATGAGCCATGGTTCCTCACCTCCCCCACCACCATGTGAGACTGTGGGTGATCGTCTCCCAACAGCAAGAGGTTATAGAGGAGATCTTGTTTACCAAGGAGGAGGAGAAAAAGGCAGAGGAATCCCTCATTTCAAAGGAGATTAGGGAGATGTGTAAAATGTGGGAAATGATGCAAAATTTTATAGGAAAGCACCACCTGAATAAGGTTGTAGCAGTGTGAGTGATGAATTTGTTTAACAACACAGCAATGATATATTTCCATGAAATCTTCAAAAGAAGGCCAAAGGGTGTGAATAGATAGGTTCTTTGTTAAAGCTGGATGAAAAGAAAAAGATTCCATTGAGTGAATAGATAGCAGTGATTCTGTTAGTGATAGTGAAAGTCTGTGGAGGTCGTTGTAGCACCCAATGGGTTAACATCTGCTTGACTTGACTCAGGGCATAGAAAACTGCTGACCCTGAGGAGCTGCAACATCTTGAAGATGAGGCATTCTGCCAAGCTCGGGCAGAGGTGAACCTTGCCGGTGAAACGCGGAGGAACATCTTGGGAACAATTTGATAGAGTTAACAATTCGACGTAATTGTCGTCATGCCTTTCTAATCTAAAATTTGCACCCGTGTTCAGCAGAACACAACGCCTTGGTTTTTTTGTCAGTAAAACTGGGAATTTAAGTCAGTTTGGGACTCCATTCTGGTACAAGTCCCCTGACACCCTCACAAAGACATTCTCTGTCTCTAGTGTCTTCATTCATCTCTCTCATCAGGGTTTTCTGATCTGAACCCAGCAAAATTCATCCTACATAATAACCCTCCTCTCTCTTGTCTCCCTCACACCAGCCATGAAAAATTGGCTTTGATATACAAGTGCTTTAGATTTCACGAATGTTTCTGGCATGACTTATGTTTACAAAACAAGGTTTTACTATATATATACTATATATATAGTATACTATATGTTATACTATATGTATAGTATATATACTATATTACTATATAGTATATATATTTACATACTTCGCAAAACAAGGTTTTACTGTCTGTGCATATATATATGTAAGATTGATCAGAGACAACCATAGACGTGAATACACAAAAAGGACCACCAAGCTTTTGTACTAAAAGAATAAAATTTGGTTTACTGTACCAAGATCCCTGAACAGCTCACATTAATTCAGTCCAAATGTATTTAGAACTTTTAGCATGTAAATTTTCAGACTATCTCTAATTTTTATATTTAGTTCATGAAATATTTTTCAAATATCTTTATTTAAAAGGAAATAAATTATGAAATTATTAACATTACCCAACCAAACCTTTGGAAATAATACCGTAATATTTTCCCCTTTTAAAAAATCTAAAATTCTACTCATAAATGAAATAACAAGAAGAAAATCACCATTTTACTAGATAATGTCAAGTAGTATATGTCACATGTATGACTTTCTGAACAAATAATATATATATAGTATATATGTATATACGTATATATTATATATGTATATACATATATACGTATATATTATATATACATATACATTATATATACATATATATAAGAGCATATATATACATATATATTTTATACATATTATTATAGGGATTTGACCCACGATCTTGTGCATGCTGGGCAAGTGTTCTACCACTGCAATATACCCTACAGCCCTTAATTTTTTTTTTTTTTTTTTTTTTTTTTGTGGGTACCGGGGGGTCAACCTCAGGACCTCGCGTGCCAGCAAGCCCTTAATTTTTATTGGTTGAGGCCAGTATTTTTATTCTTTATTCACTGAACTGCAAAGTTCAAATATACACTAACAACTTTTTTTTATTTCAGTTATAAATAAATGTTTTGTGCATGTAAATTTATATTTTTAAAAATTGCTCCTTTTGGGGCCAGTGAGATGGCTCAGTGGCTTAAGCACCTGCCCGGCAAGTGCGAGGGCCCGAGTTCGACTCCTGGAACCCACATATGAAAAAGGGGCCGGTGATATCGCTCAGCGGCACGGGCGCCTGCTGGCGCGCAAGGTCCTGAGGTCGACCCCCCGGTACCCACACACACACAAAAAAAATTGCTCCTTTTTTTTGGTACCGGCAAATGAACTCAGGACCTTGCACTTGCCAGGCAGGCGCTATGCCACTGAGCTATATCCCTGGCCCCAAAATTGCTCTCGTAAATATTTATATTATGACTTATTTTCATTGCTAATGAAGCCCATGTTACTCTGTGACCGTATCAAACACGTTTTGTGTGAACTTGGAAGCATTTAGAAGAATTAGCTTTTTCTATTTTTTAAAATAATTTTATTATTGGCTTTCGGGCCCCTAGATTCTGTCCAGGGTCTTGGTATACTGAACAGAGAATTGGGCAAGACACAGAAAAGGCAGCAAGGATTTTCATGGATAGAAGGTGCAGAGTAAGAGGGGAAGGTAAGCGGACAAATAGCATCCATGAGGGTAAAATGGCAAGGCTTTTTTGTATATGGAATTCCCAGAATGCTTTTCTCCCACGCAATCAGGGCATTTGATATGGTTGTCCTATCAGAAACTCACTTGCTCTGATATCGTATTTAAAGTGTCCTATCAAAGGCTTGCTTGGTTTCATGCCAGATGTAAATGAAGAATTGACGATGGCAACTTCTGATTGGTTCCATGTACAGGGTTTGGGAAGTGCATAGACATCTGAATTCTGTGTTTTGCACATGTGCCCTGCCTCTCCATGACTGGCAGTTTTTTTTGTTTTGTTTTTGCTTTTATTTTATTCCCCAGCCCTAATCGCCAACTTCAGTTTGATTATGTCAAAAACAACCTGTTTACTTCTCAGGATACTCAAATTAATAAATGGCCATTTTCCAATAAGGTTCTTATCCCTGAATGGTCAAGGTCTCCCTCAAGGTATTATTTTTCTTTAGCTGTATTTGCTTCTCACACCTGAGTTACGAATTAGGGGCCATAAAGTTTGTGCAGATTGACAAACTTAAGTTACTATTGTATTTCTCTTGTCACTTAGAGTGGAATCTATTCATGATTAAAGAACTAAAAATGTAATGAAGTCTTCTAAAATGTCTGCCCTTTAGGCCTCTTGCCATCCTAAAATTTCTTTCTGGGCTTTCTGCCCTGATTTCCTCTGGTTTCTAGTGCTTCCTTTCATTCATGCATTTGAAGAGGGAGTACTCAGAACAGATGCTGTAGACCGAAGGAATCATGTCTGAGGTAGCACAGATCCAAGGGCTCCATTCCGATGTCTGCAGGGCTTGCAGAGGAAAACAGCAGTTGAGCCCCCAGGGCTTCGGGAAGTGTAAGGAGTCTGGATATGATCCAGCTATTCTCTCCAGAGTGCATGTGCACTTGTGTCATCAGTAGGGATTAAATATGAAAGAAAAGAAATTCTCTACTTTGCTTTCTGGCTCCACAGCAGGAAAAGCCCTAAATCTTCTTGTCCCATCTTCTTGTGGATTTTAATTGATGAGGCTGGTATGCAGAAAAGGCCATTGAGCACAAATGACATGTGTTGGCATTTAAACAAGAATGGCAATTTTAATTTTATCGTCATTCCAAATTAGAAAGGCTAAAAAATTAGGAAAAAAAAAAAACTCTATTGTTTTATGAAAGAGTTTTTCTTTTTAATTTGGTTTACAGAAATAAAGAAAAAATAATTAAAACAAAATTTGCCTGTGTCCTCTTAAAATGGTTGGTTAATAAGCTTTGGCTCGCAATTGCAATGTGGAATTTCCCTAGACTATATTTATGGTAGAGGCTGAATTTTATAGTGGCATTTTATGTGCCTGGTCTACATTTTTAAGCCCCATCCTGTTGTTTAGGACCAGCAATGGGCACAATTTAATCTGTTTATTATAGAAATCAAGTGCTTTTGGAAAGAGATTGTGAGCAGCTGTTTAATATTGTCTTTCTGTTAATATAGAAGTTTATTTCCCCTGCCCTCTGAGGAAAAAGCACTTCATGAAGTTTCTAGAGGCTGTCTTCTACAGAACTACAGCTCTGCTGTCAGAATTAGCAGCAAAAAATATTTGCTGTTAATTGGCGGGGCCGGCTGTCTCTGGCAGGTGCCAATTTAAGACCTACACTCTGGGAGGAGGTCTAGGGATTCTACAGAGAAGGCATCAGTAATCAAAATAGAAAAAGAAAACATCATTTTTGTCATATAATTTGCTAGCTACATTTTAAATCTTATGTTGTTAGATTCAATATGAAAGAGTGTTTTGGAATGAGGATACACAAGGATTATTTCTGCCTTTCTCAGAAGACTATATTTAATAGCTAAAGTTATTACATTGTTCTGTTAAAAATAGTCTAGTTAAAATAACCGAACACATTTTAAGGGAGGTGATGGTTTTAATAATTTAATATTTAATTGTAATTGTAAATTACAATGGTTACTTACTACCGCAATTTAGTATTTACAATGATAAATAACCAAAATTCACAGTCCCTTGAAATAAGCCCTTGAATATGGCATTTGATACCTCCTACAGTGATATAAAAGGAGCTATTAGATTTGGTGGAAAATCAAAATGGCATTTAGCTTCTAAGTTACTATTTTACCTTTGGTATTGATATGAGTACAACCATACCCAAAGACCGGACATCCTTATACTCTCTTAGGGGCCCGTCCTGGCTACGTGGCCACTCTCTCAAATTTTTAAATCCCTTTTTGTTAGTGCAGCCAACTACATCTCAGAATTTCAGCAATGATATGAGTCAAAGATAACAATACCTACATAATCTCCTTACTGTTACATGAAATTTATAATTCTAAAATATACTGGACTATCTTGACAGCTGCAATAACACTGAAGAATTGCTAATTGGAGTAAAATTATACTACACCTAAATTTGGGGCCAAAAACACATTTACTGTCTCTCTCCTTCCACTCCTTTCCTTTCTTTCTGTTTTGATGGGTAAGTAGCATGAAGACACATGAAAAGACATAGGCATGCATAAACCAAAATGATTTCATTTGTGTGCTGCTGGAGATTGAACCCGGGACCTCCCACATGCTAGGGGAGCACTGTACCATTGAAATATGTCCCAAGCCCTTATTTTGAGACACTGTCTTGTTAAATTGTTAGGTTGATCTCAAACTTTCCAATCCTTCTGCCTCATCCTCCAGAGTACCTGGGATTACAGGTGTGTAGCCCAAAACACACTTTGAAAAAAAATAATAAAACTTGCCTTCAAGTTCCAGGTACTTTATTCACATTTGTTTTCTCTGAGGCACAGATATTTTAGCAGTATCATTTATGTGCATGCTTTTCCAATTATTTTATTTAATGAAAGACTAGACTAATGGTAAATGAAATACTATGAAAAAACAGAAATTGACAGAATGACAGTGAAAAAATGATAATTGCTTTGGTGGACATAGTGGTGCATGCCTGTTATTCCAGCACTTTGAGGGTTGAGGGAGGAGGATCACTGCGAGTTCAAGGCCAGCCTGGAGTACATAGCAAGACCCTGTCTCCAAAAACCCAAACAAAACCAAACAATAAACAACCCAAGACCAAAAATAACATGTGTCTTTTCTCTTTCCTCTAGAAAATAGTTCATGTAGAGGTTGGGAGTACTTTGTAAGTTTTGATACACCAGTAATACTGGTTTGTATTTTAAAATGAAATGATTAATACCAACATATGGTTATGCTATTGGAAGAGAAGGAAACTACATTTATACCCTTACCTGGATGAAGGTAAAAACCTAATCTGCTGTCTTTCTAAATACAGAGCAATTTATGTCTCCAGGCATTTCATAATCCTTGATCAAGCACATCTTTTCAGACTATAGAAAAACTAGTATTGCACATATTTGCCCTCTGATATTTCACATGTGAAATGATGGTTCTTGTTTCATTAATATGAAGAAATTGGTGGCTTTCTTTGCTTGGCTGTATGAATCTGCTTTTATAATTTAGGAGAAAGCCAACACCTGAAGTATTTACTTTTTACCTCCTTGAACTGACCTGTGGGAATTCATTTTAAGACAGATTGAACTTTATACATGAACATGATCCAACTCTAGTCCCGTCCTATATTTACAAAAAGTGAGTAATTTTTATAAATTACTTTTACATGTTTCTGGCCATCGGCTATGGTTAAATCAAGAGGCAAAATACATGGAAACAGTACCAGACAGTGATCCTATTTTAATAAGATTTTTGATGTAATTATATGCACTTTAAATGTTCAAATAACATTTTGGGCAAAAGCCAAGCTTTTGGGATGCTTAGTTGAACTGAACTTCTGAACTTCCAAGTTTGCTTATCTGTGGTTTAAAGAATATTCTAAAGAAAGTGATTCACTTGACCTGATCAACAATTATTTTTAAAAAATTAAGTTTTATATCTTACAATCTAACCTGCTACATCTGACTTGTATGTACCTTTTCCAGTCAGCTTACTAGTAAGAAATGCAACCACTGAATTCAGAAAATGACAAGTATTTTTTAAGGTGGTGAATATATATTTTGAGTTGTATACTGTTATGTTTAATATGAGATAAAATAAATGTCTTTTTTAAACTGCATGTTTATAATCTACATGAAGTTAAGCTTATAACCAGATGATGTCAGTGCTGACTATAAAAGATAATGTTTTCTTTTAATAACAAAATTACATAAGTTTTATAATGCCCTCCTCACTTGCTTTAATATACATGCGACCTTAACAACTCCCTGTGAAACTTCTTATTAATCACATTTTACAGGAAAGGAAGGAGGAGTCTTAAGAGTGTCTAAGTTAGTTCTTGAAATAAGGTCTTTTGCTTTTTGGTCCATTATTCATTATGTACTGTAAGCACTTCATACCTCATGATTTGTCTTTTTCAAGAGACAGAGAAAACCACAAGGAATAACATGGGAACAGCTGGAGTTTATCTGTGTGGTATCCACACAAAGTTTAAGGAGGAGGGTGGTGCTGAAATAAAGGCCCTGAGAGAGGAAGGCTCTCCTAAGAGACAGAGGACTTGGGCCCACTTTCCTACTTTACTTCTCCATCGATAGCCTGTTTGAACCCATAGGTTCCTCACTCTAGGTTTTGTTGTTGTTGTTGTTCATTTGTTTTTTTTTTTAGAAATAAAGAAAATGAATGATGTACCTTGAGACCACAATGTGAAGTGAAGTAAATCAGACACACAAGCTTAAATATCTCATGCTTTCTCTGGTATGAGAAACCCAAATTGTAAATAAGGAGCAAAATAAAAGATAACAGGAAGTAAGGAGATAAATCTTTCTCAAATGAGAAGAGGACCAAGAGATGGAGAGAGAGGAGAGGGAGGGGATGGAAAAGGAACTGGGATGTGTTATGTAGGTGTACCAACTCCACACAAGGCATTTAAACATTATGTGCTATGAACATGGACTAATAAAAATAAATAAGGTAAAATGATTTTAAAAAGATAAAAAGAATGAAAACGTAAAAATTGGCTGGGGGTATAGCTCAGGGGTAGAGCGCTTACCTAGCATGCTTGAAGTCCTGGGTTTGTTCCCCACAACCGGGGAAAAAAAAGTTTATAAAACAACAATCTGATTTTCTCACATAAATGATGGATTTGAAGACATTTTTAATTGCATTACTTCTTAAAAGATGGACAGGTAGCTCTATTTCATTCCAACGTATTAGCTGAAGAAAATATAGAAGTTTAAAAATATTTGAATTATTTAAGCTGAGGTAGAAATCAACCATTCAACTCTTCTGAGACCTGGTTAATACATTGTTATGAATCACTACCTGCCTATTGTTTGAAAAGCATTTCTCTGGCTGAATTCAACCACCTCTCTCTGAATAATAATTATATACATTTACTTTTTCCCCTCTAAAGAGTCTAGTAAAATTACAGAAAAACCTTTACAAAAACAACAAACAGGCAATATTGTTATCAGAAATTAAGAAAAGACAACTGAGTGCCATAGCACATGCCTGTAAGTCCAGCACTTTGGGAGGCTGAGGCAGGAGGATTGCAACTTCAAGGCCAGCCTGAGCAATTTAGTGACTTAGAGATTGATTAGTTCAAAATAAAGAAATTTTAAAAAAGGGCTCAGGGTTCAATCCTCAGTGCAAAAACAAAAACAGAAAAATCCCAAACTAAACCAAAAACAAAAACAAAAACAAAAAAAGGAACCGCTAACAACATATCAAAAAAGACTTCTCCAAAACACAGAAAGTGAGAGGAATTCCTAGGGAATAGAAATCAAAATAAGGGTAAATGGAGAAAGGGCTTGTGCTGGGCACTAGTTCTGAGTAAAGGTAGATCTCTAGAAAGCCAAGGTGAGAACAACCTGAAGGAGAAACTGGGCAGCAGTCATCAAGTGATTCATTAAAGAACTGCGGGAACTGCTGCTTTCTTCCTTCTGTAAATAAATAGGCTGACAGCAGCGACTTTTACCCTTAGGCTCATGTCAGTGAACTCCTCTAGAAAGAATTTGCAATTGGCCTCAGGGGGCCAGGCATTGGTTTTTGAAAGAAAAACAGTGGAATTTGAGATAAATGGCTTTCTTTGCACAATGGATTCAGGGGGAAACGCCTCCCAGCTAGAGCTATGAGCTCTCCTTTATTTCTCCCAACTGTTGGGGGAAACTGGGGTCTCTAGTGGCTGCTTGCTGTGTCTTTGTTCATATGTCCTGTTCACAAAATTGTCACTAGACCCTGTCCAACAACCTAGAACCAGCTATCAGGGATGTGGCCTTGTAAGAGTGAAATCAAAAATCTGTATCTATATCAAATTAAACCTGGATCTCTTTGTATGTCTATATACAGATCAAACCCATGCTAGCAAATGACACTAATTAATACTTTCCATAAAATAGGAATTGACTGGATGTACAGCAGTTACATTAAACAAGACAAATGCATGGAATATAATGATAAGAGCAGATTCAGTTTTAATTTATTTCTCTCCCTTTTATCCCACTACTCATGTGGAATAGACTTCCAGTTATTCTTTAATCCTTAGGCAAGACACACAACTTTTCTATCTACTAGAAAGTATTTTGGTCACTACAAATAGCAAAACATGTCTTGATTCATGCCATTAAAACCTTCGCTTCACTATATTAATGGACATTTCGATTTTCATTCAAAGATGAAGCTTGCCCTGGCCTCGCCAGCCTTTATTGGTATGCCACCTTCCTTTAGGAAAGGGATGTCCTAGTTGAAAAAACCTTTCTCACTCACCTTTTTCTGAATAGACAAATGACAACTCTTTCCAGTCTTAAAAGCTTTGGGAGAAAAGATAATTAGAAAATGTTACATATTCACATTTCAGGGTTTTTTGGTTTTGTTTTTATTTTTGCCTTTTTCTTTTTCTTTCTTGTTTGTTTTTTACTTTTTTTGTTGAAGGCTGAACCCAGAATGTTACTGGGTTTCTGGAGTGCTGCGGTGTCCTTCTGGAGATTCTTCTAGGTTCTTATTGTCCTGAACAGTGAATTGGTCAAGGCCAGTGAAAAGGGTAGCGAGGTTTTACCTTTATTAATGGTAGGAAAAGAGCACGCCCTGCAGAGTGAGCGCAGCCGATTAAAAGCAGGCAAAGAAGTAGACTCCGCAGTCACGCCATGGGAGGAACAACAGAACAGTATAAGCCCAGAGTAAATTACAAAACTCCGCTCAGTATAAGATGACTCAGATTTGAAGGCGTGGTAATGTGAGAATGAAGACACCTTCAAACTGAGGAAATACAATACATGCGGGTGTGCGTATGCGAGTGTCTAGGTGAGGACGGGGTCTGGCAGATGTGAACTTTTTTATACGTATTATATGTAATTAATTACTATTGTGACTTCAGTGGTACTCTACAAGGGTGGTTTTGCATTTTCTGCGACTCCCTTGTTTTCTAGCACAGGAAATTTTGTAGGCAGAAAGACTCTTTTCCTGGGAAAATGAGACTGTAGACCAGTGATATTGTTGATGTATTTTTTCTACCCTTTTCTCAATTTACTTCACATAGCTTCTTCCTTGTAGGGTCGTAGTACTGTGGTTCTCAGCACCATTTAAAACATTTCTCTTCTGCTTAGCACTGTTGGGTCCATGAGAAACTCAGGAATCCTATGTTCTAACCTGGGCTAAAGTCAGACTGATTCTAAGACAATATCTGCAGTCTTCCCCTGTGTGCACACTAAAGACACACCAGTCTGCTTTTCCTAAAGTCGCTTACCCTTCCTGCAAAGCTTGAAAGACTTAATTGAGATTACAAGAATATAATTGTTACAAAATTTGACAGAAAAAGTTTTGATAATGGTAACATTTGTGGAATGGGGCTCAAGGTGTTTGTAGAACATATGGGGGAAACTTTGATGTAATATTTAAAACTTATCTGTACAAGTTGGAAATATAATGCCTAGTGGAAAAATACCTTAAAGAAAAAATAAGATTTTGTCCATGGACATATTTCTGAGATTCATCTTTTGTGACCACCTTGGTAAAGGATACGATTGCTAGTGACGTAGAAATTTAGACCATAGTTAAATTCAGATCTTAGTTATGGAAGATTCCTTCTTTCCTGTGCTATTTTTAACCCAGTGTTGCACGGTCCACCTCACATCCGGGTCTTCACATAGGAGACGTGCGATACCCATGTCATCTCCCTGCCCATGTCCACTCCTTATCACTATCGTTATTCCACTAATAATTTACTCCTCTCTCTACCTCTGTGTTTTCCCTTTGCTTACCCCATGATAGCTTTTAACAAACTATACTAATCACCGTAGAAAAGTTGTAATAATAATTATATCTATATAAAGTATTAAGTCAATTAAACAAACTTGAGTTTTCAGGTAGTATAGCTGTGTCCTCTTAACACAATACAATCTTAAGGGCCAGAACTGGTTATTAGTTTTCCAATTCTGATTCCAAGAATAGGGCCTGGCAGAGTATCTGTAGAATATATACATTTAGTAGGAAAATTTGACTGGATCAATCATTGTTAAGAATCACTTAGAACCCATAATTTTCCAACGTATGGAAAAGTATACAGTGCTATCATCTTTATTACTCATTAAATCAAACCTGTAACAAATTAGACCTAAATTTACACAGCCCTACAAACTACCAGTAAGAACACGCTCAGTAGATGATTTTAATCTAGTACGCTTACAACAGTGCAGCTGTCCTGCTGATAGTGGCATGTATCTGCTGTGATGTGACTTTCTACACCATCTGAGATTTTTATCACGTTTTAAATTTTAAACAACAGAATTCTAATTTAGAATTGCAGAAAATTTTGGTTTTTTCCTGTCATTTTCTGAAAGCTTTTAACTTCTAACAACAGTTTGGTAAGACAAAGTCCCATTAGATTCATTTACATTAACTACAATTTAAATAATTTTCTATAGAATATCATATTTGCTTAGCTATCTCATTGTTAAATTGAAGTTTGATTTTCTTTTGTGTCCTTTTTTCTGAGTGTGGAACCTGAATTCAGGACCTCAAGCCTGCTAGGCAAGAACTCTACCATTGAGGAATATTACCAGCCTGAAGATATTTTTAATTCTTTTTTTTTTTCAATTGAGAGTCAGATTTCTCATGGAATAATTTAAAGTAAAAGATTTTGAGATTTGGGAGATGTTTCATAATTGTTTAAGCAGCAGAAATCTTAATGGGGCAACTCTCATCCTTATACTAAATTGACAAATTTGAATAGGAAATTTTACTGCTAGAATAAGGATTTAACATGCAAAAATAGTTAAGTTTTGTGTCATTGACTTGATTTCAGCTTTCTTAAAATTGTTTCTATTCATCCTGAAATACTCTTACCTTACTTCTTCAACAGAGTGCCTCCTATGCACCACTTCATCCCTTGTTAAATGTCCCTTCTACCAGGAAGCCTTCCTCGCCTCCTACCTGTACATGACATAAGCTCTTTATCCTTCTGCCTCTGCCTCTGCCTCTGTCTCTATTTCTCTCTCTTTCTCTCCCTCTTCCTCTTTTACTTTATGTCATGGTTTATGTTATGGTTTGTATCTAGATATCCCCCACAAAACACTCATAGATGGGGCTTTTCAGAGGTGGCTGGATCTAGGGTGTGTGAATATGGCTTAATGATGTGTGATAATTAAATTAGTCCACTGATTGGATTACCATAGTCCTGGGTGTGGATAATGGGAAGCCTTGCCCTGGGTATGCGTGGAACCAACCAATGGGCTTGTAGCCTAGATGGAATAAAAGGAAAAAGGAGGCTCATGCTGACTGTTTTTTTCTGCCTGCCCTGCTATTGACTGTTTTTCCTCTGTCACACCTCTCTGCCATGAAGCCTTGCCTTGGAACCAGCCAGTTATGGGCTGAAACCTCTACAAACTGTGAGGTAAAATAAAACTTTTTCCTTTAACTTTCCTTTAACATTAGCATGTTTCAAGTAAATGAGCAATTAGGAAATGCAGTATATTACATACACACACACAAACACGCACACGCACAAACCACTAATTACTTGGGATCTTTCCATAATTAAAGTATGTTCTGACTCTGACAGGTAAGCCAATGCCCCAAATGTCACAATCTTCCTTTTAGAGGAATGTAGTCATATGTTGCTTTCTATTCCTGTGGTCGACCTATTTTTTTTCTGCTGATAATTAAAAATTTTTATAAGCAATTAGTCAAACAAAAGTAATTTTCAGAAATAAAAATGTTGCATATTATTTAGAAAATTTTATTTTTTCCTCTTTTTTGTTAGTGTAAAGAACTGGGCTCTTGTGCACTAAATCTGCAGCTTTTGTGAATCAACTAAGATGCCATGTTCAGAAACAAAGCAAAGCCCAACAAGGAAAAATTCTTTGGTTTGTCCTGAAAATGAGTAACAAATGTCCAAGCTTTTTATTCGCAGACAGATCCTTGTGAGGCATTGCTGATCTAGGCAGGAGACAGAGTCTCAGACAAAGCAGAGTCCCTGCTCTCTGGCGAGGTTTCAGTTCAAGGTACCTGGTAGAGTCTACTGTGTGGCTTTCTGTGTGAAGTGGGAAAGAGGCTTTTCCTTGGAGGTGACCCAGTGTTTTTGTGAGTCCCAGGTGATACTGTCCTGTCCTTTGGGCAACAGATACTTTGTAAATAAGATGGTTTTCAAATTGGGGTCATCTCGGGTCACTCTTGGAAGCAGGCGTGTGGACTGAGTGCAGCACCCAGTAACTACAGCAAACACCACACTTGTGAAATTTTGCTGTGGCAGCTGAATCAACAGCTGGGATTCTAAACTCCCTAAGTTGCACATAGGATTTAGCTTTCTCACCCATAAAATTACGGTCCTATATTTACCATCTGTGTGTCACTTTTTATTTATAAAATTATATAAAAAAGGATTTATTGGACAAGGAAAGAAACATTTTTGAAAACAATTTAAAAGCATAAATCAGTGGCATAGAAATGCAGTCCTCAGTAAGACATAAGCCATTAGGCAGAACAATAGCTCATTAACAAAGAGTATGTATTAGCTAATAACTTTTGAAAAAAATCATCATTAATTTTAAAAATTTAGCTATTGAAAAGGCTATATTCTTTACTAATAATGGCAGAAAGCCTTTAAACTGCTTCAGAGTTCATCCACATCTTTATTTTTCTTAATGATATCAATTTAATATACAATGGAAAGAAGACTGGAAGGTAACCTTGTTGTGTGTTTGAGTGCCTTTTGTTTTGGCCTTTTATTCGAAGGGCATTTGCTTTTGCTAGAGGGTTTCAAATGAAGGAAGGGCTGCCAAAATGTAGGTCACTTTGTCAGGCCCAGGACGGTTTGAGAAAAAGGGAAACCTGATTTTACCAGGCAAATATACACAGGTGAGATGCAAATCTCCCCTTAACTGTTCCCATCGGCGTTGTTAGCCCTTCTCTCCATGAATATAAATGCCTCTCTGAGAAAGAAATTTGAAGTATTGTGCAGCTACTTCTCAATAATATCAGCCTGCGAGAGAGGAAAGAGTGGTCTGTTGAGACCCGCGGAGGCTCCGACCAGCAAAGCTCCCAGGGGCAGGAATGCGTAACCCGAGAGACAGTATGGGGATGATGAAAGACACACACGCAGCTTGAAGGCGAGAGCGAGAGAGAGAGTTTATTGAGAAAGTGCCATGGCTTATATATCTTTGGGGGGAAGTGGGAGGGACCGCTAACTGGCACGGGATTGGCGCGGGCAGGGGTAGCGCATGCTCAGAAGCTGGGTCCTTCATGGCTCTCTACATATGCTCCTTTTTCTCCAAAAGAAAATATTGCCGACCATGAGTGCTTGTATGACCCTAAATGTGGCCTGTCTTAGGTTGTGGAGGTTACTGCAAGTCTTTTTTAGTTTTTACGCATTTGATTTTTCAGGCCTTACCCATCATTGAGCTGACCACTAGCATCGCCAGTGTCCCGGCGAAGAGTGGGGCTCTGTCTTAGGTGGTCCTGAGAGTGCTAGTGACTTGTAACTCCATCTTACCCGTCATTGGCCATCATTCTATGTGCTGGGGCCTCAATATCATCATAGGGTTCGGCTTGTTTGTATTCATCAGCGTCTGCCATGGCTAGACGCTGATAATGAACTTGGAGAGGTCTTTCCCACACAGGAGCAAGGGCCGTTTTGACGGAGACGATAAGTCTCCTAAATAGGAGAGGACCAAGAGTCAAAACGAGGACCAAAACTATAAGGGGGCCTAAGAAGGGGGCAAGGTAGGGGAGAACAGTTGAGAACCAAGTGTTGGGGAATAAGGCTTGTGTTCTGGCTATTTCTCTCTTTTTTAGGGCATCATTTAATTTATCCATAGCGTGTAAGACCACGCCGGAGGAGTCAGTATAGAAACAGCATTCTTCTTTGAGGGCCGCACAAAGGCCACCTTCCTTGAGGAAAAGAAGATCCAAGCCGCGCCTGTTTTGGAGAACAACTTCAGACAGGGAGGTTAGTGATGTTTGTAGGGCGCAAATAGAGGTTTCAACATTTTTTAGGTCTTGGTCAACGGCCTGTAAGATGCTATTATATTGGGTTTGTACAAGGGCCAAAGCCGTGGACCCAAGGGCGATTCCTGATGCGGTTCCCAGGACGAGAAGAGTGGTGGTGGTGAAGACCTCACGTTTTTTGCGAAGGTGGGATAAAGTTAGGGGTGGATCTCTGGGGTCAGGATCGAGGGTGAGGGGGTATAGGGTAGAGCAGGGTGACCTCAGGGTGGTCATAGGGGAAACACTAGCGCAGGTACCGGAGCCCTCCACGCTGGAGAAGGGTACTGATAGTATTAGGTTGGGGTGTTTAGAGGATGAAGACCGGTCTTGAGGGCTAATGGTGGCGTTAGATGTTGCATAAGGGTGGTAGAATGGGGGAGTAGCTTGTAAACAAAGCCAACAGGATGGGGCGGTGAGGTTAGGCTGGGAGGCATTGAGCCAGAGAGCCATGGATTGGACCATTTTGACAAGGTCAGAGGATGAAGACGTGAACTGGGGGAAGGGAGGGGTGTTTGGGGGCGTGACGGACAAATGAGAAGGTTGGGTGAGGTTGGAGGAGGGTTAGGTTTGTTAGGAGGAAGAGTAGGGGATTGGGATAGCTGAAGTTTAAATGTTTGATGTAACTTATCGGCAGTTTGTTCAAGGTCAGCAATGCGAGTCATAAGTCGGGCCATGAAGGCATCAGAGTCAGGGGAAGCAGGAGATGGGGGGTAGAAGGGAGGGAAGTTAACAAGGAATGCAGGGGCTGTGAAAAGGGGGGGCGGAGGGCAAAGGGCCGGAGTGAGTGGAATCGGGAGCAGAAAATGGCAGCGGCAGTTTGGTGCAAGATGGTGGAGGGGAGTTGTAGAGAGCGGAAGTGGGCGGTGGCGGGAGGTTAGGGTAGGAAAATGGCGGTGCGCCACAAGATGGCGGTCGCTCAGGGTGTCCGCATGATTGGGGATCACTCCTACAAGATGGAGGATCGTCTCCATGCGGAAGGGCGGAAGCAGTAAGAGATGGGGTAGGGGACGGGCAGCCATGTTGGTCCTCAGGTATGTCAAGAATCACAGAGGCGGGGGGGCTATGATGGGGGGAATGAGAACAAAGGGAAGCCTCAGCTTGAGCTATAGTTTGTGCTATGTGGGGATCGGAAGGGCGAGCCTGTAACAATTCAGAAATTAATGTCCAATATGCGAAGGCAGTCACGGGGACTTTTTCAGGTCCAAAGACCCGGTAGTAATCTTGGAGTGCATAACCCACACGGCTCCAAACCTTCACATTGATAGTACCCTCCAGTGGAAACCAAGGGCAGATTTTATTTATAAACTCAAAGTAGGCAGTTAGGTGGGATTGTTTGATTTTGACTCCCGGGCTTTGAGGGCCTGGGAGAGCCCTGAGACAAAGAGCTCATGTTCACTGAGATTCTGTCCCATGTTACACCCTATAGTATGAAAATGCTTACCGTGATTCAGACGAGAGACGAGAGAGAGAAGTCCTCGCGCGGATCACTGAGGGGGAGTCCTCATGGATGGGTCAAAGGCCGGCCGGGCACTCTTTTAAACCTTTGTAGGGTGATCCCTCATAGAACCTGTCGTTCTCGGGCCCCACGTTGGGCGCCAAAATGTTGAGACCCGCGGAGGCTCCGACCAGCAGAGCTCCCAGGGGCAGGAACGCGTAACCCGAGAGACAGTATGGGGATGATGAAAGACACACACGCAGCTTGAAGGCGAGAGCGAGAGAGAGAGTTTATTGAGAAAGTGCCATGGCTTATATATCTTTGGGGGGAAGTGGGAGGGACCGCTAACTGGCACGGGATTGGTGCGGGCAGGGGTAGCGCATGCTCAGTAGCTGGGTCCTTCATGGCTCTCTACAGTGGTCAAAGAGAAAGTGCTCCCCAAGCAGACTATCACCGCAGACCGAGGCATGCGCTTGTCTGCGTTACCCAAGTCTTGACCTTTATGTGCTTCTGTAGAGTTGCATGTCAGTGCTCATATATACTCTTCTCTCAGCAAGCAATCGCAGAATTACTTTCACACCCCTGCTGTATGGCTCTCTTACGTTCACTGTTTATGGTATTTCATACTAGAAGGGAACGTAGAGATGAGCCTCTTACAAATGAGAAACACTTTCACACTGGCCTCTTTTCTAGAGTCATATGCCGATTTTTTTTATTGCAAATGACCAAGTTCACGTGTGAATAGAAGGTTTTCACTTTGGAAAGTCATTCGTTTAAATATGCAGCTTAGCTCAGGGAAGAGAGAAATAGTGTAGAATTGTGCTCTAAATGTTTATTCTTTTCTCCATGTTTTAAATATTTTAACATGTTTACAAAGGCACATGTTTTTCTTTCAAGATAGCTTAAAGTTATTAATCTACTATTACCTAAAGTTTGATAATAAGAGATGGTTTTGTTTGTTTTTCATAAAAGATTTCCAGTGTCAGTAATCCCATAAATGCACGGTCTTATTTTAAAATAATTCTTCCAAAGTAAAAATACACAATTTTGTCACCGTGGGGCTTTAAAGGAAAGGGCAGTCTTCCAACACAATTATAAACAAATCGACCCTCTTAAGATTTTCCTTCTTATGTAAAAACTCATTCTTTGCTAGCAAGCTTTTTTTTTTTTTTTTTTTTTTGGCTACAGAAGCATAGCTCTCGAAGGACCATTATCCTCATTCTTGCTGATCTAGACAAGCAAATGTAAGTCCATGTCTCCTGAAGAATGATTGATTTAATTACATGGGCATAATTGTTCTATTATTGGTTTAACAGCCTTTTGAATCCCGAGAATAATCTAGATAATCCTACCGATTTTACACAGAATGAAATTAAAAATTTGAGGGAACTGATTTGCTCAAGGTTATAGCTTTAATCACCTCATTAAAATAAAATAAATTAGGTAAGAATTCATAAGTATGTTTTATTTTACAGAACTAAAACCATACAGATACAGAAGTTAAATAGAAGTCTCCTTTCTTCTCTACTCACAGTCACCTTTTTCTGTTTGCGTTGCATCTTTTCAGCCAAAGCCTTACATATTTAAAACATAAATGAACATATATACACACAGATAACCTCCTCTCACATGCACTGATTCAATTATCAGTATAAGTAGAAAGATAAAATGAACAGTTTTCAATGTTTTTCTGCAACCTGATTTTTAGAGTTAGTAACATGCAGAGAACATGCAGAGAAGCTGTCAGGTTTAGAATAGCAATTTTATCCTCTTAAATTACCACATAGTTTTCCTTATTATAGAAAAGCCATAATTAATGTAACTATTTATATATTTTACAAACATTTGTATGGTTTCCAAATTATTTTCTTTTAAATAATTATGTAAATTGTACATGTGCCTTCATAAACATAAAGGAATGTTTTAAGGAATAAATTCTTAGAGATTACAAACATTAGAAAATTGCTTTTCTTTAAGAGTCTACAATTTTTTTTACTGTACAAATCCACTATTTTACTATATTAAAATATATTTAAAATTATTTTATATGTCCGTGCATCAGATACTGGATATTTATTTATATAACAAAGTGTGTTTGAGCAAAGTTTCACTTGTTTAGTAGACACTTTTATTCTCTTTGTGAAACATCTGTAAAGAAACTTAGTCCATGTTTTATCAATTAGATTATTATTAGACTTTATTTTTATTTTTGGAGTGATTTATACACTGAGAATATTAAATCTATTGTGTATTATCTAATTTAAAACATTTTCTCTTTTTGATGTTGGTCTATTAACTTTTTAATGTTGTACTTTATATTTCAGAAGTTTTATATTTTTATGTTAGCCTGTAAGAAAATCTTTTGCTTTGTGAATTTTGAGTTTCATGTCATGCTTAAACAGAATTTACCTACAAACTAACCAAAATACATCACTCATGTATTTCATATACTTAGCTTTTTAAAATAGAATTTTTGTTAGGTACAATATGAAGTATCGATTTCAGTACTTTTGTATTTTTAAATAAGTCTGCACAATTATCTCCAACCTGTTAACCATACTGTGCGTTCCTTACTAATTCACGTGTCAGCCTAGTGATGTATTAAGTTTTTACTTATTTACAGTATCAATCTTTCGGTAGAATGTCACCTTCGTTCTGTTTTTTTACTTTGTCTACTATTGTCTGCTCTCAATCCTTCACTGTTTCGCTCTACATTTCTCGAGGCTTTTGCAGAGTATGTTTTTTCCCCCTAAATTATTTTTGTGCTTTTTCTTCTCTAAGATGCTGAATTCATTAGAATCAGCTCTGGGATTTTGATAGGATTTTGCTTCATGTGTAAATTAATTTGGAAAGAATTGACATCTTCAGACAGTTGCCCCTTCAAATGTTGTACGTACATTTTTCGTTTTTAGCGTGTGCTTCTTTCAGCGTGTTTCTTTTTAGTGTGTATCCCATGAAGGATGAGCAGTCAATTCAGTGTTTTAACAATCACTTGAAATAAATAGTTCTTCTTGGTGTAGGTATTTTTATCAGCTTCTTGCAAGCTGTGCCTGTTTTTAAAAAATTAACTTTCTGTTGAAATTTTAATTACAAAATAATGAAGTTTTGCAACAATGAAATATATCTATGTTATTTTGTCAACTCTTTTTTTCTAAAACTTTTGTTTCAGTGTTTTGGGTTTTTTTTCTTCATTATTAAATAAAACAAGCAAATGCACACTTCCCTTTTTCTTAGATTGTAGTATTGCATACATAATTTTATTCATATCATAGCAAAATTTATTTGTGGATATTATGAATTTACAACTCAGTATCTTCCCTTCCTTTCACATAGTGCAATTCAACAAAACAGACACTTATTATTGAGTTCTAAGTGCAAAGAACAATGCTTTGTTTTGTGTTTGAGGAAACAATGAAGTAAATTTTGTTTTCGACATATTTTTATTCATATTTTTCTATGTGTTTTGATATTACAGAGATCCTCATATTTGGCCTAAGATTTTCAGATAATATATCAATTATTGAGTATATATTGTATGAAATAACTCAAAAGATAATATTCTGCATTAAATGCTAATAATAAAAAACTATAATTATTCTAGAAATTATAGATTTTATGATCCGTGCTCTGTGCAAGGCGGACTTCACCTATGAAGCAGCTTTAGTGTTGAGTAACATTATTATTTTGTGTGTGTGTGTATTTGTGTATGAAAGAGAAAGAGGGAGAGAGAGAACATAGATCCAAGAATGTCTGCTAAATCTTTGGTTAGCAAATAAATTCATTTTTCATATTTGGATATGGCAAAGTAAAATTTCTCATTAATATTTTATATGATTTAGTTAACCTTATTAAGACTTTTTTTTTTTTTTGAGACAGGGTCTCACTATCTAGTTGAGGCTGGCCTTGACCTCATTATTTCACGTAGGGTGGCCTTGAATTTGCAGTGATTCTTCTGCTTCAGCCTTCTAAGTGCTGGGATTACAAGCTGTACCACCAGGCCTGGCTAAGAAAACTGAATTTAGAAAACTTCTCAGGTGATTTCTATCTAAAAATGTATAATTATAACTGAAGTCTATTTGACTGTTAATATACGAATTTTTCCAACATGTACTGTGAGGTAGTTTAATTTTCAAAGCCTATGCCAGTTCCACTAAGTTTACCTGAATAATTGTAAATGTACTTGGTTCACATTCCCAAATATAATGGCATCTTTGATAAATATAAGAACATTTGAAAAGATGTTTTGATTAAGACACTGAAATTTAGCAAATGAGTTAAATGTGGCTTGATAATAGTATTCACATTTAACTGTGAATGAAATAAATTTATCAGTAATACTTATTAGCATTGCTATGTTGTTTCTTCATTTTCCGTTTAACACACTCTAACATTTTGGCAGCGTTTTCTCTATTTCACCAACTTGTGTAACCACTAATGATCCTCTCCTCCTGGCATTTACTATTTTGTGCTATCTCCTCCCACACTGAATCCAACTGCCTTCAGTCAACTTTTATCCTATATACTCCACTGATTGGATAGATTTTTGTAGCATTTATGTACATTGATAATCTATAAATCTATAGTAGGTTACAAAAAGGACATTATTTTCTAGAATCTAGGAAAACCACTCATTTCAAAAAATGCCATTAGTGGATCAAGGAGGCCACTCTCTGTGTGACTAGTCATGACTGGAAATGTGTCAAGATTTGGAGAAAATGTAGAGGCAGGTGAGAAAGTGGAAGTAAAGAGAGATTCTTTTCTGAAAAAAATTATTTTTATTAGTACATGTCTGCAGTACATAATGGTTACATACATCATGGGGAGTTGGTACAAGGACATGACACATCTTAATTCTTTTTCCATCCCTTTCTCCTCCCCTTCCTTCCCTTCTCTTTCTTCTCTGCTCTGTAAACAAAACTTGAAGCACGAAAGTCTAAAGAAAGTTTTATTAAATTCTTGCCCGTCTGAGAGATACCTCTGTAATATCTTTGGGTCGTAGTCAAACACTTCTCCCGTGCCCGTGTGTGAAGAGTTGAACTCTCGTTCTTTGGGGGAAGCAAGGGTGTTGTAGGTGGAGCCTGCTCAGCTGTACACTGATCGTATCTGGTGTTTCGTCTCTCTTCTTAGTCAACTCATCGTCCTTTCCCTAGCTGCAGTCCCCGTCTGTTTTGCTGACTTTCTGTATTGATGTGTAGCAATATCTTCCTATTTTAGACACAAGACAGAAACAAAAAAGTCATCCTTAATCTTTGCATGTCCCTTAATTTTCATAATCATTCATTGGGTTGTCAAGACTATTCTTGATATATACCTCAAATTTATCTTCTCTGATCGCAACCTCACTGACATTGGTGTAAGTTAGAAACTCAGCATGTGTTCTGAGGTATTCACATACCTTCTTTTTTTTTTTTTTTTGTGGGTACCGGGGGTCGACCTCAGGACCTCCCGCGCCAACAGGCGCCCGTGCTGCTGAGCGATATCACCGGCCCCTTTTTCGTATGTGGGTTCCGGGAGTCGAACTCGGGTCCTCGCGCTTGCCGGGCAGGCGCTTAAGCTGCTGAGCCATCTCACCGGCCCTCAAATACCTTCTTTACTCTTCTATTTCCAGAATCTGTCTAGCTCTTTTTAAATTCTTTTTACTTCCATTAATTTTTTTTGGCAAAACGCAGCTATGACAATGCCAAATTTTGTATAGAATACCTTAAATGTCACTGAATTCTCTTGTTAAATATGCAAGTTTCATCACTTTGATCCAGTTTACCTGTGAATGATACAATACTATCCAACAGAATTCCCTTTACAGTAAATACATTTATTGCTGAGGTTCTCGGCAGCATTTGTTCGGATTAAGGATGGACACCAGGTGACAGTAAGAGCAATCTAAAACCCACACTCTGACTCTCTGTGGAGAGTGGATTTGGAGATGGGAGAGAGCAACTGAATGAGAGGAAAATGGAGGTTGAAATTTGATTTCTATCTATGTCTGGAATTCTACTCACAAGAATTTAAGGGCATTTTGGTAGTCATGTTCTCCTCCATTCGCATGACCTGAGTGACAGAAATAGTAGGTATGTTGAAGAAAATTATTTAAACAGATGATCAGAAAGAAACAGATGTGAGGGATGAAAGAAAAAGAAAGCTCACTGTTCAGGTCCTCTGATCCTTCTAGTTGCTGATTTTTTATACTCGAGTGTCTGCTTGTCTCAAGGAAAAAAATCCAAAAGCAATTAATATAATTGTCCTGAGGAACAAGAGGCAGCTGCGAGTAACTTTACTAAGTGAAAAGGATAATTTTATTAAAAATTTGTTCAATTTTTACACTTGTAGAATTGACATGGCTTTTGAAGTTTGCTATATCTACACAAAAATTAGTTATGATTTTATTATATTTAACATTAAAATTAGACAAGTAAACTATTAACATGATAGTAACACACTAGCTTTTCATTTCACTTAGTTCATTTGAGATTTAAATCCCTGATATTAGCTCAGGGAAATTTTTTTCTCTATTAACAATTAGTGTATAAATGGAATGTGATGCATTTTCTCAGCCCGATGTAAAGTGAGGAAAACTATGCCCTGTACCCCACGTGTACCTCATATACTCATGATTACAAATTAATTTCTAGTTAAGTAACAATGTCAACATAAACTGTGTACGACTCCGCCATAAGAAGGATAAACCTGAGTCATTTGTAGGAAAATGTATGCACCTTGAGATCATAATATTAAGTGAAATAAATCAGACACATAAGCTTAAATATCACATGGTTTCTCTTATATGAGAAACGCAAACTATAAATAAAGAGCAAAATATAAAAATAGATAAAGAGGAAATAGGGAGATCTTTTGCAAAAGGAAAAGGGACCACGAGATGGAGGGAGGAAAGGAAGGAAAGGGATGAAAAAAGGAATGAAGATGTATCGTGTGCATGCACCAACTCTACATGAGGAATGCCATCATTGTGTACTGCAAATATATACTAATGGGAAATAAAAATTGAAAAAAATTTCTTTGTTGTCCCCAAATGGAATAAGACTGAAAATGGGCTCTTAACACCCTCTCTTTGAAAAAGGACACAAGCAATTAAGCCTAGAATATCCCCAATTTTCCCAGTTCATTTCCAAGACAGTAATTTTGAAGCATTTCTCCCATACTGGCTAGAATGTATTGGAGTTTGATATAAATATTGGTTCGTGATTTAAGGAACGTCGTTCCTGGGCTAGGACCGTACTTTCGGAGGCTCAGAGGTAGAGCGGTTACCGAGCATGTACGACGCCCGGGGTCTGATCCCGAGAGGCTGGGGGAAGAGAGTTTCTGAGGGCAGCAAGGGCTCTGAAGGAAATAAACGCTGTAATGTGACTGTCTTGGGGAGCAGGGACTTCTTTAGTTAGGGTGGTTAGCAAGAAATGCTTTGAAAGATGACAGTTGGGCTGAGATAGGAACGATGAGGATTCAGCTCTCTGAACAGCCACAGGAAAAGCATTACCACCCAAAGAAACTGCACCTGCAAAGGGAATGCGTCTAAAGTGGTGAAAGAAGAGAAAGAAGACGACCGGCATTGAGAGGCACAGACCGGAGACCTTAGCTTCGATTATGATGTATTTGCAGGAATAAGCCTGACTATGGTAACGGATCATCTGGACTTTTCAGTTTTTCAATACTTAATAATAATAAAATACATCTTAATTTTAGATTCAGTGTTTTCTTTGTTCAAATTATTACAATGAACTTTAAAAATTATCAGTGATCCTTGGATACTCATTGTAAGATCAAGTCATATGTCCTAAATGTAAGATGAGGCACTGTTTTTATGAGAAATATGTGCAGCTATAGAAATCAAAATCCAGAAATGCTATACAAAGTTCTGTCAATATCTTAGGTCAAGAAATTCCACTCAGCACCATTCAAATAATTTTATTTCAATATAAATGGAAATAACTCTTCTTGTCAGACTTCTTAGAGAGTTTGAACTTGCTTGCCTGATATTTTTGGGGGTATTTTCATGGTGAGAACATGAATCGTTTGTTCTGTACCTACAGGAACTAGCAAGCACACACCATTTGACTTACTGCAAAACTTTCAAAGTCATCCCTCTGAGCAGATCTTTACTTTGAGATGTTAAGAAGACTATAGGTAAGTAATGGAGTACCATGGTGATTTAATCAATCAATGACTTGAAGGAAGTTATTGTAAGTCAATACATAAAGTTCATCAGTACAGTGTTTAAAGCAGCAGAAATTGACTTGCAGGCACAGGTGTACTTCAGTATTGTAGATATTAGCTCCATTTGTCAATATGGAGAAATGAAAGCTAAGAAAGATTAATTGGGTTTGCCACAGCTACAAAACACCGGAGTGACAGAACCAGAAAAAAAGCCTATGTTGTCTGACACCCAAATTCTATCTCAGAGTCCTACATAATATTGCCTTCAGTTAAATGCTACCAGTTTGGTGGATAGCAGGCTCAATTCAATGCTTTATATTGTGACTTTTCGATAATTAATGACTGGGAATGCCTTCTCTGTTCTTTCTAAGATGTTGAACTGTTTCTCAGTGAGTTCTCAGCCATGAATCTCTGCTCTGTACGTGCCTATATTTCTCGCCCCATTGACTTCACAGTGAGATGGAATATGGGAAAGATGTAAAGCCTCTGCCCTTTTTTCCATTAGTGACAATATTTTTCCAGTTCAGTTACAGGTTTAAGCATAGGCTGTTTGTTAGCCGATTCATCTAACACCTCACTTACACAGTTCCCCAAACACACAAATGCCTCTTAAATCTTTATATTCTTATTCTATTAATTTTGGAGATAAAATAATGTATTTTTCCCAGTTTTTACACTATCTTTATGTCAGGAAATATATATATAATTCTGCAGTAATTTACTGATATGATAGATTACCAAGGATTATTGATTAAATCTTACTCATTTATGAGCAACTACTTTTAACCCCATTTCTCATGGACTGGAATTTGTTTTATAAATCCAGGCTGCCTGTATGATTATAGCAAAGTGTTTTGAAAAATGTAAATAACGACATTGAACTCTTCCAGTCAATAATATGGAATAATACATTTAATTAATTTTCTTACTTCATTCCAAAGGCAACTAGAAATTGAAGTCTTTTCCTTTTCAAAATGTATAGCGCATATTTGCAATAGTGTAACGTGGGTGGGTTGGGAGGGAAGAAAGAAAGAAAGGGAGAGAAAGAAAGGGAGCAAGGAAGAGAGAAAGAAAAAAAGTAAGAAAATAGAAAAAAGAGGAAAAAGACTAGGGCTAGGTGCAGAAGAAAGAAAAGATCTTGTTGCTCTGGAAGCAGATGTACTCAGTTAATTGGTTGCCAGACAATTGGGATTTCATCAAGCAAGACGGGAATAACAAATGTGGGGAGTACAAAACTGCACTCTTAGCGTGTGTGACCTTCGAAATGTGTGTGTGATTTATTTATCACACCAAGATTTCTTTATTTAAAGACATACATTTTAAATTCAGGTTACATTTTAAAAATCGTAGAAGTCAGATTTATTTTTTTCAAACCTTTCCTGGAGTTTACTATTCTCTTTAAACAATGTGAATTAAAATCATATTTACATATATCCTTCCTTATATTTTTATTACTTGTAATAATTAGTTAATATAATTTGAACATAATGAATAAAACTCAGTAAGTTTTTCAGACTATGCTCTTCTGATTGTTAGTAACCTTGGGCTTCTCTTGCATGGAGAATACCTGGCATAACCATACTCTTCCATTAAAAGAGGTAAACTGTAATCTAAGTAATTTTTCCTCCTTTGATTGAAAGACAGTTTTTGAAGAATGCAATTTGTCAAAAAGCCTTTTCCCTTTCCTTCCTGAAATTCTTGTTTCAAAGCAGTGCAAGCAATTTCCTGTCTGTGATGGCCTCCAGGAACGAGATCTCCTTGTCTTTGACAGTGAAGGGCCTTTGTGTTGTTTGAGCTGCACTGGTCACTGACAAGGAGACTGTCAAGTGCGTCATTTGAAACCTCAAATTCAATAACGATCTTTGTGTAAGTTACCAACAATATAATAATGTTTTCTTTCTTAACCAATGAAGCAAACAGCTAGAATTTGAGATATTTTTGTATTGCATGATAACATTTGATATAATTACAAATGAATGTAATTACAAGGAATTAGGAGGATGTTTTTTAGAGTAGAATGTAAGCTATTTGTGAAATTATACATTAGCAATCAAGAGGATTGCAACAATAGAAAGTAAAAAAAATACAAGCCAATTTTGGCTCTCAACAAAAGTTTGAAGTTAAATACCTGAGCTGTCACTGAAAAAAAAAAATGAGAGAAATATGAACGTTAGCGTTATGGTTTCTATCTAGATGTCCCCCCAAAACCTCCTGTGCTCACAGGCGGGGCTGTTGGGAGGTGATCGATCACGGGGCATGACACTCACCACTGATGAATTCACAGCTAATGTGAAATTGGGAGGCGGAGCCTGGTGGGAGGAGGCAGCCCTCGGGGCGGGGCCTGGGAGCCCGTGACCCCTCCCTGCCTCCTCCCTTCCCGCTGCTCCACCTCCAAGTGCCCTGAGCAGTTTCTGTCCCCGGTGCTCCTGCGGTGACATCCTGTCCTGGAGCCACAGAATTATGGGCTGAAACCAATACAAACTGAGCCAGAATAACCCTCTCCGCCTTTAATTTGTGGGTGTTGGGTATTGGTGTCGGGTATTGCATCTCCGGGATGAGAATGCGACTAAAACGGCTACACTTTTATTTCTCTATTTAGAAAGAAACTCACTGTCAATTTGAAAGAGACTTTATTTAATTATTCATTCATTCTCCATGTTGGTTAATCCGTTTTCTCCTGACTCAAATTAGAATCACATTTTGGAAAGGGTTCATTCTTGGCGCATGAAAGAAAATTTGCCTAATTACTTTGTAACTTGCAGAAGTAAATCAGGTGAAGAGAAATTTGAAGGCTGAGTCCTAACTTTTAGTCTTACAATTTATAGTATTGCTGGAAAAAAAAATCACAATTACATTAAATCTTAGAACAAACTTGGAATGAAATTCCTATTTCTTAAAGGTGTAGCCATATTCTATTAATTTAACATGGTGGTAAATCTATCGGAATATAAGATCCTAGAGATAGTACAATAATTATGAAATTATTAAAAACTATCACAGGTAATTTTTATTTTTAATATCTATGAACTAATTCTTTTACATGAATACTGCTCATTATAATTAGATATTTTTATTTCATAAGAACAAAAATTATCAGTCTTTGTAAGATTCTGAAAATATAAATTAAGAAGATGTGGGGCTGGTGAGATGGCTCAGCGGCTTAAGCGCCTGCCCGGCAAGCGCGAGGGCCCGAGTTCGACTCCCGGATCCCACATACGAAAAAGGGACCGGTGATATCGCTCAGAGGCACGGGCGCCTGCTGGCGCGCGAGGTCCTGAGGTCGACCCCCCGGTACCCACCAAAAAAAAAAAAAAAAAGATGTATCTTCAAACATAAAATTAGTATACATGTCTGATAGGGATAAAACCATATCATAGTATTTTTGTTTTTTTAAATATATTGTATTTTCTTGAGACACTAGTCAAAGGGAGGAAAATACATGGTATTGAAGTCTTTACAAACAACGTTTTAGTTAAGAATTTTCGTATTACTTTTCTTCAGCATAAATAGAAATGTGTTTTGTTCAGTTCCTTTTGGAGTAATGTATAGGGTAAATGTGCATAAAAGATAAGATTTCTTTTTAAGAGTGTGATGGTTGATTCATTGTACCACTGAGTAAAAGCAGCTTAACTAAATTGGCTCTGCAATTCCACACTCTAGGTTGTAGAAGACCCACCCTAGGTCTGCCCATTGCCCGGATGGTATAAAGGGGAAAGGAAGAAGGACGGGTCTGCTTCTCTTTCTTCGGAGGAACTCTAATCACCTTCACCTTGGATGTCATCTCCTGGTTTCCAGCGCAGACACTTCAGCTTTCTGTTGCAGACCCATCGGCCTCCTCATATGGACTCACACGAGACGCTGCAGTGAGCTCCAGACCTTGGACTGAATCCTTTGGTCTCCAGTGTTCAGACGCCCTCTGCACGCTTCCTCATCCAGCTCTGTGGGTGGGCACTGAAAGCCAATCTCATAAATTCATATATATTTGTATATCGTGTTATATCTGTTTCTCTAGTAAACGCTGACTGATACAAAGAGACAGGACTGTAATATGCTAAGTGATTTCATTTGTGTACATACAGGTGCAGAAATATCCACAATAGAGTCTATTAATGCTTAAAATCCACCTAGAACCACATTGCTGTTTAAAATAGAGGAAAAGAGGAGAGAAAGATTTCTCTATCATTAAAATTTTTCCTCTTCATTTTATTTCCTCTTTGACTTTTGTCTTTTCCACCTCACACGCTCACCTGTGCGTGATCTTGGCTCACCCGTAGTCCACGAGTGACATTCAGATTCACTTCTAGATTTGCCATGGAGTTGGGTTAGTTTCCCTGCCACTGAGTGCACAAAATGCCAGAGACTATTCGGATAAGTGGGAAATAGTAGTTTTGCTTTTAAAGATGTTACCAGGAAAGTGTAAGGTGTGAATTATAGAACTTTAGAAGTTCAAATGAATGCGTACACACCCAATATTACTTAGTTGGAGAGCTGTAGAGCCTTTAAGTTTTTTCAAGCCATGCACTTTTAAACTGGTAACATAAACCAAATTGAAACACATCTTGGACCTACTTTACTGTTTTAAAGAGATGAATGTATGTCCATAAGATGCATAGTTATATATGTAGTTATCAATCTAATGATAATGCTAGCCAAATATCCTAGGATTCAATAGATTGTATTTCATGTGACCCTTCCTCCTAATGCACAGTATGTAGGTTGACTTCTGCCTGACTACAGTGTGTTGAGGATTCTATCAGCTACCTCCTTTAGAACTTCTGGCAATCTCCAGGCAGTGCACATGAATCTGTTCTAGGCATTATTTGTCACCTACAGCAACCATTAGCTCTAGATACCTGCTGTCCTCTTGCCTCATGTCATCACGTGGCCTGCACAATGCCATGTCATCATCTGTTTGCAGTCTAACTTCTTCCAGGCAGCTGTTGCTGGTCCAAATTGCTTCGTTCTCACTTTGGACAGAGAGCTAGTTTTTCAGTTTTCCACACAAATCACCAAGAACAGGTTGTAATGTTTTACAAGATTTCACTGAAGGCTTGGAAACAGTTGAAGAGAAATATATCACAGAGAACTTTATTTTTTTTATTTTTTTATTTTTTGTGGGTACGGGGGGGTCTACCTCAGGACCTTGTGCACCAACAGGCACCCGTGCCACTGAGCGATATCACCGGCCCCTTTTTCGTATGTGGGATCTGGGAGTCGAACTCGGGCCCTTGCGCTTGCAAGGCAGGCGCTTATGCCACTGAGCCATCTCACCGGCCCAATCACAGAGAACTTTAAAAAAAGGATGCTCTGCAGAGCCACTCTCAGCTCAATCCAGCACCAACACAGTTCCTCCTCTCGTCGTGCAGAGGCCAACACTCAGAGTGCTCAGTAAGTATTTTTTGTTGGATTAATGAGTGGAATTAAACACTTGTAGAATCTATGCTTTCAAATGTATCCACAGAGTTTTTGAGCCAAGAGCCTGTCTGCTTCCCATCTGCCAGTGTGCATCAGGATTCAGTTCATCTGCTCCAAGAAGGAGTGACTTTGAAAATGTTTCTGATCTACAAAGTCCCAAGACATGTCTTAGAAGTCAGCAGAAACTAAGAAATTTTCCCTTCCTTATTTGAATATGCAAATTTATTTCAGCAGTATTGTATTAATAGTTTCATTATTCTAATATCTGCTATACACACCACTTATTATTTTCTATACTCTTCTTGATTTTCTTTTTCCTCCCTCTTCTCTCTCCAATTCCCTAACTTTGCCGGCACAGACTTGGAACCCTCCCTGCAAACCACCTGGTTACTTGTTTCCACTCAAGTCCTGTCATTTTCTTCTTGTGCACTCTTTCTTCACGATCAGTCCCTCCTGTCTGTCAACCCCCCAGCTTTTCAGAGGCACCTTTATTCTTTTTGTGTGTGTGTGTGGGCACTGGGGGTCGACCTCAGGACCTCGCGCGCCAGCAGGCGCCCGTGCCGCTGAGCGATATCACCGGCCCCTTTTATCGTATGTGGGTTCTGGGAGTCGAACTTGGGCCCTCGCGCTTGCCGGGCAGGTGCTTACGCCGCTGAGCCATCTCACCGGCCCCAACAACTTTTTAAAATTAGTGTGTTGATTCTCCAGGTGCTCATATTAAGTAGCAAAACATTGTTTTGTTGTGTTTTATTCTATAGTGACAAAAATAAGCATATATGCCCTTTATCCACTCCAGAATGACAATTGTAGTGGTACGTCCTATTATTTATATATATATAAAACTCAGTAACTCTAACTTAAAAAAAAATCTTCAGAAAATACATTCAAATTTCTGAAGTAAAACTTAAGTAACAATTATTAAGAAACATATTCTAAGTACAAAATTTTTCTGCAAAGAAAAATACTTGAAATCATCTCAAATGTTTGATAGAAACTGAATTTTTGTGAATTTTTGAAAAAATCAAATTAATGAAATCACCTGAAATTTGGCATCTACTTAGGAAAACTCTGCCTTCATCCCTTGTGTGTGTGTGTGTGTGCACACGTGTGTGTGCATCTTGTATTGATGTTGTTACTGATGTAGGAGATATCATAAGCAAGTATTCCATGCAAGCCACAGAGACACAAACTGGGAGCATATTGCTGTTTAATCTTTGTGACAAATACTGTTGCAGATGCCAACATAGGTGCAAAATTCTCAAATTATCACCTGGTTTGTTTGCAAGAAGAAAGAGTCATGCTTGCTTAATGGAAATGTTATGGCACTGTGATTCTAACACCTACTATCTGTGCAAGACAAACCCTTAACCTCTTCCATCTGTGTTGCTACCACATTTCATTGAGAAGAATCTATACCAGTTACACAGCTATTAGATTATAGGCAAAAATAAAAAGATCCTGCAGTTCAAAGATCGCAATCTATTTAAAAATTGTTAACTTAGAAACTAAGCATGTGTTTCTGATTCTTTAGGTCATATTTTTGTTGAATTTCTAACTACCCACAAGTGAATTAGTGAGGAATTTAAACAAGAGTAAAAATAACATTGCCATGTTACTTTTGTTACACGAATGCATTCTGCTTAGTGCTCCTAAATACAGTGGTGATGGTTAATCAGTTATCTCTAATACTATTTGAGAGTCCTATCTTCTCAAGGTCAAAATATTACTTGTTGTCATTTACTTGTATGTCATTGTTACTGTGAGCCATTAATAATCACACAAGACAAAGAAATACAGTGCATTTAGGTGTTTGAAAATCTTATGCATTATTTAGTATCCAATTGTATCAATTTGAGGGAATATTGCCAAGGGACACATACGTATTGGTTGCTCCAATAGCTGCTGTTATTAGAAACAAAATGGCAAATTTATTTCACGTCAGTAAAAAACTGTGAATTGCTACAAGAAATAGTCTCTGGGTTAAAACGATATTATATTTACCATGGAAAATGTCTTTCCAAATTGCTGGGAGCAGGAGAATTTGGTTTTTGAAACTCCATATAACTGTATGGTGGCTGGCTGACTACCAGCAAGCCGTCCCCTAAGAGCTATAGCGTTGATGTTGCTTTCTATCTCCTGACCCCCGTGACACTTCCTCACCCATTCTTTAAAAATCCAGTTCGAAGGCCAACAGAGGCCTCCATCCCTCTCATGGAAACCCCTCTATATTCTCTAAGCTCAGGTTGTCTATGGTTTGCCCTTGCATTTCCTCACTTTTAGAAAAATCTTTCTAGTGCTCCATTTCATGCAAGCTCCACCCCTTGCTCTATTTTCTTTCTTATCTCTTCAACTGACTATGCAGGACTGAAACAACCTAGACATTGGCCGGGTGTGGTGGTCCCAGGATTTGAGACAGTAAATAAGGCAGGAAGGATGGCAAGTTTGAGTCCCACCTGGACAACTTAGTGAGACCCTGTCTCAAAAACAGAACAGAACAGAACAGAACAGAAAAAAGCAAAACAATGGCTGGAGATGCAGCTGAATGTAAAGGTTTTGGGCTCAACTCTACAGAGTCCCTTCACTTGAGGAAAGATCTCAAGTTCAGGGAGACCCTGGGCAACTTAGAGACTTAACGAAACCCTGTCTCAAAACTAAAAATTAAAAGTCGGCTGAGGAAAGTGGTCAATAGGAAAGAGAGACTGGAATAGGGAAAAGAAAGAAGGGAAAGGGAAAAAAAATTGTATATATATATAAGATGGTTAAGATAGATACACTACCAATTTTACTTAGTTCATTGAAGAGTAAGGTTTGAGCCAATAATGTTTGGACATAGAATGCTAATGTCTGGTATCCTGAATAACTAACTTAAAGATAATAATACGTAATGCATTGACCATTGTTACCCTCATATTATGTTGTTTTGAAAATTTGTTCTTTTTTTTTGATTTGTTTTGTTTTTTCTTCTCTTTAAAATAAAAAAATAGATAAATAAAAATCAGCTGAGGATTTAGACCAGTGTGAAGGACCTGGTTTCAATCCTTAGTACCAAAACCAAAACTACAATTAATAAAACAAAGACCTAGACGTTTACATATGCAGCGACCAACATTTGACAGTCCACTCGTATTTCAGAATCTAATTTCTGTCAACCAAGGCACACATAAATTCACTAGTTCATTGGCATGATGTTTATATTATGATTTGCACATTAAATGACTTTAAGTTCTTTATTTTGAATACTTTGTTATAAAACTGTCACATTAACAGTGAAATGCTTTTTATCTTTTTATTTATTTTTTTTCTTTTTCTTTTGTGGTCCTGGGGACTGAATCCAGGGCCCGGTGCACAGAATCTATACATCAGAGCTACACTCCAAGCCCCTTTTTTCTCTTTCTTTCTTTCTTTCTTTCTTTTCTTTCTTTCTTTCTTTCTTTCTTTCTTTCTTTCTTTCTTTCTTTCTTTCTTTCTTTCTTTCTTTCTTTCTTTCTTTCTTCTTCTTGTCTTTTGATCCTTTTTCATTACTACCGCTGTTGTATGCATAACATACATAGGCACATTTCCTAAATTACTCAGTGGATTAGACATGGGGAAGGTTTTCGAGTAGAGAAGAGAATAGAAATTCTGATCACACCAAACAGGGGTTTGGAGCCTTGAATTTTCTTTCTTTCTTTTTTTTTTTGTGGATACCGGGGGTCAAACTCAGGACCTTGCGCGCCCGCAGGCGCCTGTGCCATTGAGCTATCTCACCGGCCTGCCTTGAATTTTCTATGAGGCTCTTGAACCACTATTTTGAAAAAGAGTGGATTACTTTATGCCAGCAGTTTTAAGTATTTTTGCTTCAGACTTGTCTAATATTACATTTTCCGTTGCATTGATTTTGTAAATTAATCCCTGTGGAGCTATCTTTTCCAAAGGTTGTGTGCCATCTTTTTCAAGCATGGATTAATGCCTTGAATTTGCCCTTTGATGTTAATAATTAAAAAAGAGTAAAAGCTCCTTGTGGATTTTTCCTTCAGTGTAAGTTCAGCTACCTGATAAAATTTATACAAACGATAAAGACTGGTTGAAGGGTGTGTTTCATTTTGCACTGACTGGAACAATGCTACGTTTCTGTGTTCTCTGGAATTATTAGGCTTTCTAGAGACAATGTTTTGATTTTCGGTGATAACTTACATGGCAGCATATTTGGTTTCATTCAGTTTTGAAATACATATTGGACATAAATATTTTGAATGTTTCTATATATTAACCAAAATAAATAATGTAGCTTTAAAATTTTTTTTATCTTATCTTAATTTTGCATTGGTGGGGATTGAACCTGGGGCCTTGTCCATGGTAAGCATGTGTCCTGCCACTGAGCTGTGTCCCCCAGCTTCAAAGTTATTTTCAAAAGTCCCTGCAGTGCATTAGGGAATATAGAATAATTGCAAATAACTGTATTAATATTGAAACACAGAAAATGTACTAAAAATGGTAAAATATATTGCAGGAGCACAGGAAGGATACTTTTTTATTGTTATTTTATTTCCTTTCACATGCGTAGCCCTGAAGTGTTTAGTAATTGATTTAGAAGATAACCTTTTCAAACTTTGCTCAGCAACCACGTGCTTATTTTCAAAATATTTTTGCATCTTATGTATAAATTCTATGCTTCTGATTTGAGAGACACAATTGTTACTTTTACTTTGTTTTAGCCAGTAGTGCAAACAATAGAAAATCCTGGAGACAGTATATTAATCTTTAAAAGAGAATATTCTAATATGTGAGCTTAATCAACATAAATTATTGTGAATTTGTGACAGTAGAACTAATTAGTGTAAATTATTTCAGCCCACTGAAAAATAGTGAGACTATTGTTGATAAAATGCTGAGACATTTGTTTAATTTCAGAAAAATAATTGGGAAAAAAATCGAAAAACCGCTACAGCTACCAGGAAGTAACAAAAACTTTAAAAATGTGTTGGAGGTTCACAGTAGTCCTAGAAGTTTTCCAGAACAGATTTGAGGTACAGCAGTCTGGTTGTAGGATGGGCTAGTGGATGAGTGGGTAATTTTATTGAGAAAGTCCATCATCTTCCTTAGAATCTGGGTGGGGGGCGGTGGGGGACTGATGGAGATGGGGACACTACCCTTAGGACATGCTATAATCGTAGCTTGAGATCATTAATTTAATGGGTTTAGTTTCTAAATAACATAATTTCTTATCATTAGTTTCTTGAGAGTTTTCTCACTGGCCTGAACAAATGCTGAAATTACTTGCAAAGGCATTAACTGAGAAAGATTTTTTATTATAACATAGTGTAATTATCCCTCAGTATCCCTAGGGGATCAATTCTAGGGACCCGGAAAATCCAGGGATGCTCAAGTCCCTTATATAAAATGGAAGATATTTACGTATAAACTGTGTACATTCTCCTTTATGCTTTAAATCATCTGTAGATTCCCTATAACATGTAAAATGTATAAATTTCATGTAATTGTTATACTATATTGCTAGAAAGTAATGACAGGAAAAAAAATCGGTACGTGTTCAGTAAAGACATAATTAAAACCTTATATTTTTCTATGTGAAGCTCGTTAAATCCAGAGATACAGAATCTGTAGAGAGAGAGGGCCAACTGCATTTTCTGTTCATTGTTTTTTTTTTTTTCTATTCATTCTTAAAATGTGTGTTTTTAATATGTATGCTATACTGGACTTTAACATGATCTCTGGTAAGTATGATTCAAATCTCCTTTTAAAAGAATACCAGTCATACTGTATTAAGAACCAGCTCTATCACCTTTCTACCTTAATTACCTCTTTAAAGGCATTGTCTGCAAAATGCAAACACACCACGAGTTAGATGTCTGTGTTTGGGGCAGGGGATAAAACTAATTCCAGTACAGGGAATTATAAGGATTTAGAGTTGTTGAAAAATGAGAAACTCTTAAAAAATAACCTGAATAACTAGTGGAATAGCACATGCTATGCAAAGTCTTGGTCTAATGGTTACTGTGTCAGTATTAGGAATATTAGACACTGCTTGTTTTAGGAATCTGGGAATCATCTTTACTCTTCCAATATGTCATCAACTGTCTGGGTGAATGAGATTTGTTCTCCCTCCTAAATATCTCTGTCCATTGCGTCAACTTTTCTCAGTCTCAGTATGAATATATTATGTGTCACTTGGTTAGATTATTATGGAAAGGTCATAATTAGAATTTCTACCATTCTCCCAATTTTAACCCCTTCCAATTAATCGCCACTTTAGTACATAGGGTGAATGTGCATAAATACTTTAGTGACTTTCTGTGGACCACAGGATTGAGTCAATTTTGCTTTGTGATATCATATAACTCCTGCCTTATTTGTCTGTACCCTTGTACTCTGTCTCCTTCTCTCTCTTGTCTTTTCTTACCCACCTTTAATCCTCTGTGCTTCAGCCAGATCAAACTCGCATTTCCTGTCTTGGCTCTCATACACTACACAAGCTGATATTTTAACCTGGGATCTTTTCTGCCTAGAATTTTGTTCATACTTAAATTCTCAGTTCAGCTATCATTTTTGACAGAAAACTTTTATTGACCTCCAAATCGAGGAGAGATGCTCTTTTAAAGTGTAACAGAAAACTTTCTTTTCCTTTTTGGTATTTAGTTAATCCATATTTCTCCCATGATAACCTTCTCTCATAACATTGGACTTAGTTTTTTTTTTTTTTTTTTTTTTTGCCAGTATATGTCTTCTAAAATGTAAGCTCCTCAAGAAATAGGAATCTGTCTTGCTCATGGTTTTAACCTGAGCATACTAGTGTTAAGCATGAGGCACGGTGGACATTCAACAGGACTGGAGTGATTGAGTGAGTTACCTGATGATGGAATAACCTTTCATATATCTCAATTTTTATTAGGGAAAATTGGCAGGGTAATTATTCCCCACATTGTAAGTTTTTTGTTATATTTCTTTTGTTGTCTCTTATTATTTTCAGCTTCTGCTTCTATACTTAGGAGTTTTCTGCATTTTGATCTCAGGAATCAGGTCACCACTTGCATTTTTATTCACCTTGCACAACACAAAGAGGAGTCTGAAAGGTGCTGATATGTTGTACAAACTGACTGCGCGGATGAATTGAAAACTGAAGTAAGTGACCGCATTAAGGAGGAGAGGGGAGGGAAGGGCAGCACATGACACAGTGAGGGCTGCAGGGCAACCCCAGCCACTGCCGTGGAGCTGCTGACAGCGGCGCTGTGGCTATCATGACCAGAGTGCTGTGATTGCTTTGCAGTCGCTGCACCCTGTGCCACCGAGTTTATATGTGCTTTTTAAGAGAAGAAATGTCCACCCAAATATCAATGCTGTGAATTGTACGTGTCAATGAATTAAACTTTACTCTCCAAACAATGACAGTGAAATGCGATTGAAAATGAGTGAAGCATGAAAAAGGGGCCTCAGATATAAAACACTCCCAGAAGAAAGAATGCCTGCGTGATGACTGTGCCAAAAATGTTATCATTTCCAAATAGATGCTATCAGTCTCACTAGGAATTACAGCCAAGTTTGTAAACATTTAGTCATATAGTAAATGTCAAAATAACATCATCCTTTAATTTACATAGAAGCTTTGGCTCTATCAGTACAGTATAAGGAATTCTCAGTCTTTGTTCGTTATGTTTCATGTGTACTCTGTTCTTTAAAAACACTTATATTACTATTGTATTCCTTAAATACACATGTCGAACATGTAAAGTCTTCTGTGAACTGTGACAGTTGTAGAAAACCATGTCGCTTCAGTGAGTGTATAGAAACTTCTTGTTGTCTCACAGAGGAAACTACAATAAAGGCGGACTCAACGCCAGTGCTGGAATTTCACTCCTGGACATAAACACAGTGTGGATGACTAGATGGTATGTTTGCCCAGCTAAAGTAATAGGCCAACAGTCTGAATTTTTCTCCAAGAATTTCAAGAGAAATAGGTTTAAGCTATCCTCTGTCTATTAATTTCTGAACTGTTTTAAAATCAGTAATCAGTCCAATCAATCCAACGATCTATCATCCATCTATTTGTTGGGTAATCACCTTGATGTCTAGGACTGTACTGGGGAATGGAGATTTGAAAGCAAATATTCTAGATATTATTCTTGCTTTGAATTTGTTCATAGTCTGTTGGAATTCTCGTAGTTTTTCTCTCTAATGTTCTCTTTTGAAAATGTAAACATTATTACGATAATTCCATACAAAATCTTTAGTGTTTTCTTTCCCTTTATACCTAGAATAACTAAACTTAGAAACCCCTGGTTTACAAGATTCTGCGTGGCCTGGTGTGGACTTCTGGTCTCTCCATCATACTTGGTGTATTATTCTTTCCGATCTTCATGTGCTTTCTTCTTTCTAATGATGTCATTCTGTGTTTGTTCTTTTTTTCAGTTTTTATTTCTTATTAGTATTCACTTACAGTACATAATGATTACTTTCCTCATGGGGAGTTGGTGCATGTCCATAACACATCTTAATTCTTTTCATCCCTTTTCCTTCCCTCCCTCCCCAGCACTTCATCTTGGTCTCCTTCCTTTTTGCAAAAGATCTATCTACCTTTTTCCTATATCTATCTTTTATTTTGCTCTTTTTTTAAATTATATCCCCACCAACAGATGAATGGATAAATAATATGTGCTATTTATACATAATGGAGTATTACTCTGCCATAAAGAAGGATAAAATTGAGTTATTTGTAGGAAAATGGATCACCTTTAGACCATTCTGTGTTCTTCCCTTAGTAATGCTCTCCTTGACCATCATATCCAAACTTCTCCCCACCCCTCAACCTAAAGTTAGTCTCCATTCCCTTAGTCCACTCAACATCCTTCATGGACCTTATCACTCTGTGGCATTTGTTTATTTTAAGAATATCCACATGGGATGTGTTTCATCAGTGAAAAGACTAACTACTAACTGCTGTATTCATATCATTTAAAAATAAATGGCGATAAGCATGTGTTTACATGAATGAATAGTGAACTTCTAGAAAGGCTTTAGCTGTTCAGCATATGGTGCTATTGTCTCCACATAATTTCTGCAAAATACAAGCAGTGGGGAAGGCCAATGAACATTTTTTTGTAAATTTTTTTAAGCGGGAACAGTAGTGCACACCTGTAATCCCAGCACTTGAGAGGATGAGGCAGGAGGATCACAAGATCAAGTCCTGGACAGTTTTGCAAGACCCTGTCTCAAAAGAAAACAAAACGAAATAAAACAAAATAAAAAAACAGAGGACCTAGCTCAGTGAAAGCCCCAGACTCAATCTCTGGTATTACAAAAACAAAAACGTGTTGTTTTCCCATTGAACACTTGCTCGTAACGTAATTTGGCGCTAAGAAGCAATGTGGAAATTCTTGTCAAATGAGGCCTCTGTACCGAAAGAGCTGTGCAGCGTGCTGGCTTTTTCCAATGAACTTCTGCATCAGATAGTCTTTAATGTTCTTTTCCTGAAAATAGATATACGCTTTGAAATGTGGCCATAAAATCAATTTTTACAGAAACAACATTAACTTTGAAAGAACAGAAAGCTTCAGTAAATAAATCTTACAATATTGTTTTCTAAATAAAAATATGTAGATATTTAGAAAGCTGCGATTTCATGTAAGGACTAGTTACAATGGCGTGTCTCTATAATAGGTATATGTGTTATAGAATAAAAGTGGCACTTCCGGTTATCTTAAAAATATGGCTGGATTTCAAATGCTACAAAGCTTTACTACAGTGTGCCAAGAAAGACAGCCAATTTCAAAAATTATTTTGATCTAAATGCACACAAATGTTAGGCACTGCATTGCACATTGTTTAAACTGCTTCAACTGCCGTGGTCTTGTTTTACAGGCTGCACTTGCAAATACTAAGGGTGCATAGTGAGTGTTTATCATCTACCAATTTCCTTGAGAGACAGTACTCAATATGATAAATTACCTTCCTGGTAGAAAATCCATTCCAGAAAAGCCCTCTGAAGTGAATACTTGTTAAATTAGAAGATCTTTAAAATGAATACATTTTATAATGAGAAAAAGAAATTGAAAGATGGCACACTGCAACGGAATGCCTAATATTCATAGAAAAACCTTGCAATCTGGTAATATATGAAATTGTAAAATTTATCTATTTAGCCATGTCTCCTTAAAGAGAAAAAAAGCTGAAGTAACAGTCTAGGTGATGAGATGCAACATGAAGTCACAAATGTCATGCTCAGGATATGTTTTTGCTGTATGTAATTATGGTACTGAAATGTACAGTGATGCACACAGGTTTTTAGATAATTTCAAAAATCTGCTATTGTGAACTGAGATCATGGAAGGCGTTCATTCTTGGATGAGAAGTTTTCTATTGTACCATTGAGCAATGTTTGCTATGAATGTTTACACTTTCTGTCTGCCCTTTGAGTTTCTCAGAGCAGCCTTTAAACTTGCTTTCTGCCTATTGTTTTCAGAACTGTTTTAAAATCAGTAAACATGTATACATACATATGTACATATATATGTGTGTGTGAGAGAGACAGAGAGAGAGATTACTGTCCTGGGTAATGGAGATTTAAAAACAACAAAGATTCAAGATATTGTTCTTGCTTTGAAGTTTTCTTCATAAATACAAATTCTTCTGCATGAAATAGAGAAAACAAATTGCTTCCATGTAAATTTCTCTCATTTCATTCCTATCCCTCCCTGCCTCAGGGAAATATCCCCTTGATAAGTTACTGTAAGGTGACTCGGTGACTTTTCTCAAGTTGCACGCAGCAGAGTTTTTCTGAAGGAAGAGGCTCCTGGACCGCTGAAATAATGGAAACTCCCTTAACTTGAAATTATGACATAGAAGCACTCGGGACAGATGAGTGGGCAGCCTGGAAACTGTGCCAGGCACTGGAGTGAGGTAGCAGGTGCACCTGGACAGCCTCCTCTCTGAGCTGTTCCTGCGATTCTTAGCCAGGAACACATCTGTGAGGCATCACGAGTCTGCCGGGGGATTAAAACATTCATTTACACTCATCAAAGGTCTGAGGAAACCATCTGAAGTGTGATAGACCTTTGTAGCTTTTACAAGGAGGCCTTTTCGAAAAGAAAAAGTCCTGTATTGTGAAGTCTAGCTTTAAATTTAAACTAAGAGAGACATTTCTTATTTTAGGACCAGAAGAGTAGAGGGAATTTTAAAAAGTGAAAGAAAAAAAAAAGTAACATTTTTGTATGAGATAATAAAATAGGTGTTAGAAAATTATCAGTATGCGAAATCCTTTTAGTGTTCCGGGGCACTTGACCCCTGAGCTACACCCCAGCTTTTTGTGTTGAGTGTTTTGAGGCAGGGTCTCTCTAAGTTGCTCAGGCTGGCTGTGAGCTCACATTCTCCTGGCCGAGTCTCCCAAGAACCTGGGATTACAGGCACATGCTGCAGTGCCTGGCTCATGTTGTTATTCATATGCATTTCTCATATATATATATATATATATATATATATATATATATGCACATATATACATACATCTGTATCCTAAAATAGCACAGAGATACTATACACAAATGAATATAATTATGTAAGGAATACCTACCTACACAGTGTTTTTATATTTTTCTTTAAATACATAAGGTAATATGGTGTAAATAATTTTACTTTGCCAGACTGCAAAAACTGAGGTTTAGAGGATTTGTTTTCCAAAAATGCTGCAGTAATTGCATGCAGTATTTCCAGTTCTAAGTCAACAGAACACATAGTAATTTTTGATGCTAAAAAGAATTTATTTTAAATGTTAGAAATTTCAAGTAGCACGTTGAATCAAAATAATTACATGAGGAATATAATTTAGTATTAGTTGTGCAGTGTTGGTAAAACAGAAATACTTAAAAATGAACTGAGATGACATGGCTTTTGATAAGACGTGAAGGGATTTACTGTGTTATTGGGATTAGATAGATAAACAACTGGTAAGTTCCTAGTTAATATCTGTATGTTAGAAATGCAAGAATGGACAAGCAGAAGTGGAAGTTACCCGCCCCAAGGGGAAGCCATAGTCCTCTGCTCAATTTCTAGACAAGAACCAACTACCAGACCTCATTCTCAGAATACAGGGACTAAAGAGCCATGACTGCTTGACCTCGTTAGCAGAGGAACCCATGGCTATTTATTTTGGTAGCCATAAACTGCAATAAGGGAAGTACTAGAGTTTTAGAGGATTCCTGGGTACAGAATGAGCTGACACTGACATCTGACCTTAGAATAAGAGTGAGAAGTGAGGAGAAGGCTCTTGAAACTGTCCTCGTTCCTCAAAATTTTAAATCAAAAAGCCAGAAATATGGGGTTAGTTCTGCAGGGCAGTTTATATCCTTCATGTCCCCTGTGGGATTAGACAGGTAGGCTCTGGCTGAAACCGCTTTCTTGTACCTTTTTCCCTTTTCTCTAGTCACTTCCAGTTCTCCCTTTTGCCTGAGAACACTTTCCCAAAACAACATTTGAATGGTAGTTCTCACCTAGGCTCTGCTCTAGGCAAACAGAACCACAACATTTGAAATAGAACCCTCTACTCTCTACCTTTTCTTTCTTCCTATCTTTAAGACATTTTGTTTTATATTTTAATCTCAAAACTATTTAACGTCATATTTTCCAATAGCAATTTACAAACATATCTAAATGGATCATCCCCATGTTCAGTTAGATTGTAAGTTATTTTAGTAAATTCTAAGTTATCTTTTCATTTTGTTGTTCTTTAGTAAGTTTGCTGACTTTTTCCTACACGGGTAATTCACTTGCTCAATTTAACATTTATGTACATTTCTGTTGCTATTGTATATGTAGACTCAATTAGGATAAATAAATATTTTGAATTGAGCAAAAAAGTAAGAATTTGGCATTTACAAGATGTCTTAGTTACTTTCTCATTGCTGAGACATAAAACCCAAACCCATAACTTAGAGGAGGCAAGGTTTAATTTGGCTCACAGTTTGTAGAGGTTTCAATCCATAGTTGGCTGGCTCCAAGGCAGGGCGGCACGGCAGAGGAGGTTTGCTCATGGCATAGCAGGCAGGAAGCAGAAAGAGATCAAGGGAGGTATGTGGTAGAGGTACATCCAGGCCACTCCCCCCGTGACCCACCTCCTCTGACCAGGCTTCATCTCCCAACATCACATTTATCTGTAAACTCATATGTGGATTAGTGTTGATGGATTAGTTCACTGATGAGTATCATGAACCCATGATCTAATCACCTCCTGAAAGATGCACCTATACGCACATGAGAATTTGGGGATACATCTAGATATAAATCATAACACATGACTATAAATTTAACTTTAGTTTTATGCTTGAATTATTTTCCCATGTTTACAAGATGAGTTCTTCTCTGTTAATATTGGTAATCTATGTCTTGAGTATTCCAGTCTTACAGCTTCAATTTCCCTCTTACTTGAAACATAGCGTGTTCTGAATTGCTCCCTACTGGTTAACAGTCATTTTATAAATGGAACAGTATAATCTTTAAGTATCCCAAGATGCCATCAATCTAAAGAATTTCAGTCTTTTGCTCATATAAGCTTTTGAAGCTCAGGGTAAGGTGGTGGGCATATTTTACTATACTTAGTAAATCATAAAACCCTTATAATTTTGGGGATTGAATAGATTTTGAAATCATTGTAGTTTTTATAGCAATATTATCTTACATAAAGATCTCCCCTTTTCACTTAAACTAATTGATTGAATTATTTCACTATGTATTTTATAGTAGCCTTTAAAATACAGTGCGGTGGGCCGGTGAGACGGCTCAGCGGCTTAAGCGCCTGCCTTGCAAGCGCGAAGGCCCGAGTTCGACTCCCGGAACCCACATACGAAAAAGGGGCCGGTGATATCGCTCAGTGGCACGGGCGCCTGCTGGCGCGCGAGGTCCTGAGGTCGTCCCCCCGGTACCCACAAAAAAAAAAAAAAAAAAAAATACAGTGAGGTTACTTCTAAGCATAGTACTTTAAATCAAGATGTTGACACATACTAAGAGAAAGCAGACACTTTGAGTTTATCTCAAGTTGCCATGCATTTTATAAAGCCTAAAGATTTAAAAACTTGAAACAATATTGCTTGTTGGAGGTTTGGAGGCAACAAGATTAAGAACAAGACAATTTAGTGTTTTTAGAGGTACATAAAACTATGAAGTCCAACAGAGGGAACATTTGAAGGAATTATTTGTCCCACAATTTTGTTCTTGTCTAGAAATGTAACCTGGGATGTGAGTAACACTATCTGTAAAGAGAATTGGTTTGGTCAATATTACACTAATAACAGGATAAATTGCTACTGTGTTTTTATTTACACACTCTTCCCTACAACCCCATATGTGTGCTCATTTGAGCCACAAAATCATGGTTGCCAAGCCAGTAAATGGAAACTGTACATGGTTGACTTTGAAATCACAGTGAATGGGCAAAATTAAGAGTTTTGGGAGAATATTTTCTGAGGTAGTTATTCCCATATTAAAAATGACTCAACATCTGGGCTGAGGTTTAGAGGTGAGAATGACAGGAAGCCAGAGTAGACATTGGTGAATGAAGAAATCTTGTGCTCTGATCCCTCACCTCCTCAGTTTAGCATCCAAGTTCAGGACAATAAAACATTAGGCAAGCATGGGTATCTGAAAGTATAAACACCCTGACCTCTCCAAATGTGTCTATTTAATCTAGATAAATGCAGCCTTGTGGATTCTCCTTGTGCCACTCTGGCAGGGGAGCAAGAAAAAAAGACATGTTTATTGGGGTTGGATGTAAGATAATTACATAGTCTACTTTGCTCTGGAGAGTCCTGATTTGCATATGCTGTTCTGTATACTTTATGTCTGATAACATGTCCCAGCTTTGGATAGTGAGCTACATGAATCATTCTAACTCTAAGAGGGAGGCTGTGGTCTGAATGTGATTTGTACCTGCCAAAGCTCATGTGGCACATTGATTCCCCAATGCAATTGTAGCGAGGCAGTGCAGGAGTTACAGGAGGTAATTAGGCGATGCGGGCATGACTTTCAGAAAAGAAGGGAGTAAAGCCCACCTGAAATGTGGGGTTAGTTCTCACAAGACCAAATTGCTATAAAAAGATCAGCCTGACTCCTCTCTACTCTTTTACTTCCTTTCTTGCCATGTGAGTTCTTCCACACATGTCACTTGCTTCTCGCACACACTCCTGCCATGATACCATCCATCCTTGGCAATGCCATGCTGTTTGGACTTTCCAGCCACCAGAATCATGAGCCAAATAAATCTCTTTTTTTGCACATTACTCAGCATCAGGTACTCTGTTAGAGTACCACAAAATAAACTAAGACATGGGATTTAAAGTAACCTTACCAAGTTTCCCATAGTACTCTAGTGGGGTAAGAATGTGGCTGCATCGTGTTCTGTTCCACGTAATTTAAAAAGATGCAGAAAGTAACAGAATTTCAGGAACCTTGATGAATGGATGGGTTCCTACGTGTGTATATAATAATTTGCATTTTGGTAGATACCAGTGGCTGCAGAGTAAGTAATATGCCAAATATTATGACCCTACTCAGTAATGTCACTCAGTCATGGTGAAATACTAGAGTACAAAGAGCTATAGATGGCACCAGCATAAACTGAATGTACTAACCCTGAAATGACTACGTTGAACTAACACTGAATAAGATTATGTTTTTGGCCATCACTTGGAATGGAAATTTGAGAAAAAAAATTCAGTTATAATAAGAAAAAACAAAGACATGTAGATTGAGAAATGTGCACCTACTGTAAGTGATATTCCAATGATTCTCTGAGGAGTTTGAACATGTCCAGATCCTCAGGAAAACTTCAGTGGCAATAAGTATCTTGGTTATGGGGTCTGAGTTTACCATTCCTGCTTTAATGGGTTCTTGGTTATTACCAGCATTTTAACCTAAGAAAAGAAATTTGCTACTAAAATAACAATATTAGAGAAATTTTTATTTTTCAAATTTTCTCACAGCCCCAAAGTGACCCAAAGTCTCCTTCTATTTTCAAGAAATACCCAGAATATAATAATTTCTTACAATCTGAAAAGTTAGTCACCATATTCAAAGCCACTGCCATTTCTTACTATTGCAGTAACCTCCCAACTGGTCCTCTTTGCTATTCTGGTTGCCCTATAATCTTTTCTCAACATAGCAGCCTGAATCATACTTTTAAATAGACGAATCAGGCTACTTCTGTGCTCGTGACTCTTCAGTTATGTCTCGTCACATAGGCACTACACAACTTGCCTCATCTAGCACCTCCTATCAAAAGCCCTATGTGAGCTGTTAACTCTACCTGTTCTCTCTGGTATCATGCCTCTCCACTCTTCTTTTGCTCTTCTTGCTTTATTCGTCTTTAGGGCATCATTGCTGTTTGCACAAACATACTAATCATGCTTCTATTTCAGGAATTTTTCATCTTCTGTCCCCTATGATCACCTTTTCCCCAAAGAAGGCACTGAAAATTAAGTTTAATGCTAGACCAAATGATTTTTAATGAACATTTTTTTCCAATTTAATTTCTGTAATTTTAAGAAATTTTTGCTCTGAAATAAATGGAATTGAACCAGATGTGTTCTTAAAATGCAGCAAAGGGTGAAAGTCATCATCTCTGCTATGGTACTAAAGCATCAATTTCTAAATATGCCTGTTTTTGTCTCTTGATAGGGAAAATTCCGGACCATAGTTGTATTGACATTGTAAGTTACAGAGAAGGTACACATAGCACTCTTCAACTAGCAATATTTGTAGAACAAAGATATTACTCGTATCAAATACCATGTAGCAAGAAGTAAACTACATTGTAAATGTTTACCAACTTGAAATTTTCACCCTAATAAAATCAAAGAACACTGACTTGTGCTCATTTCATGAAATCATCTCTCACACACTTAGGTGCTCCTTATAACTCTTTAAATCATGGCAAAAGATTATTGTGCAAAAATGTTAAGCACTGTATGATAGTTCTAGAAATATATGCTTGAATGTAACTCATCAAGAGATCTAAGTTATAAGAGTCCAGTTAGATTTTGAGGACTGAGTTAAATCACTTTCCTCACATGGTTAGCAGCCACTAAGATGGCTTCAATAATTCTCACCTCCTGGGATTAGTTCTCCTTAGAAATCCTGGGTGAAAGAAGAGCTTAACTTGACTGGTTCAGATGAATAGGACGCAAAGAGAAATGCTGGGTAGTCAGTACTGACATTGGTTATAATTATTTATAAAACTTTTGGCTTCTAACTTGGGTTTTCTCTCTCTCTCTCTCTTTATTATATTTTTTTTTCTGTGGGAAGTTAGATTTTGCATCCTGAGAGTAACCTGTGAAGTCTCACATGACTGAGCTTTGAGGTAGATTTGAGCCCAGCCAAGACCTTTTTGTTGTGACATTGGACACAAATCCGAGATGAAGACCCATGTGAATGGATCTAGAAGTGTTTCTTTCTCAGTTGACCTTAGAAGTGACAGTGATTGTCTGGCTGCTATAGCAAGAGACCATCATATTGGTGACTTATGAACTTGGAAATTGGAAATTGGTGACTTATGAACAGTGGAAATTTATTTCTCACAGGTCTGGAGGCTGAATGCCCAAGATACGTGTGCCAGCATGGTTGATTTCTGGTAAGGGTCTTCTTCTAATTTGCAGACTATCCACTTCTTGTTCTCTTGTCACACAGAGGACTAGGGAGTGGAGAAGCAGGCACTCTGTCATTCTTATGACACTTTTTAAATAATATTACTATACCCCTAGGATGATTGTAAAATGCATGTAGTGCCAACATGTACTAATAAAAGTAAATGAAAAAATCATATTCTTCTTGGGGAATTGATAATATAAATATTGCATTAATTCTTATAAGGGCACTAATCCCATACATCAGGGCTACACCCTTATGACCTCATGGAATGCTAATATGTCATAAAGCCATCACATCCTATAACTATCACATTGGTGAGTATAGATGCAACACAAAAGTGTTGGGGATGTGAGCATTCAGTCCATAACAATATCCTGGGATGCCACATGATTACAGACTCATGAAGGGTGCAGGGGCACGAACACCCAGCTGAGACATTTTTGTATCTGTAGCCCTCAGAAACTGTGAGCTAATAAATGCTTATTGTTCTCATATCTATGATTATCCTATCTAAACATCATTGATCACTATGAAGTTCTTTCCTCTGTCCCTTAAATCTATAATTGGGCTTGCTATATAGGAATTGGCATTCTCAGTAGTCAGAGAGAAAAAAAAATAGTGACTTTCAGAAGAAATGAGACTTTACATTGTGATATATCTGATAAATAGCCAAATTGACAAGCAAAAATTTTAATATATGTTAATTTTATCCTAAAGTATCTAGTTTTTTAAAAAGCAAATTTATGAAATAAATCCAAACTGTAGTCTGAAGTGATGAAATTAGCACAAGTCAGAGTGACCACTGTAACCCGCTCACAAAAAGATCACCTAGAAAAGATTTAGTAAGTGTAGACTGAGCTGGCTCAAAAGGACAGCAGTAGACAGGGCAGTCGGGAGGCAGCAGCTTTCATCTTCATGACTGCTGTCTTTACATTTCCAGCTTACACCAGTGGCCTTTGAAATAACATATTTTGATGTATTTGGTCCATCCACATTGCTACCATTTTAATTGGTCAAAATCCTTTGATATCAGTCCTCACTCATGGCCTTGCTATATTATGGTTCTGGTATCAGGAACCTCCAGCATCACTGATCTTTTTATTTGCACAAAAGGAGAATTCTTTCAACATTATTTATATAACTAATACCTCCATGGCTCAAAGTAGCAGCCTGAAGCCCCAGCCTTCCTCCAATTTTTTATAACCTTCATATAACACAGGAACTCCAGTATTTTCTTCTTATAGTTAAACTTTCTCATTGCTAACAGCTTGAAATGTTTCAAGGTGCCTTTTATATAGATATATGCAGACAAATATGTGTGCTCGTACATGCAAATGTAATTTTTTTTCTGAGCTGTAAGCACTATAATAATATGTAGGAGTTAATATAGTAATATAAAAATCACAATGTTTTTTCTTATGTTAAAATGTACCTAAGCAGTACCTTTACTGTAGACTAAAATTAATCAATTCTGTTTTGCGTCCCTTTATAAATTGATGCTACATTTAAGCTGGATTGTTAATTTGATTGTTTTGAGAGCTACTGAAAGGATTAGTAAAGCACAATTCTGGGTGTATCTGGGTGGATAATGGAGGCGTGACCTTGGGTACTATATCCTTTCCCTGATCTTCTATGGACCTGTTCCCCTGTTCTGCTTCTCAATCACCATGAGGTAAGCAGATCTGTTCCACAACACCGTTTTGCCTTGGCACCAGATGATCATAAATGAAATCTCTGATATCATGAGCTAAATTAAACCTCTTCTTTACGTCTTGTGTTTAGTCTTTTGTTGCAACAATAGGAAAGCTGACTGGTACAGAAAGATGGTGTTAGAGAAGCAGGGTCATTGCTGTGACTCTGCATGACCATGTGGTTCAGAAGTCTTTGGAACTGGTTTGCAGGAAGAGTCTAGAAAGGTTTGGCTAGAGAAGCTCTAGAATGCTGTAAGTGCAGCCTGATGGGTGATTCTGATCAGAGATCAAAAGACCTGAATGCTGTGAAGAATGCAGACAGGAAAGAACAGGCTCAGGAGTTGCACTTGGGAATGAGGATGCTGATGAGAATTAGACTAGGGACCATGCCTGTTATATTATGATAAAGAACTTATCTACATTTTATCCATATTGTAAGACTTTACATGAGGATGAATTTTAAGGCAGTCCCAAGTTCAGTCTGTGCCATGAGTACTACTGAATGATTTTAGCCAGATCTACAATAAGAATCAGGAGCAAAAAGAAGAACTGAAAGACTCAAAAATTTGGAGATTGACCAGAAAAGTACATGTAAAGGTGGGGCCAAGGAGAATGTTGTTATTAAACAGACTGGCCCCGCTGACATGAAACCAAGTACTTTGCATCATGGAAAATGAAAGATGGCTTGAGAGCCTCTCAGGAACTTGCCAGGCCACACCTTTCATAGGCTCACGGGTATAAAAGGGTAAATGACTTTGACAGGCTTTGCTTTGAAAAGAAAGTCCCAGAGCTCCCTGCTCATTCAGGGCTGCTGAGGAAAGTATATTCCAGAGTTCAGACATCGTGGCACTCAGAGGCCACTGAAACCGCAGTCTAATGGGGCCTTGCTACTGTTCAAGCTAATGACAGACCTTGGTATCATTCACATGGTGCTGGTTGTTTAGGCGTACAGAATGCAGGAGTTGTGAAGTCATGCACACTTCCATCCAGATTTCAAAGTAAAGCGAGGGAGGCCAGGTAATGTGTCCCACAGAGATGGATGTGTGAAGCTATGGGAATGAAGTCAAAGGTGCAGTCGAGACCCCACAGAAGGTTGAAGGTGCCAGATTCATGGAACATCTGAGAAGGAAAACTGCAGGTAGTGAGCAGAGCCATTCCAGGAGAGAGGTTATATGGGCCACCTCCAGGAAGGTGATGGTAGGAGTGGGACTGTCTAAACCATCTGGAACTCGTGCCTCGCCACCATGTGCTCTAGATGATGTATGCGGAACTACAGCTTGTAATGTTTGCCGTGCTTGGTTTTCATTTTGGTTTGTTTCTATTCTTTTCTCTCTTTTCTTTCCTTTGGAATGGGACTGTCTACCCTGTATCATTGGATATTGGAAGTATGTAATTCGCCTTTCGAATTTTCAGTTGTTTACAGCTAGGAATTTGCCTTAAATCTCAGAAGAGATTTTGGATTGGACTTTGAAAAATGCTGAAGCTATTGAAACTTTGCAGAGTGTATTATTAGATTTTCAGTTGTATGCAGGATAATTATATCATGACAGGCAGATCTACGACCTTGTGTTTATTCGGAGATTAAGTATGGTTTAAAGAGATGTGTTTGGGTGTCAAGTGGACAAGGGATGGAATATGACAGTTAAATTAAATTGTCAACTTGATTGTCTGCAGTCACCCAGGGAATTAGTAAAGTGCGTTTCAGGGTGTGTCTAGGTGGGGCACGGAGGTGTGACTTTAGGTATTATATGTCACCCTGCTTTGTTTCTGGGTCTCTAGGATTTAGGCAGCTCTGCTCCACCATTCCCTTCTGCCATGATGTTCTCATCTTAGAACCAAGCGATCATAAACTGAAACTATCTGAAACTGAAACCTCTCTTTCTTTGGGCTGCAGTGTTGGGTATTTCATTTCAGCAATGGAAAAGCTGACCAATGTAATGGATCATAGAAACATATGTATAAACACACACTTTTCTTCTTAGAGAATATTTAGCAACAATATTCTATTTGTTCAGGTATTTTCCGAAGTGTTTCATCTTTAGAGTTCTCTAGTAACCATTCAGAAAGCGTATTTTTTGGATTATTGTTCTGTTAAGTGTAGAGATATTATAAACTAATAATTCTCAGATCATGAATTTTTAGAAAATGCTAATTTAAACAAAGTGAAATAAATATTGCCACCTCAGGAACATCAAACATTAATATGCATATATTAAACAAAGATATTATATGTTAAAATTAAAATGCTTATTAAAACTAAATTATAGTATTGCTCAAAAACACTGGTAAAGAACTTTTTAAAAGTTACTGAATCATATTTGGGGAAATGAAGAAAGGAAGGAAAGAAAAAAGAAAACTTAGGGAAACATTTTATTACTTTTCCAATACATTAAAAGAAATGGAAAAATATTTAATTCTCTGGCAGGAATCTATATAGCACGTTTTATGCCTTTCCATACAGTTTATCATGACATTGTGTAGACAGTCATAATGAGACAGTGAGAGGAATGCAGGGAGAAAGAAAGACATTAGTTAGATGTAGCGTTTAAGACAATTAGACAACCATCTAAGAAGAGATATTTAAGGCTAAAGTAGAAAGTCGGTGGTTGGCATCTTTCAACTATTCAATAACCAGAGGTCAGCCTTGAGGGAGGTATCTCAATAAGCACACAGCTTACGATGGGAAAAAGTTTTAAATGGACATTTTAAAATAACCTAGTAACATTTGTGTCTTACAAAATGGAGACATTGGCTTATTAGAATATTCTTATATAACAAAAATTTAAGATTTCTTAAAGTAAGATTCCTTGATGAATTGGTTATTATAGTTGAATATTAATAAGTATACAAAAGGTGATCAATAAATAGTTGCTTAATAAAATTGACTAGAAACCTGAACGCATCCCTGCTTTCGTACTGAGCCTATTTCTTCAATATTTCTTCAGTCTTAGTACCATCTCTGTTAACCAAGTTCCTATCTCATTTCCCAATTTTTAAAATTCCTTTTATTCTTAGCCTAGGCTGTTATTCCTGTTCCATCTTCTTTCAGATAGCTTTATCCTATATATTCCATTTTCTATTTCATCACATAAATTTTTATCTGTAAGATGCAAATTTGATAATGTTCCTCCAATGTTTGTCTGTGGTGACTGAGTTAGTTACAGGGTAAAACCTAAACTCTTAGACTGAGTGAATATGTTTTTATACTGCAGCTACTTCATGGCTTTATATTTTTATACTCTCTCTTCTGTTACTTAAAACCTTCTTAACTCTGTCCTCTTGCCAGATTCCTAGAACTACTTAAAAAATCAACATTTAAGGAAATGTAATGGAGAAAAATCTCTTTAATGTGTACATTTAACCTTTTCAAACATACTTTTTAATATGAACTCTTATTTAAATTTTCAAGGACATTTTTGTGTTCTTTTGTCTTCTTTGAAAAACTTTTAATGATCTTAGTAAGTTAAAAATATAAGTAGTCCTCATCCATCTAGGAAATAAAATGAAGATATTATTAACAATTTATCCTACCTAAAAGACATTGGAGAATTAGAAAACAGCCAGGTCTTCAAGTGCTTAATGAGGATTATGAAATGGGAAATGCCAAGTTGAGTGGTTCTTAATAATAATTATGACTAACACAGTATGTTTGCAATTGATATTTTATTGTGCTATAAATCTTGCAACCACTTTTCTGCATCAATATTAAAGTGTGCCTTTAAACTGTTTGTGGAAAGGGCTTGCATTTAAACTATTTTCTAAGAAGGTTTTACAGGTTGAAGTTATACAGAGCAGTTAACCTCATCAATCAGAAGAAAATAAAACAAAATAATCATTTTTATACAGGCAGCAACTCCTCCTGACATTTCATTTTCCTATTCAGTTATCAAAGCATAGATTTATTTTCCCTGAGCTGATTAAAATATATGTGTACGTAATATTCTTTAATGAATTAATCAAGAGGAGGGGTCATGGGACAGAAAGAATCATAATTTGGAATTATAAGGATGTCAGGCCCCTGAAGGAACTACAAACACTCTACACAGTGTTAATTGGTTGACAATCTTCAGTTATATCCAGGACATTAAGTTAGGCAATGGCTACTTTCCTGATTTCCTCATGAAGACAAGACCAGGGACCATTGTCTTTATTTCATACACCTCTGCTTGCCCTGTCTTCTCTAAAATGGAGCTTCCTTCAGAGCCGCTTTTCCATGCGTTTCCTCTCAGAATTACAGTGAAGCATTGGTGCTGTTTCACAGTCATTACAAAGTTTGAGCTCCTTTTGCAGGAACCATCACCTTCGAGTAATTCCCTGAAAAGATTAACACAAGGGAAAAGAGGAGAGGTATTCTCTAGGCATTTTAGAAAACATGGAATTTTTCTTTGGGCCACATACAAGTGAATCTACAAGAAAATTAACAATCTAGACATTGAGAGAGGGCACTGTTCAGAAAAGAATGCCCCACAAACATTACTGTGACAAAACTGGGAGAGTCCACTGTGCTGCCGAGCAAGACGTTGGCATGGTTGTAAACAGCAGGGTCAAGGGTAAGTGTCCTTCCAAGAGAATTAATATAGGTATTGACATATAAGAACCCTAAAAGATAAGAAATTTTCCTAAAAAGCTGTGAAGGAAAAAAGTCAGTGAAAGAAGGAAGCCAAAGAGTGAGGTTGGGGTTCGCCTGAAGAGTACATCGGTGGCACCAGAGAGGACACCTGTGAGAGCCTGGGGAAAAGGAGCCTGAGCTGCAGAACTTTTCTCTGTGCATTAATGGCGTGATAGGTGTTTAAAAATAAAAACTTCTGAATTATGAAAGTCCTTTGATTTTTCTCTTACTTGGGTAGAAGTGCAGTATCATGTCCCGCAAAGGAGTGTTTAAAGCAAAATTTAATTGTGTCCTAACTCAATGGATGACATCTTTACTATTAAAATTTAGTGCTTTTCTTGCTAGAAAAAAAGTTTGAGCAATTTCTCATCTGCTTAGAAGAGTGTGATTCGGACATTCTGCTCTAAGTTTGCTCAAAAAGCGACTATGAAAACAGAGTATGTTGCATGGGGCAGATATAACTATTCAAAACCTTTTGCTTTTCCATATACATAGATAACTTCCTTTGCCTGATCTGTTTATTTTTCTTTCTCATGTTTCAGTATTTTTTGTTAATATTCATTTTCTCCCACTAATCACCATTGATTTTTCTTTAGGTCAGCTTCACTCCTATATTATTTACGTAGTCTTGGAAGTAAGGAAACAAGATAAGTGAACATAATTAGAGAGAATAAAAAGATAAACTGCATAGCAAGGGGCAGTGCAAGAGGTACAATGAAGACAGAGTTGTAGAGATAGAGTGAGGTGGTTTTCTCCCTGAAGGAAATAAAATTAAATTCACCAATTAGTAACTTTCCAGGTGGCCTGGTAACACACTTCTGGATGGATGCTTGGTTAGCTCTTTCCTGTAAGTTAGAGCTCAGCTCATGGGTCTCTTCCTTCTATCCACCTCCTAAGGTGTGCGCTGTTTCCCTACCACCACGGCTGTATCACCTCAGCGTGTTAGAATGTCTACAAGTCACCACGACTATCACATTACTCTTTACCTCATCACTCATTGGTCATCTTTCTCCTTCCAATAAAAAGTAGCCTCCATCTGGCCAAAGGTCACATTTTCTTTCATATTCTATGCATTACTCTACTATCTAAAGCAAAAACACGTTTTTAAAGAAAGCTAATTCTGTGAATGAAGTACTTTCTCCGTATAGATAATTTTAATTCAGATGGTAACTGGAATAACTAGAGAATGACCGAAGAGGAAAAGGTATCCTGTGGACCATAAGTAATAGTTTATGGATGAGAGAAATTGAAATGACTAAAAACATTTGGGAAGACTTTCCAGAATATGTGAGCTTTAAAATGGCCTCTGAAGAAAAGGTAAAGTGATGACAGGGCATTTCCATGATGGTATCAGTATAGGCAGGACATAGAAGTAAGAATTAGCCTTAAATGCTATTAAGTACTTCATTTATACCACCTGCCTCTAATGTCTTTCTGGTAACAGTGCCATTTGAGATTACCCTCCTGAATTTTTTATAGATGAACATTAGCACCACGGCTTCCTGCAGGAGCTGGACTTGAAGGCTTCCCTTGTCTTCATGCCGAAGTGTGGCACTCAGTAAGCCTGCATCCAACGCAGGGCTGTCTTTCTGACAGGACGGATGAGGCCACTACACTGTGAGCAGCAGCTGTAGACGATGCGGACTGTGGCTTTCACAGCGGGGATTTGTCAGGCTAGGCTAGATTTCATTTGAGAAACTTTGCGCACGTTTTCATGAGGGTGCTACGTGGCCTGGCATAAGTATTTCTCACTGTTGCTGCAGGTCAGCACATACACATTACCTTCCCTCATCTTTGGATTTAGAAGCTAACTGCCAGTTCACCACTGTCTCCATTTGATAACAACTCTGCCTAAGAGTCATTTCATTCCACTGAGTATTTAGATAGCAAAAGGGAAGCAGCTGCGTATTTTGACATTGCAAAGCGAGAAGTGGCAAGTTTTTTTCTATTGACTTCTTTGACATTATCTTGTGCATTTGTGACTGTGTGTGTGTGTGTGTGTGTTTACTTACAAGTTTTGTCTTGGTCCTTTTCTTTTATTGCTATATTGACAGGCACCTGTGCTTTTCTGGGCTGCCTGGTATAGAAATAGAGAGCAATCCATTTTGGAATGACTGATTTGAAGAAGAATTGACTGATAGAGACAGAAGCCATCAGTAGGAAAGAAAAAGGAAATACAGACGTAGATGAATAGAGATCTTAGCATTCTTAACCTGAGAAATACTAACACGTAGTACTAATGACAAGGCTCATTTGCTAAACACATGGAAAGCCTGAATAGGACATGTCATTTTCTTGACTTCAAGTAAGGCTGTATCTACCACCAAAGACTAGAGCTGACAATATAGAAGCTGAAGGCACTACTACCATTCAAAATACGTAATTTTACCTTTGAAAGTTAAGGATGACAATTTTACGGTCCTTAAAGACTTCCTAAAACTTATACAAAATTTGAAAAATGATAAAAATTCTACAAAGTATGATGCTATAATAAATACTAGGTTAATAGTTTCATTAAAATATTTCTCCAAAGTTATTAGATACATGTGGTTGTTACATATTTCTATAAATGGATGAAAGAAATTCTAAACATAATTGTCATTTAACATTAGTCACCTTACACAGATTGGACAATGGATTAGAAAATACAGAATAAGTGACAATTTTTAGTACTATTTCAGATTTATTTGAAGATATTTTATTTCATAAAAATTGGATAAAAGATAACTTGAGCAATGATGTTTTGTGTCTGTTTTGAATGCAAATGATAAAGGACGAAACAAATAGCCAAGCTTGCTTTTGATAATAAATTTGTAACTTGAAAAGATCTAAGCAATACATTCAAAATATAATCTTGAGTGAATAGTTGCAGGAATTATGAGACAATTACTTATATAATGCAAAAAAATCAGCATAGATGTATTTACCTTGAAATGTTATATAATTATTGCAAACTTTCTGGAACTAATAAAACATAGGACGTATTAGAAAGATTTCTAATATTCAGATAGGAACACATCACATCTTCAACATAGTGAAAAAAGATTTACAGCATAAAGTGCAGGACTGTATTTAATTATTTATTTGTTTATTCATTTGTCAAATCCTTTATTCATTTATCTTTCATTGTACTTTTTAATGGACCATTTGACTAGCTGATTGAATTAATTTGCTTATTTAGTCTGTTAGGAATATTTTGACTGCTTCAATTTGGATTTGAGCCCAAGTTTTCCATGTCTTACTTCATAATAGAAATTATATAAACAAAAATATATTTTAATAAAGAGTTGTGATTTTGGTTAATAATCTTGATAGATCTAAACTGTAAAATAAACTACATTTGTATTTTATGACTTCCATTTCAGTTTATGAATATCTTCTCTTTTGTACATATTCTCTTATTTACTGAGAAATTTACATCCTCAAGCCCACCTATCTATTCTTCTTTTGCTGCCTGAATGAATATTTAACTCATTAAGCATCTGTAATTTTGGCATGTAATATCTTTCCTTATTAAGAGAAAGTCAATTTTTAAGCAGCTAGTGAGTATAGAATTTGGGGAAGTACCATGTGATATTTGGAGATTATCTCATAGAGAAAAACAAAACCAAAAAAAAAAAAAAGAAGAAGAAAGAAAACTACCATTTATTTAATATTGTTATTATGTTCTATTTTCCATGCATACACATTTAAACATTTTATCCTATTTAATACTCAAAATAATCCTGTGAGGTGCAAATTACTGTCATCAAAAAAATTTTTTTTTAAATTTTGGCCAAGGAGACCTAAAAATTTCTTGCATGACATGGCTGCAAAGCATCTGACTACCTATTAAAGTAGATTCAGTTTCTATTAACTCAGTTCACGAAGTGGAATGCTGCCTCCTCTGTGGACATTTGTCATATAAGCCACTTCCTCTGGACTTAGGAAATTGACATTTGGGGAATTGGTACAAAAATGCTGACCTTCTGCCTAATGCTGTTGCTGTAATAATCTGTTCTTCATCTCTGACTAAGGAGTCTCAAGTCTTCTGCCAGCACCCATAAAATAGTAGAAAGCTAGCTTAGATTGCAAGTAGAGTAAAATCTTAGGTCCTTTACAGTTCTTGACCATGATTTATCTGGTGGTACATGACATAATGATATACTCTAAAATTGAGGACTTTTTGCATTCCATGACGTATCACATCTGAAATATATAAATTATAAATATACATAAATATATAAGTATATATTATAAATATATATGTTTATAATTTCTGCATATATAAAGTATAGCACAAGTATCATCCATACCTTCTAAATTATCTTATCGAAGCTTCAAGTTCCAATGGCATGGAGCCCAGAAAAAGGGCCAGACATTTTCACTTAAAATTAGAGCTAGAGAGGAGCTCCTCTGACATAGTTTCGGTGTCAACTTGAATAAGAAACCTCTGCTGGATTGGTTTAGCACAGTTCTGGGTGTGTCTGAATGACTGACTTCCTGAAGATGGAAGACCCACCTTCAGTGTGGCTGGCACCAACCAATAGACTTGTAGCCTAGATGAATAAAAAGGGAAAGAAGAAGGAAGTGTCACTTCTTCTTTGGAGGAGCTCCAGTTTTCTCCAATGCCATTAGACGTCCATCTCCAGACTTCCAGTGCAGACTCTGTAGCCTTACAGTGCAGATCCTTTTTGATAATGGTGACACCAGGACTCTGCAGTGAGCTCAAGGATTTTGAATTTTGACTGAATCCTCCAGTCTCCAGTGCACAGACAGCCCTTTGGCATTTTCCACTGCTGACTCTGCAGGCAGTCATTATAAACCTGCCTTGGTAACTATTAAATCTGTTTCTCCAGTGAACCCTGGTACATCCTATTTAACTTTAATCATGATCGCTATTAATTTTTATTCCAGCTTTGTTTTGAAAAACATTAGATACTGCCCAGCACAATCAATTCAAGGTTTTATTCTAATTTTCTAGTCCTATCTGTTAAATATCTTGAGGAATTTCCTTCGAGAAGTTTTATTTGACAAGGATAGCTTCAGAAATTTTAGGCTATTATACTGTATTTCTCTTGTCTTACTTTAAATTTGCAGCAAGCAAATTTATTACTTTAGAGAATAGAAAAACTGAAAAAGACAGGATGCTTCTGTCTTATAGTTACATTTTAGACAAGAAACACAAAAAGACAAATCATAATTATAAGATTTTCTAGTAAAATGGAATTACTTTAAATAACAATAATGTCATTTGGTTATTTACTAGCATTTGACTTAAAAATAAAATACCACAGACAAAACACTTATCCCTATCATGGGACATGGACAAGTGTAAAATTTTCCCCATTGGTGTAAGCATATTTTGATGGCTTCACTCTTTGTGAAAATTGCTTTAGTTTTTGGACAAAAGAACACATTCTGCCAGTTGGGATGTAAGAAATATTCTGAGGATGTCTTGACACCCACTTCCTGTGGGTATCGTTTTGAATGGGCATGTGAAGATGGTCAGTCATGTGGTAGCTATCTTCACCCTTTTGGAATGTAGAAAGATTAACCAAATAACTAGGTTCCAATTCTGTCCCTCCCTGTTCAGCAGATAACTTTATTGAGCTCACATTATTATTATTATTTTTTCCCTCCTCTTTTGTTAGCTGTGCTGGTGAATGGGGTAGAAGACATAGAGCACTGCATGGACTCATGTCTTATCACAGCTCTTCTCATTAATTTTCAGACTGTTTTATTTTTTACCCAGCTGAGATGATAGAAATCAGTTTTGGTAATTAATGTATAATCACTGATCTTTTTTCCTTCTGACACCCAGTATAGAATTATTTCAATATTACAGATTATAAAGTAGAGTTATTTTTCCCCAGAAGACTATATGAGCTATCGGAAAAAAGCATTCACTGAAAATGAATGTGAGTTGGACTTTTATATAACAAAATTCTCACTGCCACAAATGAGTACTACACATATTATATTTCTATATACATAATTAGGCACTATATTTGTTTATTATTTGTAGTCATTTAATCACTCTATCTCTAAACAAATGATGGCCTCATGTGTTGCCTTGTTTTATGTTATTTCTGTCTTTATAGATTTCAACATGCTTCTTTACTTTTAATAAAATTATTATATTTATTTTATAGTAGCTAATGTGATATATTGAAACTCATATTTGTCAAACTATAATTCTTGGTGGATTTATTATCTGGCTGAGGGTTTTTTCTTTTTTGCACTTTAATATTTGATACTATTGATTATCATAGAAGCACTTACATGTAAAAATATTACTCCATTTCTTCCATGCTAGGTGTATTGTCCTGTAGGGAATAATTTTCTTTCATAATCATAAAAGTGCTTCCAAAGGTAGTTTTGTGCTATTTCCTTTGAAAGGGTCTTTTGAAACATAATATTTTCATGACCACATATAATTTCCTGAAGCCATTTCATAATAGGGTAAATGCTAGCTTTATCTCTATACCATTTTTCACATTTATATCAAAGTTTTTAATTTTCATTCAGCAATTTTATTTTTAAACTTCAAATGATCATGGAATTCAATGTACCTTGCACACTATTGATAGGGCTATTTAATAACTTGCTCTCCACCATGGTCCTTTGTGATGCCTCCTTCACATTCCCAGCAGCTTTAGATGGAGGAGGAGTCAAAGCGGGTGAGAGCTCTTCAATCATTCTGGGTATGAATCAAGAGTGGTCAAGATAGAGCTAAGGCACAGGATTTGAGTATGGCAATGAGTCCAGTGGCCTGTTAATTCCAAAGATGCCCATGGTAATACAAACTGGAACATGTTAAGCATTGTGAATTTGTATAAAAGGCGGGCAAGACCCCAGCAGGCAAAGAAAATGTTAAAACTGAGTTCTAGATCCAAGAAGTCATCCATTGTTATTTAACATGATTTGTAAAGTACTGCCAAAGTAGTAAGGATATACAAAACAAATGGTAAAACTGTGCAGAGAAAGAGAAGAAAAAGTCATTATTTACAATAAAGTAGCTGTTATATTTGTGGAAATTGCATCTCAGCAGAAAATCTTGAAAAACAATGGCTTACACAAAATGGGAGGTTATTATCATGAACACGAAAGAATATTGTAGGTGGTAAGTTCAGTAATGTATGAATTTCCACGATATCATCAAAGAGTGAGATTCCTTCTAGTTTTTTGCTGCATCTTCCTTAGGGAGTGATTGTTCATGTTTTTAAGATAACTGCTCAGCCCCTGTTATCGTTATCTATAAGGGACAGGACAATCAAAGGTAATAATAATAAAAAAGAAAAAGCACAGCGAGGTCAGTCTTTCCTGCTGTTTTAAGATTCTTCCTGAAAAGTCCACCTAAGAACGCTTAGAATTTCCTCTTATTCAGACTCTGTCCCATGAGCGTCTTGACTCTGTATGTGAGGCTGAGATGTGGTTTTGAAAGGTGTACTGATACATCGAGAAAACAAGGGATCCATTAATGAGGATGAGAAGATTCACTATTGGACAGGACAAAGCAGAAAATGTAAAAGAAACAACTAAAACTTCTTGGAAATAATGAGAATGTTTGATGTTTATATTTATACAAAATATAAGTGTGTACTTACATACCAGCTATACTCAGAAGCTGTGGTGTGGAAGTAATACCAAGCTCTCCCCTAACAAACTGTAAATACTTCAGAATTATTATAAAGAGAAATGTATGATGCTTATTTGAATTTCTTCACACAACTCCACTGAGCAACATAAGGTACAATTATAATAATTAGAGACATACCATGCTCTTGGATAAAAAACAGTTTTTTTAAAAAGAAATTATTCACAAATTAATATATTGGTTTAATATGAAGTCAATGAAATGCCAATAGTTGCCCCTCTTCAACTTGATTCTTGAAATTACCTGGACAAATAATAAGGAAAAATATAAAGATGTTTTAAAAATTATAACAAGGATAGATTTCTATATCAGATAAAAATACACGATAATAGGAAAATAATGTAATTATGAAACAGCATGCTACTGAGGGGATTAGAAGCCGCACCAATAGAAAAGAACGAATAGTGACAAAGTAAAAACAAATATACATGTATATTGGATATGTGGTAGTCAGTGTTTTTCAGAGCAGCAAAGCCAATAGATACATCTAGAATGAGGTTCATTAAAAGGAATTTGGTGACATGATCATAGAGGCTGAGGAAGCTCATGGTCTGTCATTTACAAGCTGGAGGCCTAGGAAAGATGCTTGTATACTTTAGGGTCTGAGAACCACAGAGCTCAAGATATAAATTCCAGTCTGCTCTGAGCAGGCAGGAGAATAATGATTCTTGAAGCAGTGAAGCAGAGAGCAAATGCAACCTTTTTCCACTTCTTTGTTCCATTCAGGCCTTCGGTTGATTCCACAGAGCCATCCTTCACCAGCTGTAATGCCGCGTACTTTGGGAATATCTGCAATCAGATATTTGAGCACCTCATGGCCATTCAACTTGACACATAAAATTAACCATCATAAGATATGTTATATACTTATTATGTTATATTATATTATATGCTCAGTACTAAAAACTACTCAAAAAAATTTCAACAAATACATGAGAAAATAGTCTTGAAACAATCAAAATGGATCATTGCCTTATCCAAAATACCTCAACAAATTCCAGATGAACTGATGTATTTAAGCTAAAATTACTATCATAAAATATACACGTCTATTGTATAAAGGGTTAGATTTTTATCAAACCTGACACACAGAGTGTACATTGTGTCTTAGGCAATGGGGTGAAATGTAAACAAATATACCCCTCCAGTATTAAACTGTAACTCCCAAAAGTCACCTGTAGTATACACTGCAGTTCTGCAATCATTCTCTAGCTGCTGCCTGTTGCTTTCCTACTGCTTAAAACACCATGAAACGCAAATCATCTCTGCATGAGCAGCTCATCTTCCCAGTAAATTGTATATAACAGTAACAAGTGATCTCTTGCGGATTTCACATATTTTTCACTGTATACAATGCATATAATGCACAAACTGCACATGAAGGTTATTTGTTAAGGTTTCTTGTCAACAGCAAGCTATTAGTAGTTATATTTTGGGTGAACCAAAACTCTAGGTCGGGCCGGTGAGATGGCTCAGCGGCGTAAGCGCCTGCCTTGCAAGCGCGAAGGCCCGAGTTCGACTCCCGGAACCCACATACGAAAAAGGGGCCGGTGATATCGCTCAGCGGCACGGGCGCCTGTTGGCACGCGAGGTCCTGAGGTCGTTCCCCCGGTACCCACAAAAAAAAAAAAAAAAAAAAAAAAAAAAAAAAACTCTAGGTCAATTATATGTGGATTTTCAGCAGCACAGGTCTCTATACCCCTAATCTCCACATTGAACAAAGGAAAACTGCACAACAGTGGTCCCATAAGATTTTATCACCTAGTGATGTTGTGGCCAACTTAGCTCGTGTAAGTCCAGTCTGTGCCATTTGAACAGGGACAGAATCGCCTGGCGATGTATTACTCAGAGCACGATTGGATAAGCACCGGGCTTTGCAAGAGAGTCTTCGTTTCAATTTATATAAAAACTTATAATTAGCAGGTTTGGTGCCATTTTCATAGATGTTTCCCAGATGAACATATTGATAATATATGTATAATTTTGTCACTATGAGTTCTATTAAGTCATGCCTTAAATCATAGTATTTGATACATCAGTCCAGTGGCCTTTGTTCTGAGTATAATGCATATGAAGAGTAAAGTATACAAACTTGCTCATCTCCTCCAAAGCCTCTGATGTTGGCACTCTGTTCTTCCTAACAGTGTATTTCAGCTTCATGCTCTTTATCACTTTGCTACCATCAAAGAGACTTTCATGGTTCTCATGTTTCTATTATTCTTAATGTGCCTATATTTTATTTCAACGACTGTAAAATTTCTGCTAGCTCCTTAGGAATCATCACATTTTAGTAAAGGAAAGTACCTTTAAGTCAAATTGAATATGCATGGATCTTTAAAAGGTCTGACCTTACTTAAACAAATGTTACCTTAACAGAACAATTGATCTCACGAAGGATCAATTATGATAAAAATCACTTAAGTTCAAAAGAGAAGTCTTATCTTTAGAAACTAACATGAAATGATTTCTTTGAATTCCAATAATATGAATGCCATTAGAGAAATGAAATATCTGCTCTTCATCATGCAGCAGATACAGAAATGTGTGCGAGAGAATTGATTCGGTGATAATTGGTTTCTTGCTCCTTAACTTCATTACTGTTATTCATGGGACAAATAGACCTTCTATCACAGAGCTAGTTCTCTTTCTAAATTTTATGAGCCATTTTAAAAGAACTGCCTTCTTAAGAAGAAAATTTGGTAAGATTTTTCTTGACTCAAGAGAGTAATTGCTTTGCTTCATAAGATTAATTTAAAGCCTAAATTCCCTAGTTTGCTACATACAATATCTTTGATCAGTTTAGGTAATGAAATACTCATTTCAGATATAAAAATTACTTGTCGATATCTATTATTTGTCTAGGTTTTGCTGTTCCTATTATCAAAATTGTGGACAAAATTACTGATTTTTCTCTATAAACTTACCTGTTGAAAGTATAGCTGAGCCATGTCCATATATACCAGTTTAGTTAAATATCAATTAAATGGTGAAAACTTCCATTCCTTTTTCATAGTTCTAACTTAAATAATTTTGTACACAAATATTTTAATGCGTATTCATTCAGTATCTTTTGTAAAATAAAACCTTGTTTATGAAAACAGTGTCTTTCTCTTAAAGAAAGATAGGTGTACACAGTCTCTGCGATGATACGTAGATGGTCAGAACTATGTAATAATGAATTTGAAATGGTTAAATACAAGTCCTCCTCAAGTTTCCTTCATGTACAGACCAGTAAGTTCATTTTGATAGAGTTGCACTAGAAATACCATGCTGTCCTTGTTTTGGTTAATGGGGTGTGTTTTCTGCTTGGTGGGATCCTGTTTTTGTTTGCCGTGGCTGCCATAAGAAGTGCTGAAGATTGTGTGGCTTACAAACAGAAATTTATTTTCTCACACTTCTAGAAGTCCAGTCAACATGCTGGTGGGGATAATTTCTTCTGAAGACTCTTTCCTTGCCTTGTAAGTAGGCAATTTCTCTGTGTGTCTTCACATGGTTTTCCTGTACTTCTCTGTTTCTTAATCTCCTCTTCTTATATGCCTTGGTCATATTGAATTAGAATCCACATGAATAACTTTATTTAAATATAATTAACCTTTAAAGGCAAATACAGTCACATACCAAGATACCACAGGTTAGGATTTCAATATACATTATTTTAGGAACATAAAATTCAGATCCTAAAAGACCACAAGCAAGAAATGAATTTGCCCACCAAAAAGCCCTAAAATATCTCTATTATCATCACAGTAGGCAAAACTATGACGATGCCGACAATGCTGACAAGACTATAAAGAATATGCCTTGTAATCTGCACAAACACAGAATAAGAAAGTCGGGGTTAAAGAGCTGCAGTTATACCCAGCTGTTCTTTTCAATCAGTGAAATTAAGAGCCACTAATATATTGGAATCATATATTGGATAATATATTGGAAGTATGGATTGTGTTCTGAATGGTTCTACCGATTTAGGGTATGGTTGCTGTGATATTTATTTATTTGTCTCTATATCAGAAGGCCAAAATGGTCCCACAAGACCAATATAAGGTGATAAGTGCTCTGACAATCCAAAGTGAGATTCTAGAAACTTATGCTAGACATGCAAATGAAGAGATCAAAACCCCATTTTTACAATTCTTATTCAATATCTACCTTAATCTTAAAGGCTGAATTTGAGAATTAGATTCCTTAGAGGTTGCACGTCTATAAGAGGAAGTAGGACAGATTACGCTTCACATATTTCCAGTCAGTGTAAGAGTCTTACTTAGCTTGCGTGTAGTCTGGGAAGACAGTGGGTTGATATTGGGTGCGTATCTGAACACTTTCCTAACACATCCTCTCCTCCTAAACAAGGGTGGAGCCAAGATGTCAGCTGAAATAACCTCGGCAACACGGAACTGGGTTAGGGGTGCACTTGCTCTACCACTCCCAACACAGTAGGTCAAATCTGTATTATTCTTGTTGACCAAATCTGGGCCATCTATGAAAGAGGGAACCAAAGTTCGGTTGCCTTAGACACCATCCAAGAGCATAAGATAACTTCAGCAATGGGTGGGAACTGTAACAATACTCTAGGAGAGAAAGCGATAGCTTTAAACACCTAACCAGTCCAGAATGTGCCATGTCCCTCGTGACAGTACCAGCTAAGGAAACCTTTCTAACATCATGTCCAAGTTACGGAAGAAGAGAAGCATGCTTATTGTTGCATATAAAGAACATTTTAATAGTGCAAAGATTTGGCTCATAACTAAAAATGAATGAAGAGCCTTTTTTATTTAAGAGAGTTAGAAGATAAGTTTTGACGTCTTTTTAAGACTTTACACAGGGACAGGAAAGAACCAGCTCTACAGGGTAAATTTGAGTGGACATTTAGAAAGGAAGAATAATATTGATTTCAGAACTATATCCAGTGCATCACATTTGTTTAATAAAGTTTAAATCAAATTAAATTCTGCTCATGTTTCTGGCATTATACTGTAATAGTATTTTTATAATGTTTCCTTCTTAACCCATTGTACAAGAAATGTAAAAGGCTAACATATTTCAAAAGGTAAGAAGTTCACCTACCATATTATTGTGGCTTCACCTTGTTATGTTTCTGCATTCTGCACTGTACCTATCATGATTTCCGTATCTTGCTACTGCTCGGTACAGGGCCTTCCTTATCTGCAGCACACAAATCCTGACTGGGCTGTAGTTAGTAGGAGGAGCCACCATGATACTGTGAAGGGAAAGGATTGCACCACGTGTATGCTAAGGTCCTGTGAGAGAACTCTTCAGTTACACTGCAACCTGTATTCTGTAATTTTTAACAACATATGCCGCTTTGTACACTCTGCCATTTCTTATGCACTACAGAATCCACCAACATACATATATTCCTGTCATTCATACCAAAAGATCAGACAGATTTTACTTGGCTGCCTTTCAAAGGTGGCAGTCAGTAGCTTCATTCCTGACTTCAGAGGCAGAGTTATGCCAACCTTATCTCTCCCTTCCCACCCCTGCCCACTGCTTGTAGATATGAAGAAAGGTATGGGAGGAATATTGTGTTCCATCAGGTCTCAACCAGTCACTCTACCAAATCAACTTTTAAAGAACTAGCACTTGGTTTCCTTCTGTTTAAATAGTTTAGGAGACTTGCAGATATTCATAAAGTCCTTAAAAAGTATATCTTGACCCTAGTACAAAGAGTGGGAGACAAACTATAACCTATTGGTAACAAGAAGTGAAAACTGAAACTTTCATACAAAAATCCATACTAGATTGGAATAGAGAATGATCTTACATGGGATGAGGATCATGTTTCTTTACTGAGAAAAGGAAAATGGATTTGAGAATTTCCTAAAAGCACACATGTACACATAAACATGCATAGACATACCAACCTATATGCATATTGATATTGAAATAGTTTTCCTCACTATAAGATTGTAATTCATTCAGTTTTAGTGAATCCTTTTTTCATTCTTATAAAGTGATAAGCTAAAAAACCCTGCTCTTGGTGGAATTTCTCTATTAGAACGAAAAGGTTGTACCCCATGTTGGTAAAACCAGGTAAGCAAGGTGTATTACTGAACAATGTATTTAAAATGTTCTAGTCTACCTAGTGTCAACATAATAGATGAATACTTTCTATAGTTACAATTGTAGAATTTAAGCTAAAGAGCTTAATTATGATTGGCAGATGAGATTTGCCCCTGAAGCAAGTATGTTTATAAAAATATTAAAACTGCTAGGGAAGGTAGACAGCTATCTTAATCTGCATTTCCTTTGCCAAATATTAAATACTTTGAAAGGGTGAGGTGAATCCAAGATTGAGCACAAAATTATTTGTCATTGATAAAAATAATTTGAGGAGTTAAGACCAGCACCACTCCACAAAATACTTGGTTAAGTAGCATCTTTAAGCAACGATTAGTTTCTTCGGTGTTTGCTGTTGTATAAACTTAACATGAAAACTACAAGTAAGGAAAACAGGAACTAATTAAGCAAAGACACGTGTAAACAATTTAGAAAGTAACTATTGGGATTGAAGTACATGAACTGCATCTTGAATACTATGTGTATAATGGGATTTTCTTTCAGCTTTCATATCTTTTCAAAAATAAAATGTTAAAACTTCAGACAAGGAAAAATGTGGGAAAATATTATATAGTGTCTTACTCTGCACATTATTAGGTATTTTCTAGCAACAAGATAACAAGAAACCCAAAAAAACACATTTACCAAATCTCAACATTCCTGACATTGTAGACACTGAATTGGAGAAAATGATAAGCAGGTAAAGTAAAAATATACTACAAGACAATATCTAAAAAAGGAACTAAGCAAACAGAACAATATTCTTGAAACATCATGCCATTGTCACCATTTTTTTCTTTCACTGAACACTTTTTGAGCACTGAGAAGCTTTTAGCAAATTCTTCCCACAGTTTTCGTGATGGTGGCCGCAGAACAGCGGTCGGTTGATCACATTTGGACAGACTTCAGCAGCACAGAAATAGCATTAACACAGGACCTTTGGTCTACGGCAGCAGACTATGATGTAGCAGACAACACTAATCAATCAGAATTTGAGTTCCCTTTATTCTGACAAGGCTTCTTAATATAAGCCACCAAAAGTAGTTTAAAACTTGTTAGTGCTGCTGCCCCATTTTTAATAGAACAGATACATGCCTCTGCTGCTCTCTTTTCTTTTATTGAAAAATTAAAAAGCATTACCAAATGCATCTGCCTTAAATATTTGAGGCCAGCTATAAAACATCAAGCTTATGATAATAAATGAAACAGTAATGATGAGCCATAGAAAGAGATGCACATAAACTGTCAAAAGGGGAAGAGAAATATAGAAAAATAACTTGAGCTGGATTGAAGTCAGAAAAATAATTCTGCTAAAAAGACAGGAAACTAATGGAGATAGGATTGGATTTAGGAGTCAGGACTTGACTTCTTGACTTCCAGTCCTTCCTTAGGAGTTAATATCTGGGCAATGTGGGCACACTGCTAGGTCTCCCCAAGCTAGTGAGTCTCCTCGATTTAGAAAATAAGGATGCAAGCTGGAGGACTCCAGCGTTCCTTACAAAACTACAGCCTAAAGATTTATGGGTGATTTACAGCAGTTGGAAAGAATTCAAATTTTGAATAACAATCTTTAGATAATAATAAAGTTACCTTCCCTTTAATTGTGTGGAAATTGTAACTTAAATACAGGTGGCCACAGCTGTTTATCTATATCCATATGTCTATATCTCCAGCTTATTTTTCTTACTCTTGGACTGATGTTTATTTGCAAAGATAAACTTCCAGAATAAAACATTAAATATCATCAAAATTACTACCAAATATTTACCAAATCTGTACTTGGCTATGAAACAAATGAGTCTAGAGTTAATAACATTTTTTTTCTTGAACCTAGTGGCTCTTAAAATAAACTCTGTAAATATTTATCGAGCTTCTATTATGTGTGAACAGCTGTTCTAGATTTTACTAATACAGTGATAACAAGGCAAGATATTTATTCTAACTGATCTTACATTCTAGGAAGAATGATAATAAATTAATAAATTAGCAAATAAATAAAGGAATAAAATACTTTTACATTGAAATAAGTATTATGAATTAAGTAAAATAGGGTAACTATTTCTTTGGCTTTGTAATTGTTACAGGTTATATCTAGATGTCCCCCCAAAGCCTCATGCAGTCATAGGTGGGGTTTTTCAAAGCTGGCTAGATATAGAGTGTGTGATGCTGGGATTGATGTGTGGTACTAAATTAGTCCACTGATTAGATTTTAGCATAGTTCTGGGTGTAGATAATGGGAAGCCCCACTGCAGGTGTGGGTGGTACCAATCAATAGGTTTATAGCCTGTTCGAAACATAAGACCAAAAGAAAGAATGGCACCTTGCTACTTGCTGCTGCTGCCTTCTGCCTGCCACAACATGGACTGTTTCTCCTGTGGGATGCTCCTCTGCCAGCCAACTATGGACTGAAACCTCTACAAACTGAGCTGAAATAAATCTTTTCTCCTCAACTTTAGTTGTTGGGTATTTTTTCTCAGCAACAAGAAAAGTAACTAAAACAGTAATTTCATTTATTGCAGTGAGATTGACTAATGTGTGATGAAAAACTTCCAGTTTAAAAAAGAAAAGTTCAACCCTGAATAATCAGATACATTCTCCCACATTTAACACAGAGTGTATTTAGTCTGATGGATATGACCCCTGGGTTTTTCTTTCTGTCCTACACCATTTTTTACTTATACTTAATGCAGAAATTTAAGATATCAAAATTGATCACTAAGACAAATTTGGATATAAATTGTATCAGTGTTTTGTAGTAAAATCTACCACTATTACATTTTGTGTCTACTTGTCCCCCCAAAGACTACTTGTCCCCTCAAAGGTTATGGAGATTTTTGGAGGTGCCTTAATCTAGAGTTTGTGATTGATCCATGGTCCAACGCTGGGATTAACAGTGTGAGTGCTACACCCGCCCTAGGGCAGCTAGCCTGCATACAATATGAGGGACAGAAAGACGCTTGCCCTCCCCCTCTCTTTCTTGTTGTTTTTGGTGTCTTCTGCCACCATGAACGGTTGTCCCTCTGCTGTGTGCCACCCTGCTTTGGAGCCAGCCGATTATGGACTGAAACCTCTACAAACTGTAAGCTAAATAAACCTTACTTCCCTTAACTTGTGGGTGTTGAGTATTTTGTCTGAGCAACGAGAAAAATAACTAAGACAACCACCAACATACTAGGTAATTAAATATTTACCATAATGTTCAGAAGTCTGATTCATTTTAAATTAGTGGTTTTTTCCTTCAACTAAGGACCTGTGTTATTGAAATAGTTAGTTTTGAGATAGTAGTATCACCTAATGTTTTATTATTTATGTTTTATTTGGGACATTTAAAAAAGCCTTGGGGCCAGTGAGATGGCTCAGCGGCATAAGTGCCTGCCTGGCAAGCGCAAGGTCCTGAGTTCGACTCCTGGTACCCACACACAAAAAAAGGGCCCATGATATCGCTCAGTGGCATGGGCGCTGGCTGGCGTACGAGGTCCTAAGGTCGACTCCCGGTACCCACAAGGAAAAAAAAAAAAAAAGCCTTACTGGGAATTGAATCCAGAGCCTTCTCCCTGACCTACATCCTCAGCACTATATTATTTTTTATTTTTTATTTTGAGACAGAGTGGCTGGAACTTGCGATCTTCTTACCTCCACTGTCCAGAGTACTGGGACTGTAGGTGTGTGCCACATTCCTCATTAGAGATTTCTTCATTTGGAAATATATCACCTGGTTTAAAATGAAAGAGAAGGGGAGGCTGGGCGTGGTAGTGTATGTCTGTAATCCCAGCACTCGGGAGGCTGAGGGAGGAGGATCGCTGTGAGTTTGAGGCCAGCCTAGGCTACAAGAAAGAAAGAAAGAAAGAAAGAAAGAAAGAAAGAAAGAAAGAAAGAAAGAGAAAGAAAGAAAGAAAGAGAAAGAAAGAAAGAGAAAGAAAGAAAGAAAGAAAGAAAGAAAGAAAGAAAGAAAGAAAGAAAGAAAGAAAGAAAGAAAGAAAAGAACGAAGAAAAGAAGTAAGAGAAAGAGAAGGGAAGAGAGTGAGGGAAAGATTGCATGAGAAAACGTAAAATTATTAACATGTTAGAAATATAGTTACACAGAGAAGGGACACCACTGGGCATCAGGCTAGATGTAGTCTTCTAAAAGCTGAGTTCTTGGTTTTCTTTACGACAGTTGCTGAAACAAAGGGCACCCTAGTCTGTTTGCGAAGCGCTATGTCGTTATCTGAGCAGAAATGAGCTTTTCTAGGCTATAGGTCCTGGGAATCTCCATCTGTTAAACTGCAAATTCTCCCTCTCTGCTTGAAAGAGTGTGTGGCTCAACAGCGTGCAGCTTCAGTAGCTAGTTTTCTAAGTAGGTGCCCCTGGGCCAGGCACTCTTCTGTGGAGTACCTTTAATTTCAAGAAAAATCAGCAGCTTCCATAACGGCATGGTGGAAAGATAATTATCTATGCCCAGAACTTGCATTGGAATCTCAGTTCCAAACATCTATGACTTCAGTACAACTAAAAATGATAATTATGATGATTCGAGGCAATATTAGTTGAACTTAAGGAAATACAAAATGGTTTACAAATGTTACTTCAATCGCTGTTCGTAAAACTCACAAAGGTGTTACCGTTAGTACAACGTTAAATAATTTGCTCAAGTGGAGAAGAGTCATTTAAAAGTATTTTTTGACTTAAATTTTCTTGTCCTCAATATGTGTGACAGTTGACATGTTATTTATCTTACAGTCATAGATTAAATTTTGTAAGGTAAAGTAGGAATATAATATTTCCCTCTCCCTACATACATTATTATATAATTTATATATTTACATATATCATATATATGCATGTATGTATCTTATAGTTATCTCTATCTCTAATATCATCTGCAGCTCCCTCTCTCCTATAATTTGGATATGACGTGTCCCTGGAAGGCCCATGTGTTATAGGCTTAGTTCATAGCCTGTTGTGCTACTGAGAGACCAGGGAACCTTAGTGGGAAGCAGTTAGGTTGTTGAAGGTGATGTTGGCTCTCGGGTCCTTTCCCCTCTCTCTTTGCTTCCTGGCAGCCGTGTGGCAAGTATCTTCCTCTGCTCCACGCTCCTCCATGATGTGCTGCCTCACCGCAGGCCCAAAGGGAATGAGGCCAAGTGACTATGGGCTGAAAACTCTGAAAATATTAACCCAAATGGATCTTGTCTTCTTACAAGTTGCTATGGTTTATAGCTAGATGGCCCCCTAAAGCCTCATGCACTCATGGGTAGGGCTTTTGAGAGGTGATTGGATCATGGGGTGATAATCGTCAGTGGATTACTGCACTGATGCGTTCATAGCTGACTTGCTAGTAGGAGATGGGGCCTAGTCATAGAAGGAGGTCATTGTGGGCTTGCCCTGGAAGTGTTTATCTCTTCCTGCTGCTTTCTCCCCTCTCCCTTCCATTGCCCTCCCTCCTCTTTCCCCTTCCTGTTGCCCTGCCATGAGCTGTTTCTCCTCTGCGATGCCCCCTGCCATTCCACACTGCTTTGGAGTCAGAGGGCTATGGAATGAAACCTCTACAAACTAAAATAAACCTCCTTTACTTTGCAGGTATTGCATATTTTCTTTTAGTGAGAGGAAAAGTAATTAAGACAAGTGGATTATTTTGGGCATTTTGCCACAGTGACAGAAGGTTTTCAATACAATCTCTATCATCATCTCTATCTCATCTCCACCTAAACCTCCACTTCTATCTCTATCTCTTTCTATATAATAATCTTTCAATTTAACCAATGATAGGTCCCCAGTTGGTAGCTCATCTTTTCTTCACTTGTACAGCTGGCAATCTTTAACTTTTCAACTGAAACCTGAGTGCAGAAGGTCACAATGTGTCAGTGACATATACTTTGCTTTAGGTCTGATTCATTCAATAAACTGACATATGACAAGTTAAGACTTATCATTCTCTGATTCCTTACATAATGTCTAGACTACAAAAATGTCTTTACTCACAATTTATAAATTTCTATTCATAATATTTTATTTATAATGATAGTGATACAGAAATAATGCTCTCATACTTTTTATAGATAAAAGGGGAGTAAAGACATTAAATGACTTGTCCAAAGTCATGCATACTGTGCCAGAACCACTGTGTTTGTCTATTTACATAACTCATGCTTTTTTTTTTGGCACTGAGGATTGAACCAAGGGCTCCGTACTGAGCTACATCCCCAGTCCTTTTTTAGCTTTTGTTTTGAGACAAGGTCTTGCTAAGTCACTAAGTTGCCTGTGCTTGGCTGGAACTTGCAACCCTCCTGCCTCAGCATCACAGATTGTTGGGATTATAGGTGTGTGTCACTGTACCTGGCCTCGCTACTTTTGATAAATCAGATCATCTCTGTGGCAGACAGATATGTAGGGGGCCAAATCGTTACTACCCCTGATTTTAGGCTCCTGGAATTGTAGCTGTGACTTACGATTTGCTAGATAATAGAATGCAGTGGTGTTTAGGAACTTTTGGAGGTGGAATTAAAGTTCAAACATCTCATTTTGCCTTAATAAAAAGAGATTATCTTGAGTGGGCCTGACATGATGCAGAAGTACATTCCCTGAGGCAAAGATCTCTCTTGTGGGCTTCGTGAGGGAAAACAGCCAGGTCAAAACTCTGCAGCCACGTGAGACCCTGTATAAAAGAGCCCAATGAACTCTGTTCAGATTCCCGATCCGCATAAATTGCAAAGCAATCAATGGGTGTTGTTTTAGGTTGCTATGTTTTTACAGTAGCTCCTTCTGATCCATGGATACCAGAAACCAGAGATCGCACCAGACCATTCACACACACACACACACACACACACACACACACACACGTACACATGCAGCTTAATTACTATCTTATCATTGAGACACAATATCCAACACCCACTAATTACAGGATGAAAGGTTTATTTTGGCTCACAATTGTAGAAGTTTTAGTCCATAGTTGGTGAACTCGAAGGCAGGTGACATGGCAGAGGGGCATTGTGGAGGAGAAATTGCTCATGGCATGGCAGGCAGGAAGCAGAGCAAGACCAAGGAGTAGGAGGGATATATACTTACAGGCCATCCCTACGTCCTCCCACCTCTTCCCACCAGGCTTTACCTCCCAAGACCACACCCAACTATAAACCCCTCAGGGGATTACTCCAGTGATGGGTATCACACACCCCCGATCCAGTCACTTCACAAAAGCCCCAACTATGAGCCTGTAAGGCTTTGAGGGGGCATCTAGATATAAACCATAACACACATAAATCTTTTATTATAGACACATCCCTACATATCTATATGTGTGTGGTAAAATTGAATTTATAAATTAAGCAAGTAAAAGATCAATAATAACTAATAAAATAAAACAATTATAACAATATACCATAGGCCAGTTAATCTTGTCAATTTGACTAGATTATGAGACTCTAGAAGAGGCCATTGATCATGGAGATGCCATACTCCTCAGTGGATTAATCTACCGATATTTGTGCCTGAATGTGCTGTTAGAAGGTAGGCCCAGCAGGAGGAGTTGGGTCACTGGGGGCACACTTCTGGAGGATATATCTCTAGAGGGAGTTTATCCTCTGTGTTCTGCTTTCTAGCTGTCATGAAATGAGCAGCCTTCCTCCACTATGCCCTTCATCCATGATGGTTTTGCCTTGGGACTAGTCAACCATGGATTGAAAGCTCTGAAACCATGAACCGAAAGAGCCATTTCCCCCTTTAAATTAAGGGTGTTGGGTATTTTGTCCGAACAGTGGGAAAGCTGGACAATATATACCATAATAAAAGTGCATGAATGTGGTCTCCATATCTGTCTTTATCTCCCTCTCTCAAAACATCATTTTGAACTGCACTTATATATGAACACTGTGATACTATGCTAATCAATCTGATATCTAAGGCAGCTGCTATGTGAGTAACTGGTGGGTAACGTATACAACATGGAGAAGCTAAAGAAAGGAAAGATTCGTGCCCCAGGGCAGACAAGACAGCATAAAATATCATGACACGACTCAGAATGGTGCACAGTTTAAAGCTTATGAATTTATTTCTACAACTTTCCATTTAATATTTTTAGACATGAGTTGACCATGGGTAACTAAAACCACAGTGCTTTATTGCTTATCTCTAGCTATCCTGCCAAAGCCTCATGGGCTCATAGATGAGGCTTTTGAAAGGTAACTGGAGTACGGGTGCGTGATACACGTCATGGGATTAGGTTACAGCGGAGTGTGATGTTGGGAGGTGAAGTCTGGTGAAAAAAGGTGGCTCGCTAGGGGTTTGGCCTAGAAGGGTGTATCTCCTTCCTCCTCCTTTGATCCCTTGCAGCTTGCTGCCTGCCCTCCCATGAGCAAACTTCCTCTGCCATGCCCCTTTGCCATGCCACCCCGCCTGGAGCCAGCAGACTACGGACTGAAACCTCCACGAACTGTAAGCTAAAATAAACTTCTCTTCCTTTTACTTGTGCCTGCTGGGTATTTTGTCCCAGCACCGAGACAGTAACTAAGACAGGTGGAAAAGGGGGAAATATTGTAGCAATTTGTTATGAAGAAATAGACAACCAATACAATGTAAAAAATTCATTGATCTAGTAAGTGATTTCTGTGTGCAAGGTACAGTGAATGCTGAAAGTCATATAAAGCATAGTTTTTTTTTTTTTTATTTGGGTACTGGAAATCGAACTCAGGACCTCGTGCTTGCCAGGCAGGCACTTATGCCGCTGAGCTATATCACCAGCCCCATAGCTACTTTTTAGAATCTCTACCCTCAAGAAACTGTAGCTGCAGTAACTGGATCATGTTGGCACCCCGCTGCCCTTTGGTTCGTGATGGTGCAAGCTTTAGCCTTTGTTCAGCATGTCAATTAAGACACGATAGCCATAGCAGCCAGCATTTTCTGAATTCTGACATGGACTGAGCTTAGGAAAAATGTTTCAGATAAAAAAAAAAATTCATTTGAAGATTTTTTTTTAGATTATATAAAAATGATAGCCAAACTTGATAGATATATTTGTGACAACTTAAAATCTAGTAGCATTTTTAAAAGTTAGCTCCTAGTGTACAGTATCTCTGAAATTTCTTTCAATTAAAAAATCATTATTTATTACTGTAATAAAATGCCTTATTGTCTTGTGAATTAGAATAAAATTATTCTTAAATTGAGGGATAAAAATGATATCAATTCAAGACAAATTGACATGAAGTTATATTAGAAAAATATTCTTTGGAATCCAATCATAAATGTCTTGGAGAAAAGATATCTAAATTAAATTTAAAGGCATAGAATATTAAATATGTATGTTTTCATCATGAGCTAAATATGTGCTTCTTAATGCTTCCATGTTGGCTTTCATTTAACTTTGTTTCTATGCTATCAAAATCAGTTAAACCAAATAGGTCATTCTTACATTGTGGAGCATATGAATTTAAATTCCAGAGGAGACTTGAAATTTTTATATTGCTGTGATTTCAAGTGTTGGGCTTTCAGGTAAAAACTATAAATAACATTTTCTCATTATATTATTCTCAAAATAAAACGTTGTAGGAAGTATCCCTACAGGTATATTTAGACTATGGCATATTCTTTCTTTGTCCTCTTTAAAATTTATTTTATTTTTTTAGTAAAGAGGAATTGCCTTGGGTTCCACATAAAACATATAAAATAGTTATGCATATAACTAACACATTTCCTTTACTTTTTTATATTTTTATATAAATAGGGCAAAGGTTGGGCTGTAGGTTGGATATGCCTGCTACATAATATTAAACATCAGTGCACTCATGTTTTTACAAATTGAACATAACCCTAAATGCAGAAAAAATGCAAAGTATCACATAAGAGGTGAAAAATTCTGAAGTGATATTGTATAATTATGGCTATACTAAATGCAATAACTTAGAATTACTGAGACAGAGATAATTTCTAGTGGACAGAATAACAAATTTAAACTTTTACCTCCTTTAAAACTTAAAATTTTCTATCTATAACAACTTGGTGTATATTTAAAGAGTCAAAAAAACTAAGCAGCTTTTAGGGACTATTTCACTTTAGTGAAAAATAAATACGCTTCCTTTAAAGTTCACCACTCAGAGTAAGTTCCTTTTCCTATCTTCTTTACTTGATTTACATTAAAAATTCATAGAAAAATAAGAGAAATAAAAATCATTTTACTGCAGGAAAAAAAGCTATTAGAAAGGCTTGACACAACGTACAGTTTTGCTTATTCTGTCTCTCCATTTTAAAGCCCAGTAAAACTAGTCTTACTGGTATGACTTACTCGTGCACTCTCTCTCTTTCCTCTGAGTCTGCCATTCCTACTAGAATAAATGCTGGGTTTGATTTTCTCCATTAACCCTCTTGGAGAGCCTTTTGGCTTAACGACCACAGGCTATAACATCTTAGTGTTTCAGTACCATTGAGAGATTTCATTTACAATCATCTCACCTGCTAGTATTGTGTGTAGTCCCTGTTAAGGTACCACACAGGATAGCATGAAAGACAGGTCAGTAAGGAAGAACTAACGTGGACATCTGGAAGACACTGTATTTCTACTTCTGAATATGTGAGAAGCAAAATATTTTGGATGCTACTTGACATTTCATCATCTTACAGAATTTTTATTTTATCTTTTTCTTTGCTGCCTTTCTTTTCTGCATGGGTCCCAGAGTTACCATGTTTTGCTAGTTAAATCAATAAACCCCTTTATTTGAAAAAAAGAATAGCATTACAGTATTGTCAGTAATGAATCATTGTTGCAAAAAGGGACTCAGAGAAAATAAAGAGGTAAACCCTCTAACAAAACTTTTGCAAACCAATTGTAGGTGTAATCTGTTTATGCAAATGGTGGGTTTATATTGCATAGCAACTTTTACAAAATGGATTACTGGGCACTTAACAAATGTGATCATTATATTCAGGAACCTAGTGTTTCCTGACTCTGAGGTTGTTTTCATGATGAAATGTTACATCTACTTAATAAACCATGGCATGGATTATCTAGGCAAGAAATATAAATAAATGCACGATTCGTTTGAGACAATTAAATTCTATGCGAGTGGTTCATTAAGCAGCACATCTCTAAAATGTTGGGATCTGTGGGGGCTGTGAATAGGTTTAGTGTACAAAAATAACTGCTTTCCCTTGGATTGCATCTGCGCTTATAATCATTAATTGACAAATATACTCATGGCAGTGGCGTGTCCTCACCTTTCCTGTGTCTCATGCAAAACTCTCTTCACTCAACAATTCTCCATCAGAATTAAGAACTTCCAGGCTTGTGAGATAGCTCAGCGGCATAAGCATCTGCCTGGCAAGTGCGAGTTCCTGAGTTTGACTCCCATGAACCCATATACAAAAAAAAGGGCCAGTGATGTCGCTCAGTGGCACAGGCGCCTGCTGGCGGGTGAGGTCCTGAGTTCTACCCCCGGTACCCACAAAAAAAAAAAAAAAAAAAAAAGAATAAAGAACTTCCATTTAATACATTCATTGTAATTTTGTTCTCATCAAACCAAAGTTGTTTCTGGTTATATGTTTATGTTTTATTCATTATATTTTACAAAATTCAGCTTTCTAAGATCTTTCTTTGGTGCTCTGACCTCCCTATGAGGAATACCCTCTCCTTTTCAGCCATTTTCTTGAAAAAATTAACCAAAAGTTTTTTTATCTGTGTCAAATGCAGAAATTTACATAATGGGTGGCTATTCAAACCAAGATGTATTCGTAGTGAGAAATAATCTTGAAGCGCGTTGTTGTTGTGTGGATACGGGTTGCAAATGGGATTGGGAGAAGTTGAGTATATGTGAAAGATATGTGGTATTCAGGGGAGGATGATTTGTTTAGGAGATAAGAAAAAAAAATAAAGAAATAAATGCTACCTAGCTGAAAAGAATATTAATACAACAGAAGTTAAGAAAAGTGTTCTGGAATACCAGTCAGTGAAATGAGTAATTAATTGAACTTTCAGAAATAGGCCCCAGGGTTACTCCTGCTTGAGTATCATCAAGGTGATAATGTAGAGTTATGCAGAATCCCAGTCACTGGGGACTAACCGTGTTCCAGTCCTTGAGGAATAAAAACTTGGACAGAGAGCAGTATTTTCTCTTAGGTAATTGGGGTACATTTGAGTTGTAAAAGAAAAAACAAATTCAGTCCACTGGATAATTTTGGTAAAGTAGACCTTATTTAAAGAAAGGCAAAGATGGTAGATACAGAGGTGTGTGAGCATTAACGCTTGCATCAGTTTGAGTAGGAAATGCCCAACCGATTGGATCAGCATAGTTCTGGGTGTGGCTGAATGGATTTACTGTAGAAAGAAGACCCAGCCTGAGTGTGAGTGGCAGCAGGAAATAGGTTGTGGACTGGTTGGAACAGAAAGGGGAAGGAAGGAGGAAGGCTCACTTCCGGTTCTCTGCAGGAGCTCCAGTCGCCTTCGCAGTGGAAGTCAGCACAGACTCTTCCGCCTCCCGATGTGGGCTCGCAGGGACCCACAGTGAGCTCCAGGCCCTTGACCTTCAGATCTCCAGGGCAACAACAGCCCATCTGCACACTTCCACATCTGACTCTGTAGGTGGCCATGGTCAGCCCACCTCATAAATCCTTACATATTTATATAATTTACAATAAATCTGTTTCTCTAGTGAATACTGATACAAGATCACTGCAATAGGTCTTTCAGTGACATCAAATTTAACTCAGACTCTAAAAGGGCAAGGGGGGACTTAGAACCAAGCAACAGGATGGAGGAGGGGAGTGCATGGAAATTACAAAAGAAAACATCAAGGGAAGGAGTTCCTGGCTATACAGTGTGGCTGGATTATGTGACGACAAAGGAGGGATGAGGATGTTTAAAGTGGTCAGCTACGAAAGGACTTACCAGGATTCTTGTTCAAACTGGATTCCCCGAGGACAGAGAGGGAAGCCCAAGGTTAGATCCAGTTAAGCAGAGGACTCAGAGGAAATGGACTAAAGCTAGGATCAAAGGAGCGTCTCCATCAGCGGTGATATGGTTAATTGCAGTGATAAAGAAAAACAAAAAATGTTCTTTATGGTTTGTGCTCACACAAAATAAAATCCTAGTATTGAGAGTTAGACAAGGGGAAGAAAGTGGTATTATCATTTTCAGGCTAATTTATAGTGTGTGACTTTAAATATATTTCGATAGCAAGGCAGACAAACCTTTAAATCTGAGCTTGGGACCTTCTGCAAGGCAGAGCAATAAACAAAATTCTCTCCAGGCAGGTGCATGCCTTTTTTATATCTTTCTGACTTTAAAAATTAATTGGCTTTTAAAGTGTGGCATTGGATATATCTCCTTGCTGGAGTGGTTGAAAGGGATGATTTAAGGATAACTTGAAATTACAAAGGCCTTCACAAATTAAGTTAATTCTCCTTCACAATAGCCTTGCTAGGTAGAAAAATTATTGCCCCCTTATAAATGGCTGCTAAAATCGAGATGTGGTTAAAATAAATAAGTTAGTGTAGAAAAAAACATCAGGATTATTAACTTTGTATTAGGTTTGTGGCCTAATGTTAAAATCTTTTCTTCCCCATCCATAGTCATTTTCTTCACAGTTACGGATTTCTTAGGGCAGGTAACTTTTGCATCATCATGAGCAGCATTAAGATTTCACACTGAAATATTTCTAATCACACTTTCCAGTTAGTGACTGTTTATGAATAGCTTCAAATCAGGCCAGGCATGGTGGTGCACTCCTGTAATCCTAGCACGCGAGAGGCTGAGGCAAAGGACTGCCGTGAATATGAGACCAACCGGGGCGACATAGTGTGTTGAAGGCTACCCTGGACTATGTAGGGAGACCCAGTCTCCAGAAAAAAAGGTTCAAGTCAGGCGCTTTCTCTCCTGGTTTGCATGTGAAACATAGTAAAAAACAGGTAGGAGACAAAAGGAGAACAATTCCCTTGAACTTTTTTTTTTGTTAAGATTTTAGTCTCAAAAGTGATAAACAAAACAGTTTCTTGTTGAACTCTGCACTTTCTTTTCTTTTTAAAATTCTTCTTAGCTCCAGTTTATTTTCCTGTATTTTTTGCATAAGCTATATCAAAATTTGTCCTGAGTTCTAAGGACTAGGTATTGCTTTTAGCTTGTAGTTCTTTTAATTAAAATTTAATTATGAGAGACTACTTTTATTTATTTATTTTTATTTTATTTTAAAGAGAAGAAAAAACAAAACAAATCAAAAAAGAACAAATTTTCAAAACAGCATAATAGGAGGGTAACAATGGTTAATGCATTACATATTATTATATTTAAGTTAGTTATTCAGGATACCAGATATCGGCATTCAATTGTCCAAACATTATTGGCACAAACCTTACTCTTCAATGAACTAAGTAAAATTGGTAGTGTATCTATCTAAACCATCTTATATATATATATATACAATTTTTTTCCCTTTCCCTTCTTTCTTTTCCCTATTCCCCTATTCCAGTCTCTCTTTCCTTTTGACCAGTTTCTTTTTGATTCACTATGTCTATTGTACATTTTGGATCTTATTTACTCTTTCAGTTTCTCATACTAGAGAGACAATACGATGCTTACACATGTGCGTCCGGTTTATTTCACTTATGAGTATTTTCTCGAGTTGCATCCATTTACCTATAAAAGTCTCCAGTTATTCCTTCTTTACAGCTGAATAGTACTCCATTGTATAAAAATACCACATCTTTCTTATCCATTCCTCAGTTGATGGGCATTTGGGTTGTTTCCAAGATCTGGTTACTACAAATTGTGCTACTATAATCATGGGTGCACATATATCGCTATGGTGCGATGTTTTAATTCTTCTGGGAAGATACCCAAAAGGGGAATAGCTGGGTCAAATGGGACCTCCAACCCTAGTTTTTTGAGGAATCTCCACACTGATTTCCACAGTGGCTGTACCAGTCGACACTCCCAGCAACAGTGGAGAAGGGTTCCTTTTTCCCCACAGCCCCTCCAGCATTTGCTATTAGTTGATTTCTTGATAATAGCCATTCTTTCTGGGGTGAGATGGTATCTCAGTGTTTTTTTAATTTGCATCTCTCGAATGACTAGTGATGTTGCACATTTTTTTGCATATTTATTTACCATTTGTATTTCTTCATCTGAGAAATGTGTATTCATCTCAGATGCCCATTTTTGGAGTGGGTCTTTAAATTTGGGAGGTCTGATTTTTTTGAGTTCTTTATATGTTCTCAATAGTAATCCTTTTTCTGAGGAACAGCTAGCAAACATTTTTTCCCACGTTGTTGGTTTGTGAGAGACTACTTTTATATGCAAGCTATTTTTTGCATTCTTGTTTTTCTTTCTCATTTCTTTTTAACTCAAAAGTAATTTAAAGGGGACTTTTTGTATTCTAACTTTAAGAATTTTATACATGCTTATTAGGAAGAATTAAGAGGGCAAATTACTTACCTGACTTATTTGTTATTATAGAAGCACTCTTACAAAGGACAATATTCTTCAGACATATCGGAAATGACACTGTTGAATTCAACCTGGTCCCTGTGATCCAGGAATAGTGAAAGTTGAGAAAACTTCCCAACTTATGGTGTCTCTTTCATTTTTGTTTTTGTTTTAAACCTATTAGAAACCCAGTAAGACCCTCTAAATTCTTTCCAAATTCTTTCTTTCTTCCTTTCTTTTTTGTTTCATAGAAGATTAGCAGAACTGCTTGTCCCCACAGACCAATAGGAACAAAATTCGCATTAACCAAACTTTTGTTGTAATTCTCTCCTTTCCCCAGGCACTTAAAATTGAAATAACATCAGTCCGAACCACCCTTTCCCAAGAACAGTCTGGCCTGGCGGTAAAACATTTTCTGATTTACCATCTTCCTTTCATCCCACTGTATCACCCCTTTTAGCTTATTTTATTCCATCTTACCAAGAAAGGCCCTCTTCTTTCTACCTTGTGAGGAGCTTGCAGATCTCATGCTCAGAGCTTTCTTGCTATTGCAATAGTTTCTGCACATCCCGTGCCAATAGCTTCTTTCTCATTTTTGTAGTCACTCTAATAAAATTCCTATTGCCTAGTGACTTCATACTTCACCACAAGTAGGTTACGTCACCAGGCTGGGTCTGAGAGGTTCCCTAAGCTCATACAGGAATTTAACCCATCCTTCTGGAGCAGGTTTGCTGACTCCCATTGAGGCAGGAGATTAGAGTGTGGCAAACTGGCTGAGGGAGTAGGCATGAGCTGTTAGTTAAAAAATTCCTGCACACATGTACAAACAGTTATTATTAACAGCCCTGAATACAGACTTCAAGGGGAACTTGAACAGTTTGGGATAGGATGGCCTAGACCTGATGTCAGCCTGAGGAATATTAGTGATATTAACTTTCCCTCAGAAAATCATACCCACCTAATCACAAATCCAGCTTCAGTCCATAAATTTGAAATCATCCTTGACTCTTCTGTCTTTCTTTCTCTCCAAATTCAATTTATCATCTAATTCTGTAAATTTTACCTCCAATGTAACCTAAATCTGCATAATTCACACAGACTTTACTCTGTTCCACCACTGTGCATTATCAATGAATTTGTAATTGGTTCCCTTTGTTACACTGTTTCTCACAAATTCAGTCACGTTACTCATCTTTGCACGTCTGAATAAAGGCCACCAGTGTCACCTGCAGGCTACTATCATGACCTGGCTATTGACTACTGCTTCCCTCATATTACATTTCTACTGCAATGTTCAGTTTGCCTTTTTTTTTTTTTTCTGTAGAAAATAACTTCAAAATTTCAGGCCAAATTACACGGGAACTTAATTCATTCCATGATTCTGGGGAAGATGGCCAAGTTCACTTCACGTGGCCACAGCTGTGTTTGGCACCTGATACAGAGATCACAGAAGAAAATTTTGCTGAATACATCTGTTGGCAAACCGAATTGTTTGCCAACAGAAGCATTTGTGAACCGAGGTATTACTGTATTGTTATCTATCTGAGGCACTAGAGTGTCACTGAAATCCACCAGTGCATTTCCAACAGTGCATGCAATTTAACCTGTGTGCCAACAGTTGGCAGCTTAGTCACATGCTGACAATGACAACTATACTGCGGGGGCTGGTCAGATCCCCAAACACCTGTGGGGGGAATGAGGGGAATAAAGACAAGAGACAATATTCAAGGTAAAAGGGAATCAGGGGGAATCTGCCTCTAATGGACAAGCACAATAATGCCTGCAGTTGACCCACTTTTGTTAGCAAGCAAGGAGCACAGGGGAGCGGGCAGTGTACTTTTCATGGAACAGCAACTGCCATTAACGGGGAAAAATTCAATGGAGAACAAGTCCTTCTCCATAACAAGCTGCCTGCACTCTTTAGATTGTCCTCAGCAGTTGTTGTCTTGCCTTAGGAATGCTGCGGTTATGAGCTTTCTTTGCATAGCCAGGAAGATGGGCCTTCCACATACTTCTATGTTCCTAAGGCAAGGTCACACTGGCCTTAATACCATGGGACCCCAGTCACATAGCCTGGTCCCCAGCATAGTAAAATGTTATTTCATATCCCCTGGTCCCCAACACTATACGATGCCAGCTGCAGGCTTTCAGTGATGCATGACACCAATGTTTGTAAGATAATAATAGGAGAAATATAACTCTTGACCTGTTCGATTTCAAATATGCCGAGTTTGTGGTCCCACAACATTGAGAAATGAAGTCACGAACCAAAGGAAGAAGTTAAGAGAGTTTTATTGGAAATAAAGAGAGAAGAATAGCTTCTCAGTTTTCAGGAGGGGCCATGAATGAGTGGCCACTGAGACCCTTGGTCAGGGTAATTTATACAGCAAAGTCACAATGTGGGTACTATATGGATCAAACTACAATCCACCTATGTGATTATAAATATAATCATATTTACTTAGCTAATATTGATCCCATAGGAAAATGAGTCATGTAGCAAGGGTACATGGAAATAACAAAAGTGTTTTTGGGAAGGGATGGGTCCAGATTCTCTGGCTATGCACTTGGGCATCTGGTGCATGTCTGGACTTACTGGACCAGGTGGTTCTAATTACAGCGTAATTCCAAGTTACTGCGTATTCTTTAGGGAGGCATGTAGTCTTGGTCACTGCATCTTTGTCTTGAGGCCTGGCCTTCAGATGCACCTCCAGCGCAGTTCTGATGTCTGTATTTTTTTTTTTTTTGCTGACTTCCTTGAAGGACCAGTCTTACTGTATATTAATTTCTATCTAACTTACCTGCCTATAATACTCCTCCCTCAGAAGAGGAATCGCTACCTGCTGTTAGGGGAGAATGGGTGACGTTTCTGGCTGCTTCAAGCTGAGAAGGGTTGGTGTGGGGGAGACCGCAGTCAGGGGTCATCTCCAGAAAACTAATCTAAGGGGCGTTGAATAGATGTGACGTTGGGGGCTAGTAGTTATGAATTCCCTTTAGAAGGTCGATTTAGTGGACCCCAGTAAAAGGAGTGTGGTACATTTTTCATTGGTTCTATCCACATGAGCACTTGGAGTTAGCCTCTTGGAGAGAATAAAAAAACTTTCCCAAGAGATTGAAGCATGGATGACCAAAGCATAAGCATTAGAATGGAAAGACAGATTAAGGAAAGAAGATCAGTGCTGACACTGTTTTTAAGGGATTGGAAAAGGGCTTGTAACCAGCTGGGTTCTAGACCTGTCTGCTCGAGGAGGTTATCTACAATTTTGAAATTTTATTGTTTTAAGATTATTTTTTCACTTGGTGTGAATCGCTTGTTTAAAGACAATAGATTTCCTTTATTAGCGTACAAGTCCCTGCAGTCTCAGCTGGATGAAGATGGGGAGCGCTGCAGTTTTGAAGGACAATCTTAACTAAGGGACCGAAAGGCTCTTGCTGAGCTTCTGTAGTTTCCACAGGGGCTATCTAGCCTCATTGAGCCAAATCAGCCAGCTATAGTTTTAACTTAAGACTGCCAGCAGGGGTCAGTGTAGTGATTGGAGCCCTCATTCTATACCTAGCCTTTATTACTACCATATTACATTTTTATAGATCCTTTGGTTATACTTTCCTGCTGGGTATTTAAGACCAAGCTAAGTGAGACCTATGTTAATCAGTCATTCTGCAAGGCTAACTGGTACCCAGCTAGGGCATAACCAGAAATTTTCCTCCTCTATTACTGTATTATATTGTGGTCTAACCTGTCCTTCAGATAACAGGAATTTTTGGCAACAATAGCGTTGTGAATGGACAACACTAAAAATGTAATATTATTTATGGACAATTGGGCATTTCTTTTGTTTTCTAAATTTTATGGGTATAGGGCTAGTATAGTAACAATAATACTTGTTCTAGCAATTGTAATGTAGTATATACAATAATACTAACAGCAATAACTTTATCGATCAGTTTTAGTATGTGCCAGGCATTGTTATTTTAAGATTTTCATTTATAATTTCAAATATAATTAGATTTAGGGTTCCTTTAATTCAACTTTAAAGTCTAAAAAATTTTGGTCATTCCAGGTAAAACTATTCAAGAAATAATTGCAGGAGATTCTTGTGGCTGGGAGTGAGCAGAGTAAGAAATTGAGGGGAATTGTGGACTTTCCTGAGATTTTAATAATTTTTGAATGCAAGTAAATTTTGGACTTTAATTTCTTCTTGGACTTTCACAGGGGGCAGAAATTAATAACATTTAAAAGTTGGATGTTTTAGTATTTGTTTACTTGGAGGTATATTTCTTCTATTTTGAACCTACTACCAAATTCCTAATAAACATATCTGTCCTTGAGGCAAGATAGGATATTTAGGATAAGAATTATTCTAAGGAACAATTTTATTTCATTTTACTTTATTGGCCTGTGGGGAAGTGTGCAGTTGGAATTAATTTTATATAATATTTTGACTTAATCTAATATTTTCTTGAGGCAAAAGCTAAACTTAGGTCCAGTGGTGCCGGGATGATGCACACAGAAAGCTGTATTTCGTATAGAGCTATTGTGTTAAGAAGTAATTGTGACTAGCCTGAAAGAATAATGGTTTTCTCCACCCAGGGGCACAGCTTTTAATTATTAAGGGTTAATTGATAAGACCTGTAGGTTAGGAGAACAAAATCTGGAAAGTAATAAAGTGTAACTTATTTCACTATATATCGTCTTCTCTGGGAAATCATCTATTCCGATCCCCGGGACAGAATGGCATTTTAAAGTTCACTTTTGTTTCTGCTTCAGCCTTCCAACTATTCACTTGTTATTTGCCTGAAGTAGTTTAAGAAACAAAAAATCAAATGAACAAAATTGTTGAAATTGAGTCTCAGTTATGGATGATTTGAGCTTTGTAAAGTTCTTGTTTTTGAAAAATTTTAAACCTATTTATTTTTAGATTTCACTTAATTTTATATTTCTTTAATTTTAAGCCAATTGCACATGTATATGACTATTTTTAACGTTAAATACTTGGGTCAGTTTTAATACTGAACAGTAGGATGTTAACTGAAAAACCAAAATATTGAATTCTAGAATACTGGTTGGACTAACTTATACTTTTAACCATAGTCTATTGGTTGGAACACCTGAGAAGTGTTTTACTTGATGGAAAGCTTAGGTAAAATATGACAGTTTCCCAAAATGAATAAAATTTACTTAGCATAGGATTTGAAAAGGTAAACATCCAGGTTTTACCAGTAGTAATATGCAGATATGCATTTGTATGTATTTATATTCCAATTACTCTATATTAAATATTATAATTATAATAAGAAAGACATAAATTAATTGAAAAATAAAATATACTACAAAAGACAATAGATTTGAGAGATTTGGGTGATTTATACATAAAAATGATAATTCATTATAAACAAATTATTCCTGTTGTGCTGGGTTGGACAAATTTTAATTTGATTCTTAGGTATGAAAAACACTTAGTTTGCACCATTTAATTCTCTCTTGTTGGACATTTAATTGTACTCACCAATGAAACTCACATTATTAAATATTGAAGTTATCTCAAATTATTTTCAGTTAACTTGCTCAGCAATTGCAACTTTTGCTTGCTTTTTAATTAAAGTTTTAAAATTTAAATACATTATAATTATAACTTTAAAAATTTATGTATTCTTGTACCTTCATTCTAAAAGATGAAATTTTATCTTATTTAATTTCAATTGCACTTTCAGAATTTATGCATCAGGGTCACCAATAATAAATGTTGATTGAAATAATAATCATATATTTGTGACCAAGTCAATGGGTCTTTTGTAAAAGCACTTGTTTTCTCCAATATTTAACACTGTTGATAGCTAAAATATTACGCTTATTCTTCAATAGCTTTACTATGTCTTACTCAATTATTTTCTTCTGCTGTTTCTACATTTCTTTTTTCCTTTCTCATTTCCCTCTTCTTTCTTTCCCTCCTGCTATTTCCTTCTCTTATCCTCTATTCTCCCATTTTTCTTTTTTTCTGAGTCTTTTTCTTTTCTTCTCTTTTTCTATTTTCTGCTCTTCTTATATTCTTCTTTTCTTTTCCTTTGCCTTTTGTTCATTTTCCTACTAAATGAAAGCAATCCTTTAATTGCTAGCCTCAATAATTTTGAGTTGTTTTCATGGCTGTGGATCTCAGTATAGCCTGAGGATCTCTGGGAAATCCTCCTTCTCTAATTATTTTACATTTTTATGTGATTTTCTGCATATACTTCAATCACCAAAACAAGTAATAAAGTCAATGTCCACTATACGTCCATCGCTTAGTCCAAACCTGTGAATATATTCCTTTTAGTGCATAAAAGCCTTGCAGATATGACTAAGTAAAGGATTTTGAGATGGGAAGCTTATCCAGGTAGCTTCAATACAGTTACAAGTTTTCTTATAAGAACAAGGCCAAAATCAGAGAAGAACGATCATGGGCCAGAGTGATTTGGTCAAGAGTGAAGGAATTCAGGCAACTTCTACAAGATTGAAAAAAGCAGGGAATGTGTTTTCCTTTGAAGACTTGAAAAAGCAGAGGCTTTAATTTGCCTCCAAAGACAACTGGACTTCTCACCACCATAAAACCAGACCTCTGATCAGCAAAACTATAAGATAATATATTTTTGTTGATTTTAGATACTAAATACGTGGTAATTTGTTTGAGTCGCAAATGAAAACCAACACAAGATCTGTGTCAGTGGGCTGTGTTAACTGATGGTTGAGGAGCTTTAAAGATTGTAGATTCTCAGGTTCCACCTTCAGAGGGTAAGATTTGAAAGATCTGGAGGGGGAACTGGAAAGTATTTTCAAGAGTTTCCCTTTTGACTCCAGAATACGGGCTTGTTTGAAGGGTGCTGGCCAAAGTCACAGAAAGAACGAAAAAAAATTGGTACATTCTGACTGTTTAGAACAGTGGTGAAGAACCTATGGCACTTGTCATATTGTGTTTTTCTTTGAAGACCAAAGATGTTAAGGTAGAGTTGCATTTTCTAAACTAAAACCTCAGTATTCTGGTTTAATTGCAGTGTTGGCACTTTGCGATAAATAAGTAGGTTTTGGGTTGCAGTTTGACATTTGGTTTCTGAAAGTTTGTTGTCACTGGTTTAGAGGAGGGTAGTCAGGGTCTAGGGCAGTAGCTAACTGAATATGTCAGTAAACATTTATTTGCAATTCACATGGTAAATGTTTCTAAAGTCCACTTGAGGAAAATTGCTTTAGGAAATTAAAAAATCCTAATAATCTATGTTGAAATTGAGCAGCTATCACTGTAGTACTTGCCCAGTCAGACATGGGATAAATACAAAAGTTAACAACTTCCTTTTAAATAATACAGCCAGTGTATTTTCCTACAACCTTACATATTTTTGTTTTATCTCTTCAAGTTCTAAAGAACTATTGATTCATAGTATTAAATTAAGAGCACTATTTGGCATGTAAAGGCAAGAAAACTGCAGAAAATGTAAAATGGTATTTTAAAAAGCATGGATTTGGTGGTGAAAGAAATACAAAAATTTACAGTAATTTTCAAGCTCAAAGCACACATTTAGAGCAAAACAAAAAGTTCTAAACACAGCTTGCATAATCTAGATCTTGTTACTGCTATGAAAGCACTTCCTCCAACTTACTCCCTACTCCTCACCAACCTTAAAAGCTTCTTTGCAATCCTGAGATCTGCGAGTCACGATATAGCATTAGGTCTCTCATGTTTACCCTTTTTACTACCTATGACCTGCACATTTCACTTTGCATTTATATCTATGTTGAATATTAATTCCTCAGGAAAGCTGTATTTCTATGGGTGCCAATGAATAGTGAGAGTGTAAGGGAAGATTGGTTAGGATTCAATTGTTCAGGTAAAAAAGAGTGGCAGCTTAACAAACCTGGATGTTCACTAGAGTGAGTGTATAATGGCACAGTCAGTTTAGATAATTCACACACGACTTTGGAAAAATAAAGTTTAACAGCCGAATGTCCTCTGACCCAGCCATTTCACTATGGGGTACTTCCCCAGGAAAAATGAATATATACTGCATCAGTCACTTTTCCACTGTTGGGACAAAAATACTGGATACTTCTGCAGCTTAAAGCAGAAGTTGATTTTGGCTCATGGTTTTAGTGGCTGGATGCTCTGAGGCAGAAACAAGATGGTGGAAGTGCACGACAGAGGTAACCTACTAAGGAAGCAGAGAGAGAAGGGAGGAACTGGGGGCAAGGGCACACTCTTCCCGGTCATGCCCCAGTGACCCACCTCAACCAGACTCTGCCTCCTCACAGCACATTCCACTAGAAATTCATCGGTGGATTAATCCACGGGTGAGTACAGCGCTCCCATGACCCACCAACTGTCCAAGAGCCCCGCCTCTGAAAATCTGAGACTTTTCAGGGACTTTTTCCATCTAAAATGTAAATATTTAAGTACTGCAAGATGTGCATGAATATTATTAACAGCTTATGTCAGAAGAGTGTCCAATTGGGGACAGCTGGTACATACATCAATGGAAGGAATAAATAAGTTGTAGTATATTACTTAATGGAATCGTCTACAGAAATAGAAAAAATGAAGTAAAATTGAATGTAACAACATGGATAAATTTCGTTGAAATAATCTTGAGCAAAAGGAGCTGGTTACAGCAGTCCACAGTGTATGACTCCAGTTCTGTAAAGTTGAAGAGTAAGCAAAACATTATCTATGATTGCTGGCGAAACATTACTTTTAGTGGTATGTAATTGTATGGGGACATGAGAAAGCCTGCTTAAGTGCTAGAAATGTTCTATATCCTGATTTGTTTGACAGTTATACATACATATTTTATTCCACCTTACTATAAACTTAAGATACGTGTACTATGTTTGTGTCCATATAGGAACTCATTTTAAAAAGTAAATTGAAAAAAGATTATTTTGGTTGAGTCTGTGATTTTGGGTTGGAGATGATGTAATTCAGGATATATTTTGGAGGCAGTTTAAGTCGTATTTTAATGATGGAGCAATTTGCAAGAGAAGCGAGGCCATTAAAGACAGTAACAGATTTTTGGAATAAGCAAATTCATGATTCCATTTATTTTGGAATGATGTCAGATGACAAAGACTTATGCAAACGTGTACATGTTACACATACACACAACCAGAATGTAAAAGAATCTTGAAATATTGCGAATAAAATACTATGAAAGTTAAAAAGAAAAAGCAATTACTTTCTCAATTGGCCGTTAACCTCTTAGTGATACTCAGCAAGATACAGTACTACAATCTTGGGAAAAGTAGTAATGTTTGCCTTTTAATTTTAAGAATGAAAGGAGCTCATGAGTCTACTGTGTTTTGTATCATTAATAGAACAAAAAACACGAAGTACACATCACTGAAATCCAATAGTGATCAGGACTCATACGATCTTGTTTCATCTACAGCCCTATCCATTGACTACCACATGGTTAATATGAAGCTATGCCAGACATTATATCATCTCATCTGTAAATATTTCAGGGTGATGTTTAAAAGATCAGATGTCTTTGAAAATCATAACCACAATTAACTATTACCTCTAAATAACTGAAAATAATTTTTAAACTATCAACATGTAATCCATTAATAGGCACACATCCTCATTGTTTTAGGACATGCATTTTTAAAAATAAGATTGAGATAAACTCCATGCACAAATTGAATAATTGATATGTTTCTTTGATCAATAATTCCATCTCATATTTTATATTTTTCTGAGAATTTTTTCACTGATGAACCCAGGCTATTTGTTCTTTAGAATTATTTTACTTATACCAGCACATGGATGGACCCATGTCATGGCTCTATTTTACTCAACACATCTGTGATTGATAGAATTTTGAGTGCTTTACTGTCTGCTATTATGATAATACTGTAATAAACAGCATTGTGAATACTTGTGTTTATAAACCATAGTGCACAGTTTAGCCAGATTCCTAGACATGAGATGGAAGAGTCAAAAGATAATGCATTGAAATTTTGCCGGACATTGCCAAATTCTTCTCCATTGGTGTTCCAGCATTCCCACCAATGAAATTTTCCCCATGTTCTCCATAGCTTCAAAACCAGAGTAGATTTTCAAACCTTGGGAATTTTGGCTAATAGTTGAGAAAAGCCACTTCAGCATAGTTTTTATTTGAATTTATCATTTTATAAGCTATGTTGAGTATGATGTAACCTGTCTGGACATTAAATGATATTTTTAATTTAAAAATTTTTATAGACAAGCTATTTTAAGAGCTGATAGTCTCTTGGTATATTAAATGTAGAAAAAATTCTGATAAACCATTATTAAAATATCACTTTAATGTATTTTAATCAATTTATCTGAAAATATTTGATAGAATCACTTGTATTGCTTTCTACAAGAGGAGAAATTGCTAAAAGTGCTCTTATAAAGTTTGTTAAATACTTTCATATTTTGGAAAAGAGAAACTGTAGAATTTATTTTTATTTCTGGTATTTTAATATGGCTCGAGGCCTCTTTAATCTAGAAAAGCTGTTAATTATCTAGGACTAGTGGGTCATTTTAAAATTGAGAATGTGGAAAAGAAATCGTCCGTCCCTTTTCTCCAGTCTCAGTGATGGCACAAAGGAATACTTAAGGTACAGGACTGAGGAGTGAAGAGGGCAGCAGCAGAGTGGACCGATGAGAGCGTGAAAGTTCTCTCTTCCAGAAGGAAGGATATTTTGCCATTTTGTTGTATGTCTGAAATGCTTTTTGCTTTGTCATGTTGCCTGCTTTTGATTTAGCTTTTCTTCTTTCCTTTGCCTTGTTTGCTAAGAGAAGGTAGACTTTCCTTGCATTTGGAAAGTCTTGTGATGGCTTACAGGAGCGGGGGTGAGGTCAAATGGAAATCAGATACAGAATGGCAATTTAGGAAAATACTATTTACTTTATAAGAAATACAAAACCTTTTATTAGTTTCAGAGTAACAGCGCCTCGGCTGGGTCTAGGAGAAAGGGGTCAAGATTATGGCTTCACCTACTTTAATTTAGACAAGCTAGTGGGCTGAAAAGAATCCTTACAGATCACTGGCTGGGAGATCCTATGCCATTCTCTGCCAAAACACTACTTGTGTGGCTCCCTGGAGGACTTGAAAGTGTATGGGCTGCTGTCTCAGGCTCTGTGTTTCCCAACCATTGTCTTTCAGTGGAAAAAAAATTAATTCCTTTCACATGCCTGTCACTTGCTGGATTATGAGCTAGCTTCTGAGCAGATAAAAAGACCAGGACTCTGTGATGAAGAGGATTGCAAATTACTCAAGTAAACACTGGAATGTAATGGGTGGACCTGAGAATTCTGGAGCCAGAACCTTAAATCTAGATGACTTGGAGCAGATTCTTTAAGATCACTGTAACTTACTTTTCTTTCCATTTGAAATTATTAAATTTATTGAAAATAATTGTAAGGTAAGTGTACAAAATAATTACTTAATGTTCGTTATGATTAAAGTTATTTAAAACAATCTCTATCTTGATTTGCTCCTATATAAATCTCTGTTCTTTATTTTTCTTATATGCCCAATTCTTCCCAGTGGCAGTGGCTGTATGTAGGAAATCCTCTCTCATTATTCTGCTAAGAGCCCATATATATATGCATATATATATATATATTCCTGTCTTTCCTGGTAGATGAAGGAAGTGCTTAGAAGAATAAACACTTTTCTAACTATGCAATATTTTCTTTGCAATTAATCATGGGCATACAGAATAAATGATTATTTGAAGATCTTTATTCACATATATAATTTGAAATTTATCTTTAAAGTCCATTATACATGATGAAATCATTAATGAATGGCTTTGATAGAAAAATATGCTTTATTTTAAGAATGTATATGAGAAATTATAAATATTTTCAAGTACAACTAAGTATATTTTACCCACTGAAAATCTCGCAGTCTGTTACAGCTAATTCTTTAGCCTTGGAGAAAATTTTAGATCTCCAGTTCATAGTCTACTGAGCTTAAAGTTAATCACAGTGTGTTTAAGATTAAGTGCTGTATTTACAGAACTAGCAATTCTGTTTAGAAAACATAGCCCAATTAGGTTTGCCCCATCTGCCAATCATGTTCAGTGAATCAGGTAACTTTGTCCAGAATGAAAAAGGCAAAACTGTGCAAATCTATTGAATGTCTTTAATACATCTGAATATACAGTGTCAAAATAATATGGGCATTAATAGCAAAAGGAAAAAATCAGTGTTGATGTATTATACATTTATAATATATCAGATAATTTGCCAGTATAGGTGCTACTTCATCATGTATATGAATGTACATTTATGTATATATATATATATATATATATATATACTTTTATATACACATATTCATACATAGTGTACATGGAGGTTAGACATAATGATGGCAAAGGGTGTGTGTGTGTGTGAGTGCGTGTGTGTGTCTGTGTGTGCCTGCATACACAATTCATACTTTCTTAGAACATGGGGATTATTTGAAATCATATCACATTTCTAATTTACACATACTTGTTGCCAGCCATATAAAATAAAATAAAATAAAAATGATCATAATCTAATAACCATAGCTATTTATGAAATAACTCCAGATTATGTTAACTAATTTTTAGTATGTTATATTTGAAACATAAACAGCATTTGACACTGAAACTAAAAATTTCTGCTACAAAAATGGAAATGCAAAATGTCTATTAGAGATTAGTTTATATCAGTAAAATGAGACCTTCCCACTGGAGGCTCTGTGGCAAATAGTGTGAGGATACATCGTCTCAATGTGGGCTGCCTGAGACAAACTCACTTTGCCTTTTACTGACTGTGTGAGCTTGTGCGCTTTGTTTCTAAATCTACCAAGAGATGTAGGGCAATGTTTGACACTACTAGTATGACCACGATTATTGTGATATACCTGAGAGCCCTCAAGCCTCAGAATTCTATGAGACAGTAATTATATCTATACAAAGGAAGGTACTGAGGAGTGTTTCAGCTTTATAATATCAAAGAAAATGAGCTCTGAACGAAATAAACTCTTTTCTCCTGTGCTGCGGATTGTGTATGGTGAGCGCATACTCTACCACTGACCTACACCCCAGCCCACTTCAGTTCTTTTTTAATCATACAAATTAGTACTATAAAATAATAGCCTACAAAATTAACTTGGAATTTACAACAGTTCAAGGTGATTTGTGAAGGATAAAAATGAACTAAGAGAAGGTGGAAAAAGATGGCGGATGTGTAAGAAGCAGGCAGCAAAACTCTCTAAAAGTTGCCGTTGGACCACGGGAATATAGTGACCGCGAGAGTGCAGGAGGGAGGGAGATGCCTCTCCTGGACCCAGGAAAGTTCTGAAGTGCACTTTGGGACACCCAGAGCCAGTGAAGGGTACTTTCAATGACGAAGAAGGAGGAGGAGACCAGGGCACCCTCTCCCTGTCCCAGGAACCACGGCGCGACAAAAGCTCAAATCTGCAGACACGCGGTGACAGCTGGCGCCCGGGGAGCCCCCAAGGAGGATCGCAAGACAGCGGCGGGGCACGGGAGCAGCGGAGGACTGTGCTGGCCGGCGGTGAGTGTCTCTCAGGCGCAGCTGTCCTGCGCCAGAGAGCAACTGGCCGGGCGCCATTGTGGGGGGTGCGGCAAAACTGAGCGCGGCATCAAAACACAGCACTGGGGACTCAGCACGGCACCGCGGCTCTCAGGCCAAAAGTGTGCTGACAGCGGCAGGCGAACGAGACTGTTCTCCACCTGAGAGTACACGCTTCTGCTCACTGCCCCGCCAAGGGGCCTCCTGGCTTACTGGGACCGACCTGCACAGAACAGGACTCTGTCATCACAGGGTGCCTGCCTACAACAGAGTCAACACCTGGAACTGATTCTTTTTTATTTTTTTATTTTTTTATTTTATTTATTTATTTTTTCTCTCTCATTTGTTTTTTGTTCTGGTGAAGGGCTTTTTTTTCTTTTTTTGGTGGGGTTTTATTTTTGTTTTGTCTGTTTTGTTGTTTTTGTCTTTCTATTTGTTTCTGTTTGTCTATTTGCTCTTCCCTTCATTATTCTCTCTGGTATTTTATATGAGTGTAAACAGCGCCTCTAACCTCTTTGTGATTGTGGTTGTGGTCTGTTCTTCCTTTTATCCCTTCCTTCTCTTTTTCCCACCAGTCCCCTGCACCAGTTTCCCAATGTTAGTGGGATCCCTCTTGGTCCTCTAACCTTACATCTAATTGCTTCCTCTTCTCCCAATACTCTATTTCTTCCTTAACTCATTTTAAATTTAAACTCCTGAGGGAAAAATTGACATATTAAGGACTTGTATACTGCATATAATTTTTCTGGTGTGTTTTAGATATTGTTATATAACTGCAACTCTATACGGTTAAAAGTGGCAAATAACTGGTTAGCTCAGTCTGTCATTTTCTAGGCTGTGTTTGATGCTTTAGGTACCATTATAGCCAAATGTGAAATAATTGTTCTAAACATCTTTCCTTCCCGATATTTCATGATTGAGATTGACTAAGGGACACAGAATATACAGTGGCACAGTACCAAAGAACCAACGACTGGGCCAAACAGGTAGCAACTTCTCATATCCAACAAATTGAAGAGGTAGGATCTGGCAGCAAGCTCAAAACCCAAAAACAAGCTTCACTTGGAAGATACTGCAGAGAAGTAGTCATCTCCTAAGGATCTTGAACACTAGCAATAAAGTAACCTACCATAGGTAATTTAGAAACATCACCCCAGGAATTAAACTAAAGAAAGAAAAGAAAATGAGACGACACTTAAACAAGATGCAACCCCACACATCCAGTTCACCAAAGGCAAACCTAGGGGGCAATGAGGTGGGACAATCCGAAAACCACCCACCTGGCCTATCTGAAGTGGTAACAACAAAGCAACTGAATGAGGCTCTGGAAAAAATTAAAGCAGAAATAATTTTACAGATAACTGCAGAGATAATGTCCACAATGAAGACCATGCATAAGGATATTATAGCTGATACAGACAAAAAAATAGACGAGCTTAAGAAAATTATAGAAACCATGAATGCTCAGCATAGGAAAGAAATGGAATCCATAAGGCAGATTCAAGCAGATATCCAGGAGAACAAAAATTCCATTGAAAGTATTTGTAGCAGATTAAGCCAATGTGAGGACAGGATCTCAGATATAGAAGACAGGCTTGCAATTAGTGATCATGAAAAGAAAGAATTCTTAAAAACAGCAAGGGACCATGAAAAATCAATTCAGCAGCTGCTAGATGACTCAAAGGTAAGCAACTTAATAATTGGAATAAATGAAAAAGTAGGAGATAGCATCAATGATATTAGAACCTTGCTCACAGACATTATCACGGAGAACTTCCCTGGAAGAGAAAAAGAATTTGATCTCCATATAAATGAGGCTTTTAGAACCCCAACTAGACATGATCAAAAAAAAAAAAAACTTCAGCCAGACATATCATAGTCAAGATCCCAGAAATTCAACAGAAGGGCAGAATCTTAAAAGCTGTTAGGAAGAAGAGACAAATCACCTATAAAGGAAAACCCATCAGAATCACAGCTGACTTTTCAGCACAAACCCTCAATTCAAGAAGAGCTTGGAATGACGTATTTCAAGCTCTAAAAGAAAATAATTTTCAACCCAGATTGACGTACCCCGCAAAACTATCTTTCAAAATTGATGGAGAAATAAAATACTTTCATGACAAAGAACATCTGAGAAAATTTATGACCACCAAACCAGCACTCCAAAATGTTCTGAAGGACATTCTAGAAAGAGATAACAAGGACTACAACTCCAGGAATCCCAACAGAAGGAATTCACCAGGCAGGGCAGATAATTAAATAGCGGGAAAGGGGAAAAACAAACAAAGAGTGGGAACCAACAACAGGAAAATATCATGACAAGTGTAAGTCAATACATATCAGTTTTAACCATCAATGTTAATGGTCTCAATTCACCAATCAAAAGGCACAGACTGGCAAAATGGATCAAGAAGCAAGATCCAACAATATGCTGTATACAAGAAACACATTTAATTCAGAAAGAAATTCATAGACTGAAAGTCAAAGGATGGAAAACAATACTCCATGCAACAGGAACCCAGAAAAAAGCAGGGGTAGCTATTCTTTTTGCAGACAAAGTGAATTTCAAGCCAAGAATGATTCAGAGAGATAAAGACGGTCATTACATCCTTGTAAAGGGAACAATCCAAGAGGAAGAGATAACGATCATAAATATATATGCGTCAAATACCAGTGCACCCAGCTATATAAAACAAGTACTAAAGGACATGAAAAATCAAATAAGCACTAATACAATGATATTGGGGGATCTCAATACTCCACTGTCACAAAAAGACAGATCAACTAGACAAAAAATCAATAATGAAATAGTAGAACTGAACCAAACTTTTGAACAAATGGACTTAGTAGATGTCTACAGAGTGTTCCACCCCAGAACATCAGAATACACATTCTTCTCAGCTCCACATGGGACGTTCTCCAAAATAGACCACATACTAGCTCATAAAACCTGCTTAAGTAAATGCAAAGGAATTGAAATTATCCCATGCATATTATCAGACCATAGTGCAATGAAATTGGGAATCAATGGCAAAAAAAATCACAAAAACTCCCTAAACACATGGAAATTAAACAGCACCCTCCTGAACAACCAATGGGTCACAGATGAAATTAAGGAAGAGATTAGACACTTTCTACAACTGAATGATAATGACAGTACAACATACCGGAACTTATGGGATACAATGAAAGCAGTCCTAAGAGGGAAATTTATAGCATTAAATATCTATATCAGAAAAATACAGCAAGCACAAATAAACAACTTAATGGCAAACCTCGAACTTCTAGAAAAAGAAGAGCAGGCTAAGCCAAAAGCCCATACAAGGGAGGAAATTATAAAGATCAGAGCAGAAATTAACATATTGGAGACTAAAAAAACAATACAAAGAATCAATGAAGCTACATGAGAATGTTTACTTGTTGTCTTTAAAAAAATAAATAAAGGGGCCGGTGAGATGGCCCAGTGGCCTACGTGCCTGCCTGGCAAGCGCAAGGGCCCAAGTTCGACTCCAAGATCCCACATACGAAAAAAGGGGCCAGTGATATCGCTCAGCGGCATGGGCGCTGGCTGGCGCGCCAGGCCCTGAGGTCGACCCCCAGTACCCACCAAAAAAAAAAAATTAAAAAAAAAAAAAATAAAAGAATCAATGAAGCAAAATTTGGTTCTTTGAAAGAATAAATAAGATTGACAAACACTTATCCAACCTTATTAAAAAAAGAAAAGAATAGACTCAAATCAACGCAATTGAAAATGAAAAGGGTGATATCACGACAGACCCTGCAGAAATCCAGAAGATCATCTATACCTATTTTGAAAACTTATATTCTACTAAGATGGAAAATGCAGAAAAAATGGACAGATTCCTAGATACATATGAATTACCAAAGCTGAATCAAGAAGATTTAAAAATCCTAAATAAACCAATATCAAAAAATGAAATCGAAGACGTAATTAAAAACCTCCCAACAAAGAAAAGCCCAGGCCCTGATGGATTCACTGCCGAATTCTACAAGAAATTTAGAGAAGACCTAACACCACTACTTCTCAAACTTCTTAATGAAATTGAAAGGGAAGCAATACTCCCAAATTCATTCCTGGAAGCAAGCATTACCCTGATACCAAAGCCAGGGAAGGACCCAACTAAGAAAGAGAACTACAGGCCAATCTCCCTAATGAACACAGATGCAAAAATTCTTAATACGATACTGGCAAACAGAATCCAACAAATTATCAAGAAGATTATACACCATGACCAAGTTGGATTCATCCCAGGGATGCAGGGATGGTTCAACATACATAAATCAATCAATGTAATACACCATATTAACAGAACCAAAGACAAAAACCACATGATCACCTCAGTAGATGCAGAAAAAAGCTTTTGACAAAGTCTAACACCTTTTCATGATAAAAACCCTACAGAAAATTGGAATAGATGGTCTTTATCTCAATCTGATAAAAGCTATATATGACAAACCAACAGCCAATATTATACTAAATGGTCAAAAACTGAAAGCCTTCCCTCTAAAATCAGGAACAAGACAAGGATGTCCACTGTCCCCACTCTTATTCATCATAGTTCTGGAATCTTTAGCCAGAGCAATTAGACAAGAGAAAGACATAAAAGGAATAATGATTGGAAAGGAAGAAGTTAAATTATCATTATTTGCACATGACATGATACTCTACACAGAAGACCCCAAAAACTCCACTAAAAAACTGCTAGATTTAATAAGCAAATTCAGTAGTGTAGCTGGATACAAAGTCAATACTCAAAAATCAATAGCCTTTCTGTACACAAATGACAAACTTACTGAAAGAGAAATTAGGGAAACAATACCTTTCACAATAACATCCAAAAAAATGAAATACCTAGGAATCAACCTCACAAAGGATATAAAAGACCTATACACTGAAAACTGCAGTACTCTGAAAAAGGAGATTGAAGAGGATATCAGAAAATGAAAAGATATCCCTTGCTCCTGGATAGGAAGAACCAATATAGTGAAAATGACCATACTTCCAAAATTGTTATACGGATTTAATGCAATTCCAATCAAAATTCCAACAGCATATCTCACAGAATTAGAGAAAACAATCCTAAAATTCATCTGGAATGAGAAGAGACCTAGAATAGCAAAGGCAATTCTGGGCAACAAAGGCAAGGCAGGGGGCATCACAATCCCCGACTTGAAATTATACTATAAAGCTACTGTGATAAAAACAGTGTGGTACTGGCAAAAAAACAAACCTGAAGATCAATGGAACAGATTAGAAGATGCTGAAACAACCCCAGACGTACTAAGCCACCTTATCTTTGACAAAGGTTCTAAACACATTCACTGGAAGAAATATAGCCTCTTTAATAAATGGTGCTGGAAAAACTGGCTCTACACATGCCAAAGATTAAAACTAGACCCATATCTTTCACCGTGCACTAAGCTAAATTCAAAATGGATGAGAGATCTAAATATTAAAATAGAAACATTACATCTGCTGGAAGGTAGGATAGGTAAAACCCTTGAAGACATTGGTCTAGGCAAAGACTTTATGAATAAAACCTCAACCGCACAGGAACTATCACAAAGAATCAACAACTGGGATCTCATTTTATTAAAAAGCTTTTGCACAGCAAGAGAAACCACCAACAGAGTGAAGAGACAACCCACAACGTGGGAAAAAATGTTTGCCAGCTGTTCCTCAGACAAAGGATTACTATCGAGAACATATAAAGAACTCAAAAAAATCAGACCTCCCAAATTTAAAGACCCACTCCAAAAATGGGCATCTGAGATGAATACACATTTCTCAGATGAAGAAATACAAATGGCAAATAAACATACAAAGAAATGTGCAACATCACTAGTCATTCGAGAGATGCAAATTAAAACAACACTGAGATACCATCTCACCCCAGAAAGAATGGCTATTATTAAGAAATCAACTAATAGCAAATGCTGGAGGGGCTGTGGGGAAAAAGGAACCCTTCTTCACTGTTGGTGGGAGTGTCGACTGGTACAGCCACTGTGGAAATCAGTGTGGAGATTCCTCAAAAAACTAGGGTTGGAGGTCCCATTTGACCCAGCTATTCCCCTTTTGGGTATCTTCCCAGAAGAATTAAAAACATCCTACCACAGCGATATATGTGCACCCATGTTTATAGCAGCACAATTTGTAATAGCCAGATCTTGGAAACAACCCAAATGCCCATCAACTGAGGAATGGATCAGAAAGATGTGGTATTTTTATACAATGGAGTACTATTCAGCCATAAAGAAGGATAAACTGGAGACTTTTATAGGTAAATGGATGCAACTCGAGAAAATACTCATAAATGAAATAAACCGGATGCACATGTGTAAGCATCGTATTGTCTCTCTAGTATGAGAAACTGAAAGAGTAAATAAGATCCAAAATGTACAATAGACATGGTGAATCAAAAAGAAACTGGTCAAAAGGAAAGAGAGACTGGGATAGGGGAACAGGGAAAAGAAAGAAGAGAAAAGGAAAAAATTGTATATATATATATATATATATATATATATATATATATATATATATATGATGGTTTAGATAGATACACTATCAATTTTACTTAGTTCATTGAAGAGTAAGGTTTGTGCCAATAATGTTTGGACAATTGAATGCCAATATCTGGTATCCTGAATAACTAACTTAAAGATAATAATACATAATGCATTAACCATTGTTACCCTCCTATTATGTTGTTTTGAAAATTTGTTCTTTTTTGATTTGTTTTGTTTTTTCTTCTCTTTAAAAAAATGAACTAAGAATTTTTGTGAAGGTGAAATTGGAGAAATTGTTCTGATTTGTACATTTAATTCTGACATGAAAAGATGAAAGACTTGTATAAAAATCACCTATGTTTTATAACCTACTAATGTAACTTTGGGGTGAGTCAAACTCAGGGAGAGCCAGCAGCTTTCCATTTACTGAGTTCCCCAGTATTTGTTTAATTTGACCTCTTTATAAGCAGAATGAAATGAAGAAAGCTGAAAAAGGACGGGTCCTAAACTTGAGCACCAGTTAGACAGCACATCCAGAGGAGTTCACTGCTTCCTCATCTGGCCCGTGTGTTTCTCCCCCTCTCTAGAGAGTTAGACAGTGTACTTTATAATTTACTGGAGAGTGGAGATAAAACTTGGTGATTTTAATGGAACTGACTCTTGTTTCCCTAGAGTAATTCAGTTAAAGTACGTCTATGCTGAACATCAACGAACTAATTTCTCTTTCCTCTTAGGTTCATTCTGCATAGAGAATTAAATAGGAAAAATTGTATTTCAGATATTTTTACACGACCAAACTTTTCTAGCCAACATTTGAACATTGCACAGGATTGTATAAGTGAAGATTATTCATTTAGACAATGTTCTCATTTCAATAATATCTCATCTCCAGTATTTAATTACATGATGTTCCAAACGATATAATATCATTCTAGTAGACTAGGTAGGTTTCCCAATCATAGTTTTGAATATTTTACCTAATTAGAAAATATGTTTATTATATAAATTACAATCTTATATTGTAGCATGATTTCTATTTTATCACTTGGATGGAACGATGGGAGAATGAACTCTAGAGGTGGGAGAATGATAAAAAAATATTTGAATAAACATTTAAAATAAGTTCAAATTTTCTAATGTGCTTTTATTAAAATGAAACAGGTTACATTATAATATTGTTGTATGTTTTATAATTTTACTAGTCTCTATGAGTTATAAGAGTAAAATATTGAAAACTGACAGTTAAAAATTTAACGTGAGTAATGGCTTTGGCTGTTCAAAAAGGTAGACAGTTAGATTTTTTTGTCATAATTTGGAGTCTTTAAAATTTCATAAAAGAATATATAAATTTATAAGTTGCATTTAATATATTTACATGCTACTCCAGAATGAGTGATAATTCTTAAGAGTTTGTGCATTTTAACTTTAGTTTAAAAAAATAACTTTGCTTTCTCCCTGATCTTATTTTTGTGTGTGTGTGTCTTTTTGAGACAGGGTCTCACTGTGGAGTTCAGGTTGGCTTCAAACTCACTTTGTAGCCCAGGCTGGTCTCGAACTCATAGTGATCCTCCTACCTCAGCCTCCCAAGTGCTGGGATTACAGGTGTGCACCACCATGCCTGGTTTTTTCCCTGATCTTACCATGATGTACAAACATTAGCATAATATTTTAGCTAGTACTTACCTTGAGTCTAATTTCTTGTGAGTTAGTCTTTCAAAATTTCTTACATTAGTTGTATGATTTGAGTCATCAATGTTTCTACAAATTGTTTTAAAAGTATAATCTTACACTATTTAACTAAATGAACTCATAAAATAACTTTTAAAGTGTTTAAGCAGACTATCTACACTTTATCTGTCCATTTAATTTTAATTGCTAGAATGTAACTTTAGAAGGTCTTAGGTTAATTACTTATTGTTTTAATAATTTAATTTTTGGATACATATACAATCTTTAGAAGAAAAAGATAAAAACATTGGTCACTGATCATTGTTTGCACCTATACTTTTTGAAAGATATTGTGTAGAATGGCTGTGGAGTAAAAATATATGCAATGCCTTTAAATTATCCACATCAACAGTTATTAATCTGGTAGGTTTGTGTTTATGAGTAAATATATTTTGCACTACATATTTTTACCTTGAGTTTGGAAGAACAAACCATGGATACTTTGGATAAAGACAGCTGCGTGATCTGAATGTGTTCCCAAAAGTCATGTGTTGGAAACGCAACTCTTAGTGCGACAGCATTGGGAGGTCACATGGGACATTAGGAACATTAGGTGTGCTGGAACAAGGTCCCACCTGATGACCCCATGTTAACTTCCTTACCACTTCAAAGTCCTCATCTCCAAAAATGGCCTTATTTGTGGTTTAGAATTTCAACAATCAAATCTGAAGATACATAACTCAGTCCATAATATATTGCAAATTTATACATGATACTAAGTATGATTTTGTATCTGTTTAGAAATATATATTAAGATATGGATATTAGTATCCTAATATCTCATTTTAAGTTTCTTTTCTGCTTTTTAAAATGATCCTTTCTCTTGGTTTAGTGTAGGTACTCAGCTTGTCTTAGTTTCTATTTCTTTGCTGGAGTAAAATACCCGACACACACAAGTTAAAGGAGGAGAGGTTTATTTTAACTCACAGTTTGTAGAGGTTTCAGTCCATAGTCAGCTGGCTCAAAAGCAGGGTGGTGTGGCAGAGGAGCATCTCAGAAGAGAAATAATTCATGGTGTGGCAGGCAGAAGGTAGCAAGCAGCAATCCTTGAGCCTACCTTCTTCCTGTCCTTGCTGATTGGTGCCACCCATACCCAGGGTGGGGCTTCCCTCTTCAGTAAATCTATTCATCCACACCCAGAACTAAACTAATCCATCTAAGGAACTAATCCAGATACCACACTCCCTTAATCCACATTCACACACGCTAGATCCAGCCACTTTGGAAAGCCTCACCTATGAGGGGGTGAGGCCGGGGGTGGGGTGGAGGTGTCTAAATAAAAGCCATAACAGAGCTCCTGGCCTAGAAGAGAATTAAAAACTCTTATAAGCATAATCTTTTCTTAACATTTACTGTATTACTCAAATATATGATTTCCAGAGTCTTAAATGGTGTTATACAACCACTGTGCCCAAATAATTCTACACCCAAAAGTATAAACTGCTATAGAGTCTGAATTAACCACCAGCAGAAGCTTGTTATGTGACCATGGTTTTGCCGGGAGTGGTCCAGATTTAGATCGATCATGATATTGATTTACTGTCCAACACAGACATAACAAGGAGGGACAGAGAACTTTGACTACTCATGATAACATGACGTCATTTTCTGTGTCTCCTAGGAAATTCTTTACCAGCAAGGTAAGGGTGTAAACCAAAAAATAACTTTACTGTTTACTTCAGGAAGTTGCTGTAAACCCATTTATCTGGATAAACATTTTGCTTTTCTGGGTAAACAGCTCTCCTGCCAGGAAAATTGAAAGCTTATTTGTATCAATGGCTCATATAGTGTACAGGATTTTACTCATCAAAACTCTCACCTCGCTGTGTCCACCAATGTTAAACTATTAGATTTTTCCTTCTAGAAACTCCCTCTTCTGAACTGCAGCTAGCACTGTGTTCCCATACTGTAGAGATGCTGACGAACTCACCATCCATTGTCAGCAGATTTTTATGATCTGTTTGATAATATGATAGTTGGTATATTTTACACCTGAACTGTAAGAAGCATGTTAAAGATATTGAGAATAATTTGTTTAACATATTTGCATATGATTTTGAAAATTTTATTAATTGCCATTCCTTTGGTAATTTTTTCTTTTTAATTTAATTTTATTTGTACATGTTGGTAATGCATGAGGTTTACATTCATCTTAGGGAGTAGGCATATGCACATAATATATCTTGATTCTTTTTTATTCCCTTCCCCACCCACCTTCCTCTGTCTCTAGAGCCCCTTTTCTCATTTCCATTATCATTATTAATATTATTACTTTTAGTACATATTTATGACATATAATGCTTGCATTCATTGCAGCTACTTGGCATATGTACATGATACATCTTAAATCTTTTTATCTCTCCTGTCCACACACTTTCTTTTCTCTTCCTGTTTGCAAAAGTTCCATTTCCCTGTTTCCTTCTATCAAACCTTTATTTTGCTCTTTATTTACACTTATTCAAATGAGAGATATCATATGGTATTTAAGTTTTGTGTCTGATTTATTTCACTTAATGTTACATTTTCCAGATGCATCCATTTTCCTACAAATATCTTAAATTCATTCTTTTTTACAGCTGAGTAGTATTCCATTGTGTATATATTTCACATGTGCTTTATCATTTGCTGAGGGACATGCAGGATGCTTCTAGGATTTGGCTACTATGAAATGTGCTACTCTAAATATTGGTATGCATGTATCATTTTAATATGATGGCTTTGCCTCTTTGGGGAAGACACTTAGAAGGAGAATAGCTGGGTCAAATGGAATTTCTAATTTCAGTTCTTTGAGGAAATTTCTCTTTCAAATAAACTATGTTGGCACACAGAATAAAAATATTAATAATATATTGTAGTAATTACATAATTATAGTGACAGAGAAGATGTTACTGGTTGCCAGAGGTGAAGAATTAGGGATGGGGAAGGTATAGTTTTGAGGTTATCTGAGGGAGCATTATGGTGATGGACTTGATTGTGATAATTATTGAAAGCTACACATGTGATGATATTGAATATAATGATACAACTGTCTTAATTACTTTTCTTTCGTTGCTGATACAAAATACCCAACACCCAAAGTTAAAGAGGGAAATGTTTATTTAGCTCACAGTTTGTGGAGGTTTCAGTCCGTAATTGGCCGGCTCCAAGGCAGGGAGAAGAGGCAGAGGGGCAACCGTTCGTGGCAGCAGAAGACAGGAAAAGCAACAAGAGCAAAAGTGGGAAAGAAGCCTCTTTCTACCCCTTTCTTACCCAGACTCCTGGGATTAGGGCGGTGCCAATACAATCAGTGGACTGATCCAGCAATCACCCAGCCTTAATCCCAGCATTGCACTATGAATCAGTCACGAACTCTAGATTCAGCTACCTCCAAAAAAGCCTGCCCCCCTGACTGCATGAGGCTTTGGGGGGACATCTAGACACAAACCATAACAACAGCCATTCACACATGCACACGCATACACACGCACATACACACACACCCCAATATACCAGGAATGACTGATGAAATCCGAAAAGCCCTATGGATTATACCAAGGTTGGTTTTGTGATTTGATAGTCTACTGTTGCTATGGATGATGTTAAATCAACCTTAAAGAGGCACTTACTTTTAGACTTATTATTTTCATTAAACATGTATTTTATTATTTAGTCAATTGTTAATAGGTTATTCCATTACTTGCACTCATTGCATCTATGATTCAAATATTGTCATTTTTGAAAATAGATTATTCGGTGAACAAAATTTTTATTTAATATCCTTCTATCATTTAATATCATTATACCATTAACAGCATATTCTTTCATAAAGAGCACTTTTTTTCAACCAATTTTGTTACAATAATTTTAAAGTTAAGAATTGTCAAGATTGGCTAAATTCAAAACACCACAGTTCAAAGTAGATTTTGAATGGGAAATCATCTTGCTAGGCATTTGTGTACACATTTGAATGTCAATTAAAATTTAGTAAGGGCTAATGAGAAATAGTAAATAATACCACTGTCTTGCTGAATATTTACTGCTTTTTTCTTACAAATGCCCCAAAATAAATATAATTAAAACATGTTGTGAGATTTTCTCATAAGATAATCTAATGACTATAAACTTCTAATTTCCTCTGTCTGATCAATAAAAGCCAAGAATAAGAAATAGCCTATAAAATTGAACAAGCAAATGAATCCATTCATGTGTCAAATACTTCAAAATATCATTTTCATATATTGTGACTATAAGAGAGTGAACATTATTTTATGAGGTAATGTACTATGGGTAGATTTACCTCAATACCCAAAGGAGCATTAACAAGCTTTGAAACATTGCTACACTTGTTTTAGTCCTCTGTGATCAATTTTCTTTTTCAAATTTGTTTTCTCTTTTATACATTTGAGCAGATCTGAAGTTCTCACCTTCATGAAAGATAGACAAAAAGAGATTTTGCTTACAATTCTGTCCTTCAAATTGACAGAGGTATTCTGACAGATTTTGAAAATGATAGAAATGGAAACATTCAGTCATAATTCAATGATGGGTAGGCCTGTGCCTATTCATCACCTCAGTAGTCTACACTGAGCTATCCTGAGTACTTCCATTAATTTATATGGAAAAATATTTGGACACTTCTTTAGGAAATGTGCTACCTATGCAACTTTTTGCAATAACATAAAATTTAAGTATGTATGTAGATGTCAGTGGAACTTATTTGAAAACATAAACACTAAAATGTCTACAAATAAATTCAGGAGAAAAATGTACGTAATATAAAATTTTAATAGTGAAATTCCAAGTTATATACACTGAAACCTGAAATTGACTATTAATTTTTCTATGATTCCCAAGGAATCTAGATAGTCTTTTATCTTGATGTTAATAATTTGAAAACTATGAATCTAAATAAAAATTAAGACCATATCACAAATTCCTATAAAAGTAAAATTAGCACATTCATTATATAAACTACAGAAATAAAAAAGATTCCAGGAAACATTATACACAGAGAAAATTAAATAAACTAAAAAAATAACCAGTACAATAAGAATTTATAGAAAAATACCAACTTTGACAGTAAATATATTTAAAACTGTTTATGCAATGAATAGTTTCTCTGAATAGGTTCCAGTTGAAATCCATCCAAGTGATGCATCCAGAACTACATTCAACTGACAACGGAAATTGAAATGAAAAGAATGCAAGAGGCTCATTCAAAATGAGAAATAAAGGAAAAGAAAAATTTTAGAAGTAGATGTTAGCTGGGGTCAGATGTTTGGGTTGTGGGAGGAGAATCACAAGTTTGAGGCTAGCCTGGGTACGTTAGCCAGATTCTATCTCAAAACGAACAAGCAGAAGCCCAACAGCCTAGAAGCCTGGGGATTAGTTTAGTGTTGGATAGTTTGCCTAGCAAGTGCAAGGTGCTAGGCTCAATTGCCAGTTCAGGGATGGCTGGAGGCAGGGAGCAGCATATTCTTATGAGACAAAGTAGACTTCAAAGTTGAAAATGTTAAATTGAAAAAGGCTGGTCATTCATATTTATAAACAGTGGAATCCACAAATAAGCTATATCTCCCAGAAACTATGAACCATCTACATTATATTGGAAATCCAAATGTATGAGGCAAAAAGTTATCTTAATCAGCCTTCCTTGGTGGTACGAAATGCCTGACACTCACAAAAGAAGGAGAGTTTTAATTTAGCTCATGGCTTCAGGGGATTCAGTCCATGATTAACTGGCTCCAAAGCAGAAATACCATGATGGATGGGTGTGGTGGAGCAAAACTCCTCCCTTCACAGTGGCAGGGAAGCAGAATACAGGGGCAGAGTGCCAGCCAGGGATATTCCAGCTAGAGATGCCCCCTGTAACCCATTTCCAACTGAGCCTCACATCTGAACACACAGTCGCTTACTGAACTCATCAGTGAACAAATGCACAATGAGCGTAGTACTTTCCCGATCCAGTCACATTTCCGGGAGTCTCTTAATTAAGCCAAGCTGACAATCAAAAGTGTCACATTAGGCAAAGAGACAGAAACATGATCATAGTAAGAAATGTCAACTCGGTTTTTGTAGATCATAGAGGTAAAGTTAAAATGAAAATAGGTTTTTATACCCATGAGCCCTGCACTTTTTAGTGTTTTTTCATATATTTATTTAATCCCAACATCTCTCCCAGAAAGGTCCAATTATTATCCCAATTTTTCATGTAAGAAATAGTTCAAATGGTTTCCTAGAAGTCTCACTGTGAAGAGTCATAAAGTTAGAATTTGCATGGAAGAAATTGAACCCTAGAATCACACTCCTCTCCAATACATTACAACAATTGTACATAACATAATATTTAACAGTTATTTTTAATGTGGATGTCAGACATTTAAATGCACCTCTCCAAGTATCATTGGAAATATTGAACAAGTCATTTCATAAAGGAATTTTAATAAGGCAAAAACCAAGCAGCCAACAATATTGCCAACATTTTCTGAGAAAAGTGAAAAGATACAGATAAAAATTGAAGTGATGTGCAACAGTGTGAGAACCAGTCCTGTTGCTCTGTGTGCACAGGACACGGAATTGACAGGGCCAGCACCCAGTTCATAGGTGAAAATAAGGGAAACCTAAGCTGCTCCTGATTAAGGGAGCAGGCGTCAGACAGAGAAGAATTGGGGTGGACAGAGGAGAGAGCAGTGTGAACAAAACGGCCTGGAGAGTCAGGCTGATTTTAAGAAACTGCTTATAACAGAGTGCAAGCTATGAAGACTATAGACAAGGCTGAAAATATTTTTAAAAGCAATATTTTCTATAATAGATTTATTTAGAAAGGATGTGTTAAAATTTCAGTATTGTTTTGATTGAAATAATATATATCACATTTTAAAAAGAAAATTTTTATTATGAAGGTTATAAAAATGTAATAGTTGGCCCTTATTTCCTCTAGATCCCTTCCCTTTAGTGTCTTTTTTTTGAAATTAACCTCAATATTTCTAAATAGCAAGTATAATCTCTCTTTCCCCTTCCTTCCTTCCTAGCTTCCTTCCTTCCTTCTTATTCCTCTTCCCCTGTTTGCTCCCTTCCTTTTTTTTTTTTATATGCAGGTACTGGGAGTCGAACTCAGGACCTCGTACTTTCCAGTCAGGTGCTTATGCCACTGAGCTATATCACCAGCCCCTTTCCTTTTTAATTAGTTTAGAACTTAAAAAATTTTAATTGTCACATAATAATAATCTGTACATATTTATGGGATACATTACGATAATTTGATACATATATTCCACATATAATGATCAAATCAGTGTAGTTAGCATTTCCATGTCATAGAACATTTATTATCTGCATGTGTTGGAAAGCTTTGGATTCTTCTAGTTATTCTGAAATATATTGTGAATTGTTGGAGAGTATACTTACCCTATGGAGGTATGGAATACTAGAACTAATTCCTTTTTAAAATTTATACACTTTTTTATGTTTAAAATATTTTCCCAAGTTTGAGATGCATATTTCCCCACTCTTATAGAAATAAAGACTTAAAGAGTTAAATAATTTGCCAGAAGCCATAACAAATTCTTAAACTAACACTTGGAAATTTTTCTATAAAAAGCAATGGGATTCAGTAGGATAAAAACTAGAACTACATCATCATTGGTTTTCTAATTCCATTTGGATTTCCTGTTAAAATTGTATATTAATTTGTAAGTATAATATGTTGCATATTATAATAAATTTTTAAATTAAGTAAAAAAGTATCTCAGAATAATTATCTTGTGTTGGGACTTATTTAATATTAACTTTGCTTTTGTGAATTTCCACTGAGTATACAGTCTTTGGGATTAGATTTTCACATCAGATTTCAGGAGGGTCTGAACAATATAAGTTCCCAATATGCGTTAAAATTTTATTGAAGGATAAAGGTGATTTTTAACATAGATATAATGCAAGATAAAGACTTATTCCTCTAACACACACACATACACACACATGCACACAAACTCACACACAGCTTTACCTCCTATTGTTGCAATAAACTTGGTTCAACGTTCATTCCAAAACCTGTGCATAGGTTTTTACAGCTGATATTTGTGTACTATCATTACATTCCCTTTATTTTATATATCTCTTTTTAAATATGGTCAATGAAATTTGTGGGTTTCTTTTTTTTTTTTCCTTTCATTTTCTTAGCTTTGTGCCCAACCTAGCAATTATCTAGTCCTCAATTCCAAGGTAGAATCACTTGTGGGTAGGAGCGAATATGTCAGATAATCTATCTGTTTAATTTTCTTCTAGCAGCCAGCACTCTTAGCACACGTTGTCCTCTACAAGGGACGACTCACCTCCAATTCGAACTGTTTGTTCTTTAGCTTGTGTCACACTCTGTCATCTTGAAAAGACTTTTCTGAGATCTGCATTATGTCTGTTGCTTTTTGAACTCCTGCTTCCTCTTCACTGGTTTTTCTCTCATTTTGAAGTACATTCACTATTAGCCTTTGGAAGTAAGTTTTTGAATTGTGAATTGATTAGCTTCTGTTTGGCTTAATCTCTTAAGGACTTGGGTTTTAGGTTTCTATGAGCTGTTAAGCAATATGCCATTAGTCCCTCAGCTTGCTCAATATTTTGTCTTCTGGTGTTGTTTTTTTTATTCACTTTGTCTTGAGAATAAATGCCTGTTTTACTATCAATTTAAAGGTCTTGATATGCAGCATCTGAAAATGTCCCCAGTGGTTCCTGAGTTCTGGTGTTTGAGCCCTTGTGCACCCTCCCTCATCTCGCCCCACTCATTGAGTATGGATTGCATTTAGTAACTCACCTCTTATGAGCGGTTTGTGACAAATATAAAGGTATTTCACCTCTGAGATTCAGTTGCAAAAGTACTGATTTTGGTCTATTTCTTTGCTCTCTCTGCCAATCTTTCTCTGTTGCTAGCTCTAGGGTAGTAAGCTTCCATGTTGCTGGCAGCTCTGCAGAGAAACCCACAGCACCAGAAGCAAAAGAAGGCCTGGGGCCCATCCCCACAGAGGAATGTGGGCACTGAGGGGAAGGGACTCTGCCCTGTAAAGGAGCTTGCAAGCACATCCTCCTCCACTCCAGTCTTCAGATAAGATTGCAGCCCCAGCTGACACCTAAGTTGTAGCCTTGGGAGGGAATTCTAAAACAGAGTCCCCAGGTAAACCACTGAAGTTCCCAACCCATAGAAATGGTGAGATAAGTTTTACAAGCCAAAGTTTATTTCCTAAACAAAGAAAAGTAACAGGGATTTTAGGAAGGAATAGAGATGATCATATGTATTTGATTTGTCATGTTTGAGCAGTAAACTGAAAACCTATAAGAAATTACTACATATTTTAAAAAAGAAAGTAAAATGATAATCAAGAGTTGTTATTTGGAAACCTTGTGGAGTGCTATATGAGGGGGGCAATATTGGAAGAAAGGAGCTTTTGCAGTAATTGGATGGGGAATGATGAGGGCATGGATCTGAGGATGTGCAGGAGGGAAGACAGACTACAGCGCTATTAGGAAGGAATCGCTGATGCAGTGTAATTACTGAGGAGATGTTACTATTAAATAACAAGCAGCAAGGTCAGCATGAACTGCATAGCGATACCCTGTCATAAACAAACAAATAAATAAACAAAGAAAAAAAACCACAATCACCACCACCAACAACAAAAAAATGAGATTTTTTTCTAGACTCCAATCTTGAGGGAATGAGTGGATCATGGTCTTGTTAAATAAGAATGAAGAATAGAAGAGAAAGAGCAAATTTGGAGATTAGGATGAGGTTAGTTTTGGAACTTCTGAGTGTGGTGCTACGGCATGGAAATGATGACGATGATCATACGTAGCATGGATTATGTGCTTAATTGTTAACAGGCCCTGTTTCTTACATTCTACATGGATTTAAAAAAATTTCATTCCTGCAACAATATTATCTAAGAGTTGCTATCATTATTGTCATTTAACAATGAATAAACTGAGGGCTAAAGAGGTCAGGGAACTTGCTCAAATGGCATACAAAAATTTTGAAAATAAATAACCTGTGTCTAAAACTCAAACTTCTTACTTGCTCTCTATCCTGATCTTGTAGGACTAATTCATTAATGTGAATAATTGGGCATTGTCTTCAGAAATTCTGAATGTCTTTGTGTTGTTCTAAACACTTTTGTAACCAGAAAATTCTGGTTCTAATTATATGACTGGGCCTACGGCCTGCAGGATGATTAATGGTGTTTAAAATTTTCTGGTGAATTATTGTATTTGTGAATCAATTACATGTAAAATATGTTGTTGATAGCTATGGAAAAAGACAAGCCTGATTTTTAGTGTTAAATTTAATCATTATGGTACAAACCTCCAGGTAATGTTTTTCACATTCATTTAAATAGATTATATTATTGGCTGTTTAAATTTAGGATCTTCAGGAATATGTGTTTGCACAGTGTAAGGGTATTCTGTGATTTTTTAAAGATATACTTTAACTTGCTTACCATATTAAAAAATTGTGACTCAAATTGTGTTAGATAAATATTATTTAATTTTGTTTTAACTTTGTTTTACATTTTAGAAATAATATTCTACAAATTGATGCCAGAATTGAGAAAAAAGTGTGTTATATTCTCAAATACAATATGGTGCAAACATGAATATTACAAAGCCAAAGCCACATCTAAAAGGAGTGGGGTGGGAGAGAGAGAGAGAGCACTGGGGATTCTCTGTGGTTTGTCTTAGGAGTGCTAGATTTTTACCATTGAAATGAACAGGAGAACTTCCATAATGATTTCAGGTGCCTAAAGAAAGTACAGGAAGATCTGGAGACACTCAAAGTTACACAGATTTGTAGAGACAATGGGCACCAATGACCAGGGCTAAGGGAGTTAAGGAAAGATTTGCACCAAGACATTAACTCAAAGAATTTCCATTTCTTCAGTGAATTCTTGTTTGGAATATTTGTTTGCATTGTTTACTGTTCTTTTTTTAAATCCATTTCTTGAACTTTCCCCAATGACAATGTTTTATGAAGTTGGTGAATGTTCTTGTTTCTTATAATTTTTGATTATGAAAAAATTATATGACTTCAAAACAAAGAAAAAACAGTGCAACAGAATAGTGCATGCAGTATGCAAAATAGTGAATATAGAAAAAATAGTACAACAAACATCAGGCACTCTTGATCTAGATTCAGCAGTTGTTGAGATTTGACGCATTTGCTTGTGTGTTTAACTCATCTTTGAATATTCCTGTATGAAACTTCAGGAATAAGGGATCCTTAGGGGTTCTTTCTCAGTGCCGATCATAAGCCAGAGGGAATTTGGTGTGATGATTAAGAACCAAACATTAGAAAACTAAGTTTGAATCCTGATCCTGCCATTTACTAGCTATGAGAATTTGTTTCTTTACCTTTTTACTTCTCAAATCCTCAGTTTTATAATACATAAAATGGGTATGCAACACCTTGCTTTATGACAGGATTGTTACAGCAAATAAGAGTATGTGTAAAGTGCTTCAGCTTAACAAAGCTTGAACAAAGCTCAGTAAGAATGTGAAAATTTTAGGTCCTCCTTTTATTTTGTCCTCTCTGGCCTATTGCTCTCTGTTTCTGTTTTCCAAGTATTACATACTTACAACCAATATGAAATCAGATTACAACTGACGTGGAAATTTGCAACCCTGAAAAAAACTTTTCGGGAAATGTGATTTCTGTTGGTTGGTATATATTTATTTGATTCAAGATAAAACTAATCTCAAAAGAGAAAAAGAAAATTAGTAGGAAGACTTGCCTTCACTGTCCTTTGTTCAGAAGGAACACAACTGGGTTTTCTTCTGCTGAAGCTAATTTTGGATGACTTAGGAAGACTTAGGAAGGCTTTTTAAGAGACGCAGTTTGGGGAGTTTTCAACAAGTGACCTTCAAGTGAGTTACAGCCAGTGATCAGTGCCTGTCACTTAAAACCTTTCCTCATTTGGCATTTTCACAGAGAAGTTAACGAGAGTAACGGCGAGGCAGCTTGAGCTCTTTGACAACTCTTAGAGAAATAAGCATTACTCGTACCGTGTTTAAGAGAAAGAGAGCCTATCTTCGTGCTGAGTCAGTCATGCTAGTTTGTTGCAGTCCACAGCAGAGGGGAAGACATTTCTTTGGGAAGAAGCCCGCTGAGCTGTCTTCAGGGTGAGGGCCTTGTCCAGGAAGAGGGGGTGGGAGAGACCAGACGTTTACAGCACACACCCCTCGGTCAGGCTGAGTTAATGCCACGTGTGAGTGCGTGCGGTGCGAGTGTTTCCATTCTTATTGACTCCCCACAATGACCCCAGGCGGTGTTGCTTGTCGTTTTTAATGTTTATTAGTGAGGACACTGAGTATTTGAGACGTCATCTTTTGTTCAATGTCACACAGCTAGCAGATAACGCAGATCTACCGTGGGTGCTTCTACTGCAACAGCTCTTCTCAGAGGCGAGTCTGCACCTAGCAACATCACTGTCACTGTTCAGGCCCCGACCCGTGGGGACCATGTCAGAATCTCTAACGGTAAAGGCTGGCAATCTGTATATTAGATCCTGTAGGTGCACTAAAAAGTGAGAGCCCTTTCAATATATTCTCTCTCCCCAAGGGCATTAGAAATTTAAAGACTCTGGGGAAGGACATAGGTGTTTTAGAGTGGGCAGTAACAACTGGGAATTCCTGTTCTGATGACAGCATTCACAAGTTTGATAACTACAGATTAGATCAAGAAGAAAACTGGAGGCCCTCCCTAGATTATGCCTAGGAAACCGACAGAGGCCTGAGGCTCTCCATCTGAGAAGCCACCCAGGTGGAGTTCCACGCCGGAGAGCACGTGCCAGAGGGGAAGACGGATCATACTGCCGGGGGAGGGTGAGATTGTTCAGCGAGGAAAGCACTCCCCGGAAGGACGCTTTTGGTGACTGTCTTAAATTGTTGATTCCAGCATTCATCATGAACGACCCATTTTCAGGGACTACTTTGGAAAATACTTGATTATGCTTTTTAAAATTTTATTAACTTTTATTTATTTTTTTGATTAATTTTATTGGTACATTTTAGATGTGCATAATGATCACATCCATCGGAGGGAGCTTTTACCTGTACATGATACATCATGATTCTTCTTTTTTCCCCAACCCCCTCCCCTCCCTTTAAACCTTCTTCCCATCCTTATTTACAAAAGCTTTGTTTCCATTTTCTCCCTTCTATTCTCTTTTTTCTTTTCCCTTCCTACCTTTCCCCCTCCCTACACCTTGTTCCCCGTCCCATTTGAATATTTTCTTCCTATTTCCCAGTATCTAGTATGCATTTTGATCCTTATTTACCCTTTCAATTTCTCACACCAGAGAAATAATGTGATATTTAAACATGTGTGTCCGATTTATTTCACTCAAGTGTATGGACTCATGTTTTTTTTATCACTTTTTTCTTTTCATTTTCTCCCTTTCCCCTTTCCCCCTCGCTAGTTCCCCTTTTTTTTTGAAAAATTTATTTCTATTTCACAATACCTTTTATACACTTTAGTCCTTGTGTACACATTTGGTATCCTACACTAGAGAATTGATGTGATATTTACACATGTGTGTCTGATTTGTTTCACTTAACAATATAGTCTCAAGGTATATCCATTTACCTAGAAATGTCTCAAGTGGCTGAGTAGTACTCCATTGTATAAAAAACCCCACATCTGTTTTATCCATTCCTTGGCTGATGGGCATTTGGGTTGTTTCCAAGAGTTAGCTATTACAAATTGTGCTGCTATAAAAATGTGTAAAAATATATTTCTGTGGTATGATATTTTTAATTCTTCTGGGAAGATACACAGAAGGGGAATAGCTGGGTCAAATGGGACCTCTAGCCCTAGATTTTTGAGGAATCTCCACACTGATTTCCACAGTGGTTGCACCAGTCTACACTCCCAGCAACCGTGGAGAAGGGTTGCTTTTTCCCCACAGTCCTGCCACCATTTGTTGTTGGTTTATTTCTTGATAACAGCCATTCTTTCTGGGGTGAGACAAAATCTCAGCATTTTCTTAATTTGCATCCTCAAATGACCAGTGATGTTGAAAATTTTTTCATATATTTGTTTGCCATTTGTATGTCTTCCACTGAGAAGTGTATATTCATCTCAGATGCCCATTTTTGGATTAGGTCTTTAAATTTGGAGGGTTTGATGTTTTTCAATTCTTTATATATTCTAGGTATTTGTCCTTTATCTGAGGAACAACTGGCTAAAATTTTTCCCACTCTGTGGGTTGTCTTTTCACTCTATTTGTAATTTTTTTGCTGTGCAAAAGCATTTTAATAGGATGAGGTCCTAGTTATTGATTCTTCTTAGGATTTCCCATGTGATTATGGTTTTGTTCATGACATCTTCGAGTGTTCTACCTATTCTCTCTTCAGCAGATTTAGTGTTTCTGTTATAATGTTTAGATCTTTGACCCATTTAGATTTTAGTTTAGTGCATGGTGAAAGACATGACATGCATGTCTTTGGCATGTGGAAAACCAGGTTTCCAGCACCATTTATGAAAGAGGCTATCTTTCCTCCAGTAAATGTGCTTGGGCCCTTTGTCAAAGATAAGGTGGCTGAGTGTTTTTGGATCTTCCAATCTGTTCCATTGATCCTCACATCTGTTTTTTTTTTTTTTTTTTTTTTTTCTTCCTTTTCTTTTTCTTTTTTTTTTTTTTTTGCCAGTACCATGCTTTTTTTTTTTTTTTTTTTTTTTAATCACGGTAGCTTTGCAGTATAATTTCAAGTCAGGGATTGTGATGCTCCCTACCTTGCCTTTGTTACCTAGGATTGTTTTTGCTATTCTAGGTCTTTTCTGGTTCTGAATAAATTTTAGGGATGTTTTCTCTAGTTCTGTGAAGTATGCAAATGGTATGTTGATTGTGATTGCATTAAATCTGTATCACAATTTTAGGAGCATGGCCATTTTAACTATGTTGGTTCTTCCTACCCATAGCAAGGAATATCTTTCCATTTTCTGATATCCTCTTCAATATCCTTTTTCAGAGTACAGTAATTTTCAATATAGAGATCTTTTACTTCCTTTGTTAGATTGATTCTTAAGTATTTCAGTTTTTTTTTTTTTTTGAGGCTATTGCGAAAGGTGATGTTTCCCTAATTTCTCTCTCAGTGCATTTGTTGTTTGTGTACAGGAATGCTATTGATTTTTGAGGGTTGACTTTGTATCCAGCTATGCTACTGAATTTGCTTATTAAATCTAGAAGTCTTTTGGTGGAGTTTTTGGGGTCTTCTATGAAGAGTATCATGTCATCTGCAAATAATGATAATTTAACTTCTTCCTTTCCTAGCCTTATTCCTTTTATTTCTCTATCTTGTCTAATTGTCCTGGCTAGTGTTTCCAGAACTATATTAAATAGGAGTGGTGATAGTGGACATCCTTATCTTGTTCTTGATTTTAGAATGAAAGTTTTCAGCTTTTGGCCATTTAGTATGATATTGGCTCTTTGTTTCTCATTGACAGCCTTTATCAGATTGAGATAAAGACCATCTATTTCAATTTTCTGTAGGGTTTTTGTCATGAATGAGTGTTAGATTTTGTCAAATGCTTTTACTGCATCTATTGAGATGGTCATGTGATTTTTGTCTTTGGCTCTGTTGATATGGTGTATTACATTTATTGATTTGCATATTTTGAACCATCCCTGAACCCTTGGGATGACTCTTGCTTGGTCATGGTGAGTAACATTATTGATGATTTGCTGCATTCTGTTTGCCTGTATTTTATTGAACATTTTTGCGTCTGTGTTCGTTAAGGTGATTGCTCTGGATTTCCACAGAATCTATTGTGATTTCACCTTTGTATTCCTAATTGCATGAATTTGAGTCTTTTCTTTTCTCTTTTTGTTTAGTTTAAGTAAGGTTTTATAAATTTTATTTAATCTTTCAAAGAACCAACTCTTCAATTCGTTGATTCTTTGTATTGTTTTCTTAGTCTTGATTGCATTAATTTCTGCTCTTATCTTTATAATTTCCTCTCTCTTTGAGCATTGGATTTGATTTGTTCTACTTTTTTGAGAAGTTTGAGGTTCAACATTAGGTTGTTTTTTTGAGCTCGTTCTGTTTTCCTAATGTGAGAGTTCACTGTTATAAATTTCCCTCCTAGGACTGCTTTCATTGCATCCCATAAGTTCTGGTATGTTGTATCAGCATTATCATTTAATTGTAGGTACTGTTTAATTTCTTCTTTAATTTCATATCTGACCCATTGGTTGTTGAGGAGAGTGTTATTTAATTTCCAGGTGTTTATGTAGTTTTTTTGGTTTCTTTTGCCATTGATTTCCATTTTCATTGCACTATGGTCAGATAATATGCATGGGATAATTTCAATTCCTTTGCATTTACTTAAGTGTATTCTATGGGTTAGTATGTATTCTATTTTGAAGAATGTTCTATGTGCAGCTGAGAGGAATGTGTATTCTCATGCTGTGTAGTAGAACACTTTGTAGAAATCTATCTACTAAGTGCTTTTATTAACTTTTAATAGAAATTTATTGTAATACAGTAGAATCATCTCACAAGTTGGGATACATACATCAGCTTAATACATTATCAATACTAACTGAAAAATGTATATTGAAGGTTTTTATAAGGGTTAAGCACTGGATAAATAATATACAATTATCAATTGTTGGTCCAAGCCTAAAATAAGAAAGATCCATACAACAAACAGTCCCCCACACCTAAGTTGTTGGAAGCCCTAGAATCTTTGACAAAGCAGAAGGGCAGAACTTTATCTTTTGATAAACACAAATTAACTCAAAAGTGTAAACTAAAGGGTTAGGCATGAAATTGCCATTTATCACAAATCAATTAAGAATAACTATGGTAAGCAGATGTGATATTATAACTAGAGAAAACAGAAGCAAAGATCAGATGATTTTACTTAAACAAATGAACAGATGCATGGAAGAAAACAAAATCAGTGAAACAAACAAACATTTGGAATATGAATTTTTAAACTAAAAGATAAAATAAAAAGGAACTATGGTTCTAAATTGAGATATCTAATGTGATGAGGTGCTGTACATTCATTTCTTTGGCAAATACCAATTTTTAGGTATCTGTGATTAGCATAAGGCTATTACTTTCCCAGTTCTGAGTTTCTCCAACATTTAAATCTCATTCATACATTCGTGTGGGCGGAGTATTTCTACCCAGAAGATATTTCTGGAAATTTAGAATTCAAGATGTCCAGTGACTGAAACAAACCCTGGAATGTAGCCACTGTGGTCTTGTTTGTGGTTCCCACATTCCCAGGATCTTTGGGCTGCCAGAATAAATTTGGCGGTAGCTAGAGTGGTTCCTGCCAGTACTAGGGTTGAGCCTTGTTTGGCCCTATTTTCTGAGTATCTGGCTGATTCAGAATTTCCTTATCACTTGTGTGCTCTACAAGGACAACTGAAAGGTAAATTTAACTAAAAAAAAAAAAAAAGATTGGAAAGGAAACATATAGAGAAGCTCTTTCACAGGTTTTCCAGAAGTAGAACTGTAGAATTAGAGTTGTGTAAGCTTATCTTTAGCCTCTTTTACCAATCTAGTGATCTGTATTAACAAATTTCCCAGATAATTTTGATCTACACTAAAGTATGAGAACCATTTGAACAGACATACTCTATTTAAATATGTATTCTTATGTAAGTGTATCTCTGCAATATTGAATTTTCACATCTATATTGTAGCCTTGTAGCCTCCCAGCAATATGGCATTTTTGTAGAGAAATGCTATATGCCACTATCTGCAAAAACTATGTAACAGGGCCGGTGAGATGGCTCAGCGGCTTAAGCGCCTGCCTGGCAAGCGCGAGGGTCCGAGTTCGACTCCCGGATCCCACATACGAAAAAGGGACCGGTGATATCGCTCAGAGGCACGGGCGCCTGCTGGCGCGCGAGGTCCTGAGGTCGACCCCCCGGTACCCACAAAAAAAAAAAAAAAAAAAAAACTATGTAACAATGCAATATAGCAGAGGATGTACTGGATTTGTAATAAAAGATCCAGTTTTGATTTTTGGCTGGCTCATCAGCTATCTCTTCTAAGTTGGAAAGTACATGTAGTATTTCTTATTCTCAGTTTTCCTGGTTGTACAAATGGGATGGTAATTGCTTCTAACTCCCAGAATAGTTGGGTGAATACTGGAAAGTTATTAATGTAATCAACTAATATTTTTAATACCTATCTTGTGATCAATTTGTTACTAAAAGCTTGAGATACAGCAGTGAAAGTATATCAGTTCTTTCACTTATGAAATAATTAGAAATCCCAATATTTTATAAATATCCCTACTGGGAAAACTTACCCCATTTTAGCATATATAGTAGTGAGAAAGAATCATAACTTTTATGAGAGGTAAACTATTGAAGGAATTAGAAATAAGAAAGGAAGAAAAGTTATATGTTAGAAATAGGTGGTGAGTGGAATATCCTAAGTAGAGAGTATAACATAGGCAAACACTTGGAAACTTGAAAGAGCATTGAGTATTAATGATACTACTGGTAGTTTGAAGTCTAATCGATGCAAACATAGACTCCTTAGATGTAGGCATATATATGCGGCAAGCAAATCAGTTAGGGCTTGCTGGTTATATATGCACATATCTATGCAACATAACATCACAATATAGAGCCAGCAGCAATGAATTAGAAAAAAAACAAACACTTTGGCCTAATTAGATTCATATTTTGTAAAGATAATTTGGCTACATTACATAAGATAGGCAGAGATTCCATTTAGATGGTGGTTGTGGTAATTTAATCAAGAGACAACATTGGCTTAAACTAAGACAATGTTTTCATCAATTGAGGTGGTAAGAAGTAGAGGGATTTGAGGTATTAAGGATACAGCCTCAGTGACATTTGAAAGGAGTGGAAAATGACTGAAAAAATTGTTACACTTAATTTCTCAGGCCTTGCTAGTTAACAAAAAATAATTAATACCCAGATTATGATTGGTTGAACTGTCCCTGGTCTAATTATTGGCGATCCATCTTCCTTGAAGTGTCCATGATCTCAGAGGCGTTTTCCAGAGCACTGCCTTTTATGTGCTCACAGTTAAGTGACTTCTCTCCTTAGTGTCTCTGTCCTGCGAACCTGTAGCTGGCTGCTTTGTGGGTGACCCTAAAGTATCCACCCTTTGGGCACACAGCTTGTCTGCCAGGCTGCTTGCTGCTATCTCCATTCTGGCCACACAGAAAACCCTCTACTATGTCATTCAGGCATCCGTTGCTGTATCACATGCATAGAGTAGCGTCTGTTCGAGCGATGCCAAAGTTGCAAAGCACAGCTGAGGCTAAGCCATAACTTTTAAGGCTTCATGTCAATAGGTCTAGGGAACCAAACAGTTTTCAGAAAAGGAAAACACAGAAACTGATTTTCAGCAGCATGGACTCCATCTAATTCTGGAGCTCTTTATTCTGCCTCATTGCACACTGTCTTTCATGTGGGCAGAAGTATCTGAGACCCCACACAGAAATTTTCCAGAATTTCCACACTTTGCAATCTGATTAAATCTTATTTCAGTTTTGGAAAGAAAAGGAAGCTTTCCCATCACCCCAAAGTGAGGTCTTGCATCTTGATTTTTTTCTGGAACCTGAATCATAGTGAGCTTTTTTTCTCAGGAGAAATCTCATCTACTTTCATTTTTATGGTCTCACGGTCCTAACAAAACAATACAATATGAAAGCAAGACTTCATTGTATTTATTAGCATCTAGATTATTTGGTTTTAAACAGCATCATATAAAGATCATGAACAGTCCTATCCCATGGGCTAATATATAATCTAGTTTCATTTTTTCTATCTCATTTTACCAAGAATTTAATAAGCTTGGGGTAAAACTTACTCATGGTGACTTTGTTGCATACATAGAAGCCCCTTTTCAGTATGTTATAACATATCTGAACTATTATTTGAAACAAATCTATTTATGGTAGCTTCCCTCACTAAGTCCTGAGTGTACCTGATTTACAATAGTATTTATTTGATAATAAATTTTTATTAGGGAAAATGAAAAGGAAATTGTATTTTATAATATTTTTTCAAACCAATTCTTATTCCTTAGTCCTTTTATCAAGCATCATTCTTTTTCTCAGTTAAAAGAAAGTGTTTACTTGTGCATCAATTTTTATCAAAATTAACACCAAAAGCATTTATTGACTGCCCACCTACATATGACATGGTTCTCTGGCACAATACAAGTCATACGGAAAATAGTTCTTGCTTCAAGAAACTGATAATATAGGTTGAACAGTAGTAATACAAGTAGAGCGAGTCATTTGTTTAAAACATCTAAAATGAAAAATAATACATTGTATGTTAGGTAAGGAAAGTCAATACCTGGAAATGAATCTTAGGGAATTTTGAAATTGGCAAGAAAAAAGACATCCTTCGTTTTAGATCCAAATGTGAGTCACTCTCAAAAGGGTCCACAGAGTGTTGGAGATTTGGTAGTGTTTTTCTGTACCATTAAATGGTTCCACATATCCACTCCCTTCAGGACTTTTCTTCCAGAGATCTTAGGGTATTAAATCTCTACTATCAAGCCCACTTGGTTGTACCTTGCTATTAAGCAAAGGCTGTTTCTTGGCATGATGCTTTGCTGTTTCTTCCTCTCTTACTTTTCAATCCACTTCAGTTTTTCATCCTGTGGAGAGTACCTCTCCTTCTGGTGTTCTGCTTTCTGCTCTGTTTCCAGTCTCTTGGGTTCCTCTACTTCCATTTCAGATTGGAGATGTCAGGAGGATGCATGGATGGAAATCGCTCTGACCATGGTCTGGACTCAATGTATAGTGAACAAAATATAATCTAGGTTTTCTTTTTTTTTTTTTTTTTTTTTTTTTTTTTTTTTAATTTTATTTTAAAGAGAAGAAAAAACAAAACAAATCAAAAGAAGAACAAATTTTCAAAACAACATAATAGGAGGGTAACAATGGTTAATACATTGCGTATTACTATCTTTAAGTTAGTTATTCAGGACACCAGACATTAGCATTTAATTATCCAAACATTATTGGCACAAACCTTACTCTTCAATGAACTAAGTAAAAATCGTAGTGTATCTATCTTAACCATCTTATATATATATATATACAATTTTTTTTCCCTTTCCCTTCTTTCTTTTCCCTATTCCAGTCTCTCTTTCCTTTTGACCAGTTTCTTTTTGATTCACCATGTCTATTGTACATTTTGGATCTTATTTACTCTTTCAGTTTCTCATACTAGAGAGACAATACGATGCTTACACATGTGCTTCTGGTTTATTTCACTTATGAGTATTTTCTCGAGTTGCATCCATTTACCTATAAAAGTCTCCAGTTTATCCTTCTTAATGGCTGAATAGTACTCCATTGTATAAAAATACCACATCTTTCTTATCCATTCCTCAGTTGATGGGCATTTGGGTTGTTTCCAAGATCTGGCTATTACAAATTGTGCTGCTATAAACATGGGTGCACATATATCGCTGTGGTATGATGTTTTTAATTCTTCTGGGAAGATGCCCAGAAGGGGAATAGCTGGGTCAAATGGGACCTCCAACCCTAGCTTTTTGAGGAATCTCCACACTGACTTCCACAGTGGCTGTACCAGTCGACACTCCCACCAACAGTGGAGAAGGGTTCCTTTTTCCCCACAGCCCCTCCAGCATTTGTTATTAGTTGATTTCTTTATAGTAGCCATTCTTTCTGGGGTGAGATGGTATCTCAGTGTTGTTTTAATTTGCATCTCTCGAATGACTAGTGATGTTGCACATTTTTTTGTATATTTATTTGCCATTAGTATTTCTTCATCTGAGAAATGTGTACTCATCTCAGATGCCCATTTTTGGAGTGGGTCTTTAAATTTGGGAGGTCTAATTTTTTTGAGTTCTTTATATGTTCTCGATAGTAATCCTTTGTCTGAGGAACAGCTGGCAAACATTTTTTCCCACATTGTGGGTTGTCTCTTCACTCTGTTGGTGGTTTCTCTTGCTGTGCAAAAGCTTTTTAATAAGATGAGATCCCAGTTATTGATTCTTTGGGATAGTTCCCGTGCGGTTGAGTTTTTATTCATAAAGTCTTTGCCTACACCAATGTCTCCAAGGGTTTTACCTATCCTACCTTCCAGCAGATTTAATGTTTCTGTTTTAATATTTAGATCTCTGATCCATTTTGAATTTAGTTTAGTGCATGGTGAAAGATATGGGTCTAATTTTAATCTTCGGCATGTGTAGAGCCAGTTTTTCCAGCACCATTTATTAAAGAGGCTATCTTTCTTCCAGCGAATGTGTTTGGCACCTTTGTCAAAGATAAGGTGGCTTAGTATGTCTGGGGTTGTTTCAGCATCTTCTAATCTGTTCCATTGATCTTCAGGTCTGTTTTTTTGCCAGTACCACACTGTTTTTATCACAGTAGCTTTATAGTATAATTTCAAGTCGGGGATTGTGATGCCCCCTGCCTTGCCTTTGTTGCCCAGAATTGCCTTTGCTATTCTAGGTCTCTTCTGATTCCAAATGAATTTTAGGATTGTTTTCTCTAATTCTGTGAGATATGCTGTTGGAATTTTGATTGGAATTGCATTAAATCTGTATAACAATTTTGGAAGTATGGCCATTTTCACTATATTGGTTCTTCCTATCCAGGAGCAAGGGATATCTTTCCATTTTCTGATATCCTCTTCAATCTCCTTTTTCAGAGTACTGTAGTTTTCAGTGTAGAGATCTTTTACATCCTTCGTGAGGTTGATTCCTAGGTATTTCATTTTTTTGGATGTTATTGTGAAAGGTATTGTTTCCCTAATTTCTCTTTCAGTAAGTTTGTTATTTGTGTACAGGAAGGCTATTGACTTTTGAGTATTGACTTTGTATCCAGCTACACTACTGAATTTGCTTATCAAATCTAGCAGTTTTTTAGTGGAGTTTTTGGGGTCTTCTGTGTAGAGTATCATGTCATCTGCAAATAATGATAATTTAACTTCTTCCTTTCCAATCATTATTCCTTTTATTTCTTTCTCTTGTCTAATCGCTCTGGCTAAAGTTTCCAGAACTATGTTGAATAAGAGTGGGGACAGTGGACATCCTTGTCTTGTTCCTGATTTTAGAGGGAAGGCTTTCAGTTTTTGGCCATTTAGTATGATATTGGCTGTTGGTTTGTCATAGATAGCTTTTACCAGATTGAGATAAAGACCCTCTATTCCAATTTTCTGTAGGGTTTTTATCATGAAAAGGTGCTGGACTTTGTCAAAAGCTTTTTCTGCATCTATTGAGATGATCATGTGATTTTTGTCTTTGGTTCTGTTAATATGCTGTATTACATTTATTGATTTACGTATGTTGAACCATCCCTGCATCCCAGGGATGAATCCAACTTGGTCATGGTGTATAATCTTCTTGATGATTTGTTGGATTCTGTTTGCCAGTATCTTATTAAGGATTTTTGCATCTATGTTCATTAGGGAGATTGGCCTGTAGTTCTCTTTCTTAGTTGGGTCCTTCTCTGGTTTTGGTATCAGGGTAATGCTTGCTTCCAGGAATGAATTTGGGAGTATTGCTTCCCTTTCAATTTCATTGAAAAGTTTGAGAAGTAGGGGCGTTAGGTCTTCTCTAAATTTCTTGTAGAATTCGGCAGTGAATCCATCAGGGCCTGGACTTTTCTTTGTTGGGAGGTTTTTAATTACATCTTCAATTTCATTGGTTGATATTGGTTTATTTAGGATTTTTAAATCTTCTTGATTTAGCTTTGGTAATTCATACGAATCTAGGAATCTGTCCATTTCTTCTGCATTTTCCATCTTAGTAGAATATAAATTTTCAAAATAGGTATAGATGATCTTCTGGATTTCTACAGGGTCCGTCGTGATATCACCCTTTTCATTTTCAATTGCATGGATTTGAGTCTTTTCTTTTCTTTTTTTAATAAGGTTGGATAAGGGTTTGTCAATCTTATTTATTCTTTCAAAGAACCAACTTTTTGCTTCATTGATTCTTTGTATTGTTTTTTTATTCTCCAATACGTTAATTTCTGCTCTGATCTTTATAATTTCCTCCCTTGTACGGGCTTTTGGCTTAACCTGCTCTTCTTTTTCTAGAAGCTCGAGGTTCACCCTTAAGTTGTTTATTTGCGCTTGCTCTATTTTCCTGATATAAGTATTTAATGCTATAAATTTCCCTCTTAGGACTGCTTTCATTGTATCCCATAAGTTCCGGTATGTTGTACTGTCATTATCATTCAGTTGTAGAAAGTGACTAATTTCTTCTTTAATTTCATCTGTGACCCATTGGTTGTTCAGGAGGATGCTATTTAATTTCCATGTGTTTAGGGAGTTTTTGTGGGATCTTTTGCCATTGATTTCCAATTTCATTGCACTATGGTCTGATAATATGCATGGGATAATTTCAATTCCTTTGCATTTATTTAAGCAGGTTTTATGAGCTAGTATGTGGTCTATTTTGGAGAACGTCCCATGTGCAGCTGAGAAGAATGTGTATTCTGATGTTGTGGGGTGGAACACTCTGTAGACATCTACTAAGTCCATTTGTTCAAAAGTTTGGTTCAGTTCTACTATTTCATTATTGATTTTCTGTCCAGTTGATCTATCTTTTTGTGACAGTGGAGTATTGAGATCTCCCAATATAATTGTATTAGTGCTTATTTGATTTTTCATGTCCTTTAGTACTTGTTTTATATAGCTGGGTGCATTGGTATTTGACGCATATATATTTATGATCGTTATCTCTTCTTCTTGGATTGTTCCCTTTACCAGGATGTAATGACCGTCTTTATCTCTCTGAATCCTTCTTGGCTTGAAGTTCACTTTGTCTGCAAAAAGAATAGCTACCCCTGCTTTTTTCTGGGTTCCTGTGGCATGGAGTATTGTTTTCCATCCTTTGACTTTCAGTCTATGAATTTCTTTCTGAATTAAATGTGTTTCTTGTATACAGCATATTGTTGGATCTTGCTTCTTGATCCATTTTGCCAGTCTGTGCCTTTTGATTGGTGAATTGAGACCGTTAACATTGATGGTTAAAACTGATATATATTGACTTGTCATGATATTTTCCTGTTGTTGGTTCCCACTCTTTGTTTTTCCGCTTTCTGGCTATTTAATTATTTGCCCTGCTTGGTGGATTCCTTCTGTTGGGGTTCCTATCTCTTTCTAGAATGTCCTTCAGAACGTTTTGGAGTGCTGGTTTGGTGGTCATAAATTTTCTCAGATGTTCTTTGTCATGAAAGTATTTTATTTCTCCATCAATTTTGAAAGATAGTTTTGCAGGGTACATCAATCTGGGCTGAAAATTATTTTCCTTTAGAGCTTGCAATACATCATTCCAAGCTCTTCTTGAATTGAGGGTTTGTGCTGAAAAGTCAGCTGTGATTCTGATGGGTTTTCCTTCATAGGTGATTTGTCTCTTCTCCCTAACAGCTTTTAAGATTCTGCCCTTCTGTTGAATTTCTGGGATCTTGACTATAATATGTCTGGCTGAAGTTTTTTTTTGATCATGTCTAGTTGGTGTTCTGAAAGCTTCACTTATAGAGGTGTCAAATTCCTTTTCTCTTCCAGGAAAGTTCTCCCTGATTATGTCTTTGAACAAGGTTTTAATGTCGTTGATTTTATCTCCTGCTTTTTCATTTATTCCAATTATTCTTAAGTTGTTTATCTTTGAGTCATCTAGCAGCTGTTGAATTGATTTTTCATGGTCCCTTGCTATTTTTAAGAATTTTTCCATTTCATGATCACTAATTGCAAGCCTATCTTCTATATCTGAGATCCTGTCCTCGCATTGGCTTATTCTGCTACAAATACTTTCAATGGAATTTTTTATCTCTTGGATATCTGCTTGAATCTGCCTTATGGATTCCATTTCTTTCCTATGCTGAGCATTCATGGTTTCTATAGTTTTCTTAAGTTCATCTATTTTTTTGTCTGTATCAGCTATAGTGTCCTTAAGCATGGTCTTCGTTGTAGACATTATCTCTGCAGTTATCTGTGAGATTATTTCTGTTTTAATTTTTTCCAGAACCTCATTCAGTTGCTTTGTTGTTACCACTTCAGATAGGCCAGGTGGGTGGCTTTCGGATTGTCCCACCTCGTTGCTCCCTAGGTTTGCCTTTGGTGAATTGGATGTGTGGGGTTGCATCTTGTTTAAGTGTCGTCTCATTTTTTCTTTCTTTAATTCCTGGGGTGATGTTTGCAAATTACCTATAGTAGGTTACTTTATTGCTAGTGTTTAAGATCTTTAGAAGATGACTACTTCTCTGCAGTATCTTCCAAGTGGAGCTTGCTTTTATGTTTTAAGCTTTCTGCCAGATCCTACCTCTTCAATTCATTGGGTATGCGAAGTTGCTACCTGTTTGGCCCAGTCCTTGATTCTTTGGTACTGTGCCACTGTATTTTCTGTGTCCCTTAGTCAATCTCAATCATGAAATATCAGGAAGGAAAGATGTTTAGAACAATTATTTCACATTTGGCTATAATGTTAACTAAAGCATCAAACACAGCCTAGAAAATGACAGACTGAGCTAACCAGTTATTTATCACTTTTAGCTGTATAGAGTTGCGGTTATATAACAAAATCTAAAACACACCAGAAAAATTATATGCAGTATACAAGTCCTATGTATGTCAATTTTTCCCTGAGGAGTTTAAATTTAAAATGAGTTAAGGAGGAAATAGAGTATTGGGAGAAGAGGAAGGAATTAGATGTAAGGTTAGAGGACCTAGAGGGATCCCACTAAAATTGGGACACTAGTGCAGAGGACAGGTGGTAAAAAGAGAAGGAAGGGATAAAAGGAAGAACAGATCACGACCACAATCACAAAGAAGTTAGAGGCGCTGTTTACACTCATATAAAAAACCAGAGAGAATAATGAAGGAAAGAGCAAATATACATACAGAAACAATAACGAAGATAAAAGCAATAAAACAGACAGATCAAAAATAAAACCCCACCAAAAAACAAAACTAAACAAAACAAAAACAAAAAAACCCTTCGCCAGAACAAAAAACAAATCAGTGAGAAGAAAAAAAATAATAAAAAAAATAAAAATAAGAAAAAAAAAAAATAAAAAGAATCAGTTCCAGGTGTTGACTCTGTTGTAGGCAGGTACCTTGTGACAAAGTCCTGTTCTGTGCAGGTCCGTCCCAGTAAGCCAGGAGCGCCCTCTGGCGGGCGGTGAGCAGAGGCGCGTACTTTCAGGCAGAGACCAGTCTAGCTCGCCTCCGCTCTCAGCGCCCTTTCACGATCCCTGGGCCTGAGAGGCTCAGCGCGCTGTCCGGAGTGCGGGTTCCCTGCACTGGTTCCCGCCGCTCTGGTTTTTCGCCACGCCCCCCACAATGGCGCCGGGCCAGTCGCTCTCTGGCGCGGGACAGGTGTGGCTGTGAGTCCAGTCTCGTTCACCTGCTGACCTCAGCACACTTTCGTGGGCTCAATTGAGAGGCCCTGTGCTGCCCTGTCCGGAGCACAAGTTCCCAGAGCAGTTTCCGAGCCGCTCTGGTTTTTCGCCACGCCCCCCACAATGGCGCCGGGCCAGTCGCTCTCTGGCGCGGGACAGGTGTGACTGTGAGTCCAGTCTCGTTCGCCTGTTGACCTCAGCACACTTTCGTGGGCTCAATTGAGAGGCCCTGTGCTGCCCTGTCCGGAGCACAAGTTCCCAGAGCAGTTTCCGAGCCGCTCTGAGTTTCGCCACACCCCCCACAATGGCGCCCGGCCGGTCGCTCTCTGGCGCGGGGCAGCTGTGGCTGAGAGACACTCACCGCCGGTCAGCGCCGTTCTCCACCGCTCCCCTGCCCCGCCGCTGTCTCAGGATCCTCCGTGGGGGCTCCCTGGGCGCCAGCTGCCACCGTGTGTCCGTAGAATTGAGCTTCCGCTGCGCTGCAACTCCCGGGATATTAGAAGGTGCACGCGCGCGGTCTGCTCCTTCTTTCCTTCTTTGTTGGAAGTCACCCGTCACTGGTGCCGGGGGTCCCAGATTGCGCTTCAGAACTTCTCTGGGTTTCGGGGAGGCATCTCCCCCCCCCCTGCGCTTTCCGGGTCGCTATATTCTCGTGTTCCAATGGTAACTTTTAGAGAGAGTTTCGTTACCTGCTTCTTACTCATCCGCCATCTTGAGAAGCCTCTAGGTTTTCTTATAGCTCAAAATATTCCAACTCTCATGTTGTCACCTTGATGTGTTAAAATGGCATCTTTTTCCTATTTTTGTAGTTATAATCCCAAGAAGAGTGCAGAGATGCTGACTGAAAACAGCTCTACTAGGTCTTGCCCTTCAATCTTACTATGCTTTGAATAGTAGACAAAGAAGAACTCACTTGAACAACAGTAAGCTACAGAGCAGGGAATTTCTGCTCCACCTGGACATCTAGTTGTATGGTTTTAGGTCAGCTGTCTGTGGGAAGCTGTTGTCTACTGCCTTGATTTATCAATTGGCAATTGCTTCTTTTGAATATACTCATTGTTCTATTTTTCTTCTTCTCTGAGATCGATTTTATTCAAACCCTTCTGCCTGCTTCCCTGAATATGCCCTACCAAAGAGGGATTACCATGGGTACGTGTGAGATAGAAAGTGGTCCATCTCAATGCATGCTTCAGAGTACCTGGATCCTTTTGCAGGAGTTTCTAGTCTCTTCACTCCTTTACCTTCAATATCCAAGACTTCTGTCATACACACTTCATGTCATGTCATGTCACTGCACATGCCATAGTTATCGCCAAATTATGAGATGGCATTAATACCTTTCTAGGTCAATTTGCAAACTGTAGAAAGATACCTCTCTGTATGTTACCTTAGTATTTATTTCTTGTTCTTAGTATTTATTGTGGCGCCAGATTTTACTTTTTCTACTGCTAGGGATTCTAACTGTTCTAATATCAGCTAGAGATCTAAATTCTGTTTAGAGACCCAAAGTTTTTCTTGCAGATCATTGTCCTACATCTGCATGTCATAGAATATTTTTCTGTTGCATGCATAATCTGAAGCAGATGAATTTGTTGGCATATCTCTTACACATTTTTAGTCTAAAAGAGTATTTTGCTCTGTTTTAGTCAAGATTCTTAATGTTGTAAATGACAGAATCCCAATTAAAATTGGCTTAAATAAAAATTAAATTTATTAGGTCCTATAATGAGAAAATCTAACTGAGGCCTTATTTCAGGATTCAAGCAATGCCATAGAACACAGTTCATTTTCTGTCATTTCTTGGCTTACTTTCATGTCTTAGGTTCCAAGTGGTAATAAGATGATTACACAAGCTCCATCTCTTACACAATCTCAGGTCTCATGGGAGAGTATGGAATATCCTTTCCAGAAATTAGAGCAAAATATGCTTCATCCCACGAGCTTTATTTGCCTTCAGTGCCCAAAACCTAACCATCTCCGTGGTCAGGGAGATGCAGAGCTCAAATTTCCAGGTTTAGGTGACACAAACATGGGAGATGAAGTTGACTTGAATAGATGCAAAACAGAGTGAGAAGAAAAGTAGGCCATTTTTCTCTGAGGATTCTGGACAGAAAAAAATATTCACTGGAGTCCCCCTAACTTTGGTGTACAGCAGGCCTCAGGAAAGAAATGGGTTGAAAAATAATATATGGACCCAAATATAAAAATATGGCAACACAGGAAATATTTAGTTAGTGAGTGTTTACAAAAAAGCTACTTTAGGGCCGGTGAGATGGCTCAGCGGCTTAAGCGCCTGCCTTGCAAGCGCAAAGGCCCGAGTTCGACTCCCGGAACCCACATACGAAAAAGGGGCCGGTGATATCGCTCAGCGGCACGGGTGCCTGTTGGCGCGTGAGGTCCTGAGGTCGTCCCCCCGGTACCCACAAAAAAAAAAAAAAAAAAAAAAAAAAAAAAGCTACTTTAACATAGTATGATATTCCAGATATGAAAATTTTGAGAAAGATAAATGTTGTAGGAAGTTGTTAACTATGCAAAACATGATATAACATATTTTTTCAAAGCTCAGTTATTGTCTTAAGTAAAAAAATGTTTCTAACATAGGAAAGAAAATGTTTAAATATTACATAATTACAATGATTCAAATAGTTATCCATCTTTAAATGTTTCAAATGTTCTCCATTTTATTGATGATAAGTAGCATTTAAAATATGTACATATTCATTAAAAATGCATTTTGACATACATTCTGAGCACTGCTACAAATAGTAGCTGCAAAGAACTTACTGCTTACATTAAATTTTATTTAAAACAATATTATAACATTTTCAGAGGGAGCAAAAAAAATAACAAACAAAACATTTTATCCTTTAATAAAACCTGGATTATTTGAATCATTGTTGACAAGTAAAAACTTCTCTAAGTTCAGTAATTTTGACAGACAAGGAACTCAGCATTTTTCTTCCACAAACTTATTTTTTTTTTTTTGTGGGTACCGGGGGGTCGACCTCAGGACCTCACGTGTCAGCAGGCGCCCGTGCCGCTGAGCGATATCACCGGCCCCTTTTTCATATGTGGGTTCCGGGAGTCGAACTCGGGCCCTCGTGCTTGCAAGGCAGGCGCTTACGCCGCTGAGCCATCTCACCGGCCCCAACACAAACTTATTCTTTATACTTTATTTTGTAGCAGGCAGGCATTGTCTATATTTCTAAGTAGTCTGAAAACAGGTATGAGGTAAGAACACTGGCTGTTTTCCCAATTTATCTTTTCTTATTCAGCAGAAAAGTAATCCTGGATCTTTGTTTTGGTCAAGCTATGTATTTCTAATCAAACCATGTGCCTAAATTTTTTTTTTAATGTGGGTACCAGGAGTTGACCTCAGGACCTTGCACTTCCAGCAAGCACTAGTGCCGCTGAGCAATATCACTGGCCCTTTTTTTCCTTTATGTGTGTTCTGGGAGTCAAACTCAGGACCTCGCACTTGCTGGGCAGGCGCTTGTGCCACTGAGCCACCTCACTGGCCCCCTAAATTTTTAATACATATGAGGTAATACAGAAGGGTTATAACAACATGAGGAAATGGGACTTTTTTTAATCTGGAAAAGAGTGAAGGATATTTAAAGGAGGATATAAAGGGGAGAGCAGACAGGGAGATGTCACAGATACAGAAAGGAGAACATAACTAAATATATTTTCTTCTGGGAAATGAGACTCAGGCATAGCTGGGGGCATTGCATAGTCGCTCAATTATAACAGGACAAAAGTAACAAAGAATGTGTACAGATACAGGCAGAATGTTCAACATTGTTTGGATCTGGTAATTTCTTTTTTTGTGAAGGATTGTCAGAGGGTTAGGGAAAGTAGAGAAGCTTTGAAATCACTGTTGTGGAGAGTGAAAATGAGAAAAAGATGATAGGGTTGCCAGCATTCTTGGTTATTCATTTGAGTTTGGGGAACAAATATCAGTCTTCCTGATCATGAATTTTTCTCCAATGATGTCCAGAGGTCTAGAATGTAAATAATTAAGTGGAGTATAAAAAGGTTAATATTTTGAAGACAGGAGGACCAATGAATGATAAAGTTAATGAAGTAATGACAGGACAGGAGAAAGCAGGCAGACCAATGAATTAAGTTCAAACTTGGTTGTGGTACCAGAAAAAATCAAGCAGGTTAGAAGAATAGGAATTTGTGGTGAAAAAATAAGGACATATTAATTGGTTATGAAATCATTTGCATTATCTAAACTGGAGGTAAGGAAAAGTTCTGGGTATTTTTTTATCAGCAAGCGTTATCTGAACTATCTAGCCCTCCCTTACCAAAACCCACAGCCTGTCGCCTATACTTACTTGGAAGTGGATGCTCATTTACCTTAAAAGTAAAACAGGACTCAAGTAATTGCTTTTAAAAACTGTGGTGTATATGCTGATAAACTGATTACAGGGCTATGAATTTAGTATCTTTAAAAATGTCCTCTAATTCTGACATATTTTAAGTATGATATGAACCCTCTTTTATTATTAAATCCAAATGTTTCCCCAGATAAAGTCAAACCTTCTGGATGATATCATGCTAATGATTTCAAATATCTATATTTTTACAACTGACATTACCAAATACCCAAATGTGCCAGATATGAACATGAAGAGACTGTATTTTCTTTTTCTATTTGAAAATGTTTCTCTTCTAAAATAGGTTTTAAGGCTGGTGATACAGCTCAGTGGCATAAGTGCTTGCCTAGCAAGCACAAGGTCCTGAGTTCAATTCCTAGTACCCACATAAAAAATAATAGGTTTTATAGTATGTCTTATATTATGCATACACAGCAAAAAATGTATATTCAGTAACTTAAATGTTAGTGTAATCTACAGGTTATAAAAATTTTAATGTAGGAGAAATCTTATAATGTTACCAAATTATTATTTTCTTGTGCTTCAGAAGAAACAGATTGTATATCTTTAGGGCTTGAGATACTGTCTACTGGGTTCTGTTGTAGTAAATATAACTGATATTCACATATGTGTGTTTGTATATAGATTGTATCTGTGTATATATGTATATTGTATCTGTGCATATGCATCTTATATCCTTTACCTATATAAAATTATATATAATTTTGACCTCCAATCCTAACATGTTAGTAAGAAAAGCCTTAATCCTTTCTGAGGTTAGTTCAGCCTTGGAGAATGGGATGGGGTTGTAGTAGAAGATGCCCCCCACCAGACAGTATACTTCAGTTTGTTAGTTGCCCAGGTAATAGTTCCGGTTACATTCCTGTTACTTTTGTCTCTTAGAAATGGCTGGTCACCGTGATGCATAGCTGGTCACTATGGCACATATTGTAAAAACCAATCCCCAATAGACAAGCCATTCTGCCTCTGTACTTCCTACTTGTTTATCTCATACAAGCCCTAGACCACCAGAGATCAGGGCCCGATATTTTGGGAATGATCCTAATCAGTGCCCATCAACATAAATAAATCTGCCTCCACTGTTTCAGTGTTTTTGCTTGCCTTTGCATTTGGTGCATTGGCCGGGAAGACAGACTGTGCTGACCTCTTTGATCACTGGTTGTGGCCTTCACTGATGGAGCAAGGCTCTCTCCAGGTCCTGATGGGAAGGTGTACCCTCAAGATTTCTTGAGTCCCCTCGGAGGTCTGGAGGAGGATTCCTGGCTCCCAGCTCAAGTGGCTCACATCAGACCCCAAAGTGAGGAGGACACAATCTGTCTATCTGTCTGCCTGTCTGCCGGCCTGCCTGCCTGACTCCAATAAGACCCCTTGGGTGCCCCAGTTAGTCTGTCAGTCCTGCTCAACTCAAGCAGAAGGGGAGTCTGATCAACTCTCATTATTCAAGACCACCCTTATGGGAAGGGGGCAGGAATATTTAACCTCTGAGTGCCTATTGAATGAATGTGTGAGTGAGTGGAACAGACAGCATAAGCAATAGGCTGCTCTGTCTGTGCATTAAGACTGGGAAGCACTGATCATGGTGGCTGATTGGGCCCTCACTTGTGGTTCTGTTATGATGAACATATGGTGTAACAGAGGCCTCACACCCTCCTTAGCTAAGTCATGCCTAAGTCTCCATGGGAAGCATGGCCAGGGGCATCTGAATGGTCCTGCTATGAGAGGCACTCACCCTTTGTCTGTTGCACCATTGTTCAAGGGTACACAACGCACAAGTAGGAAGTCTGAGATGGGAATTAATTAGTCAAAACCAACAGTCCCTGATTACAGGAGAAAGAGCCTTTATGGAGCTAGAAATAAAACCAAACCACTCCCTGCATCTCAAAAAAATAAATAAATAAAAAGGAAAAAGAGGCCCATTCTTCCTGAGAATTCTGCCTTGGCACCCTTGTTGGCTGCTGCAATTGCTGCCAACATCTATAGCTTCACTCCCCATCCCAACTTGTCTACTTCTGGCCAGTTGAACTGGGTCCAGCTAGCCATTGCCTACATTCAGCCATAAGGGCCCTCCCCCCAAACCTTCTGCTTCACAGCTATGCCTATCTTGGTCAGATGTTGTCATCTAATGCCCATCTGAGATGACTGTCAGCAATTCCTTCTGAGTTCAACATTTTGACTGAGGAAAAATTGGACTGTCAGCCCTGATGAATGAGTTGCCATGGTCTTTCCAAAGGTTACCCTGCCTAAAAATAAGCCAGTCAAGTGCATCACAAAAACATCAGAAAGGGGGGCAAAAAGCCCATCAACCACCGTTACCCAGAAACCTGATAAAAGAAAAGCACATGATGTCCATAAGAAAATCCAGCTGGATAGAAGACCATGCCCTCTGGCTACAACTTATAAGGGCTATGAACACAAAAAATATATGCCCCCTCCATCTGTGAGACACAAAGAAAGCTGACTATCCAGGCCCACCTCAACCTGAACCTCTCCTTGCTCTGTTGGTCCTGGATGGATAGGACAGACTGAGCACTAGCAGATTGGGCCCCCGAGAGCCCACAGTTGTTACAAAATTTGGGGACAAACCTGTGACTTTCCTGGTAGACAGTGGAACATAACTCTCTGCCTTCAAAAGTTCCCTCTGTCAAAAGGTCACCATCACCAGGGCAACTGGGATGCTTGCCTCTCACCCCTTCTGCCAGGCACAGACTCGCAGCCTGGGAGGACATCTTATCAAATATGAATTCCTTTATGAACCAGTCCCCATAGTGCTTCTGGGAAGAGGTGTCCTCCTCAAGTTAGAAATGACCATTTCCTTTGCAACAATCCAGTCAGCTTCCTTCTCATTTAACCCTGAACTTTCAACTTTGATTGTTCCTCGAGAGAAAGATGATGCCTGCATCAGCCTGAGACAGATAACTGCAATCCTGAAGTTCTGAAAATTCTCCTCCCAGAAGTATAAGCCAAGACTTAACTCTGGGCCCAACCACTAACCATGCTCTAGCCACACCTTAGCCTCCCAAAGAAGTTCAGGATCCTGATGGACTGTTACTCACCCTAGAACACTCCTCTTCTCCTAGTAAAAATGCCCAATGGGGATTACCAGCCAGTGGGAGATCTGCATGCCGTCAACAACTCAGCCATCACCTTACACACTGTGGTTCTCAACCCGTACACTCTTTTTGGACTGTTACCTCCTGATGCCACCTGGTTTACATGTCTAGATTTAAAAGATGCCTTCCTCTGCTTTCAAGTTGCTTCCATAAGCCCCTTCAACTGGGAAAATCCTGACACAAGATGCAAGTCACTTGGACTCATTTGCCACAAGGGGTTAAAAACTCTCCCCCTGTTTTTGGTGAGGCTCTAACAACAGATTTGGCCAAGCCACTAGCTCCTTTTCTCCAAGACAGCCTGTTTCTCTGTCTCTCCTGCTTGCCATCATTGTTCCCTGAGCAAAAATAATAGACTGTCAAACTGCTAAAATACACCTCTCTCGCCTGTAAAGCCAGTTCAAGACCTCCAAGCTGCCAATGCTGCTGTGATTGCCTTCCTTATACATCGCCTTAGTCTTCTGCCACCCATAGCCTGCTGGCGTACTGGCCCAGACCTAAAACATGCCTTCATTTTTTTTTATGTGGGTACTGGAAGTTGAACTCAGGACCTCATGCTTGCCAGCAAGCACTTGTGCCACTAAGCGATATCACTGGCCCTTTTTTTCCTTTATATGGGTACCGGGAGTTGAACTCAGGACCTCATGCTTGCCAGGCAGGCACTATGCCACTGAGCCATCTCACCGGCCATGAAAAAAATGCCTTCTGCCTTCGACTGGCTCCCATCAGCCAACCCCTCTTTACATCTGACTTGGGCTCACTTCCCAGAGGTTTAAAAACTTGTTTCCTCTTTAAAAAACACTTCTGATTAATAACACCCAAGCTGCCTGCTGGAAAGACACAGAAGCTCTGCTACAATGTCTGGCAGAAACTGGTTGCAAAAAAACCAAAAACAAAAAGCAAAAAACAAAAAAAAATACTCCACAAATTTCTTGGAGCTTCTTGCTTGTATAGAGTCTGGATCCTTGAGTTCATAAAAACAATGATCCTTACTCAGACTATCAGCCCCTGGGAATGCCCAGTGGCCTAACTGTGTAAATACAATGGGGCTGCCTCCCCCCATTGCCTCCATGCTCTAACAGCCACTGTCCTTCTGATCAAGAAAGCTGACAAGCTCACCTTAGGCTGAGACCTAACTCCACAGGTGCCACATGCTGTACTGGACCTCCTGAATAACAGTAGACCACTACAGATGCTGAGTACACCCTGTTTATGGATGAAAGTATATCTGTTAGGAATGAAGCCCAACAGGCTAGATATGCTGTGGTCACATTGGACAAAGCTATTTTGGCCAAAGCTCTCCTGAATGGATGATCGGCACAGCAAATTGCTTCCTGATGCTGTTTGGAAACCTGCCACCAACAATGCCATACTTACACACAAAACAATTTGGTCAAGAGGCCTAAGCCCCCACTGGGGCTCCAATTGACTAAAATATCAACTCCAGCCAGAAAAACTTTACCTGGTAATCCCAGAAGATCAGAGCCAGACCTGCCCCCACTATTTGTTCTGCAAGCTGAAACAACAGCACTGGCACCCATACCCTTGCAGCCAGCTTAGACTTCAGCATCTGTGTCACTGGCCCTGACCTCATGCAATATAGTGGATTCTACCCATTTATTACACAGGAATAAAACATAAACCTACAAAAACAGCTTGTAACCAGTTAAAAGACAAGCTACACCTGTAGATATTCCTGCACACACATATAACCCAAGTGCATATTTTTTTTCCTTTATGTGGGTACTGGGAACTGAACTCAGGACCTTGCGATTGCCAGGCAGGTGCTTATGCCACTGAGCTATATCACCAGCCCTAACCCAAGTGCATATTAACTACCTCTACAAGTTTCAGAAATCCGGCCTTAGATCCACTGGAGAATTTACCTGGACAGCTCCTCTGGGGCTCACTCTGAAGAGACCATGCACTCAAAGCCCTGCTCTGATCACTCCGGATGCTGACCAGTCCATGCACAACTGAAGCTTGAGGACACTGTTCACAGGATTGCTGCATACCTATTCCCCTTGATTTTTGTGTTGCTTACCCAGTCCTTGCTTTCCTGCCCCCCTGTTAACTGTGATTTTTGCCTTACAGCTGCCCCAAGAAAATAGAACAATGAATCAAACACTTGCATGTTATAAAAACTAATCCCCAATTGACAAGCCATTCTGCCTCTGTACTTCCTGCCTGCCTATCCCATATAAGCTCTAGACCACCAGAGATCAGGGCCTGATATTTTGGGAATGATTCCAATCAGTGCCCATTGACATAAATAAATCTGCCTCCAGATCCTGTGTGTCATTTTGGTGTTTCTGCTTGCCGTTGCAGGGTCATAGTTTAGGATTGGAGTTGGGTAGGAGTTAACTGCTTCACTGCCATAAATCTGCACCATATGTCAAAATTGCAATAGTCTTTGTCCTCACTTCATGGTCCCTTCAGACTCTCTGTGTTGATTAAAATATTTCTTTTGCAGAGTTGCCTCTCTTTCCTGACAACATGTTGGAGAATGTAGCTATTTTTTTTTTTGATGTCTTATTACACCACTTTTAAAGAGCTAATGAATAAATAAAAGAAAAATTGGTTACATGATATTTTAGAACTGGATAAGAGATCAGCCATACCCAGGGATAGACTTATCTATAAATATAAAAATAAATAGCTAATTGCCATGGGATGCTATGAAGCATGGTGTACTAACACCATGCCTAAAGAAACCAGGTTTTGAGTTGTTTGGAATTGAGTAATTCCAGCATTTCAGAAAATTCCTAACTGCACTCTGTAGTCAGTTTTTACCACAAAAGCTATTTAGTTGAATTGCAAGTAAATGAAGTCATACACATTTATGTCTCCTTCTTTTGATCAACATAATCTTACAGAGATTTATACAAGTTGCATGTATTAGTTATTTGTTTTTAGTTGTTGAGTGAATATTGCAGAAATTGATGGGTATTTTGGATAATTTCCAATTTAATGTAATGAATAAAACTGCTATGAGTGTTCTCATAATTTTTTTTGTGAATATCTGATTTTCTTTCTTTTGAGTAAATACTTTGAATTGTTGTGTCATATAGTAAGTTCATGTTTAAATTTGTAAGAAATTATCAAACTATCTTTCAAATAAGTTGTTTCATTTTACATTTATACTAGCTATGTACCAGTTGTTGCTTTTCAAGTCACAGGCAATATTTAAGAGTCTCTAAATTTCCATAACTTTAATGTGTGTGAAGAGATATATCTCATCTTACTTCAGTTGGCCTTTCTCTGAGCAGGTTGATTTGCCTTTTCCTACATTTAGTAGCCCTGTCTACCTGCCTTCTTTTGTGAAATGTCCAGTCAAATATTTTGTGAAAATTTTTGGCATTTTAAGGTTGTTTTATTGATAGTATTTATTTCTAACATGATTTATGTATTATAGATATAAATCCTTTGACAGATACATGCACTTCAGGTGCATGTATTGAGTACATATATATCAAACTATCTATTATCAATAATATACACTGATTCTGTGGTTTTATTTTTCATTTAAAAATATTTTGCCTTTGTTCTTAGTGCTATTGATTTCTGCTCTTAGCTGTCTTATTTTATTAATCTACTGATATTGGGTTTAATTTTAAATTACAAGCTTAGAATATTGATGTTATAAAACAAGGTGGGTTTTGTTTTTTTTTGTGGGTACTGGGGGGTTGACCTCAGGACCTCACGCGCCAACAGGCATCCGTGCCGCTGAGCGATATCACCAGCCCCTTTTCCGTATGTGGGATCTGGGAGTCGAACTCGGGCCCTCGCACTTGCAAGGCAGGCGCTTATGCCGCTGAGCCATCTCACCGGCCCCAGGTGGGTTTTTTTTGACACTTTTAATGTGGCAAGTCTATATGTGGCACTTCTATGGCTGCATTCTTGATATGTGGTGATTTCAGAATTTTTCAGTATGAAAATATTTTGCTTGTGATTTCTTTTTCAACTCATGAATCATTTAGCAGTGTGTTATTCAGTTTCAAAATATAAAAATTTATTGATATAGGATTGGTATTGATTTTATATTTATTTCAGATATGATCACAGAACACTCTGCACATTTTTTAAAGAAATTTATTGAATCTTATTTCATGTCTCAATGTAGTCTCTTGTATTGGAGAATAATACTTGTGTGGCTGATAAATGTGTGAATGTTTATCTTTAGGTGTATTGTGTAAGGTTCTATGAATATCAATAATGTTGTTAGTTGATAACAAATTTTTATATCCTTACTGTATTTTTTACTCTAGTTACTCCACAAAATACTAGGAATGAGGTTAGTACTATATAGAATTATATATTTCCATATTTCTGGTTTTAGTTCTGCATATGTTTTGAAGTTTATATATCTTTTATGAAGGTCTATATATTTACAAAGTGCTATGCTTTTCAGAAAGTAGTCTTCTTTTATCATTTGAGATATATTTATTTATCTCTGAAAATACTTCCTCATTTTACAGACGATTTTTTGGTCTTAAAATGTGGATGAGGTATATTTTTTTCCATAATTTTTTCCCTACATTTTTTGTCTCCTATTTTCAACTTTATTTAATGGTGATAGAATGTAGTTGGATTTCTCTCTCTCTCTCTCTCTCTCTCTTTTTTTTTTTTTTGTCTTTTTGAGACTGGGTTTCACTATGTGGTTCAGGCTGGCCTTGAACTCACTTTGTAGCCCAGGCTGGCCTTGAACTCACAGTGATCCTCCTGCCTCAGCCTCCCAAGTGCAGGGATTATAGGCTTGTACCACCATAATTGGCTATAGTTTGATTTCTTTATCCTGATAGTCCCTATCTTATAATTTAGTGTTCAGTATACTTATGGTTAATGCAATCATTGGTATGATTTGGTTTAGATCTACTATTTTGTTATTTGTTTTTCAGTTTGTCCATATTTAAAATTTTTAATTTCTTGTTTAATTTTTTTGTTATTTTTGTCATAAAATTTACTTTTGTATTCATTATAACCTTATCATTTTGCTCTAGGTAGTATCTTTCAATAAAATTAAAAGAAGAACACTATTTTTCTACTTAACGTTTTTATAATTTTCTGATATTTTATTTTATTTTATTTTTTTTATGTGGGTACCGGGAGTCAACCTCAGGACCTCACGCTTGCCAGCAAGCGCTTGTGCCACTGAGTGATATCACCGGGCCTTTTCTTCCTTCATGTGGGTTCCGGGAGTTGAACTCAGCACCTCGCGTTTGCTGGGCAGGCGCATATGCTACTGAGCTATTTCACTGGCCCTGACATTTGATTTTAAAGCTTTTCTTTTAGCATTCATTGTAGATCATTTTGTTCAAGTCTTCTAGTAAAATTTTTTTTTTCATTTTTGGCTTAACTTAAAATTTAATTTCAGTGTCATTTTTATCCGGATATAGAATTCTGCATTTACACACTTTACAAAAACTGTCCATTTCTTTAAATAGTCAGTAGAATTTGTATAATATGTGTCTTTCCCCCACTTGCTTTTAGTCTTCTGCTGATTTTCATAGGTTTTTAGCAGGTTGGGTGTCGTACACTTTAGTATCATTTTCTTTTTATTTGCCACACTTAGGTTTTTGGGCCTGTTGTTTGAGTTAAAAAACAAATGGAATGTTTTGGCAATTATTTCTTCAAGTATTTTACCTAACCAATTTCTTTTCCTTCCTTCCTTTTAGAAATGCAAATTATATGTATGCTAGATCACCTGAAATTATTCTGCAAGTAATAAAAGACTTGTTAATTTTGTCTAATTTTTTCTTTACTATTTAAATAAAATAACTTCCCTTGTTTTGTTTTCATGCTAATTGAACATATATTTTATAGTTTTCAGTATGTTCTTTTTTTTTCTTTTTTCTTTGTATGTGGGTACCAGGAGTCAAACTCAGGACCTTGCGCCTGCCAGGCAGGTGCTTATGCCGCTGAGCTATCTCACCAGCCCTTCAGTATGTTCTTAAATGCATCTAGTGAAGTTTTTTGTATTGGATCACAAACTTATACTTTTTAAATTTCTTGCCTACTTGTTCTAATATCAATCTTTTCCTAATCTATTTCTTTTGGCTGTCTCCCCCACCCCTTGATTGTTTTCACATTTTCATAAGTTTTTGCCTATAGTGAATTTTAATTATGTATTGGTTATTCTTAATGTTATGCTATAGGGAGTTTTGCTTATTTTGTTTTTCTTTAAGAGTTTTGAGTAGAATTCTAGTGTAGGCAGTTGAATTACTGGGGGGATCCTTCGATATCAAATTTGGCTTGATGATTCGTGAATGTTACTTTCATTTTTATCTTTAGCCATAGGGTGTGACCATTTCTTATCCCAAATGTGTGACTGTTCTGGGGTTTCAGCTGAAAGTGCTAAGTCCTCACAGATCCTTTGTACTTTGGCCAGGCCAGGACCTCAGTTACTAGCAATGTGTGACTTCTACCATTTCTGACCAGCTCTCATTCGAGCATCAGTGCTCTTCCTTAGGCCTCAGAATCTCAGCCTATGACAAACAGCCATGGTCTTGGTCAAATAGTAGTTTGATAGCCATGGCTTTGTTATATTTCTATTGCTGTGTAACTAATAATCACAGACTTATGTGTGTAAAATAATATCCTTTTATTAGTTCAATTTCTGAAGCTCAGAAGATCAGCAATAGACTGGCTGGGTTCTTTCCTCACCTTCATAATAATGAAATTAAGTATATTTTATTTTATGAAAAAATTAAAATTTCATAACCAAATAGTTAATACACAGTGTGTCATTATCTTCAAAGTAGTTACTCAGAGTACAAGACGTAAACCAAAAAAGATTCTTACAAAGAAAGAAACAGATAATAACACAAAACTTTCTTGACTATGTTCCCCTCCAGAAGTGTGTAGAGAACCTCCAAACTCAATTGGGTTATTGAAAAAATTTGATTTCTTGTAATCATAAGTCAAGATCCCTGTTTTCTAATTGGCTGTAGGTCAGGTGCCCCTCTCAGCTCTACAGTTCATCTGCATTCCGTGCCATGTGGATGCTGCAGGGATTTTAGAACATGCCTGTTGCTTTACTTTCCTGTGAAGGGAATGTCTTTCTGACTGCTGCCATTGTGAACAGCTAGGAAAGATTAAAGGACTCAACCTAGTCAGACCTGGCATATCCTCAATAATTTCTTTCTCTGATTCCGTTTTTCCATATAACACAAACTAATCATGGGAATAAAAGATGCCCTATTTACAGTCCCAGGATCTATGTGGATGTGTGCACCAGAAGACAGGACCTAAGAGTTCAATGTAGAGTTCTGCTGACTACACAGTGTGTCGTTTTATCCCCTGGTAGCCTGAATGGTCCAGCCTCTTCTGTTGCCCCAACTGACCTCCACCTTCTCACCTCGGTGAGAAGCTCATGCTGTGCTGAGCCTCTCTCTACCTCCACAGTGCTTCAGGAAACATCCCCTGCAGACAGCTGATGTAAATGGGAAGCTTACCTCATGGGGTTTTCTTTCCTCAAAGAGCACAGCGCTGTGATGTCCTTTATCCAGTGTTTGAAAACATATACTCATGAGTTTTGTTCAGTTATATGGTTGTTTACCTGGGAAGGCAGGTCCAATGATAGTGATTCCATCATAAGTTGAAGAACAGTAGGAAATATCTTTATAAAGAAATGAGTCATATAAATATCTGAGAAAAAGCACACTAAGAATAATATATGCTTGTTACTCTTACCAAATACATTATGGAAATTGTGTATAAAAATAGCATTGCTATGGAAGCTATATCATTCCTTTGGAAATGCATTTGTGCAAGGAAATTGAGTCATATCTAAAGTTTTATTTTCTACGTATATTCTTAGTGAGTATCAGAAACAAGAGACGAAATGCATGCACACACACACATGCACACACACACACACACAGACACACACACACAGAGTTGGCTAGAGCACCAATAACTTTTTCTTTGTTATTTACATGAGCTGTCAAGGTAATAATTCATTCCTAAGGTTCAGACTTTATCTTAAGATAAAATGTGTATTACTCTCAAATATATTTCTTCAGATTTGATTTTACCCAATTTTTAAGATAATATATCTGATCCTATACACAACATGTTATCTTGACTGACTAAAAGAAAAATTGAAATTAACATATCTAAATATAATTCTTAATAGTCATCCTCCACCCACCCAAAAAAGACCCTATCTTCTCTTTATCACAAATCTCCCCTAGCTTACTTAGTAAATGACAGCTTCATTCTATTAGGCTAATAGCATGAAGAAATTCTTTACTTCTTTTATATCAAAATTGATAATTGAATTTTTTAGCTTTACCTTCAGTCTTGAACCCTATCAAACAGCAAGATTTGTTGGCTCTGCTTCAAAATATATTCCAAATTTCTCTTCTCATCCTCTCCAGAGCTGTTACTTGGGAGCAGTCACCAGACTCTCTCATCTCAATTATTGTAACTACTTCAATCTGTTTATATTCTTGTTCAAAGATTAAAAAGATTCTTCTCACAACAGTCAGGTGATTCCTCAAAAACATGAGTTGTAAACACCTTGCTCAATACCCTCCTCTGTGTCCCTACTGTGCCTGGAAAAAACGTAAATGCTCGTAAGCTTTACAACCACCCATGTGATTAACGCCTAGATAATTTCCTAAACTTACCATCTACCACATTCCCTCCGTGTTGCTCTGTGACAGGCACACCGATCTTACTGCTTTATGAGAAAATCTAATGTGCTCCTTAAACCAGGCTTTTACATTTGATATCATTCTCTTTGGAAAATTTTATTTTGAGATGCTTATGATTCTTTCCCTCATCTCAGTACAGTTACTGCTCTAGTCTCAGTTCTACAAAGAGGCCTGCATGGCAGTGGTCCACCTTTACTTTTCTCCTGGCGTTGATCACCGTTCAACATTACATCATGGAGTACATCGGTTTATTTATGATATTTCTCTTCTACTACCACAGAAAGTCAAGGAAGGCAGAGATCTGTCTACCCTGCTTGGTGTTGCACTACAGCAAGTTTAACTCATGTTTTTGATGATCACAGGAAGTCAATAAATGAGTACATGAAAGACTAAATGTTTTGCTGCTACAGAAACTTTATCTCAATGCTGTGACAATTAAGACACAGATAAATTACTCTCTATTTTAGTTTACATTTAGATATCCCCCCAAAGCCTCATGTGCTCATAGGTGGGGTTTTGGGGAGGTGACTGGATCATGGGTCTGCAATAGTGGATTAGCTCATTGATTGGTTTAGCACAGTTCTGGGTACGGATGATAGACTTAGTAAAGAGAGAACACCCACCCTGGGTGTGGGCGGCACCAGCCAATAGGTTTGCAGCCTGGTTAGAATGAAAAGAGAAAAAAGAAGGAAGTTTCACTGCTTCCTGCCTGACATGTCCCTCTGTGATGCCACCCTGCATTGGAGCCCGCTGACTATGGACTGAAACCTTTACAAACTGTGAGCTAAAGTAAGCCTTTCCTCCTTGAACTTGTGGTTGTTGGGTATTTTGTCCCAGCAATAGGAAAGTAAATAAGACACTCTGGTAAGTTGCAATTACTTTGTATATCAAAGAACAAGTAATAAAGACAGATTTTAAATAAAAGGACTTTTAACAGAGAATGTGCAAGTATGTACTGTATCTCTTGGAAAGAGCACATGCAACCTGTTATATTTTGTTTATCACACTGCAGATAATTCATGCCATATGTTTTTTGAGAATAGAGGTCCTATGATTTTTAAGAGGTGTGTCAGTAATTTTCTAAAGGTTTCCCAATAACTCTTCCCTATCAGAGAATAGCTGCTTTTTAATCTGTCTTTTCATTTTTCTCTTTATTAATAAACTTTCAAAATTATTATTACCATCAAACACAGATAAGCACATTTCATTTGTTCTTTATAAAGTAACAAAATGCTAACCTCCATACCACATAATGAGACTTGGAATTGCTGCAGGTTAAATTATCTCTTATGAGGAGCTTTCTCTTTATAAGTTTGGGTCTTAGGTTCCAATTTAAGATCCAATTTGGTCTTAGGTAAGCCAATTTAAGATCTTTATTAGTTTTTCTTTTGTTGGCAGTGTTGCATTTTTTTCTTTTCCCAGATGAAACATTTCACAAGTTTTATTGCATTTACTAATTAGATTAGCAATTACCAATTAAGTTAAATTTCAAAGTACCAATCAAATTTTATTTCTTAATTTGTTATCACTCATTAGCAGTTTTTACTTATTAAATTATGTGTAAATTATGACAGTTCAGTTCAAGTTTTTAAAGCCTACAGATATCTAACTAATTGGAATATAATCATTAGCTTATGTTTAAAGTTGGTATGTTCAGTTAGTAAACTTAGCATGTGGCATCGCATCTGTGAAATATAGGAAAATTTAATGAATAAACTAGAGTTAATTCATTGTAGTTGAGATGAGTGACATATTATCTAATCATGCTATTGAAGACAGATAACTTTAGTATTCTCATAAAAATAAAAATAAACAGCACAAAACATAATATGTAAAAGTACTCGATGTTTCTTTTTTGTGAATGAGTCACCTGGCAGTAACTAATTGGCATACGTCTTGGTGGGACAGTAAAGAGGATGCTTTGACTCTGTTGAGGCATGAAAATGGAATTTCAACTTTAGAAATTTTGATATCTGGATTTTGAAAGTTTTTCAAAGATCTATTTCTTTTAACTGACTTTTATAAGTATTTTGTGAACAATTCTGTTGCCAATTGTTTTTTAGCTATTATATTAGAGACACACCAAAGAAGATATACAAAATGTTACCATTATGCTGGATGTATAATATTCTATAAAATGAATATAAATGGTCTCTGGTCTTTAAAAAATTAATTATTTCTATATGCTTGTTATTGAGTAGTTGATATTTCTATGCCTGTCTTTTGCAATAGTCTTTTTTTGAAATGTATCAAAAAAATTGCATACAAATTTTTAAGCAGTAGATTTGCAACCTTTTTTCTCTCCTTTGAGGTATCAAAGGAGGGAAAGAAAGAAAGTGACCCAATCCAATCTCCTTGTAACTATGTTAATAACAGAACTAGTGACAAACTAATAGTACTTGTTTATGGAAAAGTCTATACACAAAAGATGCTTTTATTAGGTTGTAACATGTTATCTTATAGAGGTACCGGTTCAAAGTAAAGAAATATGAAGCTTTGTACTTATGTGCAGCTCTCTTAAAAGCGTCCCATATGCTATGTAACTATCTAAGGAGAAGGTGGAGGTGTTTTATGACGCAGCCAGCTCTCTTCTGTGTGAGGGATATAGTCGTATGTATTATACTGGACCTCTCTGTGTTTGCCTGAGCATTATAATTATTTGTAGCATAAATATTACTAGTGAAGCTGTATTACTGGATTAAATTTCTGATTCCTGGGAGATATGACAATACGATCTTTTGTGCATGTATCTAATATTTTGGATTCACTACCTGGTAAACTAAGTAGTTTTTAAAAGTCACGTAGTGGGATGAACAATATAAGTCATAATGACTACAAATGGCTATTAGTTAAGTATATGTGGACAAGAGGGGATCTTGACCTGGCGTGGTGGTGCACACCTGTAATCCCAGCACTCAAGGAAGCGAAGGCAGGAGTTTGGCTAGATTGAACCTGACCTGGGAAAGTTAGCTACTTACTGAGACCAATATTAAAACAAAAATAAAAATGTAGGAGATGAAGATCAGTGTGAAGGTTCTGAGGTGAATCCCTAGTACCAGAGAGAGAGACAGAGAGAGAGAGAGGAATCAATCAATCGTGGTGTTGGGCACAAATATTCCTAAAGATTTAGTCTTTATTTAAGAATCCAATAGCTCATGCAATCTAGAAATCATTTATCTATTAGCTATATGCATAAGAAAGTTAAAATTTTATTAGGACTTGTGGAAGATGCAGCAAAATACAAAATCCATTAGCTTGCTCTACACAGATGGTAAAGAATTTGGAAAGAAAAATTCAAATCAAGACATTAATTTCAATCATTAATTTCAATACTGTTATGTCCTCCATTCTTATTAGTATTTGTTCTCTTACATTTTAGGTTTGTTATTTTACTTACTCCTAGTTTTTTTTTTTTTTAATCTGACCGTAGCCATATGACTGTTTTCCCTAACCATATTCTCCCTTTTAAAGTCCTCTCTACAAATAACCTGTTATTTTTTTCATATATATATGTATAAATACAAGCTTTTACATTACTTTATTTCCTTTTTAAGTTCAAAATGTGTCATTCTATTAAGTAAACTACTTCTTTCTTGTAACAAATTATATTTACTATCATTAACCATGAGCTCCTTAAAAAAACTAAAACAGAAAATCTTATTATTCAAGGAGATACACATAATTTTTATTTTGATGAGGAGACATTCTTGCCTACAGAATGACCCATCTGATGAAAATCTTTACAGGCTCTGAGGGAACATGAGTTAATTTCTTTCTCCATTTCATGGTCTAAATCTTCCCACGTCATATTTAATATTTTTATTAGGAAGTCCTCTTGAGACATTATTGAATGGTTAACTAATTATGACTGTGTAATATTCAGAGTGGTATATGTGCCCTAACTTATACTACTTTACTGATATTTATGATAACACACTTGGATTTAAATATCGGTCTGTTCAGGAATAAAGTGAGGAAAAATGTGGGTGACTTAAGCAGTTACTAAGTCTCTAAAGATGTCAATAAACCTTTATTTCTTTAAACTATCTATAGGCAATTAGGTTGTTTCTAGGTTTCTGTGTTTACCATAAATTTGTAACAGACATATTTATAGTTATATTTTGTATATTTGGGTTATTTTTTACCTTTAAGATAAATATGTAAAATTGAAGTTGCTTGTCCAAATCTGCACATTTAAAATTTGTATTGCTATTTCCATGGTGTTACTTGGAATTTTCAGTAATTTCAACTCAAAACAATAATGAGTATGATTTTTTTCTATTGTGACATCTGAAAAGTTGTATACATATATGTATATATATTTTTTTTTTTTTTCATGAAATGGACCAGAGGTCCCCAAGCCCCAACCCACAGTACCAGTCCATGGACAGTGAGGAACTTGGCTACACAACAGGAAGCCAGCAATGGGTCAGTGACCAAAGCTGCATCTGTATTTACAGCCATGGTCCAGGCCTCCAATTCCACCTCAGCTCTGCCTCCTGTCAGATCAGCCTCAGCATTAGATTCTCACAGGAGTATGAAACTTCTTATGAACTGTACATGCAAGAGCTCTAGGTTGCAAGCTTCTTATGAGAATCTAAAGCCTGATGGTCTGAGGTGGAGCTGAGGCAGTGATGCTTGCACTGGGAAGTAGCTGCAGATACAGATTAACATTAGCATAGAGGTTTGACTTCACAGAGACCAGAATGAGTCAATTGTTTGCAGACCTATTAAAACCCTATCACTGAGTAGCAGGTGACATTTAAATTGCATCTGGGGCAAGCCAAAATGAGATTATGGAGTAGACAGGACACAAGCAACACATTTCAGGTGTCACTTTCTCCCATCATGCCCTGATTGCCCTGATTGACCATCTAGTTGCAGGGAAACAAGTTCAGGGTTCACACTGATTCCACATCATGGTTAGTTGTAGAATTATTTCATTATATGTTACAATGTAATAATAATAGGAACAAAGTGCACAATAAATGTAATGCACTTGAATCTGCCCGAAACCATCCCTACCCTCTTAGCTTAATCTGTGAAAAAGTTGTCTTCAACAAAGCTGGTCCCCGGTGCCAGAAAAGGTCAGGAACTGATTAAGTAGACGAAGTTTCATACACTTATCCTTGTTTTCTAGATTTAATATTTATGCCTGATAACATGTTTTTCTATTTTTCCTTTTAAAGATTTTATTTATAAGAATGTCTTTTATATCAATGCAATCTATTCTTATAATTTTTAAATTTTCTATTAGTATATGCTTGGATACATAATGAACACATTCATCATGGGAAATGTGTTTGTGCTATCTAAGCTTTTCTTTTTTCTCTGCTGGGGTTTGCACCTAGGGCCTCACACATGGTAGGTAAATACTCTTCCATTGATACAACCTCTTCTTGTCCATTATATGCATTGCAAGTAATATTTCTCCATTTTTGTGACTTATTATAATCTCTCTATGTGTTTAACAGACATATGTTCCTAATTTTTATGTAGTCAAAATTCTTTATTGCTTTAGAATATCAGGTTTAGTGAATTTTTTAAACTAAATTTTAAATGTATGCAATACTATTGTTTTCTTAACTTTGACAATTTTCTTTGTGCTGAACAGGAAAGTAGGATTGATATGATGAGCCTGGGCTATTCTTATGTATTTCCTCTCTGTAAATATTGAGTGATATTTGAAGTTGAGTCAGAGAGAGTAATGAGTGAGCTAAGGGAAGCCACCTAGAGCTCCTAAAAAAGCAAAAACAAAGGCAGAAAAATGAATGCCTAAATAAGAGCTCACAGAAGACTTTAACAGGTCAGATTTACCTGTGCAAGGGAGGAGCTGGTAAGCCTCTCCAGAAGAGCATGATTCTATAGATTAGGTATTTGTTGGTATGTAATCCAGTTGTAGAAGTAAAAGGCTGACACTAGGTGGTGTTTTCCTTACCACTGATTGATGGAACAATTGTAACTGTGTTCATTTCATTTTGCTCTGAGTAGCTTCACGATGACTTAAATATAATGTCTTAATTTATTTGCAGCTCACCCATAATTCAGACTTACAAGAGAAGAAGAAGTAATTTAATAGGACAGATAGATATATTTATTCCCTGCAAGTAAGTCATATGATAAGTGTCATTTTCATATATGGAATATCAAAATCAAATTTGTAACCTACTATTGTAACTTTAGGTTGAAATTAGCTCTGGAATCAAAATGAATTGTAGTTTTAAAGCACAAAGTATTAAATTTTAATCAATTTAATACCTTGTGTATGTTTAATTTTGATAATACAGCATTAAAATATTTAATCTAATAATCAAGGAATTTACACTTACTGCATTAAATGTTCTCAGTCATACACTGCTCATAATGTTTTGGTTGTGAGAGACTGCGCATACTGTGATGGCTGCTATACCAAGTGGCCCACTTGTGTAGTAGTTTGTGCCATCTCAGTTTGCTAAGTGTACTCTGTCATATTTGTACAATGACCAATTTGCTGAATTGGGCATTTCTTGGAATGTCCTCAATGTTTAAGTGACACATGACAGTATACATAAAATATTAAACACTAAAAAGTATTAGAAGAAATTTGTATGACTTTGGGGATAGGAAAATAATGGAAAATCAGAGCAACTGAGGAAAAATAGACCATTTAAATATATAAAACCAATTTTATTATTTCACTTTATTTTGGTATCTGAAACAATTCTGATAGAAGGTTAAGTAGCAATTAATAGAATAAGTATTTAAAATGTACATGGTGGTAAAAGGCTTAATATTCCTAGTACAGCGATTATCGTGTAGTGACATGACCACCTGGCTCCTAAACTGAGAAAACATTTCAATAATCATGTCAGAAGGAAAGATAATAGCCAGAAATATGTACCACAGAAGTGTAAGCAATTTAAAAATTTCTGAATCAATGAGGTGTAATTTATTTTGCTTATCATTTTGAAAACATAGGAAAACCTCCAATTTTGTTGACAATGTGAGGAAATGGGCAATTTCATACATTGCTAACAGAAATAATAATTGCAAAAGCTTTTACGGAATATAAATTGTCAGTATCATTATTATAAAAAAATTGGCCTATCATAAATTATTCTTCCCAGAAAATCTGCTTTTGAGAATCTAGAAGAAAATAAATATGTATTAGATTGATAGAGGATTATATATGAGTATGTATAAAAATATACATATGGATATACTCATAGGAATTTGGATATGTATAGTATATGGGTGTAATCAGATATATATCTCTCACTCTAAATATACATATTCATAGAGTCTGCCAAAAATATGTATACACCTTTCTGCAGTTGGTTGTACTGGTAAATGTCTAGAAATTAATGGCCACCACTTTGAGCACCTCTTATAATTGTAGAGGCCAAAGGTAACTTGTAGTAATCTCATAATGTCTCAATAAATTTAGTATTAAAATATTTATGCAAGTCTTTCTTTTCCTGATGTATATAGTTTTCGCAGATTATATATCTATCTATCTAAGTATAGATATATGTACAGCATTAATTTACTGGAAAGATATTTGTAAAAATTTTAATTTTCACTATTTATCAGTACAAATATCATTAAAATATATTTCTACCATTTTAAATACTAAAGAAAAATTTAACCTATGAAATATAGAAATAAAAACCTGAGTAACAGTAAACAAGAATTAAAATAAGGAGGTTTTAAATAGCTGTTATTATAAACAAATTATGTTGATCCTAACCTTTGTGCCATTTATTCCTATTATTTATTTTATTTTATTTTTAGTTATTTTTATTGGTACATTTTAGATATATAATGATAACATTCATCATAGGGAATTTATACATGATACCTCTTGATTCTTCTTTTTCTCCCATTCCCCTACTTTCCTTTCAACAGTTCTTTTTTTTTTTTTTTTTTTTGTGGATACCGGGGGTCAAACTCAGGACCTCATGTGCCAGCAGGTGCCCATTCCATCCTTTCAACAGTTCTTCCCTCCTTATTTACAAAAGCTTTGTTTCCATTTTCCCTTCTATTCTCTTTTTTCTTTTCCCTTCTTTCCTTTCCCCTCCCCTTCCCTTCTATTATTTTAAATCCTATCAAATAATAGGATGAAGTTCATAAACAGGAACAATTCAATAAAAAATTAGCCATTTCTTCTGAACTCCTTGAGCGAAACTTTAGGCTTCTATGCTGCTATTGCAAAACAGATACCAAAATGTGTTTCACGTACATAGGATTTTTCTTCTAATACATGCTAACATGCATTCATCCTTACATTAGTTCTCAAATTGCACTAAAGTGGGTGGGTAATTAAGGGATTAAAAATGTACTGGCTTCTAAATTCAGTTCAGACAAATTATGTATTAACTGAGCATTTCAATCCATTATCATTTCAAACTATGTTTTCAAACTATGTTTTCTTCCAATTAGTATGATTTAAAAATAAATCTTATAATTTGTTAAAATTTTCAAAATTTGTATCTACTTTATTGATGTATTGACATAGTTCCTATTTCATCTATGTCTTTAAAACTTTTTAAAGCTGATGGAATCCTTCCTTCCCAGGTATATGAGTAATCAGAGTCTCTATGCAGATGTGTCTGGAGCTAATAAAATTCAGAACCCCACCTAGAAGTATAAGGGCTCCTTCACCACCTACGTTTACCCCCTACACCCTCACCAGGTCCTAAAATACCAGATGGACAGCAGAAAGGGAAAGAGGAATTATAAAACAGCATAGATTCACACAATAAAAGCATTCCAGTCACCTCCAGTCTGAGAGGCAGGTAAAAGCAAGACTGATTTGCTGTTCTCTTGTGCATCTTTCCACAAAGTGTCACATATCATCAATTTTAAAGGTAATATGTTAACGGTATAATTATTGAAACTGTGAAAGTAGGGGAAGTATGTAACAATCGAGGTGGTCAGAAGTGCTCTCCTCACAGGTCACCCCATTGCACAGGCCTTGCTGAGACCTGTTTCTTGGCTTAGCCCTTCTGATCTGGAGACCTGATTGTCCCAAATATCCCCACCTCTTCAGCACTTGACACCTCAAAGGAATCCCTGGGCTCTTTGGAGCTCAGTTCAAACAGAGCACAAGAATCACTGCTTTAGTTCAGGACACTCATACTGGAGATGAAGAAATTCGAACATAAAATAAGTGAAACAGCTTCCTGAAAGTTGTATGTCTTCTTCTATGCAGGCTGCTACAACAACCTATGCTAGACTGAGTGGCTACAGAGTAAAGTAATTTATTCATCATTCTGGAGGCTGAAAGCCCAAGTTCAGGGTGCCATAGAGAGCTGCCTTCTTGCTTTGGATGCAGTGGAAGGGGAGAGGCATCTCTCCAAGGTGCCTTTTATAATGACATTAATTTCAAATCACTTGATCAACTTTCAAGTTTCTCCAAATATCATCACATTGAGGATTAAGTTTCAACATATGAATTCTAAGCAAACACAGACCTTGAGTCTGCAGCTTTAGGTTTGGTAAGGAGCAGAACCTAGCTTAGAAGCCGTGACTTCTGCATCTGGATTTGGCTCTCTTCCCGAAGATTCAGGTGACTTTTGGGAGCCTATCCTAATTGTTAGTTTCTCTTTACTCAAATGAAGAAAAAATTTTAAACTACCAGAGCCAAAGGTTCATGTAACCTACAAAATCCCTTCTACATTAAGGATTTTGTGTTTTAAAAATAATAGCTGCTGTTCAAGATGGGCTTCTAGAATGCTGATGTTTCATTTCGTGATGTATGTGTATATAGCTTGTGAAATTTTCTGAGCTGTACACTTATAATTTTTGCAGTATTTTAGCTCTGTTTTGTAACTCAATAAAAAGTTTTAGAAAGTGACTTGCTATTTGCAAATACAGAAATTGCTACAGTATGTATGAACTCTTGGGAAAATGACAAAATTGTAATGCACCTGTTTTGTGAAGTATCACCTAGCACTTTTATTATCTTTAAATCCACAGCTCTAAGAGGAAGACTTGAATTACACCAATACTGGATGAAACACGCTACATTAAGTCCCTAGTATGGTGCCTGACTTAGTGGATGGTCAGTACAATGTAATTCCCCTAAGAAATGTATACTTTTAATTCTATTTTGAAAGACAGGAATGATGCCATTGTGGTTTCCTATTTAGGTGTAGAAAAGATTATTTTTCTTTAGTTTTGGGGATTTTAAGGAACATGAAATTAAAAGTGTTTACATGGACTCTCTCTCTGTATTAACTATTTCAGTTTACATACTTCGTGTCTGATTAGATTGATGACTGATGATGGGCTTCCAGACTTATCATTCATTCATTTATTTATGCAGTCACTTTTGAAAAATTTACTGAAAATTAGTCAAGTTTCTGTAAAGAAACTGAACAAACAGGAAATTTGTGTGTGTGTATATATATATGGGAGGAGAGAGAGTGAGAGAGAGAGAGAGAGAGAGAGAGAGAAGAAAATTAGCTCATATGATTGTGGAAGCCAGCAAATCTGAAGCCTTGTGGCAAGCCGGCAGCAGAATGAAGACTCTGGGAAGAGCTGGTCTTGCAGTTCAAGGGCGAGGCAGTCCAGATCTCCTTCATCCCCAGGAGACCTCAGTCTTTTAATCTTAAAGCCTTCACCTGATAGGATGAGGCTCACTCTCGTTAGGCAGGGTGAGCCGCTTCGCTCAAAGTCTACTGTTCACCACATCTACAAAGTGTCTTCGCAGCGGCATCTGGTGTTTGACCAAACGTCTGGGTATTGCGGCCAACTCTCGTGACACGCGGAGTCCACCATCACGCTGAGATGGCGACCTCTGACGCGTGCCTGAGAGCTACGGATCTGTCCAGCGCACGGTCTACTTTTGGAAACTGGGAGGGGAGGGAGGGGGAAGAGAGGGACAGCCGCAAGGTCAGCTAACTGATTATAGTAGTAAAATAAAGTAACAGAGCTGCGCAAAATGTCCAGGGAGCTCAGAATAGGAAGTGAATAATTTTCCTGGAATAAAATAAGAGACGCATTGATGCTCAATCTGCCTCCCTACCATCCAGAAATGTGGCCCAGAAGAGCAATACAGCTCTGGTCAGGGAGGGATTTAAAAGAGATGTGCAAAGCTCCACCTTGGGGCTCCTGGGGGACTTGTTCTAGGCTCGGGTCCAAAATATCTGAAAACTTAAGTTCAAATTCAGTTTTATAGTGAAACTCGATATGCATCGGGTTCTGTCTTACTTTAAGATGTCTTTAAATCTCTTCCGGATAGATTTTACTTTATAAGCATAACATCTGACTTTTTGTTCAATTAAATGTATAGCATTTTTGGAAGCTTGGTTTTAACTGCTTTAGACTGTGAGCTGTCCAATTTTTCCATCTGAGATTTTCATAGTGGAATCACTGCTTCATTAAATCACATTTTTTTGGAGGGGGATTGTCGTTGTTGCAAGATTTTGGCAGCTAAATTCACTCAGCACAGTGGGTCGTCTTCAGCACACTGCATTAGAGAAACAGTTCTATACCCTGAGGGTTTTGTTAAAGTTTCTTTGTTCAGCAAAGAATTAAATCACATTTCTGAAAATACATCTATTTCTTTCAAGACGTAGTTTAAATGATCATTGACAAATCAAGCTAGACACTAATTAGCTGTTTTATTAAAATTAATGTATTTTTTCGTGTGTGACAAAATTAAATATCACAGGAGCCACACCATGAACTTAGACTTCACAAAGGAATGTTACATAGAGTTTCTAGGATTCCATCTTGTTCTGAATTATGCTTGCTGTTTCTTTCCTGCTTGGAGGTCAGCCTCATACTTCCTTAACCTCTTCAAGACTTGTCAACTTCCAAAGTCCAGTGGGCCTTTTAAGGCCTTCTCCCTGGGGCCTGGCAAACTTGTTCCCTGTTTTTCCAGGACTTGTCCTCCTCATCTTTCAAGTCTTAACTTCTATTTTACCTCCTCCATTTCTGGCTACCTCATCTGCTGTGATCACTCATTTCTCATCTGTGTTCTACTGCCCCATGTCAGCATGCTCTTTATTTCCATCAGAGCCCGCACCATAATTTTGGTGTTTTGCTTGTTTATTTCTTTACCCAAATAAGGTCTGTTTTCTCCACTGGAAAGCTTGCTTTATTGGCACAAGGAACGTGTCTGTCTTTTTTCACAGCTATATTCCTAGCACAAAACTTGTACATATTTGGGACCCAAGGGACCCAAGAAGCTCCACGAGAAGGGGATCAGCTTTAGACATCCACGAGCAATTCACCCACGTAAGCGATGAGGACAAACAAGAATTACATTTTTCCATCCTTAACTTCTTCTTGCCATCCTCCCCTCCCCCTCCAACTACCTCCCACGTTCTCTTTACCTCAGCCAAGATCTATGCCCTTTGCTAGCAAGCTGTAGAGGAGAGGATCTGGAAGACAGTGAGACTTGGACCCCACCTCCTTCCCAAGGATGGGCAGTTGTTTTTATAAATCTTATCCTGTAGGGCACTGGAAAATTTTGATTTTGAATGGAGATTAAAGCATTTGAGTGGTAACTGGGTTGTATTTGAAACTGGAGAAATGGCTTTTGACTGAGAAGGACCAAGAATTTATTTGATCCAACCAAATTTATATCCTTAGGCAGGAGAAGATTACCCCTTCTGAATACATTTTAAAGTATTAGTTCAGACAGAAACAAATTTGTTGATCTCATTTCACAAATCAAGTGTGTCTACATAATAATGCTAATAGGTAATTTTGTTACCTTAATTATTCTTTTAGACTTTATGGCAGAAATTTGTTTCCTTTGAATGCAATGTTTAGGAACCAAGTATATTTTTAAAAGATCGAATCAAACTATGATAATCCCCTAATTAAAATCTTCAATTGAATTTTTTTGAGGTACTAAGAATTAAACTCATGGTCTTTGTACAGAACTCTTTCCCAAGCCCTTTAATATTTTCGTAGTCACAAAGTTGCCCACGCTGGTCACAAACCTGCAGATCCCCTTGCCTCAGCCTCCCCAATTAGCTTTTAATGTCTACATAATAAAATTTAATTTCCTGACCATAGCATGTAAGATCCATGTTTTTCCACTGTCCCAATTTACTGACCATATTTTTTCCTACTTACCTCCCCAATACTTATTTTTCAAATATATTTCATTATACTTCCTTCTTAGAGTTCTCTTTCTCTAGGCTGAGATGTTCTGTCCCCACACTTTCCCATGACAGTTTCTTTAGACCCTCAGGCCTTAGCACAAATCTTCCTACTGCAGTACGGCCTTCTCTGATTTTACAATTTAAATTAAAGTCTTTATTGGTGCCCTACCGTGGTCCACTCAACCATCTGCTACTTCACCAACTAGCTTTATTTTCTGCACATGGCTTATTATTATGTTAGATTATTAATTTATTCATTCACTTTTTTTACCCTGGGATCTATAATCAGACTATAAACTGTAAGAAAGTAGTGAACACATTGATTTTATTTAACAATGAGTAGACTGGAACATAGTATGTAATCAATAATAAATTTTGTTGAATAAAGAATTATAACCACACCTTTCTTTAATTAAACACTAAATTCTCATACAGTTGAATTTATTTTTAAAAAATGATTTGATTATGATTTAGGAAAAACTATAAATAAAACTTAATAACTTATTTTTCTTGATGCCAAAGTATCTTAACACTTAATTGGCTTTTATATCTTTTTATTTTGGATATATTTCAATTTCTACTGCCAGGATAGTTGAGGTAGTCAAATAGACTATCCCAAACATCTTGATAAAATGTAAAATAAATAAAAATCATGGCTTTTTTATACAATGTCAAACATTTAACTCTTTTCAAACTAGGAAGATGTGTGTTTATCTAAAGTGTCTGACCAGTAAAAGAAACTCCAGTTCATGGAATATGTTTATTAACTACATGTTTTTATACAGAATAGGCATCAATAGACAATTCTTCTGAAATCAGACTTAAAAAATCAATTCAAAACTCCGTATAGGTTATTCTGTCATTTTGCTGGCTCTCAATACATTGCAGAATTTTGCTGAATGCCAGTAGTCATGCTGTAGAATCCCAGGCTGTGGTTCTGTGTAGGATCTTAGAATCCTCTGCACTCCTCAGGAATATCTCATTCCTAATTTTGAACTTTGGCAAAGAGACTGCTACCACAGGCTTGGGGGTGGGAGTCTGGCGGCGAAGGCGTCATGGTGGTGTTAGAAGGCTGGGAAGCACAGATTTCATGTTTCTGTCCTCACGCTGAGAGTGCTGCATCATCTTAAAATACTCTAGGAAGACAGGAAAGTGATTCTTCATAGAAAAATCCTATCTCCTCAAGATAGCTTAGCAGAAATTATGCAATTTCAGTGTTCCTCCCTTACCCCAAGCCTGCAAGCTTCCAGAGCCATAGTAGTCGGGAAGGATATGAATGTCCTAGCAAATGGCCAAGCGGAACTGCCACGGGAGTTTTTCTGATTGCTCTTGTCTTCAGAGAAATGTCAATTTCAAAACTATTGTGCATATATAAAGTCTTCTAATATTATTCAAGTAATGTGGCAGAAAATCATGTAGATTATATTGCAGTGCATTTTACCAATCACTTGATCTTTCTTACTGTTTAAACAAGACTCGATCTCATTTTATCTTTCAGAAAAAAGAAAAACACAAAGTTCCAAAAAGATTGCATTATAAATGGAATAATGTGTGTAAATGTGTTTTATTCCTATATGATATTGTAATTTCATTTACTATATCTCTTTCTTGTATTATACTCCACCAGTTAATTATTTTTATTTCAATTTTCTATTGTGGTGAGAATAAGGATGTTATGTGAAGTAAAGATTCTTACTATTTTGTGTGTGTGTGTGTGTGTGTATTTATCCCTACTTGAATATTAAACAATGGGCTTGACCAGGTAGCCTGGTATTTGAAAGAAGTGTGACAGAGAAAAAGACAAAGAGAGAGAGAGAGAGAGAGAGAGAAAGAGAGAGAGAGAAATTAATAGTGCTTTTTAAACAATCAGAGTTATGAATAGTAAGATATGAGAAATTAAATACTTTGAAAACCTTTTTTAAGAATATATTTTGAAGTTGGCTCATTTTACCACCTCTTTTGGACGTTAGGGTTTTATACTCTTTTAGCTACATAATTTCTTCCAGATAATCTTGGAGTAACTTGAGTGTCCAGAACACCTGCCTGCCAATGGATGCATCACAACAGCTTAACCCAGTCTTGAACCCAGAGTCTTTTCAGAGGTCTACTTTTCTGTCTACTGAAGAAAGTATGCCCAAAATATTCCACGGCCTTTCTTCCTGTCTGCTCAGATATGTTAGTTGTAAGGGAACTTCATAACTTTGCTCTTAATCCTGGCACCAAGTTCCCTTCCCATCTCCCAGAAGTTCTGCCTTAGGAGGAGAGGAGCCAGGAATTTGTTCTCTGCATGGAAAGGATGGCTGGGAAGATTGAGATACCTCCTAATCACAGATTTTCTTGTCTTCAGAACACTTAAGGGACATTCATTTGGAAGGAGTTCAGTCTAAGTGGTGGTGCGTGCACACCTGCAATCACAGCTACTTGGGAGACTGAGGCAGGAGGGTGGAAGGTTTAAGGCTAGCCTGGGCAATTTAGGGAGATTCTGTGTCAAAATAAAATTTAAAAGGTCCAGAGATGCAGTGAAGTACTTGCCTTATATGCATATTTCTCTGGTATTTCTCTTTCACACATACCCACACACACATACACACAAATACAGACATACACACACACACACACACACACACAGAGGAAGAGAGAGAGAAAGAGAATAAAAGCTTACCATCCAAATGTGCAAATGTGCCTACAGTTATTGCCGATATTGTGGATGGGATATTTCTGAGAATGCTAGAATAGAAAATGATTACAAAACAGAGTAGATTTAGGTATAAATCTCACTCTTTTTTTGTGGTACTGGGGACTGAACCCAGGCGCTTGCATGTTAAGCGGAGACTCTGACACTGAGCTAGAACTCCGACCCTTAAATCTTATTCTTTTCTTGCTGTTAATTTTATGGAGCAGGTTGGAAAAAATATATCACATCAGGATAGATTGTACACCGGTAATTTTGAATAACTAATGTATGATGTATGAGTTCTGTGATATCTTTTTCTTCTCTACTTTCAATCTCTTCTTACCCTCTTTTTTGTAGGCTTGGGGATCCCTTCCTACCTTTGTATTGTTAATCTATTTGAATAACCTTAATATACTTTAGCTCTACTTTTTGACTTGACCCAAAGACACACTGCTAGGACTCAAGTGCTCCCGTGTCTTAGAGGCCTGCAGACTGTGCAATGAAACGGAAGCTTGTGAAGGAATGGAGAGAGAGCGTTGGATAGTTTGGTCAAACTAAATTGTTTAGGTTAGGTAATTAGATTTTCGGTTTTCAAGATTTAAATTGCAATAAGAAGCAATTTTAATGTGCTATTTCAATTTTCAGCAGCAAATTCTGTGTGTGTGTGTACACAGAAACTTAAGTGTATTTCATTTTCTTTTCTGAGAAAGTTAGTTAAAAGCAATTCTATCTGAAACAAGGTAGAATGGCCTCTAGAATTACAGGCATGTGGCACCATCAGAAAGAACAGGATTGGAGGAAAGAAGCTTTGTCTAGAAGGGAACTGGAGTAGACAAACTGTGGGGAGAATTGCATAGAAAGAAGCAAAGCACCTAGTGGCAAATTTTTGTTACAATCCTTCTTTATGTCAAAGTTTACTCCTTGTTGGGATTTTATGGGAAAACAGCTCTCAGTGTCCTCTCACAGAGTCAGGGATACTTGCACACCAGTCAGAGCCCAAATACAGTGCCCCCCAGATGGCTCAGAATCTGTGTGATATGAAAGGACGTAGGGTTTCCTTTGTCTCTTGAGGTGGCGTGAATCGGTTTCTGAGCCCGAGTTGGTAGGAAGTCAAAGGGAACCATAGAGAGCTTGGAAGGAATTTATGGTTGGGGTATGAAGTAGACCAATTTTGCTTCAGAAAAACTGGAAACTAAAACTAGTTTTCTATGTGAGCAAGTGCTGAGTTTTGTTAGGTTGCAGAGACAAGTGGGACAGTGTGAGATTAGAGGGTCTGGGGACGATCGCTGTCACCCCTCTAAGAGTTGTCCACTTGTGGACAGCTTAAGACCTCAGCGTTTGAGGCCAGTGTCACACCCAGGTGATACGAAACATTTTCTGGAAATCAGAGAAGCCAGAGGGTTAGAAAAGCTTATTTATACAGACTTGACACATATGTTCCCAACACAGGAAGTTACTTAAATGCCTCGTTTTCATTTATGTTAGAGATGCCATCTGGTAAGAGTCTGAAGGAAAGAACACCTTAAATATTTAATATTTCATTTTAAAAAAGGAGGCTGAGTTGAATTATCCACAATAACTCTATATATTTGTGGATCTAACTAAATTTATGACTGGGATCAACCTCTAAATGCAAGTTTTCTATAATAAATCTACCCAGTGCTCTGTGTGGTAGATTAATATTCAGCAGAGAAAAAAATGAAGAAAGAAGTCTTTGATTATTTGAATACTTCTATGATCAATGTATTATAATAATAGATTCATATTGATATAGTCTTCCTAGACAAATAAAAAAAAAAGGAAATAATACTATTTGTATTTTTAAAATTTATTTAAATGAACTTTAAATTTAAGGGTACTTAAAATTAGAATTGAAATCCTGTTTCTAGTGTGGCATGTAAGGGGATGACATGTCATCGCCTAATAAAAAAAAGCCGAATAAACTGAAAAATCAACAATTCTTAGAACTGTAACAGCAATGAGATCACAGGGTAAACTGCTCCTCAGAATTAGAGATATAGCCAGGCAAATACAAAGATGAAAACTACAAACCAGGCTAAAGGAATCAAAGAACTAAATAAATGGAGGGATATTCCATGTTCATGGATAGGAATACTAAATATTATCAAGTCATTAGGTCTACGCAACTTGGTTATACATTCCCAACTAAAATCCCAGAAAGGTACTTTGCAGATATTGACAAACTAATTCTTGGAGAGAGAAAAATTCTAGACTAGCCAATATAACATATTAGAAGAAGAATGAAGTTGTAGGACATACATAATCCAACTTCAAGTCTTACTATAAATCTACAATAATGAAGAAGGTGTCATAATAACAAAAGAAGAGACAAATAGGTTTATAGAACAGAATATAGAGTCCAGAAATAGACATACATAACTAATAATCTAATTTTGGACCAAAAACAAAGGCAATACAATGAAACAAAAATTGTTTTTTCAACAAATAGTTCTGGAAAAACTAGATACCCACATGCAAAAAAATACAGACACAAACTGTGTTTTTCTTAGAATAGATCACAGACCTAAATATAAAATGCAAAACTAAACAACTCTTTGAAGATAATATGGTAGAAAAATCTAGATAACAACCTTGTATATGGCAGTGACTTTTTACATAAAACACAAAACACATAAAAAAGACTGATAAACTGAACTTCACTAAAATTGAATGTTTTGTTTTGCAAGACATTTTCTGGAGAATGAAAATATGCACCACCAACTGGGAGAAAATAACTTCAAAGGCATACCTCATGTGATATTTAATTGTGATGTCAATTTGAATGGACTAAGAGACAACTGTTTGATTAGGGGAGTACAGTTCTGGGTGTGTCTGTGCATGACTGACTTGAGAGCTGCACACTGAGGAGGCAAGACCTGCCCTGAACATGTGAGGCACCAGCCAATAGGCTTGTATCCCAGATGGAAAAAAAAAAAAGAAAAGAAGAAGACAGTCTTCCCTCTTACTTCTGAGGAGCTCCAGTCTATGTCATTGCTTTTCCTTCCAGCTTCCAGAACATTCTCTTAGGCCTTGCAACACAGCCCCTTCAGCTTTCCTATGTGGATTTACACCCAACAGCAGCAAACTCCAATCCTTCGACTTCCGACTGGGTTCTCTGACTCTCCTGCACACAGACCACCTTTCTGAATTCTTCCACCCCTGAGTCCACTGGTGGCCATTGTAAGGTTACTTAGTAAATTCATATATACAATATTAAAGCTGTTCCACTAGTGAATCCTAGCTGATACATCAGATAAAAATTTCTTATCCAAAATATATTAAGAATTCTTTTTTTTTTTTTTTTTTTTTTTTTTTTTTGGTGGGTACCGGGGGGTCGACCTCAGGACCTCGCGCGCCAACAGGCACCCGTGCCGCTGAGTGATATCACCGGCCCCTTTTTCGTATGTGGGATCCGGGAGTCGAACTCGGGCCCTTGCGCTTGCAAGGCAGGCGCTTATGCCGCTGAGCCATCTCACCAGCCCTATTAAGAATTCTTAAAGCTCAGTAGCAAACAACCTAATTACCACATGATAAAAAAAATTTAACAGCCACCTCAATAATGAAGATATTACAGATAGTAAATAAACATGAAAAAGTGCACAAGCAATCTATCTTCAGGGGAGTGCAAATTAAAATGACAATAAACTACAGCTATACACTTACTAGAATGGCCAAATCACAGAATACTGGCAACACCAAAAACTGGCAAGGATACTGACTTACAGAAACTTTCATTCCTTGCCACTAGCAATGACTTCAAAACAGTAAAGCCACTGTGGAAGACGGTTTGGTAGTTTCTTACAAAACTCAACATACTCTTACCATACCGTGTAGAAGACAGGTTCCTTGGTATCCATGCAAAGGAATTGAAAACTTATGGGTACACAAAAATATTAACAGAAATGTTTATAGCACCTTTGTTCAATGACACTAATTGCCAAAGCTTGAAAGCAAACAAGATGTTCTTCAGTCACTGAGTGAATAAATGAACTAGTCCTTTCAGACATTGAAGAATCATTCAGTGCTAAAAAGAAATTCGCTGTCAAGGAAGGAAAGACACGGAGGATTCTTGAGTGGATATTGCTAAGTTAAAGAAGCCCGTCTGAGAATGCTACATACCATGCAATTCCAGCTGCATGGTGTTCCCCAAAAAGGCAAAGCTATGGAGATAATAAAAAGTTCAGTTTTTGCTAATGGTTTGATGAATATGCAGAGTACAGAAGACGTCACCATAGGATGCTATAATAATGTCCTTAACCGTTTATTCAAACTCATAGTATGTATGATCGATAGTGAACCCTAATGTAAATTATGGATCCCTGTGAGGCTGTATCAGTGCGGGCTCATCTGGCATAACACATGGAACACGCTGGTGGGTGACGCTGACAATGGCGGAGGAGTAGAGGAAGCCTCTGTAACTTTCAATCAATTTCATTGTGAACCTAAAACAGTTCCAAAAACTGAAGTCGAATAAAAAGTAGAATTAATTTGAAAGAAAGCGCATTTTAAGAAGAGATGACTCAGGTTGGTGAGATGGCTCAGCGGCATAAGCGCCTGCCTGGCAAGTGGGAGGGCCTGAGTTCGACTCCCGGAACCCACATACGAAAAAGGGGCCGGTGATATCGCTCAGTGGCACGGGCGCCTGCTGGCGCGCGAGGTCCTGAGTTCGACCCCCGGTACCCACCAAAAAAAAAAAAAAAAAAAAAAAGAGATGACTCCACCAGCAAAATTAATGTTGGACATAATCTCACCATTTATAAAACTCCACTATTTCTTCATTGTCTCTTCTACTTATTTGATTAAATGTTATATTTTAAAAGATTTTCTGCAGAAAAAAAAGGTATACTTGTTGTGTGCTTTTATAATTTTTTACTAGGATTACAAGTATATATTATTTAGGTTTTTTAGTCATTGGTCCACTTACTTCTATTATCAAGAAACAGAAATAATTGTCTATTAAAAGATGCTTCTAAACTGGGCATGACAGGGCATGTCTACAATTCCAGCACTCCTGGAGGCTGAGGCAAGAGGATTTCAAGGTGGCGCACAGCCTGGGAAACTTTGTGACTTAGTAAGACCCTGTCTCAGAATAAAAAAAATGAAAAAGGTAGCTCAGTGCTAAGGCCCTGGGTTCAGTCCCCAGTAACACACACACACACACACACACACACACACACACCCAAAAAATGTTTCTAAAAGCTGTACTCATTCTAGATGTTTGAATGTACTTTAAGCTTGTGTGTTTTGGCAAATGCAGCCACCTAATAGTTTGGCATTTTAAGATTTCTGCCCTTTCCTTGCTTAGGCAATTCCTTCTTGGGCAGCACACTGCAGAACTCCTGATTCCTCTATGAGCACTGGAACAAAATCTTGCTATCATGTACATTTGAAAGGGCCCTCAGTTTGTAATCCAGGTCATTCTTGTACTCTACTTGCTATGGAAACTGCCATGGTGGCATGCATATTTCAAATCCACAGACAAATTAATTAATACATTTTCCTAGTAACTTGGTTTCTTTATTGATCAAGTCATTTGCTACAGATGTCATAAAGCAACTTTTAATTTTGTCACAAAGCACCTGGTATAGGTGCTAATATGTAAGTAAGAAAGGAGATGTTTCCAAAAGACAGCAGCTGTTGCACCTGGCAAGAAGATACGTCTTGGATAATGAAGAGCCGATGTATCTTCCTGTGGCTGCCGCTCTGCTCAGCATGCAACAGGTCTGTGAAGTTGAGACAAAGGAAAGATTAATTCTTCTTAGGGTCTCTTTCTCCTCACTAACTGCTTAGTTTAGTTGATGGATAAAAGAAATTTACATTTTGTATATTTTCTCTGTAGTAATTTGAGAATAAAATTATAGATGGTACAGGGACACTTATTCCACATGAACATAATTGATTCAAAACTTTAAGTAGTCAAATATAGATCGTTTTTTAAAAAAATGCTTGCAAGTTGAAAAATGGTGAACAATTCAAAAGAGAAAGAGATTGAGTACAGGAAACAATACATGTGTATTTGTTATACTAAATTCTAAATGATTGCTATTCAGACCAAAGTATAAACTGAACTTAATATGACTTTTAATTCTGAGAAGATATATATTGACAAAGTAAACATTTATTTAGAACTAATAAAATTAGTACCAAATTGGTACCAAATTTATAAAAAGCATTACAAATAAAAGCTGACTGAGAGAAAGATCAATTTCAGGGAACTAGAGTAGAATGGGAGCAGAGACCAATACTAATGCTTACTGAGCATGAGGTATTGTTTTTAGAGATTCATGTGAATTAATTTGTATGTCTCCAACACTGGAGATTTGTACCTATTAAATAGATATTTCATTTCCGTTTTCCAGATGAGGAAACTGTGGGGGTGAGTGCCGAGATTTACTTGTCTGAATTTGTATAGTTGATTCTATCAGCCAAGCGAACTGACGCTATGCTTCAGTATCAAAGAAATGCAAGAATCACAAATACTTAGCAGAATAGTTTTATCAGAGTGATTTCTTTCTCATGTCCTGCTCTTCAGTGGATTTGGGGGCCTTCCTTTAAGTGGTTGCTCAGAGTTCCAAGGTTTTCCATGTTGTGGCCAGAATACTATAGCTTCAATTTCAGAAATATCTAACTCTCAGGGTCATCGTGGAGGGATTAGGAAGAGTAAGGGAATTGATGGGGTAAGAGTGGGAATATGACCAGCCTTGGAAATGGCAAACATAACTTCTTCCATACAAATTGGACATATCCATTGCATGATTCCAACTTATCATAGAGGGACCTTGGAAATGTAGTTGTCCTGTGTGTTCCCAAGAGGAAATGAATCAGAGAACATCTGACAAAAGCCTCTGCTGTAGCTAATGAATGGCACAGACAAGATTTGAACATAGTCTCACAGAGTCCATGGTCTTAACTACTAAATGTATCTTACTAACAAATAAGTTAGTAAGTGTGGTGAAAAAAAGTATAGTGTGGTGAAAAAAGCTAAGCAGAGCAATGAATGTTAGCAAAAGAAGGGCCCTTTGTGGTCAGTAAGTTCTAGATAATCCCATGTTCCACAGTGCAGCTTGGCATTTGTCTTTATGAGTGAACAGGATGACTTGTCAGCAACATTGCATTCTGTTCTAACACAGTGTTTCTTTGTAAATAAAAACACATCGCTGTGCTTAACCAGTTTTGCAGTATAGGTTTATTATATTGTTATGTATTTAACCTAAAAATGGGGATAAACTTCAAGGATTTCACTTGTATTCAATTTTTAAAGTAAAATGCAATTTACACTTGTAAGCATATCTACAAAACCAATAAAATTCAAATTAACATTAACTTAACATGACGGATAAGATTATTTTACTTAAAGTAAATGGCTATCCCCATGGTGACTGATTTTGGTTGCCATATTGCTGTTCCTTTGATTTTGGCATGACTGAACTGCAGTTTCCCCTCTGTGGCTTCAAATTTCCTAGTGGTTTCTTTTTATTTACAGAAATGGAAAACATTTTTTCATATTGCATGTTCTGGTATCATTTGGCCTTCACTTGGCTTTGGTGAAAAATACACCATTTACATGTTAAGTTGGACTCATTCTTACATTTATTTGTATGTGGCCCCTAAAGAAGAAAAAAGCCTAGTAGAAACAATTACAAATATAAATGAAAATGTGAGCACTGCATCTGTTTAAGTGGACGCATAAATGTAGTAGTTACCTTTTCAGTATGGAATGTCTAGATTTCTACAAACCCTTGGGGAAACATAGGGACCTGTATCCAAACTGACCAGCAATGACTTAGAAGAAAACTCTTTAAAACTGGAGAAATAGCTTTTGTCCTTTGCTTTAAAGAGATAATAGTGTTTCCACAGAAGTGTAGGAATGAGGCAGTGTGATTTGATTCACAGAGGCTCTGTATAATCTCAGCCAACCTAGATTCAACTCTTCATTTCCATATCCTGGCACTTTATTGCAGCTGATTAGTAATTGTTATGCTAACTTGATATATTTTCGAAAATACATATGAAAAAGCAAAAAATAGGCTTGTTGAGAAGGCATTGTTAAATGTATGTTGCTTTGTATTATTGAATGAAAAAGAATTCAAATCAAAAAGAAAAGTTAAAACAAACATCTCCAAGTTACTCTTTCCTTAGTTTGTTTTGATATTACTATATGTTTCATATTTCTCCCCACAGCCCTTTCTCTTCTACTCTTCTCCTCATTCTTGCTTTCTTCATTCATGTCATTATTAAAGAATTATAGACTACATACTATTTATCAGGCATAATGCTAAGTACAGGGGATTAACAGATCCATTTCATCTGTTTTCAATTTCAAGGCGTTTGTAGTCCAGTAGGTTAAGTAGATAGAACTAATGTGAAATACTGAGGTTATATGCTTAGTGCTGTGAACACACAGTGGACAGTGCAACTGAAACAGAGAGACTGGAAAGCTTTCCAAGAGGCTCTTTTAGCTGAGTCTTTAAGGACATGTATGCCACCAAGTGGTCATGGATACCTAGTGGATAATCCATTACAGCACAAAATACAGATTAAAAATGAAATACATAAAGACAAAGTGGTGCATACCTGTAATTCCAGTTATACAAGAGGCTGAGGAAGGTAGGATGGTAGAAATTTTGGGGCAAGTTTGGGCACTTCATTGAGACCCTGTCTCAAAATACAAAATAAAAAAAGCATGTGATGTAGCTCAGTGTTAGAAGGCCCTTGTTTTCCATCCTTAGCAGTGAAAAATGAAATTAAATGACAAAAAACAAAACAAAACAAAACAAAACAAAACAACAAACCTATGTATGTGAAAGGTGCTTCTCTTTTGAATGGATATTGTGTTAGTTCTCTTGAGCCTATCACTGATGGTATAAAACTCTCATATCCACTAAGACACCTGCAGTCCTCTAATTTATCCTCTGGAGGATTGAGGCAGGAGAATTCCAAGTTTGAGCCCACCTGCTTATGAGACCGTCTTAGTTACTTTCTCATTGCTGGAACAAAATGCTCAACACCCACAACCTAAGGGAGGAAAGCTTTATTTTGGCTCATGTTTTGTAGAGATTTCAGTCCACAGTTGGCTGGCTCCAAGGTGGAGCAGTGTGGTAGAGAGCATGGCAGAGGAAACTTGCTTATGGAGCCTCAGTTAGGAAGCCAAGAGAGGGATCAAGGGAAGAGAGAGGGAGACAGCCCTTCCACTGCTAATATCACACCCTCGTGATCCGATCACCTCCCCAAAGCCCTACATTTAATGTATGAGGCTTTAGGGGGCCGTATAGGCCTTGTCTCAACATAGAAAGGGTCTGAGAATGTAGCTCAGTTCAGTGGCCCAGGGTTAAATCTCCAGTACTACAACAAACAAACACAAATAAAAGAACAGCAAAACAAAAAACAAAAACAAACCCAAAACCCAGCCAATTAAAACAAAACCTTCAGTATTTACTACCTAATGAAATATTTAGATTGTTTTCCAAAGGTGCTTATTAGATATGTAGCAAGAATAAGGAATCAGTATCTTAAATAAATATTTTCTAAAGGAGGTGATCCAGGGACCATAGTTTCATACACTCTGCCACATTTGTCTTGAAAATACAATGATAGGCCAGCTGTTGTGATTGGGTGTGGGAGTTGAATACAGTTAAATGGTGCTTCATAACAGTAAGAAAAATTATTGGCAGTGTAGTGGGTGGAGACATATGGGAACTGGTTTATGGGACAAGTGCAATATCTTAGAACATGAGAAAAGGGTTTCTCCCTGTGGTGAAAAAAGAATAAAACATTTTGAAAGTTGGTGCAGCATACAGGATGAAGAATTTCTAACAATAGCAATCTACAGTGGTTGACCTGGAGTGTTAGCTTTATTTTAATAAAAACCCTTGTTTGCTCTACCAAAGTTTGAGTAGAGTCCACCCCATAAGGGTATATTACATTATGGGACTGATTTTTTTCCACAAAGAGATTGAAAAAAGCTGCTTTATCAGTTGTATCTGTTGGTACTAGCATGAAAGAGCTAATTCACCTTTTAAAATTAACTTGGTACATTCTAGATATACATACTGATAACATTCATCATAGGGAATTTGTACGTGTACATGATTTATGTTGATTCTTCTTTTTTTCCCTTTTTCTTCCCCTCCCTTCAACCCCTCTTCCTATCCTTATTTACAAAAGCTTTATTTTCATTTTCACTTCATTTTCCATCCCTTTCCTTTCCCATTTGAACATTTTCTTCCCATTTTATAATATCTATCATACATTTTGTTTTTTATTTACACTCGGGTTGTCGCCAGAGAAAACATATGATGTTTGCACAAGCATTTATTTATTTCAATTAAGAGTATTGTTTCAAGGTACATCTATTTACCTAGAAATGTTTCAAGTTTATGGCAAAGTAGTACTCCATTTTATTAGAAAAACACATCATCTTTATATATTTATCAGTTGATGGGCATTTTGGCTGTTTCCAAGACTCAGCAATTACAAACTGTGCTGCTGTAAACATGGGTGCACATACATCACTGTGGTATGATTCTTTTAATCCCTTCAGGATGATACCAAGAAGGGGAATAGCTGCGTCAAGTGGAACCTCTGGTTTTAGCTTTTTGAGGAATCTGCACACTGATTTCCACAGTGGTTGCACCAGTCTACAATTCCCCCAACAGTGGAGAAGGGCTCCTTTTTCCCTGCAGCCCTATCAGCATTTGTTATTGGTTGACTTCTTGATAATAGCCATTCTTTCTGGAGGGAGATGGAAACTCACTGTTTTAATTTGCATGTCTTGAATAACCAGTAAGGTTGAACAATTTTTCATATATTTATTCACCATTTATATTTTTCATCTGGGAATTGTCTATTCATTTCAGATGCTGATTTTTGTGTTGGGTCTCTAAGCTTTGGGGGTCTGATTTTTTTGAGTTCTTTATATATTCTAGGTATTAGTCCTTTTTCTGAGGAACAGCTGGCAAAATTTTTTTCCCACTCTGTGTGTTAATGGTTATTTGCTTCATTCTATTGGTGATTTCTTTTGCTATGCAAAAGCTTTTTAATAAGATGAGATCCCATTTGTTGATTCTTTATGGTATTTCCTCTGCAATTGGAGTTTTGTTCATAAAGTCTTTGCTTACACCTATGTTTTCAAGAGTTCTACCTATTCTATCTTCCAGCAGATTTCTACTATGTGGTCTATTTTGGAGAACGCGCTGTGCGCAGCTAGAAGAGAATGTGCATTCTGATGTTGTGGGGTGGAACACTCTGTAGACATCTACTAAGTCCATTTGTTTACAAATTTAGTTCAGTTCTAATATTTCTTTGTTGATTTTCTGTCTAGTTGATCTATTTGTGACAGTGGGGTATTAAGGTCCCCCATTACAATTGTGTTAGTGCTTTTTTGATTTTTCGTGTTTATTAATATTTGTTTTATATAGTTGGGTGCACTTGTATTTGGTGCATATATATTTATGATTGTTATCTCTTCTTCTTGGAGTTTTCCCTTAATGAGTAGTGACCTTTAATCTCTTTTGATCCATCTTGGCTTAAAGTTCACATTGTCTGCAAATAGAATAGCTACCTCTGCTTTTTTCTGTGTTCCTGTTTTATGAAATATTGTTTCTCATCCTTTGGCTTTTAGTCTGTGAGTTTCTTTTTAAGTTAACTGTGCTTCTGCATAGCAAATTACTGGATCTTGTTTCTTGATCCATTCTGTCAGTCTGTTTCTTTTGGTGAATTGAGACCATTTGCATTCATAGTTATAAATGATAGATATTGACTTATCCTTGTCATACTATTTTCCTGTTGTTGGTTCCCGTGTTTCCCCTTGTTTAATTGCTTGCCTTGCCTGGTGGCTTCTTTCTATTGGTGTTTTTGGAATTGTGATTTTCATTATCTCTTTCTAGAATATCTTACAGAACACTTTGTAGAGCTGGTTTTGGGGTCATAAAATTTTCAAGTGTTTTTTGTCGTGGAAGTAACTTATTTCTCCATCAATTCTGAAAGATAGTTTTGTGGGGTACGTCAATCTGAGTTGGAGTTTGTTTTTTTTTTAAGGCTTGAAATATTTCACTCCAAGCTCTCCTTGACTTAAGGGTTTGTGTTGAGAAGTCTGCTGTGATTCTAATGGGCTATTCTTTATAAGGAATTTATTTCTTTTCTGTAACAGCTTTTAATATTTTCTTCTTGTGTTGAATTTCTGGAATCCTGATTGTTGGATGCTCTGGAGTAGATTTTTTTTTTATCATGGCTAATTGAAATTCTATATACCTCACTTATCTATATGTTAAATTCTTTTTTCATGCTTGGGAAGTTTTCTGCCATTCCTTCTGTGAACAGCTTTTTTATGTCATCTGTGCTATCTCTTGCTTTGTTATTGACTCTGATCAATCTTATATTATTCTTCTTTGTACAGTCTAGCAGCTATTGGACAGATTATTCATGGTCCTTTGTTATTTTTAAGAAATCTTTCTTTTCATGATTGCTAACTGAATCCTCTTTTTTATTTATTTATTTATTTTTTTATGTGGGTACCGGGAGTCAACCTCAGGACCTCACGCTTGCCAGCAGGCACTTGTGCCACTGAGCGATATCACCGGCCCTTTTTTTCCTTTATGTGAGTTCCAGGAGTCGAACTCAGGACCTCGCACTTGCCAGGCAGGCACTTATGCTGCTGAGCTATCTCACCAGCCCCCTGCAATCCTCTTTGATCTGATGTTCTGTCTTCACATTGATTCATTCTGTTAATTATACTTGAATTTTTAATCTGGATATCTAATTGAATCTGTTTCATACATAGCATTTCTTTTCTATGTTGGACATTCATGTTTTCCATTATTTTCCTAATCTCCTCTATTTTTCTATCTCTAGATTCAAAATCATACCCTTCATTATGGTCAACATCTCTGAAATAATCTGAGAAATTATTTCTGACTTGATTTTTTCTAAAGCCTCATTCATTTTCTTTGTTACTTATGCTGTTACTACTTCAAAGATTCAAGGTGTGTGGTTTTCAAATTGTTCCATCTCATTGCCCCTTGTGTTTGCCTTGGCAAGCTGGAAGTCTGTAGTTGTATATTTCTTCTCTGTCTTCTCATTTTCTATTTTGTTGTTGTTGTTGTTGTCATTGTTGTTGTTTAACTCCTGCATTGATGCTTATAAATTGTTTATGGTAGATATCCTTATTGCTAATACCCTTATAAAATGAGTACTTCTCAGATATGTCTTCCAGGTATAGCTGGCTTTTGTGTTTTGAGTCTGTTGCAAGATCTTACTTCTTCAATTTATTGGGGATGAGAAATTGCTGCCTATTTGGCCAAGCCCCTGGTTCTTTGGCAGTGGCCTATAGTATTGTTTATGGCCCTCAGGTACTCTCAGTCTTGGCATACAAGGAAGAAAAACTGATTAGAACAATTATGTCACCTTGGCTAAAGTAGTACAATCAATAACACCAATAGTATCAAACACACCCTAGAAAGCAACAAACTGGGGCCAGTGAGATGGCTCAGTGGCATAAGCGCCTGCCTGGCAAGCGCGAGGCCCTGAGTTTGACTCCCAGTATCCACACACGAAAAAAGGGCCGGTGATATCGCTCAGCGGCACGGGCGCCTGCTGGTGTGCAAGGTCCTGAGGTCGACCCCTGGTACCCACAAAAAAAAAAAAAGAAAGTGACAAAATGTGATAACAATTAATTTACCATGTGTATCTGTATAAATAGAATTTGTAGTTATATAACCAAATCTAAAGGAAACTAGAAAATTTTGTACAGTAAATATCCCCTCAATATGACTATTTCACCCTCAGGAGAGAAAATTTAAAAGGGCTTTGGGGAATACAGAGAAATAGAAGAAGAGAAAGAGATTAGAAGCAGTGCTGGAGGACAAAGGATGACTATACAAGCTTTGGGAGATGGTAAACTAGACAGGAGGGAAAGGAAGAAGGAAGAAACAGAAACAAGAACAGAGCAAAACAGACAAAAATAACTAGAAACAGTGTTGTCACTCATTAAACACAAGAACATTCAAGAAAGGAAGAAAAAACAAAAGAAAAAATTTAAAAATGAAAAGGGCAAAGAAAAGAAGAAAAGCAGAAAAAAATGTCCACTTCAGGGTGAGTCTCTGTTGTCACCGGTTGACAGAGGGGGCAGACAGAGCCCAGATCCATGTTTATTCATCCAGCGATCCAGCAATAGAACGAGGGCAGTGCTGGAGAATCCCAGCAAATGTGAGCCTTCAGTTCCAGTGAAGTTTAGGCTGCTTCTGGTTTGTGGCTGTGAAGCTGGGACCTGAGTTTTTAGCCCAAAACTCTCTGAGTGCCTCAGAGAGGCACTGCCCACTTGAACTCAGCTCCCTGCCAACTTGAACTTACCTTGCTTTACCCTGAAACTTGGAGCCAACCTGCAGCTGCTCTGAGCTCTGACCTCTGTTGGCCTCTTTCCAAAATGGCTACTGGCCAATTGCCCTATCCTGGGACACATCTGAGCCCAAATAACTCATCAGCCACTGCAGTCCACCATGGCCACTACTCTGTTCCACTGGTGTGTTTCTCCAGGCCTCTGGGCTGGACAGTAGTCACTGTGCCTCTGCAGGTTCGAGCCACCCCTCTCATGCCATAAGCCAGGGCTCATGGAGAAAGCACCACTTGCTACCTCCCTCTTCTGCATTGTGGTCTCTCTCTTTGCTCTCCCTGTGGGCTCTTATTCTTGATTCAGATCCTTGCTGAGTCCCAGGGACTCACTTCCTCCTCCTTCTCTTCCTCATGTTGCTAAATTCCAGCATCTGGATTCTAAATATTGGAGAAGCTGTTTCTCTGCTTCTCACCATTCCATCATCTTCCCAGAAGTCTTGAAAAAGCTAATTCTAAAATTTCAAATATTTTATGATCCATTTATTAAATTAACCATTATTTTAAAATAATATATGAACTTATGAGCAATTAACACACATTAAAGGCACAGGTTAACACTGAAAATATATATTGCTTTCTAATTATCTTACTGTATTGTACCATTATATTTGGTTTTGACATTAGAGATATCTATTGTATCAGAATGTGTGCACATTGACATTTTATTGCACAATACTTCCCAACTCTGCATTCTGTGAGCTCTCATTAGTATCTTGAAATCATCATGGTGGGAGAATTTAAACCATGAAAATTGTCATGCAGTTTAAAAGATTATGTTTTGTTTGGAGAGCTGGTTGGTAAACATTTACCAGCTTACCACCATTTTAGAGAACTATTTTCTGTTTTTTTTTTTTCTCATTCCCATTTATTTTGCTTTCTTCCTTCATTCCCTCCCTTCCTTTCTTACTTTGACTTTTTTTTTTGTTCTTTTCTTCTTTTTGCCCATTTGGCATTCACTATCTTTTCTTATGGCTAGGTTTTTGAGAAACATCTACTTGTACGAACAGCCTATCTACTTTGGGTGACATAAGTTAGTGGAACACATCATTTAAAGTAAACCAATGCGTACATCAATGTATGAGAAGAGTTCAAAAGTACACGGAATATTTAAATTTTAAAAATTATTATAGTAAAGAAGACATTGCTATTAACCTGCCCTCAAAATACTACCCCTAGCTTTGAATGTACTTGTCCCATTATTCTTGCCATTTCTGAACCAGTTGTAGAAGTCCTCTTTTGTGGCTTTAGTTGCACTGTCTTGGGTGCCTTGATGTCCTGCATCTGTTCAGAACATTTTCCTTTCATGGTCATTCTGACCTTAGGGAAGAGCCAGAAGTTGCAAGTGGGAGGTGCAGTGAAAGGGGTGGATGAGGACACACTGTAACATATGAATGGCTCTCAACAGCAGCATGCACTGTATTTTTGCTCACACATCATAAAGACTTGAAGGAAGACTTCCAGAGCTGCTTCATACACTCGAAGAATTGTAGGTAGTATGAGGGGAGGGTGAGGGGCAGCAGTATTTTGACAGGAATTAATGGGAATATGTCTTTTACTCTAATAAATTTTTAAAAATTTAACATTCACCACATATATTGATCATCCCTTGTACTCTATCCACAGCCTCAACCAATTCAGAAACATGTACTTGACTCAAGTCAGAGAGTCACAGATGAAATTTTTGCTTGAAATTCCAGAAGTTTTGCTTGAAAAACCCGCGAAACAGTCAACCTCTTTTCCTCTGGATGTGAATTTCCTGGGTAATAGCTTGAGGATTATTGGCAGCAATCTAGTGGCTAAAAGGGAAGATGGCTTGAAGATGAAGCCAACACAGAACACAGCAGTGTAAGAGCACAAGGGAGTAAAATGGGCCCTGATTATCATTTGATCCCTAGATTAAGCTACATCTGGAATATTCACATGCTTGAACCAATAAATTGCTACATTTGGGAGGGCTTTTCTGCATTAGTTATATAAAACCTTCCAAATAAAATATATTCCATTTTATGTCCCTTGGGTAAAAGTGTGCAGAACAGAAACCATTCCTACAGACGGGAGAGATAATCTATAACTGGAGAAGCAAGAGCCGAGACAGAACCTGTGAACAGTGCCTGGACACGAGGGGAGACGGATGAACTCCTGAACCTGGGGGTGATTGCATTATTCACTGTGCTCAACTTTCCAGCCATGAGTAATAATTACTGCTTATTCTAGTCCTATGCAATTCCAGAATCTTTATTTCTTGGTTTTATGTATTTTGTCTGAAGAATTAGTTGAAATAAGGACAAAGGCTGTATTTTCTTGAGGACACAGACTGTACTGTACTGAGGATAAACATTAACTCTTTTTATTTTTGACATCACATCCTCTGATGTATCATTGAAATATTGAGCAGTCAATAAACGTTATTGACCAAATGTGCCTTATTGCATTTTAGAATATTTGAATTTTAGAATTTTCCTGTATTTTCATTATTTTTTATGACTCTCTTGAAAATTGCATATTACCCAAAAGTTCTTCAGTAAAAAGTAGAAAATAAATTGGCCAAACTAAATCAATAACTGTGATAGCTTCTAAAGAAGGGGATTAAGGGAAATGCTAAAAGATATTTTTTCTGTTAAGTTAATGCATTAAGTGGAACTTAAGCTAGTTTAAGTTTAGTCTGACCATATATTCTAGTAGGCCTCTTATGCTGGTGAGATTACTAATAGCACTCTTTTACTTTCTCAACAGTGTCCCAAATTGAAAGATAACTTACACTGCCTAGTAGTCATTTAAATATTTCCTTCCTAAAGGTAACATTTTTCTAAATTATAAAATATTTCTAGTGTGGAAAATATAATGGGATAAACCCAGAAACCTGTATATACACATTCAAAATCTGACAAATGTTAATGTTTTGTCATACTTACTTTAACTCTTTTTAAGGAAAAACAATATCATAATTAGAATTAATGAATTCTTTACCTTTACCCCATCATTTTCTCTTCTGCTCCACAGGCAACCATTAAAATATTGGCAAACATCCCAACTATTCATGCATATATATTTTGATTATGTGTATGTTAAAGAGTTAGACTGTGGTAATTGGCACAGAACTTAATACCACTTATGTGAAAATTACTAAAACATGAACAATAAGGCACATTTCATGAAAACATTTAAAATATATGTTTCTGAGCATTTCTCCAGCTCATTAACACAGAATTCTTCAGAGGTAGGACGAAGAATATATGTTGTGCTTCAAATGATTCTGACATTTAAATAGCCTTGGGAAATGTGATTAGTCGTATCCTGAACCACTTTATTATGTTATTTAGATTTCCAATGTCTGATGGGTGGGTTAGTGACTTAATATGGAATATGGCAGTAAATATCCCAAGATTAACTCTGACAGCTAAACATTTTTCAATGATCTTTAAAAGATAGATTGAGATGTCTTCCCTTTATTATATTGGTATAATAATTTCACAACCATTTATGAGTGTGAGTAAACTATGGAAATTATACATATTATTTCCATTCCCGAATGCCAGTGGGGCAAATTCTGTGTTTATTGACCTAAATAATATATTGAAAATTAAATTTAGGTAAATGTGAATAAAAGATAATATTTATATATTTCTGAGTGGCAGAAAAAAAATGAAAACATTTTGGAAACATTAGGCCATTCACAGACTAAATGGAGAGAATATGTTCTTAATGTACTGAATAAAAAAATGCTGCTATTTCAGAGTAGAAATGATTAAAGTAGAATATAAAAGTATAAACCTAAGTAAATTACTGGTTCCTGGTATGCACTGAAAAGTATCTAATTTCAAAAAGTTTACTAAATTTACTGAAATCTGTAGTGAAGTATATACTTGACTTCTTTCATCATTCAATGCTTGGTCTTTCTTTAACCTAAACCAACTGACCCTATGTATTCTGATTATATGAATATTTACACAATTGTCCTTGTATCCTAAAGCAAATTGTGGCTTCACTCAATGGTACTAATGATAGAAGACAACTTAGAAAATAAGCTTTGAGAGTCTTCCAGAAAATGGCAAGTGGCGTATCTTAAATGTCGATGTGTATTTATGTGAGATTTCATCAACAGACCCTTGTCTTCATTCTTTATCCATCAAGGAGCAAGTGGCATTAATCAGAAAGACAGGGATGCATTCCTAATGTTTCACCAAAAAATTTAATTATGTTTCTCTATTTATAGAAGCTTTAATGAAATTGGCTTCTCATCATTTCATTTAGTCTTTTACAGTCTCGTGATAATAGAGAAATTATGGAATAGGTAGGATAATTTGGAAAGAAATTGTGTTTACAATGAAGTTATCAAATAAATCGCCCTCTAAAGGAGATAACAATAGAGAAAATTTTGGCTCTAGCAGTTAGATAAAGATAAGCATTAAAAATGAGAAGAGCAGGGCTACAATAGATAATAGCTTGTCTACAAGGGACAATGTTACCAATTAATGCCTATAGAAGGAACAGAATTTCACAATATTGCTGCTTGCTATGCCTGCAATGTTGGTAACATCACTGTGCCTATCTTTATTGCACACCTAGGATGAAAAAATGAGGGGACATTGAAACAAAGCTCCTTTATTATGGGCAAGGGAAAATTTAATTGAGAATCATGTTTTAAAAAGATACTTTAGTAGAAAAACAAGGCGGGTTCACATTTTCTTTATTATGTAGATGGTTTTCAGTTGTGAACTCATGATAGCTTTGGTCTCATTAATCAGTTGGTAAATATTACAAGTACCTGGATCTAAAAGAAGTACTGTAGTCCTAGAGCTGAGTAAGATGGGGCCATTATGATTATAGCCCTTCACAGTAAATACAAGGCAGGAAAGTTAAAGGACATTACAGGTTCAATTATGAGAGTTATTCAACCCAAGCTTAAGGGTCAGGAAATGCTTGCCTGTTTGAGATACCTGAATGAAGAATGAAGAGAAAGTGGGAATTAAGCTTAAAGGGTAAGGTTGTGGGGTTAAAGTTATGGTAAAATTAAAAGCATGGGCAAATACCTGTCTCAAAGATCATACGCATATTGAGATATCTGCACTTTTCAGCTCATTGCAGTTTTATTTATATTAGTCAAGATATCCATCAATGGATGAATGGATAAAGAAAATACAGGGTATATACGTAGCGGAATGCTAGCTTGTATTACAAAACAAGGAGACACTGTCATTTTTGATAACACAGGTGAAGCTAGAGGTTACTATGTTAAGTGAGATAATCCAGGTACCAAAGGACAAATACTGCAGGTTCTCACTCATATGTGGAGACTATAAAAGCTGATCACATAGCTACAGCGATTAGAATGGTGTTTACAAGGTGCTGTAGTTTGGCTCTGGGTTGTCCTCTAAAGGGCCATGGGTCAAAGGCTTGTTCCTCAGTTGGCTGGCATCAGGAGGTGGTGGGAACTTTGAGCAATGGGGCTAGCAGGAGGCCTTTAGGTCACTGCAGACACACACTAGGCATGGAGAGTGGGACCCTGGCCCCTTCATTTTCTTCTCTTTGTTTCCTGGTTATGAGGTGAGTGGTTTTATTCGAATGTTCACTGTAACCCGAATATACCTGGGTATACCCAGAGTAATGGACACCCTGATTGTGTACTGAGCCCTCCAAAGTTGTGAGCTAAAATAAACCTTTTCTTCTATAAATTGATTGTCTCAGCTATTTCTTATAGTAATGGAAAGCTGACTAACACACTAGTAGTTGGAGGTAGAGTGTAATGGAGAGATGGTCAAAAAGTACAGTTTCATTTAGACAGGAGGGATGTGTTCTGGAGTTCTACTGTATAGCAATATACAGTTAATAAGAATAAGGCCCTTGACATTTGAAAATTTCTAGAATAGATTTCACATATGTACGTGAAGTGGACATGTTAATTAATGTTATTCAATTATTTCACAGATATATAAAAGCATTACATTGAGCTTCATAAATAAGCACAATTTTTATCTGTCAATTAAGAATAAATAAGTAAATTTTAAAAATATAAATAAGGGGCCAGTGAGATGGCTCAGCAGCGTAAGCACCTGCCTGGCAAGCGTGAGGGCCCGAGTTCTACTCCTGGAACCCACATACGAAAAAAGGGCCGGTGATATCGCTCAGCGGCATGGGCGCCTGCTGGCGCGCGAGGTCCTGAGGTCAACCCCTGGTACCCACCCCCCCACACACACAAAAATATATATGTATAAAGAAAATGATCTGTTGCACATATACCTTTGTATTTTATAGATGGATAGTTCACTATCTCAATAAATTTATTAGATGAACTAACATTCTTATTTTTAAAATATATCAATTTATCTTTCACCCTTATAGTTAAATGCTTTCAGTAAGATGTTTAAAAATTATTTCCTACATTATAATATGAGGATATTATTTTATATTACTTCCCAGAAATTTTTCTTCTCTCTGTGTATTTCTTATACACCCCCCCCACAACCCCTTAAATCTGTTGGGGATACTAGTAATAAATGAATCTTTTGTTTTTGTTTCTGTTTTTTTGTTTTTTTTGCGATAGGGCCTCACTGTGTAGTTCAGGCTGTCCTTGAACTCATGTCAATCTTCCTGCCTAAGCCTCCCAAGTGCTGGATTACAGACGTGTGCCACCATGCCCAGCGAATCTTTAGAACTAGGTAGGAATTGACATCTTTAAAAATTAAATGTGCCAATACATGAACATTTTGTTTACACTCAGATCTTCTTTTATTTCTATCAATAATGTTTTGCAGTTTTTTGATAGAGGTAGCACATAATTTATACTACATTTATTGATGGACATTTGACTTTTTGTGTTATTTATATTTTTAGAAATAATTTTATAATTTCTTTTTGTTAGTATATAGAAATACAATTGAATTTTATATTGTATGAAAAATGGGCTGCAAATTTGTCTTCTTAATAATCCCAATACAGTAGTTTTCTGAATGTCTTTCTGGATAGTCAGTATTCACAACATTTTATTTCTTAATAGTGAAATATATTTTTCCACTCTTTCAAGCTCAGTGGTATTTATTTATTTTTCTCATCTAATTTTACTGCTTAGGAACATTAAAACTAAGTTAAAGTGCTCTCTTTGGCAGCATGTATACTAAAACTAAGTTAAATAGAAATGATTGTAAAAATTATCATTGCTTTTTTTGTTATCTCAAAAGTAATACTAGTTATATTTTATGATATGTGATGTTTCCTGTAAGATTTTATTTTTATGGACATCTACCAGGTTTTGAAATTCATTCAGTCATATTTATTTATTTATTTACTGAATTATTGGCAGTGCTGGGGATTGAACTCATGGCCACACATATGGTAGACAAGTGCTCTATCACTTAGATTTAGATTTCAAGTATTTTGTTTGTGTTGAGATGATCATCTGATTTTTATCTTTAAACTATCAATGAAGGAAAATGCACTATTAGACCAATCTCCCATTCCTGGAATAAACTGAAATGTTTGTCATGTATTATTATTTCCTTAAGAGTTTCAGTTTGCTAATATTTTGTTTAGGAGTTTTGCACTGGGATTGAAGGTGGCTTTTAATCTTTTTATTTCTTTAACTTTTCTGACCATTTTCTTTAACTCAAGTAGCACCAGCCTCACACAAAGTATTTTTAGAATATATACTGATGCAATATCTTTCTTAAATGTTTAAGTAAAATGTGTCAGAGAATTTGTCTTGGTTGTAATATTCTCTGAAGCTTTTTAAGTTGTACGTTCAGAGTCTTCAGTAAATAACACTTCACTTTTTTTAATACAGTATTTTGTGTCAATTTTGGTAAGCTATAATTTTCTATGGATGTGCTTAATATTCACTCATTTTAAAATAAATGTAGTCATAAAGTTATTTATAATTCCCTAATTAATTTTTATGCCTATAGGACCTATAGTGATGACTCTTCTAAACCCCAAACCAGATATTTAAACCCTCTCACATTTTCTTTACTTTTAATCTCAAATATAGGATTATCAATTTTTTCTTTGGCTGTATTTCAAAGATAATATACTTTCTGGCTTTATGAATCATGAAATCATTTCTTTAATTAATTTCTGCTTTATATTATTCTTTCATTTTTTTTCTACCTTATTTTAGTCTTTTTATTCTTTTTCTAATTTTATGAGATGGGTGTCAACTCTCTAGTCTTTCCTAAAATATGTGTTTTCTTATGAATTTTCTTTTATATGTTTCTTTAGTGCACCCTACAATATTTGATATGCAGTGTTTTTATTTGCAATCTTTAGGAACTATAATTAAACTTTCCATCATAATATCTAAACATCTGGATTTTTTTAGTTACTTTTTTGTTACTGATTTCTAGAATAAATTTCAGTACGGTCAGAAAATAAACTGGGTATTTGAATTATTTGAATTGTTTTGACACTTGTTGTATAGCTCAATATGTAGATAATTGTATAAAAAGTTCTGTGCGTACATTCAAAGGACACATATTCTGCAATTATTCTGTTATCATGTTCAAATAGTCTGCAGTTCTGTTATTTACCTAGATAGGAATATTAAAAACTTCCATTATGATGCTGGATATTTCAGTTTATGATTTTAGTTCTGTCATTTTTATAAGTGATGCCTCCTCATTGTATTATTATATGATGGAATTGATGAATGAGATTACTTCTGCTCTTCTTATGAGGACATTAATTACCTCACAAGGACATCCTATATGGATACCATCACATTGAACATTAGATCTGATAGCCTAGCAGCATGATGACAAAATCAGAAGTGTCAATCAATAGTGTCAAGAATAAAACTCAGGCCGGAGACATAGCTCAGTGGCATAAATGCCTGCCTGGAAAGCATGAGGTCCTGAGTTCGACTCCCAGTACCCACATATAAAAAACAAACAAACAAAAAAGAGAATAAAATTCTCCTATATACAGGTAATTATATACATTATATATAATTATACTTGGGCTTTTTGATTTGCCTATAATTACTGACCTACACACATCTCTACAAATTGCACACATATATCAGATGTTTCTTTGGCAGTTTCCCCCATCAAAATTACCACTTGGAAAACTATAGAAGTTAAATAGATATGTGGATTCTGGGAATAAAAACCTAATATTGAAACAACTATGATAAACATCTATAGAGACCAAAAGTTGACATAAAGTTTAGAAAAAGAAGCTGATTGTGGCCTTGATGGGGAGATGAATGGGAGGGAAACAGTCACAACAGTGAGAATACTTTTTCCCCATGGACCCACAACTTCCTTGAGATGGTTTGCCTGTGCTTTCACTTCCACAGTGTTTACCACTAATTCGCCAGACCAAATGCAATATCAGGACTCCTCAGAAATCCCACAGTTGTAAATTATTGATGAAAACAGAACAGAAATAAGTTTTCCTAGAGCATTGAGTCTTCTATTCTTCTTCCTCCAAATCTTTGTTACTAGTCCATTATAATGTAAAGAGACTGCCTATTCTCAAAGCCATTTTTTTCACTAAGTATTTAATGACAAATTTTTGAATATAGAAATTGTCTTATGATTGCAAACACAGCATGTGATCAATAAGTTTGTACAAGACCTGGGGGTCTAGCTCCAAACTCATTCCTCTGTCTCTGAACTCCTCTGTGCAGACGCACACTGGGCCTGGTCTCAAGACACAGCAATTCATCTGCAGAGGAAGCATGTCCTCACAAGCAATGTAAGACACTAAAGAAATTCACCACCTTCAGGAGAAAGATAACAAACCACTGGATGCTCAAACTGCCTTAAAAACATTCTTCTTGAAGAGATGGAGTATGTGTCATACTACTGACTTGGTAGATTGATCTTATATGTTTTCTCCTTTGCAATTTAACTTCAATGTTTAATGTACAATCATGGGCTGTATAGCAATATTTAATCAATGATAGTCTACATATGAAAAATTATAAAGCCCTAAAAATTTCATCAGTTCATAACCTTATAGCTCTTATAGCATTGAAGGGCAGCATGTCATTCAGGTGTTTGTGAAGGTGCTGTTGTAAAGCAACCCACTGGACTGCCAGATGTATATAAGATGTATAAACTATGCACAATCATAATGGCAATGATAATATATAACTATTTTGATGGTTCATGTACTTACATGTATTTACTATTGCTATACTTTTGTTTAAGTACACAGCAATGGCCACACAAGGTGAACTACCTAATGGTACATTTCTCTGAAAGTATTCTGTAGCAGAACATGCAGGAGGGACAGCATAATTGATTTGATTGTAGGATTCATCACTAATGGTTTGCCTCAAAACCACTGTTTTCACAAAACTGTGTGTGTGTGTTTGTGTGTAATAGAAGCAGTTGCGATGTATGGGATATTCATATATCAGGCACTGGACTAGGCATAAGGTGCACATTATTTTAATTCTTAGGTAGGTGTTATTTATTTGAATTAACAACCTGAATGGCAGAAAGTTAAGTGGCACATTCAAGTCTAAATTAAGAAGATAATATTTTTCTTTTCAATCTGGCCAAAGGTGACCTTAGAGAAAAATGTAGTATTATCTTAGAAAAAATCTTAGTTTTTGCGTGATGGGGTTGGTATTTTTTTTTTTTTTTACTTTTATCCAGTAGTGATGGGAAATGGATGAGAAAGAACAGACTCAGTTAATTATTCCTAATAAAACAAAAGACCTGAAGTATATAAACTTATGAAGAGGGGATAAATGCATTCTTTATCACCATGTAAAATCTTCCACCACCCTTGTGGCTGTATGTTTCGTTATTGTGAATATCTTCACTCTTCAAACTTGCCTTCAATCTTGTTTTAATCTGTGTATTGTGGAATTGAACCCCTCTGAGTCCCACATCCAGCCAAAGACAAGTCATTTATAGTTTGTTCATAAAGCTTGCAAACAGCTGTTAGCCTAATGCTTGGGGCTCAGCAGTGGCATTGGGGATGAGGGGAAAGTGCCAACAAATGATATAAAAACTGGAAAAGTCCTGGGTGATAACTTCATACTTTATCCCTCTGGCTTCCATCAGTAATAAAGGTAGAACTGAGCAGTCAGTATGGTTCCTCATCTATCTTAATCCTCTTTGACAGCATAATATGTGCTTCTCCAGGCTATGTACTACTTATATTACCAAAAGTTGATCTCATGCCTGAGGTAAGTATAGTGAACAAAAGCAAAGTTACTATGTTTCTGATTTCATGTATATTCTTTAAACAAATGTAATTGTACCACCAAAATAAGTTTGCAAAGTTTAAGCTTGACTCTATAAACTTAGATTGTTGTTTTGAAGGCATCTAGATGCAATTGTAGTGGCTGTGCAAGGTGGAAGAGAGCTGTAATAACAGTGTAGTTCACTCCCAGCTGTTTGTAATTACTGTGAGTTACATCATAATTCTCATGATTTGGCCTCTAGGAAATTAAACTTTTTCCAAGGGTAATTTCTCAATCATGCTAGCATCTATAAGGAAACTTAAGGGCAAAGAAGAACAATGTAAATTGAGAAATACTGGGATATTAGTTTTAGACATTTAATAATTTTGCAAAGAAATCTCAGAAGACTGAATCCCTATAGCAATCTTACTCCATTATCTTGGTGGTTTATTTATTCTTCAACTACAGAATTCAAAGGATGATTTTTTTAAACACCCTTTAGCAGTCAGTGTTTGCAAAATGATAAACCTAATTATTCTGATTGCTTTATTTTAGCCAAAGAAGATATTGAGTACTATTGTAACAATTTGCCTTTCCCATGGTATCAAATTTTTGCTTACATGATATCATAAAACAGTGATTATATTTAACTTTTTGCATCAAATTATGGATAATTTTATAATTTTACTATTGATTCCTTTGTATATATGATGTAGCACTTTCAAGAAAATCATAGGACAATGTTCCTAATTGCATTGCTGAACTTGTTTTAATAAAATTCCAAGGAAAATACACTGATTCTAGATTGCTCATCTCAGTATCCCAAGGGTCGGAGCCAACTGATTAGTTTCTATTAGCTATGAGTGGTTTGTGTAAAAAAATCTTGAATGGAAGTAGAGTTAAAAGTGTGTAATTGAGAGTGGAAGTGTTCTCTCTACTCCGAGCCTCAGATCTCCCAGAACCGGCATAGAAGATAGACAACCAAGTAAGATCTGTCTTCATCTTGTAGCTGGGGTACAGGGCTAAGTAGAGCTAGTATAGTCAGCATATTCTGAATGCTAGGAGGTATTTTGCTTTGGATTTAAGACTTCTATTTGAAATGCATGGTAACTGCAGAAAAAATATAGAAATCCCAGTCTCCTAATTCTGTTTTGATATCTAGTAACTTCTGGACTAAACTATAACATTTACTACCACTGATGGAAAAGAAGAAAGGGAGAGAAAAAATATGTATGTATTCTATATATTATAGTTTGTACTGATTGCCATGTCTATAATAAATATAATTAAGATATATGTGTACAGGTATTCCTATGTGTTTTTAACTGAACTAAGGATGTGTTAGTTTACTTTAGTAAAAAGTCTGAATTTGGAACAGCTAGTGGAAGACCTCTTCCTCCTTCAAGTAGGCAAACAGGCAAGTTAAATGAGGAACATTAGCAAGCATTTCCACCTATGCATATCAAATCTTTGATTGTGCCTCAAATCTTTTCAGTTCTCCTAAAAAATAAGGAATTGCTTTTAGTTCATTATATTGACAAAAAGTTATAGTTTCAGAAGTGTTGCTTTGCATTTCCTTTTAAAATAACTTTTATTTAAGGTTAGTGAACAAATGTGGTAATATGGCCAACCACTAAGGAATATCTCAGACCAAAATCTATTTACTATTTGATCCTCGTAAGTTACCACTTTCACTGCTAGATCACCATAAAATTCTATATAGCCAGAAATTAAGTTTGAGTTTAGAGATGGTTAGACACAGTAATGCCCCTGTGCCAATGTGCCCACGTCCCACTCTTCAGAACCTGTGAGTAGGTTAGGAAATGAATGTTGTGATGCAATACAGGTTGCTAATCAACTGATCTTAACATGGGAAATTACCTTGGGTTATCTAGCTGGACACAATATAATCAGAAAGGTCCTTAAGAGTGGGAAAGAGGGGGAATGATTATGTCAGTGCTGTGATGTGAGATGCTACTAGACATCACTATCGACAAAGGCAGAAGTGGTCCAGAAACCAAGAAATGCCAAAATCTACTAGCAGCTGGACAAGGCTAAAGGCCAGTTCTGTCCTAGGGCCTCCAGAGAGGAATGCAGGCATGCTGACATCTTGATTTTTGCTCAGCAAAACTCATTTCAGACTCTGACTTCCAGAACTGTAAGAAGTTAGTGTAATTTTTCAGTAGCAATAGCTAACTGAGAGTTTGTACCAATTAAATCCTGAAAAGTCTGGATATTTATTTATCCTTTGTGATTCTTACCTTGGTTAATTGTGGGTCAATCTTTTGTGAAATAATACCTACAGCAAAGGGCTTCTGATGTTTTTGCTTGGTTCTTTCTGAAGAGTACCCACTACCTCCTCATTCAATCAGCTTTGGGTCAATGAACCGACTTAAGTGTTCCAGTTTTCCGTAGTGATGGCTTAAGTCAGACCTTGCGTATTAGAACTAGAGGTTTCATATATATAGAAACAGTGGTATCTTTGTAGACTTCCTGTCTAGGTTGATTCTAGAAATGACTGACCATGCCTCAATGTCACACAGTTCTGACTACTACTCTGGCCTTGCTCTTTACTTAGATTTGAGTGTTAAGTGTTTTCATTTGGTATTTTTTCTGGATCCTGTGGTCCTCATGAAAGCCATTTAAATGGCAATATCTTCCACCATCAGCCCTGGCCAGCACTGGACAGTAACTGTGGTGCTTTTTAAGACTGTCACAGTACCTTCACCAGTGTAATTTTATTTTCCTGTGGCAGTGGGAGTTGAACCCAGGGCCTTGCATGTGTTAGGTAAGTGCTCTATCACTGAGCTACATCCCAAGCCTGACTAGTGTAATTGTTAATGAAATTTTTAAGAAAAGTCATATGTAACTTCTGTGGAGTCAGGATAAATGACTGTCAGCAGTGTTGCTGATAAATCTACTCTAATAACACTGTATCATTAACCTTCATAACTTTCAAAGAATTTTAAGCCACAGTTTCACTAATAATAGCTCTCTCCCAAAATGCCAGTCAACTATCTAAAAAGAGATAGAATCGTATTTCTTAATCTTGTGTGTGTTCAATTAAGTTTGTTAGAAGTAGTCTGCCTGTCCAAATTTTTAGTTTTGTGTCTCTCTTAGTTATCTATCACAACAGCCACTTAGGTGCTGAGACTTTTCTTTAAGTAATTTGATTCTATATCCACAGGGTTAGTGAAACTTAAATTTTTTTTTTGCCATTTCTTCTTTTTTTTTTTTTTTTTGTGGGTACCGGGGGGTCGACCTCAGGACCTCGCGCGCCAATAGGCACTCGTGCCGCTGAGCGATATCACCGGCCCCTTTATTGTATGTGGGTTCCAGGAGTCGAACTTGGGTCCTCGCGCTTGCCGGGCAGGCGCTTAAGCCGCTGAGCCATCTCACCGGCCCTGCCATTTCTTCTTAATCCCAAGTCCATATCTTAACTATAAACCAATTCTTTGAAGTCACTTGGATTAGAAAAATGATTCAAAGTCCCTATTGCTTAATGATCTGCTGTTAACCACTTTTGTTCCAAATTGCCTTTTTGGTCAGTGTCTTCACTTTTAGATAACTCCATCTGCTGGTGCTAGTTTTGTAGGTAGAGATTTATCAGAAATCATGAGTTGCCTGCCAGAATTTCTGGAAGGATCAGGAAACCAAAGTTCATGATACATAACCAGGAGCAATATAGACATGAGAAAACATCCAACACTCACGTGATTATTCTAGACAGACAAAATCCTTCTGTTATTAATTAATATATGCCTTGAGGAAAGTAAAGGAGAAGAAAGTGAAAAAGTCAAAAAGCTAATTGGAATCTCTCTTACGACTGTAGCAAGATAATTACATACTCTTGCACATTGTTAATCAGAAAGGCCACTCTCCATTGGCTTAGATTACCTTATGTCTTCTGACCCATATAGATGTATATGCTTACATAACTGTAAGTCATCTAAGGACCCCAAGCTTTTTTTTTTTTTTTTTTGTGGATACTGGGGGTCGACCTCAGGACCTCGCGCACCAGGAGGCGCCCGTGCCGCTGAGCGATATCACCGGCCCCTTTTTTCGTATGTGGGTTCCGGGAGTCAAACTCGGGCTCTCGCGCTTGCCGGGCAGGCGCTTAAGCCGCTGAGCCATCTCACCGGCCCCCCAAGCTTTGAAAGTCCTAAGAAATGAAATCTATTTTTCCTTTCCATTCTTTTTTTTTCCCCTTTCTGAGAATGTACCATGTTATTTTATTTAGGGGTTGTTTGTTACAGCAGTGTAGTCTGTCCTATCCTGACCTGTCTATGTGTGTTTATGCATTTTTACAGACATAAACACATACAAGTTGGATATAATGTATACCTTCTTTGTAGTACATATTTTTGGCTAAGAATTAGATTTTTATTCATGAATTTTTATTGAGTATTTATTATATCTTGTCAATTTTCTAAGAGTTAATGCTACATCAGTAACTAAAATAGAGAAAAAAGCCTATTCTCAAAGAGTTTACATGAATCATCCCCCACCTTTTCTTGCATATGTTTTCTCTGCTCTTTAAAAAACTGTCTTAACCATTCCTAAACATAGATTTCTATAGTGTTAGATTTGTATACATTGCTTTAAACCTATCTCCAGAGAGTTATGATCTTACAAAATTGAAATCCCATGCCCATTAAACAACTCCCTTTTTCCCCCTCCCCTCTCAGCACCTGGTGACCATCATTTTACTTATGATTGTATGATTTTTTAAATTTAAATACTACACACAAGTATAATCATGCAGTGTTTGTCTTTTTGTGACAGAATCATGAGAAAATGTAATCTTTAACTTTCAAATGTGTACTATATGACAAGATGATGTAAGAGGCTTAGAGATTTTGTTGGTTATTCTGCAATGTTTTTGTTATTCTTTTTAACTTTCTTCATTAAAAAAGAAAATAAAAGAAAAATTTTAAAAATGGGGCAGTTAAAGAGAGCTAATTTAATATGTAGTCTACAAAAGCAAACTCAGAGGAAAGTATTCTACAAGGGATTTATTTTTCTCTTAGGAAGCATCTGTAAGATGGCAATGAAGGCAGGAAAGAGCAGAGAAAAAGATGGAAAAAGATGTGTTTTAGCCAGGGATATAGCTCAGTGGCACAATGCCTGCCAGGCAAGCACAAGGTCCTGAGTTAGATTCCTGGTACAAAAAAAAAAAAAAAAATTAAAAGAAGAAAAGATGTGTTTTAGAGAGGTATAATTTCTTGCTAATCACATGGGGTGTCCTGAAATGTGATTCCATCATCACTCCATCGTAAGGGTATGGCTGCCATATTCTTTTCTTAGTCATTGCCTAGATGACATTCAGAGAGGGGATTTCTAACAGTTACAGGTGATGCTATACACAAGAATGTAAGCATGAGCACAGAAAAAAAGAAGAAATAGAAACTCACTGAAAATATATATATGTGTGTGCATATATAAAATATGTATATAGCAAATATATATATATATATATATATATATATATATATATATATATACAGTGGTACCTTGGTTCATGAATTTAATTTGTTTTACGATTTTGGGAAAGATGGCAGTGTTTGTGTAGGAAAGATGGCCACAGTTGTGTTTGTCACCCAATGTGGAGTTTGTGAGCAGAAGCAAAATCTTGTCAAACACTTTTTTTTGAGAACTGAAATGTTTTCAAACAGAAGTGTTTGTGAACCAAGGTATTACTGTATATATCTATATCACCTATATGTATCTGTATCTATATCTATATCTATCTATATAGAGAGAGACTCATACATATGAAACTGAGACAGAGGTGGAGATACCCAGATAGCTATTTATTTTACAGAAATGTCTAACAAATGTGGCAAAAATTAGTGCCAACCCCAAAAGAATAATTAAATCATTGTTAACTTCTGTAAATAATTTTAGCAATGACTAGAATTAAAGGCTACTGCTTCTTGCTTCTGTGAGAACATAACTTGGAGAGAAAGGCAATGTAATGGATGTCAAAAAGAATATTAGAAAGTTTCTCATTCCTTTAATATAATATGGGCATTTTATTGATAAATCATAAACTTCAAGATATATATTAGGAAATAGTTATTATAAATAAGGTGGTAGTGGTGGTCCAATCTAGTAATATGAAATGTAGTAAAGTAAATGTAGAGTCCTACATTCGTGCTTTAAATTGGCTGCTTTATCCTTTTGATGTCCAAGACTCTTCCTATTGGACAGGAACTTCCTGGAGATAACAACTGTAAGTCCAGGACAAAATACAAAATAAAATAAGAAAACACATAAATACACAAATGACTAAAAAGAGCAAAAACCTGCAGCCACCAGAGAATGAATAATGCAGGCAGATTTGAATGCGGTTAATACATCAAAGAAAAGTTGCCACAGGGTAAATTTCTCTTTTTTAATTCTGTAACCTAATGGAAAGTTTCAATCAATATCATGTGTAGTGGCTAAAACTCTGATGGAAAACACATACTCTTTCTGGGGTTAAAAAAAAGAAAAGAAAAGAAAAGAAGAATTTAAGGTAAACCTAGACATTAGAACGAGGAAAATGAGAACCCAAGGCAAGAGGATTGCTAGCTGGAGATCAACCTCAGCAATTGAGCGAGACCATATCTCAAAAATCAAATAAGCAAAGCAGAACAATAATGGCTGGGGATGAAGCTCAGTGAGGTGGCCTTGGGTTCAATCCCCAGTGCTGCGAAACAAATTAAACAAAAAGCTAAAGTGGTAACACTGATTCTGAGTCCAGAGTCTACATTTCTGCATGAGGCTCATCTCAGGCATAGTTAGGGAGACTGAAAACAGACCAGCTAAGAAGAAAATAAATGAACTGGGTTTTGACTTGCTTCTCAATAGTCAGTTTGTAGTCAGAGTCCACCCAGTTGCCTGCTAAAATTTTAAAATATCAGGAGTTCTTCACAGGAATATCGTAAAATTCCAAGTATCAGGCCAGTGAGATGGCTCAGCAGCATGAGCGCCTGCCTGGCAAGCGTGAGGTCCTGAGTTCAACTCACGGTACCCACATATGAGAAAAGGCTGGTGATGTCGCTCAGTGGCACGGGTGCCTGCTGGTGCGCAAGGTCCTGAATTTGGCCCCCAGTACCCACACACACACAAAAATTCCAAGTATCCACAACCACAATAAACTTCAACATCCAGGTTGCAATCATATAAGATACCAGGAAAATATGACCCAATAGTGTATCTCTGTGTGTGTTTTTAAAACAGTAGAAACTAACCCAGATAGGAGTTCAATATTAGAGTTGGCATATACAGATGTTAAGGAAGTGATTATATACAATCAATTAGGTAAAGAAACCATGTTGAGAATGAATAATAAAGTAATAAATTTTAGCAGAGGTATAGGAATCAGGAAAAGGGAAAAATCTCAAACTGATAATATATTTTGTAGATTTAAAAATTCATTAGATGGATCTACCTCCCTATTTATTATCTTTTATTTTGCTCTATATTTTTCTTTTGGATTTCCCATATAAGAGAAACCATGTGATATGTAAACTGTCTGATTTATTTCACTTAACATTATGGTCTCAAGGTGCATCCATTTTTCTACAAGTGACACAAGTATATCTTTATGGCAGAGTAGTACTCCATTGTGTGTAAATACCATATTTTCTTTATCCACTCATCTGTTGATGGGCATATAGGCTGTTTCCAAGATTTAGGTATTATGAATTGTGCTGTTATAAACACAGGTATGTGTATATCGCTGTAATATGATGTCTTTAACTCTTTGGGGAAGATATCTAGAAGGGGAATAGCTACCTAGAACTTCCTTAAAAGGGAAGGGGATCAAGAGATGGAGTAAGGAGAGAGGAGGGAGAGGAATAGGGCATGAAAAAGGAATTGGGATGTGTTACATGCATGTACCTATTCCCCACAAGGAAGGTAAACATTATGTACTGCAAATATGTACAAAAAAAAAAAAAAAAGCAAAGGGGATCAAGATATGGGTGGAGAGGAAGGAAAGGGAAAGGGGATAAAAAGAGGAATTAAAATGTTTTATATATGTGTACCAACTTCCCTCAAGGAATGTAAACATTAGGTACTACACACATGTAGTAAGAAAACAAAACATAGCAATCATTCACTAGATGGGCATCAAAGCAGAAATGGAGATGGCAAAGATAAAAACCCAAACTTAAGTATACATCAAAATCAATTCTCTATGTAATCTTAAGAAGGGAGAAATAGACTGGAAAAATGATGAGTCTTAGGGAGCTGTTGGAAATCAAAAGGTGTAACATATGTGAATGTGAAGATGTAATGGATGTATATTTCCCACTTTTATTGAAAGACATAATAATACAGATTCAAGAAGCTTAGCTAATTTCAAACAGGAGACATATGAAGAAAATTATAATAGTCATATCATAGGCAAACAGCTAAAAACAGAAGATAATTTTGAAAGCAGCCAGGGAAAAAGACATTACAGAGAAATAGCAGTTCAAATTTCAAATGAATGCAAACTTCTCTTCAGAGTCAATGGCAGCATATGGTGTACAATATCATCTTCAAAGGGAAAAAGCTCACAAATAAATTTGTCAACTAAGACTCAGATCCAGAAAGAAAAAAAAATCTTTTAAATTCAGGCAAAATAAATCCTTGCAAAATGTTGAAAACATAAAATGTTGAAATTATTATTTCATAATGATTAAATTGTTAGTAAATTCGGAAAGTATTGCCATAAAAATTGTGATTGCATCCAATAATGGAGCAAAAATAATGAAGTTAAATAGAGAAACAGATAATACATCCATCATAGCTCACACTCAGTAACTAAGACAGACACAACCACAAGCAATGTGATCTGAATAATCATTCATGTACCTTGACTTAATAGGTGTTTATAGAACATTACATAAGCAAACTGAAAAATACAGTGGTACCTTGGTTCACAAACTTAATTCTTTCCATGATTCTGGTTGCAGAATTTGAGTTAAGATTACATTTTCAGTGGGAAAGATAAGTATATATTGGGCCATAAATCTAATCTTAATACACTTCAAAGACTTGAAATCATATAGAATATGTTCTCTGGACACAGAAGAACTAAATTTAAAAACAATAATAATAAATGCATAGAAAACCCTCAAAACACTTAGAAATTATATGTGCAATCCATAATTTAAGGAAAGAACAATAAAAGATTTATAAAATATTTCAAACTTTGTGACAGTTGGAAATACAACATATGAAATCTCTTGAGCTGCTTATTTTTGGAATAAACCACATCATTTTGCTTATCTATTGACTGGCTGCTTTTGTACTACAGTTGGAGGTTTGAGTAGGTGAGGCAAACATAGTTTGGTATAGAACAAAGTCTAAAATATTTACAATCTGGCCTTTCATGGAAATAATTTGTCAAGTCTGTGTTTAGCCATCTATTGTAAGGATTTTTCTCTTTCTTGGGGGGGGGTGTTAGCAACATTGACTGTCTAGTTTCCATACCTGTATAGTAATTAAAAGTCACAAATGATAAGGAATGGAGAAAGGGGTAGTCTGATCAGCCATACCCATACATCCCTAGGTACTGTTATAATTTTTTCACAAAAAGAGATGAGGAACTGATTGGCATATCCAAAAGCAAAGTCAGTTGGGTCAAAGTTGTAGACTTCAAGATGTAGAAGATGAAAAGGTGCTTCAATATTCCCAGGTGTAGTGTCACATGCCTGTAATATCAGTACTCAGGAGGCTGAGGCAGGAGGATGACCATGAGCTGAAGGCCAGTCTGGGAGACATAGTGAGTTCAAGCCCAACCTGAACTAAATAGCAAGACCTTATCTCAAAAAACCAAAACCAAAACAAAACAATACAAAAATATGTACCAAACACCATGATGATAATCACTGGGCAGTGTGTACAGCCTGCCTTGCTGCGTAGACCAACAACTGGGTTCAAGGCCATGGACCTGCCCATTCTGGCTGTTTTTGTTAATACAGATGTAAACCTAACATAGATTTTGAAAAAACACATGTAAACATAGTATTAAAATCCCTTCCTTGAAAATAATTAAAAAAGAGAAGATTACTTGGAAAGAAAACTGACTATGCTGGGAATATGATTCCAAGATGGCTGTTACTACAAGTCATGCAGATTCACTCTTGAGAGAAGAAATGTGTGCCCGACACCTGAAGGAAGATAAATGGGAGTGTTTGTTGCTACCATAATTATAGTTATTACTATTATAGCTATTACAAAGTCTTTTACCTACAAGATAGTATATGCACAATTTAGACATTTTGAGCCAATGTAGGTAACGATGTTATTCTCCTCTCCTTAATTTATTGATTAAATCTATCTTTGTTACATTTCCTCTCACTTTTCTTGTACTTGTCAGGAGGTCTAATTTAAGTATATGAAGTTTTATGTTTCCTTTTACATGCTTATCAGATTCCTCTGACACAAAGAAAGGTCAGAAATGCATAGAAATTTGATCTATTAAACTAGTGTAGCATATACAAAGAATGATCCAAGAATGTGATGTGTTTAAATTTTAAAAAAGTGTTACAGTAAAAGACACATTGTCATTAATCCTCTCTGAGAAATCTTCTTGCTTCAAACATGCTTATCCTGTTGTTCTTGTCAATTCTGAAGCGGTTCTGGAAATCCTCTTTCACGAGTGTCTTTACAAAATGGGATCAAAATTATAATTAATGTCGCTGTTGAGTGGCATCTCATGGAAAGATAGGCTCATAAAAGTGCTACTTTGTCCTTGTCTACCTTATTCACTGCATCTGGCACCGTGCTACCTTCTGGCTTTTCTCAAAAGTCAAAATGAGCATGAAACGTAAACATGGTGCATTGATTCAGGCACCAAGGAAGCCAGGACAGCACAACTACACGTGCACAAAAGGGGACTTGTAGAAATGCTTCAGAGAGTGGCAGAATGAGCAGATAAGTGTGTTTGAAGTGAGGGGAGTAGTTTGAAGGGGATTAACAGCAATGTGTCTTTTACTGTAATAAATATATACATAAAAAAAAAAAATCTAAACATTCACTGTATTTTTCGATCACACCCTGTAGATGAGGAAAATGATGACAAAAACCTCTAATACTTTTTGGGCACTTCCTCTGTTCCAGGTGCTCATATCTTCTACCATTTAATCTTTAAGCTATTGCTCCTTTTTCAGACCATGAAACTGAGTCTCAAAATATTAAATCATTTCTACCAAGTCCCACAAAGAGTGTAAGATGAAGTCAGTATGGGGACAATGGTCTTGAGGCATTTTTAGAGTCTGACAGACTGTACTTCCAAAAGATGTTAATAATTTTGCCAATGTTCTTTGATGAATGATAGTTTTTGAAGAATTAGAAAAAATTTAAGGATGATACTTTGGAAACAGGAAACTATATTCTCTAGCAGATAACACAATTGTACTTGGGACATTTGCATTTAAAAAATTATTGCTTTCAAAATCATTTATAAGAGGATTTCATTTTTTTGTTAAATGCTGTATTTAAGTTTCAAAAAGTTGACTTCTTCTATTATCTCATTAACACTCCACAAATAAAATTCAAATTATTTAGATTTATTTTAGCAGCATAAAACTTCCATCATGATGTTTCAGTATTTCTGGTTACTATTAAGGATGTCTGCTTGGTTATAATTATGTATCAGAAATTGAAGAGGACATTGATTTTTGTTGGAATTTAATTTCCTCTTAATTCATAAGGCAACTGAGAACAAAGTCACAAAGCCTAAGGTAAATCAGGTTTTAAGCATGTGTGATGCAACTAGCACACACAGTGCATTCTAGACAAATTTAGGTGTCAGCAATTGTATAATTTTTGTAAGACTTTGAGATGACAGCATATCTCTGGAATACCTGAGCCTGGTAGACAGTAGGCATTCAGTAATCATAGTAGTATATTTTATTCTAATTATTTTTATGTAGACCATTCATTACCACTACCGTTACTTTGCTACTCTGAGAAGTCTCACCTGTAAGATAATATTGAAAAGCCTCAGGTAGTACAATTCAATGTCCTTTCTCCCTCTTTTTTTGTCCTTTTAGTGTTCATTCTTCCAAACAATAAGGTGTCTGTGAAACCCTATTTTAAATGCTTGATATTGACTCAACAATGAACAGGCACACAGATAATTCCATGCGTTCAGGTATATGTAGCAGTAGACATACAGTTCTCCAATATTAGAAGTACTCTTAGGGGAATGATAACATTAACTCTTTGTGAAAGTTACCTTCTTTTTAGAAGACTGAAAGATTTTTTTAATCACTATACAGGCTAACATATTATGTCAGTGATAATTTCAAGTGAATGAACAATACTTTTCTAAGTTGTAAGTTAGAAAAATAATAGGTGGCACTCATTATGTAGTTAAGTTATACTTATTAGCTACTGGGTGAAAACATGTGCTTTAGACAACCAATCAATTTTACAGCATATTTTTAATATCTGAAGATACTTTTAGGGATTGATTGCTATTATTTCATTAAGTAACATCACTGCATTATTTTAAGGTTGTTATCATTAGCTGGAGACACATGCAAAATATAAAAAGTAAATGTTTAAACAAAAGGTGATCTTACATTTTAGAACACAGACAAATAGTAAATGGTGTCTAGAGCCTTCAACATCAATATTCCAAGATAATTTAATAACAAGAGCCTTAACTCAAATACAGCAGTGCCATAGTATACATCACACATAGAGGCATTCACAGCCTGTATAAGCAATTAGTTACAGTGACTTCTCCCAAACCCACTACATTAAATTCAGTTAAGCTATTATTGATTGAAAAACAACTGGTTTTATTAGACATTTTCTAGGCATTTTCAGTCATTACTAACACTTACATAGTCATAGTTGTAGCCCGGAAGTACAGGCGCTTATTTATGTTCTAGACAATAGTTTTAGTTTTTGTGAAGGCTGATTAAAGTCAACTATATGTGGTTGCCTGTATGTGAATGTATTCGTGTGTGTGTGTGTGTGTGTGAGAGAGAGAGAGGGAATTTTATTGCTAAGATAATTTGGACTTTGTAAATAAAAATATACATCCTCCACCACACTGATGATTTTTTACATTCTGTTCTCTCCAAGAAGGCAGAAAGTAGATACTTTTGTGTTTATTATACATGCACATTTGCACAGCATGTGATCTTACAGATACTTGATTTAATTCAAAGCAGCAGCAGTTGATATTAAAACTGTTACAAAGTAAAGAAGAACCTCCTCCCAGTTATTGTGAGTGGCAGCTCTCAAGTGACATTTAAGTAGTGTTTTTAGTGTTTAAAAACTCAGAACTTAAAAACTCCAGCCAAGAACCTCCTCCCAGTTATTGTGAGTGGCAGCTCTCAAGTGACATTTAAGTAGTGTTTTTAGTGTTTAAAAACTCAGAACTTAAAAACTCCAGCCTTGGAGTCATGGAAACATGAGCTTGAGTCGTAGCAGCCCTCAACTTCTTTGCTGAGATTTGCTGATAAATGGGTAAAACAAAAATAACTATTGCATTGGTTTGTGGGAAATATTTTTTGTTATTGATAGTATTTGTTTCATGATGTCCAAGCATGCAGTTACAGTGTTGAACATGTCATTTGTCTCTGAGATGTTTGAGAAATGTATAGCCCTTTGCCTCATGTGACACAGAACGAGCACAAAGGAAATAGCCCGGCCATCGTGTTTGCTTGCAGAACTCTGATTTTATTCAGACTCCGGGGAAGGAACGTGCTCTGCGCACAGCATGACTGGTGATGGATCTGGTCAGTTATGCTAATCCTCTACATTTTGCCGCTCTAGGGTTGAACATGTGACCGTGTTCTGGCTAAAAAGACTTAAGAATGACTATGCTGAAGAACTTTCAAGGAAAATTCCTTTCTAATTAGAGAGACGGAGAGGGAGAGAGAGGGAGGCTTTAGGAGGCCTGTCACCCTGTCCAAACCTCTGCCTATGAACACAGTTACTTAGGACCTTGCGGCTTGAAGCGGCAGCACCCTTACCCTTGGCAATCATGAGGGAAGAATCAAGAGAATCCTAAAAGTGTGAGTGAAAGGCCCTGTGTAGTTGAGTGGCTAAGTTAACCTCTGATCTTCTTGTTATTCCAGATTTATTAATACAACCATGTGTTTAAGCCGCTGTTAATGGGGATACTTTAGCTGAAGACAAAAGAATTTTTAAGGTTGTTGCTATTGTTAAAATGGATGATTCTCTTAACTTCCCTCTTTCTATGCTCTCAAATGAAGAAGAAAAGGGACAGCATCTCAAAATGCTTGAACTTAATCATTGATGAATTTCATTTATTCATTCAACATGTTTATTAAGCTATAAAATGAGACAAATGTTTCTCAAGGTTGGGGTGGTACCATACATATTTGACAGCATAATAGATGCACAGTAACTTAAATTGGGATCTCATAGGCCTGGAAGAATGAAAGAATGGAACTTTTGTTTGGGCACTGCCAACAGAAAGGTTTGTTACTCATAGATCATTACCTACTTTCTCAGTTTCTGTAAACTGAGAATATTGTGATCCTTACCTTTAAGATTACTTCAGATATTGGTGGTTAATATTATGATTCATTATTTAGGCACATTCTATAATCTTGATTAATAATAATTAAATGGATGAAGAAATGATATATTTTCTCATTGGTACTAACAAAGATATATTTTGCCTAGAGCTTAGTTCTCTAAAAAAGAATGGAACAAAATTTATTTTAGAAATGACAACAGTTACTAGAAAATTAAAAAGGGAATATTCATGAGCTTGAGGCTGCTAGGAGGATGCCATCTAGGCAGCATTTGTTTTCTTGTGGATTTTCTCTTCTACGTTACTTTGTACCATTAATTACATATCTTTTGCTTTAAAGATTTGGGCCAAAATAAGATATGTGCACATTCAGTTTTTTAAAATTTATTATTTTATTTATTTGTTTATTTTTTTGTGGGTACCGGGGGTCGACCTCAGAACCTCGCGCGCCAGCAGGCGCCCGTGCTGCTGAGCAATATCACCGGCCCTTTTTTCATATGTGGGTTCTGGGAGTCGAACTCGGGCTCTCGTGCTTGCCAGGTGGGCGCTTACACCGCTGAGCCATCTCACTGGCCCAGTTTTTTAAAATTTAAAAATAATAATCTAGAACAATAAATTAAAATTTCCTGGCTGTAAATGATCCAGCTAAGTTTAAGTTCTTATGCAAATAATAATAAACCATTGAAATTTTAGTGACATAAAATTAAATGTGTACCATAATGACTATTAGAACATCAATGTACATTTTGTTTGAACTTTATTAATTTCCACTTACATTTTTTTGGCATATATCCAAAATATCAAGGGGTAATTATATGCAGCAAAGAAATTAGAGCCTAATTAATGTAATCTAAATGTAAAATATGTTCTCAAACCAATGCTTTTTAACAATAGTAATCATAATTAGCATTTATTGAACTATTATGTTCTAGATACTGTTCTAAAGATGATATGCTTATTGATTCCTTTAAATCCATGATGGTGCTATTGTTATTTTAATTTTACTGAGGAAGAAATTGGGACACAGAGAAGTTTATGGACTTGTTTAAGGTGCCCAAGTGGTAAATGGCAGATCTAGAATGTGACCTGGGCAATGTTTGAAGCATTCTGCTGCAGATCACTGTTATGCAGTGCTTTGCTTGGAAGAGGTGGGACTTACATTAAGAAATCATTAGAGAGTGCTAATTGACCACACTTTTAAGTGCCTACAGTTTCAGAAAATAAAAAGTTCAATAAGACTGAGTGAGTGTTGGTGGTTGTGTACAGGAAGAGGGCTCTTCTTAGTCAACAATAGGTTATGGTTTGGAGGGGCAGAGCATGGAGCAGAATGTGTGCTCTGTCATGGAAAGAGCCTGAGTGAAGTTATTAATGCAGGAGCAAGGGCGTGACACACATGTATGTGATACTAAGTGATGGATGAAAATCATTTCAGAGAAAAAATTTTGCATTTCTATTTTTTTATTTTAAAGAGAAAAATAACAATAAAAACAATGATACAGAATTTCAAAACATGATAATAGGAAATTAACGATGGCTAATGTATTGCATATTTTTATCTTCAAAGTAGTTGCTCAGATTACAAGATATAGGCATGCAAAACTGATCAAACAATATAATCACAAACCGTTCTTTTCAATGAACTAAAAGAAAACAGTAGTATAATTATCTTAGCTGTCTTGTGTATACATATTTTGTTTTCTTTTCCTTTCCTTCTTTTCTCCTTTTCCCCATCCCAGTTGTTCTTTCCTTTTGAATAGTTTCTTTCCCTTTCACAATATCTATTTTAGATCTTGGATCTCATTTGCCCTTTCAGTTTCTTACACTTGGGAGACAATACAATGTTTACACATGCAAGTCTGATTTATTTCACTTCTGAGTATGGTCTCTAGTTGCATCCATTTACCTATAAAAGCCTCAAGTTTATCCTTCTCTCTAGCTGAGTAGCACTCTGTTGTATAAAAATGCCACATATTTTGTATCCATTCCTCAGCTGATGGGCATCTGGGTTGTTACCAAGATCTAGCTATTACAAATTGTGCTGCTATAAACATGGGTGCACATATATCACTGTGTTATGATGTTTTTAATTCTTCTGGGAAAATACCCAGAAGGGGAATAGCCGGGTTGAATGAGACCTCCAATCCTAGTTTTTTTTAAGGAAACTCCACACTGATTTCCACAGTGGTTGTACCAGTCTGCACTCCCACCAACAGTGGAGAAGGGTTCCTTTTTCCCCACAGCCCCACCAGCATTTGTTATTGGTTGATTTCTTCATGATAGGTGTTCTTTCTGGGGTGAGATGGAATCTCAACACTGTTTTAATTTGCATTTCTTTTTTTTTTTTTGTGGGTACCGGGGATCAACCTCAGGACCTTGGGTGCCAGCAGGCGCCCATGCCACTGAGCGATATCACCTGCCCTTGTTTTCGTAGGTGGGTACTGGGAGTCGAACTTAGGACCTCGCGTTTGCCAGGCAGTGCTTGTGCCGCTGAGCCATCTCACCAGCCCTAATTTGCATTTCTTGAATGATTAATGATGTTAAACATTTTTTTTCATATATTTATTTGCCATTTGTATTTCTTTATCTGAGACCTGTGTATTCATCTCTGATGCCCATTTTTGGATTGGCTCTTTGATTTTGGGGGACCTGACTTTTTTCAATTCTTTATATGTTCTAGATAGAAGTCCTTTGTCTGAGGGAGTGTTGGCTAAATTTTTTTCCCAATCTGTGGATTTTCTTTTCATTCTGTTGGTGATTTGTTTTGATGTGCGAAAACTTTTCAATAAGATGAGATTCCAGTTGTTGATTCTTTGAAGTACTTCCCATGAAGTTTGGTTTTTGTTGATGAACTCTCTGCCTACCTCTATGTCTTCAAGAGTTCTACCTACTTACTCTTCCAGTAGATTTAGTTTTTCTGTTGTAATATTTAGATCTTTGATACATTTTGACTTTAGTTTAGTGCATGGTGACAGACATGGGTCTACTTTTAGTCTTCAGCATGTGGAAAACCAGTTTTTCCAGCACCATCTATTAAAGAGGCTATTTTTCTTCCAGTGAACATGTTTGGCCCCTTTGTCAAAGATAAGGTGGCTTAGTGTGTTTGTAGTTGTGTCTATATCTTCTAATCTGTTCCACTGGTCCTCAGATCTGTTTTTTTGCCAGTACCATGCCGATTTTATCACAGTAGTTTTGTAGTATAATTTCAAGTTAGGGATTGTGATGCCTCCTGCCTTGCCTTTGTTGGCCAGTATTGCCTTTGCTATTCTAGGTCTCTTCTGTTTGCTAATGAATTTTAGGAATGTTTTCTCTAGATCTGTGAGGTATGCTAATGGTATTTTGATTGGGATTTCATTAAATCTGTATAACAGTTTTGGAAGTATGGACATTTTCGCAGTGTTGGTTCTTTGTATACATGAACAACGGATATCTTTCTATTTTTCTTATATCCCTTTTGATTTTTTTTTCAGCGTGCTTTAATTTTCAATGAATAGATCTTCTATTTCCTTTGTTAGATTGATTCCTAAGTATTTCATTTTTTTGAATGCTATTGTGAAGGGTGTGTTTTCCCTAATTTCTCTCTCAGTGAGTTTGTTGTTTTTATATAGGAATGCTATTGATTTTTGAGTGTTGCCTTTGTATCCAGCTATGCTACTAAATTTGGTTATTAATTCTAGAATTCTTTTGGTGGAATTTTTGGGTCTTCTATGTAGAGTATCATGTCATCTGTGAATAATGATAATTTAACTTCTTCTTTTCCTATCCTTATTACTTTTATTTCTCTCTCTTCTCTAATTGCTCTGGCTAGTGTTTACAGAACTATAATGAATAGGAGTGGTGATAGTGGACGTCCTTGTCTTGTTCCTGATTTTAGAGTGAAAGCTTTCAGTTTTTGTCCATTTAGTATGACACTGGTTGTTGGTTTGTCATAGATGACTTTTATCAGATTGAGGTAAAGACTGTCTATTCTGATTTTCCATAGTTTTTATCATGAGTGAGTGTTGGACTTTATCAAAAGCTTTTTATGTATCTATTGAGATGATCATTTGATTTTTGTCTTTGGCTCTGTTGATAAGGTATATTACATTTATTGATTTGCATATGTTGAATCATCCCTGCATTCCTGGGATGAATCCCACTTGGTCACGGTGTATAATATTCCTGATGAGTTGCTGCATTCTGTTTGTTAGTATTTTATTGGAGATTTTTGCATCTATGTTCATTAGGGAGAGTGTCCTGTAGTTCTCTTTTTTGGTTGGGTCTTTCTTTGGTTTTGGTATTAGAGTAATACTTGCCTTCAGGAATGAGTTAGGGAGAATTGCTTCCCTTTCCATTTCATTAATGAGTTTGAGGAGTATTGGCATTAAATCTTCCATATATTTCTTGTAGAATTCAGCCGTGAATCCATCAGGACCTGGGCTTTTGTTGGTAAGATTTTAATTACATTTTCAATTTCATTAACTGATATTTGGTTATTCAGAATTTTATATCTTCTTGATTCAGGTTTGGTAATTCACACATTTCTATTGATCTGTCAATTTCTTCTGTGTTTTCCATACTGTGTGAGTAAAGATTTTCAAAGTAGGTCATGTTTATCTTCTAAATTTCCACAGGATCTGTAGTGAATTCACCCTTTTCATTCCTCAATGAATAAATTTGAGTCTTTTCTTTCATTTATTTGATAAGGTTGGCTAGGGATTTAACAGTTTTATTTATTTTTTCAATGAACCAAATTTTCGATTAATTCTTTGTATTGTTTTCTCAATTGCATTAATTTCTGCTCTGATCTTTATAATTTCCCCCCTTTTATGAGCTTTGGGCTTGACTTGCTCTTCTTTTTCTAGAAGCTTGAGATGTAGCATTGGGTTGTTTATTTGTGCTCATTCCGTTTTCCTGATGTGAGAATTCACCGCTATAAATTTGCCTCTGAGGACTGCTTTCATTGTGCCCACAGGTTCTGGTAAGTTGTATTTGCATTTTCGTTTGATTGTAGATATTGTTTAATTTCTTCTTTAATTTCATCTGTGACCCATTGGTTTTTCAGAAGGGTGTTGTTTAATTTCTATGTGTTTATGAAGTTTTTGTGGTTTCTTTTGTCATTAATTTCCAGTTTTATATGGTCAGATAATATGCATGGGATAATTTCAGTTCTTTTGTGTTTACTTAAGCATGTTCTATGGGCTAGTATATGGTCTATTTTAGAGAATGTCCCATGTGCAGCTGAGAAGAAGGTGTATTCTGATGTTGTTGGGTGGAACACTCTGTAAACATCTACTAAATCCATTTGTTCACAGGTTTGGTTCAATTCTGTTATTTCTTTGCTGATTTTTTGTCTAGTTGTTCTATCTCTTTGTGACAATGGGGTGTTGCAGTCCACTGATACAATTATGTTATTGCTTATTTGATTTTTCATGTCTATTAATATTTGTCTGATATAGTTGGGTGCTCCTGTATTTGGTACATATATATTTATGATTGTTATCTCTTCTTGATTTTTTTCCCCTAACAAGTGTGTAGTGACCTTCTTTATCTCTTTTGATCATTCTTGGTTTGAAGTTCACATTGTCTGCAAACAGAATAGCTACCCCTGCTTTTTTCTGGATTCTCGTTGTATGGAGTATTGTTTTCCATCCTTTGACTTTTAGTCTATGAATTTCTTTTTGAGTTAAATGTGTTTCTTGTATACATCATATTGTTGGATTTTATGTCTTGATCCATTCTGCCAGTCTGTTTTTTTGATTGGTGAATTGAGGCTGTTTACATTGATGGTTATAACTGATATGTATTGGCTTGTCTTCATCATGTTATTTTCCTACTGTTGATTCCCTGTTTTCTCCTCTGTTTAACTGCTTGCCCTGCCTGGTGGTTTCTTTCTGTTGTTGTTCTTAGAATTTTGGTCATTTTTGTCTCTGTCTAGACTATCTTTCAGTACCCTTCGTAGTGTTGGTTTGGTGGTCATGAATTTCTTCTGTTGTTCTCTGCCATGGAAATCGCTTATTTCTCTATTAATTTTGAAAGATAGTTTTGCGGGGTACATCAATCTGGGTTGGAAGTTGTTTTCTTGAAGGACTTAAAATACTTTACTCCAAGCTCTTCTTGACGTGAGGGTTTGTGCTGAGAAATCTGCCGTGATTCTGATGTGCTTTCTTTTATAGGTGATCTGTTTCTTTTCTCTAATATTTTTTAATATTCTGTTCTTGTGCTGAATTTCTGGGATCTTGATTATTATATGTCTGGGTGTAGATTTATTTTGATTATGTCTAATTGCAGTTCTATATGCCTCACTTATCTGTACGTCAGATTCTTTTCCCATATTTGGGAAATTTTCTGTTATTACGTCTGTAAATAGTTTTTTTAATGTCATTTGTGTTGACTACTGCTTTTTCATTGACACCAATTATTCTTATGTCATTTTTTGCTGTGTCCTTTTGAAGCTGTTGAATTGTTCTTTCCTGATCTTTTGTTATTTTCAAGAGATCTTTCCTTTCATGATCACTAGCCAAGATCCTGTCCTCAAGGTCTGAAAGTCTGTCTTCAGTTTTGTTCAAGTGGTTTTGCTAGCTTTTAATGGAATTTTTAATTTCCTGGATATGTATTTGAATCCTTTTCATGCATTCTATTTCTTTCCTATATTGATCATTCACAGTTTCCATCCTCTTCCTCTAATCATCTATTTTTTTTATCTATCTCTACTCTAGATTTGCTGAGCAATTCCTTTATAAATGTTGACATTTCTTTTTTTACTTGAGAGATTATTTCTGATCTGTTTTCCTCTATAGCCACATGGATTTTTTTCTTTACTTTGGTTCTGTCATTTCAGAAATCTCAGGTGTGTGTCTTCCAATTTCTTCTATGTCAGTGTCTGCTGGACTTGTTCCGGGTGGGCTGGGAGGTCTGAGATGCATTTTGCCTCTGTGTCTTGTCATTTTCTATTTCAAATTATTTGTTTTCTGTGATGGTCCTTGTGAGTTTTTGTAGTAGGTACCTATATCACTAGTATCAAGGCTTCTCTAGGAAAAGTCTGTTCTTCAGGATGTCTTCTGTGTGTAGGAGATTTTTGATTTGTGTCTGTCCCAAGATCCTACCTTCCCAGTTAACTAAGAGTGGGATGTTGATATCTGTTTGGCTCATTCCCCAGTCCTTTGGTGTTAGGCTGTGGTGAGGTTATTACTCTAGAGCCTCCCAGTTTTGTTACAGAGGGGAGAATAAATGATTACAACAGGCGTGACATCTTAACTAAAGTAGTAAAATTAGCAATAACAACAGAATCAACCACAGTTTAGAAACTGACAAACTCTGGTAACCTCTATTTTGTACTTTAGATCATAGAAGCAAAGTCTATAGTTATATAACAGAACCAACCATAAATTAGGAGTTTGTATGCAAAGTATTTCCCCTTGGTAGATTGGTTTTACACTGTGGTGGGGAAATTTAGGGAGGATAGTGTATAAAGCAAAGATAACTGGAGAGGAAGTAGAAGCAAGTCTGGAGGATGAAGGATGATCGTGCAAGATTTGGAAAGCTAGAGAAGGGGATAGAAAAGAAAGAACGAAGGAGTATTCAAGGGATTATCTGAACTTGGTCTCTGGGTTTGGGGGATGGGATTACTTTTCTGTGGCTGGAGTTCTCCCCAGCTGTTTAGAAAAGAGAGAAAAATGAAAGAAAGAAAGAAAGAAAGAAAGAAAGAAAGAAAGAAAGAAAGAAAGAAAGAAAGAAAAAGAAAGAAGAAGAAGAAGAAAAGAAAATGAAGAGAAAAAATAAGAAAAAAAATTGAGAGAAAAGGGCCTGTTACTGAGTCCTGGGTTCTTCCCAGTCTGGTTGGGGTTGCTGGTTGCTGGCCTCACAATCTACATTTCTTCATTTTCTTTTTCTCTTGTGTTATTCCTTTTCTTTTTCTTTCCCTATGCTTTATTTTTCCCTTCAAATATTCTTCCCAATTAAATGAAATGGTAGCCATAATAATGACACTTCAAATTATCTGTGCCCTAATCCCTGGAAATTGAATAGGTTTTGTTGCATGGCAAAAGCAAATTTTTAGATGTAACTGAGAAATTATGAATTTCCAAGTAGGCAGATTATCCTGAAATGTGTGGACTCAGTCTAATCACATGAGCTGTCAGGGACAGAAAAGATTTTCTGGCTGAAATCAAGGAGAAAAGAGGAGAAGAAAAGAGAAGAGAAATGATAGAATGGAAAATCAGACACATTGCAAGCCCGAGAGGGACTCAATATGCTGTTGCTATTCTGAGACGGAGGCAACCTGTGAGGACACAAGAGAGCCTTCCAAGAGTCCAGGATGCTCCTTGGCTGTGAGCAGGTGAAGAGAACTTGTTCTACAACTATGGACCAAACTCTCCACGCTGCCCAAGTGAGGTGAGAATAGACTCTTCCCCACAGCCTTCATGCAGAGCTCTGTTCTTGGTTTTCATTCAGGGAGACACATCTAAGGTTTCTGAACCAGAGAAACCATGGAATCATAAGTGTGAATTGCTTGAAACCATATATTCAGTGGTCATTTATTATAGCAGTAATAGAAAACAAAGAGAGATGACGTGTGGGAAATTATGTACGGAATATATAGGAGGACACTTTGCCAAATAGCCATAAAATTTCTATCAGGATTTGTTACTCCCCACTTCAAAGTCTGATAAAAATGGATAGATACTGCAAAAAGATTTGTCTCATGTTACCCAAGCATCTGCTATTAAATATTATACATTTCTATTTTTATGTCTCTTAAGTGTTTAAGTAAAAGTGTTGTCATTCCTGAAATTGTTTTACAAATTGCAAATCCAATAGATATTCTAGTGGTTTTCCCTCTCAATAGTAGGGGTTTTCATTTAATTGGAATATTTTTTGTCAATGCAAAGGAACAATGGAACAAAGATTTTAGTTGCCTAGGAGTTCTGTGAGATTAGATTCTTTATGCATTTATATATACGGAGCAAAGATAGACAACAGTTTTTATGTGTTAGTTTTGTTGGAATATAAAGAGAAAACAGTTAAGTCAGCTCTCCTGAGAGAGATACTGGTATCTAAAGTTGCTTGTGTTTTCTAAAATAAGAGGTTTAAACTTTTTTCCAAAGGATTCAAAGCTAGATGTGATGGCACATGCCTGTGATACCAGCACTCAGGAAGCTGAGTCAGGATCACCATGAGTTCGATGCCATCCTGGGCTACATAGTGAGTTCAACATCAGTTTGAATTGTACAGCAAGACACTGCCTCAAAAATTCAAAACCAAAACCCTACCTGACTCAAAGCAGATCAACCCAAACCAAACCAAACCAAACCAAACAACAACAAAACAAAAACAAAGGAAGGGATTCCAGAACTTAGTAATTTTCTTCTTGATTTATCTCTGTATTATTTTTCATATCCCAGGCTTTACCATGGTCTACTGGCCTCATGTGGATCTGTTGGTGAGGATTAGAAACAACTGTCTAGTTAAAACCTTTTTACTAACTTCGCCTTTTCTCTTTTTACTCTTAATCTATTTAATTTCCTATTTATGAATACATAAAGTTAGTTTTGGAATAATTACTTTTTAACATCAAAAGTCGAAAGGATATCTGAAGGGAATATTCTATGCTAGCCAATTTGCTTCAGGAATTTAGGAAAATAATAGGAAAACCTGAGCTTAGAACAGAAGTTGCATTTACTTTCACTGACTGAATGTAAATTAAATGCTTTTATTTAGCTATTCTTTTAAAGCTACAACTAAAGTTATAGGGAATAGAAATGTCTCTTTTTTGTAATCAAACTTCTAAAGTAGTAATGCGGAACTTAGAAGCCACAATGTTGCATGCTTGCTATTAAGTGAAAATGAATTATAGGAATCATTACATTGACCTGAATTCTACTGATTTAGGTTATTTTACCTAATTTCTTTCCAGAATAATTCTCATATTTTAATAATTATTCTTTCTTTCCTATTGATTCTAGAACTTAGACCATTGATTGTCTCAATATTTAAGGAAAAATGTTTAAAGGAATAATACATTATTCTGTTTATTTCATTATTAGGATAAATTGTTTAGAAACTTTCCACCTTAACTGAAGCTTTTGCTTCTTTATTGTGACTATTTCAGGCTAACAAAATCAAGTACTTTGCTTCACACATATATACTAGTTACAATTTATATTTGGAGGTTTTCTAAACTTTGTATTCTTTTAAAAAAATCTGTTAATAAGTACAACATATTGCCATTCTAGAATGTTTCGGGGAAATTCTACTAAGAAGGCAATAAAAATGTCTATAACTAAACCAGCAAAAATGGTTCTTAATATTTTGATGGCTGTTTAATTTTTAGATTTTTATTATTCCTATATAATGGGAAAACATTGTGAAATAAAATTAATATTTTTTATCTCTCATCATAAGACCTTAGATGGCTCTAGACCATTTTTTACCTTGGATAAATATATGGATTTTTACAGTTGATACTAGAAAAAGAAAGGAGTAAACTCTGGACAATAAAAATTAAATTATGTAGGATGTCTTCAAAGCCAGTATTCATTAGGCAGAAGGAGTTAAAAAATAACTTAGAGAATATATCCTGTTTCTATTAGGGCTTAAGAAGTCAGAGCTTGGAAGAAGTTGAGGATGTTACCAAGAAACCGTGGAAGAATCAGGAGGACATGAGTGGAAAAGATGGAAGCCTTGTAGTTTCCTTTTGCTTCCCTGTCTCCAACCCAAGTCAAAGAGCTAAACCTCAAAATAAGGTATGAGAAAGGATGCTTTAAGAATATACTGAAAATTTAAAAAAATCACTGAGGGCAAAATGGAATAAAATTAAAATGAGGTGGCCATTTCCAGAGACAGAGCTGTGTGCTTCTGCTGAGCAAAAGAGCAAAAGCCCAGTTTAAAAGACAGCTGTGGTTTCCCAGGGTTAGGTAGGCTGCATTGGGCACCAGGATGCCCACAGGGACAGGGCACTGTAACCGGGGACTGGACTCACAGCTGAGGCTACAGATGGATCAGGAGGTAGGATAGAAAACATAGCACACCTTCAAAAATGAGTTTGCATGGAGTTATGTTAAGCCTGTGTCAACAAGCAGGCTTACTGAGCGTACACTGAAGGGGCGAGGGGTCAGGATCTGTGTCCTCTGCTAACCAGGGGCCCGGCAGAGCACAGCTGTGGTGCAGCTCAGGGTAAGCAGAGGCACATGTGCTGATCCACTGGCTTCCTCTACCCAGCAACATCGCATGAGCTTTGGTGCCTCCATTACTCTGGACACCATCTTGGAGAGGAACAGGGTTTGATGAGGAATAGAAATAAGAGAAACTGACACATTACCTTAAAAGACTGATTCATTGCATTTTTCAAAATTGCGTTTTATTAAGGGTTAACTCGGATTTTAATAAATATAGTTTATTAACTATAAACTGCTGCCTAGAGTGTAGGGATCTGACAAGACGATATGTTAAATATTAACAATGGATATTATTTCTGATTATACAAATTTTATAATAAGTAAATTTAAGTCTATTATTTAGGTAACCTCAAAACATGTACACAAATATATATAATTAGAGAAATATAATTATACAAGTACATATACTAGTATGCTTATATGTATATGCAAATATACTTACAGACACACACACAAAGGTAATCCTGCTGTTCTAATATCATAGCACATTTCTCCTTTTAAGAATTGTTTGAAATTATGCATTTAAAAACACTATGTAAAAAAACAAAAAAAATTGTATTGTGATATATTGTATTGTTTATTTATCTATTTATTTATTTTGAGACAGGGTCTTGCTCTGTAGTTCAGGGTGGCCTCGAACTCATTATGTAGCCCAGGCTAGCCTAGAACTCCTGGCAATCCTCCTGCCTCAAGTGCTGGGATTATAGGCACGTGCCACCATGCCCAGCCAATATGGCATTTTAGAAGCCTAGTGTATATTACTTTTCTAGTCATAGCCTTCTTCAACTCCAAGAAATATTCCCTAACATAAATATTCATTAATTTTAACTGTATAAAAAGTATTCTCTTATTGTTACATGTACTTTAACAACTGTATTTGTTCCATATATAATACAGTATAATTTTTTTTTCTTTTAAGATTTTAATTACTGAAACTATACTGTATGCATTATTTTATGTCCTACATTTTTATGTCAGTACCGGGAGTCAACCTCAGGACCTTGTGCTTGCCAGCAAGCACTTGTGCTGCTGAGCGATATCACCGACGCTTTTTTCGTATGTGGGTACTGGGAGTCAAACTCAGGACCTTGTGCTTGCCAGGAAGGCACTTATGCTGCTGAGCTATCTCACCGGAACTTTGTGTTCTACTTTTTAAACCCAATATTGTTTTAAATATTAAATCTATTGTTTCACATAAAGCTATACTTAACAGTTTTTATAGGTGCAAGTACAATATTATATGTTTATATCGCAAATTTTTATTCAATTAGTGATAACAATGTGGGTTGTTTTCAGTGCATTGCTATTAAAAACTACACTGTGGTAATCATTCTTGTACATATATATCTTATGATGAAGAGTATGAATTTCTTTAAAGCATGTACTTTAGATGGGATTGCAGCGTCACAGGGTATCCATACTTTTTATTTTATTAGCCGTGCCAAATTATTTTCCAAACAGAATAGACTAACAAAATTATGCTTAGAAGTCCCTGAAAATATTTCTTATGTAACTAACCTGTGGTTTGCTTATCCATTTCTTTAGCTGGTAATTTTAAGATTTTTTTTCCTTTCTCTGTGATTGCATACAATGCTACAATTAATACCATTTTGTTCTTTGTGGATTGTGTCAGTTTCTGTTTCTTTCCTTATAATCAATGCTTAGGTTTCAAATTATTTTGACGAAGAGTTTGATAAATTTTGTGGTTCTTGATATAATTTTTATGCCTAAATACATATTATTTGACAGTATGTTTATATCTTTATGCATTTGGAGTCTTGTGAAGCGAAGAGCTGGTATTGAAAGTCTGTTGTATGCCAACACCAAAGAAGACATGGATTTGGCAGAATCAAATATACTATTTATAATTTCTTTTATGCATATCGGTGATTTGTTAAAAATGGGGGTATCTTAGTTTTACAGAATAATATAAATGCTGCTTCTTCTTAAATTCTCTTCAATAGGATCTTGAAATTACGTGAGCCTGAAAACACTTCTCTTTTTGAAATGTATAGTCTTTCTGGGAATTTTTTTCAATAAAAAAGGGACATAGCAAAACTTCTAAAAGCCCTGTTCTGATCCACAAAAGAATCAAGCATTGTGTTTTTATGACTACAAACTAAGCAAAGCAATAGGTGTTAGATTTGTTTGTGTGGATCATGCAAGTATTTGTAGGGGAATTTTTAGGACTAATAATATTGAAGTACACCTGGAAAAAATAAACGTGCAAATAATTCAAGGTTTTAAAAATATGTATAAAATCTGCAATTGTTTTTACATTAATTTAAAATTGTACTGAGCATTCTTAAATATATTTTAAAATATTTTCATAGCTATATATTTTCTAGGAAATTCCTTGAGATTTTATTTCAAAATGTATTTCCTTTTGAATGCATGTTTATTTTTAAAGGGTTGACCACGCAGAAAAATAAGCTGTGAATCAAGAATAACCATGGTAGGTATTAACTTCCACGGGAAAGGTAAACCTACGGAGACTGTCCAAGATGGAACTGTACTAACACCAGCTGACTTTATTTGGAATGAATTGCCCACAACTAGAACTGAGCTAACCAGCACCTCAATTTCATTCTCACCCCCACCCCTTTAGTAGTGGCCTGAATGATTCGATTTCAAGTTGCCTGGGGTTTTAAGAAACAAAATCCTCCCCATTAAAACTGCACAGTGTTTACGACCACCACAGGGATGGTTTAAAAAACAATGAAAAAAGTGTACTTATGAAAAATAAAGCTGGCTAATTATAGCAAATGGGCTTAATTTAAAAACCACAGGTGCTCTTTTACAAGCTTTTGTTGAGCTCTTGCCCGTAGTGTGTTTATATGTCATGGGACATAGCTGAAATCTTTCCTGTGGCCAACTTTAAATGGGAAACATTTGGTTTTATCCTCTTTGCAGTTCACTTTGCATATGATGTCATAGAAATCATAAAACCTATGAAAACTGGTTTCTGCCTTGAGAAATATTGCATCTAATTCATTATTTATGGAATTTAAATAAAATAATATCTATTAATGCCCTGCCAAAGTCCCATTTAGTATATATTTTAAATAGAAGCATCATGGGACTTATTGTACAGTTCATATTATTTTACATTTAGAAATCTGCAACATAGAAAAATTAAGATATATTTAGTAAAAGTGCTTTTTTGCTAAAATAACTGGTAAAAGTGAATTTTCATAAGTTTATAAATAGGTGCAATTTTACATTGTAGAGAAAAAATTTATATATATATATATATTCATATATATACACACATTTTTACATTTATATTTAATTTGTTTTAGCGATGTTAACCCTATATAAATTAACATACTCTACACAGAGGCTTACGTAATCTCTAGGAACAAGAATACCTACTTTTCTCTTTGCCTAACCCTTGGGATGTATATTTTCCTAATATATCACATAGATGTGATAGGCTTTCAAATCGCCGTACTCTCAGTGATGGCGAACCTTTCAGAGCTTTCAACGGTAAGGAACTGCCTGCTGCAGCACACGTGCCACAGGTTCGCCACCACTGCTGGGTGGTTAGAGTTCAGATTAGTTCCTTGGGGTTCTTGTGTTTCTAAATCAAGTGGCACTGAATGTTCTTCTTGTCCTCCAGTAATTAGAACTTCTGAGCTATAATCAGAGATTTAGAGTAGATTAATTTAGAGAGGATCAGGGAGGAATGAACCCTGAAGAAAGCCATTTTGATATCAATCCAAGGCAGTAAATAGAACAGCATATTATACACATGCAATGTTTCTAATTGTCTTTTAATATAAACATAAATAAAACACAATTTTTATTGTATACTCTGTTGAAATGCATAATTTAGGCTGTAAAAGTCTGTATATAATTGCAGGTATGTATTTCTTCACTTTTTACATTTATTAGAGGAAAATCTGTGTGAGCAATTTTGATTTGAATATCTTTTATTTTAATCTTACGGTTATGTTTGGAAAGCACATGTCATGCTATGGATTGATGCCCTCATGTTCTTCATCTATAAAGTGAGGAAGGTAAGTCCTTGCAGGTAGAGTGCTATGGTTTGAATAATAGTGCTTTGACCAAACCTGGTGTTGAAACTGAACCCCACTGTAGTGGTATTAAGAGGTGGAGTTCTTTTTAAGAATGATTCAGTGAGATTTTCTATGCTAAAACTGAATGGTTTATGGTTTATTCACACACATAGCGTATCAACTTTGTTTTTGCTCAAAAGAAAGGGCAAACACCTTTATATAGGTGTTGTGAACAGAGGAACTAGAGAAAGGAAAAGAAAAACTGGTGGAGACAGTAGGAGAAGGGAGGAAAGTGTATGCACAGAAGTTAAAAGGGAGGTTAGGGATTATACAAAGTTCAAGAGAAGTCAAACAAAAGAAGGATCCTGGACACTGGGCCACTAAGAAGTAATTGATGGGGAAGAAATTCTAGGAAAATATATTTAAGTAAAATTTTCATGTTTGAGATAGAAATATAGGATGAAGAATCGTAGGTACTGAACTTGGGCTAATATTTACTGAACTTGATAGTGAAAGAAAGGGCATTAGGCCAATAGTAGGAATGTCTGTTTTCTTCATGTCTGAAGAGACGAACATTGTGAAAGGCAAGTGTTGAGAGATGGAAGCGCTTCAAGGAAGGAGAGGATACATTGAGAGATGATGCTTCTTCAGTCACACCTGAAAATAGATTTAGAAAGTATTTCTGAGTTTTAAGTGGTAAAACTAGTGTTGTAACTTTCAATTTATTGCTGTGTTTTGCCTTTTATTTGATATGCAAAGATTTGTACTTCTGAACAAAGTAGTTATCTGAATTTTCTGAAAAAAATCCACAATAACTAATAGTAGATACAAATTAGTATTGACCAGATATATTAAATCAATTATTCTGTCTCAGAATATGACTAGAAAGTAATTAGTTTGGGGAATTACACTGCAACCTCATATAGTGCAATGTCACAACGAGACTGTGACCCTATATTTTAGGTATTGTCATATGGATTTCCTTGAGGGTACAATTTCTGAGGAAGAATAGTAATTCCATTTACTTTTAAGAACTCATTTTAAGTTATAAAGTGCAAAGGAATATTTCTGTATGAAACTGAAATTTTACTTTTGCAACAGTAATGTATAAATCTAGCAAGTAACTTGTAATTTGATTTTGAAATGATTGTCCTTGGAAACAACTTTGCTTTACTAGATTAGAAAGCAAAAATGGCATGATTAGTAAAGATAGCGTATGCTAATGACATCATTTATTCACTATAATGATTATAACCACCGCTAAATAGGCAATATATGGGGATTAACTATAAGGTATTATAAAAGTGTCAAAATGTTTTAAAAATACATTTATATGGACCCAAAATATAATCAGTAGATCAATACTTTTTATACCAAAAGATGCATGGCTAGGTTAAGAGAAAGCATCGTAAGGAAGGCAAGAGGGAAGGGGTAGGTGCCAGCGCTCTATAATGTAGGCTCTAGATCCATGGAATGAAAGGATTCTACCATCCAATGTAACTCGTAGGACTATAACTCTAGGTAATGTATCTTGAGTCATTCTTCCTTTAAACTTCCCAGAAGACCAGTGGCAAATCCCTTTTTATGGCTATATGCAAGAGTCTTATTCTAAACTGGTTAATTGCATGAATTATGTATTCTATTGCCTTGTACTGTTGTTGGGCTTTGTATCTAGATGTCCCGTTAAAGCCTTCTGTGCCCATAGGTGGAGCTCGTGGGAGGGGGTTGGATCACAGCGGAGTGATACTTATGGGTGGGTTAGCCCACTACTGAGTTTATAGCTAAATGTGATTTGGGAGGTGAAGCCTGGTGGGAGAAGGCGGGTCACTGAGGTCGTGGCCGAGAAGGGTCTATCTCCTTTCTTTTCCCTGGATCTCTCTCTGTGTCTGGCTGCCATGCCGTGAGCTGTTTCTCCACTGCCATGCCCCTCTGCCACGGAACCAGCCAACTATAGGATGAAGCTTCTACAAACCGTGGGCCAAAATAGACCACTCCTCATTAGAGTTGTGGGTGTCTGGTATGGTATCTCAAAGACAAGAAAGTAACTAAGAAAAATGTCAAAAATCCTTTAAAGACCTTGTGTTGTAAATGACATTTATGTAGCTGAAAATGCAAACATGCCCAGGAAACACGGCACTTTTATAAAAAGATGGTTTCTCGGAGATAAAAATAGAAAGCTCTAGGTTAGAGTAAGATTTACTTTTGTTATGAAGCTTTAGGTAAATGGAATTAGGAGAGAGATGCACACTGGATTCATGAGATCAGGGCTGAGGGCATAAAGCAGGAGGTTAGGATCCACACGGGACAAGCCTCATACTCACTTGCACCTGAGTTCTCAATAAAATTCAGTAAGTCAGTAAAGAGCCAAATTGGAAAGTGTTTTTTGACTTATTCAAGCAAAACAGGCTTGAAGGTTAGATCTAACCTTATTTTTTCCTTGCTATTAACTGTTCCTATTTCATATTAAAGATCTTTTGATAACAGGGATTTGCCCATATTCAATAATTTGTTAAAAGAACCTCATCCTAAAACCATATTTCTTTTTTTTTTTTTTTTTTTTTTTTTTTGTGGGTACCAGGGGGTCGACCTCAGGACCTCGCGCGCCAGCAGGCGCCCGTGCCACTGAGAGATATCACCGGCCCCTTTTTCGTATGTGGGTTCCGGGAGTTGAACTCAGGCCCTCGCGCTTGCCGGGCAGGCGCTTAAACCGCTGAGCCATCTCACCTAAAACCATATTTCAATTTAGGTATTTAATAAAATAAAGGTGGCCATAAATACCTTGGTGTTTTTGTCCCTCTCTCAATATAATAGACCTTTTTATATTTTCTAATCCCTCATGCACTGAATTTAACAATATTTATTTGCAAGTGAAGAATACATTGTTTCAAGTAACCTCAATTAAAATGCAAGTATCATTCCCTAATGTATTAAAGCAGACAATTTAGTGGTAGAAAGGATTATTTCTGTGTCCCATTTCCTATTTTTACTACCTGTGAGACCTTGAGTAACTTACGATTTCTAAGCCTCATTTTTATACACATTAAATAGTGACTGCATGAATTTTAATGACTAGTAAATGAAATGATGTATTCTAGTACATAGTAAATGCTTAGGAAATGTTACTGAAGAAAAATGATCCTGTGAAGGATAAAGCAGTAATTTTCTTGCCTTTCAATAATAGGACAAAATTGTTATGTTTGAGAGTCAAAGGGTAAATTTAGACAACAAATTTTACTATACATGGGCCTAGTATGTACATGAATATATGCAGCACAGATTAGCAGTGAATATTCTGTTTCTATTAGATTTATAATCTCGTTTTAAGTAAGACAATAACTTTGCTTTAAAAAACTGTGCTTTCTTCATGCTATTATATTTTTCTAATACATAGTACTAATTGGAAAGAGTCTAAAAATCTGTGCTTCTGGAAGCAGATGAAGTTAATGACCAGGGCTCTTGAGAATATACAATAGAAAAACAGACAATGTTTGGATCCGCAAACTGGCATTGTGGGAGCCAAGGTTTGCCACATATGACATATATCATGTCAGAAGTTAGTTCCGGGCCCTGATTTGCATCAAGTATGTTGATACTATTTCTTAGGTTTAGCAAGTGACTAGACTACAAGCAATTATTGGTGCAAAATGTAAATTGTGTTCATGAGGTTAAAAACCTAATATTTGTATCAACCAAAATTAAATTGTTATTAGCTTAAAATAGTGTATTAAAATTATAATGTAAGTCCAATGGAAACTACAAAAATTTAAAACTTCAAACTCTAAAGTCAGTAAGAGAGAAAGAAAGAAACAAAAATTTCTACGAAACCACCAGAAAACAACTAGTACAGTTGTAGAAGTAAGTCCTTTCTTTCAGTAATAAGCTTAAGTCAAATGGACTAAATTCTCTAATTAGAAGATGTGGAGTGGTTGAATGGAGAAAAAGATGTGGCTGTATTTTCTCTAGAGGAGACTCACTTCACCTATAAAGACACATATGGACCTACAAAGAAGAGGTGGAAAAAGATATGCCATGGAAATGGAAACCAGAACAGGAGTAGCTAGTGAGATTTAGTTTAAAAAAAGAATTTAAGTCAACAATTATCATAAATTTATAACTCTTTGAACACTTGTTTACTCTGTGGCATGAAATCATTCAGGCTTGTCTAGTTCTTTTGCCAGTGTATCTCTGTAATCAGCTATGTGTCCAAGAATCATTTGCTATCCTTTCAGATGCTTTGCTTAAATTCAGGATTGGAGAACAGTGTCATCAGTAGTTTATAACTGTAACAAAGTGTGTGTTGTTTTGTAAATATCCATATGAAAGAACTTTCAGTACTCCATACCCTTCCTGTTGATGAAGAAGTCAACTTCACTTTTAGATCTAATCTTCTCTTTGCCAGTATTGTTATGTAGGCTTTGGGAATAGATTTCCTTTCTTATAGAATGCTTGGGGTGTGCCATTGAATAAAAGAAACCAACATTATCTTCAAGAAAAGTTGTGTTTGTAGGTAGAATAAGAAAGGAGTTGGCCTATACATTTTTCCATTTCAAGGCTTTTTTTTTTTAACCTGACTCCAGTTTCTGCTTTTCAAAGTGGCCTGTGAAAGTCTAATAAGCAGTTTGTGGCATTCTTAAGGAATTCAAGCCTTTCCGTGTTCCACTGTTGAAACATCGAACCGATTCTCACTTGATGTCAGAAGTGCTACCTCTGTTAATATGTTGACAACTGTTCCAAAGCATATCTCTTTGAAGAACATTTTTGAATTGAAGAAACAAACCAGAATAGAAATATAAACAAAATAAAAATAGAACATTAGCCTTTTTTTATTTTTTCACCTTTTGTCTAGTGGCAATATGACAGCAGGCATTAAGTTTGTTTCTTGTAAGCAATCTTCACTAAAACTTTTTCTTCATAATATTTATTCCTTAGAACAGTTTTCAGTTTAAACTAAAACTGAACAGTGAGCACATAGAATTTCCATGTACTTTTTCCAAGCTCCCAGGCCCTCTTCCTTTAATAATTTTTTTTTATTATTGACATCTCATATTGGTGTAGTATGCTAGTTACAAGTGATGAACAAATATTCATACATTATAATTAAGTGCAGTCTGTTATTTACATTATGGTTAACACATTGGGTTTTACAGTTTAATACCTTTTCATGAATGCATAATGTCATATACCCACCACTACAATAGAATACAAAATAGTTTCACTTCCTAAAAATGTCCTGAGTTTCACCTTCTCTTCCCTCCTCAAGTCCTGGAAACTATCATTTTAAAAATATTCTTTTTGTTGTGCCTTTTCCAGTATATCATGTAGTTATTATCATATCTTCCTTAGCATTCTTAGACTGTCTTTATTTTATTTTATTTTTTTGTGGGTACCGGGGGGTCGACCTCAGGACCTCACGCGCCAGCAGGCGCCCGTGCCGCTGAACGATATCACCGGCCCCTTTTTCGTATGCGGGTTCCAGGAGTCGAACTCGGGCCCTTGCGCTTGCCGGGCAGGTGCTTAAGCCGCTGAGCCATCTCACCGGCCCCTGTCTTTATGTTTTAACATTCTTCCATATTTTCCATAGCTTGAGGACTCAGTTACTTATGTTACAGAACACTATTCTATCTACCATAGTTTATCCACTAGTCTACTAAAAGAAATCTTGATTGCTTCCAAGATTTTGCAATATTGAATAAAACTGATATAAAATTGTGAGCAGATTTGGTGTGGATATAAGTTTTTAACTCATTTGAAAAATATCTGGGAATGTGAGTAGAGGATTATATACTAAAAGTAGACATACTTTTGAGAAAAAAAATCCAGCTACTTTCCAAAGTAGTTATGCTATTTCGCATCCCTACCAGTAATGAATAAGAGTTCCTGTTGGTATACATCTTGCCAAAATTTGTTGTTGCCAGTGATTTGGATTTTAGCCATTCTAACAGGTGTATGGTGCCATCTCATTGTTTCTACTTGCACTTACTTAATTACATATGATGTTAAACATTTTTTCATGTGTTTGTTTATCATTCATATATCCTCTCTGTGGAGGTGACTGTTCAGATTTTCTGCCTACTTTTAAATTTCTTTTGTTTTTTATTTTTGAGTTTTAAGAATCCTTGCACATTTTGGATCTAAGTCTTTTATCCAATACATGTTTTGTAGTTACTTTCTTCCAGTCAATGACTTGGTCTCTCATTTCCTTAACAATGTTCTTCTCAGAGCAAAAGCTTTCATTTTTTCGTGAAATAAAGCTTATCAATTTTTTTGGCTTTCATAGATTGTACTTTTGCTATTGTATCTAAAGATGGTGCCAAACCCAAATGACCTAGATTTTGTCCTATGTTGTTTTCCAGAGGTCTTTCATATTTTCTAAAATAGACAACAATGTTTTCTGCAAATGGAATCAGTTTTGTTCCCTCCTTTCCATAACGAATGTTTACTGTTTCCTTTTCTTGTCTTATTGCATCTAGAATTTCTGGGATGATAGTCAAGAGATGTGAGAGGTGTATCCTTGCTTTGTTCCTGATCTTAGGAGGAAATGGGGTTTCTTTATTGTTGTTTTGATATTCTTGAAGAAATTGAAAAAGTTCTCTATTTCTTCTAGAGGTTGCAGAGGAGGGTGTTTTCCCCTGTTTTTTGCAGCTTTTAGAGTCTTCGTGAATTTCTTTGCTTATGTCCTCTTTCTTACATCGTCAAGTACATTGCCACAACCTCAGCTTCCTTTGGTACATCTCCTTATGACCCCGAGTTTGCCTGCTTCTTAATAAGATCCTTGTGATCACAATAGGCCCCCACAATTAAAGCAAGGAGATCTCCCCACATTCAGATCCATAATTTAATCACATCTGCAAATCTCACTTTTCCATGTCATGGAGTGTAACTACATCTTCTGGAGATTAGGACCTATCCTTTTTTGAGAGGGATTTATTTTGTCTACCATGTTAATATTCCTTGCTTCCAACTTTGCTTTTTAAATCTTTCACATTATTCAACTGCCACAGTTTTTTTTTCTGAAATTATGTAAAGGGATTTGTTTTTGCTTTCCTTTGAGAGTGTGAACCTTTGTTTTGCTTTTTTAATTTATATATTCTTGAATTCACTAAAAATTCTCTTAATTCTTTATTATCATCAGTCTTCTTTCAATCATTTTTCCTCTTTGTCATTGTAATAATATCTTGCAAATACTTATTCATCCAACAAATAGTAATTGTGCCATTATTGTCTGTCAAGTCCTGTGTTAAGTACTAGGGATAACATAAGCAGAAAATTTTCTTGTCTTAACAGAGCTCAAAATAATATTTAGTTATAATATGGGATAAGCTGAATGAACAAATGATTATATTAAATTAAGTAGCAGTCATAAGCTGGGAGGATGGGGTTGGAAGTGGTGATAGTGGTGCTGGTGGTAGAGGTTGAGGGCAGCTTAGACATTCAGAGGGATTTTACAGTGATGCCTGAAGCCTGGCAGATACTGCAATCAGAGTGAACAGTACATACAGAAGAGTTAGGGAAAATATTGAAGGAACTGAAGTAGGGCGAGAGTGATTGAATATGGAGGAAGAAGGAGAATGGCATGGAGGTGGGGCTTCAAGGTTTGTCAGAGCTAGAGCTTAAGTGCTTTTGAGCCACCTTGCTAGTTTTCATTAGCAACTGTGCATTTTATACAGTATATTGCCATAATTATTTGGAAATTTTAAAGAGATCATTATGATAACTCTATTTTTCTCCTAAAATATTGGAGATTTCCTTATAGCCTTGATATATCTGACAATAAATTTGTACTACTTCCATATGCTCCTACTGGTTAAGAATATTTTGTCAAAATTTCTTTCCATATACTTTACTTTTTTTGGAAAATAAAACATATATATTACATATACTTTTTTCAATTTTTGGGAACTCTTAAGTCAGGAATATGGATTCCTGACTCATTCACGAATGAACACTCATTCACGCTTCTCTCCATATGATTCAATCCACACTCCACGATACACAGTTCCTTAATCTCTCCTCGCTGTCTCTCTCCTCCTCTCTCTCTCTCTCTCTCTCTCACACACACACACACACACAGAATTACCATTCTACACTATAATTTTAACTAGGATTTTGCTGAATACTTTCCTATCTAGAATCTATTTTCTTTATTTTTAAAGTACAGAGCAAAATGCTTTTAAATTTTTAAATGTTTTCTCAATTGTTTTTATTAGTATGTGTTTGCCATACATGTGATTATTCTCCGTGGTGAGTTGGACATGTATGTTCCACAGCTCAGTTCTTTTTCTGGCCCATTCCCTGCTCCATCTCTTTTATAGCATTACACTTCACTGTGGCTTCTCTTTATTGTTATTCAACCTCACTGAACTATTTAGTATTTTTCTAGCTTGTCATGAACTTTAGTGCTCATGAGATTTCAACTGCATTATATTTTCAGCTTCCACTGCAGGTAAACATGCAGTTTAAATTCACAATGATATAAACTCTTCATCCCATTGTCTGTAGCTCAGCAATATGTAGGAAGCATCTATTTTACAGTCTTACCTGTTTTCACTGCAGAACCAGTGAATTCTTATCTTACAGACACTGCGTGTATGGTCACAGACTGTATTTCCTTTTTAGGCTTCAACATTGTGAAGCTTACACTTTTATTTTAGATGCATTTCTAGGCACGCTATTGGTCTACTAAGGGACATATTATGTGAGTTACTCTTACCAAAAAGAATCATGATTTTTTTACTCATTTTTTCATTTTTCTAAGGTTACATTACCTGTTCTTTTAATCACCTTGTATCTGATGTGTTCTGCTAACATTTTTGTTTGAAGAGCATAATGCACATGTACATGAAACGGCTGTCTGAGTAATAAATTGGAATTAATCCTTGTGACAAAAAGTTGCAACATTGTCAGCCTACAGGCAACTCTATGCATAGCCCTTCTTACTGACGACTGCTCTTTTCCCTTTAGAAGTAACCAGTGTTATTTACTAATATTCTGATTTTATTGTGTTCATTGCATTGCTTTTAATATATTCTTATTTACATAATTTGAATCTCTCAGTATGTATTCTTTTATGTCCCATCTGGGATTACTTTTCTTCAGTGCCAATCACAATCTTGAAAAACACAATCCGTAATGCCACACTATCAAATGTTGAAATCAAGTAAGATCAAAATCCTTAAAGTTAAAAAGCACAATCTTGATAGATGAAAATTCTGAACGTGGAAATTTTGAAAACCAAAGTCTTAAAAATAATCTCGTTAAGGGAGTGAAACTCTGTAAGAGATGTGCAAAACTGAATTCTGGGGTGGGGATTCATGGGTTTTGAGTTCTGTGTAAGCTATTTGCATCTTAGGTGGAGCAAATGCTGAGAAACCTATAAAGCATTATTTTGGCTGTGTTTGTGAGGGTGTTTGCTAAGTACAAGCTAAGCCATGTTGCACTACTTGAAGAGTCTCCCGTTTGCAAGTGGTCTGTCATGGGACTTCTCCATAATTAATATCCCAATAACCAATTCCATTAATAAATCTTATCTCTTCTATTTACATATCCTATTGGTTCATCCTCTTATGCAACATATGACTGCACATGATTGGTTATTAACTAGGAGACACCATGTCATCCCCACTGGTCCGCATTAGAGTCCCTCTTCTCTTCAGGTTTTCAGCCATCTCTTTCGGATGGCTAAGTGTCCCCTGAGTGGAAGTGATCTCATCAGACAGACTCCCTTTTCTGGAATTTCAACTTGTTTTGGAATTTAGACTTAGCTACTTACTATCTTGTTAGTTCTTTAAATTCTTAGAGAGATGCATTTATTTTTCAGTTTTTAAAAGTTGTTATCAGGAGAGACATTGGTTTAAATTACTTGAACTGCCAAATTGAATCTACTTTCTTGTTATGTTTCTTGAGACTGCCATTAGCAATCTCAAAAGCATTGTGTTTTTAAAATTTAATTTAAAGAGAAAAAAAAAACAAAATTTCAAAACAAGATAATGGGAGGGTAACAATGGTTAATATATTGCGTATTGTTATCTTTAAATTAGTTACTCAGAGCACAAGATATCGGTATTTAATTGTCCAAACAATATTAGCACAAACCTTTTCAAACATTGTTGAATGATTTAAGACATATGTTTACTCCTCCATCTAACAAATATTTCTTACCATCAACTGTGTACTAGTCACTCTGGTAAGCACCTGAGGGAGAGAAGAAAATTAATAAAGGCAGTAGAGTTTATGATTTAAAGACAGGACCTACTCTGTTTTACTTTTTAGGATTAAGGTCTGGTGAGCCATGAAGTGAAGCTCACAGACTTTTGAAGGAAGTAGAAATTTGTCAAAGGTTATGGTCTAAAATTCTACTATGATCATTAAGTTAACATTTGTAAAGACCAAAAGGCTTCCTTTGCCAAAAATAAAATTGTAGCCTTTTGTGGAATTGTAGCATACTCCAGAAGCATGGCAAGAGGTAACATATATTACTGGTTAAGAAAAGGACTCTGGAACTAAATAGACTGTGTTTAAATCTTGCTTTTAATATCCAAAGGGGGGATAATATTAGACAGATGGCTTAAATTCTATAAACATCAATGCCCTTGTCAATGAAATAAAATTGATAATAAATCCATCTATTTCACAGGGTATTATTAATATTTATAAAAATAGCACTTAATAATGTTATATAAATAATAAGTGTTATATAAAATAAATAATTTATAAATATATAAATTTTATACAAATATATTTTATATAAATATTTCAAATACACAGTAAATGTTACATAAAATATATTAAAGAGCATATTTGTTAAAATTTTAAAAATGTCTTTTTATTATTATTATTTTTTTTTGTGTGTGTGGGTACTGGGGGGTTGACCTCAGGACCTCGTGCGCCAACAGGCACCCGTGCCGCTGAGCGATATCACTGGCCCCTTTTTCGTATGTGGGTTCCAGGAGTTGAACTCGGGCCCTTGCGCTTGCAAGGCAGGCGCTTATGCCGCTGAGCCATCTCACCGGCCCAATGTCTTGATAGCGTATTATGTATCAACTCAGCTGAGACATGGTGCCCAGATATTTGCTCAAAACTTATTCTGATATTACCAATAAGGAATGGATGGTTTACCTTGAAATCAGTGGAGTTTGGTTAAAGAAAATTGCCCTCCTTAATGGGAACAGATCAAATCCAATCAGTTGCAGCCTAACTAGAATAAAAGACAAACCTTACAGCAAGAAGGGGAGGGATTACTGCCGCTGACTGCCTTTGGACTTTAATTGCAATGTTGGTTCTTTTTGGGAACCAACTAGCCTGGTATCCTCACTCACCCACTTTACACTTGCCAATCTCAACAATTATTTGACAACTTTCCTTAAAAAATAAGTCTCTCTCTATATACTGTATCTATGTGCACATCAGTAATATGTATGCATTACAAAAGTAGTAGAATATATGTTCTAGTAGAATATGCATGTAGTTTATTATCTCTGTGTCTCTGATGAATACTTACCATTTCTTCTGCATAATTTTTTTCATTACTTTCCTAATAAAGGTGATTTAGTAGATATGAAATTCAGCATTATGAAAGACAGTGCAACACTTTAATTTCAATAGTTTCGACGGTGGCCTAAAGTTATTGTGGTGGAGCTCACCTCATATTTTTTCTGTTGATAAAAACTGTGAAAAACTTTTAGAGTGGTTCCGCGATCCCTGACTCATGGTGTTAATGTGAAACACGACTTACTTCTAACCGAGCAAATACAGAAAATGGGGCAGACTGCGCGTGTTTATGTGTATAGGACTGCATTCCTTGGATCGGGGCATTTATTTCATTTGAAATAGTTCTAGTAATCTGTATTTTTCTGTGTCCTTATCCACGAAGCCTTCAATCCACAACTCTTTCCTTGGCCTCTTCTCTGGTGTACCCCTTCCCCAACTATCTCTCAAAAACAAAAGAAGGAGAGAATTTGGAGGAAAAGGAAGACAGTGGTGGCTAGACGCCACTTTTTCTGTAAATCTCTTATCACACCTCTTGTTCTTTTGTGTTGACCTTATCAGTTTACTGATTTCACGAAGTAGGTTTTAGTATTGTAGAGTCAGAAAATGTACGTTAGTCATGTTAGTATCTGTAATTATCAGGAGCATACATGTTTAATTTAATACATGTAAATTAAATGAAAATATTTAATTCATTTGAAAATGTCACACGAAGAGCATTTGCTTATTCTTAATGCAGGGAACTAAAAAAGTCACACACAGAAATTGAATTTTATCAAAAAGTGTTTGGACATTTGCTCTTCTTTTTATTGCCATGGTAACAATGTACTTTTCAGTGTGTCCTTACACTATTCATCAGTTTTCTGCTTTGCTGTCTTTAAAAATAGTAAGAATGCACACTGTTAATCTAGAAAAGTAAAGAAAATCAATGAGGACAGCACTGAATATAATATAAAATAAAATTTATAATCATTTATAGTGGATGTTACCATGTGCTTAAATTGTAAAATATATGTAATACAATGTACTAGATTTAACACAAAAATATACATTAACTTTCTCACAAATAATGACTACTCAACTGAAGGAGTTTGAGGTTTGTGACTATTTCAAGAGGAAACCATGGTAACCTCAGCACTGGACTTCTTCCCTGACAATTTCACACACCTCTGGCTATCAAGATCTTAAATCCTGCTTTCCATCACGCCAGACCACTCCACAAAACGACGCTACTTAATGATAATAGGTTTGTTCGATCTAATTTGCATTTGTCTAATTTGAAAGACTGACAAAAAACATGCAAACTAATAGTATGATACTAATGAATTAAGCATAATCTACATACAAGTTATCGTCTTTTCCCACAGAGCAAATATTGTTTTATTTTGGTGAAGGTGAAAAGAAAAGAGTGCATAGTTATGATACAGTTGTTATTATTACAACAAAGAAAATATTTTAATAATTTTTGTCTCAGATTTATTACTGAGCAAGGTCTGGGAGAAAAAAATATCAGTATATGCTAGAAAGCCCAAAGATTATGGAGCTAGAGAAAGAATGTTTTTGACATCCTCAAGTTTCATATATAAAGTATGGATGATGAGGATGATCCCAACCTTGTAGGATTAGTTACTGTAAGGATTAGGGGGAAATATTTATATAGTGGTTAGCACTATTATCTCTTCTGGATCTGAGATTAAGGATAAAAGATATAGAGTTGTTTGAAAATAAATCATAATGGTCAATAGTCCTGTGGTTCCAATTTTAGGTCAGCTTTAATCTACGTGATGTGATTTAAAAGCTGCTAAAAATGCTTATCCATCCCTCAATTTTTTTTCTGTAGCAGCAGCAATAATAATATGAACTTTTCATATTACTTAATGCCTTAGTTTCAAGAACTTGTAAGGCTTAATAAATTGATAATTTCTTAGCTTTGTGCCATGTCTTGAAATTTATACAGCTTCCTTTTCTTGCATTACTTTAATTGACTTTTACTCACAACTGTGATTTACGCATCTTAAAGAGAACTATTTCAAGGTTGTAAGACCGGTCCATGTCAGATCTGAGATGTGAACTTAAAGCTTCTAACTACAGAGACCACAAAAAGTGGTCTTCCCAGGGCTACGTGGCCAATGGAAAAGTGATACCTGGAAAGGTTTCCTCTCATAAAGAAGTTAAGTTGCTATCATTACAGACACATCCCAACACAAAGAGCTACAGGAGAGGCTATGATGGCAAACTACATCAAAATGTCCACATTGCAAAGACAAGTCTAAGAGGAAGTATTAATAGGAGTGTTACTGAGAGGCACTGTGCTATCATCAGATTCCCCAGAGCTGGGAAACTTCTAATGGAGACAAAGTATCACCATTCTAAGTAAGGGACACTTGAAGATTCGTGGTGATCTGCCTGTATTCCAATCTCATCTTTTTCTGACTTGTATTTGATTTTTTTATTTTTATTTTGTTTTAAGACTAGAAATATTTATTGGAGAGTAGGAATGGAGAATGGGGAATAGGAATAGTTCCTGAGAGACAGGAGGGGTCCTGAATGGGTTGCCCTAACTTGTACTTTATCATCTAATCATGAAGTCTATCATTCATTCAGTCTTCAGTTTCTATGTGTCAGGCCCTGCTCTAGGTACTAGAAATGCATCAGTACACAAAACCCATAGGAATTCCTGCCTTCCATGACAATAAATTATAGTAGGAAATATTAAAATGCTCACGGACTTCTCCAAGTCTGTATTATTTTTCATAGATGATGACTCCATCTACAATGGTCTACTCTTCCTCCTTACTTATTAGCCTTACTATGATATTTAATTTCTTCATTTTTCAGAAGTTCATTCTAAAACTTGTAGTCTGGAGTTTCCATATCTTATGTGGCTATGCATGCCCTCCAACATTACACTTCTTCACTTTGTCCTTTATTTATTTATTTATGTATTTATTTATTTATTCATTTTTATTTAAAAGCAGGGAATGGATCTTTTTATGTGTATCCATGATAAATGCACTACTTTATATATCTGCATAATAGTTTTGTTAAATAAAATATTAAATTTCCTTTGTAAATACACAGAGGAGCCAGCCTTGCTTTATTCAATGTACTGTATTTACCTGGTTTTGTTGATTGCATTTTGGAAAATGTTTAAATTTTCCAGCTTGTTGGTCTTCATTGATCCAATGCTTAGATAGTTGCCAAACTTCTCCATCAACTTGGAACCACGTAGACTTATTTTTCTCTGCCCATGAAGATCTTTGAAATAGGTGAACATATAATTATATTAATAGAAATACAAGAAAGTATTATATTTACAATTAACTAGCACTAATTGTTTTATATATAACTTTAAATTCCTTGTATAGGAAAAGTAAGAAAGTTGTCAATGAAATAAGTGTACATATGAACATCCAAATGTGTGCATATAAACACACGAACACATAAGTAGTGATTGACATTCTTACTACAGTTCTCAGATCTAAGTAGCACATTTTCTGAAATATAATTTTTTTATTTTTTCTTTTTTTTTGTGGGTACCAGGGGGTCGACCTCAGGACCTCGTGCGCCAACAGGCACCCGTGCCACTGAGCGATATCACTGGCCCCTTTTTCATATGTGGGTTCCGGGAGTCGAACTCGGGCCCTCGCGCTTGCAAGGCAGGTGCTTGTGCTGCTGAGCCATCTCACTGGCCCCCCTGAAATATAATTTTAAAAAATGAAAATTGCAAAACCATTAGGGAGAAAAATTAATTACCTATGGAGCAGGAGTAAATCTGATGTATCTAGCAAAATTTGGGATAGCAACTTGAATAATGATCCGAAAGACTGACAGGGTGATGGACAAACTTCTGTGAACCCACGGGGACCACGGAAGATTTCTTCGCTCTCTGTTCAGAGCAACTGGCATGGTTTCTTTTAATCTGTGGCTGAAGTGTGTTAGGATGTATGATGAATTATCTTGGATTTTTCTTCCTTTTCTTGCTGCAGTTTCATAAAAATAGAAAAAAATATGCTGTTAGACATAGGCTATAAACAACTACACTAATTTCATAATTATCCTTTTGAGATTTGTTTACTTATTATCTATTCTTACCAGGACAGTGAGCTTTATTTTATTATGCTAGTAAGCCACTTAAATATGTGCTCACAGCATCTGTTAGTGTGTCTTCACTGTTCTCTGCATAATTCTTGCTTTACCATCAAATGGTCCTTTCCTCTCACAAACCACTTCAGTTCTTCACAATCGCTTGTGTGATGGGTAGGTGACATACATGGACTGACCTCATTTTTCTGTGACTTAACAGTTGGGGGACCATGGCTAAGTTACTTACCTGTCTGCGTGCTCTCTCACTTCTGAAATGTCCTTCCCGGTACTGTTATGAAGACTGAGTGAAGCTGTATGCAGATCAGCTGGGGCGCAGTGAGCCCCGCTAAATGCAGGTCCTCCCAGTTCACACTGCAGCTCTTGGTGTGACTTTCTTCTTACCCTTATTTATTTATTTTTATTGTAACAAAAACCAGAGTGAAAAACAAAGCATACCTTTGAACCTTAATGTTACACATGAAGAAACACATTTGCTAGCCCAATTCATTTAGCTAGAAAGCCTAGAGATAATCGTAAATAATCCAGCTTCTACAATTTTTATGTTAATAGAAGAGACTAGGTAAAAAGGAAATAATATCGGTTCTTATTACATGTGAGCCTCTGTGCCAGACACTTAATGTCCATTATTTTATACTATGTCTAGCATAATCCTAAACATGGATGCTTATTTCTTAAAGATCTGATTTAGGCATGGAGGTTAAGTAATTTACTAATGCTCACCAGAGCCAGTAAGTGGTGAAATATAGATTAAAATCCAGACAATAGTGACCTTAAAATCTATGATCTTTCTCCTAGCCATGCTGCCTTCCACGTGTGAAGGAATCTTTCTTGGAATAATTCAGGCCAGCTCTCTCCTTTTAGATTATGTTTGGTATGAGGAAATCAAGTAACTTACTCAAGGCAAAGCCATAACTTATCTGTGCAAACTTTTAGTCTCCTATATGTTCATGAGTTTTTTCTTTAACCTTTGATTTCTTTCTTTCTTATAATCAAATTTATAGATTTCGACACCTTTTCTTAGTCTGGTAAATCCTCCACTATTTCTGGATCTACACATCCTTAGATCAAACTTTCCATCAGGAAGAGTCCACCCAGTCCTGGCCCTCAGCTGACCGCCAGTGTGATTTTGCCAACATGCAGCTTAATGTTTTCAACTCCTTCTTATATCAGCTTATTTTGTGCAGGACACTAGTGAAGGATTTTGAAGTTTTCTGCTAAGTATTAAGTGACAAAAGCAATTGTAGCTGCATACGTCTAATAACGGTCTTAACAGACCCATTTAAAACTGATCCAAGGGCCGGTGAGATGGCTCAGCGGCTTAAGCGCCTGCCTGGCAAGCGCTAGGGCCCGAGTTCAACTCCTGGAACCCACATACAAAAAAGGGGCCGGTGATATCGCTCAGCAGCACGGGCGCCTGCTGGCGCGTGAGGTCCTGAGGTCGAGGCCCCGGTACCCACAAAAAACAAAACAAAACAAAACAAAAAAAACTGATCCAGGGCCGGTGAGATGGCTCAGCGGCATAAGCGCCTGCCTTGTAAGCGCGAGGGCCCGAGTTCGACTCCCGGATCCCACATATGAAAAAGGGGCCGGTGATATCGCTCAGCGGCATGGGTGCCTGTTGGCGCGCGAGGTCCTGAGGTCGACCCCCGGTACCCACAAAAAAAAAAAAAAAAACTGATCCAAGTAAAATTATACAAAGGAGTGTTATTAATATGTTTATTCAATGCTTTTATCAGAGTGTATTGGTCAGAAAGTCTAAACTTTTTAGTTACCTTTCCTTTTTTTCTTTGATATATATTTTTTTTAATTAAAAAATTCTATGTTTTGAGATCCTCTATTCTTTGGACTGATTGCCTTAGAAATCCTCTAGGTTCTCAAAATAATAGCCAGGGAGTTTTTAAATATGGTTCTGATATGTGAAATATAGTTGTCATAATAGCTGAATTTTAAAACAGATCACATTGTTTTAACATCATAATAGAAATGAAAATTCTTAATTCTGTCAGTCTAAAAGAGGTGCTAACAAGTTCATGTTCCATAGCAGGTTCAAATGGATAAAACCAAACCTACCTACAAGCTTTTATCTTAGGAGATGTAAGCATACTCCAGGCCCTCTCTCTTTTGTGGTATCTTCCGGAAACATTCTTGGTCAGGAGCGTAAAGCGAGCTTCGGTTAGGGACTGCTTGCTGTTGAGTTAAGCCCTCAAGAACACTGCTGACTTTTTATATGCACCAACCCAAGGCTCCCTTCACCACTCTTGCTGGAAAGGCATCTCTCGCAACAGCCTTACTGCCTTCTACTATTCAGTTTCAAGGTGTGTAATTGATCCTCACACAAATTCCAGGAGATAAAGTAAGAGATCTTACTCAACCTCACATTTAGGATTAACGACGAAATAGAAAACAAAATGCTCAGAACTCAGTAAATGCTGCCCTTCTTTCTGCCTTCTATAAAATTTAGTGCAGTGAACATTTAAGTAGCATGAATAGTAATGCTCCACCAAACATGGCAGAGAATAGAACTAGCTATTGTTCTGTAGAATGGATTCTGTCACTGCATGTTTCCAATATATGCTGATTAAATCAACCTATGTGTAGTCATACCGTTGTAGTCATACACAGTTATGTAAAGATCTATATATGATTACATGTCAATATTATTTAAAGTGCTCATCTATAGTGTCTTCAACATATATATAAGCTTATTCTAAGAAATAATAAATTATGGAATAATTTGTGTAATCATTTTTATTTTCAGCTATTATCTGTTATTTATCTGTTATTCATTTATTTGAACAAGGTCTATTATATCCGAGTTTTTATTTATGCAACTACTTTCAAGTTTCAAATTAATTTCACAAACATTTTTCTATTTGGTCTATAATACATATTTAAGCAATAAAAGTATTAGCATTTATATTTTGTAAGAAAGAAGAAACTAAAGTTAATATACATGTCTAGAAAATCCATAAAAAATTGTATTCTTAATTATATGTGGTTATTCATTGTAACATTGAGTATGTATCAGAGAGTTGTATTTTGGATTTTTCCAGAATGTTCTTCCCTAAATGGACGTGCAATATCATTACTGTTGTTATGAGCAATGATTTATTTTTTTCTGTAGTATGGTGCTTTCCTTCAGTTTCTTTGCACTCTTAAAATAACACAAGATTCCTCTTGACTACGGTTGCAGTTACTGCGTGTTCTGTAGAGACCATGTCGGTAGTGAGGAAGTGAAAGCCACTGCTGTGTTTTATTTGGTTTCTTAGAGATAAGCACTCTAAGGTCAAGATAAATTTTTTATCCTCCCGTGCTTTTTATTAATTGCTTTAGATTATGATAATAGCTCAAGGCACAGAGCGCCTTCTAAGTTATTTTCTAATTAGTGTGTGTGTGTGTGTGTGTGTGTGTGTGTGCGCGTGCGTGTGTGTATACAAATATGTCTCAGAGGAATGAGACAAAAAATAGTAATGACTAATGAATTTAGAGACAAAAGTATGGGAGAAGAAACATGATACTTTGACAGCTAGAGCAGTACTAGAGTGTGCTTTCGGGCCATGCTGGAAGCTGTCCATTTGAATTTTAAAAAGTCCATGAAAGCCTTTTGCTCACAGCCTTAAACAAATCTGAAATGTAAGATTAATTTTATTTTCATAGAAAGCCTATTACTCATACAATTAATGATTATTATGTCGTCTCAAGTCTTACATGTCCTTTTAAGGACCCCTTTCATACATTTGTCTGCAAATATTTAGGTAATAAGATACAGTTTGTCTCAACTAATATATTTTCATGCCATTTTCATGCTACTGTTAACATTATTAAATTTATAATTTTGTTTTTATGCTTGTGTTACATTGAATCCCCAATTCTTCAAAATAGACCCATGATTAAAATGTGGTTTACTAATGCATAAAAAGTGGTGAAAAGAGTAGCATAAATAGTACAACCCAAAATAACGTCACAAACAAAACGTGAACTGGTCTCCAGTGGTGAATATGAAATGCAAATCTGTATGTGCTGAGACAAATAAATCTACAAGTTTCATGATTTCACGTATGCAGCAGGAAAGAAATTGCAAGGGAGAAGTACATTTATGAATATCTAAAAATTTGAATTATATTTGACTGAAAATTCACTTGCCACTATTCCCCAGTTCATTTTCAGTTATAAAGCCTTGCCAAACAGGGATGTAGAAGTCTGGCAGGACTTTTTCTTGAAGGATTAATCGGCATTCTCCCTCTGCTTCCTTATGAAGTCTCTGGCTTGTACAATGTGAATTTTTCCCTTCTCTGAACTACATGAGTAAAGGAGAAACATCCATTTCAAAATCATGTAGAAAAAGTCTAAGATCGTTCAAAAAGGGCAAAGATGGAAGAGAAGAAATGTTACGAGAAAGGAAAGAGATGACAAAGGAGAGAGAGAGGAGAGCCAGAAAGGAAGGGCTCAAAAACCTGTGATATTTCCGAGGAATCAGCAGAAAGTACTGTCACTTTTAGGAACCAAAAGTCTATGTGAGACTTGACCAAAGGCTGAGCATTTCGGAGTTTTTCTCCCTGCAAGGTCTACAGTCAGACAGACTTTCAGGGGATTTAAACACCCAGTTGCAATGGAACTGTTCTATAATGTGGAGATTCTGCTTTAATTTTCTCCACTCCCAAATGACTCGTTCTGTGTGACTGACTCATTGTCTTTTGGTGTGGGGTACAGAACTTGTGTGTTTTGATGGGGGGAATTTCAGTCATAGGAGGTTCTAATGGGGTGGAGGTTTTAGTGCTGGATCATTCATAGCTACATTCTGTGTGTCAAAAACAGTGGAAGAAACTATAGATGCAATTGTACTATTAATAACAAATATGCTCAAGAAGAAAGCAGAAGCCATTGTCAAAAGTCTTGTATATAAGAATATTTTAGGATGATGTACAACATTAATTGTGTATTAAAGGAAGAAGAATTAGTATGTCGGAGGTACCCGCATATGTTTTGCGTGACAGTTGAATGAAATCAATGATGTGCAAACTATGAAGAAACTCATAGCTTGTGCACAGTGCAGATATGAGAGAATCATACTGGATGACTTTTTATTCTTTTTATCAATAAGAAGCTCATGCTACAGATAAGAGATTTTTTATGGGGTTACCATTTGTTTTGTGCTGTGGCTCTGAATGGAGGGGCATGAGGAAGGGAAGGGATTGCTCTGTGAGCCTGTGTGAGTGTACTTCAATACTAATTTTCATCCTACTTTATTCACAGTGACTATTTTGTGGGCATCAATGCGTTGCTGACTTTAATGTATCAAGAAATAACTGTAGTAAAAAAAATTAGCTCAGTGCCATTATGGCAACTAAATCTGTTATTTAATGAAAAAGTGGACAGGGGGTCAAGAATTGACTTTGTCAGCTTGATGTCTGATCCCTGACCTGGGATAAAAAGCCTGTGTGATATTCACAAATTCTTGTTGATACTAATACACTCCGTCCACACACTGGTGTTGCTCCAAAGGAATATTTATGTATTTTAGATAATTTCCTCAGGAATAGATTAGCTATATATACATTTGTATCATAAAAAAAAAAAAAATATATATATATATATATATATATATATATATATATCTCCAAAGCTATATATATGTGTGTATATCTGCAATATATTAAACTTCTTTTGTGGGTATATTAAACTTCTTGAACCCATCTTTCAGCAATTAAATAATGAAATATTTAATGTTGATTACTAGATATCAGGATTTCTTTTTTTTTTTTTTGTGGGTACTGGGGGGTCGACCTCAGGACCTCGCGCGCCAGCAGGCGCCCATGCCGCTGAGCAATATCACCGGCCCCTTTTTCGTATGTGGGTTCCGGGAGTCGAACTCAGGCCCTCGTGCTTGCCGGGCAGGTGCTTAAGCCGCTGAGCCATCTCACCGGCCCATAGATATCAGGATTTCTTAAACTGTGAGCAAGTTCTTTACCTATGACATTAAAACAATTTCTTCACCGTTTATATTTACAAAGGAAACAATGTCATGTAAAAATCCCATTAAACACTATAAGAAAACATGCAAAAATGTTTCTGAAATGGATATGACATAGAGTGGCTTAAGAACCAGTTCACTCATTGCTCTTCAAAGATACAGGGCTCATACCATTTTACTCTTATCTTTAAAATTAATTTAGAAAGTGAAATTTAGAAAATTATTTTAAAAGTGGATACAGCCATTGACTAATTTCATTTAACAATTATTGAAGCTGGAAGTATTTTTCCTGTCCAGCCTTAATACTGCCATCCTAACTCTCACTTTCTGTCTTATGAAAGACTTCACACTTCATGGAGCGGACTAGCAGGGTGGGAGAGCAATTGAATAACAGGAACATTTTGTCCGCATTCAGCTCTGTCGCAGTAGGTATCAACATTACCTCTAGCGCCAAAAGCTGCTTTACAACAAAACCCCAGGGCTTTGAAATCCTAGGGAATGCTCTAGACCCAGGGCCTGCGGGGTTGGCCTGCATTAGTTCTGGTATGAAAGAAATATAAAAATTGACAAAAGTAACTTGACAAGCTACTGCATCTACATTAATTGACAACCTACTTCATATAGACATGTGATCAGTGGACTCGTTAAATGATTTGGCACAGTTTTTGTGTTCATTTTATGGAATGACACTTATGTACAATGAGACACACTATATCATGTAATATTTTATAGTCTGTGAAGTAAAATTTAAAAGGACATGAAGGCTGGTGAGATAGCTCAGTGGCATAAGCGCCTGCTGGCAAGCGTGAGGTCCTGAGTTCGACCCACAGTACCCACATCAAAAAAAAAAAGACATGAGTTAGAGAAATTATCATTTTTAATACTTATTTCTACATAACAATTTAATTAAGCCTGGTTTTTAATTTATAATTTAATAATATTAGATAAAAATAAGGAAGTGACATTCGTATTATTTATTTTCAGTCTTAGTTTTTGAATGATGAAAGATTCCTCCCTCAACAACTTTTTTAAGAGATTATTTTTTTTCTAAAACTTGCAGAATGGTAGAGAAAAAAATAATATGAGCTTAAGTAAATAGAAGCTTTATTCAAAGGATAATTGTAATAGGAGAACGGGGACAAAAGAATAACATTTATTAATGACAAAATGATGTAGGGTTTTACTACGATAGGTGGACTTCTGAGCACGAAATCTGCAAAAGTCTCAAAGGTCAGGCATAAGAGAACCTATTTGTCATCTATCTATCTATCTATCTTTTCTTTTTCTTTCCTTCTTTTTTTATCTATCATCTATCAATTATCTATCTACCTATCATCTGTCATCTATCTTTCCATTATCCATCTATCTATTATTACTATTATTATATCTATTACTACTATTAATCTATCTGTCATCTATCTATCTATGTATCTGTCTTGGGAAGAGAGAACAAGGCTGGAAAGAATCAGGTATGGCGAGTGGGATGAGCAGATGGCAGCATTACAGTTGACCCAGGGGAATTTCTTGCAGTCAGCTGCTATTTGGAAGGTTGCTCCACATTTTGATGATGGCTCAGGTTAAATTGGATAGAACCCCAGGATCCTGGGGACAGGGGAGAAACTTACCTAAAGTTTAATCCGTCATGGTAGCAGGAATTTTGTCCAGTGAGTATAATCAAGCATGGGACAAAGAATGAGAATATGAGATGTCGCATCTGCTAGCTTAAAGTGGGGTGGGGGGCTGCAGTCCTTGATTCTTATCTAAGTCAGAGAAGGGATATTCTTTTCACTAAGCCACTTTTCTAGAATACAAAATAATTAAGGGATTCCTATTGCCTTTGGTGTATTCCAGACATATTCCACAACAGGTTAATGATAGGAAGAACCATCTCAGAGAACAGAGCTCAGAAATTACCTTGCGAATGCTCAGATGTGACTAACATGACAGTTCTTTAAATGTATGCATGATTTTAGCATAAGTGAAAAGAAGGAAGAAATTTTCTTTTGGTTTCATTGCTGAAAACACACCTCAAGTTTAAAAATATAAAATATTATATAGTTTTAAAATGTGGGTTGGAACTTCAGGTTTTGGTAAGAGTATATTCTGAGGCACCAGCTGGGATATCAGAAAGCTCTTGAAGTTGTTATGCACACTGAAAGTGAGCCCGTCCCAGAATGCATCAATATATGCTTCCTTCAGGGAGAGGTTTGCTGTGGAAAAAATACATTTACTAACACAATAGCATTTATTAATCACAGAAAAGCTAAATCACTTAAGTTGAAATTATTATTGTGTGATAATATGGAAGCTTACCATAAGCAATTATTATTGAATGTAAGAATGAAAAGTTCCGGGGCAGAGATAGGGGAAGGGGAAATAAACAGAATTAAAATGATTCATGTACATGTACCAGCTACCCACAGTGAATGTAATCATTAGGTGTCACAAGCATGAACTTAAAGAAAAATAAAAGAAAATTGGGACATGCAACATAGAGATGGAGCAAGAGGAGAAAAGGGGAAGGGAAAAGGGAAAAGGAATAAAAATATATGTTAAGTACATGTATCTACTTGCCGAGATGAATGGAAGCATTATATACTGCAGACATATACTACTAAAAAATAATAGCAAAATGGTCTCCAAAACCCAAAGTATTTGAATTATTGAATAAACATTTAGGCCGGTGAGATAGCTCAGCAGCATAAGCGCCTGCCTGGGAAGCACGAGGTCCTGAGTTCGACTCCCGGTACCCACATACAAAAAAAGGGCCGGTGATATTGCTCAGCGGCATGGGTACCTGCTGGCATGCAAGGTCTTGAGTTTGACCCCCAGTACCCACAAAAAAAAAATTAGTATTTTTACAAAATAAAAATTGATTTGGTACTAGCTTTTCAAAAATATAAATCAGACATATGAATATATTCAGTACTTATAATGCTTTTAATTTTTGCTTTTGAAGAAGGAATAGGATACAGTTTTCAATGGCAGATAAAAAAATCAAAGAGCAAAAGCAAAAGTTAGAAGCCTGAAAGAACTATTTCTATAGGTTTTTAACATGTTTCTTAATTTAAGAATAATTACCAATTAAAGATAAATGTCAATATTACATATTTGACAACCTAAGAATTCTATAGAAACTTTTGTGTTTTCTAAAAGAATACAATCCCCATATCCTTGAATCTAATATTTACTTCTTTAATCATAAAATAATTTAAATATAATGATGATTTTATAAGATAAATTGTAGCAATTGCTTCTAGTCAGTGATTAAAGATGAAATTTGAAAACCCATATAAGTCACTTTATTCTACAGAAGTTAAAAAGGAGCATTCTGAAATTGTTTAAAAACACTGTCAATTTTCACTGTGTCCTTCACTCAGTTCACAAATCTTTCTGAGTCTGGCTTCCCACCCATGTTGTTAAAGAAAAACATAAACATCATTTAGCTATATTGGCCCATGCAGGTACTGCTTTCGTGTGTTTCATCGAGGCTTGATAAATTAATGAGGAAGGACCAATCTCATAAAATTCTTCAAATATTAATATGAGGGGTGATAAGTATATACAATGGGTGTTTCACTTAAAACAAAAACAAAAACAAAAACAAAAACAAAAACAAAGAACTAGTGCAAAAAGGCACGTTGTCATTGGTCTCCCTTGCTTTGACCACACCAATCTCATTATTCTGACCACTTTCTGAAGGAGTTGGGGAAGTCCTTTTTCCTGACTATCTTCAAGAAGTAAAAAACAAACAAACAGGGCCGGTGAGATGGCTCAGCGGCTTAAGCGCCTGCCCGGCAAGCGCGAGGGCCCAAGTTCGACTCCCGGAACCCACATACGAAAAAGGGGCCGGTGATATCGCTCAGAGGCACGGGCGCCTGTTGGCGCGCGAGGTCCTGAGGTCGACCCCCCGGTACCCACAAAACAAACAAACAAACAAAAATTAGAATGCATGCTCCTGCCAAGCGCCATCCAATAGAAATGCAGACTTATAAAATTTTACAGTGTAACTTCATCCACCTTTTTTACTGGATCTGGTATTGCACAACTTCTAGCCTTCCCCTAAGTCAAAATGACCCTGAAATGCAAACATTTTGAATGGATTCAAGACACTGAGGCAGCCACCACGGCACAACTAAGGACACTCATGAAAGAGGACTTTGGACACTGCTTCAGACAGTGGCCAGACTATGGGATAAGTGTGTTTGATGAGACAAAGAATATTTTGAGACATTAATCACAATGTGTATTTTACTGTGATAATTTTTTAAAAATTTAAGCATTCACTGTACTTTACAATCATACCATCAAATTGTTTGTGAAGGGATTTAACATAGCAAATCACCACTTCACTCATAACTTTTATTAGTGTATTGTTTGAAATAACAAAATGGAAGAGAGATTTTCTACCTCTTTTGAACTGTAAATGTAAATTGTAAATTTACATTTTAAATTGATATTTACAACTTTCTTTCTTATGGCTATGGAATTTGGCCTTTAATACATATATTTTAATTTTATATTGTCCATTAACTTACTATTATATCTTACAAATTCTCTAAGATACATCTTTAAAAATAAAAATATTAAATGTAGTCCTTCATAAATATATTTGAAAAGCATTGTTCTAGAGTATTCTCTGATATTCTGTCCTAATTCTGGACTCTTCCTTTTTAGCCATGATGCCCCTGCCTTCTATGAATTTAAAACCTGTATCTAATGCTGCAGCCTCGGCCAATTAATCTTCCCCTGACAACTAAAAGCATCTCCAGTTTAAACTTATTTCTGAAAACTTGCAGATGGTACATAATGTACCCATTTCTTTTGTCTCAGAGACGAGTATCAAATGGTAGTCACATGACTGCAAGTCTGAAAATGATGAGGGTTTTCTTAGAACACAGGTTTCATTACATACACCTAAAATGCGTAGTTTTGTGTTTTGAAAATATCTTAAGCCTTCCAAATGTCACATAGTTGTCAAAAACTATTGATCCTCTGTTAAGTGCAGGACATATCTTTTTCAATGCAGTGATAAAGAACATGTCAAAGTAAATGTTAAATATATTGCAGATAATTTTGATTATGCAAGATATTTAATTAGAAGTTATAATTATAAGACATTTAATTATGAAAGTACTTAGCAGTTATGCATTTAAATATGTAATAGAGAACCATAATATATTGAAGAATGCCCTTCAAAGATATATAAGTTCTAATCCCCCAAACCTATGAATGTTGCCTTATTTGGTAAAATGGATTTTTTTTTTAATGTGGGTACCGGGAGTCGAACTCAGGACCTCATGCTTGCCAGCAGGCGCTTGTCCTGCTGAGCGATATCACTGGCCCTTTTTTTCCTTTATGTGGGTACTGGGAGTGGAACTCAGGACCTCGCGCTTGCCAGGCAGGCGCTTATGCCGCTGTGTTATATCATCGGCCCAACAGTGATTATGAATCTTGACATATTGTGATTATCCTGAGTTACCCTAGTGGGTGTGATTTAATCAAAGGGATCTCACAAAAGGGAAATGCAATTATTAGCTTTGATGCAATGAGGGAACCAAAACTACACACTGGCGCACAGGATTCTGGGCACATGTGGACACATACATAGACACACATGTACAGAACATGCAAAGTGACCTATACACAGACCCATGGACACTCTGGCCAACTTGCACATGTGCACACTTGCACAGAGACACATGTGCCCACATGCTAGGCACATGTACACAGACACATGCGTATATTTGGGCTGCTTTCTCCCCCTCAGACCTTCCCCACGGGTGATGGGGCAGGCACCTGAGCTGTGGTTTGTGCCCCTCCTCTCCCACTCTGAATCTGATGGGTTTTTAATTTCTTTTATTGAGATAGTTTATGAGAGGTGGGCCCATGAGCCAGGGAATGCTGGTGGAATCTAGAAACTGGAAAAGGCAAATCAATACATCTTCCAACAGAAAACAGTTTTAGGGCACTTTGATTCTAGACGATGGAAGCTGATTTTGAACTTCTGACCTTTAGAATTTTGAGGCAATAAATTTGTGCTGTTTTCAGCTATTAATTGTGTGTGATAAATAGGAAACTAATCCAGGGACTTCCTGTTTGTAAGTGAGATGTCTTTCAGTAGGAATTAAATTTAAACTGAGGTATAAGAAAAAGGCAAAAACCAGCCAGGTGCAGAGGGTCAGAAATCTCCAGATGAAAGGGAGACAGCAAGATCGAGCATGGTGAGTTGGTTTCCTATTGCTTTTGTAACAAATTTCCACCCTCAGTGATTTAAAGCAACACAATTTTACTATGATACTGCTCTAGAGGGCAAAAGCCAAAACTTTGCCTCACTAGACTAAAATCAAAGTGTGATTACAGAGGCGTGTTTCTACTGGAGACTCCAGAGGAAATGCTTTTTCTACTTTTGCCACATTTCTTCTTGCCTCGTGGTATTTTTTACAACCACCAATCAAATCACCGCAATGTTTTCTTCTCTGACTTCCCTGTCTTCCTGTTTTACTCATAAAGCCACCATGTGATTTGATTATATCAAGCCACTCAGGATAATCCAGGATTACCTTCCAGTCTGAAGACCTTAATTTAATCACACTTCCGAAGTCCCTTTGGCCATGTAAGATAACACATAGTTGCGGGGATTAGGAAGTAGACATCTGGAAGGGGGTGGTACTCCTATCATACGCAGTGTAAGAAATGGAAATGGCTGCAATGTCTAGAGAACAGAGCATAAAGAAACTGCCAGCAAGAGACATTTTTTTTAAAGTAATTCATGAAGAGCATCAAAAGCCACATAAAAAAATTTGAAAGTCTATTCCATGTGAAGTTATCCAGTCTACCCAAGAATGCTGGGAGGTCATACTAGTACTTCAATTTTTTTTTTTTTTTTTAAGTAGAAAGATAATTTTTACTTCCAGGTGAGTAACTGACTAGACATAACTGAATAGAAGTTAAAAGGGTGAGAGAGATGGTGGAACCAAGATAGTAGAATAGGAATAGGAATGGAAAGAAGTGAACACAAAGTTTTCACAGGGAAATTGAGAAGAATTGGAATGATAGGTGAAGCACCATGATTTCTATAATGGCAAGATCCTCAGTGCATATATAAAAAGAGAGAAGAGAAAAATAAATGAGAAAGAGAGAGAGAGAGTGTGAAAAAATTGGGTAAGGCCCAAATCAAGAGTAGAGAAATCTTGGGTTTAATTAATGAAATACTGTGAGTGGGTACCGTCGATACACACAACTGAAGATCATTGCTTTTGCAGTTCAGGAGCACACATATGATGACTGGAGTGAAAATGATATATTTGTGACTCATAGGCATAAACTATTTTTAAGGCTCTTATCAGAGCCAAAAGGTACTTATTTCCATACTATGGAATGAGCGTGTGTGTCCCTGGGCTTAGTCACTGGCTCTGCTCCTTTGGATTGCCTTCCCTAGCTAGTGTGTCCTATTACTCTCGGCTATACCCACTGATACATGCCTCCACCCTCCTCGTCCACTTTTCTTTCTGCTTAAATGTGTTTTGATTATTTTTATTGTTAGTTGATCAATATGTGTGTGTAGTACATAATATTGCCATTCCTCGTGGGAATTGGGTAATGTACGCAACACATTTTCTTTTTTCTTTTTTTAAGCCCTTTTCGTAATAATTCAAACCAATGGAGTAGTGATTATTAATCTGGAAAAAATAGATATTGAAGGATAAAAAGGATTGAGCAATTCCACTATTTAATGGAATAAGCGAAATTAGAATAAAGATGAAAAAACTTTTTTAGAGAGACCTAGAAGCTTGGCGGCTAAAGTGTCGCAAGACCGAGATGAGAGTATTTTAAATATTAGACTTTCAACAGTAGTGAGATTTGTAAAAACTCTTAAAATGAAAGGCTTAAAAAGCTCCTATGTTCGTCTTATCTTAATTTTCCCCTAGTTTTTTTAAATGTTGTCTATCTTATGATTACCTTGTTAGAATTATAACATTTAAATTTTTTTCTATTAATTTTTTTAATATAGCGCCATTTATTTTTGTTATTAATTTGGTCTTAAATTCTTTTTGTTCATTGGGTCTAAAGCAAAATTAGACCTTTTAATTATTAAGTACTAACTACTTTTTTTCAATTTTACCTATAAGATAAAATTATAATTTTTAATGAACTTAATAAATATGATCAGAAAGAGGTTAGTAAAAAGGGCTCCTTTCTCATACACAGAGATTTTATTGCATTTCCTCCGATTTCACAACACTGAAACAAACCACAACTTCTGGTTTTTCAGTGGGTCTCTCCACCCTTTTATTGATGAGCCCCCAAAAGAACTTAACCAGAAAATTTAGAGTAATGAGCCAAGTCTTAGCTAAGCTAAATTCATTCATGGCAGGTTAAATATTTAATATACTGAAATGACTTTTTCAAGAAAGGTGACTTTGCATATCACAAGTTGGTAGGGCAGGGACCATTCTGACACATACAAAGAAGAATGGTAAAAATAACCACTCAGTGTTACTCCATAAGTAGTATTGCTTTCTCATTTCAAAATTCTATGCTATGGTAGTCTTAAAAATTAATAGACTCATACTATATGAGTAATTTTTTCTTCTTACTTTATCATGTAAAACCTGTTGTATTTTTACTATTTAAAATATTCCCAGTGAATAATAGTTCATCAGATAGATGAACTGCAAGGATTTTCATATTATAAGACTTCATATTGCTTCAAAATGTCACACATAATTCACTTTTTCTGATTATTAACATTCCAAGAAATGAAATATCAAGAACTGATATTTCATTTGGATTAAAATGTAAACCATTTTTAAAAATTATTTATTGGTACACTTTAGATATACATAATGATCGTATTTATCATAGAGAATGTGTACCTGTACATGATATATTTTGATTCCTCTTTTTTCCCAATCCCCCCTCCTCCCTTCAACCCCACTCCTTCTCCCTATTTACAAAGCTTTGTTTCCATTTTATCCCTTTTTTTTCCTTTTTCCTTCCTTCCTTTCCCCCTTCCCCTACCCTAGTTTCTCTTTCCTTTTGAATAATTTCTTCCCATTTTACAATATCCATTGTACATTTTGGTCATTATTTGCTCTTTCATTTTCTCACACCAGGGAGACAATGTGATGTTTACACATGCAAGTCTGATTTATTTCATTTCTGAGCATGGTCTTTAGTTCATCCATTTACCCAGAAATGCCTCAAATTCATCCTTCTTGTGGCAGAGTAGTACTCCATTATATTAAAAAAAAAAAAACACATCTTCTTTATTCATTCCTTGGTTGATGGGTGTTTGGGTTGTTTCCAAGATGTAGCAATTACAAACTGTGCTTCTATAAACACAGGTGTGCATGTATTGCTGTGGTATGATGTTTTTAGTTCTTCTGGGAAAATACCGAGAAGGAGAATAGCTGGGTCAAATGGGACCTCTAGCTCTAGATTTTTGAGGAATCGCCACACTGATTTCCACAGTGGTTGCATCAGTCTACACTCCCACCAACAGTGGAGAAGGGTTCCTTTTTCCCCACAGCCCTGCCAGCATTTGTTATTGGTTGATTTCTTGATGATAACCATTCTTTCTGGAGAGAGATGGAATCTCAGTGTTGTTTTAATTTGCATTTCTTGAATGACCAGTGATGTTGAACATTTTTTCATATATTTATTTGCCATTCATATTTCTTCATCTTAGAAGTGTGTATTCATCTCAGATGCCCATTTTTGGATTGGGTGTTACACGTTCACTGGAAGAAAGATAGCTTGTTAAATAAATGGTGCTGGAAAAACTGGTTTTCCACATGCCAAAGACTAAACTAGACCCATGTCTATCACCCCGAACTAAGCTAAAATTGAAATGGATCAAAGACCTAAATATTAAAACAGAAACATTAAATCTGCTGGAAGAGAGAATAGGCAGAACTCTTGAAGACATAGATGTAGGCTAAGATTCTATGAACAAAACCCCAAAAGCACAGGAAATAATACAAAGAATCAATAACTGGGATCTCATCCTATTAAAAAGCTTTTGCACAACAAAAGAAATCACCAACAGAGTGAAAAGACAACCCACAGAGTGGGAAAAAATTTTAACCTGTTGTCCTTCAGACAAAGGACCTATATCTAGAATATACAAAGAACTGAAAAAAAATTAAACCATTTTTAAGGCTCTCATTAGCACCAAAAGGCATTTATTTCCACACCATGAAATGAGTGCTTGTGACCCTGGGCTTAGTTGCTGGCTCTGCTCCTTCAGATTGGCTTCCCTAGCTAGTGTGTCTTATTATTCTTGGCTATACCCACTGATACATGCCTCCACCCTTCTCTTCTACTTTTCTTTCTGTTTAAATGTGCTTTTATTATTTTTATTATTTTAGTTGATTAGTAAGTGTGTGTAGTACATAATGTTGCCATTCCTCATGGGAAGTTAGTAATGTATGCCACAAATCTTCATTTCTTTTTCAGCCCTTTTCCCTGGCTCCCTCCCTCTCCATGTATCCCTTGATCCGCTTCCTTTTTTTTTTTTTTTTTTTTTCATGTTTCCTGTATGTAATGCTTACATTGCTTGTGTGGAGTTGCTACATGTACAAAACACATCTCAATTCCTTTTATTCATCTCTTATCCCTTCCCTCCCTTATCCCTCCCTGCATCTCTTGATCCCCATCCCTGTTGAGAATGATCCATATCCCTATTTCCTCTTATCTATTTTTTACTTTGCTCTTTAGTTTTACTCAAGGTTGATGCATAAGCTTGTGTGTTTTATTTATTTCACTTAACATTATGGTCTTGAGGGGCAACATTTTCCTACAAATAACTCAAGTCTGTCTTTTTTTTATAGCAGAGTGGTACTATATGGTGTGTAAATACATTTTCTTTATTCGTTCACCTGTTGAGTGACATACAGGCTGCTTCAAAGATTTACCTATTATGGATTGGGCTGCTATAAACATGGGTATGCATGTATCTCTGCAGTATGATGTCTTTAACTCTATTAGGAAGATGCCTAGAAGGGGAATAGTTGGGTCACATGGAATTTCTACTTTTAGTTTCTTAAGGAATATCTATACTTATTTCCACAGTGGTTGTGCTAGTTCGTGTTCCCACCCACAGTGTAGAAGAGTTCCTTTTTCCCCATAGCCTCTTTGGCATTTGTTATTGTTGATTTCTTGTTGATGGCCATTCTTTCTGGGGTAAGATGGAATTTCTGTGTTGTTTCAATTCACATTTCTTTAATGGCCAGCAGTTGGACATTTTTTCATTTGTTTATTGGCTGTTTATACTTCTTCTCTTTCTTTTTTTTGCTTGCCCATTTTTTATTGAGTCTTTTATTTTGGGAGGTCTAATATTTTCAGTTCTTTACATATTCTGTATATGAATACTCTGTCTGAGGAATAGCTGGCAGAATTTTTTTACATTTTATAGGTTGTCTTTTCACTCTGTTTTGTGGTAAAGAAGCATTTTGATTTAATATGATCCTATTTGTTGTTTCTCAGAACTATTTCCTATGCAGCTGATGTCTGTTTAGAAAGTCCTTGCCTAAGATTATGACCTCAAGAGTTTCTCCTATCTTGTCTTCCAGCAGGTTAAGTTTTTCTTGTTTAATGTATAATTCTTTCATCCACTTTGATTTTAGTTAGTATATGATGAGAGATATGGGGGGGGTCTAGATTCAATCTTTGGCATGTGGATAGCCAGTTATCCCAATGCGATTTATTAAAGAGGCTATCTTTCTTCCAGTGTATGGTTTTGGTCCTTTTGTCAAAGACCATAAAGTTGAATGTAGCTAGAGTTTTTTCTGCATTCTGTATTCTCTTCCACTGGTCCACCCTCATGTCTGTTTTTGCACCAGTACCATGCTGTTTTTATCACAGTAGCTTTGTAATATAATTTCAAGCTGAGATTGTGATGTCTCTCATTTTGCTCTTGTTACCGAGGATTGTTTTCACTCTTCTGGTGTTTTCTGGTTCCATACTTATTTTAGGATTGTTTTTTCCATTTCTGTGAAAAATACTATTGGAATTTTGACTGGGATTGCATTAAATCTGTATATCAATTTTGGAAGTATGGCTATTTTGACTCTATTATTTCTGTCTATCCAGGAACACTTCTTTCTCTGCTTTTGAAGGAATGCCCCTCTTGGGCATTTGAGAAGCTTTCTAAGCCTCCTTCCCACACTTAGAAAGTCCCAGTGTGAGAATCCCAGCATATTTTTATATTTTAATAGTATCAGTTTCTTTCAGTCCAAGCTGCTCATGGTTTTGCCTCTATAGTTCTTTCAAAAATATTATGAGATCCTCCTTACTTTGTTTGAGTCCATTCCATGAGCCAAAAGCTATGTCATAATTCTTTTAGACATGATGCTATCTAGTCATAGTTCCTGTTATTAAGACAATGCCCTAATATCTCAAGTTACATGATTGACTCAAGAGTAAGAGAGAGGACACTAGATAGTTATACAGTAAAGGGAAAGGCTCTAGGAAGCAATAAATGTTTGGAACTATTTTTGCTATCTATCAGCCTAGTGAAGAAGCATAGAATGGAATTGGAGTGTAGTTAATAGAGTTTGTACTACAGTGGAATATCCAATTTTAAGGCACATGCTAGTTTTTATAATACTCTGTATAAGTTGTTTCATATATTCCTAATATTTAGTATTACACATGACAAGCCTTGGACTTACTTAAAGTTTGCTTGTCTTGGATAACCATTTTTATGTACTTGGTTTCCTTTTCTCCTTGAAGTACAATTTTCTATTATGTGGATGTCCATCTTTTAATGATGGGATTTTTAATCTGTGTATGCAGAATGTTTAGGGACATTTTAGAATGTTTTTTCAAATTTCATCATTATGAGAAGTTTAATTTTAAAGTAAAAATTCCATTTTTTGGATGCAAATATTTACATTTTCTAGTGCTTAGTGTACTGTTTCTGGTGGTATAAAAGAATTAGATCAGCTGTTGAATATATTGACATATAATGGTATATTTTCCCTTTAATGTTTGTGACATCTACACTTTTATTTCCTATTTTGATAATTTTTCTGATCAATTTGGGTAGGGATTTATCAATCTTATTGTTCTATTAAAAAACTACATATGATTTTTTTCTATTTTATTATTGTTTTCCCCTTTAAATTCTTCTATATTTTGCTTTCTTTTTCTTTCTTTGTTTCTTTGTTTTTTGTTTCTTCTTTTTTTTTCTATCTTTGTTTCTTTCAGTGGAAGTTCAGATCATTGATTTGAGCTATCATTCTCCAACATAGACACTAAGTGGATAAATTTCCCCAAGGCAATAATTTTACTACATTTCATGTATTTTTGTATATTTTGTCTTCATAGAGGGAAGTTTAGTTCAAAATATTTTTTAAGTTCTCTCAAAAATTTTTCTTTGCTTTAGTCATTATTTGGAAATATATTGATTAATTTTCAACTATTGAGGGATATTGATTATCTCACAATATTGAGCACAGAATTTACTGGTTTTATTCCAGTATTGACAGCTTTTTGTTTTGTATTAGCGTCCGGTCTTGAGTCTGAACAAATTTTCTTCCTTTGTTATACTAAGAGATAATCTGGACTCATTAATTCAGAGTAGAACTGAGGAAAAGGCCTTCCCTCAGAGGCCTCCCTCTTTGCCTAAAAGCAGAGGGGAGAGGCTATTTACTCCTACCCTCCCCCAGTGGGCAGCTTTGGTTTCTACCCCTCACATCAGTGGCCACCAAAGTAAGCACTGAAGGTGAGGCGGGAGAATTTCCTTCACCTACCCCTTTAACAGCCAACCTTTCCTGGCCAAGCAGGATTAGGGAAGGAAAAATAGATTATTTTTCCTCTCATCTAGAAGCAGCTTCCTTCTGCTTTGTTTCAGAAAGAGATCTGATGGGTTTCTATCCTGGTGCTGGGAGCAGCAGCTGATCACATCCAGCATTCATGGTCCCCCTGAGCTGTTCATGTGCTTCCTTAGCTATGGCAGCTCCACTTGCAAGCTCAACAGACCCTGCAAGCCTGCGCCAAGAAGACAGCTCATGCATTTTGCTTGCCGTGCTCCCGATCCTTCTCACCAACCATTGGTGGAAGCCCCTAGAAAAGAGTTGCAGAATAGGAACAGTTTCTATATGAAACTCTCCTATAATCTAGGCAGCCACTCTAGCCCATGGAAGGGCTTGTTGCTCTTTAGAATTAAGTTTACTTTACTGTCTTATAAGAGCTCTGTGATGAGCTCAAATACATGATAGAGATTATCCAGACTCTTGTATTAGGTTTGGAATGACATTTGGTTTCTGATTTATACATCTTAAGTGTTGGTGAGACTCTTTCCAATTATACCTTGAATTATTCTTCTCTGTAATACTCTAACACATTCCTCATAAATACCAACACATTTTAAAATGAGATTTTTAGTCTGTGTCTTTCATAGTTTTCATGTTCTCTTTTCTGAGCTTTTCTCTTTGTCTGTTTCTTCTGTACTTTCTACTTCAGATCTTTGGTGATTATTTCCTGTGAGTAATTTTTGTCGTCTCAGAGGGAATTTTAAAGTTTAGTGTTCATCGTTTCTGAAGACAGCTGTCTTCTCACTCCAGAATGCTGTCTTTAAGTCCCCCCTGTTAACTTTCCCTTGAGTACTTCCTCTCCTATTTCATAGCTGTCACATCAATTTACAGCCTGGTGAAAACAATGAAGAAGGTTTGGTAACATTCTTAAGGCTGTATGTCTTCATAATATAAATATTTCTCTTCTGAGTTTCATGATGACTCTTTCCATGTTGCAGTACTTTTCCTCCCATGTCCCCAAATTTGTTTATTTTGAATTTTTCTTTGTTTAGGACTTATATTTGCACACATTTACATTTATGTGATCTACAGTTTTGCTTTGTGTTCTTTCTAATTTGGATAGATTTGCCATCTTATTGTGCTGAACAAATTCTAGGACAATTACTAGGACATGTGGCATGTATAAATTACATTTTGTATGTTTGTTTTGTTATTTCAGATTAATTGATTTAAGCCAACTGAATACATGGAAAAGAAAAATCCATAGCATAAAAGCCCTTTCTTTTCCTTTCCTTATTCCTCTCTTTCCTTTCAGCTCTTGTGCTTTACTTTTGTGGGGCTATGATGCCCAAGAGGCACTGCATTCTATAATTTCCTGTATGACATTGTCTAAGAAAATAAGATTGTGGTAACAAGAAATGGTCATCAAGTATTCTGACCAACACCAAAAACCATATATGTTAATGAATATGGGTCTGCTGCTTTTTGGTCAAATAACTGATTGTGGGATGAGAGCCACGTCCTCCCTAAACAGCAGGTTTATTTTGTTTCACATGGCAGAGACAAAAACCTATTTCAGTTAGTGTAATTTGCCAATGAACCTATATGGCTTTGCTTACTTTAAGTTTCTCTTAAATTTTGGCAGTAATTTCAGTTATTTGGTTTTAATATTGTTATGTAAAATTTTTTCCTCTCCATTTATAGACATCTAGGTGGAATTTCAAAATTTAAACCAGATACTATTAGTCTGACTCTTTGTTGATGCTAAAAACCTAAAATTGAGTTTTCTGACAATGACAAATATTCTGTGTTCATCATATTGATGCTAGAGTTGGTAATTTTTGATAAATAACTAAACAGCTGTTTATTACAGATATGGCATAAGCGGTGTGTGGTCCTTAATCATTAAACTGCATCTGTGGTTTAATCAATGTTGTCATACATTTATCGAGTGTCTAGCAGGCAGTCCGAGCTATTATACCTACACTGTGGCATCACACATTGAATTCCGCAGTTTTCAAATGTGACAGAGCATTCTTAAACCAGCAATACTTAAATTTGGCTTTCAGACTGTTACCTAGTTAGATAAAATATAACTTTAGTTAATTTTAGTCCGTGGTTGGTAAGAATATCTAAATTAAAGTCAAAGAAAAAAATGATGTACTCATTCCCCTTTCAGTTTTTTTCTTCCAATTTAGCATATATTTCAATTCTCTAAGTCTGAAAAATGATTAGCACAGCTCTGTGCTGTGATTATAGGATATTGATTATGCATTTCTAGGTTTGGGTCTGAGTTCTTTCATTTTTGATTGGGGTTAGTTGGAGATAGCAATCAGTGAACTAATCCTGGTGAAAAGCAGTACTAGAATCTGATAAATACAACAGATCTGAATCATAAGTTGGGGAAATTTGGTAGATATGAGGGCTCCCAGAATGAACCCTACCTCTAATATAAAAATTAGAGGTAGTGATTACCTTTTGGACATTTAGGTAAAGTGAAAACATGGTTAAGGCAAAGGTCTACCTGAACAACCTACACATGCAGTGTATGCAGAAGCATTTAAACCATATTAATAGAGCACTCAGCATTCATAGTTTAAAGTATTTCAGGATTGAAGGGTAAAGGGTAATATCTTAACTTGTTCTTTATAAAGACATTCACAGCTTAATCTTCACAGTTACCAAATAGCTTCTATGTTCTGCAAAGAGGCAACTTTTAAAAATATTTTTAAATCTTTCAAATATGTGTTGCTCAATAGTAAATGAGAAGGGCGTTTTACAAAGATGAGTAATGAGCTACAAAGTAGAGCAGGAAATAGATGTGAACACTTTTGAAACAATGACTGCATCCATGTGCTGGAAAGAATAGGTTCCTTGTTAGGTGTATTGGAACATCTGTCAGGAAAGGTAAATCATAGCCTGGTTGTGAACAATCTGGTTAAAATGTTTGGATTTTTCATTAGGAGACTGAGAACAATAAAGCATTTGAGCAGTAAATGGGAGACTCTAGTGGTACTATAGCAGGTTAAATCAGGCAAGGGTACATTTTGTCAGAAGAAAGAAAGCCTAAAGGCAGAGTATTAGTCAGCTTTTGTTTTATAAAAAAGAGCCATGCAATATCGTTGGCTCAGCACGGTAAACGTTTATAGCTTCCCATTCATGGTGTAGTTGGTCAGCTGAGGCAGCTTCTCTTCAGACTGAAATCTGGCCTGATACTGACTGCAGGCTGGGCTTAAGTCTGCTCTGTAAGTGTCTCATCCTGAACTGAGGACCAACCGAGACCATTCTCCTTGTGGAAACGACATAATGACAAGTACACTGGCTGTCTCTTAAAGTCTTGGCTCAGCAGTCATTATTCTCACTTCCTTGCACATTTCTTCAGTGGATCTTAGCATCAGTGGGGTGGGGAAACATTCTTTACCATTCTAGTGGTATTGAATATCACTCGGCAAAAGGCACTGCGGTATAACTGACTTTGGAACAAGGATCAAATCTACCATATAGAGAGTATCTTGAGACAAGTCTAGACTTTTGTTGAAAAGAGCCTCGGATAGTGTAATAACAGAATAAATTTGCATTTACATTTACATTTATAAACAGGGAAGAAATTAGGAGACATTCCTGATGAAGAGGGAAGAGGATTTGTTGACTGTTGTGACATTAGGAATCCAGGGAAATGACTCAAAATCAATAAAAAGTCCAAAGAGAAAGTAACAGAATGGATGGCTGCAGTTAATAATTTGGTGTAAAAACGTGAAACTAGAGAGTTGAGGAAATGACCCTGAAAACCAAATCTGACCAATTCCAAAATCCCTAAGTACAACAATCACATTATGTTGCTACGAGCCATTATTGGCTGACATAGAGCACCGTGCAGATTGCACGTGTGGAGAAGTAGTCAAGTCATTGTTGTTTGTAATTGGATCTGTTGGTTCAGTTCTTCCCCACACCTAATAAGAGTTGAACATACAAAACTAAAGCTCTAAGGTCACAATTCATACGTTTTCTTCAGATTTGAATGAATGATATTGCAAGACAGATGGAGTTTATGAAGGTTCACCAAGAAAATTTTAGTCTAGTCTTCTTTGAGCTAATTATATAAGAATCATTTACAATTCGAAAACTCATGTATTGGCTCTGTGATGTTTGGGTGTATCAGGTTTTATATAATGCAAGCTTTTTTTTTTATTGTGAAGAGAATGTTATGGTTTAGATATAAAATGCCCTCCTCCAAGTTCCATACATTTATAGGTGGGTCTTTTGCAAAGTGATTTGAACTATGAAGGCTCTAACTCCATTAGTGGAGTTAATAACTCTGATGGATGGGATAATAACTCAACAGTGTATTGGGAGGTAATGGAACATTAGGAGGTGAGGCTTCATTGAAGGAAGTGGGTCTTGGGGGCATGACCTTGGGGACTATATTTTGTCCCTGGCTCTTTTATCTCTAACTCTTTCCCTCTCTCTCTCTGCTTCTCAGCTGCCATGAGTTGAGCAACTTTCTCTGCCATGATGTTTCTGCTTCGCTGAGGCCTAGGAGCCTAGTGACCATGGACTGAAATATCTGAAACTCTGAGCCTAAATCCACCCTTCCTCCTTTAAACTGTTTATCTCAGATAGTCTGTCACAGTGACCAAAAGCTGACTAACACAAGAAAGTGGTGAATATGTGGTACAAAAACTTACCGAAAAGATTAATGTAAACATAAGAATATTGCTTTTATTTAAATGAATCTCTTAGGATATACTGTACTGTGTATCTAAAATAAGCCATTAAAATCTTAAAAAATGTTAAATAGATCTTTCCACTTCATAAAATATTCAACACATTTTCCAAGAAAACTCAAATTGGTTGGATTCATTGAATTTTGTTTATATTTGCACATAATAATAGCTAATTGCTACCATTTCTTTATACCATAAGAGCTATTATGTCTATGAAACAAATTACATTATTTAGTAAAAAACTGTTGATGTTATTTGACATCATATGGAGAAATCAACACATTTCTTAGATGTATTTGTTAATACTTTTTGTTGTACCATCACAGCTTCACACTACAACAAAAGATATTCTGTGTGCTTTTGTCCTCTCATTTAGGTTGTCAAACATCCATTGCTATATAACCCAATGATTAAAATACAGTAAAACAAAAAGGAGGAATATTGTGGCAATTTTTTTCCAGACTATAACATTTATGGCACTTTCTATTTATCCTTTCTCTCTCACATAAGGGAAGACATTTGTGATAAATATGAGTAAGCTAGGATATTTAACTATGGAAATAAATGAACAGTTACAGAAAACATTTTCTTTGCAAATAAAATTAGATAATTTGCCACAGTTTACATTATTGTTATCAAGCCAATATTTGAAAGAAATGGACATTTAACAAAACTATGATTGAAAATGTAAATACAGACCTTAACTTACATAAAAGTAAAATTTGTAACCCTTTAAAGCCATTATGAGCAACATAAATTGTTTTCAAACTCAAAAATCTTGAATGCTTTCCTATGGAAGCTGATTTTATAACTGAATACTTGCTTTTTCCGTAGAAGAAAGGGTGAAATGATTAAAATGCTTGAAGCAGAAGAGCAGAATTTGTCATCAAAATGTCAGTAGGCATTATTTTTATACATGATAGAGAAAAATTTTTCTTAAAATCCACCACTGATTAGAATATGAAGTTGGAGTTTAGTAAGAAAAAATAAAAAGGAACTCTGCAAATTAAAATCAATTACACTTTTTCTTGATTTCTTAGAAACTCCAATGGATCAGAGTGGAAAGAGAAAGAAACCCCAGGACTTCTGAAGTTTACATTCTTAATCTGTGGTTGGAAAATGAATTTTATAAAAGATACAAAAATATAGATTTTCATGTAGTTTTCTTTGTTTATACTACAGGTGATACACTTGAACATCAATTTTTTCATTTTGTGTCACAACATAAATTAAAATTTCAGAGTCATTTCAGAGTATTCCATTGATCTCCATTTTGAAATAAATAATTTATGTCACTAGTAAACTTTTAGTTTATAAATTATAACGTTACATTTTGTCCTTCAAGCATTAAGATATGCTATCTGACAAAGGAGAAGTATTTCAAAATTAAAGAAAATAACCAGTCATTAGGAGGATTCAACTTCCAAAATGATGAACCAATTGAGAGAAAATGAAAATTCACTATATGCTGAGGAAACTGAAGATTATTAAATATTCTAAAAATACTTTATTTTTATTCTGAACATTTTATATTAGCATCAAGTGCATGAAAATTATGGAGTGAAATATATAATAGGTCATAGGAAATCCTTTTTGTATGAACACTTCTAAAAGAAAAGATACAGTTTAGCTGCAGTCACATAGAACAAGCCAGAAATGAGGTTTTTAACAGCCACTAGTTATGTGGCTAGGAGTTGGTTATGATCCCTCTTGCTATGATTTGAATGGACCCTCCCAGCATTCATGGGCAGGAAACTCAGTCCTTGATCTGCAGTAGGGACGGACGTAAGACCAGTGGGAGGCAGTGAAGCCAGAAGGGTGGAGCGCGTGGGCTAATTTCATCATCCCGGGAGAGAGCCCCTCATCACAGCGGGGAGCTTGGCACCTGTCACAAGCACTCTGACTTCCTCCTGTTTTCTCCTCTCCCTAGAGGCTTCTGCTTTCATCTTAGACTTCCTAGCCTCCACAACTACACACACACACACACACACACACACACACACACACGTAGTAATAACACAATCACTAACCAAACAATTGTTCCAGTTAGTGTAGCTGTAACTCTCAAACCTGGTTACTTACAGCACAATGATCTTTTCTTACTTTCCTCATGAGTCTGTGCTGTGGGCAGGATTTGGCAGCGATAGTTTGCCTCTGCTACACTTGCTGTCGGTAAGGCTCACACCAGAGCCTGGCATCCGGAGGCATCGGAGAGCCTGTTCATTCTCAGCTCAGAACTTAGCTGACATTGTTGGTTTGGGTGTTTGCGCATCCTTCCAACTGAGCCTCAGCTTCTTAGGACCTGTCCTAATAGCTGGCTTCCCGGGCTGAGCCTCCTGTGAGAGAGAAAATGCCTTTTATACCTGAGCCTCAGATGTCAGGCAGCATCCTGACAGTTGCATTCTGTTTGTTAATGAAGTCACAATCACACAACGGGATTCCAAGGCAGGGAAAAAAGACCCTAAACCTGGATGAATAGTTGAAAGATTTCAAATGTGCCTAAGGGAGCAGAAATGTTACTATAGTCCCTTTTTTGGAAATAAAATCTGCCACAACAACCAAGAAACAAAATCCAGTTATTTTCTTAGCAACCCCAAACTCAGCAATGTCAATCCTCTGCTTGTTTGCTCAATACAAACACCAAGGAGTCAGCCTTAGTTTATCCTTTTCTCTCTTTTAAATTAATTACTTTTATTGGTACATTTTTTTTTTTTTGTGGATACCGGGGGGTCGACCTCAGGACCTCGCGGGCCAGGAGGCGCCCGTGCCGCTGAGCGATATCACCGGCCCTTTTTTCGTAAGTGGGTTCCGGGAGTCGAACTTGGGCCCTCGTGCTTGCCGGGCAGGCGCTTAAGCCGCTGAGCCATCTCACCGGCCCTATTGGTACATTTTAGATATACACAATGATCACAGTTATCATTGATGATATATATTGTACATGATATATATTGATTTTTTTTCCCATTCCCCTAACCTCCCCTCAACCCCTCTTCCCTTCCTTATTTAAAAAAGGTTTGTTTCCATTTTTTCCTTCTTTTCTCATTTTTTTCTTTTCCCTTCCTTCCTTTCCCACTCCCCCCTCACTAGTTACCTTTCCTATTTGAACATTTTCTTCCTATTTTATAGTATCTATTGTACATTTTGGTCTTTATTTACACTTGATTTCTCACATCAGAGAAACAATGTGATACTTACACAGGTGTTTCCAATTTGTTTCACTGAAAAGTATGCTCCTAAGGTGCATCCATTTACCTAGAAATGTCTCAATTTTATCTTTCTTTATGGCTGAGTAGTACTCCATTGTATTAAAAAAAAAACACATCTTTATCCATTCATCAGTTGATGGGCTTTTGGGTTGTTTCCAAGATTTTGCTATTAAAAACCATGTTGCTATCAAAAAAATCATACCCCTCAAATGTAAAGACCCAATCCAAAACTGAAAATCTGAAATGAATAGATGCTTCTCAGATGAAGAAGTAGAAATGGCAAAAAAAAAATAAATATATATATATATACATATATATATGTATATATATATGTATATATATATATATATATATATATGAAAAAATGTTCAACATCACTGGTAATTTGAGAGATGCAAAACAATGCTGAGATTCCATCTTACTCCAGAAATAATGACTATTATCAAGAAATCAACAAATAAATGCTGGAGGGGCTATGGGGGAAAAGGAACCATTCTCCACTGTTGGTGGGAGTGTAGACTGGTGCAATCACTGTGAGAATCAGTGTGGAGATTCCTCAAAAAACTAAAACTAAGGGTTCCATTTGACCTGGTATTCTGCTTCTTTGTATCTTCCCAAAAGAATTGAAAGCATCATACTACGGTGGTACATGCACACTCATGTTTATAGCAGCACAGTTTGTAATAGCAAAATCTTGGAAACAGCCCAAATGCAAGGCTGATCAAAAGAGATAAAGAAGGTCACTACATACTCGTTAAGGGAAAACTTCAAGAGGAAGAGATAACGATGATAAATACATATGCACCAAATACTGGCAAACCCAACTATATAATACAAATATTAACAGACATGAAAAATCAAATAAGCACTAGCACAATTTTAAAGGAGGACCTCAGTACCCCACTGTCACAAGTAGACAGATCAACTAGACAGAAAATCAACAAAGAAATATCAGAACTGAACGAAGCCTGTGAACAAACGGACTTAGTAGATGTCTACAGAGTGTTCCACCCCACAACATCAGAATACACATCCTTCTCATCTGTGCGTAGGACGTTCTCCAAAATAGGCCACATACTAGCTGATAGAATACGTGTAAGTAAATGCGAAGGAATTGAAATTATCCCGTGCATATTATCCATTTCTTTTAGCCTGCTAGATGTCCTGCTGACTTTCTTATGCATTTATATATCTTGAATACTTTCCCTTTCTCTTTTGCTTTGCCTCTAAAATTCTGAACATATTCTTTCTTTCTTCTAAAACTTCACCAGTATCTCTTAAGATATGAACCTCCTTTCTTATCCAGTTCATTCTCCAAATAGACACCATTTGCCTTTAATGAAAAAAATTCACTATTATTACTTTGTTGTTCACAACTATCACCTATGTTAGGGAGTACTTTTTTTTAACTTTCTTATGTGGAAGTGTGATTTGGGCATGTGAATCATATCAATTGTGTACAATAGCGAAACAGTACCAGGCTTATGTGTAACAAAAACAACTCAAGCACCTTTGCTTGTTGAAAGATTAAGAGAGTTTACATCAAGTTGTTTTCTGCCTTGACATAATGTGAATAAAGGCAAGATTTACTTTCTCTAACCACCATTTTAGTTGGATCCTGTAGCTTTAATTTTTGCTTCCAGCATATAATTACATAAGGCAAACAGCCATCTTGAAAAGAAACACTATACAATACTTAGTATTTTTATTGAACTATTTCATGTTGATATAAAATATTTATGTTTATATCAACTGAGGGTAAAAAGTAATCTGATTTTAGTTAAAAACATATTTCTCAATTTCTTGTGTATTTTATCTGTTTTCCATGCTTGATTTTTCTTATGTTCAATCGAATGTGGAGGCAGTAAAAATAATGTCTTCAAATATAACCTATAACACAAACTGAATAATACATTCATAAGTTTATGTTTATTTGTACATACATTTCTTAGGCAAGAATTTTAAGTTGTTACATTTTCTTTTGTCTTTTCATAGTTTATGCAATGAAATTCACTAAGAGAGCTTGAAGATAGGGTGTTTATATTTCATAAATGTTTGTCTTTTATTTTTCTTTTGCTAGTGACAGTTTTCCTAGTGACAGTTTTTATTTTTCTTCCATACTCTGAAATAGCATCTATTGTGTATGCCTGGGGTGTACACATATGCCTTTAAGCAATATGTGGACTTTTTTGTTTGATCAAAAACTGAGCAAGAAGCAATACATTTACTAGTAGGATGCTATGTCTTTTCAATTTGTGCCCTATTATTATTAAGCTACTTCATTGATTTATGTATTATTTTAGCTTAATTTTATATTTTATATTTCTTATTGATACATAACCTTCGAAGAGATTTTCTAAGTAATAAGTTTGGAACTACATTGAAAATTAGTAATATTTAAAAAGTAATGTGTGACTTATGGGTTGTACCTAGATGTCCCCCCAAAGCCTCATGCACTTATAGGTGGGATTTTTTTGGAGGTAGCTGAATCTAGGCTGTGTGATACTGGGATCAAGGGTGTATGGTAATGGATTAGTCCACTAATTGGTTTATCATAGTTCTGGGTGTGGATAACAGGAAGGCCCACCTTGGGCATGGGTGTCACCACCCAAAAGCCTTGTAGTCTGTGTGGGATAAAAGGGAAAGGGAGGCTTGCTCTTGCTGCCTTCTGCCTGCCATGGCATGAGCTATTTCTTCTCTGTGATGACACTCTACCATGCAACCCTGCCTTGGAGCCAGCCAATTATGGACTGAAGCCTCTATAAACAGAGTTAAATAAACTTTTCCTCCTTTGACTTGTGGGTGTTGGGTGTTTTGTTTCAGCAAAAAGAAAAATAACCAAGACAATGTGTTTCTGTCATTGTCTTTCCAATTTTTTTCTAAAATGCTATTTTTCAAATTGGTTTGCATGTACTAATGATCTTAGAAGAACTTTACATTTCAATGAAACTTTTGAAAAGGAGGGAAATTAAATATTATACAAAGATAGCTTCCTGACTTTATTAAAAATAATTTATAGTGCATAATTCACATTATATAATAACATATATGAGATTAGTTCAATGAAATTATTTGTATCTGTACTTAAGATTTAGAGGTCATTTTACTAGTTCTCTACTTCTTAGTAACAAATTGTCACACACTTAATTATTTAAAACCACACTTGTTTATTAGCCCACTCTGCTTGTAGTTCAGAAATCTATATAGTATTGGCTTGGCTACATCCTCTGCTGCAATGTCTTCTATGAGGCTGCAAACAGGGTGTGTTGGTCCAGGGGTGCGGCTCTCGTTAAAGGCTTCAGTCTAAAGCCTCCTTCTATGCTCTGTAGGTTTGAAAAAACTCTATTTCTTTAAGTCTACTGGACTGCAGACTTCAGTTTCCAATTGATATTGGCCTGGAGACTTTCTTTATTGCTTAGTACATAGGCCTCTCCAACAAGGCTGTTTGTTTCATCAACGTGCGTAAGCTTAAAAAATAATAGAGAGAAAGCTAGATTGAAGTTACAATCTTGTGTAACTGTTAAGTTTTTAATATTGATCTTTCTTGTCTTTATCCTAAGTACACACCTCACGAGTTGTTCTGAATCAGAGACAGATTTCTTATTCAATGTTTCACATTAAATAGCAGTGTTGAAAGCCATGTGTCTTAACGCTTATCCTTAGGACTATAGGATGAGAGCAATGTCCATTAATCTAAGAGAAGAAGAACTTTTTTAAATTATTGGTACAAGAACAGAATATAAAGCAGTTAGAGAAAAAAAAATCACCTATACAAGAAAGCCCAAGGGAAGAACTTGATCTCCCATGATGAAGAGTAAGGGAAAATGATTATTCTATGCTTACAAAAGGCAAGGAGACACCTACAATTTCCTTTCTCCTTCCTGATCCTGGAAAAGTGTTCATCTAGTCCTTTGTACATAAATAAAATCTTTCTCAGGGACAGGTAACCTTTATATATTGGCTGCAACCTGGAGACGTCCCCAAGATGCTGGATATCATTCCTAAATCCTTAGAAAGATAGGCATTACAATCAGTCTTCTTGGTACCTTGGGCACTTAAGCTAAAGGGATCTGCTCTTCACTCTAATCATTTATTCCTCTAAAGATATAGTTTTCTTATACATTTGAATTTGAACAATTAACTAGACAAATAGTTATGTGTCTATTTCTCACAGTATGTAATCTAGGGAGATGGAATTTACTACCTAAACATTAAGATATCCAAAAAAGTATATTTCTCCATGATAATCTAATCATAGAAAAAAATACCACATCACTTTTGTTACATTCTAACAGAAGTAAATCTTACTCAGGGAAAGAGCATGGAAAATAGACCATGCTAGGAAGCAGAGATTACTGAAAGTCATCTTAGAATCTATTTACTGTCGCTGACATTTTAGGTACAAAAATTTGAAAATAAAGATAGATAAAATAATTATATCAATTAATACTTCTAACAATAAATTTTAAAATGTAATTTCACTTCAACATTATCTAAAATAAATTTTGATCCATTTAGCCTCACAAATCCATGGACTGTTGAAAACCTTAGTCGTGAATCTGCAGGATAATAATTTATTTCGGTTTCCCAAATTCAGTTTTAATTGGGTTGCTTTGAACATTCTTTTTCCTCATCTTTCTGAAATCAGTAAAGGTTAAACAAAATAGTAATTTGTAATCTTATATAACATTACACATTTATGAGATATTTATTCCCACAGAATGTGAGGAATATAGGGATTTTTAACTGCACCTTGTCTCCAAGAAAAATGAATTTAAGCAAGGGTTTGTTTTAGTCTTTCTGTCGCTATGACAGAATGACTGAGCCTGGGTAATTTATGAAGGGAATGGGTTTATTTCTACTGACAGTTCTGGAAGTCCAAGAGCATGATACTGGCATTTTAGCTTCTGCTGAGGGCCTTGTGTCCTCATAGTTTTCACGGAAGAAGCCTAAAGAGCAGTTGAGCATGTGAGAAGAGGGGAGGGGACATGGTGATGGTGGCTATGAATTGGCAGTGAATGCTTTAAGAGAAGCTATTCTCAAGGTAATTCCCCCAGGCTTGTAGGAAGGACTTAAATTCCTTCACGAAGGCAAAGCCTCCATGACCCGGACACTGCTCCCTAGGCCCCTATTCCAAACACTGCACATCGCATAATTAAACTTCAAAATGAGTTGTAGTGGGGCAAGCCATGTGCAAACAATAGTGGGTTTTCTACCCACTGAAGCAAACCAGATACCAAAACAAAACCAGGTGTTTTAGCACAGGTTTTCCAATCATAGGGTCAGGGTTACTTCTCATGGATTTTATTTCTCAGGATTTTATGTTTTTTTATATTTTATTTTTTGTTTTCCTTAAAAAAATCAATAAGAAATGCATATTGAAAATAAATCCTCTCTTCCTTCCTTCCCTCACTTCTTTCCCTTTCCTTCTTTCCTTCCTTCCCTCTTTCCTTACTTTCTTTCTTCCATCCTTCTTCCTTCCTAGATCTGTAAAAGAATTTTCCTAAATATATGAAATCTTTACTTCTTATGGAAACAATGTTACTTCTATCATTAATAATGATAGATTTATTTATTAGCTTTCTCTTTTAATAAAAACCAAGTGAGTGCTAGAAAATAAGAATTTCATTGAACACCATTTTTACATGCAGTTATTAAATGAGAAGCCATGCAAAGCGGAGCAGATATATACATTTCTATAAATTATCTCATTTGTTTGTGAGAGTCAATTTAAGACCTTTTCAAAATGTAAAAACAAATGTGGTTGTCAATAATAAGATAAAATAAGTGAAACCCAGAGCCAGATCTTATTTAAAACTGAAGTAAAATGTACTGGTCAGCTTCAGTACATAGGATGTTGTCAGGTTTCACCACCTGTATTCCTGCAGACAATGATTGAAACCTACACCATAATCCTTTGTCATAGGCTCATATATTCCAGGTCACCAGAGCTCACTGTTAAAATTCTATGAAAAAATATATATTTTATATTTGTAGTCTAATAAGCAAAGAAATAATGTCTTCCTGTTAGACCAATTTTGAGGTCAACATTTAAGAATGCTTTATTATAAATAGTCTTTGGTCTGAATACTTATTTCCACCCAAAATTCCTATGTTGAAATCTAACTCCCGAGGTGTTAGTGTGAGAAGTGGAGCTGCTGGGAGGTGATTGAGATTAATGCTGTTATGCAAGAGGCCCCGGGGAGCTGCCCTTCAGTGTGTAGTTGACATCTTTGAAGCAGAAAGCAAGCCCTCACCAGACACGAATGTGCTGGTGCCTTGATCTGAGCCCTTTCAGCCTTGAGAACTGCGAGAGACATACTTCTGTTGTTTATAAATAAGCCAGTCTATGGAATACTGTTCCAGCAACTTGAATGCACTGAGACAGATAGAATGTTGCTATTTTTTATGTGCTTGTGGAAGTGTAGATATCTAATTAAAAGGTAAAATTATTAATATTTACAATTCTAAGGATTTTTTCACTAGAATACTGAAAAGAACTTTATTTTATTTATATATTTTATTTTGTATATGTTGGCATACATAATAATATATTCATCTTGGGAATTGGTACATATTGAATCTTAATCATTTCTATGTCTCCTCCTCTCCACCCTCCTTTCCCTCTTTCCTCAAACCCCCTTCCCTTCTCCACAAAGTCCAGCTCCCTGTTTCCTATCATCTTTCTTATTTTGCTTTTTAAATTATTTATATTTTGAATTTCTCAGGTAAGAGAAACAATGCAATATTTATCCTCCTATATCTGACATATTTCACAGCGTTATTGTCTCAATAGCCATCCATTTAACTAGAAATGACTTAACTTTATCCTTCTTTATGGATAATACTCTCTGATATATAGATAATAGATAGATGATAGATGATAGGTAGATAGATTGTAGGTAGATAGATGATAGATGATAAATGGTAGATAGATGGTAGATAGATAAATACATTGATAGTTAGATACATAGATACATTGACACACGTTTTCTCATCCACTCATCTAATGAGCATGAAAGTGGCTTCCATAATTTAGCTATTATGGATTGCTGCTGAGAAAACTGGCTATCCATGTGCAAAAGAATGAATCTAGATCCATATCTTTCACCCAGTACTAAAATCAAATCAAAAGAGATCAAAGGCCTAAATATAAAAAAACAGAAACACTTAACCAGCTGGAAGAGAAAATGAAGAGATAGGTATGGGCATGAATTTTCTGATCAGAACTTCAGTTACAGAAGGAATAATACCAAGTTTCAACAAATGGGATCGTATCAAATTTAAAAACGTAAAAACAATCAACAGAATGGAAAGAAAACCTACAGAATGGAAAAAAATTTTGCCAGCTACTCTTTGGAGAAAGGATCAACATCTAGAATATATAAAGAGCTCAAAATCATTAGACCCCCCCAAAATAAAAGATCCAATTAAAAAATAGTCAATTGAAATGAATAAGCACCTCTCAAAGGAAGGAATACAAATGACCATAATTTTACTTTATTGCAATAGAAATGCATTTATTCCAATGAATTATTTTACTTTTTTGCAATAGCTTGGGCTAAGAGGGGCTTATTTTTGTGGTTTAATTTCTTTATCTGCAAAATGAGTATAATTGAAAATGTCTCAAATCCCTTTAGTTTAAATATTAATTGATGTTCATTTTATTTACCTTTTAAAATCAATACTAAGTTCATATCATCCTCTTTTTCTTCTCTAATAATCTGAGAAAACTTATTTTATTTTTCAAGGACTTATACATAGCAATAAAAATTGAACATAGATTGTTTCTTTTTAAATTAATTAAGTGTATTGTTACATGTTAGATATAAATAATGATCAAGTTCATCATAGGGAATTTGTATTTGTACATGATATATCTTGATCTTTTTTCCTATTTCCCTACCCTCCCTTCAACCCCTCTCCCTTCCTTAGTTAAAGAAGGTTTGTTTCCATTTTTCTTTCCTTTCTCATTTTGTTCTTTTCCCCTTCTTACTTTCTCACTCCTCCCTCCCTAGTTCCCTTTCTCATTTAAATATTTTCTTACTGTTTCATAATATCTATTACACATTTTGATCATTATTTATACTTTTGGTTTCTTGTATCAGAAAAATGATGAAATATTTACACAAGTGTGTTTGATTTATTTCACTTAAGAGTATGGTCTCAAGGTGCATGTATTTATCTTGAAATTTCTCAAATTTATCCTTCTTCAGGGCAGAATAGTACTTCATTGTAAAAAAAAATCTTTACCATTCATTAGTTGATGGTCTTTGGGCTGTTTTCAAGACTTAGCTATTACAAACTGTGCTGCTATAAACACAGTTGAGCATATATCACTGTGGTATAATGCTTTTAGTTCTTTATGGAAGATACAAGAAGAGGAATAGCTGGGACAAATGGAACCATTAGTTTTAGTTTTTTGAACAATCTCCACACTGATTTTCACAGTGTTTGCACCAGTCTACACTCCCACCAACAGTGGAGAAGGGTTCCTTTTCCCCCACAGCCCCACCAGCATTTGTTATTGGTTGATTTTTCAGTAATAGCCATTCTTTATGGAGTGAGATGTAATCTCAGTGTTGCATTAATTTGCATCTATTAAATGACAAGTGATGTTGAACAATTTTTCATATTTTTTAGCATTTCTATTTCTTCATCTGAGAAGTGTTTATTCATTTCAGATGCCCATTTTAGAATCAGGTTTTTAAATTTTAGGATTTGATTTTTCTGATTTTTATATATTCTAGATATTAATCCTTTGTTTTAAAAACAGCTGGCAAGTTTTTTCCTACTCTGGGTTGTCTTTTCACTCTGTTGGTGATTTCTTTTGTTGTGCAAAGCTTTTTAATAAAATGAGATCCCAGTTGTTGATTCTTTGTAATATTTCCTGGACAGTCGAGGATTTGTTCATAAAGTCTTTGCCTACATCTCTGTCTTCAAGGGTTCTATTATATCTTCCAGCAGATTTAGCGTTTCTGTTTTGATATTTAGACCTTTGATTTATTTTGATCTTAATTTAGTGCATGACGAGAGACACTGGTCTAGTTTTAGGCTTCAGCATGCCAGTTTCTTCCAGGACCATTTATTAAAAAGGCTATCTTTCTTCTAGTGAGGGTGTTTGGCCTCTTTGTCAAAGATAAAGTGGCTGTGTGTGTTTGCAGTGGTTTCTACATCTTCTAATCTGTTCCACCAATCCTTGGGTCTCTTTCTCTGTTTTTGTTTCTGTCAATATCATGCTGCTTTATCACAGTAGCTCTGTAGTAGAATGTCAAGTCAGGGATTGTGATGCCTCCTGTCTTGCCTTTGTTGCCCAGAATTGCTTTTGTTATTCTAGGTCTCTTCTGGTTTCAAATAAATTTTAGAATTGTTTTCTCTAATTCTGCGAGGTTTGTTATTGGTATTTTGATCAGGATTGCATTAAATCTGTATAACAATTTTGGGAGTATGGCCATTTTAACTATGTTGGTTCTTCCTACCCAAAGCAAGGGATATCTTTCCATTTTCTGATATCCTCTTTGATCTCCTTTTTCAGAGTACTGTAGTTTTCAATATAAAGGTCTTTTATTCCTTTGTTAGATTGATTCCAAAGTATTTCTTGGTTTTGGTTGCTATTGTTGTTTCCTTAATTTCTCCTCACTGAGTTTGTTATTTGTGTACAGGAATGCTATTTATTTTTGTGTGTTGACTTTGTATCCAGCTATGCTACTGAATTTGGTTATTAAATCTAGATTCTTTAGGTGGAGTTTTTGGGGTCATCTATGTAGAGAATCATGTCATCTGAAAATAATGATAATTTCTTTCTTTTCTTCCTTTCTTCCTTTTATTTCTTTCTCTTGGTCTGGCCAGTGTTTCCAGATCTATATTGAATAGGAGTGATGATAATGGACATCCTTGTCTTGTTCCTGACTTTAAAGTGAAAGCTTTTAACTTTTTACCATTTAGTATGATGATGGCTATTGGTTTGTCATGGATAGCTTTTATCAGATTGAGATAAAGACCATCTATTCTCATTTTCTGTACAGTTTTTTTTTTAATCATTAATGGGTTTTGGGCTTTATCAAATGCTTTTCTCTGTCTATTGAGATGATCATGTGGCTTTTGTCTTTGGCTTTGTTGATATGGTGTATTACATTAATTGATTTGTGTATATTAAACCATCCCTGCATCACTGGAATGAATCCTACTTGGTCATGGTGTTTAATCTTCATAATTTGCTGCATTCTCTTTGCCAGTAACTTGTTGAGGAATCTTGTATCTATATTCATTGGGGAGATTGGCCTGTTTGTTTTTATTGGTGAATTGAGACCATTTACATTGATGTTTATAACTATTATGTGTTGGCTTATCCTTGTCATATTACTTTCCTATTGTTGGTTCCTGTAATGGTTGATTGACTGTGTCAATTTGAGAAGTTTAGAAGCTTAACTAAGTTGACTCAGTAATTCTACACCCTCGGGTGTAGAGGACCCGCCCTAGGGTGGCTCATAATCTGGGTGGTATGAAGAGGAAACAAGGAAGGACAGACTCACTTCTGTTCTTCAGAAGAGTTCCAGTCTTCACCTTCAGCTTGGATGTCATCTCCTGGCTTCTAATATAGACTCTTTAGCTTCTGCCTCAGATCCTTCAGCCTTCCAGTTTAGACATTTCAGCTTTTTGGGGTAGACTCTTCAGCCTTCCTTCGCAGACCCAATGGCCTCCTGATATGGTCTTGCACGTGACACTGCAGTGAACTCCAGACCTTGACTGAAACATTCAGTCTCCAATGTGCAGACACCCTTGGCACGCTTCCTCATCCAACTCTATGGCTGACCATCGTAAGCCAATCTTGTAATTTCTTATACATTTTTATATCTTGTGTTATATCTGTTTCTCTAGAAAACACACTGGTAGAGTTTCCATTCTTTCCCTTTTGTTTAATTGCTTGCTTTCCCTGGTGTTTTCTTTCTATTGGTGTTGGAATTCTCTTCATTACCTCTTTCTAAAACATCCTTCAGAGTGGTTTGATGGTCGTGACTTTCTTCAGTTGTTCTTTGTCATGGAAATATCTTACTTTCCATTGATTTTTGAAAGATAGTTCTGCAGGTTACATCAATCTGGGTTGGAAGTTGCTTTTTTTCAGGACCTGAAATACTTCACTCCAAGATCTCCTTGATCTAAGGGTTTCTATTGAAAAGTTTGCTGTGATTCTGTTGGGCTTTTTTTTATAGGTGATTTATTTCTTTTGTCTAATAGCTTTTAATATTCTTTTCTTGTGCTGATTTTCTGTGTTCTTGATTATTATATTCATTGCTATAGATTTATTTCTGTCATGGCTAATTGGAGTTCTATATGCCTCAATTATCTGAATGTCAAATTCTTTTTTCATGCTCGGGTAGTTTTCTGCCATTACTTCTGTGAACAGAACTGTGTTGTTTGTGCTATGTCCTGCTTTTTCATTGACTTTGAGTCATCTTATGTTGTTCATCTTTACCTCATCTTGCAGCTATTGCACTGATTTTTCTTGGTCCTTTGCTATCTTTTAAAAAATCTTTCTTTTCATGATCACTAACTGCAATCCTGTCTTCTAGATTTGATATTTTGTCCTTACTTTGGTCATTTGACTGTGTATACTTTCAATGGAATTTTTAATCCCCTGGATATCTATTTGAAACTGTTTCATGGATTCCATTTCTTTCCTATGTTGGGCATTCATGGCTTCCATCATTTTCCTAAATTCCTCTTTTTTTAAAAATCTGTGTCTACACTAGATTCACTGAGCAAGTCCTTCATTTTGATTGTCATCTTTTTTTTTTTACCCAAGAGATTATTTCTAATCTGATTTTTCTCTATAGCCTCATTCATCTTTTTTAACCTCTGCTGCTATCACTTCAGAAAATTCAGGGGGTTGGCTTCTGATTTTCTCTATCTCATTTTTCCCTGGACTTGTCCTGAGTGGGCTGGAGGTCTGGAGTTGCATTTTGGTTCTGCATCTTGTCATTTTCTATTATTTCATTTTAATTTATTTTCTATATTGATGCTTGTAAATTGCTTATGATAAGTAGTTTTATCACTAGTATCGAGGCTTCCCTAGGAAGTGTCTGCTCCTCAGAGAGGTCTTCCTGGTGTAGCTCTTGGCCTTTGTGTCTGTCCCAAGATCCTACCTTCCCAATTTGTTAGGGAAGAGAAGTTGCTATCTATTTGGCTCAGCATCCAGTCCTTTGGTACTGAACTATGGTGATTGTTACTACCCCAAACACAGTTTTGTCGTACAAGAGAGAACAACTGATTATAACAGGTATACACCATAGCTAAAGTAGTAAAATTAGCAATAATAACAGCATCAAGCACAACCTAGAAACTGACAAACTATGGTAACTGTTTATTTGGTACCTTTCACCATAGAAGCAAGATCTGCAGTTACATAACAAAATTCAACATAAACCAGGAATGGTATACTGTGAGTTTCCCCTGAGTAGAGTGATTTTATCCTGTGTGTGTGGGGGGCTGTATTTAAGGGGGATGATGAAAAATAGAGAGATAATTGAAAAGAAATATAGTAGAGGCAATTCTGAAGAACAAAGGATGGTCACCCAAGCTTTGGGATACTGGAGAAAAGGACAAGAGAGAAAGAATGAATGAGAAAGCAAAAGAATATTGAGGCAAACCAGAAAGACTAGAGACAATATTCATTCACATGAAAATATCAAAAAATCGAGAAAGACCATGAGGAAAGAGAGAAAAAAGATGAGCAAAACAAAACAAATGATAAAAGTAAAAATGTAAACAACCAAAAAATGCAGAAAGGAAAACAAAACTAACAAACAAACAAACAACCACCAAAACAATAAAGGTCCTCTGATGCCCTCAGTTCTGTGGCAGTGTCCAAGTCAGAGTCCGAATCTGTGCTGGGTAATTCTATCCAGTCTTCAGTAGCATTAGTGCTGGGAACGGAGCTAATCTTGCACTCTGGATGTGGGTTCTGGGGCCAGAGTCTTCAGCCAGCAACTTTCTGTATGTTGCTTGACCTCCTGCCCATGCCTTCTTATCCTTTGTGTCTTTGTGTTGCTATTCCAGGTGCTGTGGAGCCCTCAGACAGAGACGGTCCAAGGGTGACCCTAGTTTCATGTACAGTTGGCCCCTCCAGGCCCTTGTTCAAGCTCCTCTGTTCCACTCCACTGTGTCTCATTCCTCGCATGCTGCTGGAAGCAGGGCAGGAGGAGTGCTGAATTCCCACTCATTGCTCCGCAAAGGTTTAAGCCTGCTTAAATCCTATGTCCTCTCTCTCTCATGCTGCTGAGAGCAGGACAGTTGGGGTATTCCACTCCCTTCACTGCCACCACTGTGGTCTCTAACCTTGTTGTTGCTAGAGGTTCCAATTAGCCGCTGTCTTTTTAGATTTTTCTCTGAGTAACTCTAACGTGGCTCCTCCTCTATTCAGCCATGATGAATCTTCAATTGTTTCTTTTAAATATGATTTTAGACATAAAATTTTAAGAAAAGCAAATCATGTGACTTTAAGTGTCATCTCTTAAGAAATTAAATACATTGAGCTATATTACATACGTAAAATACATATTTTACATTTTAAGGCAGTTTAGGGACATTATGACTGATCCAGATAGCTATTTCTCTTCATAGGATAGCACAGCGAGTGTTGTTGCTTCCAAACCCATTTTTCCTCTCTATTTTGCTGTGATCACCAATGGCCTCAGTTTTGTCAAACCCATGGGCCCTTCCTATTCTTTGTCTTATTTGCACTCTCAGTATTTTATTTATCGGATGAATTTGGCTGATTTATTTCTTTTTGACACTCTTCAATTCATGATACCATTTTCATTGTCTGTCAGCTATCCTTCCTCCTCTAAGTATTCTTGTAAGTCTTTTTACTGAGTATTACTTTTAGACAATGTAAGATTTATATACAGATTTTTTCTTTTGCAATATACCCCTACTTTGTATAATTCATGCAGTCCCATGCCTTTAGAAACTGTTTATATGTTGACATTTCCCAAAAGTTTGTTACCAGTCCAGCTTTCACTTTTTAATTTCAAGTCTTATAAGCAACAATCTACTGTACAACAACCTTTGGATACATCATCTCTCATTTCTTTTTCTTTTTTTTTGTGGGTACCTGGGGTCGACCTCAGGACCTCACGTGCCAGCAGGCACCTGTGCCGCTGAGCGATATCACTGGCCCTTTTTTCATATGTGGGTTCCGGGAGTCGAACTCGGGCCCTCGCGCTTGCCAGGCAGGTGCTTATACCGCTGAGCCATCTCACTGGCCCCCTCATTTCTCATTTCTAACATGATGAAAATTCTGTCTTTACTCTGCAAACAACCCTATTCCTCCTTTAGTCCTCATTGTTTCAATATAGAATACCACCAATCACTAAGTGCTGAAGGAAATAAGCACAACAACCTTCAGTACAATTAAACTCCAAATCCAACCAACATTGCCACAAAAATAATATCTCAAGTTTGATAAGATATCTACATTACCAACTCTCTTCCCTTTCTTAATCACCATGGTTTTTCCTTTATTTTCTGTAATGCTCTTCCATGCTAATGCCTAATCAATCCAATCTGCTCAATAACCACCAAAATAATTTTAAAATGTGAAACAAGTGATTTTAGTTCTCATTTTTTTTAATGGCTTTGCCTTGCATTCAAGAAGAAATTTAAAATTTTGACCTTACCTGTATGATGTCTTTCTAGCTCTATCTGCAATCCCTTTTACTCTTACTTCTTATTTTCCAGTCACCCTGGCTTTCAATCAGGGCCTGAAAAATTATTTTTAGCCTTTATACTTTTCTGTCTGTTGCTTGAAACACACTTCTCCGTAACTCGGTTTTCTTTGCCTGGCTAATTCATATTCATCAATAAGGTTTGCTTTAAAAGTTAAAATCTCAAGAAATCTCCCATAATCCTCTTATTGAAGTATGGCCCTGTATCCCAGGATAACATTTATTTTTAGACTGTGTCAGTTTCTGAGCTTGATTGTTTATTTCTGTGATTGTTTTCTCCCCTACCTGGAAAATAAATGATGAGTGTTATTTCTCTTTTACCTATGTTTTATAGAAAAGGGCTACCACAATAAATAGCATATAATGAATGGTGTTTGTGCTGTAATGTCCCCTTAAATTTAATTTTTCTCTAAAAACCCAACATAATTTTGATTACATTTATTTGCATATTCACTGCTCTCTTCTGATTTCTCTTTTGCCTCCTATCTTTCTAAAGCCTATTTTATCTCACCAGGATGTGCTTATCGTACAGCTTCAAAATACTTGAAATCAGTTTTGTGATCCCTTGTTGTGGATACCTGTAAAATGTCACTGTCAATTGTCATTATTTTATGAGTAATATTTTTTACTTTGTTCCCTGCACTCATCTACAATAAATTAAAACATGTATTCTGAAATCTCTTCTATCATTTCTTCCTACTCTATTTAAAAACTTGCATTGCCAAGGTTCTGCAGTTTATCTACTAATTATTTCTTTATTTTTAAATAATTCCCATTTAGTAAATTTAATAATGGCCATAATAGCACAATGTAAATATTAAAACTCTTTTGATAGTTTGCTATTTCAGAAATCCCTTCAATTGTACATACAGAAAATGTTCCTCTTTACTCAAAGTGACAAAAGATCGTAATTGAGCTTTACTTTTGTTTTCAGGAAAGAAGAACAAAAATGGTAAATAGGTCTTCACCTAACTTCATCTGAGTGGGAATTTAACTGCAGCAATAATGTATTTGGAAACTGACTACCAGATCTAAATACTCAGCTTGATTTCTTCTCTACAACCAGAAAAATAAAAACAAAAAACAATATTTTTTTATAAAAAATTTAGTTAAACCCATTAAATGCTATGTGTGCATTATTTTCTTTCACACAATATTGTTTTCTCTCAGGAAATGTCAGAAATGTCAGTAACTACTAAGCAATCAATTTTATGAGTAAGAATAAGTTGTAGTCAAGTAAGGCTGTAGTGAATTACTTATTTCATATAACATGACAATTTATTAAGCCAGTTTATTTTTGGTGGCTTTGTCAATAGTTATTTGGAAAAAAAATTTCACAACTGGTGTACACCAATGGTTTAAACTTTTTCTTTTCACAGATGTTTTGTGTAATGTGCTGTCACTGGCAAGATCAATTCATGGAGACTCTGCAGCTAGAAAGAAAAACCAAAACACAATTAGTACTTTGTGGGGCAGACAATGAAATAATTAGACTCAAGTATATGTATTTTTATCAGTGTCTATGCAAATTTCTTCTTTCATTTACCAAAATCAATAATATTTTTAAACATGTTTAAAGGATTCAAACAGAAGTTCTAGTTTTAAATCTGCCTATATTTTTAATAAAATAATAGCTATTTATAAGAAACTTATACATACATGATATATAGTTGATTAAACTTTATAAAGCATTCAACATTTTGAGATCATCCAATTAAAAAAATAAAACTATATGAAAGATTGAGTTGTGATGGTTGTAAAGTTTACTAACATTAAATACTTCTAAATAAGTAATGATTATTAGAAGTTAATTCTATTAGATCACTATGATTTTACCAGTGTAACTTTTTTCTATTCCATACTAAAAAACAAATAAACATGTTATCCTTTAACAGCAAAACTTTTGAAAATGGAGAAACAAAACAAACTCTAATTTTATGTAATTATATGTTTATTTCTTAGTAAATTGGGGAGAAAATAAATTGTGATGAAAGTTGAATGAATAATTAATATATGTCACTTTTGAAGAGAAAAATTATCTTAGGAGGAGGTAGAATTTCAGTGTTAATTAGTATGAGAGCAAGTTATGATTTTTAATGCATAATCTTTCCAATTCCAAGTTTATTAGAAAATACATGCTAAGTATTAGTATTACAAATGTCATCATGTAAGACTTAGGGCATTTGGAAATATATGCAATTAAACTAATAAATGCATATATTTCATTCATTTAAGAAGAATGTATTGACACTTATAAAATAAAACTACTTGATATTCCAATTATATGATTTACTAGTTTACCAAATGTGCTTTTCATAATTTTTCTGTTTCCCTGATATATGTTTTTAAATTTTAATACAAAATAATTAAAAGTATACTGGAAAGACATGAGATATATGTTATAGTTTGGGTATAAAATAAATATGCTGAATATATTTTCATGTAATTTTATATTGTCATATATTTACCAATATTGCCAAAGCAAGAAAGGATCAAATATAAAAAGCTACATAACGTTAAGATATGATTGTTTCATTTTTATAATTCATGCACATTATATTTACACTTGAAGTGCTATTTACTGACAGAAAGATAACAGTATTCGCTAAAAATATGCTAATAGGGGAAAGTATTTTTCAGAGTTCACAGTGACATTTTGGGGGAAGGAGTACTGGAGATTGAACCCAGGCCTTTCCACTCAGCTGCACCCCCAGCCTTTTAAAAAATTTTTATTTATTTACTTTTTTTTTTTTTTTTGGATAGGGTCTCACTAAGCTGCTAAGTTGCTGAGGACGGGTTCAAGCTTGTCATCCTCCTGCCTCAGCCACCTGGAGTGCTTGGGTTGCAGGTGTGCAACAAACCTGAATTTTCACTGTTATTTAGTGAACTATATGATGCAATAATGGAACGATTCACTGCTTCTCTGAGAATTTTGACCGAGGAAGTAAACAACAAAGAAAGGATAGAAAACAAAAGAAAGAAGGAAGGAAGGGAAATATGATGGAAGGAAGGAAAGAAAGGGGAGAAATGAGGGATAGAAATCTGTCACCTCTAAATCCATTTGGAGACAGCATTCTTGTGTCACATGAGGGAAACTGTGGGCTTTTTGGTGTTCGAATGCTTAAAACAGCTCTACCAAGAACTCACAGTGAAATGAATTACAAAAATAAAAAAAAAGTTAAAATACTGTGTTAGTAATAAAAGCATTGTTCTGCAAGCTGCAGAATGTACCACGACAGTGTGGTCTGCAACACTTCCAGAAAAAGGGCTCTGATGTCCCAGCAGCCACGTTCAAATCCTACAGGTGCAGGCCATAATGGTGTGTGATGCTGCAGGGATTGCGTGCTTCCTTTGTGTTACGACATTATTTGCTTCAGGAAAAAATGGTTTTAGAAGGCTGAATTGGAAAATGCATATATATACCACATATCTCAATCCCTTCTCCATAAAAAGGGGTGGGAGTGAATTCATAATATAATCAAGGCAAATCAAGAGACAAAAAGAAAAAGCCTATGTTCTCAATATCTCATGTTTCCCAGGGGGAAACATTTCTGGTCTATCTCCTCTTTTCTTTTTTTGTTTGAGACAGGTCTCATGCTCTTATGTAATTCAGGCTGGCCTTGTATTCACTTAACAGTACAGGCTGGCCTAGAACTCACGGGAATCCTCCTGCCTTAGCTTCTCATGTGCTGGGATTGAAAGTTGTGCCACTAGGGCCAGTGATATAGCTCAGCAGCATAAGCACCTGCCTAGCAAGCGCAAGGTCCTGAGTTCGACTCCTGGTACCCGCATATTAAAAAAAAAAAAAAAACGTTGTGCCACTATGCCTGGCTTCAGAGGAAAAATTTCTGCATAGAAGTTTCAAAAGTAGACTTGAAGTGTTAGAACATTTTATATAATGGAAATATTTGTTAAAGGAAATGTTTTTTCTACATTGAAACACAATCTCAACAGCAAAACAAAATAAGATGAACCTAAAGTTCTATTATCATATAAACATTGTCTAAAATATTATTTTTCTTTCAGTATGATTGAAGCACAAAATATCAATATTAATTTGGGTTCATTCACCCATAAAATGATTCAAAATGGATTTTAGATAATATTTATAGCACCAATTAACACCATTTATTTAGAATCATAATTTTGTATGTCCCTGTTTGTGCCTGACATTTAAACACGATTAATTAGGATACAATATAGTAGATACTTTTGAAATATTATTGCAAGATTTGATGATAATTCCTTTAGCCAATTCTTAAGATAAAGAAAACTTGAGAGAAAAATGAACCCTGAAAATGTGAGCTTGCCAATGTTTGATCTTCTCACTGATTTAAATGATATTTAACATCCCGAAAGAGTAGTGAAACTCCACTTTACAACTACTGTTAGTGGAGAATCCTAGAAAAGAGAACTGGCTTGACTGTAAGGAATAAAGGATTATTACTTTCATATTTCAAATGACTTTTCTGATTGGTTGTTGGATGGCAATTATTCTCTTTGTCATCATTAGTGATGGAGGTGATAACACAGGCATCACACAGAAATCAACTAGTAAATCAAAGAGACAGAAATCTGCAGGAATTCCTGTGCTATTCTCTTTCACAAGCAGACTTCAAAAAAATGCCGTGGGCATGAATGCAGAGCAGCTGGAAATATCCAACCTTGCCACAGCAGTGTAAGTTGACTACTGCTACAATAAATGTGTCTTGCTTTTTCCCCATGTAGATAGAATTTTAGTTTCATATTTAACTTAAGGCAGCCTAATGACCAGACTATGGCACATTCCACATGATATCTGCATCCAAGCTTCTTGGAGAAGTAATATCCCTCTATTTTCATTTGAAATTTAAAAGCCATCCTCAAACAGGGAGTTGATGACCTTTATAATTATAATATTTGTATTTTCTCCATTGGCATGCTGTATTTTGTACAGCTATAACAGAATACCTGACACTGGATGACTTATAAATAATACAGATTGATTTTACAGCACTGGAAATTGGGAAGGTCAATATTTGGGGCCCACATCTGATGAGACCTTTGTGCCCTGTAACCCCAGGGTAAAGGGGGAAGGACAAAATTTGCAGATGATGCAATACTCACACAGAGGACCCAAACACTCCACAAAACAACTTCTAGATTTAATAACTAAATTCAGTCAAGTAGCTGGATATAAGGTCAACACTCAAAACTCAGTAGCACTCCTGTACACAAACAACAAACTCACTGAGAAAGAAATTAGGGAAACCACACCTTTCATAATAGCAGTGAAAAAAAGTGAAATACTTAAAAATCAATCTAAAGAAGGAAGTAAAAGATCTTTACACTGACAGCTATGGTACTCTGAAAAAGAAGAGTGAAGAAGATATCAGAAAATGGAAACAATATCCCTTGCTTTTGGATAGGAAGAACCATTGTAATGAAAATGGCCATACTCCTGAAATTGTTATACAGATTTAATGCAATCCCAATCAAAATACTGATAGCATATCTCACGGAATTAGAGAAAATGATGCTAAAAGCCATTTGGAAACAGAAGAGGGGCCGGTGAGATGGCTCAGCGGCGTAAGCGCTTGTCTGGCAAGCGCGAGGGCCCGAGTTCAACTCCCGGAACCCACATATGAAAAAAGGGCCAGTGATATTGCTCAGCGGCACGGGTGCCTGCTGGCACGCAAGGTCCTGAGGTCGACCCCCGGTACCCACAAAAAAAAAAAAAAAAAACAGAAGAGACCTAGAACAGCAGAAACAATTCTGGGCAACAAAGTCGAGGCAGGAGGCATCACAATCCCTGACTTTAAATCACAAAGCTACTGTGATAGAAACAGCATGGTACTGGCAAAAAAAGACCTAAGGATCAATGGAACAGATTAGAAGAAGCAGAAATGACTGTAAACACACTCAGCCATCTTTTATTTATTTATTTATTTATTTATTTATTTATTTTGGTACCATGAATTGAACTCAGGACCTTGCACTTGCCAGGCAGGCACTTGTGCCACTGAGCTATATCCTCACCAGCCACCTTAGTTTTTACAAAGGGGCCAAACATCCTCACTAGAAGAAAGGTAGCCTCTTTAGTAATGGTGCTGGGAAAACTGGCTTTCCACATTACAAAGACAATAATTAGATCCATGTCTCTCACCATGCACTAAATTAAAATAAAAATGGATCAAAGATCTAAAAATCGAAACAGAAACACTAAATATGCTGGGAGAGAGAATAGGTAGAACTCTTGAAGATATGGGTGTAGGCAAAGACTTTATGAAGAAACCCAGACCACAAGGGAAATGTTACAAAGAATCAACAACTGGGATCTCATTTTATTAAAAAGCTTTTGCACAGCAAAATAAATCACCAACAGAGTGAAGAAACAGCCCACTGAGTGGGAAAAAATTTTGTCAGCTGTTCCCCAGACAGGTGACTAATATCTAGAATATATAAAGAACTCAAAAATATCACCAACCCTCAGATTTAAAGACCCAATGAAAAAATGGACATCTGAAATGAATAGACACTTCTCAGATGAAGAAGTAGAAACAGCAAATAAATATATGAAAAAATGTTCAAATCGCTGGTCATTTATGAGTTGCAAATTACAATGCTGAGATTCCATCTCACCCCAGAAAGAATGGCTATTATCAAGAAATCAACCAATAACAAATGCTGGCAGGGCTGTGGGGAAAAGGAACCCTCCTCCACTGTTGGTGGGAACGCAGACTGGTGCAACCACTGTAGAAATTAGTGTGGAGAGTCCTAAATCACTAAAACTAAAGGTTCCATTTGACTTGGGTATTCCCCTTCTTGGTATCTTCCTAAAAGAATTAAAAACATCATGGGGCCGGTGAGATGGCTCAGCGGCATAAGTGCCTGTCTGGCAAGCACGAGGGCCTGAGTTCGACTCCCGGAACCCACATACGAAAAAAGGGCCAGTGATATCGCTCAGCGGCACGGGCGCCTGCTGGCACATGAGGTCCTGAGGTCGACCCCCGGTACCCACCAAAAAAAAAAAAAAAAAAATAAATAAATAAATAAAAACATCATACCACAATGATATATGCACACCCATATTTATAACAGCGGTTTGTAATAGCTAAATCTTGGAAACAACCCAAATTACCATCAACCAAGGAATGGATAAAAAAGATGTGGTACTACTCAACCATAAGGAAAGATAAACTTGAGACATTTCTGGAAAATGGGTGCAACTTGAGACAATTCTCTTAAGTGAAATTAATCAGGTGCACATATGTAAGTACTACATTGTTTCTCTGATATGAGAAACAAAAAGTGTAAATAGGAACCAAAATGTCTAATAGATATTGTGAAATAGGAAGCAAATGTTCAAATGGAAAGGGGAACTAGGAGGAGGTAAGGGGAAAGGAAGGAAGGGAAAAGAGAAATATGGGAAAAGAAGGAAAAAAGGAAACAAGGCTCTGTAAATGAGGGGAAGAGGAGTGGAAGGAGGTTATGGGAATGGGAAAAAAGAAGAATTAAATATATCACATACAGTTACAAAGTCCCTATGATGAAAGTGATCGATATGTATATTTAAAATGCACCAATAAACTTAATTAATAAAAATAAAAGTACAGGAGTGTAAGAGGCAGCCAAACTCACTTTTATTCCCAAACTGACCTAACCAGCTCCTTCCATAAGGATCTCAATCCTCTCATGAAGGCAGTATTCGCATGCTAATCACATTTTAAAAGTTCTATTTCTTAGCACTGTTGTACTGGGGATTAAGTTTCCAAATAAAAAACATTGGAATATTCATTTAAACCACAGCAGTCCCTTTATGTTGACATGTATTGCTCCTGACCCTTGACTATTAGTTTTACACACAGGAAGGATATATTTCTCAGAGCCAGGTTACTCAAAAAAAAAAAAAAAAAAAAAAAAAAAAAAAAAAAAGCAAATTAAAGAAAAGAAAAGAAAACATAGGCATTCTCTGTTTTTGGCCAAGAGCCTACTGAGACCTTTATGAACTAGCAGTTGATGTGGTTGTCAGAGCATGTGGCCCTTTCTCCTGGGTCAGTGCCGCTCACATGGGTTTCTCGTTTTAAAGGAAGAGAGGCTTCAGGGAAGTTAGGGTTGATGGTTTCTTGAGAGGCTACTGAGCTAAATTAGAGAAGTATTGAAAAGTTGTAAAATCAGTGGCCAATAGTTACCGAGTCACAGGCTATGTTCTCGAAATCTTTTGAGAAGATAACTGGAATAGCATAGGGTAATAAACCAGAGATAAACTGGACATGGTGTACACCTGTAATTCCAGCACTGGGGACAATTGAGGCGAAGGAACCCAAGTTTGAGCCCAGCTTGGACAATTTTGCTACTTAATGATATCCTGTTTCAAAAATAAAAAAAATGAAAAGAAGCTAGGGATGCAGCTCAATGCAAAGGGCAATGGATTCAATCCCCAATGCTGCAAACTATAAATAAATAAATAAATAAATAAATAAATAAAGCATGGTTATGTGGTAAACATTTCGATACCCATTACACCATTCTGAAAGTTTCAGAAAATTTCACACTGAACTTAATAAAGCATAAAAAGTGATTTTACATTAGCATATGATGAATTTTTTTATTTCTTTTTTGTTTAATGACTAAATGGGTCACTGTGTACTGAAGTAGGTTGAATGGAGAAACATTACTGCATATTAGCTTCCTTCTCTGGTAAATTTCCTTTTGTGATAAAATTGGGCTCATATAAATATGTAGCTATAAATGAGAAACACTATTACTCAGATTAATGACCTAGAACAGTGATGGCAAACTGTTTATAGACAAATTCCCAAAATGTAACCCACAACCCACTTATTTACTGCAAAGTGCCAGCACTATGATTAAATCTGAATACTGAGGTTCTAGTTTAGAAAAATCTACTCATACAGTAACTCTTTAATCTTAAAAGAAAACACAACAACAGAGCTTTCATGATAGAGCTTTTTATTGAAAGGTAAAATTTGCATTTGGCTTGCTTTTGTACAGTTAATGTGATCTTTGCTCTTTTGTTCTTGCCGATAATTTGTCAAACCTTGGCTCAGACTTTGTTAGTTTGAGAGCAGCACACGCAGCGCTCAGGCCATCTGTTAGTCTGTTTCTTGTTTCAGATTTAATATAATTCAAACATGAAAACAGCTGCTCACAAGCATAAGACGATCCAAACAAAGTAAGAAAAGCAATCCCAAGTACTTAGTTGACTTAAAAGTGTTTGGCAAAGAATCCCACATTTTCCTGTTTTCGTTTTCAGATCGACCAACTGTGCCTTCCTTTGTCAACCCTTAACACTCTACCTTCTCTCTTCTTAGGTGTTGCACACAAGTTATTGGATTTATCTTTCCAGACAGAGCTTTTTTGAAATTCCAATAGCTCCATTTCCAGATTTCTGAAATCTAACCCATATAAGCAGGAAAGATCACATTCTTCAAATTTAGCTTTATCTAAAGAAGTAAGAAAACACAGGGTTGTCTCCATCTTATGAAACTGTAAAAATCTGTTATTGAAATTCTCCTTTGCAACTGCTACAATGTTAGAAAATTCCTTGTAGATTCCCTGATGGCTTGTAGGGTTGTCTGCCAATGTTATAGAATTTTCCTTTTTTTCTTGGCCTGCCACCTCTTCTTGGAATATAGTTTTATTGGAACACAAGCACACTCACTCATTTACACATTGCCTACGTGCTACAGTAGCAGAACTGAGTAGTTACAAAAGGACTCATACAACCCGTAAAGCCTAACACAGATACTAGTGGTGGCAAACCTATGATACGCATGCTGCAGCCAGCTCTTTGTTATCATTGAATGCTCTAAAAGGTTCTTTATCACTGATGTATACTATCTAGCCTTTTATAGGAGGTATGCCATGGAGCTGAACGCATAGCTCAAAAGCACAGCTCTTGCCTAGCATGTGTGAGAGCTTAGGTGGAAGGGAGGGAGAGAGAGAGAAAGAGGAAGACAAGAAAGAAGAAAGTGTTATAGAATTTTCTGAAAGGTAGTTTTAGATTAGATTTGGAAAATATTTCAGCTGCCCACTTTCAAGGTCGGGGGTGACTTGGCTCACGTGCCAACAGAGAGGGCTCTGCCTTCACATGCCGTGGGTTCACCGCTGACCTAGAAGAAACTCTGTGGACAAATACTGGGATGATGTGTCCAAAGAGGTGGCACCATCTAAAGTGGAAATTTTCAGTAAATGAATCTTATTATTAGAAAATTTTGTTAATTATTCCACATACCTGTGAAAGAATCACTGACTCACTCCTCGTTCTTTTAAAATATCTTATGCCAAAAACATGTTCAGTGGAGCAAGAAAATTTATACTTTTAAAACATTAACACTATAATTTTGATCACATTTGGTGAAAGGTGAAAAACTACCTAATAGTCTTGGAATTCTTTTGTTCCAACTCTTTAACTTAATTTCTATTACAAGAATATTGTCCAGTACGGTATAACAATTCACAGTTTGGTTTACAGTTGTTGAATGTGAATACTCAGCCTTGAAAGATAACTGCTAATAATTCGAATTTGTGAGCAATCTGTTATGTAAACAATGAATCCTTACCCCTTATTTTCATGTTTACTCTTTGCCAGACATTGTTATTTTTTGAAGAAAATCAGAAAATAAGTTTTCATCAATTCATTGTACATGTCATGTGAAGATTTATCTCTATGTATGATAAATTGTTCAAATCACCTCAAATTCCATTTTCAGTATGGTTCAACATATTTAAACTATCATTGTTTTTGGTTCACCACTTCATTTAACTAAAAATTCTCACAAAACTGGAATGCAAATAATTTTAAACTGAGAAATCTCAGTGAAAGATATCTTCCTGTTGCTGGATTTACTATACAAAATCAGCAGAGTATAAATCTCCAGGTTTGTATTTGTAATGTTTATAGATTTAGTTATAGTTTCATATAAAGATACATCTATTTTACCAGTTAAAAAATAAAATGATGTAAATATTTGAATTTTCTTTTAAAAATTTTGCAGTTTTTTTTTTTCCTTCAGAGATAATGCTGTTTCTAATGTGTGGAGAAATGAAATAAAATACAATGACAAAATGACCAAAACAGTAACTAGTTCATTTATAAAATTTCAAGGTTATACTCTCAGTGATGTCAGAGTTTCAACCCATTATTCAAAATATTCTTTGAGTATGGGAAATAAAGGACATTTTTTTCTACTTTGACTTCCTCTTTTTGATCAAAATGTAAATTTGTTCCTATCCTTAATGAAGTATATTATATTTTTCTAAAACTGTGCCTATTTTTCTATGATGAGCCCTAACCTATAAGACAGTCAACATCGTAATCTCAGTCATTTTATAGTCTTTTCTGTCTTCTGCCAGCCATTCTATTAAGGTTCCGTAAGTCAGACGATGTCCTAAGACATCAGTGAAAGGGGGTGGGCACCCAGTCCCAAGTGTAGTCCATGTCGATTTCTATTCTGTCATGAGTTGTCTTGCTTGTTTCTCAGTGATTAATCTGTATAGATTGTACTAAATTATTCCACATCTTATGCATTAAATTCAACAAATCTCTTTCTTTTGTAGTACTACAATTAGCAGAAAGAAAGAGAGAAATCCATGTATTACTCCATATGTGGTGCTTGGGATAATTATGGCTTTGATCTAGATGTCCTCTCTCAAAGCTTCATGTGCCATAGATTTTCAGAGCTGGCTGGATTTGGGTGTGTGATACTGCAATTAAGGGTGTATGGTACTAAATTAGTTCACTGACTGGAATTGGTTCTGGGTGAGACTAAATGGATTCAATGAAACAAAAGCTCCAGCCTGAGTGTGGGTGGCACCACCTATAAAGCTTGTAGCCTGGATGGGATAAAGGGAAAGAGAGGCAGGATGCTTGCTGCTTCCTGCCTACCATGCCATGGACTGTTTCCCCTTTGCCATACCTCTCTGTCATGTCACCCTGCCTTGGAGCCAGCCAATACAGACTGAAACCTCTACAAACTACGAGCTGAAAAAAACCCTTCCTTCTTTAACTTGTGGGTGCCGATTATTCTGTCCCAGCAATGAGAAAGTAAACAAGACAGAAACCTTTTTGAGCCCTACCACTTCTCTGTCTTCTTAGAAATTCTATGCAATTGTTTTGATTTTTTCTTTATTTTGTACTGCAGTATGTCATCTCTGTGACACCCTCTAAGGTTCTATTTGCATAAAAAAATTCAGTAGCATTTCTCTATAGACACAATACCTAGCTGTGATGTTACTCTATCTAGGTCAGTAATGGTGAACATCTTATTATTATTATTATTATTATATTTTGGTACCAGGAATTGAACTCACAACCTCATGCTTGCCAGGCAGGTGCTTGTGCTGCTGAGCTATATCCCCAGCCCTGGCAAACCTCTTACAGCTTTCAATGATAAACAGATGGCTGCTGCATGTATGCCATAAGCTCACCACCAGTGCTGTACGAGATAGGGTATAATTACACAGTGGTCTCAGTTGCCTTAAATGTGACCAGGATGAATGGATTGCATAAAAATAGCAAAATGTAAAATATAAAATAAACTGGACTAACCATCTACATGCTTCTACGTTGAATTTTTCCCTTTTCCCCTTGAGATAAGGAGAAATTTTCATATTCCAGGTGTAATATTTTTCTCATAGTTGGGCTTTGTACTTTTATCTCTTACATGGTAAGGCATTAGTTTCTACATTTAGCTACTTCTTTTTATTGACTTATTCTAATGGTGATGATGATAAAGAAAAGTTCAGGAAGAGACTTGTCAGGTAATCAATAGAAGAATATATAGGGAACTAGTAAAAGTGCTAAAAGAGGTAAAGATGAATGGGTGAGAGGAGGGCATCCTCTTAGCAACTGTTGAAAGTTCTTGTCAGCCCCCTAGGTGGAGGAGGTCCTCACAGAGCATGGTGGTGCTTTGAGAGTCCAGGCATGGAAGAACTCCAGAGGGAGCTTAAACCACGGAGAGGCAGCTCCTGTTGAGATTGGGCAAGGAACCAAGACAAAGAGACAGAGAAAGAGAAATATTCTGGCTTCTTTTGTTTTCTGACACCAGTGTTCTTCTAGTACACCAAGGATCCTGAACCTAATCAGAAATCAATGGAAAAGGGAGGCTAGGATATGGAAGAGTCACACTGCTGTGATATGGAACAGATCCAGGGGCATCGAGGAATGGATCTGAAAGTAAACAACAAATTCCACGATCAATAACCAGGGGATGCTAACATGTAATCTTTGCCAGACTTTGATGTAGTATTATATTAGAAAGTGGCAATAAAAATAGGTTGCTTTGGGGGGTGCATGGAAAAGAGGAATAGAGAGAATATTACTTCTTCCTTAAATCATATGGTGCTTTTCCATCACTTATTAAATCGAAGCTTTTCAATATTTCCGTTTTCTGATGGTTTAGGGAGAGATCTGTACTGTGAATGAATGTTTAACATTACTGGAATTCTCCACTCTGGATTATAAGTTATGAAATGGAAGACTTACTTAATCATGTTAACTACAACAATCCCAAGAACTAACAAAGTGCCTGGCAAAACATACCTAGGGCAGCTACAGCAAAAGCCTGCAGGGTCCAGAATGGTAACATAAATAGCTGAAGTGGGCTAAATTTGGTCTTTTTTGTTGTTGTTATTGTTGTTACTGCGAGTCTTTATTTGAATAATCAATTTCAATTAAAAAGAGAAAGTTAAATTTAAGGAGGGAGATATATTCCTTTTTTTCATTAAATTTCTATTGGAGTAGTTTTGCTTTTCAATTCTTTATAGAGACGCAGGTATGGAGAAATATTTCTCTGAGCATATAAACAGTGGCAGAGCCCTGAGAAAGGACAAGTGAGTGGCAGGGTCTCCCTGGACAGTGGTGGGAACTGAGGTGAGGACCACATAGCTTTTGTGCCTCTTTGTCGTGACCCGCGGAGGCTCCGACCAGCAGAGCTCCCAGGGGCAGGAACGCGTAGCCTGAGAGACAGTATGGGGATGAAGTAAAACACACACGCAGCTTGAAGGCGAGAGCGAGAGAGAGAGAGTTTATTGAGGAAGTGCCATGGCTTATATATCTTTGGGGGGAAGTGGGAGGGACCGCTAACTGGTGCGGGATTGGCGTGGGCAGGGGTAGCGCATGCTCAGAAGCTGGGTCCTTCATGGCTCTCTACATATGCTTTTTTTCTCCAAAAGAAAATATTGCCGACCATGAGTGCCTGAATGTGGCCTGTCTTAGGTTGTGGAGGTTACTGCAAGTCTTTTTTAGTTTTTACGCATTTGATTTTTCAGGCCTTACCCGTCATCAAGCTGACCACTAGCATCGCCAGCGTCCCGGCGAAGAGTGGGGCTCTGTCTTAGGTGGTCCTGAGAGTGCTAGTGACTTGTAACTCCATCTTACCTGTCCTTGGCCATCATTCTATGTGCTGGGGCCTCGATATCATCATAGGGTTTGGCTTGTTTGTATTCATCAGCATCTGCCATGGCTAGACACTGATAATGAACTTGGAGAGGTCTTTCCCACACAGGAGCAAGGGCCATTTTGATGGAGATGATAAGTCTCCTAAATAGGAGAGGACCAAGATTATAAGGGGGCCCAAGAAGGGGGCAAGGTAGGGGAGAATAGTTGAGAACCAAGTGTTGGGGAATAAGGCCTGTGTTCTGGCTATCTCTCTCTTTTTTTATGGCATCTTTTAATTTATCCATAGCGTGTAAGACCACGCCAGAGGAGTCGGTATAGATACAACATTCTTCTTTGAGGGCTGCACAAAGGCCACCTTCCTTGAGGAAAAGAAGATCTAAGCCGTGCCTGTTTTGGAGAACAACTTCAGAGAGGGAGGTTAGTGATGTTTGTAGGGTGCGAATAGAGGTTTCAACATTTTTAAGGTCCTGGTCAACAGCAGAGAGTATGGTGTTATATTGGGTTTGTCCAAGGGCCAAGGCCGTGGAGCCAAGGGCAATTCCTGAGGCGGTACCGAGGATGAGAAGAGACACGGTGGTGGTGAGTTCATGTTTGAAGCGAAGTAAAGTCGGGCTTAGAGGTGGATCCCTAGGGTCAGGGTCAAGCGTAAAGGGGTATGTGGAAGGGTGATAGGAGACACGAGGGAGGACCGCAATGAGCACACAGAGGTCCTGTTGTTCTCTGAGGACTTTAGTAGAGAGGATGCGGGTTAGTCCTGCGTGACGGCATAGCCAACGATAGCTCTCTGTGTATAGGTAGATGTTGGATGTATTGATTGGATAGAAAGTGTGACAGGGTCCATTTTTTTTGATTTGTTGATGAACCATTTACGCAGATGCCTTTACCCTGGACGGAAGAGAAGGGTACAAAAAGGGAGAGATTGGATTGGGAATGTCCTGTGGTGGGTTGTATAGATGAGATAATAGAGACGTTGGAGATGCATAGGGATCATAGAATGGAGGAGAAGCCTGAAGGCAAAGCCAGCAGGATGGGGCAGTGAGATTAGGCTGGGAGGCATTAAGCCAAAGAGCCATAGATTGGACCATTTTAATGAGGTCGCTGGAGGAAGGGGTGAAGTGAGGAAGGGAGGGTGGTGGAAGGGTGATAGTGGTTATAGGACGAGTATGAGGGGATAAGGTGATATTGGGTGGGGGAGTATGGGGTTTGGATGGGGCCTTAGAGGCATGAGTCTTGCTAGGGCCTGTCTTTATTATGTGGAAGAAGGTCATGGGATCAATCCCTGGGGAATACAAATGTAGTCCCCATGTTTTCCCCTGAAACCATGTAGGGTCATCAGGGTTGGTAATGGTAACAGTGAAATTATCGCAGGGGTCTGGGGTGCACTTGTACTTATTGCACCCTGGGCATTTAGCTTTGGCCTTTTGTTCTCCTTGGAGACACCATGTGCAACTTCTAGGGATAATTTTGATATTTGGGTCTGGAGAAGGAACTTTCCACCAATTTTCTTCAATGTTTGATTCACATCCCCATTTTGGGCAATAGGCATGAGAGGGGTCAGCACACCAAGCACAGCCTCGGGTACCGAGGGGGCATGTATATACAGGGTGCCAAAATTCAAGATGGTCTTGGAGGAATAGGCCTGTCTGGTGACAGTATGACTTTAGCTTACAGGATAAGGTGGGTTGTCCAAGGCCCATCCACTGGCTTAATTTTTGGTGGTCTCCCCAACAACTGATTGTCCATGTGAATACATCATGGCGATGATTGGTACTGATCAATGGGAGTATCATGAGAATATACAAGATGATTGTTGAATGCATCTGTGAAGAAAAAACATTAATCCTCAGGGGCGCCTCCCTGGGTAGATTTGTTAAATTGTTTTACAAGGCGCTCAGGCAGCCAGCGTGCATTATGGTCAGCCTGGGAGTAGATGCAGACTGAACCTCTTCCCCATATGAGAATGGGGTCAGGACTGTTCCAGCGGTTGGTAAGGGGGTCCCTCCAAAGTGCTGTGGTGAATGAGGTGGCTGTAGAGGGGTGCCAAAAATGGTCGGCAGCAGACCATTCATTTTGATCTAAGGAGAGAAAGTTAAGGATAAAAAGGGCATGATTGAGAGTGTTGCGGGGGGACCCCACGGTGGGGTACCAAGACACTTCTGAGAGCTTAGAGATGGTTAGCTTAAGAGTGTGGTTAGCTCTTTCAATGATGCCTTGGCCTTGTGGATTATAAGGCATCCCAGTAACATGACAAATGTTGAGACAGTGACAAAACTGTTTAAAGGCTTTGCTCGAATAGCCGGGGCCATTATCAGTTTTAAGTTTTGTGGGGCAACCCAGGTGGGCGATGGCAGTAAGCATATGAGCAATGACATGTTTAGTGGCCTCCCTCGATTGAAGAGAGGCAAAGATATATCCACTATATGTATCTATGGAGACGTGAACAAATTTGAGCTTACCAAATGAATGTATGTGGGTGATATCCATTTGCCAGAGGGCATTGGGAATGAGACCCTTAGGGTTAACGCCAAGATTAGGAGAGGGAAGGTGGGTCACACAGGCTGGACATTGTTTGACAATAGCTCTGGCTTGCTCTCTAGTTAATTGAAAAAGGAGGCACAAGGTATGGGCATTAAGGTGATGTAGGTCATGTGCGGACTGTGCTCGGTGAATATTGGAGGAAGGGGAAGCGAGGGGAGGGGAAAATATGGCATGAACAGAGACAGAACGGGATAGTTGGTCCACAAGTGCATTGCCTGAAGCTAAGGGTCCAGGAAGACCCGAATGGGCACGAATATGGCCAATAAAAAACTGATGAATATGAGCATGAATGAGTGTTTGAAGGCGAGTAAATAAGGGAATGGTTGTTGATTGGTGGTGAAAGCAGGAAAGAGTTTCTAGAAGCGGGACAGATGTGGCTAGATAACGACTATCGGTATATATGTTGAGAGGGGCCTTGGGAAAATCTTGAAAGACCTGGACAATAGCCTGAAGCTCAGCGTGTTGAGCTGAAAGTCCGGGGGTAGGGACAACAACCGGATCATGACCCTGGCAGACATAGACAGCATTACCTGATGAGGAGCCATCTGTGAACACTGTTGTTGCATGGGCAATGGGAACATGGGAGGTAATTTTTGGGAAGATATGGGGGTGATGAGAAAAGAAGGTTAGAAGCTTGTCGTGAGGGTATTGGTGAAGCAATTGACCAGGAAAGGCAGCAAGTGCAAGGGACCATAAATCTGAGGTTTGTAAAAGCCATGTAATCTGTTGATCAGAGTATGGCAATATTATGGTGTCAGGTTCTTTATGATAATAACTTTTGGCTTGTCTGCGTCCCAGCAAGATTAATTGAGCCACAAGGTCATAATAAGGGTTTAGGACCCTTTTTGGGGAGATAGATAGGTGGACCCATAGGAGAGGGGCATCTTGCCAGAAGAGGGCGGTAGGTTGTATTGGGGAAGGGAGGACAATGTAGAGGAGGGGTTGTGTATAGTCTATGAAGGTAAGCATGTGGTTGTTGATGGCAGTTTGAACACATTGGAGAGCTTTATGGGCCAAAGGAATGAAGTGTCGAGGTGAAGAGGGGTCTGGATCACCACGAAGGATGTCATATAAGGGTTTAAGTGTAGACTTTGGGATTCCTATATAAGGGAGGAGCCAATTGATATCACCGAGGAGTTTTTGGAAATCATGAAGGGAATGAAGAGTGTCAAGTCTAAGTTGAGGTCTAGGTGCTCGAATATGGGAGTGTGTCATCTGAAATCCTAAGTAAACATAAGGGTCAGTAAGTTGAATTTTGTTGGAGGCGATACATAGGCCACAAGTTTTTAGAAGGCTTTGTAAATGAGCATAACTTTGAAGAAGTGTACATTTATCAGGGTGTGCTAGAAGAATATCATCCATATAATGGAATATGTGAACATCAGGCCATTGTTGTCTGAAAGGTTGTATCGCTTGGGCCACAAACTGTTGACATAGGGTGGGTGAATTGGCCATACCCTGAGGGAGGACAGTACATTGATAACGGGAGGCAGGTCCAGAATGACGGGGCATAGGGACAGTGAAGGCGAACCTCTGTTGGTCTTGAGGATGTAGAGGAATGGAGAAAAAACAATCCTTGAGATCAATGATGATTTTATGAGTGTTTAAAGGGACAGCACTTGGAGTTGGCGTACCTGATTGTAAGGGGCCCATAATGACCATAGTTTTGTTGATAGCCCTGAGGTCTTGTAGCACCCTGTAACCTTTATTGTCCTTTTTTGGAATAACAAAACAGGAGTGTTCCAAGGGGAAGAGCTGGGGGTAATATGTCCCTCTGTAAGTTGTTCCTGTACCAACTGCAAAAGGGCGGAGTATTTGGGGCCTATGATGGGCCACTGATCAACCCAGACAGGATCATCCGAAAGCCAGGTGATTTTTTGTGCATGGGTTACAGGAGGATCAGTGGTCCCTATTAAAAATTTTGAGGGTCGGGGGGTGATGTGAGGGGAGGATTGTCGGTATAACCAAGGCCTTGGCGGGGAACAAGAGGCTGGGGGTGAATGGGGGAGGTAATGCCCAAGGAATGTTTTCCAAGGCCCTGTTTGGGGAGATAGCCTTGTTTGAGCATCTGTTTTGTGACCGTGGTGTTAGGGCTATGCATGATGAGTTGCATCTGTGAGAGAAGATCTCTGCCCCATAGATTAAGAGGAAGACCTTGAACGCCAAAGGGTTGGAAAGTGCCTGAATTGTTTTCAGAATCATGCCATGTGAGAGTGGTGGCGCTCTGGTGAGGTTGTTGGAGGTATCCCAAGCCCTGGAGGTGGGTGGCTGAGGGACATAGGGGCCATTGTTTAGGCCAATGTTGGGAGGAGATGATGGAAACATCAGCCCCCGTATCAATAAGGCCTTGAAAGGGCTTGTTATTGATGAAAAGTGAGCATAGGTTTTTGAGCAGAGATGGTCTGTGACCAGTATGATTGGGAAACACCAGGGGGCAAGGGGTGACGATGGGAGGAAAGGGAGGGGTTATTGGGTGTTGGGACCTGAGGAATAAGTAGGAGTTGGGCTATGGGGGGTGACATGGGTATTAGGGTGGGGCCATCAGGAGCGGAGACGAGGAGGTGGATGTGGCCTTGGAAAGTGGGATCTATGACTCCTGGGTGAACATGGATACCCCGAATAGTGGAGGATGCATGGCCCAACATGAGGCCCCAACATCCAGGGGGTAGTGGTCCTCGGACGTTGGTTGGGATCACATGTACTGGAAGAGTATGGTCTAATACTGTTGGGGAGGAGGCACAGAGGTCCAATCCTGGGCTAGTGGGGGTCGCCTTGAAGAGGTCTGAGACAGATTGAGATCGGGCTGTGTTGGGGTATTTGACTCCATTGTCCCCTGAGTCAGTTGTAGGCCTGAAAGTGGGGCCAGGAGAGGGCCCCACAGGAAGTTTTTTTGAATGGGGGAACCTTCAAGAGTGTAGCGAGACTTACATTCATTGGCCCAATGAAATCCCTTCCTGCATTTGGGACAGACGGTTTTGGGTGAGGGGGTGGATTTGGGGCTGTGTATGTGTAGATGAGGTGTTGGTGGGGCAATTTTTAGAAAAGTGTCCCACCTGATGACATTTAAAACAACGAAGTGATGAGAGTGGATGTTTGTAAGTTGGTTTGGGGTCCTTATTGTGATCTAGAACCTTCTTGAGAGTGTCTTCTACTGCTGAGGCAAGCATGAAGCCCTGATTATAGGTGGGGCCAAAATCTGCGCATAGGCGGATAAGTTGTTCAATGGAACCTGTGTGTCTGTGGGGCCTAATAATGTCTTGGCATGCAGAGTTAGCATTCTCAAAAGCAAGTTGTCGTATGAGGGTATTGTTATTTTCATGTTCCCCAAAAATTCTGTCTGCTGCTTCAGTGAGTCTGCCAATGAAGTCAGAAAAGGGTTCGTCTGGGCCCTGTCGGATTTTGGTTAGAGAGGTGGGGCCCTCTCCCTTAGATGGAAGTTTACTCCAGGCTCTGCTTGCTGCCAGGGAGATTTGAGCAAACGCTTGAGGGTTAAGACCAATTTGTTGTTCATCGGTACAAAAGTCACCCGTTCCAGACAACATGGCGAACGTAACCGGGTTGGGGGGCTGTCTTTCCTGATTTTGTTTGGCAATTGTTTCGCACTGATCCAAAAAGTTAGATTTCCAGAGCAAAAAATCACCTCCAGAAAGGGCAGCTCTCGCTAATTCCTTATGTTCATTTGGAGTAACCCATCCTTGGGAGAGGCTATCATGTACTGCAAGGGTGAAGGTAGCAGTGGGGCCGTATTGAGTGACCGCCATTTTGAGCTCTTTGAGAGAGTTTAAGGGGAAGGGAACTCTGGCTCGTTGAGGGGGAGGGGCCGGTTGTCCCTCAACAGTGGGGGCCTGTTGGACTTCCGTGATGGGGAAGGCAAGCTGGGGCTTGTTGGGAGGGGGATCAGGTGGGTGTGATTGTTGAAGTTTGAAGGATAGGTGTTTGTGGTGGACCTCTTGTTCAAGTGCAGCAATGCGAGATAGAAGACTCCTCAAGAAAGAGTCATAGGCAGGAGTGGCGGGCAATGGGGGGTAAAGGGGGGAACTGAACTTGAAATGCTGGTGCTGTAAAATGGGGCGGAGGAGCAGAAGGCAATGAGGAAGATGGCGGTGGTGGGAGAGTAGGATAAAGCGAGGGGGGCCAGGTATGGGTTCAGAACAAAATGGCTTAGCACAAGATGGTGGCTCATTGAGCGAGTGCCCACAAGATGGAGGTCCGTCATCATGTGGGGAGGCGGAAGCAGACAAAGATGGAGCGGGAGAAGGGCAGCCATGTTTGTCTTCAGGCACATCAAGAACCACAGAGGCTTGGGGACTGTTGTTGGGGGTGTTGGAGCGCATGGAAGCTTCTGCATGAGCTATAGTCTGTGCTATGTGGGGATCAGAAGGGTGTTGTAATAATTCTGAGATTAAAGTCCAATAAGCAAAGGCAGTTACAGGAACCTTTTCAGGTCCAAAGACCCGGTAGTAGTCTTGGAGCGCGTCACCCACACGGCTCCAAACCTTAACATTGATCGTGTCCTCCAGCGGAAACCAAGGGCAGACTTTATTTATAAAGCTAAAGTAATCGGTTAAGTCAGTCTTTTTAATTTTGACTCCCCGGGCTTTAAGAGATTTGGAGAGCCCTGAGACAAAGAGCTCATGTTCACTGAGGTTTTGTCCCATGTTACACCCTACAATATGAGTATGCTTACTGTGATTCAGACGGGAGACGAGAGAGAAGTCTTCGTGCGGATCACTGAGGGAAAGTCCTCTGGAAAAATTTCATCTAGGTCAAAGGCCGGCCGGGCACTCTTTTAAACCTTTGTAGGGTGATCCCTCATAGAACCTGTTGTTCTTGGGCCCCACGTTGGGCGCCAAAATGTCATGACCCGCGGAGGCTCCGACCAGCAGAGCTCCCAGGGGCAGGAACGTGTAGCCTGAGAGACAGTATGGGGATGAAGAAAAACACACACGCAGCTTGAAGGCAAGAGCGAGAGAGAGAGAGTTTATTGAGGAAGTGCCATGGCTTATATATCTTTGGGGGGAAGTGGGAGGGACCACTAACTGGCGCGGGATAGGCGTGGGCAGGGGTAGCGCATGCTCAGAAGCTGGGTCCTTCATGGTTCTCTACACCTCTTCTTTGTTCCCGCTGATCGACCTGCACAAATGTAGACACTGCTTGCTCAGGTGAAGTCTGACATCTGGACTTGTATATGAAATGTCCTGGTTTTGAAATGTCACTTTAATGTTTTAAAACACAGTGCATACAAAACACTTTACATCCAATGACTATATTCATGTTCTCATCTTTAGTCTGGGATTCTGTCCTGCTTTCAATAACCATTTGTTGAAGAAGTGAATATGTGAATGACTTAAAAATAATTTATCTAATTTACACTAAGTACTTAGTTGTTTTTAAAGAAGAGTCCTCTTTAAATAAAAGAATTGTTAATACTACAAACTTTTTGTGATTTCTTACTCAGAAGTCTGTTTTTGAGTCCTTAAAGGAAACATGCTGCTATGGTCAAAATCTTTGTTTTATTCAAGGTAAAGAATAATCACTTCTTTACTGTGAAATTATTTTATGTATACTTTATGATTTATTGTGACATCATAAAAATAGCCATAATTCATTCCTCTAAAAAAATTGCTTTTGATGACTTTACACAGTTAATAAATTATTTTATATCAGATTTAATTTTTCTAGTACAAAAGCAATATCACAGCTACTGTGCTCTTCTCTTGAGACTGTAATCAATGACTAAGGAACACTGATAGTGTTCTGCTGTAATTCTGATGGTTATGGTAGCCTATCATGAGTTTTGAAAATGTTAAAAATTTTCAGTTGAATGAAACAGAATTGAGACATCTCTCAAAATGATTCAATTAAAAATTCAATAAAAATATAGCTATTTTACATGAAAGTTTATATGCAAATATTTGCAAAAGCATGTCTTCTTTCCAATGAAGGTGATGATAACATTAAAAACAATTTTTAAAATAACATTTGTTTCTGAGAGTCTACTATGTATGAGCTGCCTTTTAAATTCATCTTAATATTTGTTTCATGAAAGATCTATGAAATAGTTTTATTTTTTCTTTGAAGGTGAGAAAACAAGCTTTTAATGTACAATGACTTCCAAAGTTCTCAGTCATTTTCGTAACTGAAATTCAAACCCACTTTTCAATGGCTTAAAACATGTGTGCTTTCCTTAACATTTCTAAAACTCATCACATCATTTTTAGAAAACCATCTCAATAAATAATTTTAAAATGTCAAGTTTGAAATGCATCCTTGTTATAGCTTTCATCTAGATGTCCCCCCAGAACTTCATGTACTCATAGGTGGGGAGTTTTGAAGGTGGCCATGTTAGGCTGTGTGAGTGTGGATTAAGGGTGTGATACCAGGATTAAGGGTGTCGATAACAGAAGCTCCACTCTTGGTGTGGGTGGCACCAAACTATCATATGGTAGCCTGGATGGAATATAAAGGGACAAAAAGATGCCAGGCTTGCCGCTGTTGCTTGCTGCTGCTGCTTGCTGCTGCTGCCTTCTGCCTGCTGCACCATGGACTATTTCTCTTCTCTGAAGCTCCTCTGCCGCAATGCTCTTGCCTTGAGGCCAACTAATTATGACCTGAAATTTCTACAAGCTGTGAGCTAAAATAAATATTTCCTCCCTTAACCTTGGGTGTTGGATATTTGGTCTCAGCAATGAGAGAAGTAACTAGAACAGTCCTATAATAAGCCTTTCTTTTTTGATATTACTATTTATTCATTTTATATGCTTTTAGTTTTGCTTTAAAGCACTAACAGTAGGGAATTCAATATTTTTGTTACTTCATTTAATATGTATTAATCATTTATTCTGAATGAAGCTTGAGAAATGAAAGATGAAAAATCCCTTGCATGCAAATTTCTGAAAATCTTGTGGAAAGTATGTCCTCAAACAAAGAATGCAATAGTACTTTGCATGTGTGACAAAGGGTGGGGTGGAAGTGAAGAAAACATTTCAGAGGAAAGATGACAATCCTTTCTTTTCATGCTTTTAAAAAGTGTTAATCACTGACTATTTTTGTGAGTTATTCTAAATGTTATAGAGATAAAGGTGATAATGCATATTTTCTCTATTTAAATTGCTTACACTCTATGGAAGACCAATGTGCATGCACATAAACAATGTTGGAGATAAAGTTTATAATACAAGTGCTTAAAGTAGCCAGAGTAGCAACTTTACAATTTGCTTAGATTTCCAAAGAAAACTGAGATGTAAAAAATAAATAGTTCATTAAGTGACTGAAAGAAGAAAAGTTATGTGTCAACACTTTCTGGATATTTTTGAAGGTTTGTTGTATCTGTTTTTATTGTTGGAGTTGAGGAGAGAATTATTATGAGATGCCCTATTAGCTCAGTTGGATGCTTGACATATTTTTCATCAGCTCCACTCTTTAGCTTTGGTGATCAGAATCAATAAGCCCTGACAGGCTGGTAACTCCTTTCTTTGGTGTTAGAAGACCAAAGTCAATAACATCTGGAGCTTAAGTTTTATTGAGATGATTGACAGACAGGCTACAGCTTGGAAGAATTCCTACTCTGAGAACCCAAAACTCTAGAAACCAAGGTTATAGAATGGAAAGATGAGCCTTCAAGTGGGTTAATGGAATATACAATGAGAAAGTTCATTCCTAACTCCTACTCAAGCATCTGCTATGGACATAGCAAAATTTCATGCTTCCTGATTTAGGGTGGTGTTATGATTTGTATCTAGATGTTCCCCCAAAGCCTCATGCAGTCATAGGTGGGGCTTTTTCCGAGGTGGCTAAATCTAGATTGTGTGATAGTGAGATTAAGGGTGTGTGATTACTAAATCAATCTACTTACTGGTTTGACACCACCCTAATCTTGGTAGCCTAGATAGAGTATAAAAGGGGCAGAAAGAAGTTGGTAAGGTCTTTTGCTTGCTTTGCTAACTTCTGCCCATCATAAACTGTTTCTTTTCTGAAATGCCTTTCTGCCATGCCACCCTGCCTTGAAACAAGCCGATTATGGACTAAAACCTCTACAAATTGTGAGCTACATAAACCTTTCTCCCTTGAACTTTGGTTGTAGAGAATTTTGTCTCAGCAATGAGAGAGAAGTAAGACACATGGAAACAGCATCATGGAGTTTTGTGTCCCATTTTTGCTAAGGCACTGCTCTGTGTTAGCATTTCCCATATACATTCAGCTGCTGCATCAACACTGCCTTAGGCTGATGGTCTGAACACAGTGCAGTGTACGACTGGGCCAGGGACCCTGTGTTCGGGTGCTCACCATCCCACCTTCTTTCATAGAATGGCTCCTTTGGCTTGAGATGGTCTGTATGATGGTGTGCCAGTGGATGAAATATTCTGCACATTTAATGAGGCTCTGTGGGTAGGAAAGAAAAACCCATACCTAAAATTTGTGGCAATTGTGGCTAAATCACTGCCTTTGCTAGGATTGAAGGAGTAGAGAGTAGTCGACTTGCCACCATTGGCTGCATGACCTTCCAGACTTAGCTGACCTCATCCTGTTTCCTTTATTCATCCTCAGTCATCTGATGGGTCTGCCAGGCTCTAGCTTGTGTGGGGTAACAACATTTCACTCCATGTTCTCCTCTGGTGATATCACCTACACGTGCTATCATAGAAGTAGCAGGACTTCATGAGACAAAGAAGACATATTCAAGACCATCTCAAGCCTCTGCTTCCATCAAGACTGTTTCTGTGCATTGGGCCAAGGAAGTCATGTGTTGTGGGAGTGCGTTAGGAAAGAATTGGATAGGAAGCACATGACCAATTGAAATGAATAAGAAAAGCATTCCACACCAAGTGCCAGTGCACTGTCTGTGTTCAGTTAAGAATGCAGAGTCGCTCTGCTTCAGTTTGGAAATGAGAGGGTTTATGTAACATTTAAAGTTTACACAGCAGCAGGAGGAAGTGGGGAAGTGGGCGTCTAGATGGAGGAAGCTGGAGGAACAGAGAAATAGTCACCAAACACATCAGAATGAATTGCTTGTATGGGTAGGCAAGTGCACCACGAGAGCTTGAGAGAATGTCTGAACAGGTAAGACCATCTGGCCACAAAAACGAGAGACAGTGGTCATCAGCATATCTGTGGAAACCACTTCTCTGGGAGCTGTGGAGGGGGTGGTGGTGAGCTCGCGCTAACCGTGGTTGGTAAAGTGAGTCGCTGAGGACACTGGTCACAGAACAGGAGGACCTGGAGGAAAAGCCAGAGATCATCACCACTCTTATTTCAAAACGGCCTATTCTTACGTCTATTTCTTTCCTGGATTCTGTGCCTCTACCCAATGGTCACATGGGCAGGTTTTGTAGATTTACTAAATTTGAAATCATTTGTAATCACTTTGTAATCATTTCTTAAATGTAATGCTGGTCTCTTTAGGCTCCTAAGCTCACATTTCAGCATCTTTCTTTTACTCCAGTTTTTTCAAAGTCTTATACTATGCTATTGACTTAGTTTCTGTATCCTGCACTTCTTGGACACTGTTCCCCTGCAAAATTGTCACAATCTTTTTCCAATAAATTTTTATTGCCATGTAGTGAATTATATTATGTCCCCAATTTTTATAAATTAGACATCAATCAGTTGGTTGAGTGTCTTACAACAGAGGGCTGTTGTTTTTTTTTTTTTTGTGGGTACCGGGGTTCGACCTCAGGAGCTCGCGTGCCAGCAGGCGCCTGTGCCGCTGAGCGATATCACTGGCCCTTTTTTCGTATGTGGGTTCCAGGAGTTGACCTAGGGCCCTCGCGCTTGCCAGGCAGGCGCTTATGCCGCTGAGCCATCTCACCGGCCCCCAGAGGGCTGATTTTAAGGTGAGTGGCATAGTTAGTATTGAACACCATGGAAGATGTTTAGATGCAAGCAGGACACTGGGCAATTCTTAAGTAAAACAACACATGCAATCCTGGCCTTGTAAATGGATAAAACTTCCAGAAAAATTACAGATTGTAATTGTAAAGTTTTAATAAGCTGCTATGCCAAGGGTTGACGTCCAGGAGAAGGACTCCTTGTGAGGGAATGATGCAGGCTTGTGTTGCTGTGTAGCTTCAAAGACTCTGAAGTCATTCTTGAAGCTGAGAAGCACAGGGTACCATAGAAGCAAAGGAGTGCAGTATAAAAGGATTGCCTGTTTTGATATTCCCCTTTGGAGTTTTCAAAAATCTACTTTGCTATAATGGAAGACATAGAATTATGCATCTTGCTACACATATTTTATGTTGTGATATAGCAAACTTCTGTGATACTCAGCCTAATCCATTTCTTAATGGTGAATATATGTATTTTGACAAAACACTCATTTATGTTGCATTTTGATCTCACTTGTATAGTATTTGCATATTTATAACAATATTAAATGATTAATCTACAACATTTGTCTAGCATTAATAAATTGTACTAAGAGTGTCTATTTGGAATTCTAAATATTAAAAAAAATAGGAATACATAAATTCCAAATAGTGGAGGAGAGACAAAAAAAATTAAAGATTTCCTCATGAAAAAAAAATTAGAGATTTCCTCATGTAAATAATTTCATCCCTGTGCTTTAAAGCAAATAAACTGGTGAGTTTGAACATATAGAGTATTTGGACTGAAATGCATTGCATTGGATTTCATTAATTTTCTTTGTTTACATTTTACATTTCTGTTTGCTGAATGGGAATAGATGTCCTACGAATAACGCTTTGCCAACTTGCGGAATAGATGCAAGGCCCACATTAGGGGTAGTAATTTTTTAAAGTTCTACACTCAATTTCAGTTTCTGTTTAATTCCAAAAGCAAAAACAAACAAAACAACAGAAATTTTGGAGTAAATTTTATAGTTTGTATTTAATAAATTTTATTCACACTTAAAACCGTTTTAAAGATATCAAAATATCTGTAAACAATATGGTTTTATGACATTGGAACACTTTGTTTGAAGTTTGCAGTGTAATGGGGTGACATAAGATCTAATTGGTGAATATATATTTTTATGTAGAAAGGCAACTGAAAGGTGTTATGTGCAAGATGTTTTTTAAAACATCTGTATGGGTTTTGTGAAATAAGTCATGCTGAATCAGTCAATGATTTCATAAAAGGTGTGATTATTTTTAAGATGGGACTGAGAAAAACTAAAAATAAAACCATTATATCGAATAAATTGTTATGCTACTAGCCAACAATTATGTTAACATCCTCAAAAATGCAAATACTAATTTAGTTCATAGAAACAGTTGAAGCAATACAAATAAACCCTCTAAAATTAAAACCAAACTGAACAACTGTTCTTCCCTTTCTGTGATATACAGGCCCTACATATGCACACATCTACATACTTTATTTGCAAATTACCATAAACTTAGTAAAAGTCTATCAGTGGTGTCTATAATGTCTTACAGGACAAAGAAATGTTCAGTGTTAATAACAACAAAATATTGATCATAGTTCATATGAATCAACTTATTATCATCTGTTAAGTATCTTTAAAAAATAATTTATTGTATTCGAAATGACTGTATCATCCTTTTTCTTCCTATCCCTTACCTTTCTTTGTTCTCTTTCCTTATCAACAAGAAAGAGCCCTTGTTCTGCTCACTGTGTCCTTTGCTGTTTTAATGCTCTGTCAGCACGTCTGGTGCTATCGGCACCGCTGAGCACCCTCCAAATCGCTTTGCCTTTGTAGCACAGGTCTTTTTGATAGCATCACATGGACATCTTCTGATTTCTCAACACAAAGCAAAATGAGCACTTTGCTTTTCTTGTTGGAAATTTTCTGTTGATATGTAATACATCTTCATTTGTCCCATACACCATTTTCAAGCTATATTTAACTTATAGCTTGTTTTTCTTTTCTTTCTTTCTTTCTTTCTTTCTTTCTTTCTTTCTTTCTTTCTGTCTGTCTGTCAGTCTGTCTTTCTTTTCTTTCTTCCTTCCTTCCTTCCTTCTTCTTTCTTTCTTTCCTTTCTTTCTCTCTCTCTTTCTTTCTTTTTCTTTTTTTGTTTTCTATCTTTTAGTTTTCGGTTAAAGAAAAGCACATCCATGATTGGTTAAGAATATTTATTCTGGGCTGGTGAGATAGCTCAGCAGCATAAGCGCCTGCCTGGCAAGAGCAAGGTCCTGAGGTTGACCCCGGTACCCACGAAAAAACAGAATATTTATTCTGTCAATATTTCTAGTGTATCTCACAAAAATAAATTAATATTAATGAAGAAGACAATGTTACCAGACTGGAGCTGTCAATAGGAATTAGTACTAAAATCACAACAAAGGGCCAGGGATGTAGCTGAGTGGCATGGCACCTGCCTGGCAAGTGTGAGGTCCTGAGTTCGATTCCTGGTCCACCCCCCAAAAAAAATCCCAAAATAAAATCACGACAAAAATATCTTCTTATATTGCTTGTATAAAAACATGCCTAATTTTCCATGCTAGCCTTTCCTAGACCTCAATAATTTCATAATAGTTCCCACCCTCCAGTAAATTATAACGTACAAAAGGGATTTCTGTCACATAAGTGAATACTAACTTGTTTACTCATGCGGTGGAGCAAATATTTCTTTGCTTTACTTACCACTAGGTTCATGGCTGAGGTCCTAAGATTAAAAGACAAATTAACAAGATAAAAACATACAGATTTTTGTAATATCAGTTTATGCACCATAGAAGCCTTCATAAGGAAATAAAAACTCAAATAGGAAAAACTTTTTTATGTTGATGGGGAAGTGAATAATGATGGACAAATATGACTGGACAATATATTAACATTAATATTAATATTAATATAGTAATATATAATATATTAATATTAACATGTAATGTAGTGATAAAAAATCACACCTGTTTGTTTGGGTCATTCTCTGTGTTCCTGTGCCCACTGAAGTAAAGGTTCTTCCTTTTTTCTTGGCGCAGAGAGGGCCTCTCTCATTAAGATCTTACGACCTGCTTCAGGACAGAGGAGAGGTAAGGGTGACGTTTCCACTCCTGCTGCTTTCTCAAGGGCACCTATGTTGGTGTAACACATCCTGAGTCTGGTAACTTACCAGATGAAAATAGGGAAAAGATAAATTTGAAGAGGTGAAGTTAGATTAAATATGAGAGAGAGAGAGAGAGAGATGTGTGGGGGGAGGGTGGAAAGAGAGAGTGAGAGAGAGAAGAAAAGACAGAAATATAGTAGAGGAAAAAATCAAAATCACTGCACAATACAAGGGCAGAAATGACTTGGTTATAATTCACTTTGTGCATTTCAAAAACTGCCATATTCAAGCTATGCACTTTCACACTGCGAACCTACAAATGTCCTGGATCTTAGGTCTGTTTTATAGGCTACACTTTTAATATGAAAAATATAAGCAGTCCTATGTCAACCGTGTAGTAGGGACACTGCATTTGGGCTCTGAGAAAATGTGAGTACCCTGGATGCTCGTCACTAATTTGACCTTTGTCTCATTTATTTGGTGACTTTTAAAGTAGCTCTAATTATAGCTAAAGATCTTTGGTGAGGTGATTTGTTATTTATCAACTGCCTTATCTTTTTATATAAGCTTAGAAGGAAAGAGGAAACTGCCTTATGATAGCAGCATGAGATACCGTCAAACAGAAAGCTTAGCCTGGGGCAAGGTGTAGCAAACATTTACTGCAAATATATATTAAAAAAATAAATAAAGAGGGGTTTGTTGTCCCTGTATATCACTAACTTCAGCAACAGATTAACATTTGATGACCTGAGTTAACATCTTTTATTACTTAAATTAAAGGAAAGTTTACCTATGCTTTATTAGATTTCAAAGGAGTACTCATTAAATTTTTACCTAAAATTGAGCAGCGCAAATAATAGAGTGTTGATTTTCAAAAGGGTGGATGGCACAATATTGAAAAAAGTTGGAAAATTTTGAAAAGGAATATATGAATTTAACTATTACATCATGATATTTTTGTTACCTTTTCCTCTGGGTCTGTAGCTCGACTTAGCCCATTCTCCTTACAGCAAGAAACAAGCTCTTACAGTGTCTATAAGAACCATCCAAAATACATAGAAAGGAGATTTGTGTTTTTTAATCCAAAGTCTCATTCCAAAGATAACTAGTCATGTATATGAATGCACAATTATTTGATTTACTAAATATATTTGCAACTAAAACAGAAAATTCTATTGATGTGGCTCAGAAATTCAGGAGCATACAGACCCAACGTAACCCTTTATTTAGAACACGGTTTCTTTTCTTACTGGTGTTAATCATTGTTTGAAGATGAGCCAGAATTTACTGGATTGGAGGACAGGTATTATTAGTACCTCAGCAGATAAAGACCCTCCAGTCCACAAAGAAGTTAGGCACGGCCTGCGGAGCTTATGAGTCTGGGGCAGTTGCCCAGCTTGGTCCCCTGACCCCACAAGCCATGTGTCGCCTTAAGTGTGTGGTGCTACTAGAGAGCACTTACCAGTGGGTAACATATAAAAAAACAGAAGTTTATTTCACGTAGTTCTGAAGGCTGGGAAATCCAAGAATAAGGTGTCAGCATCTGACAAAGGTCTCCTTGTTGTGTACCCCATGGAAGAAGATCAGAAATGGGTGACTCTGCTTTCACTGTGAAATTAGAGAGAGAAAAAAATTTAGAGCAGCACTGATTCATTCATAAGCACAGGGAATTCATGAGTTAGATAACTCTCCAAAGGCCCTGCTTGCCAACAATTGATGGATTGAGGATTAAATTTCCAACTGTCAACTTTGGAGGTGACACATTCAAATCATAGCACTATGCAAAAAATGTTTCTATGACATAAAAATCTCAGTCATTTTCTTCTAGATAAACTCTTTTCTAAGGTAGGAATATCCAGCCACATTTTTCACATGAATGAAAATGACTTAATTTACCTGTAATATTTCTGATTATAGCAAAATGGGGGAGAGCTTGGTTATTAATTCACCAAAGAGCCTTAAGTGTGCTGTTTTGCTTTGTGGAAACCTTAACTCTTCTCTTTACCATAGCTGTTTTCTTAGTTCGCCAGCCTCCCTTTTGGATTATAAAAAAAAATAAAATGGGATACAATTCTGCCTCTTTCCCTCGTCTTGTTTCTACACAAAGGTCACAGTGATTCAAACATGAATTTCTAAATTTTCTAACCTAACCTACTTTTTATCTATTATTAAACTTCATATCTTTCTCTTCTTTAATACAATAACTTATCTTCTCACCAATACTGCGCCCTCAATACTATACTACTTGTTCTTATCAATAGAAATGGCCTTCCTGCCCCAATCCCTGGCCCTTATCTCCAGTTAATGCAAGAGGCTTTTGAATAACAAAATGACATTTTGGATTGTTCTATCCTGATACTTAAAGGAAAATAGATGCTATCAGTTGTTGGATGCCTGTAATGCTGCAAATATTTTTTCTAATCATCTACATTGGCTGTGAAAATTGACTACTTTTGCTGTTTCAAAAAAAATCCTCATTATCAGCAATAATAAAGTCCAGTTAATAGACAAAAATACAAAGCTAGCTCTCCTCCCAGTCAAATCTTCTCTATCCAAATAACTTTATTGTACATAACTGTAAATATACAGTAGTAAAAATGAAAATTGCTGATATTAATTGTACATAGTCATTTTCCCTGCTTGTTTTGGGTAATCTATCCTAAGAGCCTTAAAGTTATTCTTAGTCAACCATAAGATTTGAAAAATCATTTCTCTCATTGGAACATGATACTTAGCTTTCTCTATTAGTGTTACTGTGCATATACCATTTTTGGCAGAAAACTTTGAAATTTGTTTAATGAGTTTTTAAAAAAATTAATTGGAGATTCATTGTTCTGGGCCAGTTCTACTGCTTTAAATTTGTGAACAACCAGTAAATCTAATCTAGATAACATAGCAATAAGAAAGCAACTAACACCTAACCAAGGATATTCCTCTTTAACCTTCAAATATGTTTGTTTCTTTCTTCCTTCCACACTCAGCCTGGAAGAGCGCTCACTGCCCATATTGCTGTAAAGGGGTCTCTGAACATCTTCTAGTTTTGATGAGTACCCGGTCATGAGCATTCTTGCCTCAAGCATACTCCACTGAACTCTGTTAAATTTATTTCAAGTAATGTTTTTCTCTTAACAAATAAGAGTAGTGTAGTTCCAAATGTTGACTACACCTGATAAAGAGAGGAAGGGACTTGTTTAGTGTATTTAAAAAAAGAATCCTGAAAGTTCCAATCACTGGCTTGACAACATTCTGGCAAGAGTAGGAAGTATAGCAGTGACATTTGCTTTACACGTACTAGTTGTGCTAATGGTTACACTTAAATTATAATAGAACATTTGAGGTAAAAACACCTTAGCATGCCAGCAAAGTGTGATGTGAGGTATGATCAAAATATAAGGTGAATAAAATTTGTTACAGTAAAAGACACATTGCCATTAATGCCTTTCAAAATACATGTCCTCGCTTTGGACACATTTATCTCATCATTCTCGACACTTTCTGGAGCAGTTCTAGAAGTCCTCTTTGGTGAGTGTCTTTTGTTTCACTATTGTGGCTGCCTTGATGTCCTTTCTTAGTTATTTTGATTTGTGGGAAGTGGCAGACACAATGAATAAAGTGGTTAAGGATATATTTCAGTGTTTTTATTTGATATAAATTGCCATACCAGAACTAAAGATGAGCATGGTCATGATGGAGAATGAAACCATTTGCCTATTTCTCAGGCCATGTTCTATGCATATTGTTTGTTAAATGCTCTAATTTAAGACATTATAATGTTTAGAGTTCACTGTAGTGTTCCTGGATAATAACTTAGCTCATACAGTTCCATCAAGGTCACAACAAAATCAACCTCACCTTGATGCTGGATCTTCTTGACGAGCATTTTTTCACAGAGAATTGGGTGATTTCACTGAGAAATCTGAACCTTGGTCTGAAGACCACAGCCATACAAAACCCAAGTTTCCATGTTTGCATTTCTTAAAAACTTGCAGTCTGAGGCAGCACAACAGCATGACTCCAGTGAAATCAACAAACACTGTTTTGTTAGACAGTCAAAAGGTATGGAACAAATTTTGCACTCACTGCCCTTGTACTCAAATCAGTTGTTAAAACACTTTGAGTAATTATGATTAAATCATTTCACTTACTCTTTCAGCATTCCCCTGGGCATCTGATGTCAAAGGACATCCCGATCTCTCCTACTGTCCAACTGGCTTACAGCCATGACTAAATCACTCAGAGCATCTTCTCAGTCACTGCAGCATTGCCATAAGTGAATGTGAACATTTTGTGTGTTTCTTTAGCACATTCTGTTATTTGAAACAAATTGCATGTTAGTGCATTGTTTGTGCTCCATGATTGGCAGCACACTTTAAAACACACCTCCCATCCGTAGGTCATGAGTGACTGACTGCACCTAACAAGTTGAAACTGTCCCACATGGTTATTGTGCAGTGCTCAGCTTCCCCTACTGAAGAGCTCTGCCTCTCTGTTGGGTGGTTAGCAGCAACATTCACTCTAGTTGCAATCACATCTTGTATTCTCAATATGACTACCACTTAAGATACATTTATCAATTGCAATTCTATGTTGATAGTGTTTTATTTTACCCAAAGGAATCACCATGAGGAGATAGGATTAAAGAAAAATGTATTTCTAAATATTCCCTACATGTAATTTAAGAGTTTTGAATTATTCACCTATGAAATTTGTTTTTTGCCAGCCACTTTTGGATTATTATAAAAGAATAACAAAAAAAAGGCCATAGGTAAGAATGTTCACATGAAAGGGAAGACACGGCGCATGCGGGTCTTGAGTAGACTACAGGAATTTGAAGTAAAGCTCCATTATATGCTGAGTGTTGGGAATTACAAGTAAACACAGAAATTTTGACCAAGAAGGATGTGCTTGCTCGCTATCATAGATATTATTAATTTGAAATTTGCATTCTATGCTTCTGCCTTTGGTAAGCATCACCTATAAACCTATGCTTTCCTGCAGGGGTGGCTGTGACCCTGCTCTGTCCTTTAAGGAAGCCAGTGGTACTGTAGTTTAAGATAATCAGGAAGACACGGCTATCCATATTGAGAGACAAATGTTATTTACAGGTTACCAGTGTTTTATATGTTCAGAGAAGTCAGCAAAAGCAGTTGGAGCTGAACAAATCTCTTAGGAAGTTATTACTTGATGAGATCCTTCAAGAATGGAGGAAACATTCCTAAACAGAGAAGAGGTGGTGAGAGCGCTGCAGAAGGTAGGCCGCTTTCCAGGAACAACCAAGGACCAGGGATTTGTGGTCAATTACCATGTTTGGCTTAAGCAACCAATTTCCAAAGGCAAACATCTAGTGATAGGATGGGATGTGTGGGCTGGTGCCAAAAGAAAAAGTGTGGAACTCCTGCCGGGTGGTTGTTGAGGAAGCCCTTACAATGCCGGCTCCCTCTGATAGAGGATGTAGCATCAGATGGACTCTGTGAATTTTATTTTTAATGTTATTTTGCTTTTAAATTCATTTATTTGGACTTCAAATTTATGGAGGATGTTCATCTTCACTTTTCTTTACTTAAATTCTATTGGTTTGATTTTTACACAAAGCCTTATTACTGTGAAAGTACTCCTGAGGTATCCGCAGTATGGGTATGTCCCGATAATATGGACTTAGGAAATAGGGAAGCCCTTTAATTTTACTGTCTTTCAGTGTATAGGGAAACAATATTAAGCCCCTTTCAAAGGAGGAAATAGCTTTCTCTGTGCCTGAGGGCTTAACATGTTTCCATGACAGCCAACTTCTCACCTCCAAGAATGCTCTCAGGGCCACACTCTCAGTGCGCCTGGAGGCTGCAGATGCAGCACTGAGTGTGGGGGGGTATTTTCTAAGCACCACAAATCACTCTGGTCTACAGCCAGTAGAATTAAGTGGCTATAAAACTTGCTGATGAATGACCTGAGATTGAACAGAATCTAACTTCAGAACCATTGATTATTCCCCAAACATCCTGCTTGCCCTCTGGCTTAGAAAGAATTGTCTGGAAGTATCCTCACAGAGCCTGCGAGTTTGGCCTGGAGGTGATGTGAAATCGGATGGTGTGACAGTATAACCAAGGGCATAGATCTGGGTGAAAATCAGGATGCCTGGTATAAGGAATCAAATAAGTTAAATGGATCAGGCCCTAGGGGTAGAAGTGACAGAAAGTTGGAGCAGCAGAAGAAAAAGGAGACAAAAGTGTCTAGAAAGTCTAGAAAAAGTGAAATTTCAAGAAGGGACCAATAGTACAAACAGAAGATTTGCTTTGGAAAAAAAAGAACTAAGGAAAAAAAATATTTTCTGTTGTATTAAAAATAGGGGTATTATTGGTGATATTTTCTCAAAGCAATTTTATATTTTATGAGGCATATAAAGGTTTATTAGGCTGAATTTTTAAAGAGAATAGAGTGCCAGAAAGAGAAAGAGGGAGAGGGAGAGAGAAAGGGGGAGGGAGAGGACTTATAGTCAGGGATTGGGTGTTTTACTGTGAATTTGGGGTATCCTTAAAATAGATTATCTGGAATGTGCATCCCAGTGTCTGTGAGGTCTGCCCAGTTTTTGGGCTATGTTAGGATGTGAACTATTTACATGTGTTCAAACCAATTTTAATGGGATGTTAGGGGTTAAAAATTGTTAACAATTAATAAAAAAGTGAACGTAATATATGGAAAAGAGGATGCAATATTTTTTCAAGGGACTTGGTAGTGAGAAGTAAAACAAAATGTGAAGTTTTTAGGGTAAGAAAAGCCAAAGGAATTTTGTTTTGTTTTTCAGGATGGAATAATATTGATGTATAAAACTTGAAAAACAGAACAAGTAGAATAGCATTAAAAATACTCTAATGGATAGAGCAATGTAGTTAAAATCTAGGAAGGAAGGTGAAAGAATTGTCCTTGAGTAGAAATAAGGCTCCCAAAAAGGTATTTTATTTTCTTTTAGAGTGGAAATGAAGATATAAAACTAAGTTCAGGAAACAGTGAAGGTAGATGAGAAATCAGAAATATAATGTAATCTAAAGGAGATGAGATGTTAAGTTTTCTAAAAATAGATTTGAGGCTTTTGTATGAAAAATAACAGCATGCATTTTGCTGATGGTAAATTCCAGATTACAATGTGCTTGATGTATCAGTAGGATCAAGCTTGTAGTAGTAGGTTCTGTGTGTTGTAGATCATGCTTGGTGATATTTTTCATAATAAAGTATGTTAGTCCTTCTCTTCAGAGCGAGAACCGCCCCCATGGCTGTGAGGAATCCAGTCTCAAAATGCTTACTGCATCCAGTACTGCCAATGGGAAACAATGAAAGGACAGTGAGTACTTTAAATAGAAGAAAGCAAAATTCCTACATTACTCTATGTCTCTGCAACCAGACAGACAACAGGAGATTGAGTCATATAATGCTTTATAATCCACTGAGAGAATGTAGGACTTTAAGATGGAAAACCCTAAAGAGTTTATAGGAATTACACAATTTCAAAATGGTCACTCTATATGCAGTACAGGAGTTATATTACACAGGGGTAAGAATGGAAGGAACAAAACCAGAACTTTGTTGCTACAATTCTGGTTATAGATGAAGTTACACTAGACTAAAGGTACAGTATTAGCAGGGATTTGAGAGAAGATTGGATTTGATACACATATTTCAAAGGGCAGAGAGATTGTATGTGGTCACAAGCTGGACGTTAAGAAATAGCAGCATCAAGATTGACTCTAATATTTTTTCAGTAACTATAAATCATTCGCAAGAAGATTTGTGGTAGAAAAGTAGGGGTTTTATTTGAGACTTGGTATTACTACACATTTGAATGGAAACATTATATAGCAAGAATAAGGCCAGAATTTAAGGGATACCTAATCTGTAGATATAGATGTTGGTGCAGTCAGCATGCCAAAGCTATTGAAGGTCATATTATTGGATGAGACAACTGAGAGGATAAGTGTAGATGAAGGAAAAATGGAGTCTGAAGTTGGTGTTTCGTGGGTGCCAGTGTTCAGTAACTCAGATGAAAAGTGACCCAAGGAGACTGAGGAAACTATGAAACTATGAGGAAATAAGAACCACCAGAACAAGCATGAATCCTGAAAGGCGAAAAAAAAAAAAAAAAAAAAAAGGAAATATTTGGTATAAGTGAGCAATTCTCATATACGTTACAGCTGATAGATGAGGAAGAGAACTAAAAATTTTCCATTGGTTCTGATAATGTGGAGGTCATTGGTACATGGAGGATAACCCAAGGTGGAGTAGCCAGGGTAAAAGTGCAATTAGATAGCATTCAGATGAGGAAAAGCAACAAATTAAAAATGAAGAGTATAGATGCTATTTTCAAAGATATTTTGTTGTGAAAGGAAAGCAGAAAAATATGCTTTTAAGTGGAAGCTGTTAGGTTGCTGGACAAATGGGTTGTTGGGAGGAGGTAAAATGTTTTTAAAATTCCTTTTGATACAAAAAGTAATAGCATATACTTTAGGCTGATGGCTTTTTCCAGGTTTAGAGGAATAATTAATGATCTAAGGGAGAAAAAAAAGCCACAAAACTAGAGACGGGGTACAGTGCAAAAGTGACAGGTTTGTATCCAGGTGTGGTAGCCCACACCTGCAATTCCAGCTACGCAGGAGGCTGAGGAAGGACTGCAAGTTAAAGAGTAGCCTGGGCGACCTAGTGACACTCCGCCTTAAAATGAGAATTTAAATAAACGGTGGGGGGAGGGATGAATTTCAATAGTAGAGTTCTTGCCTAGTGTGTGTGGGATGCTGGATTCTATATGAAAAATGGCTCCTGATAGCAGGTTGGAATTTATAGAATATGTGTACAGAGCCAGACCAGCTGGTACAAATAGCAAACGTTGGGGAGTTTGTGAATTTTTTCTTTTTGTTGTGCTTTTTTTCTTTAATCTCTCCCTAGAGGAATATGAATACAGGTCATTAGCAGAAAGAGAATCGCGAAGGAGGTATTGAATGCTCATGAGAAGGTCGGTATCCACTATTTCATGGATGTGTACAATTTTTTCAGCCTCAACAAGATCTTAACTCCAGCGACTCTATGATTTTCTCATTCATCAGCCCAATCACCTCCTGGCAAATACTCTCAACTCCCTAGGTCTCTCAAGTTCTGCTCACATGTTCCTGTGCGGAAACAGACACTGATTCAGCACAAGCAGCTCCCTTTTGAATGTTTGTATCCCTGCTGCTGAGCACTTATATAACACCATCGGGCAAGGTTGTGTGCCTTCATTTTAAATTTGTAAATAAAAATTCCAATAATTAACTTAATACTTAGAGTAAATCCAACAAATTTGGTTTTCACTAAGAAAATTTCCTTGTTCCCTTTTCTAAGACTATTTTTTTCTTTTTTTAACTTAGTTATGCCTCCTACTCATTTTCCTTCCAAAATGATGATGTTGCTTCCCACTTTATTAATATTTGCGGCCATCAAATGGGGCTCATTCATCTTCCTGTACCAAATTTGTATATCTACTTGCAGCTGCCACCATATTTTTTGTTTTTATTAAAATGGTAAAATTATCTCACTGCCTCTAAACTAATTTTTCCATCTGTGCACTTCTTTGTAACATATTTCAATTTTCCACTTATTTGTGGTATCATGTTTTTCACTTTCTACTTATTCATTTCCATAACCATGCTCTTTTTTCTTTTTAAAGGAATAGTTTCTTTTATTTAAATTTGCACTAAATTGATTGAAACAGTGTTTAATAATCTACTTAATGATCTATTTAATGATCTATTCTTTTGAAAATTTCAAACATCTAGAAAACAAATGCATTATCTGCAATATATCTCAGTGATTCCAGACTTATCAACTTACCGTTAGTCTAAACATAGTTCTAAGATAAATGATCAAGCCTATGAAATTTATTCAATATACTGGTTTTCATACCAGTTTTGCACCAGTACTTGCTAATATCAAGAATGTTTCACTTTCCTAACCAAGGAAACTAGGGTTGTGGGTCAGGTGAAAGTCAATTGATTCATGGTATGACGCGGATGCAGGACTGTCTATAGATGTGGAAAGCATGTGGCTCTTCTTCCACACCACTGCAACTAATTTACTAAATATTTTGTCATAGAATAAAAAGAGTTACCAGATTTTTGAAAGTAAATAATTTTATCCTTCATTCTCACAGCAACCTGGGATGTGAAGTTTTGAGACAGTTTTAAATTATGACAGCATATTATTAATTTCTAAATTATATATTGATTATATGTGGTATAAGTTACTGTAACTAGTAGACCTGAATACAGAGAGTCAAATGAAAGAGGCTTAAATTTGTCTTTAATGTAGTACCCAAGGGGTTTTAAGGGTTCCAAAATTTGGTTCCAAGCTCCAGGCTGGCACAGGGGCTCTGTCCTTCATCACGTGGAGTCTCCATTTCCGTGTGATGTTTGTGGCTGCGTCTCAGAAACCAGAAAGGGAGACAGAGAAAGCAGGGGTTGACACATACTTCTCTAAAGGACGTGACCTGGAACTTGATTGTATATCTCCTTGTCCGTCATAACCCTAGAATGTTCTGCGGCAAGAAAACCAGAGCCTCTAGGGAGGGATCGATTTGCCCTGCTAAAATTCTAATGCTATAAAGAGAAATGTGATTTTGGGAGGCAGTCTATGGCCTCCGCTGCCTCTAAGTGGAGCATAGAAATTTTCTACTATTGGTGCTCTCTATGTAGAGCATGTGGTTGGATTGAGCTAAAGATCTCTTTCGGTGACTTCTTAAAACCAATTTCTCCACTTAATGTTTCTAGGGAAATGAAGTAGACGAAGCAATCATTTTTTTTTTTTTTCTTTTACAGGAATGGATAAATCAAGTCTGTTCTGCAGACCCAATCTACCCTCAGGATGCACTCCATACTTTATAATAAAAAGGAAAAAAGAAGCACGTGTTGGCTATAGGCCTAGCTGTAGTTCAGCTTTACTAGGTATAGATTTTTTGTTTAGATCTTCATATCTCTTACTGCTGTGACAATGATTTGACCCTGAATTTTGTAGGGTGGTACGGAAACAAAGAACATAATTTATCATTTCCTTTAGATTTTAAAATCTCCTATTCCTTTTAATGTACCTTCTTCACCTGGGCAATAGCCTCTCTATTCTATTATTTTTTTTTTGTCTATATTTTATTGATGGTCTTCATTTACCCCCAGTTCATGGATATATTTCAGGTCTCACATTACTCAAACTTGTAGTAGTTTTTGACAGATTGATTCAGCTATTAATTTCTTATTTAATATCTTCCTTCTCATTTGTTTAGATGATTGCGTGCTTCCCTGCTACTCTTGTCTCACTGGCTGATTCTTTCTCTTTCTGTGTCTTTGTTTATTCACATTCTAATAACCATAGTCCCTGAAGGCTTGGTTGTGAGATTTGTACTCACTCCGTGCTAAGTTGTGCCATTGTTAACAAATACTTACTTTTACTTTCTTCTTTACCACCAACTTTCCCAAAATGAATATAATTTTTCATCCCACTGACCAAGTGACTTTCATTGTCCAATTTGATGTGAGCGGATCTGCCATGTTCTGTACCTGAGTTGGAGCTCTAAATTAAACGGTGCGATGTGGCTTATTTTCTCTTGTTTTCACCCTTTCAACACATGAATGGTCATGTGTTATATTGAGGCTGTCACTTCACCTTGGCCTATAGAACTAAAAGTACAGAAGTCAAAGACACAAATAATGCACCTTAAACTACAAAAGAAGCACAATAACCTTGTAGAATGCATGCAAATGGAGTGAGAAATATACCTGTATTTTTATCAGTCACTGAGGTTTTGAGTTGTTGGCTACACAATACAAAGCATCCATAGATAACTTATAGAAAAATTTGCAGCTAGAAATGTACTCCTGGAAAAATAATTACTATATGTGCTAAATCATGCTTGGGGTCAGTGGAAGGCATTAAAACAAAACAAAACAAAGAAACAGAAATTCTACTACCAGAGGCAGGAAAAGTGATAACCCATGTTATACAGTGGGAAAATTAGTAAAACCATCAAGTGTGATAATTTGGAAGGGAGATAACAATTTGTAAAAACAAATTATTATATGACTGTGACCAATAAGATTTGGAAACTAAATGTTATGAGTATTAGTTAACCTATGGGACAAAATACTACAAACAAGAGATGAGTTCTGAGGAATAATTCCACCTGTTTCCAAGAAAGAATAAAAAGGAAATTAAGTTTTGAATATCTGGAGCTTGTGGGAGTTAGAAATATAATGGATTTTCTTCTTTAAGCAGTAAACATAAAGTTGAGAAGAGTTTTAAGACTGAAAGTCTCAAAGTGTTCATTCTTTGGATAAACCATGGGGTGCTCTGAGCTGGATGATCCATTTTATGATGGATGCAAGAGCCAGATGCATCATTGTCTAGATGTAAAGATGATCACAAAATGGTGAATTTACACCCTGATGCCTTGAGTGATTGTCTTCTTCGGGGTATATTTTCTGAGCAAAAGAAGGGGAAAATATCTGGACTAAGAGAACAGATTGTATTAATAGATTATTTACAAATATTCACCCTCCACACTACTCCATGGGAGAAGACATTTTCATTTTCCAGTTTTTAAACTATCCAACTTAATTTTGTCATAAGAATATGAGGGACCAAGATGTTTTTAATAAACTGAAGCATTAAACATGATTGCATGCCATAGCTTTGGCTCTTTATTACAGTTCTATAGCAAGAAAGGCATGACGGACAGACCGGTGCCTCTGTCTGCTTAGGATGAGAGGACTCATGAACTGCAGCAAGCAGGGGCTCAGCAGGCCCGCAATCTGCTTTGGAAACATGAGGAAGAAATGAGCTTTTGTTGTAAGTTGGTGAGATTTGTGGGTCGTGTATTTCTCCATGTACACATGTTTTAGTATCTAGCTGCCAAGAACATTTTTTTATATTTGGGGAATTTCTTACAAATACAAAATATTCACTTTATTAAGCTTCTTTGCAGCAAAGGCATGAATTATATATTAGTGACTGGTAAGCCAGTTAAACACATCTGCAATGAACTTCAATCAAGAAGATCAACACAAGGGACCAGGTGACACATGATGTCCAGATTTCATTGAGGATGGCAGTGAAGGCTTTTAGAGGCAGTGGTGAGAGAGGATCAGACACTTGGGGCCCAGCAGCACTGATCCAAGTGAGGTTTCTGATCCTGCAAGTGGTGGCAGTGATCCCTCCTGATGTGCTCTCTAGAGTAGTGTGGATGTGGTACCATTGTGTGTGGGCTCCAAGCCTTTCCCTAGGCCCTTCCCAAACTTCTGTGAACTATGGATAAGCTTTCATAAGAGCACTTACTACTTTACTTTGTTAAAATGAGTTCTATATTCTCCTCCTTCCTTCCTTCCTTTGTTCCTTCCTTGCTTCCTTCCCTGCAGCCTTCCTTCCTTCCGTCCTTTATCCTTCCTACTTTCCTCTCTTCTTCATTCTATCATTCCTTCACTCCTCCATTTCACTTGGCATTTATTTTTGTATGAATGAATTTTTGCATGAATGAATCATTCTTTTTCTTGTGTCATGATTAAACTCTATATCTGAATTTTCCATGCTGTGGATACATTGATCTATTGACAGACTCCAGAACAAATGCAGTTCTATGATTTCAAGTTCTGTGCTTCTGACCATTAATTGTGATATGTTGACTTCACTGGATTAAAGAATGCCTAGCAGATTAGTAAAGCACACTTCTGGTTGTCTGCAAGGTGTTTCCAGAGGTGACTGGCAGGCAGGCCAGCAAACTGAGGAGGGAAGACCCAGACCCACCCTGATTATGGTTGGCACCATCCAACAGGCTCGCACCCTGGATGGAATAAAGGAGGAGGTGGAGGAAGTCAACTCACATTTCAAGAGCTCCGTGCCCCACTTGAGGATGTGCATCTTTTGCTGCCTGATGTGTAGATATCAGACTCATGTCTTCAGCCATCCAATGCACAGTCTTACCCGCGACTCCCCAGGGAGCTTCCAGGCGTTCAGTCTGAGCCTGATGCTGTGACTTTGACCCTTACTACTCTGCGGCTTTCAGCTTCAGGAGTGAACACCTTCATGAGTGATCCTCCAGCTGTCCATCACACAGAGGGCAATTGTGGACTCCTCTAACTTTAACCCCACCTCTGATTCTGCAAGCCTACCTAGTAAATCCCTTGCATAAATGTATACTAATATTATAATGATTATATTATTAAAGTAACAATTACATTATACTATTATTACATATTATATACACTAAAACAACAGTTAATGTTTAAATTCAAAATATTAAAACAATATATTATTTAATAATAATATTAAAATACAGAAACAATGCCATTAATCCATTTGAAAATATTCCCCATTGCTTAAAACACATTAACACATCGTTTTTGCCACTTTATGAAGCAAATTTAGAAGTCCTCTTTTGTGAATAACTTTAGGTGCACTATCGTGGCCGCCTTGATGTCCTGAGTCAATTAAACATTTTTACTGTTTGTGGTCATTTCGACTTTGGGAAAGAGAAAGAAGCCACATGTGCTAGATCCTGTGCATAAGGTGGGTGAGAAGACACTATAATGTTATTACGAGCCTGCTTTCCTATTGGAGTGCATTTGGCAGCAGGATATACCACACGCATTTTTAAAATCACAACTCCATAAGGTACTTATGAAAGAAGACTTCCAGAAATGGTTCAGAAAGAGGCGAGAGCAATGTGATAAATCTGCTTCAAGGGATGGTTTGTATGTTGAAGCCTATTAATGGCAATGTGTTTTTTACTATAATAAGTTTTTGAGTTTAAAATTTATACTACATTTATATGTATATATATATAAATATATAAATTATATGTATAAATATATATAATTTTCCCATCAATTGTGTTCCTCTAGAGAACTCTAACCAATAGAGATTTTGTGCCAAGATTGGTGTGTTTTTAGAGGAATAGAATTGTAAGGATGAATTTCTCTAATCAAATTAGTGTTGCTGGGTCTCTAATTTGTTGAAACCTAAAGTAGCCATGATCTCTCCTGGTAGTCATGGTTTGAACTGTTTAAAGAAATATACAGAATAGAAACATTTGATACTCCTAATTCACCACCATGATATGCAAAAATCTAGTGGTTAAAAAATAAGAAATTTAGTGATTATTATACAAAATACTTTTCAATATTTTGGAAGACTGAGAAATACAATGATGTTTACTGATTGTTCTTAGTATCTTTATTAGTCAGCTTTCCTGTAGTTTTGACACAATACTCAACACCTGCAATTTAAAGATGGAGGTTTAATTCAACTCATGGTTTCTGAGGATTCAGTCCATGGTTAGTAGGTCCAAGGAAGAAACATCATGGTGGAAGGGAGTGGGCAGGGACAATGTTGCTCAGTTCATGATGGTCAGGAAGCAGAGCAAAAGAATAACAGCAAAGAGGAAGGAACAAGGAACCAGTCATAGAACCAAAAGTCATGTCTCCATGACCCCCCAAGATAGGCACAGAAGGGTGCTTCGCCAATCCTTCAGGTGGATCCCAAAGCTGACTGATTTGACACTCCTTGCCAACTGCCTAAAACTTCTGGGGACAAAGTAATAAACAGCATGAGCTCAGAGAGTCAGTTTCCCAGATCAAGACAGGTAAAAGCAACCTAATTCTAAGTTTGTCCTGAAGGAGAATCTTCTTTCTTGTAACCACATGGCTGAAGTTGCTAAAAACCAAACACAAGCCCTCATTGTGCAATTGGCAGATTTATAATGTGAGCTTAATGCTGAGCCTGAAAGAGTATCTGCAAATAAAGCAGGGGCACTGATGAAAAAGAATAGGATCCCACATCACTGGAGATGTTTAGAAGGAACCTAATGGGGCTGAGGACATTAAAGTCTTAAAGGCCAATGATATTATTTTGCCAGAGGGAGAGATCTCCCCACCTTCAGTGCAGGGACATTCCCAGCCCCAGCCCCTGGGGTGTTGGCCTATCCACCTCTGCCTAAGGAAACTAATGCTGTTGAGAAATTATTGACTTTCTCTGATGGAGTCACCAAGAAGACAGTGCAATGCTCTCAGGACGCACCATCATCATCCACTTTTGCCTTTAAGCCTACAAACAGGCTAAAATCTTAGAAGGCTCCTGTTATGGTTTGTATCTAAATATCCCCCCAGAGCCTCATGTGCTCATAGATGGGGATTTTGGGAAGTGATTGGATCATGAGGACATGATAATTATGAGTGGATTAGTCCCCTGATAAATTTGTAGTTAAATGTGGTGTTGGAAGGTGGAGCTTGATTGCAGAAGGCAGATCATGGGGGGCATGGCATGGAAGGGCATAATCCCCCCCCCGCTTCCCCACCACCATCTGTGCTGGGTAGCTCTCCTCTGCCATGCCCTTCTGCTATCCCCTCCTGCCTTGGTGTCAGCAGGCTATGGACTGAAACATGAGGCAAAATAAAACTTTTCCCCTTTAAATTGCAGATGTCAGGTATTGTGTCATAGAGAAAGTGACTATGATAACTCCTAAAGGAGAGGTGTACAACATGACCCATGAGGAGGAGTGATACACTCCTAAAAACCTTCTTGAGTTCTCTTATTCTTATAAGCAGAGGTCTGGGGAATGTGTATAACAATGGATTTTAAGGGTGTGGAATAATTTTTAACAAATCATTAAAATAAAACTAGATCAGGCTGAATTTCTTCATATGGGTTTGTAAACAGAGTTGCAGAATTTTTAGTCTTACTGATCATGGAATAGAGAAAAGTGCTAATAGTTTATCCCTTTGCTTGGCAGAAAACAGATGAAAAGATGGCTCACTGTGAAGGAGCTGAAGATGTGTAATATCCCTTGGTTTACTATTGATACGAGCATTCAAAAGCTTAGAGAGATGGGGACGCACAGTGGATTTTTCAGGCACAACCTACTCCTCCACAGTGGGTGGGTCCTGAAAATGTACCTTCTATAATAACTTAGAAAAGAGATACGTGAAGGGAGCACCAGCATCATTGAAGTGCTCCATTGTTGCTCTTCTCTGTATGCCAGACTCTATGGTCAGGACTATAGTCACCCATTTGGGAAATTTCAATGTGATGGGTATAATTGGATCCCAGAGAGGCAGGGGCCAAATGGCAGCACTCAACCATCAATGGCAAAGTGAGTATACTTATTATAATAACAGGGCAAAGCAAAGATCAGAAAGATTTGACTAATTAATGAAGGTGTTCCCAGAAGTGAAGTAGATAGTAAGTTTACTAAATTTTTACTACATTTATATAGTAAAACATTACAAGGCAAATAAGCAAAATCTACCTCAAATCATAACAACAAAGTCACAGCTCTTCATCCAGTTCCCGTACTTGAGTCTGTTTACAGACATAGGGCCCTTTGAGTGAACTTAAGGCCAGGTCCACTTGAGGAAAGGCCCTCATGCACAACCAAAAATTTATATGTTAACTGTTCTCCCATTCTTACTTAAAGAGGCCTACAACTTTTCACCAGAGTAACCATACATTCATGAAAAGGAAATGATCAGACATTGGGGGGGGTTATTGGACACTGGTTCTAAACTGATGATGATTCCAGGAGACTTGAACTATCATTGTGGCCATTGAGTAAGAGTAGGGGCTTATGGAGGTAGGCGATCAATGGAGGTTTAGCCACGGTCCAGAACCCAGTGGGTGCAGTGAGTTCCTGAATCCATCCAGTGGTCACTTCCCCAGTTTCAGAATGCATAATTGGGATAGACATGCTGCACTTGGCAGAATCACTACATTGGTTTCCCAACTTGTGGAGTGAGGAGATTATGGTGGTAAAAACTGAATGGAAGCCATTAAAGTTACCGCTAACTAGTAAAATAGTAAATCTAAAATAATATTTCATTCCTGGAGAGATTGCCATGATTAGTGTCATCATCAAGGACTTGAAAGATGCAGGAGCAATGTTTCCCATCACCTCACCATTTAATGCTCTTACTTGACTGATGCAAAATGTAGCTAGATCTTGGGGAATAACAGTTGATTGTCGTAGACCCAATTAAGTGGTCACCCCAGTTGCAGCTGCTTTACCAGACATGGTTTCCTCACTGGAACAGATTATCACATCTCATGGTACCTGATGCACAGCTGTTGAATTAGCAAATATCTTTTTCTCCGTAAGGCCCACCAGAAGCAATTTGCTTTCAGCTGTCAAAGCCAACAATATCACTTCATTATCCTGCTACAGAATTATATCAACTCTCCAGCTGTGTGTCACAACTTTGTCTGCAGGTACCTTGATCTTCCACAATGTATCACACTGGTCCATTACATTGATGACGGTGTGCTGACTTGTCCAAGTGAGCAAGAGATAGCAAGAACTCTGGATTTGCCAGCAAAGAGTTTGGATGTCAGAGCATAAGACATAAATCTGACAAATATTCAAGGACCTTCTACCTCAGTAAAATCCCTAGGAGTCCAGTGCTTTGGGACATGCAGAAACCTCCTTTCTAAGGTGAAGGATCAGTTGTTGTGTTTGGCCCTTACAAGCAAGAAAAAGGCACGATGCCTCCTGGGCCCATGAAACACATTCATCATTTGGATGTGTTACTTTGGCCCGTTCACTGAGTCACTGGAAATCATCTAGGTTTGAGTGGGGCCCTGAACAAGAGAAGGCTCTGCCACAGGTCTGTGCCACTGTGCAGTTTGCTCTGTTACTAGGGCCACATGATCCAAGAGATCCAATGGAACTTGAGGTATCAGTGGCAGATAGGGGTGCTGTGTGGAGCCACTGGGAGGAGCCCATAGGGAATCATTTGAGAAACTTAGAGTTTTGCAGCAAAGCTCTACCATCATCTGTGGACAACCTCTCTCCCTTTGTGTATCATTTATATACCTCAATAAAGCTCCTTAGAAAACAGTCCAAATTCATCTCTGACATAGTGTCATGGTGTCATTGCTGGGACGAAATACCTGACGTTTGCAACTCAAAGGACAAAGGTTTATTTTGGGTCGTGGCTTGCGCTAGTTACCTGATTGTGTCAGTTTGAGTAAGAAATGCCTAACATGACTCAGCATAGTTTCTGGGTGTGGAAGACCCACCCTAGGGTGGCTTGTCCCCAGAATGGTGAAAAAGGGAAACGAAGAAGGAAGGCTGACTTCTGTTTCCTCGGAGGAGCTCCAGTCATCGCCGTCACTCTGGACATTGTCTTCTGGCTTCCAGTACAGCCTTCCATCACGGAGCCTTCCATGTCCTGGTAGGGACTTGCATAGGACACTGCACAGACCTCCAGGCCTTCAGCTGGATCCTTCGGCTCTCCAGCGCACAGACGGACCTTTTGCACTCTTCCATGACTGACTTGGTGGGCAGCCATTCTAAGCCAATCTTGTAAATTCCTTTGTATTTGTATATCTTGCATTAGATCTGTTTCTCTAGTGGGTACTGACTGGTATATGGATCGTAAAGGATCCATTCCACATTTGGCTGGTCTCAAGGCAGGGAGGGAGTTATGATGTGGTCTAGTAGAGGAAAGCTGCTCGCATCATGGTGGCTGGGAAGTAGAGTGAGGGAGGAGTCAGGAAGGGAGCTGCTACACCCTACCAGGTCACACTCCCAGGGATGCCCATGCACACCTCTTCTGACCAGGACTTACCTCCTAGCAGCACGTCAGCTATGCATTCAGCATAACTCCACCATGTGCCAACTGTCTTCTAAAAGCCCCTCCTCTGAACACATGGGCTTTTGGGGATATTTTTAAAAAATCTAAACCAGAACAATAGCCAAGGCTAAAGATTAGTATCTCAAAGAGATTTGTTTTTTTAACTCCTTTTTTTTGTTTTTTTTTTTTTGTTTTTTTTTTAGTATGTTTGCAGTATATAACGATCACATTCCTTGTAATTGCACATAACACAAATTTAATTCGTTTTTCTTTAGCTTGCCTTCCTATCTCCTGATTCACTTCCCATTTGAGAAAGATCTATTCTCCTACTTTCAATCATCTAACTTTCATTTTGCTCTTTAATTATATTTTGGATTTCTCATGTAAGAGAAATCATGTGATATTTAAGTTTTTTGTGTCTGATTTTATTTCACTTAACATTGTGGTCTAAAATTGCATCTATTACCTTACAAATGAGTCAGGTTTATCCTTCTTTATGGCACAGTATTATTGCACTGTCCATCAACAAATTAATGAATAAAGAAAATGTGGAATAAACTCCATTTGAAAAGAAAAATTCAGATATATTGTTGAGGATTCTTAAAATCTTTTCCAATTATATTCTATTCTCCTTTTGAGAATAGCTAAGTGTTGATATGTGCCTTTCATCTGGATAAAAATTGGGTTCCAATGATGTATACATTTATGTGAGTTATAGAAATTAACTATAAAATTAGAATGCTTCCTAAGATTCTTGGCTGTTTAAAAATAAAGTTTGGAAGTATACAGATGTCTGGTACCAACATTCTTGTATCTATGTAGCAGTTTCTAGGTTGCTGAGACACCACGGCTATGGTAGATGCTTGATCAGACATTCAAATCAACAAACTGCAGTACTGGCTGTTTATTATGCTTCTTTTTTTTTTTTTTTTTAACGTGTGAGTACCCAGAGTTGAACTCAGGACCTTGCGCTTGCCAGGCAGGCACTCATGCCGCTGAGCTATGTCACCGGCCCTGCCTCTTGTTTTTGAGAAGCAGTTATGGTGACAGTGGAAACAGCAGGAGATTTTCATTTCTTCATTATCTTTCATCTCATCTCAGAGGTGACCATTTCTATAATTATAAAACAGTCACAGTAAATGTACATGAAAAGCAAAATTCTGAATTAAGTGTACAGAGTAATCTCGTGTAGGAAAAAACTACTATATCTATCAATAGTCTAGACCCCATTGTTACAATATAGGAACACTCAACTACTCAGAACATTGTTTTGAGAATCAAATGTTATATTTGGGCACATAATTCATTATACATTATTGTTTTTGTTCATCTGTATTCAGAACATATTATCATTTAAAATTTTATTACCTACCTATATGGTCATGCCACATTATAAAGCACAATCTATTCTGTAATCTGCATTTGCTTCTTTACATATTTCATTAAAATAAGTTGGCTAATATTTTCATTGTGATTATTTTATCAGATTATATGTAGAAGAGAAGTGTTGGAGGGACTGCCCAATTCAATTTTACAGGTGACTAAACTGAGGTTGAGAGTTTAAGTGAATACATTTTTTAGGTGTCAAAATGAGAGCTAGGAACTCCTACTAGAGGAGTTTACCTCAATAGACATTATATTAGCTTACACTACTAAAGACGCAGAGGGGATGGAGTAAACATAAAATGAGATTAGAGAAGTACCTATTAATTAAGGATGCATGCCATATATATATATATATATATATATATATATATATATACATATTCATATTCTCCTGTTGCACTTCAGAAAAATTAAATTTGAATTTTGGAAGAGGAGATGTCCATGTAACACAGTTGTGTATGACCGCTTAAGAAATAGTGGATTGGGCCGGTGAGATGGCTCAGCGGCATAAGCGCCTGCCTGGCAAGCGCGAGGGCCCGAGTTCGACTCCCAGAACCCACATACGAAAAAGGGGCCGGTGATATCACTCAGTGGCACGGGCGCCTGCTGGTCGACCCCTGGTACCCACAAAAAAAAAAAAAAGAACTAGTGGATTGACGAAGGATGCTGTCTGCTAAAGGTCAATATTTGAAGGTCCTATCTAAAATGCTGTTTGAACGCCATTCTGCTACTGAACATGGCATGAGACACCACTGTTCAGATTCCTGTTTGAAATTCTTGCTTCTTTTGGTTTCTCACACTTTTTCCTCCTTTTCCTTTTTTTTTTTTTTTTTGTATCCTCTATGGGGAATATTTCCTCTAATTGCCTTTATAATGTTAATGTCCTCCTGTAAGTTATAGCAGTGCTTCTCAATAGGGCACAAGTTGGCAATGTTGTGACATGTCTTTCGTTGCTTCTTGAGGTATATTATGAGCATCTATCTAGTAGGGCCCAGGACCCTGTTAAATATGCTACAATGGCCAGGACACCTCCCCATTAAAAAAACTTCTCTGATCTGGGGAATGAATGCTGGGGTCGAGACACCTAAAATTATAACATGTTTTGTGTGCTCAGAACTTTTTTTGACTTACACACCCTAAGTCCAAAAGGAAGCACTTAAATGTGAAGAACTGTAACCTTCACATCATATTTTCTTTTAATTAATAGAGCACTAAATGCAAATCCTTCAGCCACTGTGGAGAGCATTTGAGGACAGGAACTGCTTCTCATTCAGCTTCATATCCATACACTTTAGAACAGTAAGCACAAAAACGTTGTTTGACTTTTAAATAGCCTGAAGATGTAGAAAGCAAGGGAAGTTAATTTACTAAAACAATTATGATTCTAATAGACGAATTAATCCAAAAGGCAAATAATGAAAGGAACTAATACCAACTTAATAGTTTTTAAACTCTAGATCCAGGACAGTAAATTCAGTGATAGAATCAGGATAAATATCTATAAAATAGATTTATTATAGTAATGAACAAATGCCATTGCATCTTATAGAAGCTCTGATTTCCGGTTCCCTTCCCACAGAGAAGACTCAGGAAAACTGTTCCTTGTAACTAGCTGATTTCAAACACGCTACACTTTAGCTCGGCTTTTTACCTCACCGGGGAGGAGAAAAAGATATATTCATGTGAGCCTGTGTTAACTGATAGCTGCATAGTGATGAAATTATGATTGACCTGAATTCAGCGGTATTGGTTATCAAGGACTGGAGTAGGAGAACAGAGCTCTTTTAATCAAAATGGATTTTATTTCAATTTCATAATGCCTAACAAAATGAGAGACAAAAAAAGTAAGAAGAAATTCTATTTCTCATGATCTCAGTGATTACCAATAGCTAATGTCTTATTTTGCTATAAAAGACAATTTTTCAGGTGGAGAAGAATCCAAGCAGAAGGAATGTGATAAAAATATAGCATTATATATACGATATTTATTATTTCTGAAAATATGTGTGGGGCTTCAAATAAGAAAAGGACTTAAGGCTTGGAATGTTCTAAAATCTTAAAGGTCTTACTGAATGCGGAGCTGATTATTTTGACAGAGTCTAACTGATGTGCGCTTTTCCACACTAATAAGTGTGTGGCGCACAGGACGGGCGTCCTCCATGTAAACACTGTGTAACTAAAATTTAGATGCACAGAGAGAGTACGCGGTGACAGTGAGCAGCCAGAACTTGGTGACAGTGTTTTCCTCTGCAGCTGATCAGGGAATGGGATGTTCCTCTAAGTGGATGGGCTGGAAACAGCCCCACCAATGCCCTTTCTTTTGGAACCTTAGTTAACCCTGTCTTCTTTGTGTGTAAGTCTGCATTTTTTTCACTTGATCATCTAACCTACTCTTTGACACATTCTCCTCCTTATCACCAAGCTATTTTCCTATTTGCTTATCTTTGCCTTATGGTCTTTTTTTCTTTTTCTAGATTTTATTTTTTAATGTTTTTTGGACACACTACATTGAAATAGTGCCAGAAACTCAGACTCTGGTCTGCATCTCTCTGAACTGTGTCTTAGGATAATTAATGTACTTTACTAAATTATGACATTAAGTCTACTTCAGTTACTGCTTGCATCTTTTACCCAGAAATGTGTTACTGCTTTTTCCACATATTCCAAGCTCTTTATTTTCCTTTGAAAATTCACAGATTTTTAAAATTGCACTGAACATACCATCATTTTCCAAATTCTCTTATTTTAAAATCTAGATATTATCACTGAGTCTTCCGATTGTCCTCTGTTTATTCAAATAGTTAATTTACTAATTAATATGGAACTGGGGATTGAACCCAGGGCCTTTGCACTGAACTATATGTCCAACCTTTTATACTATTATTATATCGAGACAGGGTCTCATTAAATCTCTAAGTTGCCCAGGCTATGTTTGAACTTGTGATTCTCCTGCCTCAGCCTCCCAGAATGCTGGGATTTCAGGTGTGCATCACCATATCTGCCTTTGTTCTGGACCTACTGAATCCTGAATTTTCATTTGTGTTATGTCTGTCTATATGTCTTTTTTTGGTACCATTTTATTCGTTCCTTCAAGTAATTTTTTCCCCAAAATTTGACATCTCTCATTGTACTATCTCTTGACTCAAAACCATCAGTCAATTCTCTTATTCTCAGGATCAAATCCTACCTATTTTTGAATTTGGTAATATTTATAACCCTGGTAATTCTCATCTCCTATGTGATCCTGGAGAGTCTTCAACAAAATATTTGCCTTTAGCATATTTGTGTCTCTTTATTTCACTCAGACTTTTTCCTAGGCCTGGCATAGACTTCCTTGTCCATTCATTTAGCTGACTGTAGCCTCTCTTTCAGCATCCACCTCAGGTGACACAGTCCCCACAATTGAGTCCTACGACATCTCCTCTTTGAAAGACAGAAAGCTGGTTATTTGTGCGGTAATATTCAGATGCTCCAGAGTCTCCTATAATGTTTCCTGGATTTTTTTCACTTCACTACATTGATCACTATTGAATATATATTTGCTAGTGTGTGTGTGTGTATATATATAGAAAGAGAGAGAGAGAGACATATATATAGACATATATAGACATATATATAGACAGATAGATAGATAGATAGATAGATAGATAGATAGATAGATATATTCTATTTACTTAAAAAATGATTTATGGACGTTTACTTTAACCAAGTATATAGGCATTAAAAATGGTGGAGGGAAGAGTATAATTATGGCAAACACCAGCTTCATCTTGTGGTGGGTACTTTCATGTGTCAACTTTTCTGGTGCATGATGTGTCTACAAATTGGTCAAACATTATTCTGGGTGTTTCTGGGATGGAAGTTTGGGATAAGATTTAAAATCAAATAAGCAGACTGTGTAACACAGATGAGACTCATCCAGTTAGTTGAAGGCTTGTGAGACAGCCAAGGCTCCTCCTCTTCTGCGTCGGAGAGAATGGCTCCTGTCTGGTTACCTTCGTACTGACGCATCAGCTTTTTTTTGCCTTCAAACTGAAACTCTTCCTGGGTCTCACACTTGCCTACCTTTAGATAAGAACTAAACCTTCAGCTCTTTTGGGTCTCTAGCTTGCTTTCTCACCCTGTACTTCTTGGGACTTCTCATCCTTCATAAAGAAGATATATTGAATAAATATAGAGTATATATATATATATATATATATATATATATTTCTGATTTTTCTGGAGAACTCTGACAGTATTCTGTTTTAAAATAACTGAGAATACAGAATTATCCTGCCAATCTATCTTGCCTGGCTAGTTACTAACCTAGGAATGAGAGAAAAGAAAAATGAAAAAGTAAGGCACTGGACTCCCTCCTGCAGCAGAATGGGCTCTAGGAAAACCACAGCAAAAGTAAATCTTACACTTTTCATTTTTTTCACTTACTGGCTGCATGGGCTTGAGGAAGTCAATTAAGATTTATGAGTTTGAGTTGTCATTTGTAAAATGATGACTCCTGATTTCTCAGATGTATGTGTGTAAAGATCTTTCATGAGAGCAAGCACCTTGATGAGTCTTAACTATTAACAAATAAAAAGTGTTATTACTACTAGTATTTTTAATAAAGCATTTCACCAATCATGCTGCATGAGAAAGCTTCTCAAATGTGCAAATTGTTTAACATGCCCATAGCATATCAGAATTCTGACAAAAGCACAAAAATACCTCATCCTTATTTATCATGACTACTACCGGGGGAAGATGGAAAATTTATCTCAAAGTCAGTCTTTCTAGCTGCAAGGTGATTAGCATGACACCTTAAACAGCACTAGGCAGCTCTGAAGTCTACTGGAATACATTAAATAGCAGGAACAGATAAGCCAGCCGATGTATTTTAGGTTGAAATTCTATCCAAGTCCATAATTTAAATAAAGCTTGGCTCTTAAAGAACACACACACACACACACACACACACACACACACAAATACTGTTAGTGTCCTCTCCTTATGACTAAATTAAAAAGAACTAATGCAGACTAGTTTTAGTGTAATAATTACACGCACCAGATATTTTAAAGTATTCTGAAAGCAACATATGGCTTAGCTGTTCAGCTGCAGTGAAAATGTGGATTTTTAAGAATAAAAATTAGTTTGAAAAGCAGCAGGCAACAGTAATCTTGAATCCCCGGTATACTCATAAAATAGTGAAACCATCTGTACTATGTGCAAACTGATGACCTTGGATTAATTCTAGCAATGTCATTACCCAATTAGTTGAGGAAGGAAACATACTTGGGAATTACAATTACAGATCCATTAAAATTGTGCAGTGCTTTTATTCTTAAATATTTATTAAATCACATCTGTGATAATCATTATAAAATGATTTTTTTTTACACTGAAAGAAGCCTAGGTTTGTAAGCTAAAGCAATAACCCAGGTCTTGCTGAAATAATTATGTTACTTGAGCGCACCTCAAGTATGTCAGTCTTAAAAAGTTTGTCTTCCTTTTAAATCTCATGACATCTAGCAACACTTCTAAAAAACTTGGGAATAAAATAATCTTAGTTTGATAAAATATTTTTAATTAAATAAAAATATAAATATATATGTCACATTATGCAGTAATTTGATCTTTTATTACTGTACTTCTTATTTTATACAAAATGCACTGAATCTCTAGGCATCATGTTAAAGAAACAAACTTATTCTTTTTTGTGTGTGTGTGGGTACCGGGGGTTCGACCTCAGGACCTCGCACACCAACAGGCACCCGTGCCGCTGAGTGATATCACTGGCCCCTTTTTCGTATGTGGGTTCCAGGAGTGGAACTTGGGCCCTCACACTTGCCGGGCAGGCGCTTACGCCGCTGAGCCATCTCACCGGCCCAACAAACTTATTCTTTGACAATCAGAAGTGTTTTATTTTTGTTGGTTGTTCTATAAATGGAAAACTAAAGCTTCTTAATGGTCTTCAGACAGCAATTTTCTGTGTAGCTACTTATCCTCATTATTTAATTTGAAAAGGTTTTTGACAAGTGCATGTTTTGCACATAAAACCTTACATGCAGAGAAAGACCTTGTGACATTTATAGACACCATGTAGATAATAATGTATAGTATTAACACTATATACAAATGCTGTCTTGTTAATTATACTCTGATTGCAAAGATAATACTAAAATTAAACCTTAAAATATGTTTTAATATCATAAAATGCATTATAATTGTCATTACACGCTCTATGTTCTATTTTTATTTTAGCATTTACTTTTCATATGATACTATTTTTAGAAGAGAAAAATAAGGTACTGGCATTCAATTCTTAATGAATATATTTGACTCTACCCCATGATTACCTTTAAGTGAAGAGAAATTGTGACTTTTAAAATGTAATTGTTCATTTATTTATTCAAAATGTAATTAGTGACTGTCTGTACCACTGCAGTTAGGGCTTTATGCATTATAGATACAGCTATGAGCAATACAAGACAGGAGCAATAGAGAGCCAAGAAAGACAGGCATCCAGGAGAAAAGCAAAGAAAGTATGTCAAGTAATGTGGACAGGTCTGATAGGTCTGATAGGGTTGACTATGGGATTCTATACAGTGGAAGTTATTGGTGACCTTGACAACAATTGTTTTAGGTGAGTGGTGGTGGCAAGTGCTGACTGAACAATGTACAACACAAATCAGAATGAAAGGGAATAGTGACTATTGACAACTCCATGGAAGATTTTAGGAGCAGGAGATAGGAACAAAATCATATTATCTGCAGAAGGAAGTGAAACCAGAGGAAAATTTGTGGGTTTATTTTAAAATGAGAGATAAAGAGCAAGGTTTATCTTTAAGCCATGTTCCAGATGTAAAGATGAAATGATGAAGTGGAATATATATTTTAGGTTTGACTTCTTTTGAAATGCACACACACGTTAATATTGCATATATGCATATGTATATGGTTTCAACATGTAAGTATATGTATATAATATCAACTACTACACATGTAAGTAGTCCAGTTCTTTTTGTGACTACTACCCCACTATATTATAAAAGACAATATTATTGATACATTCTCCAATATTTAAGAATTATTTTTCTTTTGGGGGGAATGGTGAATACCTTTGCTATGTTTCTTTTGATGGACAATATTTTCAGTTTTTTTTTTTTTTTTGAGTAAATATCTAGCAGTGGAATTGCTCAGGCCAAACCCAGATATAAGTTGACTTTCGATAAGATACAGTATTGCCAATATATTTTTTATATGCTTTTCCAGCATTTGGTTGATTGAGTGTAAAATGTTATGTATTATGTATTATGGCTTTAATTCTGTGTCCTCTAATTTCTAATAATGCTGAGAATGTTTCTTATGGTTTTTGGTCTTTTATATATAATCTTTTGTAAAGTATCTACTCAAATATTTGGAATTCATATTCCACCAAAAATGTATACACTCTTCAAGAAAACATAAAATAACGTGATGTTTTTCCAACAGATGGTGTTACCCTCATACAGGGGACCCTAGAGGATGTTGTATAGTGCAAAAAACCTCTACACTGCTGGCCCTTAGAGAAGAAATTGCAAATGCCTGTGCAGCAATCTCCATGACCATGGTTACCCAAGCAGTAACTTGCTGTACTAGTAAATGTCTGGAAGCTCGTGGCCACCACCTTGAGCACCTTTTGGAATTGCAGAGACCAAAGGTAACTTGTATTAAGGTTGTGCTGTCTCAATAAATTTACTATTAAAATATTTATACAAGTTTTTCTTTTCCTGAAGTGTTTATACATTTTTGGTAGAATCTGTCTTTCTATCATCTATCTATCGCCTGAGTGTAAGTTCCTTTTGCATATTTGAGAAATTTTATAATAACTTGCTACTGATTTCAAATTTAATTTCTTGCAGTCGTGTGATTTGTCATAAAATTCCATCATTGAAATTCATTTTGTAATACATTTTGTAGCTCACTACGTTGTCTGTTTTGATGAAAATTACATGTGTATTTGAAAATAAGCTGTGTTCTATAGTTACTGGATATACAGTAAATAAAATGCCAATTATTTTTTAAATATTACATACCTTTTTTGTCAAGTTGTTATATCAATTATCCAAACAAAAGATGTTAAAATATCAAATTCTAATTATGAATTTGTTTGCATATTTTTTTTGGTTTTATCTTTTTTTTTTTTGCTTCCTATATGTCCAGGTTCATTTATTAGGCGATGGGTATTTATGATGGTTATGTCCCTTTGATGAATTAAAATCTATGCATATTAATGTCTGTCTTTATCGTTAGTAAAATTTCTTACTCTGATCCTACTTTATCTCATATAAATTTCAGTATTTTCTTTTGAGTTTTTGCCTGATATGTGTTTTTCCATTTTGTTATATTTAACCAAGTCCTTTCAAAGCAAATACCTTAAAGAAGTGTATAATTGTTTATTCCTTTTTTCAATTTAGTCTCTTAATCTTTCCTTTTTGATTCAACTAAATTTATTATGATTATATTTATAATTTCATTTAACTCTACCATTCTTTCTTTTCTGAGTGTTATACTTTGGCTTTTGTGTGCTTTCTTTATGGACTTTTTACCTAGTTATTACATATTATTTTTAGTCCACTTGGATTTCTTTATGACCTTTTCATTCTAGTGTTCGTATTTTTAGTTGTGATTTAAGAATTATAATACAAATTTATAAGTCTGCTCAAAGATAATATTTAAAAATAAATGTTAAATGTAAGATTTATGCAATAACTCCAATATTTGTGATATAATCGTTTTACCTAGGTGTATATCTGCCTGCATGGTAATGTTATAATTTTCAACTATTAGTTATTTTTCAAAGAAACAAAGAAAAGAGAGATGGCCCTTTATATATTTATCTATGTATTTCCTACCTTTTATGTTCTTCATTCTTTTTTTTTTATAGATCTGAGATTACATTTTGAGGTATTTTCTCTCAGCTTCAAGATCCTCATTATCTATCATCTATCTATCTATCTATTCTGTTCCATAAACATATTACTGTGAGTTGAACCCAGGGTCTTCACAATGAAAAACTTGCCCAGACCTTTGTAAAATTTTTAATTTAATTTTGAGACAGGGTCTCCTTAAGTGACTAAATTGATCAGATTGGGCTCAAACTTGCAATTCTCCTGCCTCGGCCACCCAGAGTGCTTGGATTACTGGTGTGTGTGTCATGACAGTTGCTTAATGTACTCTACATTTCTCAGTTGAAATCTTCTGAGTATAGATCTTCTCAGGCCCTGTTTACCTGAACATATCTTAATTTTTTATTTTAAAAATTATTTATAATAGGTAAGTGATTCTAGGTTAGTATATATATATATATATATATATATATATATATATATATACATATTTTTTTCTTTCAGTCTTTCTTCATGTTTTCTAATGAGGATTTAGCCAGCATTACTGTTAATGTTACTCTTCTTATAAAGTGTGATTTTTTTCAATATCTTCCAAATTTTTCTTCAAATGTGGGTTTCTGCAATTTGAATATCTAGTGACCAGGTGTGAGTTTATTCATTTTTAAATCTAGGACTTCTCTGAGTGTCTTAGATCTGAAAGTTATATATTCTGTTAATATATATTCTAATATTATTATTGTAAATATTTCCCATTCTCTCTCTTCTTTTGAATACACAATTGCACAGTTGTTTAATTTTTTTCTTAATTATTCTATTACACTATACAACTTCTCTTATCCATTATATGTTCTCTTTCTTTCATCTCTTTTTCTTTCTCTGTAATCATTAATAATCTTTTTAGCCTGTGAGATTTTCAATTCAGATAAGATACTTCCAGTCCTAGAATTTCTATCTGTTTCTTTTTATATTGTCCACTTATCTGTTGTAATTATTGATCTGCTTGATTATTATAAGATTTCTCATTAAATCATTGAGCATTTTACAATAGCTTTTTAAAAGTCTGTGCTTAGGTAAGTTCACCCTTCCTCCATTTCCCCGGGATAGTGGTGCCAGTGAGAGGAGTGTAGGTCCATGCTCTGTGCTTCCTCCGTTGCCCCAGACAGCTTGCCAGCAAGAGGAGTACAGCAGTGCCTGTGAGGGGAGTGTAAGTTCGAGCTCCTCCCTTCCTCCATTGCCCCAGGATAGTGGTGCCAGCTGGAGGAGACATCCTGAGGAACAGACACCTGCTAGGAAAGCCTTGACATCGATGATAAGTCTATCTAACATTAGAAATCTAGCAGCATCAACACAGAAAACAAAATAAAATAGAAATTAGAAAATAGAAAATGACGAGATGAAAAAGCTAAATGCAATCCCAAATGCCAAGCCCACACAGGACAAGTCCAGAACACAAAGAGATAGAGGAAATTGGAAGCCAACAAATGGAACGCTCTGAAATGATAGCAGCAGAAGTGAAAAAACAAAAGGAAGAGGCTATAGAAAAAATAATCTCTAAGGTGCAAAAGGAAATGACTATCAAAATAAAAGACATTGCAGCAGACACAGATAAACAAAGAGAGTAGCTTAGGAAAACAAGGGAAACCATGAATGCCAAACATAGACAAGAAATGGAATCAATGAAACAGATCCAAACAGAAATGCAGGAGATTAGAAACTCCATTGAACGTATATGCAGCAGATTCAATGAGGGTGGGGATATAATATAAGATCTAGAAGACAGGAACGCAACTATCAACCAGAAAAAGAAAGATATTTTAAAAATCGCAAGAGACCAAGGGGAAAATAAAATACAACAGCTGCAGGATGAAGCAAAGAAGAACAACATAAGATTGACTGCAATCAGTGAGAAAGCTAGAGACAGCATAAAAACCATTAAAGACCTCTTCACAGAAATAATGACAGAAAACTTCCCAAACATGGATAAAGGATTTGAGATACAAATAAATGAAGCATATAGAACTCCAAATAGCCATGACCAGTATAAATCTACACGAAGGCATATAATAATCAAGATTCCAGAAATTCAGCACAAGAACAAAATATTAAAAGCAACTAGAGAATAGAAACATATCACCTATAAAGGAAAGCCCATCAGAATCACAGCAGACTTCTCAACACAAACCCTAAAATCAAGAAGAGCTGGGAGTGAAGTATTTAAAGCCCTAAAGGAAAACAACCTTCAACCCATATTGATGGACTCCACAAAACTATCTTTCAAAATTGATGGCGAAATAAGATACTTCCATGACAAAGAACAAGTAAAGAAATTTATGACCACCATACCAGCTCTACAGAATGCTCTGAAAAACATATTAGAAAGAGATAACAAAGATCACAAATACAGGAATACCAATAGAAAGAATCCACCAGGCAGGGGAAGTAATTAATTGAACAGAGCAGAAAGACAGGGAAGAAACAATAGGGAAACAAAATGGAAAAGAAAAGCCAATACATATCAGTTATAACCATCAATATAAATGGTCTCAATTCACCAATCAAAAGAAACAGACTGGCAGAATGGGTCAAGAACAAGAGCCAACAATATGTTACATTTAAGAAACACATTTAACCCAAAAAAATTCATAGACAAAAATCCAAGGATGAAAAAAAATTCTCCATGCCACAGGAACCCAGAAAAAAGCAGGGGTAGTTATTCTATTTGCGGACAACACAAACTTTATTTTTTTTTTATTTTTCAAGAGAAGAAAAAACAAAACAAATCAAAAAAACAAATTTTCAAAACAACATAGTAGGAGGGTAACAATGGTTAATGCATTACATATTATTATCTTTAAGTTAGTTATTCAGGATACCAGATATTGGCATTCAATTGTCCAAACATTATTGGCACAAACCTTACTCTTCAATGAACTAAGTAAATTGGTAGTGTATCTATCTAAACCATCTTATATATATATATATATATATATACAATTTTTTTCCCTTTCCCTTCTTTCTTTTCCCCATTCCCCTATTCCAGTCTCTCTTTCCTTTTGACCAGTTTCTTTTTGATTCACTATGTCTATTGTACATTTTGGATCTTACTTACTCTTTCAGTTTCTCATACTAGAGAGACAATACGATGCTTACACATGTGCGTCTGGTTTATTTCACTTATGAGTATTTTCTCAATTTGCATCCATTTACCTATAAAAGTCTCCAGTTTATCCTTCTTTATGGCTGAATAGGACTCCATTGTATAAAAATACCACATCTTTCTTATCCATTCCTCAGTTGATGGGCATTTGGGTTGTTTCCAAGATCTGGCTATTACAAATTGTGCTGCTATAAACATGGGTGCACATATATCGATGTGGTACGATGTTTTTAACTCTTCTGGGAAAATACCCAGAAGGGGAATAGCTGGGTCAAATGGGACCTCCAACCCTAGTTTTTTGAGGAATCTCCACACTGATTTCCACAGTGGCTGTACCAGTCGACACTCCCACCAACAGTGAAGAAGGGTTCCTTTTTCCTCACAGCCCCTCCAGCATTTGTTATTAGCTGATTTCTTAATAATAGCCATTCTTTTTGGGGTGAGATGGTATCTCAGTGTTGTTTTAATTTGCATCTCTCGAATGACTAGAGACGTTGCACTTTTTAAATATATTTATTTGCCATTTCTATTTATTCATCTGAGAAATGTGTATTCATCTCAGGTGCCCATTATTGGAGTGGGTCTTTAAATTTGGGAGGTCTGATTTTTTTGAGTTCTTTATATGTCCTCGATAGTAATCCTTTGTCTGAAGAACAGCTGGCAAACATTTTTTCCCACGTTGTGGGCTGTCTCTTCACTCTATTGGTGGTTTCTCTTGCTGTGCAAAAGCTTTTTAATAAGATGAGATCCCAGTTGTTGATTCTTTGTGATAGTTCCTGTGAGGTTGAGGTTTTATTCATAAAGTCTCTGCCTACACCAATGTCTTCAAGGGTTTTACCTATCCTACCTTCCAGCAGATTTAATGTTTCTGTTTTAATATTTAGATCTCTGATGCATTTTGAATTTAGTTTAGTGCATGGTGAAAGATATGGGTCTAGTTTTAATCCTCAGAATGTGTAGAGCCAGTTTTTCCAGCACCATTTATTAAAGAGGCTATCTTTCTTCCAGTGAATGTGTTTGGCACCTTTGTCAAAGATAAGGTGGCTTAGTATGTCTGGGGTTGTTTCAGCATCTTCTAATCTGTTCCATTGATCTTCAGGTCTATTTTTTTGCCAGTATCACACTGTTTTTATCACAGTAGCTTTATAGTATAATTTCAAGTCGGGGATTGTGATGCCCCCTGCCTTGCCTTTGTTGCCCAGAATTGCCTTTGCTATTCTAGGTCTCTTCTGATTCCAAATGAATTTTAGGATTGTTTTCTCTAATTCTGTGAGATATGCTATTGGAATTTTGATAGGAATTGCATTAAATCTGTATAACAATTTTGGAAGTATGGCCATTTTCACTATATTGGTTCTTCCTATCCAGGAGCAAGGGATATCTTTCCATTTTCTGATATCCTCTTCAATCTCCTTTTTCAGAGTACTGTAGTTTTCAGTGTAGAGGTCTTTTACATCCTTTGTGAGGTTGATTCCTAGCTATTACATTTTTTTGGATGTTATTATGAAAGGTATTGTTTCCCTAATTTCTCTTTCAGTAAGTTTGTTATTTGTGTACAGAAAGGCTATTGATTTTTGAGTATTGACTTTGTATCCAGCTATACTACTGAATTTGCTTATTAAATCTAGCAGTTTTTTAGTGGAGTTTTGGGGTCTTCTGTGTAGAGTATCATGTCATCTGCAAATAATGATAATTTAACTTCTTCCTTTCCAATCATTATTCCTTTTATTTCTTTCTCTTGTCTAATTGCTCTGGCTAAAGTTTCCAGAACTATGTTGAATAAGAGTGGGGACAGTGGACATCCTTGTCTTGTTCCTGATTTTAGAGGGAAGGCTTGCAGTTTTTGGCCATTTAGTATAATATTGGCTGTTGGTTTGTCATAGATAGCTTTTACCAGATTGAGATAAAGGCCCTCTATTCCAATTTTCTGTAGGGTTTTTATCATGAAAAGGTGCTGGACTTTGTCAAAAGCTTTTTCTGCATCTATTGAGATGATCATGTGATTTTTGTCTTTGGTTCTGTTAATATGGTGTATTACATTGATTGATTTACGTATGTTGAACCATCCCTGCATCACTGGGATGAATCCAACTTGGTCATGGTGTATAATCTTCTTGACGATTTGTTGGATTCTGTTTGCCAGTATCTTATTAAGGATTTTTGCATCTATGTTCCTTAGGGAGATTGGCCTGTAGTTCTCTTTCTTAATTGGGTCCTTCTCTGGTTTTGGTATCAGGGTAATGCTTGCTTCCAGGAATGAATTTGGGAGTATTGCTTCCCTTTCAATTTCATTAAAATTTTGAGAAGTAGTGGTATTAGGTCTTCTCTAAATTTCTTGTAGAATTCAGCAGTGAATCCATCAGGTCCTGGGCTTTTCTTTGTCGAGAGGTTTTTGATTACATCTTCAATTTCATTGGTTGATATTGGTTTATTTAGGATTTTTAAATCTTCTTGATTCAGCTTTGGTAATTCATACATATCTAGGAATCTGTCCATTTCTTCTGCATTTTCCATCTTAGTAGAATATAAGTTTTCAAAATAAGTATAGATGATCTTCTGGATTTCTGCAGGGTCCGTCTTGATATCACCCTTTTCATTTTCAATTGCATGGATTTGAGTCTTTTCTTTTCTTTTTTTAATAAGGTTGGATAAGGGTTTGTCGATCTTATTTATTCTTTCAAAAAACCAACTCTTTGCTTCATTGATTCTTTGTATTGTTTTCTTAGTCTCCAATACGTTAATTTCTGCTCTGATCTTTATAATTTCCTCCCTTGTATGGGCTTTTGGCTTAGCCTGCTCTTCTTTTTCTAGAAGTTCGAGGTTTGCCATTAAGTTGTTTATTTGTGCTTGCTCTATTTTCTTGATATAGGTATTTAATGTTATAAATTTCCCTCTTAGGACTGCTTTCATTGTATCCCATAAGTTCCGGTATGTTGCACTGTCATTATCATTCAGTTGTAGAAAGTGTCTAATTTCTTCCTTAATTTCATCTGTGACCCATTGGTTGTTCAGGAAGGTGCTGTTTAATTTCCATGTATTTAGGGAGTTTTTGTGATTTCTTTTGCCATTGATTTCCAATTTCATTGCACTATGGTCTGATAATATGCATGGGATAATTTCAATTCCTTTGCATTTACTTAAGCAGGTTTTATGAACTAGTATGTGGTCTATTTTGGAGAACGTCCCATGTGCAGCTGAGAAGAATGTGTATTCCGATGTTGTGGGGTGGAACACTCTGTAGACATCTACTAAGTCCATTTGTTACAAAGTTTGGTTCAGTTCTACTATTTCATTATTGATTTTTTGTCTAGTTGATCTGTCTTTCTGTGACAGTGGAGTATTGAGATCCCCCAGTATCATTGTATTAGTGCTTATTTGATTTTTCATGTCCTTTAGTACTTGTTTTATATAGCTGGGTGCACCGGTATTTGATGCATATATATTTATGATTGTTATCTCTTCCTCTTGGATTGTTCCCTTTGCAAGGATGTAAGGACCATCTTTATCTCTCTGAATCTTTCTTGGCTTGAAATTCACTTTGTCTGCAAAAAGAATAGCTACCCCTGCTTTTTTTTTTTTTTGTGGGTACCGGGGGGTCGACCTCAGGACCTCGCGCGCCAGCAGGCGCTGGTGCCACTGAGCGATATCACCGGCCCCTTTTTCGTATGTGGGTTTCGGGAGTCGAACTCGGGCCCTCGTGCTTGCCGGGCAGGCACTTAAGCCGCTGAGCCATCTCACCGGCCCAACCCCTGCTTTTTTCTGGGTTCCTGTTGCATGGAGTATTGTTTTCCATCCTTTGACTTTCAGTCTATGAATTTCTTTCTGAATTAAATGTGTTTCTTGTATACAGCATATTGTTGGATCTTGCTTCTTGATCCATTTTGCTAGTCTATGCCTTTTGATTGGTGAATTGAGACCGTTAACATTGATGGTTAAAACTGATATGTATTGACTTACACTTGTCATGATATTTTCCTATTGTTGGTTCCCACTCTTTGTTTGTTTTTCCCCTTTCCCTCTATTTAATTATCTGCCCTCCCTGGTGGATTCTTTCTGTTTGAGTTCCTGGAGTTGTAGTCCTTGTTATCTCTCTCTAGAATGTTCTTCAGAACATTTTGGAGTGCTGGTTTGGTGGTCATAAATTTTCTCAGATGTTCTTTGTCATGAAAGTGTTTTACTTCTCCATCAATTTTGAAAGATAGTTTTGTGGGGTACATCAATCTGGGTTGAAAATTATTTTCCTTTAGAGCTTGAAATGCATCATTCCAAGCTCTTCTTGCCTTGAGGGTTTGTGCTGAAAAGTCAGCTGTGATTCTGATGAGTTTTCCTTTATAGGTGATTTGTCTCTTCTCCCTAACAGGTTTTAAGATTCTGCCCTTCTGTTGAATTTCTGGGATCTTGACTATGATATGTCTGGCTGAAGTGTTTTTTTGATCATGTCTAGTTGGGGTTCTAAAAGCATCTTTTATATGGGGGTCAAATTCTTTTTCTCTTCCAGGGAAGTTCTCCCTGATAATGTCTGTGAACAATGTTCTAATGTCATTGATGCTATCTCCTGCTTTTTCATTTATTCCAATGATTAAGTTGCTTACCTTTGAGTCGTCTAGCAGCTGCTGAATTGATTTTTCATGGTCCCTTGCTGTTTTTAAGAATTCTTCCTTTTCATGATCACTAACTGCAAGCCTGTCTTCTATATCTGAGATCCTGTCCTCACATTGGCTTAATCTGCTACAAATATTTTCAATGGAATTTTTATTCTCCTGGATATCTGCTTGAATCTGCCTTATGGATTCCATTTCTTTCCTATGCTGAGCATTCATGGCTTCTATAATTTTCTTAAGCTCCTCTATTTTTTTGTCTGTATCAGCTATAATGTCCTTAAGCATGGTCTTCATTGTGGACATTATCTCTGAAGTTATCTGTGAAATTATTTCTGTTTTAATTTTTTCCAGAGCCTCATTCAGTTGCTTTGTTGTTACCACTTCAGATAGGCCAGGTAGGTGGCTTTCAGATTGTCCCACCTCATTGCCCCCTAGGTTTGCCTGTGGTGAATTAGATGTGTGGGGTTGCATCTTGTTTAAGTATCATCTCATTTTCTTTTCTTTCTTTAGATTAATTCCTGGGGTGATGTTTGTAAATTACCTATGGTAAGTTACTTTATTGCTAGTGTTCAAGATCCTTAGGAGATGACTACTTCTCTGCAGTATCTTCCAAGTGAAGCTTGTTTTGGGGTTTTGAGCTTTCTGCCAGATCCTACCTCTTCAATTTGTTGGATATGAGAAGTTGCTACCTGTTTGGCCCAGCTCCTGGTTCTTTGGTACTGTGCCACTGTATTTTCTGTGTCCCTTAGTCAATTTCAATGATGAAATATCAAGAAGGTAAGCTGTTTAGAACAATTATTGCAAATTTTTCTATAATGGTACCTAAAACATCAAACAGAGCCTAGAAAATGACAGACTGTGCTAACCAGTTATTTGCCACTTTTAACCATATAAAGCAGAGTTGTGGTTATATAACAAAATCTAAAACACACCAGAAAATTTTATGTAGTATACAAGTCCTTAATATGTCAATTTTTCCCTCAGGAGTTTAAATTTAAAATGAGTTAAGGAGGAAATAGAGTATTGGGAGAAGAGGAAGCAATTAGATGTAAGGTTAGAGGACCAAGAGGGATTCCACTAACATTGGGAAACTGCTGCAGAGGACTGGTGGGAAAAAGAGAAGGAAGGGATAAAAGGAAGAACAGATAACAACCACAATCACAAAGAGGGTAGAGGCGCTGTTTACACTCATATAAAAACCAGAGAGAATAATGAAGAGAAGAGCAAATAGACAAACAGAAACAAAAATGAAGACAAAAACAACAAAACAAACAGACAAAACAAAAATAAAACCCCACCAAAAAAAAAGAAAAAAAAAAACCCTTCACCTGAACAAAAAAACAAATGAGAGAAAAAAAAATAAAAAAATAAAAATAAATGAATAAAAAGAATCAGTTCCAGGTGTTGACTCTGCTGTAGGCAGACACCGTGTGATGACAGAATCCTGTTTTGTCCCAATAAGCCAGGAGGCCCTTTGGCAGGGCAGTGAGCAGAAGCACGTACTTTCAGGCGGAGACCAGTCTCCTTTGCCTGCTGCCATCAGTGCACTTTTCCTGGGCCTGAGAGCCAGGCACGGTGCTGCACTGTCCGGAGCGTGAGTCCTGAGTGCTGCGTTTTTGCACCGATCTGATTTTTGCCGCACCCCCCCAATCGCGCCTGGCCAGTAGCTCTTAGCCAGTAGCAGGACAGCTGTGGCTGAGAGACACTCACCGCCAGCCAGCGTAGTCCTCTGTTGCTCCCCTGTCCCACCGCTGTCTCACGATCCTCCGCGGGGGCTCACAGGGCGCCAGCTGTCACCGTGTGTCCACTGATTTGAGTTTCTGTCGCGCTGCGGTTCCTGGGACAGGGAGAAGAGCAGTCTCCTCCTTCTTTGTCAAAAGTACCCTTCACTGGCACCGGGCGTCCCAAGCTGCACTTCAGAACTTTCCTGGGTCCAAGTGAGGCATCTCCCTCCCTCCTGCACTCTCCCGGTCACTATATTCCCTTGGTCGAACAGCAACGTTTGGAGAGTTTCACTGCCTGCTTCTTACACATCCGCCATCTTTTTTTGGGACAGACAACACAAACTTTAAACCAAAACTGATCAAAAGAGACAGAGAAGGTCACTACATACTCGTTAAGGGAAAACTCCAAGAAGGAGAGATAACAATCATAAATATTTATGCATCAAATCACAGGCTCACTCAACTACATAAAACAGATATTAATTGACATGAAAAACCAAATAAGCACTAACACAATTGTAGTGGGGGACCTTAATATCCCATTCTCACAAATGGATAGATCAACTAGACAAAAAATCAACAAAGAAATATTAGAATTAAACAAAACCTGTGAACAAATGGACTTGGTAGATGTCTACAGAGTGTTCCACCCCAAAAGATCAGAATACACATTCTTCTCAGCTGCACATGGGATGTTCTCCAAAATAGATCATATATTAGCTGACAAAACATGTTTAAGTAAATGCAGAGGAATTAAAATCATACCATGCATACTATTAGACCATAGTGCAATAAAACTGGAAATCAATGACAAAGGAAACCACGAAAACTACATTAACACATGGAAATTAAACAACTCCCTTCTGAATAACCAATGAGTCACAGAGGAAATTAAAAATTAAATTAAACAGAATATATAATTAAACATTAATGCCGATACAACACACCAAAACTTATGGGATGCAATGAAAGCAGTTGTACGAGGGAAATTTATAGCAATGAACTCACACAGTGGGAAAACAGAATGAGCTCAAACAAACAACCTAATGTTGAACCTCAAACTTCTAGAAAGAGAAGGACAAGTCAAACCCAAAGCTCATATGAGGGAGGAAATTATAAAGATAAGAGCAGAAATTAATGCAATAGAGACTAAGAAAATAATTCAAAAAATTAATGAATCAAAAAGTTGGTTCTTTGAAAGAATAAATAAAATTTATAAACCATTAGCTAACCTCATCAAAAAAGAGGAAAGTAAAAACACAAATTCAAGCAATTAGGAATGAAAAGGGGGAAATCACGGCAGATCCCACCAAAATCCAGGAGATCATCAATACCTACTATAAGAACGTGTATTCTAGTAAATGGAAAACACAGAAGAAATGGACAGATTCCTAGAAATTTTCAAATTGCTAAAACTAAATCAAGAAGATATAAAAATTCTGAATAAACCAATATCAGCCAATGAAATTGAAAATGTAATTAAAAATTTACCAACAAAGAAAAGCCCAGACCCTGACAGATTCACTGTTGATTGCTACAAGAAATTTAGAGAAGAATTAAAGCTACTAATGCTGCAACTCTTTATAGAAATTGGAAGGGAAGCAGTACTTCTAAAGTCATTCTTGGAAGCAAGTATTATCCTAATTCCAAAACCAGAGAAGAACCCAACCAAGAAAGAAAGCTACAGGTCAATCTCCCCAATAAACATTGATGCAAAAATCCTTAGTGAGATACTAGCAAACAGAATGCAGCAAATCATCAAGAAGATTATACATCATGACCAAGTAGGATTCATCCCAGGGATGTAGGAAAGATTCAACATATGTAAATTAACAAATGTAATACACCATATTAACAGAACCAAAACCAAAAAACACATGATCATCTCAATAGATGCAGAAAAAGCAATTGACAAAGTCCAACACACATTCATGATAAAAACTACAGAAAACTGGAATAGATGGTCTTTACCTCAATCTTATAGAAGCCATCTATGACAAAGCAACAGCTAATATCATATTAAATGGTCAAAAAATGAAAGCTTTCACTCTAAAATCAGGAACAAGACAAGGATATCCATTATCACCACTCCTATTCAATATAGTTCTGGAAACATTAGCCAGAGCAATTAGACAAGGAAAAAATTAAAAGGAGTAAAGATAGGAAAGGAAGAAGTTAAATTATCATTATTTGCAGATGACATGATTCTCTATATAGAAGACCCCAAAAACCTCACCAAAAAACTTGTAGAGTCAATATCCAAATTCAGGAGTGTAGTGGGACACAAAATCAACACTCAAAAGTCATTAACATTCCTGTACACAAGCAACAAACTCACAGAGAAATTAGGGAAAGCACACCCTTCACAATAGCATCCAAAAAAATGAAATACTTAGGAATCAATCTAACAAAGGATTTAAAATATCAGTACAGTGAAAATTACAGTACTCTAAAAACTGAGATTGAAGTGGACATCAGAAAAAGGAAAGATATCCCTTGCTCTTGGATAGGAAGAACCAACATAGCAAAAATGGCCCTACTCCCAAAACTGCTATACAGATTTAATACAATTCCAATCAAAATACCATTAACATAACCTCACAGATCTAGAGAAATCATTCCTAAAATTCATTTGGAACCAGAAAAGAACTAGAATAGCAAAAGCAATTCTGGGCAACAAAGGCAAGTCAGGGGGTATCCAAATCCCAGACCTAAAATTATACTACAAAGCTACTTTGGTAAAATCAGTATGATTTTGACAAAAAAACAGGCCTAAGGATCAGTGGAACAGAATAGAAGGTGCAGATGCATCCCGAAACACACTCAGCCACCTTATCTTTGACAAAGGAGCCAAACATGTTCACGGGAAGAAAGATAGTCTCTTTAATACATGGTGTTGTAAAAAATGACTCTCCATATGCCAAAGATTAAAACTAGACCTATGTCTATCACCATGCACTAAACTAAAGTCAAAATGAACCAAAGATCTAAATATTAAAATAGAAACATTAAATTTACTGGAAGAGAAAATAGAAATCTCAAAGACATAGGTATAGGCAGAGACTTCATGAACAAAATCCAAACTGCAAGGGGAATAGTGCAAAGAATCAGTAAATGGGATCTCACCTTATTAAAAAGCTTTTGCACAACAAAAGATGTCACCAACAGAGTGAAAAGACAACCCAGAGAATGGGAAAAAATTAAGGCCAGTTTTCCCACAGAGAAAGCACTTATATCTAGAACATATAAAGAACTGAAAAAAATTCAGATCCACCAAATTCAAAGACCCAATCCAAAAATGGGCATCTGAGATGAATATGTACTTCTCAGATGAAGAAATACAAATAGCAAATAAATACATGAAAAAATGTTCAATGTCATTGGTCATTCAAGAGATGCAAATTAGGGCCGGTGAGATGGCTCGGCGGCGTAAGTGCCTGCCTGGCAAGTGCAAGGGCCCGAGTTTGACTCCCAGAACCCACATACGAGAAAAGGGCCGGTGATATCGCTCAGTGGCACGGGCACCTGCTGGCGTGCGAGGTCCTGAGGTCGACCCCCGGTAGCTACAAAAAAAGAAAAAAAAAGAGATGCAAATCAAAACAACACTGAGATTCCACCTCACTCCAGAAAGAATGGCTATCATCAAAAATCAACCAATAACAAATGCTGGAGGGTCTGTGGAGAAAAAGGGACCCTTCTCTACTGTTGGTGGGAGTGTAGACTGGTGCAACCACTGTGGAAATCAGTGTGGAGGTTCCTTAAAAAACTAGCACTAGATGTCCCATTTGATCCAGCTATTCCCCTTCTGGGTATCTTCCCAGAAGAATTAAAAATGTCATACCACAGCAATATATGTGCACCCATGTTTATAACAACACAATTTTTTAATAGCTAGGTCTTGGAAGCAACACAGATACCCATCAACCAAGGAATGGAGATGGTTACTTCCAACACACAATGGCACAGGGTAAAACACTCCCATTCTGCAAACAAGGAACAGAAAGGAAATAATTGACCCAAAATAAGACCAAAACCCAGCATGGCAATCATTAAATACTGTAGCTCAATGTCCAGCATCTGGAGCAGATGGTGGTGTGATGTGAGCTCCAGAATGCTTATGCAACCCCACCCCTACAGCCTTACTAGTTGCATCTCACATAGCCTTTCTCATAGGCTGACTCCAATCCCGGCCTGTGGTTTTCCTCAGCACACAGTCCGTGTTCCTGGCATCTGCAATCTCTGAGAGTCTCTGCTGCACTTTTGGCTTCATTCTTACAGATTCATGCACTGACCTCACAAGGACCTACTGCTCAGCTGCCAAGAACTTCCTCTGAAATCTGTGTGGAAGGCTACACAAAGCCATAACCCTTGCATTCTGCATACTAGTAAAACTAGCACCATGTGGATAATGCCAAAATCTGCTAACAGCTCAAGCAATAGCCAACCCTTCTTGGATCATGGCCACAGAGGCCTCTGGGTGTACAGATGGCAGATGGTAAACGTGGTGCAATGAATCCTCATGAAGTAATTCCCTGGACAGCTCTCCTTTAGCAGGCATCCCAGGGACTTGCTTCTCAAGTGAAAGTTACAGTTTTGCACCTTAGAGCCTGGGAAGGGTGGAGTTTTACTGATGCTAAGGACCTATTGTCTTGATGCAGAGTATTCAGCTTCTTCTAAATTCTTCTAATGATAATCTTTTCAGAAACCATCCTCTCTTTTGCCCCAACTTTGATGGAACCTCCTTTCTGAAGAAACTGCAAACTTTTCATGTTTTTTCCTCCTCATTCTCATAATAAGTCTAGTTTAAGGCAGCTAGCAGTACCTATGCCACAACCTGAATATTTACCTGCTATGAAATTTCCTCTGCCAAATTAATTAGTCTCCCACATTTAATCTCAGTTTACTACAAAGTTCAGGGCAAGGGTAAATGAAGTCACATTTTCTTCAAGGGTGTAACGCACATGGCCTCTAGTCCAAATGCCAATGGAGGCCTTCTCCTAACAAAAAGCTGCTGAACCTGGCATTTATTTTCTGTATTCTTATCAGCATTCTTGTCTTCTGAACTCCAAGCAGAACTTACCATCAAGCTCAGCATACAGCATTCTAGAGCTCCTCTAACCACCATCTCCAAAGCTTCCCAACTTCTCCCATAAACAAGTCTCTAAACTGCATGGTCAGGTAGTGAAAGCAATGACCCACTCCTGACATCAAAATCTATTTTTGTCACTTTCCTGTTACTAGGACAAATTACCTGACACCCACAATTTAAATGAAAGATCTGCTTAGTCTGGCAGTTTCAGTGAGTTCAATCCAAAGTCAATTGGCTCCAAGGCAGAAATTGCACGGCAGAACAGCATACAGAGGATATCTGCTCACTGTGTGGTGGCCAAAGCAGGCACAGAGAGAGAGAGGTAGAACCAGGGACAAGAATAAATCCTTCCAGGTCATTCCCCCCCGTGACCCATCTCAACCAGACTCTGTCTCTTAAGAGTACCTTCAGCTACTGAATTCAACAATAGATAAATCCAATGATGAGTATAGTGCTGCCATGCTCTAGTCATTTTCCAAACACATGATATGGGGGGCATTTTAGATCTAAACTATAACATTTACCAAACAGTCACAATGTACCAATTTCTGTCTGTCTGTCTTATTCTAGATGGCATATGTTGTTTTAGGCTGCAGTCCATGGATTCCCTCTGAATGCATGCACACTTTCTAGGTATTTCACATTTAGATGTTTGGGGCTTCATATGGTGTTTCTCATCTGTAGTTTTACCACCAATGTGGTAGCCCCAAACTTTGTCTTGAGACATAGTAACCTATTAAGTCTTCATTTTGTTTTATTTTGTTTTCTGAATTGCATGTAGTAGCAATTCCTATTTCAAAATGCCTCAGAGGAAATAATATAGAAACTCGGATGTTACCCAGTGAAATTTCTTTCTTTTAAGAGTCCAACTCCTCCAAATTTCTGTCTGATTTTTATTGTTCTACAATATCTTTTATGTTTTGTCTATATATAATAAATGCTTTCTTCACAAGGGTTAGTCCAGTAAAGGTACCAAATTCTGTCTTAGTTACTTTTCTCTCATTGCTGGAACAAAATAACCAATGCCCAAAATTAAGGAAGGAAAGGTTTATTTAGCTCACAGTTTGTGGTTTCAGTTCATACTTGGCTGGCTCCAAGGCAGAGTGGCACATGGCAGAGGGCAACAGTTCATGGTGATGGAAGACAGCAAAAGCAACAAGAGCAAAAATGGAGCAGTGAGAGAGCAAGTCTCTTTCCCTCCCTTATATTGTACACAGGCTACCAGGCCCAGGGTGGGTGCAGTACTCACACCCATAATCCCAGCTTTGGACCATGAATTAATCACAAACTCTAGCAGCACACCTCCATGACTACATGAGGCTTTGGGAGGACATCTAGACACAAACCATAACATTCCGCCTCTGGCCCCCCAAAGACTCATGCACATCCTTTTATGAAAAAGGCATTTAGTCCATCTCTAAGTGTTGCCAAAGTCCTAATAGGTTCAGCATTGCTGAAAAGTCCAAGTCCCAAGTCTCCTCCAAGATGTAAGGCAAACTCTTAGCTGTGAGCCCCTGTACAAATGAAAAGCCAAACACTTCCAACATTCAATGGCACAACATAAACATTTCCATTCCAAAAGGTACAAACAGGGGGATACAAAGGATTGGGACCAAAGCAAGTCCAAAATCCAGCAGGGCAAACATTAAGTCCTGTAGTTCCATATTCAGCATCCAACACAATCTGTGGCAAATTGTGAGTTCCAAAGCGCTTGGGTGGCTCTGCCCTTACAGCACTTCTGGTGGTTGTAGCTCCCATGGCTTCTGTCTTAGGCTCACTCTGCTCCATCCTTGCAGCTTTCCTTAGATGATCCATGTCCCTGGCTTTTCCAAACTTCTGGGGTCTCCACTGCACCTTTGGCTTCACACTCACAGCTTCACACACTGCTCTCTCAGGAGCACACTGCCTGGCCTCTCAGGCCTTCTGAAATCTTAGTGGAGGCCTTCCTAACCCCACAACTTGTGCATTGTGCATGTGCCTAAACCGAGACACAAACCATAACAGTACTCTACCATAACAAGATTATTTTGTTTTTTATGATAATGATTAGTAGTCTATATTATCATTACATTTACTAGAATATGAGAAAGTTTAAAGATTGTATTTATAAACTAATACATATGATATGGAAAATACTTTAAAAATAAGATGCTAAGGTTCATTGAGATACTTTATACCATGTTAAATATACTGGACAGTTTAAGAAAAATGAATTATTAGTTAAGTATATTTTATTGTGAGTTAAATAAAATTTAATCTACAATACAAATAGTGTCATCAAGAAAATATGCCATTAGGAGAAACTATTGATTTATAACTGGTTGATTACCGTTTTAAGTATTCATTTTTAAAGCATAAAATGATTTTTAACCATAAAAATTTATAAACATTCATATTTTTTACCATTTTTCAATTTTTTTGAGACAGGGTCTCAATATGTCATTTAGGCTGGTCTTGAATTCCCGGAGATTCTCCTATCTGAACTTTCCAAGTGTACAGATTACAGGTGTACAACACTATGCATGGCTTTAAAGCAAATTAAACTAGACATGGAAAATAATGTCTGTTCCTAAAAGTGTATCATAAAAAACAAAGTCCTTAAAGCTTAAGAAACCTTTGAGAAAAGAAAATTTCATGATTTAAAGTGTAACATTTTTTTTTTTTTGTGGGTACCAGGGTCGGCCTCAGGACCTTGCGCGCCAGCAGGCGCCCGTGCTGCTGAGCGATATCACTGGCCCTTTTTTTTCATATGTGGGTGCCGAGAGTCGAACTCGGGCCCTCGCGCTTGCCAGGCAGACGCTTACGCCACTGAGCCATCTCACTGGCCCTGTAACACTTTAAAGTGTATTAAATTTGTTAGCATAAAGTACTCTTTATAATTACTAGTGGGAAGAATTAACATGAAGTATTTTATCAATATACTTCTTGAATATTATCCTTAAAACTCTTCTACCTCTAAATTATTTAGTTTAATAATCAATTATTTTGATTTTCTGAATATTCCACATTTTTCACTTCACCACTTCCTGATTTTTATTCCTAAAATCCAAGAATTCCTTTCTGGTCCACCACTACTTGGTAGCGTCTAATCTCAGATTATATTTGCAGGCCTCCAAAGTAGAACATTTTTACCATGATCTGAGTCAATTGATATAAATTCCCAACCTCAATGACAAAATAAACTACATCATATTATTTTTCTTATTGTATAAAAAGAAGTTTCACAGTTCATTGCTGAATGGGAATATTGAATGAGTGGTTGTAATCCTGCACATCATGTCTGTAACACCATACTGTTATACAAAAGTCACTTCCCACTGAGCTTGGAAATGTGAGAACCTCACAGCAAGCAACATTTACCCTACACTGCTGTGAAATTTGCTTTTTACTCAAAGCTTCTACGGCACCCTAAATTGCAGGTGTAAAATACAATTCCATCATTTCCTTCCCCTGAGTTATGTATACTTGGCCATTTTGATAGCCAAAAGTCCCACAAAGGAGTTAAAGGACAGAATTTCAAAGATTTATTATGAAATATTACCCCTTCTTTCTCTAGAGACTTTAATAATACATCTGGAGCTTTGGATATTTTATTCTGTAAACCTCTGACGCATATTGATTTTTTGAGATGTACCCTACCACATGTTGTTGTTCTGTACTAAGGATGAAGAAAAGAATTCTTCCTCCCTCTGGTATAGAATTAACTTTTTATTACTGAAATACTCCTATGCTTGGGAATATCGGCCAAAGTCCATTGCCATTATATCTCCCAATCCTTTGCACATTTAATTTTTAGATCAAATAAGTGTAATTAGAACAGAAAAAAAGGAGATACTGGAGGTGTTTTCAAGGTAGGACTACTATGTGCCAAAAATTCTGATGGTACTAAGTGAAAAGTAGTTAGAAGGAGCATTATCTTGACTATCTTTAGAGATGTTAATTTAGAGGCTTGTCATGGGTTGAGGATGAGGGTGACCTCAGTCTCTTTACTTGAATGCAGGAGCTAAAGATTCCAATGTGCACACCTCCCAGCCACTTTTCAGTCTTTCAACTCGTCAAAGATAAGCCCGTGGATCTAAAAGCGAGTTTATTCTACATATTGTTGTATGATGCTTTTAAAATTATTGAATTCATTTTTTACTATGTCAGCTGAATTATTTAAAAATAAATTAAAATTTATTTAGGGAACAATTAGGGAAGTTCTACAAGTTCTACAATTAGGGAACTTAATTTATTTCATTTCCCCCTGAAATTGACTCTATTGTAAGTTCCCAGGGAACAATAAATTCCTAAATGAAATCTTTAAACTTTAAATTACGACCCAAAGAAGCTGAGAATTATTTTAAACCTCACTGAATCTACATAAATATATGAAAGTCATTGATTAGAAATAAACTTTAAATGTTAATTTAAAAAACACTGAGTCTAAAAAGTAAAAAAAAAAAAAAAAACCACAAGATAAACAAAGCAAAAACCCAGATAAATGTCACCATCACCAGAAAGGACAAATAATAAGTTAAATTTTAAAAAAACATTAGAACTATTTCTCATATTGTATGTCAAAACTGATTTCTATTCTTTCTGAACAACTACTTTAGCTATGCAACCCATTACTTTAGCAATTTGAAAGCTCACAATAGATAAGGAGATGGAAATGGGTGGATAATCTCATTCAGAAGAAATCCACAATGTAACTCACCTAATTTCACATCATACTTCATGCAAAACACACAATAGGAGAATCGTAATTGTATCATTGCTCCTTTACTTTGGCCTGTGCTCTACTTAAACCTTAACAAATTGATTTTTCTACTATCAGTGCAGGGGTTTCAAGAAGATAACTTTATGGTGTAGGTTTTACTAATGTGTCTCTTAAAATAAGAATTAAATAAGACTTGACTATAATTGGGATTAGGCACAGTCAGATTTTTATAAAACAAATGGAGATATTTATTGATGTATCTCCATCAACCTAAAAAAATAGGAATTATCTAGAAGGGACAGTAAGCATAGACTTTGTCTGTAGCAGTCATATTGAAAACATGCTTTTAGAACACTTAAAGGCTTAAATAATGTTGATTATTCCAAAAATCATTTATTCATATGAATTATAGATATCAACACTAATCACACTGAAAATTAAGCCAAAGATTTAAAGTATTTATTTATTTAAAAAAATAATGATGTGTTCATTATAACATAAATATATTTTAAATAAAACAGTTACCATTTTCAAAATAAAAAATAATTATGGGCCAGAGATATAGCTCAGTGGCACAGTACCTGCTTAGCAAGTGCAAGGTCCTGAGTTTGATTTCAGGTACCCCCCCAAATTAATAATAAAATGGTTCCTACAATATTTTTGCAAAGCTCTTTAATATCTGGCATAATACAAGACAGTGCTATGGTCTGAATGTTTCCATTCCCCTAAAGTTAATGTGTTGAAAGCAAATCTGCAGTGTGAAAGGAGTTTTGCAAGGTGGTTAGGTCAGTAGGGCAGAGTTCTCATTAATGAATTTACTGTTCTAATAAAAGAAACCTTTGGGAAACCCTTTGCTCTTTCCATCATGTGAGAAAACTGAAGGCCATATCTGTGAGGAATGAGTCCATACTTGACACTGAACCTATGGATTTCCCAGCCTCCAGAACTGTTAGAAACTAATGTTCAATTTTTATAAGCCACAGGTTTTCAGTATTTTGTTGTAGCAGCTCCAATAGACTACTACCCATAGATTTTCTTTTGTCTCTGGACTCAACCTGCTGCAATATGTTATTTTATTTGGAGAACAGAAAGAGGATCTTGTCTTACAAAGATGTATATTTTAAGAGGTTGGCTTATTTAAAAAGATGGATTATTACAATCAATTTTGTACATATTTTGGAATTTAAAATACAAGTAGTAATTCTTAAACGTCAATTACTGTTGGAATATTAAACTGTATCAATGAACTTTCTATATACTATTCCCTTAGAGCATTCTATTTACCTTATATTTTGATTAAGTCATTTACACATGCATTGTTTTTTTATTCCATGTATTAGTCATTTGGAAAATATTTGGTTACTGAATTATGGGCATTTTCCAAATGTTGGTCCTGAAAGTTAAGCTTGATAGTGTCAGCTTCATTGGTTTTGGATCTGCTTGGAGGATTGGTGGACCACATTTCTGGGTGTGTCTAGGTGGGTCATAAAAGCTTGACTTCACAGTCTATGTCTGGCCACTGGCCCTGGTCCCTTCCTCACCAGTGCTCTTCTCCCCCTCTGTTTCCTGGAAACCGTAAACAGCAGCTTTAGTTCACCATACACTTCTGCCATGATGCTCCTGTCCTGGACCCGACTATCATGGACCAGATCCCCTACAACTGTGAGATAAATTCGATCTCACCTCCCTTAAATTGTGCCTGCCAGGTATTAGTCCCAGCAATGATAAAGTTGATTAATACATTGGTACATTTCATTTTAAAAATCAAATGTCTTCTTCATTAACATCACCTTTGCTGTCATCAGAAGATTCTTTAATCATTGGGGAACTGTTATGCTTACAGTGGTGTAATAGGAGGCTAGGGCATGACAACATGGCTGAAGCAAATTGGGCACAGCTTACCAATTGAGGAGCCTTATTAACCAGGGATGCAGAACAGCAGTACCCAAGCCTGACACTGGATCAAGTTGAGCTCTGCACCTGGTACCAATATTCTGATACAAGAACACGCTGAAACTGGCACTTGATGTGAATCTTCTCTCATGAGATCAAGTGGGACCACGTGGATCAACTATCAAAGAGGACATAAAAAGACAGCAGTGATTGACTTTGCTGCCATTGCCTTCTTGTTCTTGCATTGGTCCATTTTGTTGCAGAATCTGTAATCTGTACTTCTTTTTTACTTCACTTTTTTCTTATTCTCATTCCTGCCCTGAAATATGTGGTAATCTTTCACATCCACCAATTGTCCTGACCAATTCATTGATTGGGGCAAATAAGAACTTGGAAAGCACTACTGGTCCCTACCCACCTGGTAACAGTGGTGGGTACGCATTGTATCAATTCAATATTTTCCTTGATGTGGCAAGCTTATTTTGTCCATTTTTAAGGAAATGTCTGCCAAATACCCAAGTATGAACAAACATAGTTTGTATGTCAATCACTCTATCAAGTACTAAGTGTGTTCCATGGGAAAATGTCTTTGTTGTGACTCAAAACATCAATTAAGTGCACCTATTTTCATGTGATTTTTATGTGAGCAACAACTATTGCATTTTGTTACAGAGCAGAAATACTTATGCATACTTCTTATTTCATTACACAAAATTGAAAATTGTGTACTGAGGATTGATATTCAATAAAAATCCAATATATTTACTGTTTAATAGAAGACATTCTTGGTGGAAATTTGCATTTTTTTCAGTGCAAAGTCATTGTTTTTGTTTGTATCTATGTGTCTCCCCAAAGCTTCATATGCTCATAGGTGGGGCTTTAAGGAGGTGGTTGGATTATGCATGTGTGATGCTGGATTAGGGTTAGTGATACTGGAATTAAGGGTGTGAGAAAACTGAATTGGTTTAGCATAGTTCTAAGTATGGATAATGGAAGTCCCACTCTGCGTGGGTGGCACCAATCAATTAGCTTGTAACCTGGACAGAATATAAAGGGACAGAAGGAAGGCTGCTGCTGCTTGCTGTCTCCTGCCTGTTGTACCTTGTCGCCCCGCTTTAAAGCCAGCTCACTATGGACTGAGACCTTCACAAACTGTGAGCTTAAATAGAGCTTTCCTCAATTAACTTTGGGTGTTAGGTATTTTGTACCAGCAACTAGGAAAGTAACTAAGACAGACATGATATTGAAGAATGTAGTGATCATAAGCAGAGTTTTGACTCAGTGCTCTAAATTTTGCTAATATCCCACCAGTTTTACACAGCTTTCATTTTCATCATGATTGTGATGCTAACATATTGAAAAGACAAATAACTCTTTTTGTTTCTAAGATGGTGGTTTTGTTCTTTTGTATCTCTTAAAATTTCTTAGGAATTTGTAGCAGTCCTGAAGCACACTATAAGAACTTGTCGACTAGATCAGGAAAACAAATAGACAGCTCAATCTGTTTGCATTTTGAAAAATCAGGGGTGAAGGTTTTAGGCTTTGAAAATAATTGAGATATATAAAGCTAAAAGGCATGTGGTTTAGATTTAAATAATAAACAGCTCTACCTAGTTCTGCAAATTGAAAATATCAATAAGAAATGAAACCATTCTAGGACATACTGAGTTCTTCTTATGTGTAAATGCAAACTCAGTTAATTCTCATTTAAAAAGTTAAATGGAAGCTTTTACCCTTGGGAGTTCTCTGGAGTAAACTTTCCAATTCCTAAATACCTGGACTTGTAACCAGAATTTATATTAAAATCATGAAGCAAATGGATATGACCAAAACAATACAAAAAATCTTACTTAGGTATTTTGCTATAAGAACAGTGATGAACTGTGCCATTGTGCACAGGAAATCTCAATTATACCCGATCTTAGCAGAGTAATTAAGAGCATCTGCTTTCACTCTCAAGGGTCCCTGGAAATAGGGTTAACTGTGTAGTCACCTGATGTGCAGTTATTTCACACTGTCCAAGGCTTTAGAATCATTTGGGAAGTTAATTTCAATAGAATTTTTTAGAGCCTAGTCATGATAACATCAAATAATATTAGAAATATAGTTTCTATTCACATAGTGGGAAAAAATTTTAGCCAACTATTCCTTAGACAAAGGACTTCTACCCAGAACATATAAAGAATTGAAAAAATCAGGTCCCCCAAACTCAAAGACCCAATACAAAAGTGGGCATCTGAGATGAATACACAATTCTCAGATGAAGAAATACAAACGGCAAATAAATATATGAAAAAATGCTCAACATCATTGATCATTTGAGAAATGCAATTAACAACACTGAGATTCCATCTCACCCCCGAAAGAATAGCTATCATCAAGAAAACAACCAATAACAAATCCTGGAGGGGCTGTAGGGAAAAAGGAACACTTCTCCACTGCTGGTGGGAGTGTGGACTGGTACAACCACTGTGGAAATCAGTGTGGAGAGTCCTCAAAAAACTAGAATTAGAGGCCCCATTTGACCCAGCTATTCCCCTTCTGGGTATTTTCCCAGAAGAATTAAAAACATCATACCACCGCGATATATGTGCACCCATGTTTATAGCAAGACAATTTGTAATAGCTAAATCTTGGAAGCAACCCAGATGCTCATCAACAGAGGAATGGATAAAAAAGTTGTGTTTTTTTATATGTAATGAAGTACTATTCAGCCATAAAGAAGGATAAACTGGAGACACTTACAGGTAAATGGAGGTAACTTGAGACCATACTCATAAGTGAAATAAATCAGTCCTATATGTGTAAACATCGTATTTTCTCACTAATGTGAGAAACCGAACAAATACATAGGATCTGAAATGTACAATAGATATGAATTGGGAAGAAACTGTTCAAAAGAAAAGACAAACTCTGATGGAGGAAAGGGGAAAGGAAGGAAGGGAAAAAGAAACAAAATATGTATGCACAAGATAGTTAAGATGGTTATACAGCTAGCTTCTCTTAATTCCTTGTAAAGAATATTTTCTGCTAATTTTGTTTGGACAAGATATCACGCCTATGTCTTGTACTCTGAATAACAACTATGAAGACAACAATACACAATGTATCAACTGTTGTAAATGTCATACTAATCTGTTTTGAAACTGTTTCATTGTTTATCTTTTTTATCTTTAAAAAAATATAGTTTCTGAGACAAATGGCACTCAAAATGTACAGTCTTTTTAATTTCTTAATAATGTAAATTAAACTTGACAATATTTCCAACAGAAAGAAACTGCAATATCAATTATTGAAATTTTTATGGAAAATGAAATAATGAAGTGTTTTATTTACTTTTCTCATTGCTGAGACAGAATACCCAATAGACAATGTTAAAGGTGGGAAGGTTTATTTGGCTCACAGTTTGTAGAAGTTTCAGTGCAAAGTTGGCTGGCTCCAAGGCAGGGTGGAATGGCAAATGAGCATCACAGAGAGGAAAGAGTTCATGGCAGGCCGAAGCAGCAAGCAGCAAGAAAAAAAATCAAGTGACAAGTGATAAACAGGGACCTTCTTTCTGTCCATTATATCTTATCCAGGCTCCATGCCCTTAGGGCAGATAGCACTCACACCCAGTTTGGGGCATTCGTAATCCCAGGAACAACTATGCCATACTAATCAGTGGACTAATTTAATAATCATAAACCCTTAATTCTAGCATCACACACTCTAGATCCAGCTACCTGTGAAAAAGGCCCACCTATGACTGCATGAAGCTTTGGGTGGTGGGGACATCTAGACACAAACCATAATATTCCACCCCTGGCCCCCAAAGACTCATGCACATCCCTTTATGGAAAAGGCATTTAGTCTGCCCCTAAGAGTTACCAAAGTCCTGTCAGTTTCAGCATTGCTGAAAAATCCAAGTCAAAAGCCTCCTCTGGGATTTAAGGCAAACTCTTAGCTGTGAGCTCCTGTATGAAGGAAAGAAAGTGAAATACTTTCAACATACAATGGCAAAAGATAGACATTTCCATTCCAAAAGGTACAAATAGGGGTGATAGAAAGGAATGGGACCATAGCAAGTCTAAAATCCAGCAGGGTAAACATTATTTCATCTAATTCTATGTCTAGCATTTGAGGAAGTCGGTGGCAAGATGTTAACTCCAAAGGGCTTGGGTGGCTCTGCCTCTATGTTACTGCCAGTGGTTGTAGCTCCCATATCTTTTCTCTTGGGACAGCTCTGCTCCCTCCTTGCAGTTTTTCTCAGGTGATCCATGTTCTTGGCTTCTCCAAACTTCTGTGGCCTCCACTGCACCTTCAGGGGTAAAGTGCCTAGCCTCCCAGACCTTTTTCTGAAATCTAGGTGGAAGCCTTCCTAACCCCACAACTCTTGCATTCTGCATGTTCTGAAAAAAGCACTACATGGATGATGTCAAGGTCTGCCACCAGCTGGAGCAATAGCCAGGCTTCCTTCTCTCTTGGCTTTAGGAATTGAGTACCTATGAACAAAATTCTGAGGAACAACTTCCCTAGGCTACCACCATTCTGTAACATGATGCTCTGGGGCTCTTTTCTCAAAGCAAAGTCTTGGACTTTTATAATTTTGAGGCTGAAAAGGGTGGATTCCTTCTGGTTCTTGTGACATACTCAGGTCATTCTTTTCTATGGTCCTTTTCCTTCTCAGCAACTACATTCCTCTATCCTCTCTCTTTCCAAAAGTTCACAATTTTACTGGAGCTTCTTTTCTGGCCAAACTCACATTTTAAATCATTCTAGAGGGCTCTTTGTTCTTGATTCTCAAAGTAAATATGGCTAAAATCCTCCCAAAATAGCCATGCCACTGCTTCAATGTTAGACTGCCTTGATTTCTTCTGCCAGATTTATTAATCCATTGTTCTTAATTTCAGTCTCTGGCAAAGGCTCTGGACCTGTGCAAAATGCAGACAAACTTTCTTTCAAGGCAAACACACATCACCTGGAGTCCAACTGCCAATGCAGTCCTTCCCAGCAGAAACCTCCTGAGCCTGGTCTTTACCAGCAGCATTTCTTTTTTTTTTTGTGGGTACCGGGGTCGACCTCAGGACCTTGTGCGCCAGCAGGTGCCCATGCCGCTGAGCGATATCACCGGCCCTTTTATCGTATGTGGGTTCCAGGAGTCAAACTCGGGCCCTCGCACTTGCCAGGCAGGTGCTTATGCCGCTGAGCCATCTCACCGGCCCACCAGCAGCATTTCTATCAGCATTCTGGTCTTCTGAGCACTGACCAGAATCTCCCATCCAGTACAGCCTCAGGCATTCCAGAGCTGCTTTTTCAGCTGGCACTTCTGAATGTTTCCAAACTCGTTGCATAAGCCAGTTCCAAAGTCTCTTGAACCACATGGTCAGATACAGTCTTTCTGTCCGTTTGGCTACCCCTTCTCAACCGATAAAAAGTTGGAATAGGTTATTTGCTGAAACTAGGATTATTATGGTAATGAGAAATAGGAATAGGTATTTAAAAAATTTATCGATGTGAGGGTCTGAGTGTATATACCACAGGCAAAATTCTATGATAGACCATGTCACAAATAAAGCCACAGAGGTAAATAAAATGGAGAAATAATCTAGCTTAATGCTTATATTTAAGTGGTCAGATACAGTCATAAAAATGACCCCACTCCTGGTACCAAATTCTGTTTTAATTACTTTCCTTGTTGCTGAGACAAAATATCTGACATCCAAAGTTAAAGGAGGAAAAGTTTATTCAGCTCACAGATTGTAGAGGTTTCAGTCCATAATTGGCTGGGAGGACTTCTACACAAACCAGAACAGGCATCCTTAATCCTAGCCAGATCTATGCCAAAGCAATTAGTGGATTAATCTAGTAATCACACACATTTAATCCCAGCATCACATACTCTAGATCCAGACATCTGTGAAAAAGTTCCACCTATGACTGTATGAGGCTTTGGGGGAAATCTATACATAAGCCATAACATAAAGTACCTTGAATCAGCAAAAGATATTGGTCACCTATTACCATATAGAGCTGCAAAACAAAACACCACAATATTCAGTGGCTTAAAAATCAGGTACTTTTTTTCTCTTGCCAGGGTTTTGTAGATAAGTAAGGGTACCAGTGTTCTACTGTATGATTTTCTATGCTTTTTTAAATGTTAAAAATTGAGTAAAGCATTTCTCATTTTTCTTTAAACAGTGTTACTTGGAAAGTGTTCTTCTCATGGGTTATGTTAAAATGCCAGAGCTAAGTGAAATCAAGTAGGTATGATTTAGTCTTTTCCTTGTAGCAACTCACTAAGCTTTATTGGCCCCAAAAAATCGCATGAACAAAACTTAGCTCCCTGGAAAAGGAAACTATATACTACCCATAGGGAAATAATACTGCAAAATTTCATGGCAGAGCCTTTGGATATATATTTTTAATACCTGGAGATGCAGAATTCTTCTCAATCACAAAATAAGGAGAATTGAGGAATGTGGTTATTTGTCTATCTTATATAGTCCAAGATTTAGGAGCTCTGAAATGACATGGAACCAGGAACTGGTGAAAAGTATTACTAGCTTTTATTATGTGCTGAACTGCATTTCCTCGAAGATATGTTGAAATTTTAATCCAAGATACCTATGAGTGATGCAAAACTAAAAGAAATAGGGTAACAGCAGATATAATAAGTAAAATGGCATTATTCGAGTGGACCATGACCCAACATGATCACTTGAAACTTGAAAATTAAAAAAGGAGTCAGAGCACATAGGGAAAAAAACATTGTGACAACAAAAGCAGAGGTTGAAGTGCCACGGCGGATGGTTTGGGTACGTCAAAGATTACTGCAAACCACCAGCCCCTGCTCCGACACATGGGAGCATTTTCCCTTCAGGTTTCCAAGAGCCTGGCCCTGATATGTTGAGTTTGGATTTATAGTTTCCACAAGTGTGAAACAAAAAAAACTCCTGTTTTGTTACCCAATTTGTGGTACTTTGTTAGAGCTGCCCTAGCAAATTAACACAAATGGTAATAACCAATTACCTTAATTTAACCTGATGATGAGGTTTGTATATGGTACCAGGTTGGAGATAGTGTCTCTATGGTGCCAATTAGATAAAATAAAGACATCACAGTTCTAGACTTTCAAAGAACTTGGAGTGAATCAGAGGTAAGCAGTACCCACTTAAGGTACCTAGCACGAGAAAAGATCCTTGAGTTGAGAGAGCTGTCTTAAACCGTACAGTTCTCCTCAGTCTTGAATTCAGCAGAGCAAAGTGACTGGAATTTGTGGCAGAATAACAAAAACAAAAGAAAAACAAAACAACAAATAAAGTTGTATCTGTGATATAAGTACCTAAAGCCAGTTTCTAGTATACACGTGACAATAATTGCCAAAAGTACTACATGATGCATGAATGGAAACTTTCTATGCCCCACCTCCCCCTTTAGCCTCACAATAATTGCCAGGTTCTGAACTATGGTTAACTGCCATTTCTTCACTTGCATCCTTTTAGAGAAGAAGTTTTTTTTATAAATTTTCTGTTTTCAACATTTATTTTTTATTCTGGTAATGAGAAAAGGCAACTTTTGCATTTATATTATCATACTGGTTTTCATAAAGGATAATTAAGAACCCAATCTTTAATTTTGAGTTTTTGAATTAATGCATTCATGGCACTTTTTGAAGCTACTTTGCAAAAAGAGGGCTGGTGATTTCACTGTTTACTAATTTCATCCACCTATAGGATGAATCAGAGAATTATTTCTCCAACAGACCTCTTTCAGAAATGATGCCTTGGATCAAGGAAGAAAACACTTGAGAAAAATGGATCTATAAGAAAAGTATCATACTACTATGCTGACACTTTGATTCAGCATTGACTCATTTAGATCTTCAATCAAGAGCCATTGGTATCTCATAGATGATATTCATATTTAAATTAGTACAGTACTGAGGGAAAATTACTTAAAGTGCATTAATTCTGTTTAGTGTTTCTTATTCCTACCCTCCGCATATTATAATAGTACTCATAGTTGAAATGTAAAGTTTGAGGGAAAGGGAAGCTGCAAAAGTGTGTTGCTTAGAAGTGGAATATGTTTTCTGAAAAAAAAAGTTATCAGGTATAACAAAGTTTGTTCTATCTTTTGAGAAGTTTTCTCCTTAAATTCAATCCAAGTATCTTCTAATTTTGGGAAATAAAGACTGTAAAAGACTTCCATTCTACTATTGCATTTGATACAAATCTGTATGAGAGGGAGAAGATAATTCCTTATTTTTAGTGGATAAACCAAGGTACACATACCATAGTCTAGGAAACTTTCCCAGGATCACATAGAGATCTTGTGGCAAATTGGGAATTAGAATTCATGTTTCACCTACTTGTTTGTCATCCTTTTATTCAATGGAGATAAATAGTGCAAAGGATTACTATATACCACTCTCTTTGCAATGCCTTCTACTTCATATTAAGATGACTATTTTGTTTAGAAATGTGGACTATCTTCTATAGAACTTTAAATATATATTTGTTAACTTTAAACATATATATATATGTTTAAATATATATAAATATATATATATATATATATATATATATATATATATATATATATATATTTAAAATATCCAATTAGAAAGTATGAGAGAGGATGAGGGAGCAAAAATGAGAGAGGGAGGGACAGAGGGAGGGAGGAAGAGAGGGAGATGAGACAAGAGAGTGGATAAAGAAGAGAGGAAGAGAAGGAGAGAAGAAAGAGCAGAAGCATCCAATCTTCGAAGAAAATAAAATCAGGAGAGGATTCCTCATGTCTTATTGCAGAGAAGCAGATGCTTCTTCTTAGCCACTTTCCTGTCATTGGACACAATACCAAATACCCACAACTTAAATCAGGATTGGTCATTTTTATGCATTTTGTTGTTGTTTTGGCTTGAGATTTTAGAGGATTCAGTCCATGTCTGAGCAGGAAGGGTGTGGTGAAAGAACAGGAAGGAAGAAAGCTGCCCACATCATGGCAGCCAGAAAGCAGAGAGCAAAGGGAGGAGCCAGGGAGAGAGACACACCCTTCGGTCAAGCCCCCAGTGACCCCCTTTTCTGACCAGACCCCACCTCCTAAAAGCACATGGAACTATGGATTGATCAATGGATTAATCCACTTTTGAGTATAGCACCCCCATGATCCAATCACCTTCCAAAAGTGCCACCCCTAAACACAGGAGCATTTTGGGAGATATTCTAGATCTAAACCATAACAGTTTCTAAAGCAAGAAACAATAATCATTACCATTTCAGTAGTAACTGATTGAAAAGATAAGAGTCAAGAGCCATTCTCTTCCAATTGGATCAGCACGGCAGACATTTTCCTCTTGATTAATTTTTACTTTAGAGCTACTAATGCTACTGGTCCAAAATCATGAGAAAATACAATGCCTTTTTTTTTAAAAATATTCTTCTATATGTCATTCCAACAGTCCTCTCTGTCTCTATGTGTGTGTGTTTCTACTTCTTACTATCTGTGTGCGTGAATGTATTAAACAGTGCTTTGGAAAGAGGAAGAAAAAATGTGTAAAAACTTAGACTCTTTATTCACTGCTTGATCCCTATGTAGTTGGGGTTAAAAATAGATATTTCAGAGGTAATTACCAAGAACTTTAATTAAGATGCAACATAAATGCATCGAGAATTACTGGAAAATAGAAGAGAAAATGTCATAAAGATAATAGATTTCAACATAATAACACAGATGTTCTTTGTGGGCTATTTTTAATGATTAATGAATGAATGTAAAGAACTACAGTCCTGGTGGCACAAAGGGAAGATAAAGCCAGGTGTTTAACAGGTATATTGATTGAATGATACATTTGTGCTGAATATAGTATGAGACATGAGTTAAACAAAGGAAGAAGACAGGGCAGCTTCGATATTCTTCAAAACTGTATTTGTAAATAAAAAATGGTGGTGGCCAATGGAGGATGTTGTAGGAATTTGTGGTTTTAGTATGATCCAAATGAATTCAAATGTCTACCAACCTTCTCAGCTAGCCAAATGGTCTATGATAGCCAGCATGGGGAGAGTTGCTATTAAGGATATAGAAATTCACTCTAGTCATGAGAGTTTCAGTTACTTCCAGCTAAGACGTCAAATTCCAGTAACAATCTTGCAGTTGTAAAAGCATCAATTAACCAATAATAGATTAACCTATTTTGCTCTGTGGAAAATAGTCAATACATTCAACAAAACAAATGGCATCTACTCTCAATGAGATGTAAATTGCTGGCATCAGACTCTGAACAAACAAAAGCTTATGAAGAATTGGAGTAGGAACAGTTTGGTAAGTTAAGAGCCACCACTCCTAAGAATGCGGTTTAGAGACATTTCAAATTTAAGATAAACCATTACTAAAGAGGACAGTTAACTTGTAAAAGTGGGGTACTGATCACAGACTCCGCGTGCAGGCAGAACCAACAGTGGTGAGAGCTAGGATACTCATAAAAAACAATACGAGTCAATATAGATGGAAGCACTGAAGTGTTGTGGGGAAAAATAAATGATGGTACTAGACAGAGTTGGGATTTGTGACTTTAAAAGTCCTGAAATTCCTGATAAGGAATTTGAATGTTAAACTCAAACAGAACTAATCCCCTTTGTGTCTTTTTGTTCTGTTCTAACCTCCAGGAGGTTCACCACTACCATTTACATTACTTAGGGTCCTGGATGGCCGGCTCACTTTTAGATATGATCAACAAGATGCCCTAGCAAAAACTGATGGACAGAATAATAGAGAATTTTGAGGTATTTCTTTCCTTTTGCTTTGATTTATGCTATGATTTTTGTCCTTGACTGTGTCCCTTCACAGTGCAGAACATATAAAGGCTTACTTCACATCAGACTTTCTGAAAGAAGAGACAAAGACTTGTACATATGTTCTTTACTGAGGGAATAGTTTTAGAATAAATGCAGCAAGGCCTGAAGAAGGTATTGAACTTCAACCCAAACTCACAGGGAATAAAACAAAGTTTGTACAAAAATGAGTTTAATAGTTATGTTTCCCTAGAGAAATGAACCAATAAGATATATGTAGAAATATAGAAAGATGTCTTATGGACAACTGGCTCATATGCCTATGGAGGCCAAGAAATCCCGTGACCTGCTCCTGTGGTGTGGTTTCTATCCAAGCCTGAGGACCGATGGTGTCTGCTCTGAGTCGGTGCCCCAGGGCTTGAGAACCAAGAGAGCTGATGTGGGACAGCAGGAAAACAGGGCTTTCCAAGCACAGAAAGAGAATTTATCTCCATCCTTCACTTTTGCTGTAGGTGAAGCCTAAAGAGACTTGATGCTGCCCAGCTACATTGGTGAGGACAATCTTCTTTACTTTGCCCATGGATTTAAAGGCTAATCTCTTTCCGAAACACTCAGAAATAATGTTTAATCACTTACCTGAGCATATCATATCCCAAATATGAGAATCTTATCATCACATCCAAGCAAGAAGACACGCTTTTTATGCCTCTTGTGAGATCATTGTTGGATGGCAGCTGTTCCCAGGAAGCAAGAGCACATTTTTTCAGGTTCCTTTTCAGCCACAGACAATTTTCAAGGGAAAGGGAAGCCACTCACTCACTTGTGTTAAGTTTATACAGGCAAGAATGTTACACATTAGGGGCTGGTGAGACAGCTCAGCAGCATAAGCGCCTGCCTGGCAAGTGGGAGGTCCTGAGTTCAACCCCCGATACCCACATAAAAAAAAATAATAATAATGTTACACATTAACTTCAACACCTATCTATCACCTAAGATTGAAATATACAGACTAGAAAAGTGGTACATAAGCTTTTGTGCTACATGTTTTATTAATTATTCAAATATATAGGTTAACATCTATGATTGTGGATTCTATATTTTCCTTGTAGCTTTGTTGATGTTTTTGTTACATATATATTTTGAGGCTGTATTATTAGATGCATAAAAATTAGAGTTTTTACCTATTTGTTGTTAATTTTCTCCTAGCAAAATCTATAACTTCATAAATACTTTTCTTATGTTGATAGAGCTCCAGTAGCTTTCTTTTGCTGAGAGGTTGCATAAGTTAGCATTGTTAATTTACTTAAAATTTTTTGTATGATCTTTATACTTTAGGAGTGCCTTTTGTAAATATAATAGAAAAGTGGACTTTATTTTATACATAATACAGTCTTTTATTCTTTATTTTTTAATGAGATTATTTATCTTATTTACATTTAAGGCAATTGTCATCTATGTTTAGAGTTACTATATAAGGAAATTTTTCTTTGTCTCAGTTTTTCATTCATGTTTTCCTTTGGATTGACATTTAGTTAGCCTATTTCCCCTCCTATAAACCCACAAATTCTATAATATTTTATTGTTTATTAGTATTTTATATAGATAACATCATAATTTTATAGTATTCAAAATCAATGTAAATGGAATATCCTCTTGTACATAAAGATTTAGGTCACCTTAACATGGCAAATCTAATAATAGCACACACACACAGGAAAATACTCAAACACATGCACATCTAGGATATAATTTTGCATGGTTGGAAGAAAACACAGGTTCTAATATAAGATAGATGTGGGTTCACATTTTAGCTTTGTGAATTCCTTTGTTTGACTATGTAGAACTACCACTTTTATCTACAAGAATGAATTACTGTGTCTATGACACACAGAATATGATGGCTGTTAAGTTAAAGTCAGAAGGTAATAAATTGCAACATTTAATAGAGTTCCTGACATAATGTATGCAATTCACACATATAAGCATACAAAATGTAGCTCACTTAATTTCCAAGTCTATTTCTTCTTCAGTAAACTCCCAGGCTGGATTTGAAAATCTGTTGCTTCAGGTGACAAATTCATTTGGATTAAGTGAGCACTGATGTTCTTAGCTGTGCTCTCAAATTTTTTTTTTTTTTCGTGCTCTCAATTTACACTGATAACAGCTAAGGTCATAAGAGTTCTCATGGCATTAATTTATCTACTTTCAGTGCTTTTCTGTGGTAAGAGATTATTTAAGTGATAAATTATATCTGCTCTTTATTAACCCAAAATTATAAGTATTGAGGTTTATAAACTACTGTGAGATCAGAATGAGTGAAAATGGCCTTACAAAGTGTCAGGTTTCAATCCAAGTGATATAAAATCTTATTTTGATTCTCTCTTATTAGGTGCATAAAGACTTACATTGTTTTACCCTCCTGATGGATCCTTTGATAATTTTAAAATCTCTCTACTTCTAAGAGTATTTTTATTTTAAAATCTATTCTATCTGATATTAGTGTAGGCAAGCAAGTTGTTTTTTGGTGTGCAGTTTCTGTTTGCATAGCGTATTTTTTTCCATCCATCTATTTTAAAATTTTGGTTCATTAAATCTAAATTTAATCTCTGCCTTCTGATTGTATCATATAATTCATTCACATTTAATGTTATTATTGATATATTTGGGCTCAGTTCTAACATTTTTCTTTTTGTTTTCTATGTTTAATGTCTCCCTCTATTTTCACTTATTGGTTTTATTTTTTTTCGTTAACTGAATATATTTTACTGAAACATTTAAAGAATTGTAATGATTTTTCCCACATTTTCAAAGTTATATTTTAGTGTATGCTCTAGAATTTATATAAGTAATAACTTCTCAAAATAAAATTTGTATTTATATTGACTTTATATTAACTGTATATTCATACTGAATTCCAATGACAGATTAAAAAATTACTACTATACATCTTTATTTTCTTTTACACATTTTTTGTGTGTTATGGTACTACATATTACATCGATTTATGTTACACACCCAATGATACAGTTATAAGCAATTATTACTTTACCATCTATACTATAGATTATCATGATATTACAGATTCTATAGAATTTTTTAATTCAATGCAGCTTTGGTCTCACATATTCCTTTTAGTGTATTTCATATATATATGTAAATGTACAATGTTTTTAATGTGATGAGCCTAATAATATCATATGAATACTATTTTTTATATTATATTTCTTCAATTGCTAAGTAAATCAGCTAAGAGAATAAAGGTCAAGCATTATATGGCCATATTTGTGTGTGTGTGTGTGTGTGCCAGAAATCGAACTCAGGACCTTGAGCTTGCCAGGCAGCTGCTTGCACCGCTAAGCTATATCCTCAGCCCCAAGCATTATATATTTTATGTCTCCTTTTATAATTATATAATTAACTTAACTGGTTGCCTTATTTTGTGTGAAAAAATTTGAATTACCATCTAGTGTTACGTGCATTATAGCTAAAGAATTTCCTTTAGTATGTCTTATAAGGGGTATCTGCTAGCAAGATATTTTCTCAGTTTTTGTATCTTGGGATGTCCTTTATACATTCATATTTTTATGTTAACTCACATTTTATTGATTGTTTTATTAGTGTATGTGTGTAGTACATAATGTTTACATTCCTTGTGGGAAGTTGGCACATGCAAATAATGCATCTTAATTCCTTTTATCATCCCTTTCTTTCTCTCCCTCATTCCACCCATACCTTCATCTCCTTTTTTTTCTGTACATATCTGCAGTACACAATGTTTACATTCTTTGCGTTGAGTTGGTACATGTACATAGCACATCCCAGATACCTTTTTATCCATTATCCCTTCCCTCCCTCCATCTCTTGATCCCCAGACATGAGGATCCATGGAACAGAATACAAGATGCAGAAAGAACTTCAAATACATCCAATTATTTGAACTTTGACAAAGAAGCCAAACACACATACTAGAGAAAATATAGCCTCTTTAATAGATGATATTGGGAAAACTGGTTATCCACACATAGAATACTGACTACAGAGCCATATTTCTCACCATATACTAAGCTAAAATTAAAATGGATCAAAGAACTAAATGTTAAACCAGAAACACGTAATTAGCTGGAAGACAACATAGATAAAACTCTTGAAGTCAAAGACGTAGGCAAGGACTTTTTCAACAGAATACCAGCATCACAGGAAATAATTCTGAAAAACAACAAATGGGATTATATTAAATTAAAAATCTTCCCAGCAAAAGAAACAACCAACAGAGTGAAAGACAATCTACAGAATGGGAAAAACTTTTGGCCAGCAATTCCTCAGACAAAAGATTCATATATAGACTATATAAAGAACTCAAAATATTAGATCCCCCAAATAAAAAACTCAATCAAAAAACAGGCAAGCAAAATGAAAAGGTGCTTCTCAGAAGAAGAGCTACAAAAGACCAATAAATACATGAAGAAATGTTCAACATTGCTGGCCTTTAGAGAAATGCAAATTAAAACAAAACTGAGATGCATCTTACCCCAAAAGAATGGCAACATCAAGAAATCAGATAATAGCAAATACTAGAGAGGCTGCAGGGAAAAATGAATTCTTCTACACTGTCAGTGGGAATGTAAATAAGTGCAACCACTATGGAAATCACTGTGAATAAACTAAAACTAGAAATTCCATTTGACTCAGCCTTTCCCCTTTTAAGACTCTTCCTGAAAGAGTTAAAAACATCACATTAGCAGAGATATATGCATACCCATGTTTATAGTAGCATAATTCATAATAGGAAAATTTTGAAAGTGACCCATATGTCCATCAACAGATGAATGGATAAAGAAAATGTGGTATTTACATACTATGGGATGTTACTCTGCCATAAAGAAAGAAAACTTTGAGTCATTTGTAGAAAAGTGGATGAACCTTGAGGCCATGTTAATGAAATAAATCAGACACGGAAGCTTAATTATCACATTGTTTCTTTTATATGGAAAAGTCCAGAGGAAAAATAAAGCACAAACTGAAAGATAAAGAATAGAAAGTAGGGAGACCGATCCACCGATCATTCACAGCGGGGGAAAGGGTTCACGGGATACATATTCTTTTCTTTCTTTTTTTCTTTTTTTTTTTTAATGTGGTTTCTAGGAGTCGACCTCAGGACCTCAAGCTTGCCAGGCAGGCGCTTATGCCGCTGAGCTATCTCACCAGCTCCCTCATTTTTAAAAGACAGCTTTGTTGGAACCAGCACTTCAGATAGCTGTTTTGTTTCTTTTTTTTGTTTTGTTTTGTTTTTTGGTTTTTGTTTTTTTTTCTTCATTTTTCACTAAGCCCTGTGAATATGTCACTTCAGTCCCTTCCAGAACATATTTCTGCTGAGATCTAAGACATTAATCTTACCACAGTTGTATTGTAAATAATGAATCATTTCTTTATTGGTCTTTTCAAGAGTTTCTCCTTGTCTTTGAATTTCACTGGTTTTGCTATTATGTGTCGTTTGCCTTTGTCTATTTCTCCTGTTCAAAGTTTGCCGAGATTCCTATATATGCCTGCTTGTGTTTTTCAATATATTTGGCAAGTTTTAGCCATTGTTACCTTTGATGTATTTTGTGACTTTTACTGTCTCCTTCTATCCAGCATGTCCATTACACATATATTTTCACTTTATGGCTTATTACATTTCTCTGAGGCTCTGTTCACTTTTCTCTGTTTGTTCTCTTTACCCTGAAGTTGCGTAGTCTATCGATCCATCCTCAAATCCACAGAATCCTTTTTCTACCAGTTCTAATCTAGTGTTCAGCACATCTAGCTAATTTTTTATTTTCATTATTATAATTTCCAACTCTAGGATTTCTATTTCATTCTGCTCGGTAACTCTTCCCTTTTTGGCATTGTTTATTTGGTATGATATTGTCATCCTAACTTCCTTATTTGTTTCTTTAATTAGGGTTTCCATTATTCTTTGAAGATATTTATGATGACAACTTTGAAGTTTTTATGATCTATCCAATATAGTTCATTACTTCAGGCAGTTTCTATTGCCTTCTTTAAAAGGTGTATCTAGTGCTTGGGACAAGCTTTTTTTAAATGTCTCATCAGTTTTGTTTTGAAACTTGACATTCTAGATAACATATTGTAATACTGTAGGTGTCTCCCTTTGTCTAGAGACCCTCTGACATTCCTCCTCAGGCGGGCCTGGCATTAGCTTCACCAGTCACTCTGGGACAATGGATATAGGCAAGACTCTCTTTATCTTCCTTCCCCTTAGGCTCCTCTAATTGCTAGATGACTGTTCTATTGTTTTCAACAATGACCCTGGAAATTATTGCTAAACAAATTATTCCAATCACATCTGGGCTCCTTTGAAAGAGTAGTTCCTGAGATCAGAGTTAGATAATAGCTGCTCCCAGTCGCCTCTTCCCTTGATTCACTCTCCAAAAGTGGTTAGCCTACCATTTAGCATATATCCTCATCAGATCTTTGGATTTACTCACAAATTTGCCTACTATCCAAACATACTGTTTTTAAAGACCATCTTTAAGTTTAAATTTCTCTCAATTCTGATGCAAAAAATAGCAGTTTCTTTGGGAAGATATTAGGTGCTATATTTTTTACAACCGGATATTTACAGCAGGTAAAAACTCTGAGCCATAGCTTTGGATCTAAGAGCAGGAACAATGGGATGTTTTTCTCTGAGAGGTACCCCTGCTTTAGACACTCCACTGAAGATTCAGTGTAGGATGCAGGCAATGGCTTGAAGTCCTCTTCATTTGTTTCTAATGACATGGAAATACTACTTTATAAGTCACACCAAAGGTGACAGTGATCTTCACATTCTAAGTCTCTTGTTGAAGGTAGAGATCTTATTTCATAAGAAGAGATTGGGCAGAGAAGGAAATCTCCTTATTTCATATTCATTTACTCAGAATTTAGCAACAGATAGATGGGAGCAGAATGAGAAATGATGAGGACCTGCTTCTTGTGGAAGAAAATCCTTTGTGTCCACACTTTACATTCATGCTCATACCAGTCAAGAGTTTATGTCGTGTTGAGCTGGGATGGGGGAAAATATGAGTAGTCCTGTTTCAAATACCAGACTCTTACTTTTCTTGCTGAATTCTTCTAGAGTTTTTTTGAGTATGTTTCTTCATTTACAGTATATCATTGCTATAATTTTCAGAGGTATTAAATGTTTTTTAAAGTAATTTCTTACCAGTTGCTCTCCTTATATTGTCATGGAAGAAATTGATCTCTTCTTAGTTATTTCTCACCAGTGATAACGATAGCCTTATCACTTTTTCTATTCATGGTTACAACCGCTTAGTTTCTAATACTATCAACTCTTTCAATTATTAGTTTACATTCTTTAATAAAGCAGAATTTCTTTTTGCAATGGTTTTATGTGTTCAAATCTCTGGATTCATAAATTTCTCTGTCATTCTTTGTGGTATAATCTATTATTGTCATTACTATCCATAATGAAATTGTCCTAAATTGGTTAATAGAAGCCTCTCATAGCTAGTGTAACGTCCACGGAAGAGGGGTCCGAGAAGGGAGATGCCCCAAGAACCACACAGGCTCTTATGTAAAAAGCACGGGGTTTATTGAAAGGCTACACTAGCGCAGGGTCACCCAGCGAATGTGCTAAGGCGACCACGAAGGGCAAGAGCAAGGGGTTTCTATAGGGTTGGGTATGGTAATGAGGGATAGGCAAGCGAAGTTTTACAGAAGCCAATCGCAAAGAGTTAAAGGGTAATTAATACATTCATTGGTTACTTAGGGGAACCTATAGATAGGGGAGCTTAGCAAACTGGCAACCAATCAGTTTGGAGGAAAGGCTAACAAAGGAGACAAAGGAGCCCGCGCGCGGGAATGTAGCCCGCGCGCGGCGGGCTTGGCAACCAGCCAAGTCACATGATTTCCAGGAATTTGCCCTGAGGTAGGGAAACAGAAACTTAATCTAATAGGTTAGAGTCTAATAGGGTAGAGCCCAATAAGTTAGAGCCCTAATGGCCATCGCATAGTTCGGCCTAACACATCAGAATTACAACTTGTATAACTTTTATATGAATCTTTCAACAAACATAACTTTATGTCACATCAAACTTCACATTCCCCCCTTTTCTTAGGAGAATCTTTAATCTTAAAGATGGGAGTCTTGTTGGAGGGATTGGTATTGTTGTCTAATAACCATAAGTTTGACTGTTGATATTTGTTGTCTAATGAAGGTAGTTATTCGATTTAGCACACATGGTCCTATAGTGACCAGGAGTATTACTAAAAGGGGGCCCGCCAGTGGTATCAAGTAAGGGAGGACGCCATCCCATAAACCTCCATAGGGCGTTCTGGTTTCCCTTTCTCTCTGTCGTTGTTTTAGACGTTGGTTTAATCTGTCCATGGACTCCTTGACCACCCCTGAATTGTTGGCATAAAAACAACATTTTTCTTGTAAGGCAGCGCATAGTCCCCCTTCTTTCATAAAAAGGAGGTCTAGTCCGCGTCTATTTTGTAATACCACTTCAGACAGGGAGGTTAGAGAGTCCTGGAGGGCTTTTATGGACATTTCTAATTCCTGTAGATCTTGATCAATTACTTTTTGCATTGAATCTATATATTTAGTGCCCTGAATGAGCGCTGCGGTCCCTGTACCCACACCGGTGGCGATTCCCAGGCCAGCTAGAACAGCTAAAGTTAAAGATATGGGTTCTCTCTGGTACCTGGTTGTTGCCTTTTCCATGATTTTTTCAAAAGACTCGCTAGAGTAATATATGATCCGAGGAAACAATTTTACCATTACACAATAATGAGCTGAATTGTTAAACACCTTGGTAGAGACACAGTGGGTGATTCCAGTGTTACAGGCCCAGCGGGTTCCGTCTAGGGGGAGTAAATATCCTGTTGATGTAGAGACATTACGAGTCTGTAGACACAACTGTCTTATACTTTTTGGAGGTGTCTCTATGCAGATCCCTTTCCCTGAGACTTCAGAAAGGGTGAGGCGGTGATTGCCATTCCAATCACAGGAATCATCTGTCTGTAGGCTTTGGTAAGTGCCATTAATTGCAATGCCCTCATAGTATGGGGGTGCCGCATATAAGCATAGCCAGCAAGATTGTGTTAGGTCACTCTGGGTATAATTTAACATCGAATAGGCTCCCAATATAAGATTATATAATCTATCTACTGTTTCAGCTGGCTGCCTGGTTGGGAGCTGGTCTGGCTGGCGTATAAAGTCGGACTCAGTCTGTGAGGATAATGCCATAGCAGAGCTGGACACATTAAATGAGGCAGTGTTCATGGGCATAGGAGTGGGGGTGGTTGTGGCCAATTTAGGGGCTTGAGTGAGTTTGGGTTGAGTCTTGGGCTTTAGGACTGGATTTGGGCCAATTGCAACCTTCGGTTTTATGTCTTCTTTTTTTATGAGAATAAGGCTTCCCCAGTTATGCCCGTAATGGTGTTGTTTCCATAGTCTAAAGCCCCATGTTCGCCCTGTTAACCAGCTAGGGTCATTTAAACTTCGGGGCTTGAGGCAGAAGTTACAATTGAATGGGCAGGACCCAGAAGTCCCTTTTTTCCATTCCCCCTGTAGATATCGATCAGGAGATGGGGGTTTCCAGCCTGTGGCTATTGTCTCACAACCCCAATAGGGACAATAATAGGACTGTATGTCGTTGCAATAGCCCCTGCCAGCGTTAGAGGCGGGACACGTATATATGGCTGTCGCGACAGTCAGGCTTAACTGTATAGGGGCCATGAAGGAAGTGACAAGGTGACATGCACAGATTAGGCTCTCCGGGGCCCTCCCAGGCTAGAAGGGTGCGGTGGTCTTCCCAGCTAAATATTGTCCATTTCCACAGTTGGTGTATATTATGTCCCATACAGAGGGACAGCAACCCATTTAGTATTAACCAGTACATCTTAGACAATTAAGGACACTCAATCCGGTTACAGTAATCAGGTAAGTTAGGATGAAAACAACTTTTTGGGGGAATTCCCAGTGTTGTTCATGTAAAACAGTCCAAAAGGCTATAGCAAAAATTAGAATCAGAAGAGCAAATACAATTATAAATGCCAATGGATAACAATGCATGGAGCAGTCTTACGGATTGCGGGTAAGCTTGATCTTAAGAGGGTCTTGAGTCTTTTGGAGGATCCAGGAGTCGGTCTCCGATGGGGGAGCTGTGGGCTTGAGGTGTGAAGCGTGTATCCAGGAAGCAATGCCGTCCACTTTAACAGCTGTGGGGGTTGTCAACAGCACCTGGTATGGTCCCTTCCAGCGTGGTTGGAGAGTTTCAACCTGGTGTCGACGGACAAGCACCCAGTCTCCAACCTGGTATGGATGGGGAACAAGGGTGTCTCCCGGTTGATAAGCCTGGGAGAGTTGCGTCCACAGCGTCCGTCGGACCTGGTCAAGAAGCAAGAGTCTATCAGTGAGGGGGGTAGGCAGGGCAGCGTTATAAGGCCAGTTGTTGAGGTCCTGTATTGGTGGAGGCGTCCCGAACAGGATTTCAAAGGGAGTTAGGTGTGGGGATACAGAATAGGGGGTATTTCTAGCTCTAAATAGGGCAAAAGGTAGGAGCATGGTCCAATCTTTATGACCGGTCTCTAGAGCCAATTTTGTTAAGGTCTCTTTAATCGTCCTATTCATTCTTTCTACTTGTCCTGAACTCTGGGGTCTATATGCACAATGTAATTTCCAATTTATCCCCAGGATCTTGGCCACTCCCTGACTTACCTTGGGCACGAACGCCGGCCCATTGTCTGACCCAATTACCTTAGGCAGTCCGAATCGAGTAAATATTTCTTCTATTAACTTTTTTACTACTACTTGGGCTGTTTCGGTCTTCATAGGAAATGCTTCAGTCCATCCAGAAAAGGTGTCTACGAACACTAGTAAATATTTGAATCTACATTTTGTGAACTTAATCTCAGTGAAATCCACTTCCCAGAATTGTCCAGGTTTAGTCCCTCATAATCTTTTTCCTCGTGTTACGGGAGAGGGGTGAGCATTAATCAGTTGGCAAGCTTTGCAGGAGGTGGCCACTTGTTTGGCCAACTCCGAGATTTTGAACAATGGGAAATGGTTGGCATATTGTTTGGCCACAAGTGTAAGTTTCTTAGCCCCCAGATGAGTTAGGCGGTGGGCCTTTTGTAGAAATTCTCTCAGGTCAGATTCTTTTATGAGTGGAAGTGGATCAGCTTTGGCCAACTCTCCCTCTGTAGAATCAGGAGTTTTTAAAAGAAATTCAGTAGGCCCCGACAATGCTGCTTGCTTAGCCGTTTTGTCTGCAAAGTTATTTCCTCTCACCACTGGATTATCTCCCTTCTAATGGCCATTGCAATGTAAAATAGCTAATTTTTGGGGTAACAGGATAGCGGACAAGAGTTTTAATATCTCCTGTTTATTTTTAATCTCTTTTCCCGCCGAAGTCAGCAACCCTCTTTGTTGGTAAATGGCTCCATGAACATGGGCAGTGGCAAAGGCATAACGGCTGTCAGTATAAATCGTCGCCTTTTTGCCCTTGGCCAGTTCTAGGGCTGTTGTGAGGGCAATCAATTCTGCCCTCTGGGCAGAGGTGTTTTCTCTGAGTCCCGAGGACCAAATGACTTTGTCCTTTGACACTACCGCCGCCCCCGCATGTCTCTTACCGTTTAATATGTAGCTGCTGCCATCAGTGTACCAGGTTACCTCTGCATCTGGAAGAGGTTGGTCCATCAAGTCGCACCGGATCCCAGATTCTTCAGCCAGAATGTCTTGGCAGGTATGGAGGATGTGGTCGGCGGAGGTAGCGGGGAGCAGGGTGGCCGGATTGAGAGCGGCTGGCGAACCAAAGGTTATCCGGTCCTTGTTTAGCAAGAGGCTTTGATAATGAGTGATCCTAGCATTAGAGAGCCATCTATCGGGTGGCTGACGAATTATGCTCTCTAATGCATGAGGGGCCACAATAGTGAGGTTTTGCCCCAGAGTCAGTTTGTCCACATCTTTAGTTAATAGGGCAGCTGCAGCTATGGCTTTTAAACAGGAGGGCCATCCGCTTGCCACTGGGTCCAGTCTTTTTGATAAGTAAGCCACTGGTCATTTCCAGGGTCCCAATGTCTGAGTTAAAACCCCTCGGGCAACATTTTCTCTTTCCTCTATGTAGAGAGTGAAAGGTTTGTCTATGTTTGGTAAGGCCAAAGCCGGAGCGGACAGCAAAGCCCTTTTAATACTATCAAAAGCCAGTTGTTGTTCTTTATCCCACACAAAAGGAGTCCCTTCTTTAAGGAGTGGGTAGAGTGGCGCTGCCAGGGATGCAAATCCTGGAATCCAGAGACGGCAGAAGCCTGCCGTTCCTAGTAACTCGCGTAGTTCTTTGCGTCTTTTGGGGATGGGAATCTGAGCAACAGTTTGTTTTCTGGCGTCTGTAAGCCATCTCTTACCATCTTTAAGCAAATACCCCAGGAAGTGGACTTCCTTTTGACAAATTTGAGCCTTTTTTGCAGAGGCTCGATATCCCATCTTACCCAGCTCCCGTAGTAGGCCCCTGGTCCCAGATAGGCAGCTCGATTTTGTCTCAGCCGCCAGCAGGAGGTCATCGATATATTGAAGGAGGGTTACCTCTGGGTGTCAGGTTCGAAAACCCATCAAGTCTCTATGGAGTGCCTCCATAGAGTGTCAAATATCGTCGGAGAGTTCTTGAAACCCTGAGGGAGGCGTGTCCAAGTGAGTTGTCCAGATGTGCCTCCGTTGGGATCAGTCCACTCAAAAGCAAATATCAATTGACTATCTTTATGGAGAGGCAAACAGAAGAAAGCATCTTTCAAATCCAGAACAGTATACCAAGTTTTTGTGGGACTGAGCATGCTAAGCAGGTTATATGGGTTAGGCACTGTAGGGTGTAAGTCTTCTATTCTATTATTTACTTCTCTCAAATCTTGAACAGGCCGATAGTCATTTGTGCCTGGCTTTTTAACGGGCAGCAATGGGGTGTTCCAGGCGGATTTGTAGGGTCTTAAGACTCCTAAATCCAGAAATCTTTGGATATGCACCTTTATGCCTTGATGGGCTTCTTTATTAATAGGATATTGTTTGACCCGGACTGGGCTGGCGGTGGCCTTTAATGTGATTACCACTGGGGGTTGTAAGGCAGCTAACCCTAACCCAGCCATCTCGGCCCAGGCCTCAGGAAAGTCAGTCATCCAATTCTGGGCTAGGGCAAGCACCTGGGGTTGGTCATGAAGTCGATATTCATCCTCTAATGACAAGGTTAACATGGTTGTCAATGGCTGGTCCACCAGAGGGTTTTGAAAAACAACCTGTGGACCCGTAGGTTCGAACGTTATCTTGGCCCTGAGTTTAGTCAATAGATCTCTGCCCATTAAAGGAGCAGGACATTCAGGTATCACTAGGAAGGAGTGCTGTACAGTTCCTTTTCCTACGTTTACTGTTCTCTGAGTTGTCCATGCTCGATATCTGCTACCATTGGCCCCCTGAACTAAAGACCTCTTGGGAGAAAGAGCTCCAAGTGGTGCTTGCAAAGCAGGATATACAGCCCCTGTGTCTACTTCAAAGTTGACAGGGGTCCCCTCCACATTGAAAGTTACCCTGAGTTCGGGGAGGGGATCCGAACCCCGTCGCCCCTAATCATCTTCTTCTTCCAGGGCTAGCAAAGTGTGCTTGGAAGTTTTTGACTTTTCTCTCTCCTGTTTTCTCATTAATTTGATACATTCTCTAATGCGGTGTCCCTTTTCTTTGCAATATGCACATTGGTCAGGGTCTAAAGGAGGGCGTCGTGGTTTTTTCTTATCTTCCTGTTCCTCACTCTGAGCTGCCTTAGTAACTACAGTGGCCAAGATTTTTCCAAACTCTCTAGCTTGTCTTTTTTCTTTCTTAATTTCTTTTTCCTCTTCTGTCTCCCTTTTAAAATACACTTTTTCTGCTTCTTTAACTAAATCCTGCAGATTAAAAGTAGGTAACCCTTCAGAGCATTACAGCTTTTTTCTAATATCAGGGGCTGACTGCCCGATAAAAGTCATAGCCACCTTTTCTTGCATTTACTCACTCTGAGGATCAAACGGCGAATACCTGCGATAAGCCTCCATTACTCTCTCTAGAAATGCCACAGGGGTCTCTGTAGGCCCCTGAATTACCTCTCTTACCTTAGCCAAATTAGTAGGGCGGCAAGCAGCTGCCCGGAGACCCGCCATTAGAGTCCGGCGATAAATGGACAGATGCTCCCTACCTTGAGGCGAGTTAGGGTCCCAGGTCGGGCGATTCAGGGGAAATAGATCATCAATGAGATTCTGTAGTGGCATAGGTTGACCATCGGGTCCTGGAACGAGTTTGCGTGCCTCAACCAGGATACGTCCATGCTCTTCTGTCGTAAAAAGGGTACCTAGGAGTTGTTGACAATCGTCCCAGGTGGGCTGATGAGAAAACATCAAAGAATCCATAAGATTAGTTAACTTAGATGGATCCTCGGAGAAAGGAGGATTATTATTTTTCCAATTATAAAGGTCGGAGGTGGAGAAAGGCCAGTATTGGAGAGCTGGCATTTCTCCCCCATTACCATCATCTATAGGTGGCCCATATGGCCGGAGGGGTAGGGTAACGGCTACGTCTCTATCGCGGGAGCGTGTTCTTCGTGCCGGTCCTTCGTCATCGGAATCCGATGGTGGTGAGGCTGGAAAAGGAGGGGCTGATGGAGGCGGATCAGCCACGGGGGGTGGAGGAGCCCTCCTCGGCGGGACATAATTGGGGGGGGTCCATGTCCCAGCCAATCAAGTCACCCTGTGACTCGGGCAAAACCGCAGGGCATGTATGGGCGGGAAGCGCCTTAGGTCCCTCCACTGGCAGGGGGACAGAAAGGGTTTTACCCAAGCAGGTGGATTTTCACTGAGATCTTGCCAAACTAGGATGTAAGCTTGCTGGTCAGGGTGTCCCCGAGGGCCTTCTCTGAAGATAACTTCTTTAACTGCTTGGATCAGGTTTGGATTGAAGGAGCCTTCAGGCGGCCAGTCAACCTGAAAAAGAGGCCACTCGGAGCAGCAAAAAGTTATCCACTTCCCCTTATTCACTAGGAGAGATAAATTGTGAGCAGCTTGTTTGACCTCTGACCAGTGGGCCAGTGTGAGGTCTAACGGTCCAGAGACGGTTTGTCCCATTGTTCTGTGGAGAGAATGTAATGATAACACTTGTGCCAGGGAGTGAAAGAGAGAACAAAAGAGCGAAATGACTCCGATACGAAACACACTCAGCAGTGACTGCTGAAACTAACGGGTCTGAAACCCCAAAATTACTCCGCGGAGTTGGGGCCCAATTAAGGGCCACCCCAAATGAACGGAGAGAGAAGGAAAAGGAAATTCTCTCCCAAACGACACTGCAGCATCAGGCAAATGGAGTCACGAGCGAAGTCAGAACAAAAGAACAAGGTATAGTCGAGAGGCAGAAATATAAAGAAACGGCCGTACTTAACCCAAGAGGCGCAGTGTTGGCCGTTGAAGCCTCTCCCCTGGCCCCTCTTTAGTCCCGGGCGAGCCCCCAAATGTAACGTCCACGGAAGAGGGGTCCGAGAAGGGAGACGCCCCAAGAACCACACAGGCTCTTATGTAAAAAGCACGGGGTTTATTGAAAGGCTACACTAGCGTAGGGTCACCCAGCGAATGTGCTAAGGCGACCACGAAGGGCAAGAGCAAGGGGTTTCTATAGGGTTGGGTATGGTAATGAAGGATAGGCAAGTGAAGTTTTACAGAAGCCAATCGCAAAGAGTTAAAGGGTAATTAATACATCCATTGGTTACTTAGGGGAACCTATAGATAGGGGAGCTTAGCAAACGGGCAACCAATCAGTTTGGAGGAAAGGCTAACAAAGGAGCCTGGGCACGGGAATGTAGCCCGCACGCGGGAATGTAGCCCGCGCACGGCGGGCTTGGCAACCAGCCAAGTCACATGATTTCCAGGAATTTGCCCTGAGGTAGGGAAACAGAAACTTAATCTAACAGGTTAGAGTCTAATAGGGTAGAGCCCAATAAGTTAGAGCCCTAATGGCCATCGCATAGTTCGGCCTAACACATCAGAATTACAACTTGTATAACTTTTATATGAATCTTTCAACAAACATAACTTTATGTCACATCAAACTTCACACTAGTAAATTTTCCTTTTCAAAATGTTCTCTTTAGCATATGATAGAGCTTTGCTTTTGGGCCAGATGTATCATATTTCCTTGTTCTTTCACTACTGCACACCTCAAATCAGCCACTTTTCCATTGGGCTTTCGTTTCTCTTAGTGGACTATGGTACTTAGAAACAATAGTCTAGATGCTAAGTATACAAGGGAAAGATAATTGCTATCAGGGTGAATTAGTTTACATCCAGTGAGAAGCGATTATTCTTTATTGGTTAGATTTGCCAAAACAGCAAAATAAAATTTGAGTTTAAGAATGTGTGAAGAAAACTGGGAAGCAGCCTGGCAGAGATACAAGATCAGGATGTGGGTCTGGCATTTTAGAATAGAGAGCAAGAATTAAGAAAAGTTGGGTGGAAAAGCAGTTCTAAAATGTTTGGTGAATTTGATATAGAATCTTTAAGCAAATTCATGCATCAGGGGTGTCTCATTTCACACCACCATCTGATTGCATTTCATTAAGGAATAATCTGTTTTGTATTTCTTCCCATGGTCAGAACACAGAGAACGAACTTGGTGAGGGAATTAAGAACACAGCAGTAGAGTTCTCTAGAAAATCATATTCCCTGCAATTGAGGATTTGTGTGACATATTTGAATGCTCACCACATAGGCTGTGAATAAATTCATAAATTTTAAATCACTCTTAATTGGGATTTCGTTATTTGCAGCCAAATATATTCATAATAGAATATCACTCTAAAACAAATCATGTCATTTTGTAGTCTAACTTGCCAGGGTTCATGTTTTCCTAATTCTTGTCAATTAGGAACAATCATTTAAGTCAAGTGAAATTTCTGCATGTGTCATTATTATCAAATTTTTAACTTTGCTTGAAAAACAAAGCTTTTATTTTAGAATGATATTCTATTTAAAGAAAAATTATAGAGATAGTAAAGGGAATTCCTCCATAGCTTTCACCCATTATATTAGTCAAGGTTCAGCAGAGGAACAGAAGTAAAAAAGTGTGTGTGTGTGTGTGTGTGTGTGTGTGCGTGCTTCATACACTTGCACACATACACACATAATGAAATAACCCATGCTTCTTTACTCTTACAAGTCTACCTTATAATTTCTAAATTATTTTTGTAATCTCTTATATATTAAGAATTCCACAATATGAATTAATGTATGGCTGTCTCTGGGACTTACACATTAACTGTGAGTGTTTTTATTATTAGTCATTATGCCCTCATTATACAGGGCAAGAAGAAAATGTATTTTGCTATAGATGCATTGTAATGATAATTATGTTGTTTTAAATCTGGTGCTACAACACTCATTTCATCCCTCTAAGCACTGATTGAATGCTAGACAACAGATTTCAGACCTAAAATATCTATCATTTTCCTATGAACTTATGTTTTTGTGTTAGGAAAAGAGACATAAAATTTCCCTCTCCCTAAATATTACTTTTCTTTGGCATATCTTAAATATGAAAATATATTTAATTTAATCCTCATCCATTTTATAAAAATTCTTACTCATATTTACTCCAAACATAAGGAAATGATTGTACTACTTTTATCATCTTTAAGAAAATGAGGGGCTGGTGAGATAGCTCAGCAGCATAAGCGCCTGCCTGGCAAGTGTGCGGTCCTGAGTTTGACTCCCCAAACCCACATACGAGAAAAAGGCCAATGATATCGCTCAGTGGCACGGGCGCCTCCTGGCGCGCGAGGTCCTGAGTTCAAAGCCCGGTACCCCTCCCCCAAAAAGAAGAAAAATAATTCATCATACTGCATGGTTTGAAGGTGAGAAGCATTTTTTAGCTACAAGAAATATAAACTGAAATATTATTCTTTTCATAGGATAGGTAACATCATAATTTTGTTTAATGCTAAAAAGGTGGTACAAGTAGAAGATATAGATTTATCCAAATTGAAAAGAGAGGAATGTTATTTCCATTCTGGAGATATAATCTATATATTTATCTTTCTTTACTTATTTTGTTGCTTTAATATGTACATATTTTGTGGTGTGTTATTTCATTTTACTCTTCTTTCCAAATCATATTTATTTACTTCTTTTAAAAATTCTTTTTATTCACATTTTGTCACTCCCCTGTCACTATTTCATATGTCATCTATTTTTCACAATAATTATTGGCTAATCCATATTATTAGTGAAAATTAGAATTGCTTTGTATATGACCCAGTATTTTATTAATAGAGTACTCTCATTTGTTTACTTTTTCAAGTATGACCCTTTTCCTCACCTATTAATTCTGATAGCTGCTTTGAGTTACATTGATTTGGATTTTGAGGGTCTTTGTCTTTGGAGAAAGTCACAGTTGGGTGTGATATACAGCATAACCCTAAGGAAAAAATGAGAATTAATGTATGTGGATGTAAAGTTTCCCTTGCTTCTTAAATTTTTCTTCGAAGCAAGTTTGTTCACCTTAATAGTACTCTACTCATTCCCCTAAGTAATCTGAATCTTGCCCCTGCACAGTTTTCTGTCTAATAGAGTACTAGTTCAAAATTTTTCAAATTCTTTCATACAGGACACTGTAGTATCAGAAAATAATTTTAGGTAACGTCATGCTTAAGTATATTTTTTTCCTATCCACTGAATGAAATATTACATATGTCACAAATATTATGACTGTAGGAATATTACATATCTGACATATAGCTTCTTAATCAATAAGGCAGCTAAACATTTTAAAATTATAGAACACAAATTCTTGAGGAATATTTGTACTCTATACAATATTTAGTGCTATTAAATCATTTGTAAAACTCACTGCCACAACCTTTCATGAATCTTTTTTTTTTGTCTTTGCATATTTTATTTATTTATTTTTTTTTATTTTAAAGAGAAGAAAAAACAAAACAAATCAAAAGAAGAACAAATTTTCAAACCAACATAATAGGAGGGTAACAATGGTTAATACATTACGTATTACTATCTTTAAGTTAGTTATTCAGGACACCAGACATTAGCATTCAATTGTCCAAACATTATTGGCACAAACCTTACTCTTCAATGAACTAAGTAAAAATGGTAGTGTATCTATCTTAACCATCATATATATATATATATATATATATATATATATATATATATACAATTTTTTTCCCTTTCCCTTCTTTCTTTTCCCTATTCCAGTCTCTCTTTCCTTTTTACCAGTTTCTTTTTGATTCACCATATCTATTGTACATTTTGGATCTTATTTACTCTTTCAGTTTCTCATACTAGAGAGATAATATGATGCTTACACATGTGCTTCTGGTTTATTTCACTTATGAGTATTTTCTCGAGTTGCATCCATTTACCTATAAAAGTCTCCAGTTTATCCTTCTTTATGGCTGAATAGTACTCCATTGTATAAAAATACCACATCTTTCTTATCCATTCCTCAGTTGATGGGCATTTGGGTTGTTTCCAAGATCTGGCTATTACAAATTGTGCTGCTATAAACATGGGTGCACATATATCGCTGTGGTACGATGTTTTTAATTCTTCCGGGAAGATGCCCAGAAGGGGAATAGCTGGGTCAAATGGGACCTCCAACCCTAGTTTTCTGAGGAATCTCCACACTGACTTCCACAGTGGCTGTACCAGTCGACACTCCCACCAACAGTGAAGAAGGGTTCCTTTTTCCCCACAGCCCCTCCAGCATTTGTTATTAGTTGATTTCTTAATAGTAGCCATTCTTTCTGGGGTGAGATGGTATCTCAGTGTTGTTTTAATTTGCATCTCTCGAATGACTAGTGATGTTGCACATTTTTTTGTATATTTGTTTGCCATTAGTATTTCTTCATCTGAGAAATGTGTATTCATCTCAGATGCCCATTTTTGGAGTGGGTCTTTAAATTTGGGAGGTCTGATTTTTTTGAGTTCTTTATATGTTCTTGATAGTAATCCTTTATCTGAGGAACAGCTGGCAAACATTTTTTCCCACATTGTGGGTTGTCTCTTCATTCTGTTGGTGGTTTCTTTTGCTGTGCAAAAGCTTTTTAATAAGATGAGATCCCAGTTATTGATTCTTTGGGATAGTTCCCGTGCGGTTGAGTTTTTATTCATAAAGTCTTTGCCTACACCAATGTCTCCAAGGGTTTTACCTATCCTACCTTCCAGCAGATTTAACAGTGTGGTACTGGCAAAAAAACAGACCTGAAGATCAATGGAACAGATTAGAAGATGCTGAAACAACCCCAAACATACTAAGCCACCTTATCTTTGACAAAGGTGCCAAACACATTCGCTGGAAGAAAGATAGCCTCTTTAATAAATGGTGCTGGAAAAACTGGCTCTACACATGCCGAAGATTAAAACTAGATCCATATCTTTCACCATGCACTAAACTAAATTCAAAATGGATCAGAGATCTAAATATTAAAACAGAAACCTTTCGTGAATCTTGAAGCACAGAGACAGCTGACAGAAAAAAACGTATAGCTAGTTATTTTTAAATAACTAATAATATTAATTGTACCATTTTTATTGGTACATGTTTGCAGTACAGAATGATTCCATTCATTTGGGACATTGGTACATATACAGGACAATTTTTTGTTGTTGTTGGTACTGGAAATCGAACTCACGACCTCGTGCTTCCCAGGCAGGCTCTGTGCTTCTGAGCTGTATCATCAGCCCCACATGACACAAGTTTAAATATGGTATAGTTTCTTTTGTATAAGAAACCCAAACTATAAATAAAGTGCAACATAAAAGATAGACAAAAAATTTAACAAGATGGATAAATAACTAATTTTTCTGTGTCAAAATTTCTCTTTCTTCTTTGGAAAGCTTATATCTAACCTAAAAATTTCATAGAGTAATGTATGACATGAAATCATATCTCTATCATCCATAACTATTCAATAATTTAGAAAACAAAAAAATCCATGAACAAGTAGCAAACTTATTTACATTCTTTGGATTTGCCTTATAAAATGCTACGCATAATCTTGTTAGAGATGTTTAATGTTGACAGTGGGTAGCCAGTGAGTGGGTGGAGCATTGTTCTTTTAGAGACATTCAGAAGCAGTGTGGCTCTCTTCAATATTGTGTTTTCTGCTTTTGAAGCTGAGCCAAAGGCAAAGACCCTCTGGCGGTCAGTGGGTTTCTGAATGAAAGCCAGAGCAAGATGAGAGAATGATACAGAACGAGAGACTGGCCTGAAGAAAGCTGTTTAAAAAGTAAAGTAAAACTTTCTCATACATTCCACTAATGGTAGATAATTATATTTTATGTTCGATGGTTTTCAAAGGGCCTTATTCATTGATTTCTTGTGTGCTTGGAACCGTGGAGTAAGATTGGAGTACTGCAGGACTTGTCTTTTCAGTTCAGTTAATGGAGTGTATAACACAAACAATACTGAGAAAGTTATTTCATCATTTTCGTGAAACTTATATAAGAGGAAAGAGGAGAATCTGTAAGACTATATGATCAATGATTCAATTTCTTTGTGTTATTCCAAAATATCTTTTCTGACAGAGATTATGGCAAAAATCGCCTTTCTTATTGTCAATCATTCTGATTCTCACCCTCGGTTTTATTTCTAAAATCTTGAACTCATATAAGATTAAGCCAAAAAAGGACCTTAATTATGTAGTACCAAACTTTAATGTCAACAACATTTTCAGTGTTTGATATAAAGTGGAAATAATATGATAAAAAATAATTTTAATTTTCACCTTGTTAATAGCATTCAACTGTCTGAAACTATTTTATACTTGTTATGCTTAATTTTCCATAGAATATCATATATAAATTGAATTTTTAACTTGTATTTTTTGACTAGTCTTCACTATGACAATGAGTCTGTCATTGTCCATGGGCTGTAAAAATAAAAACACTGCATCTATGTCTGGTCTCTAGATTCTAGGAACATCTAAGATATTCTGGTTAGCACCTAGAAAGATTAGTAGAGATTGCTGGAGCACCAAAAGAAAAATCTAGATTAATTAAGGTCAATCACATGAAACATTAAATGAGATATAGAGAAATTTTAAATATATTATATAAAAGGAAGAAATATCGATCATAAAAATTCATTTTAAAAACAACGTAAGGAAGAAAATATTTTTCATCTCATAATCAATGGAAGATGCAACTAATATCTTTGAAGGAGAAATTCAGATCAAGAATTGTAGCAAGTTTAGCATAAAGAGCCCAATCTTGGATTATTCAAACAATTATCAGTAATGCAGTGATACAGTTTAAATTTTATATTCACTATTAATAAATGTAATATAACTAAAAAAAGATAAATCTCAAGCTTTGCATTTACATTTTCTTATAAAATGACATATGCCTCATTATTAAAAAATTTTGAGAAATACGTACGCTATTAAAAATATAACATTTACCCATAATCACCATACCTAGGGAGATAATACTTAAAATTGTACCTATCTCCTGTGTTATTTCTAAATATATATTTTACATCATTGATTATGTACAAGCTGTATGTACTTCTATCCAGTTTTTTAAGCTTAATATATTTTATGGATATTAGCAGAATTGTACAATTATCTTAAGATACTTTGATACATCTTTGACACTAAATATCTATAACATGAAGACATTTATATTTATAGAATATTTTTAATTGGTAATAGTTTGTATAGTTTGATTTCATTTCATTTGAACAACTACCCCTTTGTGAAATACATATGTCTAGAATTGTTATCCTCCTCATTTTCGAAACTCACAGAAACCAAGTACCATCACGGTGGGATGTAGGTTTCCTAAATCTTTTTGTGTGCTTTTCCTCAACGGTATGAGATATGTCGCTAATACTTCATCAAGTTATCAGGATGGGACCCAAATGGAGTGTACCTCATATCAAAATAATATAATGACAGAGTTTCAAATATGGATTTCTATTTTTGAATAGAAACAAAAAAGGAAGAAAAGTATTTTGGCTTGCCATATAATCATTTGTTTCAAAGCCTATAAATCTTGAGTGTATTTTGGTCTGTTTTAAAAACACTAATCAAATACTAATAAAATGTTTGGAACAACAGCAGCCAAAAAAGTTATTGATAGTTTTTCAGTGTGGACATCTTTCCAAGCAATTTATTCTCCTTGGCAGAATACAGGAGGCAGTTCTACTCTTTGGTGGCTAGCTAATGTTTTAAACATACATCTCAACCTTATTATTAACCCAAATGAAAATGGAAATAACTGCAATTTTGAGAAAAGGAAGAGTGTGGAAGAGCTAATTAAATTGGACAGAAATCTCAGAAAACTGTTGATTCGAAGAGAATGAGCAGGTTAACCACAGTTAGCACACATTTTCATATTAAAAGAAAAGTATTTAAGGGGACATATCATCCATCTTCACACTACAGATGCAGCTGATACAAACTTCAAATGCTGCAAATAGCTGGGTTTTATGCAATAAGTTTTTGTATTATTTTAAAACAATTAGTTGAAAATATAATTGCAATATGCTGGAATTATCTGTAATTCCTATTCAAAAAAAATCTTAGTGATTTGACTGCTAAAACAATTCAGATGTTAAATTTATTGCTGTATTGTTCCTACCAATGGTAGTGTATCCTGCTTGCTCTAGAGCATGGGTACATAGGAGTCTTAGCACAAAGTTGGCATAAGAGTAAGTTTTGGAGATCACCGAGGACATCTAGTTGGAGACTGGGGATAGAATATATAAATTTTTGTATTTATTTAGTAAATATGAAAGGATCACATCTTTTTCATAAAGAAATCCTAGTATCTATTATCTTCCTGACATAATGTAGACCTTATAAATATGTGTTGGTTGAATGAATGATGCATGTGTTGATCTATCGATTCTACATTCCAAGAATGTCTGAAACTCTGAAATGAAAATGTTTGCTTCTCCTTTACACATTTTTCAAGCATTTTCTTTGTCTGACCTTCAGGCAAAGGGCACTAATATTAAAGAATCACTTGAATCAATAAAACTTACCCAGATGAATCAGGAGAAACCTTTGTGGTAAGAAAATGGAACTGGAAGCTGGAGGAAAAAGATTCAGTAATTACTGTGTTTGCAGTAGGAGAATGATTATTTTGAAAACATGTAAAGAGAGGCACGTAGAAAATATTTTGAAAGCATATGGGAAAAAGACATATATTTTCAAACATAAAAACATGTTATTTTGCTAAACAAATCCAGTTTTCATGTTTATGTTGTTCCATTTTTCAAAATAAATGTGGATTATCAAAATTTATCTGAGTGCTAAGACCCTGGATGATCAACACTATGATTTTCCTTTAAAACATCCAAAAGCTATGCTATCATTTTTATAGTGGGGATTTGTACATCCAAATAGAATTCACAACATACTAAATGCCAATGATTTTCTTTCAAGATTCTAGTAAAAATATGGATAGAGTGAGTAGCGTTTACTTAGAAAAATATTGTTTATTTCTCACACCCTGGCTGATTATTTGATTCTTGTTGATGGTGACACTATTACTTTCCTAATGAGCAAAAAAAAGGTGGTGGTAATAACAGTTGAAATTCAATCTTCCTGTCCGTGACATACTTTAATTCAATAATTCTTGAAGAAATATTTGATATATAAATGGTATCACTTCTTTTTTTTTTTTACTTTGTTATATATGTCACTAGCATTTTTAGTAATAAATGTTTCCAGGGATCGTTGCATATTGAACACTTTATGAAAACATGTCAATCAAGGAATCTTATTATAATGAAAACTGGGGAGAGATCAAACCACAACACGTGATTCAATATATTTAGTGAAAACATGATCGGCTTTATTGAAGCAGGGCATCTATCACATACTTCTATTTCCCTGTCTGATATGGATGTAGAGGTCATTCATAGTCTTCAAAATTTTGTATTTATGGTGAAGCATGTGTCATGATTGCTTTTGGAAATTTTTAAGCAATTTTTGGCCATGATTTTGAGATAACCTTTGAGTAACCAATTGCAACACTTTATACTTGAAGTCTCTATAATTTTTGTTATTATCTATTCAAAAATTAAATGTGAGATCTGGAGTTTGGGAGAAGAGTGGTGAGCTGGGTAGAAAAAATGCAGATAATGTTGCTCTACAAATGGAGTTCTGGACTCTCCGAAAATCTTAGAATCACTGCTTTTATTTTGTATTCTCAATACTACTTTGACGTAACAATGGAATTTGGAGCTAATTGAAGGGAAGCATAGGAACTTAAAAGGGAAAAAGGAACTTGGTATTCTAGCTCTACCACTGGCCAGTTGTGGGCAAGTTACTTAACTATTCTGTACCTCAGTTGCACTGGCATAAGACGAGTGAACTTAGGGCATTTTTGTCTAAGATGTTTTGCAAGTGTTAAATGAAATAATCTATTTGAAGGAACTTACAGAGTATCTGACCCAGAGTATGAGATTTATGAATACATATTTTATCAGCTAGGGTTCTCTAGAGGAACAGAATCAATAGACTAATTATGCAGGCGATTTGTAAATCAGAGGCCGAAGATTCTACAATGACTGCCTGAGGGAAGAGAGGCACAAGTGTCTATAATTGCTCTGCATGTTGTAGAGCCAGATGGTCCAGTAGCTGCTCAGCCCAAGAAGATGGGAACTGTGGAACAAAGAGGGCTCAAGGCCGCAGCACCGCTTGAAGGCAGAAGGCCTGAAAACTCACCGTGGAGTTACTGGTGCAGAAGAAACTGGAGACCTATATCCAAAGGTGATGGTAAAAATTGGAGGTTTTCCAAAATGCAGACATTTTCTTCTTCTCTCACCATTTGTTCCATCCAGGCTACCAGGCCCTTGCTTGGTGCCACCCACAAGTGCAGTGGGTCTTCCCTGCTCGGTTTGCTGGTTTACACGCCAGTGACCTACTGACACCAGAACTGTGCTTCACTCATCCGCGTGGTTCCTGGTCAAGGGCACATATCACAGTTAGCAGCCACATAAGCAACAGCCTTGTTATCGAAACATGGGCATCACGATGAGAAAGTTTTCTAAAGGACATTTTTTCTTGGAGGGCATTCGGTGCACAAAAGCAGGAGTATCCCACCCAAAGCCCAGCGTTCTTATGGTTTCATTTTTCGCAGATCAGTGATGTGTAGTGCAAAGGCTGCAAGCAACGTCAAAAATGGAATCATCAGTTATTTTCTTTTACTCATGAAAGTTGAACCAAAGCCCACAGTTCTATACTTTATACTAATATATCTGGATGTCATTCCCATTAGTGGTTTCAGGATATTTATAAGTTGCCTAATATTATTCTAAAAGATACATTGTGTTGGCTCACTCTGCAATTTGGGAGTTTTAGGCAGAAAAACTTGCCTTTAGGTCCCTGTTAATTGCTGACAGAGAAAGCATTAACTATAACCATTATTTTATTATAATTCAGTAGGATTGAGTAAAAATATTCACAACCTTTCTGTGGCTCTGGAATTTTTTTACTCCCTGGAACAGTATCTATTCTCTAGCAAAGTTGGAATCAAGTGAACACTTTTGGTAAGTAAACACATACTACAAAATTTCAGTTTGATTTATCTTTAGACAAACTAAAAAGCACATTTATTTGTTAGAATTATTTTAGTAAATTGGGTGTGGTAGCACATGCCTATAATCCCAGCACTCAGGAGGCTGAGATAGGAGGATTTCTGCAAGTTCGAGGCAGCAATATCATAAAATTGATCCTTTAAACATATACAGTGGGCTATATAAAGAATTCAAGGACAGCCTCAACCACATAGACCCTGTCTCAAAAACAAAACAAATCAAAAAACAAAAACAAAAAAATTATCTTAGTATGTTATTGGAAAGCATGGAAAATGCCCTATAAAGGGATGCTTACTTCTCTATCAAATTGAATGCTTTGTCAAATGTAAATCTGAAGAATAGGAATAGTTGTGTTGAACACACTTTGCAAACAATCCAGTCCTTACAAAAGTTCAGTCCATTGAGGAAATGCAGAAACATGAACTGTTGTAGGTAAGGTTTACAAGGGAAAGGATTTAATACAGGACACACAATTTATAGAATTATTTTATAATATTCACCAGAAGAGTCAAATGCAAAAGAGTGTGAGAGATCTCTCCACACACTAGAGACCCAGTTGTACTACAGATCACGGAAGGGAAAGGGCTACTGTTATAAACAAAAGTGCCAGAATAAATGCTCAGAGATGTAAAAGTACAGAATAAATTTCTGAAATTGAACATAATAACACTTGTACTTACTGTGATGGATGTAACAAAAGACAATAAGCACATTAATAATTGTATATGTTAAAGGATCAATTTTATGGTATGTAAAGTACATCTCAGTACAGTTATGTAAACAGTAGAATGAAGACTCTTGTAGTAGGAAGGGAGTAATCTCTATTTTGAGATATGTTTGAAATGTAGGTTAAAGTCAGTTTCTAGATATTCAATGCAGGAATCTCTGATTTGCTTTCAGATTCAGTGGGGGAAAATGCAGATTTTTAAAACATGTTACTACTGCTGAGTGAATGTTTTCAAGTGTTTAAAACTTGCCAAGGTCTGATACATGTCTCATATGAATCAACTCTTAATCTCATCAATACTCCAATCAGATAGGCTAAATTATTTCTATTCTCAATTCAGATGGGGGAAGTTGAGCAAAAAGTGGCTTAAACACTTTAGTAATACATGAGAACAACAATCTCTGGACTCCCAATATTAACACCTATGCTTCAATGCTCTTTGTCATTGTGAGTTATATTCTATGAAGAATGCTTTGATGAAGGCACTTAGAATAAATTTGAAGATGGAAAGATTGGAGGGTTGCAAGTTTGGTGGCTATAATAACAATTCAAAAGATAATACAGGAGCTGACCAGTGGCAGTACTAGTAGAAAAATTCTATAATAGTTGAATGTGGATCCAATACTTTAAGAGGTTAGGTGAAATTATCTAAAGTAAAAATACTATTTTAAAAACAGATTTGTCTTGAAAGTAAAAATAAGTCTAAAGTGACCTAGATGGCTAACTTTGTTTGTCTCATAAACAAAAAAAGTTTCTAGAGTAAAATTTCTAGGGCACGACAAATTTAGAAAAACTATTTGAGGCTAACTATTAAAGAAAATATATTTTAGCATTAAATATTCATAGATAGAGAAATGATCCTATTTTACATGCTAAACCATTATGGGACTCCTAGTAATTACAGATCCACCTATTTTTATGCTACCCTCTCCTCTGTGGGTTGTTTTAAGTGCTTTTCTTAGTAGGGTGGAAAGCTCATAAGCTTTAAACTATGGCTTTGTAATGACACAAATGTTTTCTCAGTCTTTAAAATACTTTGGGGAACTATTAAAATTGCATCACTGGCTGTTTGAAAAACCAACCTGATGCTAATTGTTAATGTGCTATTTCACACTGCAGCATAGTGTATTACTGCCCTTAAATAAACACCATCACAGAGAAGCCAAATCAGGTTGCATTTTTGAGAGGCTGTACTTTCATCTCTAAAACACAGGACATAAAATACTAGAGTGATTCGCAGTAGTTAAGGTGTATGTCTCCAATTTCATGATAAGAGGATGTGATGGTATTCTATCAATGAGTCTTCCGAGTGAGGATTCAGTAGCATCACGTTAAACAATAACAGCAACAAACAGAAATATTTATAGATAAAGAGAACAACAACAGAACAATGAAATTTGAACATTTGCCAATGGAAGATAAATAGGCTGAATCATTCTGAAAATAAACCACAGGTTTGGGGAATCCCATCAATGAGGTGAGAAAAATTAAACCCACATATTTAGTAGATTTTCAGTCTTAGTTGCAAATGGCCAAGTAGCAACCCGAGAATACGTGAAAATAATTTTTGGTGTGTGTGGTGCTTTGACTTTGTCATTACACAAAGGATTTGGAGTAGGTGGAAGAATTCTGCTCTCTGTAATTTTAATATAACTGAATAAAATCACTCTTAGAAGATGACTGAGATGTTTTTCCTATTATCAAGAGCACTCTGGAAGTTGACATCATCACAATGTGCTTGCTCTGTGATAGATATTGGGATGATCCTTAGTCATTCAGAGCTTAAAAGTGCACTTGTTTTGCTGAGAGGATAATTGGGGTGGTAAACATTTCCATCATTGCATAATAAAAAAATGATGAGGGATTGCATGCAGTCATGGGGACACATTGGAAAAGAATTAACTCTAAGGAATGAGTTGTCCTTAAAAGATAAAGGCTTTTAGGATATAATGACATTGAGATGTGTAGTCAAATTATCCAGTAGTTAATAAGGAGAGAATAGAGGGAATGGGAGAGAATAAAGGAAATACACACTTCTAGGAAGCTTGGCTTATGTATGCACAAATAAATAGAATATGAGAGTTTCATTTATAAAATACAGTGAGGTAGCTTCATAAGTCAACTGTGCGGTAATTCTAAGTCATATAAACACAATATACCACTATGTGATTTTTTTTTTTTTTGTGGGTACCAGGGGTCGACCTCAGGACCTCGCACGCCAGTAGGCGCCCATGCCACTGAGCGATATCACCGGCCCTTTTTCTGTATGTGGGTTCCGGGAGTCGAACTCGGGCTCTCGCGCTTGCCAGGCAGGTGCTTACACCGCTGAGCCATCTCACCGGCCCCAAACTATGTGATATTTTAAAACATAAATATAATTTTGATTTTTTTTACTACTAGTTGTCATATTTTGATATTTTTCTAATTTCAAAATCCATCTTTAGTATTTTTATATTTGTCCCTATATAGGACTTACATAGTAATGTTAATTTTATAAGAAAGTATATAAGAATAGTCACATTAAATAAGGAAAGGAAATTTTGGGAGGTGAATTTTGTACATAATTTAATTTCATTTGGCTTTGTCTCTCCTTTGACCCTTTCAGGCCTTCCGCGTGAGTACAGTGGTTTTCTCCTTCTCGGGATGTCTAGTGTCAGCCTCCAGCACGCAGGTGTGTGTGCCTCAGAATTCAATTATCTGTCTCAGCTTTTGCTCTTGCATGAAAATCACGTTTTGTTCTAAATGGTTTTAAGAAATCTCCTTTTCAACAAAACTACTACAAAATACTGATCATCCAGACAGAAGATAGAGGGAAATCCTCACTATAGAATCCTGGGATGAAATGTGAGGTGATCACGGCCCCATTATCCAGGCCACCCTAGATGAACAAAATGGTACTTCAAGAAAACATGAGAAAATTGAAATTTGTTCATAAAAATTCAAAGATAGGAATTAGCATCTCACCAGCAAACAGGCCGCATGAGACTTCAGCAGTGTGTCCTAAATGAATCCAAAGACACTGTACTCTGGTAACTCAAAATTAGCACCCAGCCTTTCAACGTAATCTATGAACTCAAGCATTTGTTTAAAATAAAGCTGATTTTTCTCGAGGTGTGCTACTTCTAATAATATCCAGGAGTAGAGCGTACTAAAGTAAATCTGCATTGTCAGATATTTCTGAATTAAAAGAACAAAAATGTAATAAGTGAAAAGCTATACTATTTAAATTTGAAAGACTTATTGCTTATTAAAAAGCCTCAGGTGTTTTCATTATATTTTTGTCTCCCATACTGCCCTTGACTCTTACGTTAGTTTCATTCTGTCAATGACAAAATGAAGAGATAAAGAATCCTTTTATAATATCTATGGCATTTATCTGGCCGCATAATTACCTACTTAAGATATAAGTAATTATAATCGGCACTAATTCATACACAAATTGATAATAAAATATAATTGTTCATAATTAAAAATCTGATCGATAAACAGATGATTGTCTATGGTCATTTAGTTCTCATGTCCAGATGTTTACCATTATTATTTCTTTCCTCATTACAGACTTTTGTGTACCTTCAATGGTATCTCATGAAAATGTGTCATATCAAGGAGTTAGAGTTTTATATCTGTGATCGGCAGCTGAAAACAAACAAATTCACGTAGACTTGTGGAGGAAACAACAAAAAAAGTTTCTGTAAGTTTTGACCCTAGATTACTTTAACTTTTGAGTATATGAGTGAAGAAGCTACAATAGCTGAAATGATTAAGCTTGCTGGTCAAATGTGTAAACTGAAAGTTCGGAGACAAGAACTGCATCCAGATTTTACCAATTTTTTTTTTTTAATGTGGGTACCAGGAGTCGAACTCAGGACCTCGCGCTTGCTGAGCAGGTGCTTATACCACTGAGCCATCTCATCGGCCCCAGATTTTACCAATTTTACCACCACCACTCACCACCTGTAAGTAAAAAAGAAAGCTTAAATGCTAGTTTAAAAATGGATAATAGGGCCGGTGAGATAGCTCAGCGGCATAAGCACCTGCTTGGCAAGTGCGTGGTCCTGAGTTTGACTCCCGGAACCCACATACGAAAAAGGGGTGGGTGATATCGCTCAGCAGCACGGGCACCTGCTGGCACACGAGGTCCTGAGGTCGACCCCCCGGTACCCACAAAAGAAAACAAAAAGTATGATAAATAACCATGTGTAAGGTGAACAACCTTTTCTTCTCTTGGCAAGTGGAATTTTCACACTGAATGTGTCTGAGTATTTAGGCTAAAATATCTTCAAAATCTAAAGAAATGACATGTTCATGTGGATTTTTTATGTTTCTCCCATCAAGACAAAGAAATTAGTAATTATAGTTTCATACTAATCTACATGTACACTTACGGGTGTAAAATAGTTATTTCTTTTTTACAGAGTATTATGTCACCAAATACTGATAACAAAAGTCATTGTAATATCATTTTTTACTTCAAATCTAAATGAATATTTTACTGGTCTAATTCTCAATGTGATGGGGAATTTGTGATGGGAGAATATGAACATCGTCGTCGCTTCCATAGATTAAGGTTCTTACTGTTTTTGTTTCTTGGTTTGATATCACCTGTTTCCATGCCTCCTTAATATGATAAAGTTTTGCATAGAATGTTCCTTTACTGAGATACTTGAATAAAAATTGAGATATGGCAAAGTGAAATAAAACAATAGTTTAATTTTTGCTTGGAGCAATTACTTATTCCAGTTCATGTATGGTGACAACCCCCAGACTCACCCCAATACGCACTGAAGTGCTTGCCTGGGCTGGTGTGTGTCTAAGAGACTCGTTACCAAGACGCACTGACAATGGTGAGCTAAGCCCTCTGCAAGAGAGACATAAAAAAAAGGGAAAAGTAAAAGAGGACTAAATAAATGAGAAAAATAATAGAAACGGTAAAACCATCAAGATGTGTTTGCCTCCATGAGTCTCTTCAATCGCTCATCAAACAGCGTACAGTTGTCTAAGAAGTTTTGCATTCATATTTAGAAAATAAATTGTCTTCCTTAAAAAAGTGATAATAGATTCTGTCTTAATTTTACCACTAATTGCTCCCTCCACTTAATAATGTTAATGTCCGTATGACCAGCTTGTTCCAGTTGAGAATCTTAAATAATGTGGAAAGTTGAAAATGGATGAAGCTCAAATCGAAACAAGTGCACAAAACACTACAGAGATGTTGATTTTCTAATAGATGATAATAGCATGCTAATTCGATTTATGTTATGAGTTGGTTAATATTTTCAGTTCTTGTTTTAGCTTATAGAAATTAAATGTATATATATATATATATGACTAAGAATGGTATCAATCTATTGATAATGACTGAAATAAAGGAACATGAAAAAATGTGAAAATAGGGAACTAATGTATATGTAGCACTACATAAATTTGCACTTCATATTTAAAACATAACTAAAGTAATTGCAATAATTTGATGTTCCAAAAAGTTCTCTTCATTAGTAAATTTGATGAATTCATGTTGAAAAAATTACAGACATTTATATTTCATGAACTTTATATTCCATAGAAATTAGTTTTTTGTGGAATTTTTTGGTCAGTTTCTGTTTTAGAGGAAATTATGTTTTAATTTTTATATGTACTTTGATCCTGCTGTTCAATAGTTAATTATCCTATATTTCAATATGTTTACTGATATTGCTTATGTACAATTTGAAACTTTCAGTCCATTAACTTAATCTATTTAGGTTTAATTTCTTTTATCTGAGATGGACTTAAAGCTTTGCAAGTCTGTGGTAAAGATTAGTACTAATATACAACACTTACTTTGTCATGTACATTTCATGCAATATAAAATATAATTACATATATATAATAAATTACATACATATATCAAACATATGTATGTAATACCTTAAGGGATATTAAAATAGCATTACTTTTATTGAAAAATTTAAAGAAAATTTCTCAAAAAAATATTTTGTTAGCTCTTATTGCAAGTTATGTTTTTCTAGCAGATGCTAAATACAATATAATACCAAGTATAAACATTTCATTTTTTATACAGAGACAATTGACTTTAAGCTTGGTTTTGCTTACTTTCTCATTATTTGTCATTTCGTTTTTTAGTTTTTGTATTTTATCTTAATACCATGAATGATTTTTCTGTCTCCTCTCTCAGTAATTCCTTTGAGTGACAACTCATATTTCTGAGACAATAAACAAAAGTAAGAACTACACATGCTAGCTACCGAAAATGGCAAAGATAAGGCATGAGGTTGGAGAGCCTCCTTCCATTGCTACATTGTTGTAAGCAGTAGACATTCATTAGCAAGAAACATAACTGAGTTTATTAGTTGCCCCTTAATATAACAAGGCTATTTTATAGAGAAATATTGTTGTCTTTGTTGTGTTTCACAGACTTCCTGGGGCATAACACATTCAAAAACAACCAGCGGGAGAAACATGGAAACGTTTTGTTAGGGATGCCTCTGTGTAGCCCAATTAAATCAGGCTGACTTGAGGGATCTCGCTGATAATTTCAGAATAAGTAAAGTTTTTGAAGCAAAGGAATCTCCAGGAAATGTAACAAAAAAGTAATAGCAATATTTCCCAATTTACATGAATACAAAATCAGTCACAAGGAACAAACACTGAATCATTTGTAATGAACGGTCTCAGGAAAAATCTCATCCATAGTTATGTAGTTAAATTAAAAAAAAAAAAAAAAAAACTACCACAGAAGATCGGTATCTTTCCCCTGGGCTCATATCACAAGATAATGTCACAAAGACATGGTTGTGAGCCTCTAACTGATCAAAAAACTAAATATGGAAACACACATGCACACACGCAACATATCTCAAACAACAAAAAAGTTCTATAATCATATTTTAAAATTTATTACATTGTATTTCTGATGGAATGAGAGAAAAACTTTAAAAGAAACAAAATCATATAAAGAAATGTGAAAGCATACAAAACAAATCTAAATGTTGAGGCCAAGAAACCAAAAAATCCTGTAAATAAACTATTTTTACTTTTATAGTTACCTTAAAATGGTGGTACAGTACAACTGTAAATAACATGAGCTACTTCCTCAATTTGTTTGGATCTACAAATGTTTGTAATGCAAGGTCAGTTCATGTCTGTGAAAGTTAGCAACTGGAATATTCGTAAGCCTGGGACATACTGTATTCAACATTATGCCAGTTTGCACTGTTCCTCATGTAGCCTTATGCATAATGATATTAACAGATATTGTCAGATCAGTGCTGCGTTGCGGGGATTCTAAGGAGCATCCTGGGAACTATAGACTTATAGCTCTACTTTTGCTGCATCTGTTTTATTTCTTTTCAAGGTAGTATTCCAAATCATAAGCTCTAGCCTTTCCAAGTGTTTTCTCTTTAGGTTGGGGGTTGAGTATTCACATGAAAGAAGATAAATCTGTGCTGTATGGTTATATAATAACACATTCTTATTCTGGTGTTTATATTTTTGTTATTTAAAGGAAGAATAACCTCACTTTTGCACTTCAATTCCATTTTATCTTTCAGTTTTGGTAACTTAATATCTTTACAAAGATATGAAATGTTCTTTTTATATCAATTGGCTAAATCAAATGTAAATTCTAAAGAGTTAACTAAACTGTCTCCTTACAAAATATAATTAAAAAAATAACTTTAACATTCTTTGTATTTCTAGAAAATTGGTGAATTGTGGGTATAAAAATACTTTATAAATAAGTAATAAATTTTAAAGGATAAAATTTTATTAATGAGAAGATGGTGGATCAGGAAGCATCAGAAATCTCTCTCTTCACCTAAATAACAACTGCACTGGCAGAGTCTGTTAGATATAACTATTTTGAAACTACTGAAATTATTGAAGGCTTGCAGTTTCCAGGAGAAGGTAAGTTGTGATTAATTTTAGTAAATGTCAACACTTAACAAAATAGCAAGACCCCATCAGCCACCCCTCAGAATCCTCAGGAGGATTTGCAGGATGGGAAGACCTGCGACGACCTTATATTTCTGTGCCTGTCTAATCCTTGGTGTACGGACTGCCTACAACAATCAAAACATGATACACAATTTTTAAAAGCTCAGCAAACTCTAGGGAGAGGGAGAATTTACTTTCCATGGTTACCATATTACTATATTGAAATGTCTAGTTTCAAATTTACAAATTATAAGCCTACAATGAAATATATGACCCATGAGAAGGAAAAAATAATCAAAAGCAACTGTACTCCCCAAAGGACACATTTTTAGATTTTAAAGTGGTTGTTTAATGTATACAGGAAGGACAAAAAGAAGATATGGAGAAAAATCATGAGAACTGTACATGGACAAAAGGGAACTACCAATAAAAAAAAGAAACAAAAAATTTCTGAAGCTGAAAATATAATAACCAACATTAAAAATACGCTATGGGGACAACAAAGGCAGATTTGGATGGGAACACAAAATAATCAGTAATCTTAAAGAAAGGGTGATAAAGTTTATCACAGCAAGGAGCAGAAACACAGGGCAATTTTTAAAAAGCTGAACATATTCTAAGACACATGTGGGACACTATCAAGTGACCAAAATACACATTTTGAAATGAGAAAAGTGAGATAAATTAATACATAGCATATTTAAAAATGTCTGACAACTTTGCAAATCAGTTGAAAGACATAAATATGAACATTCAATAAATTACAACTAAGAGGAGCTCCAAAGAACTCATACAGAGAAACATTTCAGTCAAAGTTTTACATTTATATTTTATTAGTACCTGTTTGTGACACATAATGAATGCACGCTTTCATCATGGGTAACTGCAACTGGTACATATTATATATTAAGGCTTTTTAATTTCCCTTTCCTTTCTTTTCCTCCCCCAAGTCTAGATTCTCTTCAGACTTTTAAAAGACAAGGATACTTGCAAGCAGCAAGAGAGAAACGACTTGACATATACAACGAATCCTCACTATCATTATGAGCAGATTTCTCATTATGAGCAGATTTCTCGAAAACTTTGGAGATTTGAAGGCAGTGGGCTGATACAGTCAAAGTCAAAAAGAAAAGAAACAAATCTGTCACTGAAAATTCTATATCAGAAAAAAATTTTCTTTTGAAAGTCAGGGAGAAATTTTGATGTTTTCAGATAAACAAAGGTGGAGTTGACTTTTACCTGTAAGCTTGTGCTGCAAGAAATGCTTAAGAGAGTCCCACCAGATAAAATGCAGGAATGTTAGAGTGTAGTTTGAAGCCATATTTTAAAAAATGGAAATAGATGGACTATAGTAAATATGAGTATTATTATAACAACTTTATAGTTATATTTTTTCATTACTTATGAAGATAAATACATTGAGAACAGTTATTAAATTGTAAATTTGATTTGAAATTCTACACTTTGTTTTCTTTACAAGTTAAGAGACATGTATTTAGAAGAATCACTAGTTTATATTTGTGGGTGTGACACATATAGAGATGTAATGATGTGACTTTCCAAGTGTCATCAGCAATTGAAAGAGGGATGGGTATAGTTGAAAGAGCAGAATTTACCCATAGTATTGATGCTTAGTTGGCATAAATTCAAGTTAAATTATTCAACTGTAAATGTTAAATATAATTCCCATGTTAACCACAAAGAAAATGGTTATAGAGCATATACAAAAAGAAGTAAGAAAAAATTATGCATTTTACAATAAAATAGCAAATAAATAAAAAGAAAGACAATGATGCAGGAAATGAACAGGTTATAAGGACTATATACAACACATTTAAACAATAAAAGCATGTTCTTCCTTATCAGTAATTATTTTAAATGTTACCTGACTAAACTCCCTAATCAAAAGACAGAAATTGGTAGACTATAAAAATACAGGATCCAACTATATATCTTCTAGAGGAGACTTGCTTTACACCCAAAGACACAAATAGATTTAAAGTAAACAGTTAAAAAAGATATTCTGTGCAAATAGTAAAAAAAAGAAAGAAGTAACTGTCAATCAAAATCCATTTAAATAAAATTTGGTCACGAGACACAAAGACACACATCATACATTAAAGAAAGGTTCCATGCTTCAAGATATAGCAATTATAAATACATTCATTTACCTAAAACACAATCATATATGTGAAACAAAAAGTGACAGAATAGAGTTGTGCAATGTCCTATGATAACCTCTGGAGATTTCAGTGCCCCTCTCTGAATTGTGAATAGAGTAACCAGACAGAATAGAGTGAGAGGAGAAAATGAAGGCAGGTGAGCTCCAAAGCAGAGGGCAGTCTTTGTTGGGATAAAAATCTGACCAGGACACTAGCAAGCAAACACCAGAGCAGCGCCTTTCCTACAGGCTGAGAGGTTTATATAGGGGTTTGCAGGAGGAGACTGCGGCTGCCTTGATTTGGGGCCACTTTGTAACTTTTAACCATTGGGCTATTTTGCTTATGTATTTTATCTGGTAAGGCTCATCATTTTAGCAAGGGCACATTAATCTTGGTCACCTGGTGGGGGTGGCAGTTTTGCCTCCATTATTCCCAACCCTTAAACAGGTTCTGTAAGTCCTGAGTTTTGAACTAGTCATGACCTGAGTAAATGACAATGGTCTAATTCCTTCAATGAGGAACTAGAGGACTAAATAAATAACCTAGATGTAATATATATGATATATCTATCTATATATATATATAGATAGATATAGATATGCATGTATACATATATACATGTATATATATACACATACATGCACATTCTTTTCAACTGCACATTGGGTATTTTCTGGGATATACTATAAGTTAGGCCACAAATTAAATTCCAATGGATGTAAAAGGTCAGATATCACACAAAGTATCTTCTCCAACAACACAGAAGTAGATGTGAAAAACACAAAAAAATTGTACAATAAATAACACACTCTTAAACAACCTATGCATCAGAAAATAAATCACAAGTGAAAGTAGAACATACTTAGAAAGAAATTGAAATTCAGAAACTAGAATATGAGCATAAGAAAACAGTGACAAAGGAGAAATTCATGGTTACAAATTACTATGTTATACAAGGCAAATCTAAGATCGACAAACTAATTTTGACAAATTAAGTAATTAAAAAATGGTCTAACCTGAAAAATGAAGAAAATGTGAGGTGTGATCACAAACCACAGTGCATATATAAATAAAAACAATTGCTGTATTACAGTAAAAGACACATTGCCTTTAATGCCATTTTCTTGCTATTTTCTGAAGCGGTCCTGTAAGTTCTCTTTCATGAATGCTTTTAGTTGTGTTGCCATAACTGCCTCAATATGCTAGATCCATTCCGAATGGTAACCTTTCATAACTATTTTCATGTTGGGGAAAACCCAGAAATTGCAAGATACAAGATCTGGTGAATAAGGTGGAAGAAGACACACCGTAATATTTTTATGTGGCAGAAATTGCCATAAATAGTTGCTCAATGAGGCATGATTGCAAAATATGGTGAAAGTTAAAATTGAATAAATAAAATGAAAGACCTTGCCATTAGCTCCCCTTAAGCTACTCAAAACAGTACTCTTTGCTGAGAACATACCTATCCCATTATTCTTGGTAATATGTCTTTTATTGTAATAAGATTTTTTAAATTTATACTTTCACTATGTTTCAGTCAACATTTCTATTAGAATAAGAGTAGTGAGAGAAAAACAGAGAATAGAAAAAACACTAAAGAAATTAACTGAAACCAAAAGGTGGTTGCCTGAAAAGATCAGTTAAATTGACAAGCCATTAACTAGAAGGAATAAAATATGGGAAAATATTTAAATTATTAAGATTATAAAAGAAAGTAGAGATATCACAACCTATTTTTGAAAATAAAAAAATTAGAATTCAATGTTACCATAATTATATACCAACAAATTTGATCACTTCTAAGAAAAAAACAAAAATCTCAGAAACACAAATTTAGCAAGAAAAAGAACATGTGCATAAGGCACAGTTTGTAAGAATTTTGAATCTGTAGTAAAATCTCCTGAAAAAAACCCCTAAATCTGTTAATTTTATTAGGCAATTCCACTAAGTCTTAAAGAATATATAATACCAATCTTCTTCAAATCTTTCCAAAATATTGGTCATCCTCTATAGAGCCAGCATTACTAAAAGCCTGCTAAATACTACAACAACAGAAAACTATAGGCTAATATTCCTTATGATATTTATAGGCGTGTTTTCAACAATTATGAATAAAATCTGTATTTTAAGTATGTTAAAATGTATTAAATATATTAAATTTATTAAGCGAATTAAACGTACTTGCCCCCAGTGGACTTCATTCCTGGAGTACAGCGTTTGTTCAACATATCTAAATTGATTGATGTAATACACCATATTAACATGGTTGGAAAAAAATCATGTAAGCATCTCAATTGATATAAAACTCAGCTGATGAAATTCAACATCTTTTCATTATGAGAAATATTCAATGAAGTGGGAACAGAAGGAAAGTATCTCGTCATAATAGAAGCCACATACACAAAACTCACAGTGAACCTCGTACTTGATGGTGACGGACCGCAAGCTTTTTCTCTAAGATCAGGAGAAAGCGAAGAACACCTGCTTTGACACTTCCGTTTAACGTGCTGGAAGGTCTTGCCAGACGTAGAAGGCAGGAAAAGGAAACAAAAGACATGCAAGTTGGGAAAGAAGAGACAAAATGACGTGTATTGGCAGATGATGTGACCTCATGTGTAAGGAACCCTAAAGATCCCCCTCCAAGGTCACACAAAATTTTAGAACAAATAAATGAAGGCAAACACACAAAACTCAGCTGGATTTCTTCATTTAACAATGGACTATATGAAAAACAAACTACAAAATGGTGGGAGAAAGAGTTGGATGATGATGATGATGATGATGATGATGATGATGAAGACTGTGCTGGGGAAACCTCTCTCCCTGGTGTCTGGGGAATGGTGCCATAGTATGGTAATTCTATTTTACCCCATTCTGGTTTTGGCTTCTTTGAGTACTTGGGTTGGAATTCTCTAAGTGGATGATGCTCAGTGGGAAGGACAGTGATCAGATTTTATCTTTCGACCCCATATCAGAGTAACTGCATCAGCACTAGATTGGAAACCTCACTGTACCCAATGCTCCCTAGATGGAAATCATCCCAGCACAATTTTTCTAAAATGTTTAAAAAAATACTGCTAAGAAATATAAAGCGACTCACAGAATAAGATAAGGTATATGAAAAATTATATATTTGATGAGGTTAATATTCAGAATATATGTGGATATATAAAATTTAACAACGAAAATCACAATTATTCAAAAGTGGAAAAAGGATTTCAATAGAAATTTTTCTGAAGAAGCCATGCTAAAGGGCAATTAAAGAATGAAGAGATTTTCAACATTACTAATCAATGAGAGAAAGCAAATCAAAAGTACAATGAGACACCTATTCATTTTCAGTACTTTTTAGGATAATTACTAAAAAGTAAATATACATGGAGAATATAACATATGACAGCAAGAATGTGGAGGAATCGTAAACCTTGTGGCTGAAAATGTAAAATGGTACAGTGGCTGTGGAAAACAATGTGATGACTCTTCAGAAAAAAATAGAATACATAACTATTGAATGCAGAATTTTAAAGAAATATCAATCCAACCACATTCATGGCAGCATTATTCACAGCAGCTAGAATGCAGACACAACCCAAGTGTCCATGCATGAATAGATAAACAAATTGTAATATATGCAATTATGGATTATTATTCAGCCTTTAAGGGTACAGAAATTCTTCTAGATACTATGACATGGGCAAATCTTGAGGACATCATGCTAAGTGAAATGAGCCATTTATAAAATGACAAACACTATGTGATTCCATTTATTTTTTTTTATTTTTATTATTTTTTTTTTTTGTGGGTACCGGGGGTCGACCTCAGGACCTCGCGCGCCAGCAGGCGCCCGTGCCGCTGAGCGATATCACCGGCCCCTTTTTCGTATGTGGGTTCCGGGAGTCAAACTCGGGCCCTCGCACTTGCCGGGCAGGCACTTAAGCCGCTGAGCCATCTCACCAGCCCTGTGATTCCATTTATAGGAGGTTCCTAAAATAATCAAAATCTTAGAGACTTAACCTACAATGGTATGTCTGAGGGGCTTAGCAAAGCAAAAGTGATTTATTAATGGGTAAATTTCCATTCTACAATAGAGTCATGGAAACAGAAAGTGATGATGATTGCATAACATTAAGAATATATTTAATACTAGTGAGTTGAACACTGAAATATAGTTAAGATGTAAATTTTAGGTTTGTATATTTTATCATAACAATTTTGAACACTTTATTTGGGATGTATTGCAAACACATCTTTTCTTTCAACACATCTTTTCTTAAAACTTTCTTATCTAGATATCTGAGACATAATGGAACATTTCAGTTTTAAATTAAAACCTATGTAAGTTAATTAGACTGCACAATATTAACAAGAAATTATTACCTTGCAGTTATTAGAATATTACCCCAATACAGTTAATCAGTATTCAAGCTCCTAAAAAATATTAAATTTATAATTATGTTCCTTTAAAACTTTTACTCTTACCTAATCATCTTCCATCTGCTTTATTTTTTCTTTGTTTTAGTAAGAATTTGTACTTTCAGCAAAATTTTATGTTTTTCTTTCCAATTTCCCTGACTCATATGTGCTTAAATCATTTCTTTGTTACACTGGTTCATGTTTTATTTCAATCTACTTCAAGTTTTTTCTTAATATCTTGTTAAATTCTACTGCCTTTACTCTTGACACTGTGTTAGACATTACTGAAGAAGCACCTTCATTTTTGCTACTCCTAATATTTTCTTCTGCATCCTTTGCTCATTCCAACCCTAGATTGAAGATACAGTATCAGTTCACACTGATTTCCACTAGGATTTTTTTCTGATGCCAGGTAACATTGCCTTAGCAAATATTTTAATTTCATCTTCTTTCAAATGGATTCTCCAGGCCTGAGAAAAATAACCCATGAATTGAAAATGTAAACCTGTAATACCATAAGCAGAGTTTTAAAAAAGAAACTATGGGGAGAAACTATGAAGTGGATAAGAGAATAACACAATTCTGGCTTCTGTTCCTAACCGCATTATCTAATAGTATAACCAACAGCCACATATGGCTAACAAGAACTTGAAATGAAAAGAACAGACAATGAAAAACAAAACAAAAAAAGAAAATAAAATCTAAAATCATATTATTTTCTAGGAAAATTCTACCTGAATTAAGATGTGCTCAAAGTACAAATTGTACATTAGAATTTAAGGACTATAAATACAGACATACCTCATTTAACAATCAAGTTCCATTCTTGCGATTAGATCTTTAAAAAATTGGTCACTAAATGAGGAATTGTATAAAGTATGTACATTACATTATTCAAAACAAAGAAATGGCCAAAGGAAACTCCAATTTGGTGGCTTTGCTTTTATTTGTATAACGCTTACATGCAGTACTGTAATGTGTAACAGAAAAAACTACAGTACTGTACGGTACAGTACAATCAGCAAAAATTACAGTGCTGTATAAACAAGGTGTACTTTACAAAAAAAGACACTGAGGCTCTATAAACAAGAGGCACAGAATTGTGTATATATATATATATATATATATATATATATATATATATATAGTAAGTCTAAACAGTGTTTCCCGGCAGTAACTCCAAATAATTGTTGAACAGGTCATTAAATAAGAAATGTCTGTATGAAATCTTAATAAATTTTCTTTTCCACCTCTGAATAAATAATAATTTATATAAATTGGGTTAAGTAACAATATTATTAAATTTTTCACATATTTCATTTACTTCCTTTAAAAGTGGTAATGAGGGATGAGTAGGTGGCTTGTATCAGTTACAATATATTTCTATCAGATGGTACTAACTGAACTAACTATAGTTTATGCCTTGTTTTTAAATAAAGAGAATTATTAGAAAATTACTGAACTACACATTTTTTCCTAAAGTTAATATGTGCAACAATGAAAAATTTAATAATTTTGTTATGGCTTGTGTCTTGATGTCCCTCCAAAGCCTCATGCAGTCATAGGGCTTTTTCAGAGGTGGCTGAATCTAGAGTGTGTGATGCTGGGATTAAGGTGGGTGATTACTAAGTCAGTCCACTTACAGGTTTGGCACCCGCCCTAGTCCCAACAGTCTGGATAAAATAAGAGGGTCAGACAGACACTGCTGAGCTGCCTTGTTGTTTTTGCTGTCTTCGGCCACCACAAACTGTTTCCCCTCTGCCATGTACCACCCTGCCTTGAAGCCTGACGATTATGGACTGAAACCTCTACGAACTGTGAGCTAAATAAAGCTTTCCTCCTTTAACTTTGGATATAGGGTATTTTGTCTCAGCAGTGAGAGAAAAGTAAATAAGAAAAATACTCAGGATATTTTCAATATCATACATTCTGAAGTGTGGAAACCTCAACAAATTAATGTGCCCAATATTAAAACTTAAGAATTTCTTTAAAGCTAGAAAATACAGTATTCTTACTGCCATTCCTTGTTGTCACTTGGTCATTTTGTATGGAGTACTGAGTGAATTGCTTATGACATGCTTTAATAAGTGGGAAAACTGACTGTAAATCAGAGAAGTAATAAAAGTAAGGTTCTATGTGAATAATTTTAGTCAGAAGTTATGTATGTTTTTATGCAAATATTTTGTTTCATTTTCAATAAATAATGAAACAAAATATGTTTATTTGTCCTCTATAACATTTTCTTGATTAAATGATTAACACATAGAGCTTATAATTTTCAACTATGTTAGTGAAAATGAAGGTCATCTTTTTCATTAAAAAGAAAATAAATGACATAAACAATGAGATAATTTGTTGGGTATTAAAGGCAGATGCAGAATCAGATATACTATAGAAATAAAAACTCCATTTTATGGAAAAATTGTAATGGTAAATTAGAATATGTCCCTTCTTTTCATTGAATCCCTGTGCCCACATTAGTAATAAGTACAATAACTCTCTAGTATTTTGCATGATAATTATTTGTTGCCCTGACAAAACAAATGAAATAATATATTTTTATCATTGGTAATTTCTGTAAAACTTAAAAAAATTATGTTTTCAAGCCATAACTCTTCTTCTAAAGTATCTTCTATATATAAAAATCTGAAAAAGTTTTTAATTCTAGATGTGAGGAGGTATTCTATAAGACTGACTTTAAGGCACCAGATTGAAGTTAAACTTTCACAATTGAATGATTATTGAAAAGAAAAAAACTTATATCCAGAGAATAGGAAGAAATGTCATCCAAGGTAACAGGAAACTGAATATACCTACAGTAATAACTCATAGCATACTGAGATTTTTAGTGTGAGTTAAAAAATTATGCTTCTCTTTTCCATGGACTGTTAAGAATTATGATCTTGCAGTTATTGCTCACTTCTTAGTGTGAAACTGATTGAGACATACACGCCTAGCAGTCACCATATTAAGACTTCAGAAATCTGACTTAGCTTGCTCAGGCTGTGCTATGCATCAAATTTCTCTCCTAAAGAAAACATCTGTTAGATGTCATAGACATTTAATCTCCAGTGCACCCGTATGAGAAGTGGGACTCTTAAGAAGTGATTGGCTGTTGAGGCTCTACTCCCATGAATGGATTTATGTCCCTGTCACATGTGTGAGTTTGTTATAACAATGTGAGTTTGCACTGTTCTCCCTCCACTCTTAAGCCACGTGAGACTAAGTGTTCCTTCCCCCAGGAGCATGCAGCCTACAAGGTGCCATCTTGGAAGTGGAGACCAAGCCCTCTCCAGACATCAAACTTGTTGGCACCATGATCTTGGACTTTTCATCCTCTGGAACTATAGAAAATATGTTTCTTTTCATTGTAAATATGTTTCTTTTCATTAGTATTTTGCTATAGCAGCATAAATCAGATTAAAGTAGCTTGCAACAACAAAATGCCACAGAATGAGTATCTTAAACAACAGAAATATATTTTCACATCTAGAAGTGAAGCCTCTAACTAAGAGTCTGGCTGATTTATTTCTTTCTAAGGACTCTCTTTCTGGCTTGTAAAATAGCTGCCTTTCCAATGTTTATACATATGGACTTTCTTGTGTGCATGCAGAAAACACGTGGGAAGGAGAGTATTAGGGCTCTACTATTACAACATCACTTAATATTTGTTACCTGTATCTCAGTTAATTGTATCTCAGAGTGGGGTGTTCTTTGGTGGAAGTGAGTTACTGGGGGCATGCTACTGGAGGGTGTATCTCTTGTTCTCCCCATCCTTCCAGCCAAACAGCTATCCTTGGTCTTGTCTTCTTGCCCTGCCAATTCTGCCTTGGAGCCAGCCAACTGTGAACTAAAAACACATCCAAAACAAAACTCCACTTTAAGTTGTGGGTCACCAATATATTGTCTCAGTGACAGTAAAACTGGCAAATACACTTGCATTGAAACATTTGGAATTGAAAGCATGAGTATAATGGTGAATTTACTTAACAGATTTTTTTCTTTATAAAACCGATGTGTAATATTGGATGATACATATTTAAATTAATATTCTTAGGAAGAAGATTTTATTTGATTAAAAATAAGTACACAGTGGTACCTCAGTTCATAAACTTGATTCATTCCATGATTCTGGAGAAGATGGTCACGGCTGTGTTCATCATTCAATGTGGAGTTCACGAAAGGAAGTAAAATTTTGCCAAATTGTTCTGTTTGTGAATCAAATGGTTTGTGAACAGAAGCGTTCAAGAACCAAGGTATTACTGTACTTTCCCCCACATGTACAGAAACAAAATCTTACATGACAACAGAAGTATCTCTAAACTTATGGAAAATTCATGTAGGACTTTGAATTGCTACAGGGAGAGGTAACAAGTGGGAAGGGATTTCTAGAATGAGTCAATTTTCACTGTAATTTTAGTGGCAAGGTCTCCAGCTAACACTGTTAGTTCACTTCCTTCATAAAAATGTGCTTGGTAATTTCTCCCAGTTGGATAATAGAAGCTAACATGCTTGGTAATATTTTAATGCAAGTTTTATTGAAAGCAAAAACAAATCATGCTTTGTATATTCTCTTCAGTTGTCATTACAGGTAACAAAAACCTTCGCTAGACCAAATAAGCTGCCTCCCTACCTGGAAGGCTATCTTTCTTCACAACTCAACTTGTGGAACCCAACAGTCAATTTATTTTATTTGTATTATGTACTTACAAAGGGCATGTAGAAACGCAAAACTAAAAACCTTCCTTAAAATTCCTTATAGTAAGTGTGCTGTTAATTCTTTCTGCTTCTAATTTTCCAATAATGATTTTCTTTATTTCATTAATATATTTTAAAACCTTATTTTAGAGCAATTTAAGATTCACAGAAAATAAGAGGAATGTATAGAGATTTCCCAGACACCCTGACCCTACACATGTATCGCTTCCCTGCAATCAATATTTCCCACAAGAGTGATGTGTTTGTTACCATTGATGAACCTACATTGTCACATCATAATCTCCTGAAGTCCACAGTTGATGTTAGTTTAGTTTTGAGGTTTTGCATTCTATCATTTTCGACAAATGTATAATGACACATTTCCATAGTTATAATATCATAAAAAGTAACAGATTATTTTACAGCCCTCAAAATCCTCCGTGCTCTATTATTCCCTTATTCCCCTCCCACTAGCAAGCAGGATAGTTGTACCACCTCCATAGCTTTGCATTTTGCAGAATATCATAGAGATCAAATCATACAGTTTGTAGACTTTCCAGATTGGCTTTTCTTACTTAGTAATATGTATTTATTTATCCCATGTCTTTACAGCTCATTTATTTTAAGTACTGGATGATATTTCTTAAGGAGTAAAAATAATTTTTCTCCATTGTCATAATTTATTAATTGGAACAGACCCCTATAACAATATATTGGTTAACAAGATAAAAGCAAACAAAAGTTTATTAACATACATATTTCATATGTAAATGGAAAATACTCAGTGAATAATTCTCAGAAGCGACTTTGAATGTCAGTTTATGTATCACAACAGAGAAAAATAAATTTCTAGAAAAGTGACAAAATAACAGAACAAGCACTTTCAGTCTCTTGGAGTAGCAACTTGAAGGCTAATAAATGGTAGTTAGTAAAGCTTGTTAAACTGAGCTCCTCTAGTGCCATCTCTAGGCCCTTAAGGGTCTAAAATTGTCTTCAGAGATTAACTTTTGTTTTCTATGATAGAAAGAGTCTCCTTTTGTCTTCATAAATCTATTCCTTGCTTTTAGCATAATGAGAGGAGTGGTGGGATGTGTGTAGAGAGCACTCCAGACTCTATTTAATGTATAAAGACCTCTGTGCAGATTCCTGTGAGGAACAAGTTTTTAGCTTATCTAAGCAAATACCAAGGAGCATGATTGCTGGGTTGTATGATATTTAGTTTTATAATAAACCATCAAACAATCTTTGTAAGTGGCTACATCATTTTGCATTCTCATCAATAATGAATGAGAATTCTTGTTGCTCCACATCCTTGCCAACATCTGGGAATGTTCATTTTTCTGGATTTTGGCCACTGTAATAGCTACATATTAGTAGTTCTCTACTGTTTTACTTTGAATTTCCCTGATGACTTCTGATATAAAGCATTTTTTTTCATATGTTTGTTATCTGCAAACTTTTGGTGAGGGGTCTGTTAAATATTTGTATCATTTCCTAATCAAACGGCTTATTTTCGTGCTGTTAATTTTAATAATTATTTACATATTTGGGGAAGCGGTTCTTTATCAAATGTGTAATCTGTGTAAATATATTCTCCTCATTCTTATGTTCTCATTCTCATTGTCTTCTCATTCTCTAAACATTGTCTTCCACAGAGCAGAAGTTTGTTACTGTAGCAATGTCCATCTCAGCAGTTACTTCTTTCATGGATCTTGCTTTTGATGAAGAATCTAAAAAGCATCTCCACATCCGAGGTCATCTAGGGTTTCTGATGCATTATCTTTTAGAGTCTTACTTTTGTTCATTTTGTATTTTACCTTTTTGTGTTGAATTGGCCTTGCAAAACTGGGATGAATCCTACTTAGTTGTGGTATATGATTTATTATGTACATCTGTGTATTGCTTGTCGCATTTGGTAATATTTTATTGAATTTTTGAATTTATGCATATGAGACATATTTGAATACAGTTCTCTTTCTTATAATGTCTTTGACTGCTGCATTAAAATAATGCTGATTGTACTGACTAAGTTTGGAATTACTGCCTTTGCTTCTATCTTTTCAATTGTAGGGAATTGGTATAATTTCTTTTTTTTTTTTTGTGGGTACCGGGGGGTCGACCTCAGGACCTCGCGCGCCAGCAGGCGCCCGTGCCGCTGAGCGATATCACCAGCCCCTTTTTCGTATGTGGGTTCTGGGAGTCGAACTCGGGCCCTCGCACTTGCTGGGCAGGCGCTTAAGCTGCTGAGCCATCTCACCGGCTCCCAAATAATTTCTTCCTTAAGTATTTGGCAGAGTTACCAGTGAACCCATCCAGGCCACATGTTTTCTGTTTTGGAAGGTTGTTACTTAATGATTCAGTTTCTTTAATAAATAAAGTCCTATCCATATTCTCTAATTCCTGTGTGAATTTTGACAGATTACATCTTTAAGGAATTAGTCCTTTTTTTTTTTTTTTTTTTGGCATACAGTTCATGCTTCTTCTATTTCTGTAGTGACTACACTAGTTTATATTCCCATTAAAAATATGCAAGGATTTCTTTTCTCCAAATTCTCCTCAACACTTCTTAACTTACTTTTCTGTGATAATATATGTGAGATGATACCATTGTGGCTTTTATTTGCATAATGCTGATAGTGATAAGCATTTTTTAATGCATTACATGTTTTGTGGGTTTTTCTTTTTGCAGAAGAGTCTATTAGGTTTTTCTTTTTGAAATCAATTTATTTGCTTTTTTATTAGTTTTTGCTATTGAGTTGATTCTTTTCCTTGTATATTGAACATTAATCCCATGCCAGCATATTGTTTTTAAATATTTTCTCCATTTATAAATATTGTGTATCTAGTATGTTGATTGTTTCTTTTGCTGTGTAGAGGTTTTTAGTTTGAGATTATCCCATTTATCTGTTTTTGCTTTTTTTGCCTTGATTTTAGGGACGAATTTAAAATTTTTTTCCTCAAATATCAAGAAGACTTCCTTTATTTTTCCTCTGCTACTTTTATATTTTTCAGTTCTTAGATTTTAAAATTTAAATTAAAATTTTTGAGCTTTGTCTATGCTATGGTATAAAGGTACGCTTTAATTTTTGCTACATGTTTAGATCCAATTTTCCAAGAAACATTTATTAAAGAGGTGATGTTTCTCATTGTGTGTCTTTTACACCCTTGTCGAAGATCATTTGAATGGATTTATTTCTGGGTTTTATATCTGTTCTACTGGTCTACTTGTTTTTATGCTAATTCAATATTGTTTTGCTTACTGTACTTTGTATTGTATGTTGAAAGCAAGTAATGTGATGCTTCTAGCTCCATCATTTTTCCTGAAGATCACTTCAGCTGCTCAGATTCTTTATAGTTCCATATGAATTTTAGGGTTATTTATCTACTTCTTTAAAGAATTTCGATAGGAATTGCATTGAATCTATAGATAGCATTTGATGCTCTGATCACTGTAGCAATATTGTTTTTCTCAATCTAACTCATAGTGTGTCTTTCCATTAATTTATCTTCTTTGATTTCTGTAATCAATGTTTTATAGTTTTCAGCAGGCTAAATTCTCATACATCCTTGCTTAAATTTATTCAATGTTTTTCTTTCATAGTATTATTATTTTTTAATTTCCTGATTGGTTTTTTTGGAGTTCATAGAAAGCTATTGATTTTTGTGTGTTAATTTTGTATTTTTCAACTCTACTGAGCTCATTTATTAGTTCTAACAGTTCTTTGTTTGTTTGATCAGCTTTAGATTTTCTCTGTGTAAGAATATGGAGGCTACAAATCTAAACATATTCCTTCCTTTTTCAATTTGGGTTATTTTTCTTGCTTAATTACTCTGGCCAGGATTTCCAGTACTCTAATGAACAGAAGTGTCACAAGTGGATATTTCTATCTTGTTCCTAATTTTAGAGGAAAATCTTTCAATTTGTAACTGCCAAGTATGCTCTAGCTGTGCACTTGTATGGTTTTTATTTTGTTGAATTACATTCTATTCTCACTTTCTGAATGGATTCTTTTTAACCATGAAAGGATGTTGAGTTTTGTCAGATTGTCTTGTTTTTGTTTTGTTTTGTTTTTTATTGTTTTGGTATCTATTGAGATGTTCATGATTATATTCTTCATTATGTTAATGTTGTATATCACATTATTGATTTGCATATGTTAAACCCTGATTTGATCTGAAGCATAACTCCTGTTTATTTTTATGGTGTGATTTGTTTATTTATTTTAAGAGCTGTTGTGTTTGGTTCCTAGTATTTTGTTGAAGATTTAGACATCATTTTTCCTTAAAGATTTCAATCATTAATACTTTTTTTTTATAGTGTCCATATCTGTCATTAGTACTTGCATAGTGCTGGCCCTTTATAAAGATTTTTGAAGCATATTTTTCTATTTATTATTTTTTAAAATGTTTAATATTGATATTAAACATCTTACTGTTTATTAGAATTCATTGAAGAAGGTATTTGGATATAGATTTTACTTTAATGTGAAATGTTTATTATTTATTCAAAATCTACTTACTTGTTAAATATTCAATCTTCCTTCTTGTTACAATTTAATATTAAGGAAAACTGACATTTTAAAACTTTTTAATTTGCTTCACATAATTTTCCATACTTGTTGCATACAGTTCTATGAGATTTAGCAAATATGCACTAACATATAATAATAGACAAAATCAAGATGAACAATAGTTCCATTACCCCCAAATTAACCTACGTTAGCGTATACACAACCCATGTGTTTTTAGAAGCCTACAGCCCAAAATGGCTCTTGATAGGCTAAAGTCAGAGTGCTCAGGTCCTGTTGCCTCCAGAGCATCTAGAGTCTAAGCGCTAATCTACTGTCTTGGCTATTTCAGGTCTTAAAGGCCACCTGAATTCCTTGTCTCATGTTCTAATTCCACCATTTTCTAAGCTAAGAAAGTTCATCCAAGTCCTTTTAAGATTTCTGTCCTTAATAGTTCTGACTCTTCTGATTTTGTCTTCCATCATTTAGGAACTTTGGTGATTACATTGAGTCCACTTGGAAAATTCAAAATACTCTTTCTATTTTAAAACTGTCAGTTTAACTATATCTGCACGATCCCTTTTACCATATAAAGGAGCATAGTCTCAGGGATCAGGGATTAGATATATTCTGCCTACCACAACAAATTTTAAGCAGTGTGGCTTTTTGGAAGTATTTCTTTTACTTTTCTTTAATATTTTCCTGGTTTATGTTCTGAAGACTGGAACAATGTTACCATTCTACTGACCTGAGAACATAAACTGAATTGTTACCTTACAGGCTTATTGTTGTATTTATAAGACATCTTTGATGATGGCTGAGATTTAAGAAACATTATCTGACTCTAAATGCATGTCAATGACATAATAATAAGCTCTGTTGTAATGGAATGCTAATATATTTATGAAATATATAATTGTGTTTCAAAGTCATTTCAAGGAAGCATGTGTCATAGTGGAAATAACCTCACATCAGAGTTAAAATAACCCAAATTTTAATTACTTCTACTAATGATGCTAGAATTTTTAAATTAGAACTTCGCCTTAAAAATATCTCAGCCTTACTAAATATCAAGATGCTTTTTTCTGACTTTAATTTTGTCTAATCCTGTGGAAAACTTATAGGGCCAGACACCTAGTTCATGTTATTCTAAATAATATCAAGTTGTATTTCTATTTTTGTGTGTGTGTGTGTGTGTGGGTACCGGGGGTCGACCTCAGGACCTGGCACTTGCCAGGCAGGCGCTTATGCCGCTGAGCCATCTCACCAGCCCCTCAAGTTGTATTTCTGACATTGATATATATAGAGTTTTATTTCTATGGTAGAGTAGAAAAAACAAGTAAGTCCTGTGAATCTGGGCAATTTGCAATCACATGGAAAAAGAAGAATTCTGTAAGTTTACTTTGGTTACATGACCATGAGAGAATTATATAATTTCATTCAGGTATCTGAGTCCTTAATTTTACTTCTTTTAATTTAAGTCCTATTGTTGCAGTGTAAAAATTACTCTGCAGTTATGACTCTTAGTCTTTTCATTGTGATTGCTTTAATTATCTGCACCTCCTTTCAGGGCTTCTGAAAATATTATGAGTTGGTAAAACAAGGCCAGAATATTACAATATTTTATTCTTCTAAGAAAAAAATGACAATTTATTTTAGGTTAGCATCCAAAAAAAATGGCATACATTTCCTCACTGTTACATTCCTCTTATTTTAAACTAAGTACTCATATGTATAACACATGTCTTTTTTTTTTTTTTTTTTTTTTTTTTTTTTTTTGTGGGTACCGGGGGGACGACCTCAGGACCTCGCGCGCCAGCAGGCACCCGTGCCGCTGAGCGATATCACCGGCCCCTTTTTCGTATGTGGGTTCCGGGAGTCGAACTCGGGCCTTCGCGCTTGCAAGGCAGGCGCTTAAGCCGCTGAGCCGTCTCACCGGCCCTAACACATGTCTTAATGGACATTGTAAATTAAATATCGGAGGCAGAAAAGAAAGGAAGAAAAACAGTGTTTTTGTCTGGCAGTTCACTGAGAGTAAAACTTTTTTTGTCTAAATTGAGGATATTTAACTTGGATCATTTTTTAAAAATGTCTTTAGTTCTTTCAGTTCCTTAAATATGAGCCTGATGTAAAATACAGTTAAAATACAGTTAATGTATACGAACATTAATTTTGAGCAGCTGATTTTGCTTAGCATATCTCTGAGATGTATTAAGATTATAATTTCAAATGTATTTTGAATTGCCTGACAGATCTTGCTGTGAACTTTACTAAAAGAGCCTCATGACTAAAACAGAAAGACTGTACTTAAATTATCATGACTTATTTTTCACAATATATTATATGACATTACAACCTTGAGTAATCTAGAGCTCCTGTTTAAACTAGTCCCTCTGAAGTATTTGGATCAAACAATTCAAAGCAAATACTTTGTGTTCAGTTATATTTTGACATGAAAAGTTGTATTCTTTTAACTGAAATACTGTAGAGTTTCTTAAAATATTTGATTTCAAATAAAAGAATTCAAAAATTGCATTAGTGATATGTCATTATACATTATAATCACTGGTAATCAATTTAAATACAGGGATGATACGAATTGCTTATGTTTTCCACAAAAATAGAACAGGCTATTGAGGGTGACTTATGTATCCTTGTAAACAATTGTAATTGTTTTTATTACTTGAGTAATTGGAATGTAACAAAATTTGATAATTCTTGTTTATACAAATTTCAACATTACATTTGCACACCATGGCAAAATTTTGTAAATTTTCCCAAACACATTCAGCCTTCTTATCTTTGACAAAGGGGGCCAAACATCTTCACTGGATGAAAGATAACCTCTTTAATAAATGGTGCTGGGAAAACTAGCTTTCTATATACACTGAAGATTAAGCCTAAACCCACTATCTCTCACCATGCACTCAACTAAAACAAAATGAATCAAAGATCTGAATATTAAAACAGAAACACTAACTCTACTGGAAGATAGAATAGGTAAAACTCTTGAAGACATAAATGTAGACAAAGACTTTCTGAACAAAAGCCTGATTACACAGGAAATATTACAAAGAATCAACAACTGGAATATTATTAAGAAGCTTTTGAGCAGCAAAAGAAACCACCAATGGAGTGAAGAGACAACCACAAAATGGGCAAAAATTTATCAGCAATTCCTCATACAAAGGACTAATATCTAGAAGATATAAAGAACTCAAAACAATCAAACCCCCCCAATTTAAAGACCCAATTAACATGGATATCAGAGATGAGTACACACTTGTCAGATGAAGAAATACAAATGGCAAATAAATGCATGAAAAAATATTGAACATCACTGGTCTTTTGAGAAATGGAAATTAAAACAACAGTGAGATTCCATCTCACTCCAGAAAGAATGGCTGTCATCAAGAAATCAACCAATAACGAATACTGGTGGGACTGTGGGGAAAGTGGAACCCCTCTCCACTGTTGGTGGGAGTGTAGACTGGTACAACCACTGTGGAAATCAATGTGGAGATTCCTCAAAATGTTAAAATTAGAGGTTCCATTAGACCCAGATATTCCCATTCTTGGTATCTTTCTGAAATAATTAAAAGCATCAGACCACAGCGATATACAAACACCCATGTTTCTAGCAGCACAATTTATAATAGCTAGGTCTTGGAAACAGCCCAGATACCCTTCAACAGATGAATGAATAAAGAAGATGTGTGTGTTTTTTTAAATACAATGGAGTACTACTTTGCCATAAAGAAGGATAAACTTGAGACCTTTCTAAGTAAATGGATGCACCTTGAAACCATACTCTTAAGTGAAATAAATCAGACACACATGTTTAAATATCATATCGTTTCTATTCTGTGAGAAACTGAAAAGGTAAATAAGGACCAAAATGCATTATAGTTATTTGGAAGTAAGAAGAAAATGTTCAAATAGGAAGGAGAACAAGGGAGTGGGAAGGGGAAGGAAATAAAAAAAAAAGAGCATAGAAGAAAACAATGGAAACAAAGTTTTGTAAAGATGGAGGGGAAGAAAGGTTAAAGGGAGGGGAGGGGAATGGGGAAAAAATAAGAAACAATATATAGTTTTACAGGTACAAAGTCCCTATGATGAGTGTGATCATTATGTATATCAAAACTGTAGCAGTAAAATTAATTAACAAATTTGCAATTTTATCTATATGAGTAAAAATCACAGTCTTAGTCCTTTGACCATGTCATTATAAATAGGGTGACATTTAATTAATTTGTAATAGAAGGTAAACTTCTCCATCTTCTCTGTGAATCTCATTGTCTTCTAACACTAACATTGGTGGCTTTTTCTGTTCTAGAAAAAAAATGATCAAAATATTTAGGTTACATTCCATAATAGTTTGTTATTTGATATTTGCTTTCATAGCACACAAAATTGAAAATAACGTTTGAAAAATACATAATAAAACATGTACTCATATTTTAATTATTCATGGTAATTGTGTGTGTTTTTTTTTTTTTTTTTTTGTGGGTACCGGGGTAATTGTGTTTTAAGAAGTCACAAAAACTAAATCTTTATTCCCAGTAGAAATTTGTCAGTCTATCTATCTATCTATCTTCATCTATTTCATTTATATACAATACAGTTCCCTTTATAATCTTCAATCATCTCAACAACTCATCCTGAAATATTTTATATTTTTTACAAAAAAGAAACAAGATTCAGAAGTGTTCAGTGATGTTCCTGAGGCTGCCCCATTAGCAGCTGCTGGAGGCAAGTTTCAAACTCTCCTATTGGACCCAGAGTAGACCCAGCTAAGCTCCCTTCATTTATTCCCATTAGGACATAGCTATTTTTGTTCAATCATGCATCTATATAACTGCCCATTCTTCACCCAACCTGAGTATAAAAATGCAGTTTCGCTTGGGTCTTTGAGTTCTTGTTTCTGAAGGCACTTGTACCAGCTAAATCTTTGGTTAAGTAAATTTGTGTGGTTTTCTTTGGTTAATCTGTCTTTTGTTATAGAGATGTCAGCCATGAGAAATGTAAAGAAAGATATTATTTTATCTTCTGACATCAAAAAATTTACCAAAAGCTCTTAAAGAATTCATTTGAAACTTAAAGATGAATTTTAACCACTAGGCATGTTGACAATATATAGGATTTTCAAATAGTAAGCATCAACTCTTTCTCCTTATGGATCAATTTCCCCTTGTATATATGAGATACCAAAGCAAGAATCAGTGAGGATAAATGATAAAATGAATCTTTCTAGAATAACATTTTGCCCGTGGAGAAAAGCACAGTATTTACCATAACGAGAGTAATGACTTTGTAATGACCCACAGAATTTCCTGAAGAATAACAGTTTAGAATGTGGAGTGGTGATCAGCAGGGAAATTCAATCTCTCCAAGATCTAGCATCCAGACACCTGGAAAATAACACCTTGGTTAAGAGAAATTAGAAATGAAACAGGCAAAATCACAAAGATTTTGTGCTGAATTCCTGAAGATTATTAATGACTATGTTGAGAACCTGCACTCTAATAACTTGAAGAAAGTGATAGATTCCTAGATACAGATGAACTGCCAAAATCAAACCAAGAAGATATAAAAATCCTAACAATTCAATAACAGGCATTGAAAATGCAGAAGTAATAAAAAATAATTTACCAACTGAGAAAAGCCCAGATACTTATAAAGTCAGTGCTGAATTCTACAAGAACATTAGGGAACATTTGATGTCAATACTCTTCAAATGCTTTAATGCAATTGAAAAGGAAGGGGTACTCCCAAAGTCATTCCTGGAAGCTAGCATTGCTCTGGTTCCAAAACCAGAAATGTACCCAGTCAAAAATGAGAACTACAGGACAATCTCTTTAATTAACAGAGACACAAAAATCCTCAACAAGGTATGGACAAAAAGAATGAGACAAGTCATAAAAAGATCGTACATCATGACCAAGTAGGATTCATCCCAGGGATGCAATCACAAATCAGTAAATGTAATACACCACAGAAACAGAAGCAAGGACAAAAAAAATCACATGATCATCTCAACTGAGACACAGAAAATCTCTCTGCCAAAATCCACAACCATGCATGATAAAAACTCTGAAGAAAATAGGTATAGAAGGACTTTATCTCAATCTGATAAAAGCTATCTATGACAAACCAATGGCCAACATCATATTAAATGGAGAAGGCTAAAAGCTTTTCCTGTAAAATCAGGAACAAGACAAGGATATCCAATATCACCACTCCTGTTCAGTGTATTTCTCAAAATATTAGCCAGGGCAATCAGGTGAGAGAAAGAAATTAAAAAGATGTGTCTAGGAAAGGAAGAAGTCAAGTTATTATTATTTGCAGATAACATAATCCTCTACATAGTATACCCAAGGAATTCTACCAAAAAACTCCTAGAATTAATAAACACATTCAATAGCACAGCAGGATACAAAATACAACAATAATAATTTCACTAAGGAAAAATAGGGAAAAATACCATTCACAATAACCTTATGAAAAACTGAATACTTAGGCATTAACCTAACCAAGGCAGTGAAAACCTCTACAATAAAATCTATAGTACTCTAAAAGAGGAGATCAAAGGAGTCATCAGAACATGGAAAGGTATCCTTTTTTACTGGATAGGCAGAACCAATATAGTCAAAATGGCCATATTTCCAAAACTAATATACAGCTTTAATGCAATCCCAATAAAAATACCAATAGTGGTGCTCACAGAGCTAGAAAAAACAATTTTACATTTCATATGGAACCAGTAGAGACCCAGAATAGCAAAAGCAGTCTTGGGTAGCAAAAACATTGCAGGGGGCATCCCCATCCCAGATTTCAAGTTTTACTACAAATGTACAGGGATTAAAAACAGTGTGTTATTGGGAAAACAAAAACAACAACAACAAAAACAGACTCACGGAACGGTGGAACAGAATAGAAGGGCCAGAAACAACTCTAGTCACATTCAACTACCAGATTGCTGACAAAGGGGCCAAAAGCCTACACTGGAGGTTGAAGAGATAACCTCTTAACAAGTGGTGCTGGGGAAACTGGCTGTCCATGTGCAGAACATGGATTCTGAACCCACATCTCTCACCATGTACTAAACTAAAATAGAAAGGGATCAAACATCTAAATGTTAAAAGAGAAAAAATCTGCTGGAAGATAAAGTGGGTAAAACTTTTGAAGAAATAGGTATAGGGAAAGACTTTCTGAACGGAACTCCAGTTGTACAAGAAAATTATACCAAGAATCAACAAATGGGATCACATCAAATATAAAAAGATTTGCACAAGGAAACAACCAACACAGTGAAGAGACAACCTACAGAATGGGAAAAAAATTGCCAGCTATTCCTAAGAAAGAGGACTAATTTGTAGAATATATAATGAAATAAAACATAAATCTCCCCAAAATAAAAATCCCAATCAAAAAATGGGCAACTAAAATGGACAGCCACTTCTCCGAAAAAGAAATACAAATGATTAATAAATGCATGAGATGGAGGGAGGAGGGGAGGGAAAGGAGATTGAAAGAAAGAATTAAGATGTGTTATGTAAATGTATCAATGCTTCATGAGGAATTGATCATTATGTATTATAAGCATAAAAGAAAAAGAAAAAATAATTCAGGTAAAAATGTCAGGACCTTATAAGCTCTCCTTTTTTTAATCAAAATTTAGTACAATATATATGAAATATCAAATATCTGCATTGTGTATATTCACTGTTTGATTTGATATTTGAGGTAATACTATGAAGCAGGCATATCTGTTGTTCAATTAGTGAAAACTGTTTCTTTCTTAGAGATTAAACTACTTTTCTAAAATAAATAAATTGAGTTTCTAAGGGAGAATTCTGAGTATCTGTGACTCCGAAGCTCCTGGTCTCTTCAGTAGACCATGTAGCTCCCCAGGCAATATTCTTTATAGAATACATCACTATTAACTAGATTTTTGTGCTTAACTGAATGTGTGTTTAGCCAGATGAGGTTTCTGTGTGAGTATAACAAAGGCTTTCTTGCCCAGTATTTTATCTCTGGTTCTCCTATGATGTCTGGTACCTCACTAACACCCTATATTTGTTGATGTTATATGTGAATATGAATGGATTAATGATACCCTAGTAATCAAGACTAGCTTCTAAAGCTGTTAGATAACTAAATTATTCAGTGTTGCTTTTTACAGCTGTGCACTTTCCCCAAAATTGAAAACCTACACTTTATAATTAATGATTACTCAAGTAAGTTACTCTTAGGTTTGTAGGATATTTCTGTATGCAACACAGGGTCCCCTTTTGAACCATTTCCTGCCATTACTGTGCTCATTGATGACTTTCTTTATTCTACCTTCTAAATCTACTTTGTTGGTAAACCTCAGACTGAACACTGTGCCCATTTTACACAGCCATCTGCGTGTGCCCAGGAGAAATAGCAAAGAACAGAAACAACCCTGTCAAGATCTTATCCTTTGCCAATTTCTTTATTCAACTGTACTGCGTACTAAGAGTGCTAGTATAAAGTGGTTATTCTGATAGCTTCACTTCTACTCAATGCCGTGTGTTTTAAATGAGCAGGAAGAACAGAGGCACAGAAAAAAAGGAAACAACTATAGCTGTCATTGGGAAACACTGGACTGATACACATTATTATATGATGTATAATGGCAAAGTGGTGCTTGATAGACTATTTTAATACATATATCTGTAAATGTATACATGTATGTCCAATTTTAAATTTTATGAGGCAGACCAATAATATAATAAAAATCACTAATATTCAAATTCAGGAACTCTCAAAGAAGGAAAATTTGTTAACAGCTTCTTATATGAGTGTTTTATTAAACATTTCACACTTAAGCATAATGTTAGAAGTTTAAACAAGAAACAATATTTTTAGTTACTTATATAGTACTGTCCTTGCAATAAATAATATTTGTAATTCATATAAACACGTTTACTGAGATGTTTTTAGAAATGCACAGATTTTTTTCCCTTTTGTGTTACATTTTAAAGAAAAGCATGATTTCAAAGAGCTGATTCTGTTATTCTTTTTCATGCCCACCTTCTGTCATATGTGCTACAGTTGGAACTACTTGCAATTACCCACTTTAATAACAGGAGCCAGCCTTGCCGCTCATAGATTCAGTGATCCTCAAATACGTCCTTTGAGATAAGGGTTCTTCAGGAGTGCAGTTGGGGAAATAGAAGGTGGTGAGGAGAGATCAAGCATAGAATGTTTTGTCAATTTACATTTTAAAGTTCTCAATTTCATTACATCTGCTTAAGAAGTCTGCATAAAGACAGATTTAAGAACCATTTATCTAGTCCAGATTTCTCACCAAAGAGTGAAGCCTTGGAATGCTTAAATACACAATCTATATTACAAAAGACTTGCGCTAGACACTATAATATATTTGGGGGAAATATTGTGACCTATATATCAAGAAGCACGAAATCTCCGCAGAGATTATAAATAAAGTCCTCTAGTATCTAATGTGATCGGTGGTACCTATAATCCATATAGCACTAACCCTATTTATCTCAGCATTTCTTTTTCTACTGTCAGTACAAAGCCTGACATCAATATCTCAATCAATATTTGTTAAAAGAGTGAATATATGCAGAAAGTATTTCTACCCAGCTAATATCCTGACCCATCTGAAATGCCTAGTCTAAGAATGCTTATTCCCTCAATGCTGTTTGTTTTTTGTTTGTTTACCATAAAGGAGAGAAAATTTTAATTTTAATTTTCTCAAGGGAAAATTAATATGGCTAACACATATGAGCTATCTTTCTACCACCTCCCTTGCAATTCTTTTTAGGATGCTGAGCGGCTTACCCTCCTCTAATTTTCACATCCATTGTTTCCTCTTTCTTGAGTAACGCTTACTAAAAATGCACCCCTATTCCCATGCCCACTCTTCCTTCCTTTATTCTTATCCTCTGGTAGATGCAGAGACGTAGGGCCTGAGGAAGCACGTTATGTCTGTCTCTGCTCTCTCCACCTGAGTAAGTCAAAGTCCTGTGGCTCTGTAGGCTTCAGTAGAAGACCCTGTTATATCCTCTAATTTAGTTCCAAAGGTGATAACTGGCATCTGTTAATTCTTATTTGATATTATATCTGTTACCATTTGATGAGAATTTGAAAGGGCAAAGAGATGATTCATGAACATGTTCAAAATACAAACATTATTAAATAATATCTCACATTTATTTAATATACAATGTATGTCAGATTACTCAAAGTACTTTCCATGAATATTTTTAGCCTCTGCTGCAGTCATTTGAAGTATACAGAATTGTTTTCTTATTTAGCAGATCAGAAAATGGAGGCCCTAAGAGGCTAAGTAACTTTCTCAGGGTCATACAGCTAGTGAATTTTAAAGCAAAGATGCATAGCCTAGTGTTTTAGATTCAAAACCAGTTCTCTTAAACATGAGGCTGTGCTGCCCCTCTAATGTTTTTTGACGTTATCTACTCACGTACAGTTAACCAGAACAATGTTGGATTTTTTTTTTTTTTTTGGTGGGTACCGGGGTCGACCTCAGGACCTCGCCTGCCAGCTCAGTTTGTGTGTGTGGTGGGACTGTTAACACCAAACTCCTTCCCTTACATCAAAGACTATGAAAGCTACAGTAGTAGCGATCTCCACATTAGTTGTGTTATTTCTGTATGTTAAGTGCTTTGCATATTTTTATTTCGTTTAGTCTTAGAATAACATCATAGATTTGATGTTAGTGCTCCATCCATTTGAAAAATGTGAACTATGAGGCTCTAGGTATTTGTACGCTTGGTGCAATATACATAACTTCTAAATTCCAACTGGAACTTGAATTCAGATCTAAATCCTGAGATAAATATTTTAGCCTCTGTGTTCTAGACTAACACTAGAATACTTTATCAGTAGAAAGTTCCATGAGAAGCTGAGTCCATATTATGCATGGAAGTTTTTGGTTGCTTATTTTCATATACTTTATATAACACTATCATCAATGTCAAAATAAAGTACATGCTATTATTAAGCGAGGAGCATCAGCATTCCTTCAAAGAGATGGAGAGTGCAGCACGGTTGTGCTAAATCTGCACAACACCAAAATAATAACTTAGCTAATGGAAACATGAAGTCAAGAGATAACACTGAATAATAGGTTTAGAGAAAGTTTAAAAAATGCATACCTAGGGGCCGGTGAGATGGCTCAGCGGCTTAAGCGCCTGCCTGGCAAGTGCGAAGGCCCGAGTTCGACTCCCGGAACCCACATACGCAAAAGGGGCCGGTGATATCGCTCAGCGGCACGGGCGCCTGCTGGCGCGCGAGGTCCTGAGGTCGACCCCCCGGTACCCACAAAAAAAAAAAAATGCATACCTAGGAAGCCTTTGGAATTTTGGGTAGATTTCAAGGGTTGATACATTATTCAGCAGGATTCTCCTTTGATATTTAACATCGGTTTGCAAATTATTAGTTTTCTGGTACTTCTAATTTAATTACATATCTTGGCTTTAAAAGTTAACTTCAGATCACTATTTATTAGGACACCATATCTAATTAAACTGGGTTCTACTACTGCCTCCCATAGGTTCCAGTATAAAATGGGCCATTGGGATGCTTTTTCTAAAGTAATGTGATTGTGAAAAACACAATACAATATAATAATGGAATTGGAAATGACTTTCAAGGTACCTGAATCGTCAAGAAATAGCTGGCATTCTGTTATCATCAAATTCTATGGGTAAAACAATTTTCTATGCACATGGATATTAGGCTCCTTTTGTTTGGCCTTCCAGCAGTCACCCATTTTTCTGATACCTTGATCTCTCCCCCGTCCTTTCACCACACGCTCAGTTCTTGTACTTTCGATAGAACTGGGAATATGTTACTGTGGAACCTGGGCCCATTTGATTATTACATTAGTAGACCATAATAATTGACTCAGTTAGCATCAGATTTAATAGGACCCACTGCTTTTTAGTTTTGTATGCAAAGAAGGACTGGAACGTCATCAGTTGCAAAGTCTGCTTCACTAATGATGGAAGTGAGAAAACCAAAGTGACACAAGTAATAAAAGTAAGAGTTAACCTTTACCACTTAGGATGTACTAGGCAATGTTTGAACATATTAGAATTATTAATTTACTGTATTTAAAAAATAAACGATTACATTTCTTTCATTCCCACCAAATGGACATGATTACTTGATTTATTAATCTTGGTTTTCTGAGAAAGAAAAAAATAATAAAACACATATTTGCCAAAAAGACATGAGTTATTGAGGAAAGAGTGACATTTTGTCTTAAGAGTGAAGATACATTCAAGGGAAATGATGGAAACTAGTAAGTTGTCTTCGCATTGGGAAGGTGTGTTTTGTCAAACAAAGGAGTCTAGATTTCATTTAGTGAGAAGGAAACAAACATTAGCAGTACAGCGTTGCTTTGGAATCTGAGATCGGAGAATTTACTGTGAGCAGAGTCCAGAAGTGGACTGGATTTATTCTTTCAGATTTGTCTACTATATAGTGCAGTTAAAATCTTTTTTATTCTTACTGTTTGTTTTAAAAGTTACAAGTAAAAATGTATAAATTCATATAGTGTTATAGAATATGCACCGTTGATTTTTTTAAATGAAGGCTTTATAAAACTTTGAGAATTACATTGGCCTTGTGGTTTTTCCATGGTAATTAAGGCAAACTTTGCTCATAATTAAAAAATATTATTAGAAAGATAAACCTACTCTCTTCAATAAATGATAGTAAGAAAAAAACAAATTTTTTAAAAAAGCTTATAGACAATACAGTTATATTCTGATAACAATAGAAAACAAAAGAAGTAGATGAATTAGTTCTACAAAACTAACTATTCAAGGTAGAAAGTAAAAGACTTACTTATTGATGAGATAAATAACAATGTATTAGGTTTCTCTGGTCAGCTGAACTAACATCCAGGTTTGCCCTGGAAGGGATAAGTAGGGAAGAAACACTACTTTGGAGGCTCTAGGTCAGCCATTGCGATAGTGACTAGGAAGTATTTTCAGGATATCTGCAATCCATATATTTAAAATTCTACTAATGTCTTACTAGCTAAACCCTTGTTACTACAGCTCCATCTACAGTTAACATTTTCTTACATTAAATTTTCTCTGTTCAAATTACTACATTTTTATTTCCTTATTAAACTGTAATTGATCTAATAACTAAAAGAAAGAGTTATTTTTTTACTAGGTATAAGAAACATAGCTCTTTGCAGTTTCAGACAACTTTAAAAATTTCAAGTTCATTTTCCCCTAATTCATTTCTGAATAATAGAATTCAAATTTAGATTTAAAGTATATTACCTACATATGTTTAGTATCTTTCCATTTGTATTACAAATATCTATATTATAGTATAACTAGTTAATTTCTGTAACTCAATTACCTAGACTATTACTCATGAGGAACTACGAATAATAGCCGGGTGTGTAGGCGTACACTTGTAACCCTAGCACTCGGGAGGCTGAGGCAGGGGGATTGCTGTGAGTTCGAGGCCAGCCTCGGCTACAAAGCTAGTTCAAGACCAACCAGAACTGCATAGTGAAACTCTGCCTCAAAAAGGCAAAAATAAAATAAAATAAAATAAAATAAAATAAAATAATAAAATAAAATGAACTACCGATAATAAATATCCTTTACAAGTTCAGTCATATTAATTGTTCAAATAGCACTGTTTCAAATTTTACTGATGGAAAAATTGTTCCTGCTTTATTGTGGTATAACTAACAAATACAGTTATAAGTATTTAAGGTACACAGTGGTATGTTTTGATATGCAAGAGTGCATGAAAAGATTACCAAAATCACACTAAGTGACATAGCCATCCACTCATACAGGTATCTTTGGGTATATAGTGACAATGCTCAACATGTAGCAAATGGTCTTAGCAAATTTCCAGCACACAGTGCATTACTAATAATTATAAGCACTGTACTGTACATTAGATCTCCCAAATTTGTTCATATTGCATAACTGAAAGTGTGTGCCCTTTGCCCAACATCTCCTCCTTCCTCCAGTATCTCACGTCTGCCAATCACCATTCTACTTCCTGCTTTTATAGGCTGTACACATACAAGAGAAATCATGCAGGGTTTGTTTTTATATGTCTGGCTTATTTCATTTCATGTAATCTCCAGTTTCATCCATGCTATTGTAAATGGAATGATATTTCCCCTTTATAAGAATGAATAATACTCAATTGCATATTTAGGTAGGTGTAATATTTTCTTTATCCATTTACCCATTGATGGACACTTAAATTGTTTCTATATCATAGCTGCTGTAAATAATGCTGCAATAAATGTATCTTTTTCACATACTGATTTTATTTCCTTTGGACTTACACCCAGAAATAGGATAGCTGGATCATATACTTGTTCTATTTTTAATTTTTTTGATAAACTTCTGTACTGTTTTCCATAATGGCTCTACTAATTTACATTCCAATCAGCAATGCAACAGAATTCCCTTTTCTCCGCACCTTTGTCTTCACTTTTTATCTCTTATCTTTGGCAAGTAGCTGTTTTTACAGGTGAAAGGTGATATTTCTCAAAATGCGAGATTTGTCTTGCATTTCTGTGATGATTAGTGATACCCATATGTATTTCTTCTTTTGAGAAATGTCAGTATCTTTACTCATTGCCAATGGATTACTTCTTTGCTTTCAATTGCTTGTTGTCCTATTTTGCCCATTACCCTCTTATCTTACAAAAATATTTTCTCTGATTCAGTAAGTAGTATCTTTATTACTTTCTTTTTATGTAGAATTTTAATTTGCTAAAATCCAACTTGCTCACTTGATCATTGTTGCTTTTGTTTTCTATGCTTTTGAGGTAGCACCAGAATCATTGTCTAGACCTAAGTGAAGTAGATTTTTTTGTACATTTTTTCTTGTAGTTTTATACTTTCAGCTCTTAAATTTAAGCTTTGCACCCATTTTGAGGTGATACAGGTAAATAGTGTGATATAATTGTCAATTTTCATCTTTTTGCACATAGATATCCAGTTTTCCCCATATCATTTATTGAAGAGACTGTCCTTTCTCCATTGTGTGTTTTTTATGCCCTTGTTAAAAATCAATTAATTTTAAAAACATAGATTTATTTTTTCGGGCTTTCTATTCTGTTCCATCAGTCTATATGTCTCTTTTTATTCCAAATGCATATTGCACTACTATAGTTTTGAAATATTTGAAATATTTTGAAATCAGAAAGTGTGATTCGGGGGCCGGTGAGATGGCTCAGAGGCATAAGTGCCTGCCTGGCAAGCGCGAGGGCCCGAGTTTGACTCCCAGAACCCACATACGAAAAAAGGGCCGGTGATACCACTCAGCGGCATGGGCGCCTGCTGGCATGCAAGGTCCTGAGGTCGACCCCCGGTACCCACAAAAAAAAAAAAAAGAGAAAGTGTGATTCTCAAGATTTGTCCTTTATATTTAAGATTGGGTTGGTTATGTAGAGTCTTTTGTTGTTTCTTATGAATTTTTGAATTTTTTCATCTCTATAAAATTCTATTTGAGTTTTATAAGGATTACATAGACTCCATGTTTCACTGGGTTGTATGAAATTTTAAAAATATCAAATTTTGAGTTAATGAACATGTAATATCTTCCCAGTTATTTGTGTATGCCTCAGTTTCTTTCACTGATGTTTTATAGTTTTCATTGCATACATGTTTTACTAAATGGTTAAGTTTATTCTTAAATATTTTATTTTTTGCATGTTATATGTAAATGTAATTTTTAAAATTTATTTTTTGACAGATTCCTGTTAGTGTATAAAAATGCAATTGATTTTTGTGCATTGATTTTGTATCCTGTAATTGTACTGAATGCATTTTTTTTTTATTTTAAAGAGAAGAAAAAACAAAACAAATCAAAAGAAGAACAAATTTTCAAACCAACATAATAGGAGGGTAACAATGGTTAATACATTACGTATTACTATCTTTAAGTTAGTTATTCAAGACACCAGACATTAGCATTCAATTGTCCAAACATTATTGGCACAAACCTTACTCTTCAATGAACTAAGTAAAAATGGTAGTGTATCTATCTTAACCATCTTATATATATATATATATATATATATATATATACAATTTTTTTTTCCCTTTCCCTTCTTTCTTTTCCCTATTCCAGTCTCTCTTTCCTTTTGACCAGTTTCTTTTGGGGAAAAAGGAACCCTTCTTCACTGTTGGTGGGAGTGTCGACTGGTACAGCCACTGTGGAAGTCAGTGTGGAGATTCCTCAGAAAACTAGGGTTGGAGGTCCCATTTGACCCAGCTATTCCCCTTCTGGGCATCTTCCCAGAAGAATTAAAAACATCGTACCACAGCGATATATGTGCACCCATGTTTATAGCAGCACAATTTGTAATAGCCAGATCTTGGAAACAACCCAAATGCCCATCAACTGAGGAATGGATAAGAAAGATGTGGTATTTTTATACAATGGAGTACTATTCAGCCATAAAGAAGGATAAACTGGAGACTTTTATAGGTAAATGGATGCAACTCGAGAAAATACTCATAAGTGAAATAAACCAGAAGCACATGTGTAAGCATCGTATTATCTCTCTAGTATGAGAAACTGAAAGAGTAAATAAGATCCAAAATGTACAATAGACATGGTGAATCAAAAAGAAACTGAATGCATTTTTTTAGTTACAACATTTTTATTGGTGGCTTCCTTAGGGATTTCTCCATATAAGGTTGTTTCAGTACAAAAAGCAAACAAACAAACAAAAAATCCCTTTCTTTCTAAATTGGTTGCTATTTTTTCCATCCTTTATTTTCTTGCCAAATTTCCCAGTCTAGTGTGTCTAATCTTATGTTAAGTAGAAGTGGTAAGATTAGAGAGTTTCCTTATCTTAGAGGAAAATCTTTCACCAGTTTACAATTGGGCATCATGTTAGCTTTGGGCTTGTCAGGTATATGCTTTAATGTGTTGAGATATCTTCTATACCTAATTTTTGAAGGTTTTATCATGAAAAGATGAGATGTTGTCAATGTTTTTTTCTGCATAATCATGTGACTTTTGTGCTTTACTGTATTTTATGATATATAATATTAGTCACTTTCTGTATATTCAAACATTTTAAAACTCCAACATTAAATCCCTCTTGATCACGGTTGCTGATTGACTTTTAAAGGCGTAATAAAAAATAAGTTACTCTAATATGGTTTCAAGATGCATTCAGTAGTAATTCAGGTTAAATACAGCTCAATATGTGCCAATGTTTTTTTTTTTTGTTTTTTTTTTTTGGTTTTTTTTTGTGGGTACCGGGTATCAAACTCAGGACCTAGCGCACCAGCAGGCACCCGTGCCACTGAGCGATATCACCGGCCCTTTTTTCGTATGCGGGTACCGGGAGTTGAACTCAGGACCTCACACTTGCCAGGCAGGCGCTTATGCCACTGAGCTATCTCACCGGCACCCCCTTTTTTTTTTAACTAATGAATCAAGAGCTTTATTGATGCACCAGTCACATCACAAAGAATGCAGGAATAGTCCGTTTTCTCTAGGAAGACTGGGTGGCTGTCCAAACTCTCAGTTTTTCCACTTACGATTCCCTCCATCCTTTGGATCTGCACCTGTCTACATCATGCCTTTTAAACAGGTAATGCACACAGCTACACCTGACTGACACTGGTGAGCCACTCTGTAGACCAATGTCAGTTGTGCGTTGCTTTTTTGACAAAGGCAGACTCAGATCCTGCAAATGTTTAGGTAAAAAGTACTAACTTAAAAATAAAATACATTTCAGTGTATATGTGTCCTGAAATAGTTAGTTGGGAGTTCCCCAGGGAGATGGTCCATTGTCAACCCTTTCCTTACCAGCCTGGGCGTCCAAAATTCTCCTTCAAGGTAACATAAGCCACCCCATTTTAGAACAATTTTTCCTGCTATAAGAATTCCTACAAAGAAACCTCATCCTCCTACATCTTAAAGCTTTCTGTGCTGGAATTCACACTGTCAGTCACACTGGAAAGACACTGTGCTATTTTCTTGGGGCTTCTCAGACCCTTTATAAATGTGCTTCATGTACAAGTCAATGCCATTTTTGACCAGTGACTGCAAGGCCTGTTCAGTTTTGCTGCTCTTAAAGTTTACGGACCTTGGAGCACCACGCCCCAGGCTCACTCATACAGCTTGGTTTGAGATGTTGAATTGAAAGTTCCTCAAGGCTGCATGGAATGCCAAAAGCGTGGGTCCAGGTCTGGCTCTCCCACTGTCTCCTGTTCCCCCTGTTCCCCAATCTCTGTCATCAAACTCCCCACATCCTGCAGCAGAAGTGCAAGTACAGCAGGCCAATGTTCTGGGCCAGACGAACTCAGAGCTCAGCCATCGGGCTCAGCTCTGGGGTGATCGCCCTGCATTTGCTGAGCACTGGCTTCCACTCTCTATCTGAGCCATTCTAAAATGACTGTTAATCTTTCTGGTACTATAGTGTTTTTTCACTTAGTGCTTTGTTTTGTTATAATTGTTTATTATGATTTTTGTATGATAAATGGATAAAGAGTAAAACCGAGGTTGAAATTTACTTTAACAGCTAATATGACCATCCTGTAAATATTCAGAAAAGGGGAGAGGTAAGACATATTGGCTTCAAGTTGAGCAGTTCATGATTGGCCTAATCATAGGTGAACAACATTTCAGAAAGCTGTTTCCCCTTTGAAACTACTAAAATAATGTGAGAATGAAATATTCAGTGGCACCAATCTAATGTATCTTACATTTATGTAAGAAATCTTAATGATTGTGTAGAAAGAAAAAGAAAAGAATTGATACTTGTGGACTTTGCAATTCAAAAAATATTAACACAGTCAATAATGTCTTTCATTTATTACTTATACTATTAAATATACTATTTTTATTTATTATCAAAAGTTTGCAAATTTCATGGTTGCATGTGAAATTACATATAATAATAAATGAGAGTTATTCTAATATAAATTAAAGATTTTCATTAAAAATCTTCAGAACATTAAATATGGACTATTTACTTGCTCATTTATTAAATGTAAAACTTATACTTCTTCGTAGAATGCATTTTTAATAATTGTTACTTTAAAATACACTTTCTATATAGACCCTTACACTTTTAGATCTAACATGTTCCCCAATTTGTCATGTATACAGAGGTGGGGCTTTTGGAAGGTGAATGGACCAAGGGGACACTACACTGATCAGTGGATTAATCCATTAATGATTTCATAATTAATGTCCTCTTAGGTGGGTCACTGGGGACTGACTTAGAAGGGTATATTTTGACTCCTGCTCCTTCTTTTTCACTCTGCTACCTGGCTGCCTGGTTTGAGCCATTCTCTCATGCCATTTCAGCCTTGGATCAACCCAAACATGGACTGAACCCTCTGAAACCATAAGCCAAGTAAAAATTCTCCTTTTAATTTGTTGGTGTTGGGTATTGTGTCCTAGTGATGAGAAACTGACTGGTAGACTGACATAGTAAAATCAAAATACTTAATATATGTTTATGTGGTGTATTAATTTATACTTACAGTAAAATAATACATTTAAATCCCTTGTTGTTTGCCAACCAAATGCTTCACATTTACCCTTAAATAGTGGGGAAAATATAATATTCTTTAACTGTTGATATTTAAGCTTTAGCAATTTGCATAAAGAAAAATATCTAATCATAGCTTTTCTATTTATTGTGCAGTGGTTATCAAATAATATTTGTACATGTACTATTTTTTGGTGCCAATTGAAATACTATTAATGTTTTCACAAACTCCTATTTAAAAATATTTCTTTATTGAGTAATTACAATAGAGTGAGCTGCAATTTCAGTAAGCATTAGGAATGAATAGGAAAGAGTAGAATAGAATTAAAATGAATCCATTAAGTCTGTGTTGAATAGAGATAGGTCAATAGAGAAAATCCCTATCTCAAAACACTTATTTGTATGTATATAAAAGTACAAAATATTTATTTCTGAATACTCTTAGTAAAACTGAATGTGAATTTGCTTAAATACCACCTAAAGAATTATCCCCAGAATTTGTGAGAAGATGTTTGTGCCACGACACTTCCCTTATAGGAAGTTACATGATCCCCCACCCATGTGGCATTACTGGCCTAATAGTATGGAGGGAGATTGAGCATAGACTCGTGGAGGCACTCATGTATCCAAAAACTCAGCGTAACATCAGAGATCAAGTTCAAATCACACTTGATTATATGCAATTCTGTCCTACTCTATCATTAAAATAAAATAGGGAAAATAAAAGATTCAAGGGACATTTTGTCTATGACTTAGGGGAAGAGCATAGGAGAAATTGTTTCTATATTCTCTATCTCTTCATATTTAAAATAATGAAAAATGCTTTTTATGTTTTAGTATTATGAAATATCATTGATATTCCAATTTAAGTGATGATGAAATTTCTTAATTTCATTTTAACTCACTAAGGCCATAATTTTACCTGGACACTAGATATTGTGGTCAGATTTAGATATCAGCATGTTCTAATGTCACAATCTCTCCTGAGGTCTTCTGTGAAGATTTCAGTCTTTAAGCAACCCTTGAGTACCCTTGTTACCCTTGGGTAACCCTTGTTACCCAAAAACAAAGTTTTTATCACTTATGTAGAAATACCTAGCAATTTTCAACATATTCATTCCAAAATTATTTTGTAACTTTGACAGTAGTATCTATCTACCTGTAAATGTATTTGATGGTCTATGTGTATAGGCATTTAAATATATATGGTGGTACCTTGGTTCATGAATGCTTTGTTCAGAAACAATTCAGTTCACAAACAGAAGCATTTGGCAAAATTTTGCTTCCATACACAAACTCCATATTGGGTGACTAACATGACTGTGGCCATCTCTCCGAATAAACACAAAAACAGCCGTCTTCCCTAGAATCATGAGGTGAGTTAAGTTCGTGAACTGTCATACCAAATTGGACAGGAACTCAATCAAATTTAATGGTTAGGTTCAATATTGACCTAATGGGGAAATTTGATTTGCTTCTTGTCCATTTCAGTTTGTGACCAAAATTGTGGAAATAATGAAATTTGTGAACTGACATACCACTGTACCTGGTGTCTGCAGTTTAAAGGAAAGGTTTAATCTGGGTCATGATTTCAGAGGTTTAGTCCATGACTGACTGGCTCCAATGCAGAGACCTCAGTGTGGAAAGGTATAGTGGAACAAAGCTGCTTACTTCATGGTGGCCAGGAAGCAAGACAGAGGAACAGAGCCAGAGAGAAAGGAGGAAAGGACCAAATGTGGTACCAAAGGTTACAACTCCATGGCCCATCCAGTCACACCCAGAAATGTGCTTTACTAGTAGCCTAAGTGTCTCACAAGCCAATCAAGTTGAAAATCCAGCTTAACTGTTACGTTCTATCCCTTGACACCATGACACCAACCTACCATATTTAATCTCCAAATAAAAATGAGGTTATAATTCCCCCTAACATGATATGAATATCCTGTGTACAAATAACAATAAAATAATCAATTTCCCAAAGTGTTAACTGTTCTAGCATTGGTAAAATGTCCAAATAAAAAGTCACATCTGAGACTGAAGACAAATGCTTAACTTTAAACCTCTGTAAAATTCCAAAGGTAAATTATATATTTTTGATATACAATGGTACAGGGTAAAGTTTTCCTTTCCCAAATGAAGGAATAGGAAGATAGAAAACAAGACCAAAGCAACATCAAAACACAGCATTGCAAACATTAAGTTCTATATTACCTTGTCCAGAGTTGAATGCACAATTTAGTGAGATGAGAGTTCCAGAGGGCTTAGACAATTCCACCTCTATGGATTTCCTGTCTGTAGCCCATGCGACCTCTCTCAGGTTTGCTCTGTGTGGGGTCTGCAGATTTCCTTGGCAGATTTCCACATTCACGACTTCTCCAAGGTACTAGGGTCTCCACTGCACCTTTTGCTTAATTCTCACATTTTCACACAAGTAACATTTAGGGGCACATTGCCTGGTCTCCCAAACCTTCATTTGAAATCTGGGGGAAAGCCATTATAACTCCACAATGCTCGCATTCTGCATGTCTGAAAAATATTCCTCTTATGACTGATCCCAAGGTCTACTGGCCAGGCCCTGTTGGACATGGGTGCAGCACTCCTGTGACTGCATGAGTAAGCATGGTAAAATAAATTCTAGAGAACAAATTCCATCGTTGGCGTTTCTTGAGCAGCGGTCTCAAGCGCTTTCTTGTTATATGAAACATTTACACTTTTGCACTCTTGAACATGAGATAAGTGGGGTCATGCTGAGATGGCCTAAAGACCATTCTTCTTCTCCCTCTACAAAGTAATTGGTTTCTTTTTAATGGTACTAATATCTTCAGCTCCCACATCCTTCTTGGCCCCAACTTTATACATGTTTGCCTTCTGCGCATACTTTTTCAGATCCTTCTGCTCTGTTCTTTGCTTTACGGTACAGCCTGCGTGTTGCACTGCCTTGACATTTCCTCTGCCAGATCAGTTAGTCTTACCATTCTTAAACTCAGCTTCCTCCAAGTGTCAGGAAAATGGCCAAATATAGACTTTTTGGTTTTGGTCAGAGTGGATCACATGGGGACTCTGGTTGAATTTGCAGTAGAGTCCTCATTTCCAACTGAAACGTCATGAGGTTGGCCTCACTGTTCACATTCCTACCAGCATACTGGTCTTCTGTTCTCTCATCAGAATTACCTAGGAAGGTCCACTTACACCATTCTAGGCTTTCTCTAGCCGCATCTCCCAACATTTCCACATACCTCAGCAAAACATTTGCAAAGTGTCAGGTGCAGTCACAACAGTAAACCTAGCCTCTGGGTACCAATTTTCTGTATAGGTCAGCTTCTTATTGCTGGGATCAAATACCTGACATCTATAATTTAAAGAAGGAGAGGTTCAATTTGGCTCACTGTCAGCATTTGAGTCTATGGGTTGATTCCAAGGCAGAAATACTATGATGGAAGAGTGTGGTGGAGCAAATCTGCGCACTTATTGGTGAATGGACAGCAAAGTCTGAAAGCAGCGCCAGAGATGAAAGGTCCAGGGATCAAATACAGTGCCCAAGATTACACACGCTTCCATGACCCTCTGAGACATACCCAGACGTGTGCTTTACTAAACTCTTAGGCATCTCACAAATCAAACTGACAATCCAACTTAATTGTCACAATGACACTGCCCTTCTTGCCTCTTATCTTTTCTGGTATTAGATATATATTGCAAGACCTTTCAAGTATGTAGTCATTAAATTTATTCACCTATATAATTAGAAAAATATTTTTATAATTAGAATGTATTTTTGATTTGACACTTTTTCACAGAAAATACAAGATTGAATTCTCTTTGGTATTTAGAAGTTTTCAAATTATAATGTGCATTTTTAGTAGTTAAATTTCATCAGACTTTCTCCAAGTTTTCATGTTATATTTTCAAATGCCAACAGACAACTTTAAATTCAAAAAACATTTATTGGTGACTACAATATGGAATGTTTCACAGTGCTATAAATATGAGTAAGATATTCTTCATCCTTGTATGCAGTGGATATAAAATTCAGTGTATTTTAACTTTTTTCATTTTGTCCAATATTATTTAAAAGTCAATTATGTGTAGGAATTATGCTTTTAAATTTATGAAACAGTACAAATTTTTGAGCTCTTTTTAAGTGGTGGGCATTTTACAAAATAGGCTCTCCTTTCTCTGACTTAGTCATGGCATTTTTCTCATCCAGATGGTAATATTAAAGTTATTTTTAGTGTAAATTACTATACTTTTATTTTTTGGATGTGCATTGCTTAGTTGGATTTCAAATCTACAAAAATATTCAGTAGAATACACAGGGATTATTGCTTTTCTTAGCTCTTTCAAATTCTTTAGTTATTACATGCATAGTAATAACCACCTTGAAGTGGCTCATTCAGAGGAGCCAGCTGCTAGGGTCATGTCCTAAATACAGCTTAAACAGCAGGCTCCAATCTGATGAAACCTGACCGGAAACCATGAAGCAAACAGCAGCTCAGCAGTGATTCATATTTAAGATTCAGCAGGCACACAAAGCTGAAAGCGCCTCTTCTGCTTTGACATTATCTATAGGTCCAATACTCAATATGCTGATTCTATCATAATACAGAAAATTTGTTAATTCCTTCTGGAAATTAGCATTAAAAGTCTCTCCTTGAATTGCTCTTGCTTCTTCTCTTGATTTGCTTGATTATGTCTTTCCTTTACCTGAAGAAGAAAAGAACATTTTAAATCAAAGTGTGTCCATTCATAAATCATCTGCATATATTTTGCATGCTTTCAAAGTACAACATGAGCATATGTGTACACATAAAGTGAAATAGATCTTCCTCATGTTTAATTAGAATATTCTTTAAAAATTCATAATTTCAGGATGATTTTTGCTTAATTCTTTTAGTATTTGTGTTTTTAGTGCTGTGTGGTGTTTGGCATGTTGACTTTAATTGCTGGGTGCAGATCTGTGAATACTCTGGACAATTACCTCCTTCTCAGATATGTTGAGGACTCCTTCTCTACAGTGTTACACACACACACACACACAGGTAGTCTAAAACACAATTTTGGCCCATTTTTCAAAATATTTTTGCTGCTATAACAGATTGGATAGCTTATAGTGAATAGGGCTTTATTGTCTAATGGTTCTCTGGAAGCTGGGAAGTAAGAATCAAGGGACTGGTATCATGTGCTTGAGACTGTGTGTGCCATCCAATGACAGGAAGGTGAAGAGAGGGTGAGAGAGAGCAAGACATTGAATTTGGAGACTCAAGCCTTTCATGATCACTGTGAGTTCATTTGTGAGAAGGGGAAGTTCATCAATAAACACCTCCTATTAGGACCTTTTATCCCAATTCCGTTATCTTGGGAATTGAGATTTAAATGCATTTTTTTGTGAGAACGCAGTCAAACATATACATATGCATGCTATAATATCCAGTTTACGTCATGTGTTACTTGAAATGTGGTGAAATATAGGCAATCACTCATACAAACACACATTATATAAGAAGAAATATATATAGAGAGTGTTGTAGTCAGGGTTTAAAAGGGAAAGGATTTAATACAGGACACATAATTTATAGTCAAATACAAAAGAGTGCAGGAAATCTGTACACACACTAGAGACCCAAAGAATCCAGCTGAGGGCCTAGATCCCATGGCTATGTCCTGTACGAGTCCAGCTGAAGACCTAGAGCCCATGACAATGTCCTCTAGGAGTCCAGCTGGAGGCCTAGAGCCCACAACAATGTCTCATGCAAGTTTGTGCCAAGAATCTGCACTGGGAAGGCCCAAAGGTCAGTGGTGGAAGCTAGAAAGTCTGTGCCAGCAGGATGAAAGATCTGTGCCAGCAGGCTGAGGGAGCTGCACTGCAGCCAGGAAGCTATGCTCAAGGTAGGGACCAGAGCTCCCCTGAAGAGAACCGCAGCCATCCTCAGCAACAGTGAGGACACAAGCTCCTCCAATGATGAGAACAGCCAAGTACATATCAGGAAAGCCAGCGTGACAAGCTTCTCCAGGAGAATCAAGAGCACGCCATCTTCCCCTCTAGTTCTCTTTTTATGCTGTTGACAACAGTCCTCAGGTGGGTCTTCCACACCCAGAGCCATGCTGATTCAGTTCAGTTGGGTGTTACAAGTTGACCATTAGTTAATCCACCACAGAGAAGTACGTACAAAGTGAGGTTTTTGGTGGAATGTCAATTTAACTGGCCTTGGGATCCAACTAAGTGATTGGTAGAGCACATTTCTGGGTGCACCTGAGTGGAATATGAAACCATGATCTTGAGTACTAAACGTGGTCTTTGGCCCCTGCTTCTCTGGCACTGTTCCCCTGTTATACTTCTCAGATGTGATGAACCGAGCAGCTTTGCTCCATCATGCCCTTTTTACCATGATATTTCTTCCTTGGAGCCAGCTGACCATGGATGGAATACACTTAAAACGTGAGTCCAACTGAAAACCTCTTCTTTTTTAAGTTGTGAGTGTCATGTATTGTGCCCAGTAATTGAAAAGCTAACATAGTCTACTTCCTCAGACTTTTGAAAATGTGTTAATTGTTATTATTCATTAAATATTTACTCTGAACATTATCCATATTAATCCAGTTAAGGCAATCCTTTTATTTATCTATGAGGTAGGAATATTTTGTCTTAATTTTTCAAATGAGAATAACTGAGGTTTAAAAGTTTAAGTGACTTTAAAAACATCACTGAGATAGAGAATGTCCAGAGCTGGCATGTTCAGAAATCCAAATGTGATTTTTTTAGCCTCCGTATTTTACCCTGTATTCCCACACAGAGGAAAAGTTTGACCATAAATGTTTGCACAGATAGTAGCTCAAAATGCAGTTTCAGAGACCTCTCATTATCTTACACAAACCTTTAGTCTGACTATTGCTTCAGGGTGTCTACAGGCAACTCAGATTTTGGAAAACAATTCTGTCCACACATTTCTTAAACTCCACTAAGTGAAGATTCATTATCAGAAACAGTAATTTCGAATGTCTAATCTGAATTATTGAAACAATTGATGGAGATTTGGGATTATAGAGACAGAAATTTTAGAGAAAAAATAGAAAGCTCCCAGACTATTTGAGATGACATTTACCTAAAGCAATGTATGTTTTCATTTAATAATAATTAAAAATTAGTGTGAATTCCTAAGTAAAGTTTGAAAAATTAAATAGTTATGTGTGGCAGCTTTGTATGTAAATACAATCTTGCCACGTCAGAATCAATTCCAGACCAGTACATCTAGATTTTAGTTAACACCTTTTTGTAAAAGTTCCCATATTGATGTCCTAAATAATGTGAGGACCAGCTTCTGACATTGCTAAAAAGTATTATTCATAAGCAAAATATAAATAATTTAAAATTTGTATCTTATATATCAAATATTTATGGGAATTGCATCCTTCTATGTGTAATGCCCTGCTAAACTTTTTTACTATCATGTAGGAAATTATTTTTGTAAAAGAAAAATAATGCAAGCAAATCTTAAGTTTCCATTTCATTCTGGATGTTCCATAACTTTCTACTTCCAAAACACATTTTCCCTGGGATACAAAACTGTTTCTTTACTTTTTTCTAGCCTGTCATCAGTATCTGAACTTTGTCAATGGACAAACTTTTTAAAGCAGTGATGGAAATAAAAGTGAAGAGAAGTTAAATAAAATAATATATTGGGCCGGTGAGATAGCTCAGTGGCATAAGCGCTTGCCTGGCAAGAACAAGGTCCTGAGTTCGACTCCCGAAACCCACATACGAGAAAAAGGGCCAGTGATATCGCCCAGCGGCATGGGCGCCTGCTGGCGTGCGAGGTCCTGAGGTCAACTCCCGGTACCCACAAAAAAAATTTAAAAATAAACAAATAAATAATAATAATAATAATATAATATTGAAAAATTTCAATACAAGAAAAACTTCCTAAATAAGTAAGGTCAGTGAATGAAACTTCTAAAATATAAAGTGAATAAATTTTTAATACAAAAGTCATGCAATAGTTCGTCCATTATTTTAAAAAGATGTTATTGGCTATAATATGATTGAACTCAATTTGGATCTCGGCTGTCTGATTCTATAGCCTGTCATTTTTAATGCTATATTGTGACTGATATTATTTATATAATATCAACTCTAAGAGACTCTTTCTTTCTCCAGAAATAAAATTATTAACTGATAATAATATTGGGTGATAAAAGAGTTATTAACGACTAATTATTTCAAACACATTTTCCTCATACAGTTATCAAATATCTTGCTTAGAAGAAACCAACTACCACATTGCTACAATTTTTTGTTTGTTTTTTGAGACAGGGTCTCACTATGTAGTGCAGGCTAGCTTTGAACTCACTATGTAGCGCAGGCTGGCCTCGAACTCAACAGTGATCCTCCTGCCTCAGCCTCCGGAATGCTGGGATTACAGGCGTGCGCCACCACACCCAGCTGCTCCAGATTTTCTTGTACTTAGCTCTCACATAATATTCTATCCTCTCTTCTGCACCTGGGTTATAGTGGACACTACTGTGCCAATTGTTATTACCTTTTAGATACAATTCGTACATTTTTTATACTTTATTTAACCACCCAGCTGAGCATAAAAAGTGCCTTGTTTTCTTAACACCATGCAGTCCGAGATGCCTCTGTTTCTCCACTAGGGCAGGAATGGAAACCTGCCCTCAGAGTACCTCAGAGTACCAAATTATATTTTCATCCCAAACAGGATTCCTGAGTTATATTTTCATTAGCATTTACTATAACACAGACTTACTAGAGCTGAATGATGCCTAATTTCTAACTTGTAATGTGTTGTTGTTTTAGTTCAGATTTCTTTAATTATTTAGTGAGAATTAACCAGTGAGTTTGATCTAGTGAGGTTAAATTTATCGTTTATTTTTCTACAGAAATTGGCTTACTTAACTATTTGGATTGTGATTTTTTTTGCAGAAATTGCTTTTGAATATTAGAAATATACTTTTTAAAAATGTGCAATGTTACATTTATTAAATTCACACTGTGAATAATCAATCAAAATCTTCAGAAATATTGAAATCCATTATTGTTTGAGGTTAACATTTCATTAGATTCAACAGAAATTCAACTAAATTTCCAAGCCTGAAGTTAAGAAAATGTTATTATGATCTTGTGTACTGATAGATATTTTGTAAACTAACACATTCATTATTCATGATCAAAGGATCGTAAAAATGCAAGACCAGGAGTTTGCTTTCATTTTAAATATTTAAAAGTGCTGTTTCTTTTATGATAATGTTGGCTTCATAGAATGAGTATAGAAATATTTCTTCTTCAATATTTTAAAGAGTTGAAGGGGGATTGGTATTAGTTCTTCTTTAAATATTTGGTAGAGTTCTTCTTTAAAGTTACCTGTTTCTGAATTTTCTTTTGGGATGTTTCTTTATTGCTAATTTGTACTCCATACTAGTTATTGTGATGTTCATATTTTCTATTTATTTATCATTCAGTGTTGGTAAATTTTCTGTTTCTAGAATTGTATCTATTTATTCAAGGTTATCTGATTTGTTGACATAAATACGTACAGAATTTATTTCTAGTTCTTTTTATTTCTGTGGCATTGGTTGTAATATCCCTTGTTTCATTTATGAATAAAGCTAGCTAAGAGTTTGTCATTTTTGTTCTTTGAAGAAAAAACCCACAAACACAATTTGTTTTCATCAATATTTTTATCATTTTCTTATTTTCTATACCTTTATCTCTGATCTAATCTTTATCATTTCCTTCTTCCTGCTATTTTTTAGGTTCAATTTCTTCCTTTCCTATTTTATTGATAACATTAAGCTTTTTGTTTAACACTTTTCTCATCGTTTTAAATGTACATATTTACAGGGATATACCTTTACATTAGCACTGTTTTCCCTGCATTTTATAAGTTTTGATATATTGTGCTTTGGTTTTCACTTATCTCTGCATATTTTCTAATTTCCCTGTACCTTCTTTCATTGGTTCTTTTTTTATTAATGAAGTTTATTGTTACATTTTAGGTATACATAATGATCACATTCAGTATAGGGAACTTGTACCTGTCCATGATATAACTGGATTCTTTATTTTCCCCATTCCCCTACCCTCCTGTCAACCTCTCTTCCCCTCCTTATTTACAAAAGTTTTGTTTCCATTTTTTCCTTGTTTTCTCATCTTTTTTTTCATTGACTCTCTGGTGTGAGAAACCAAAAGTATAAATAAGGACCAAAATATAATGGATATCGTGAAATAGGAAGAAAATGTTCAAATGGGAAGGGGAACTAGGGAGGGGGAAGAAGGGTAGGGAAGAAAGGGAAAAGAAAAAAAAATGGTTCTTTAATATATATTGTTTTATTTCCATATGTTTAAGGATTTCTAACTTTCTTTCTGCTATTGATTGCCAGTTTTGTGTCAATGTGATCAGAAAAATATTTGGCATTATTTCAACAGTTTTGAATTTCTGAAGTCTTGCTTTGTGGCCTAAATGTGGTCTATGTTTGAGAATGTTCCATACACACTTAACAAGAATGTGTATTCTGCTTTTGTTTCGTATCATGTTGTGTATATATTTGATAGTTCCCATTAGTTAATAATATTGTTCATGTCTTCTATATTTTATGGATTTTCTATATTGTTCTATCCACTATTTAAAGTGGAATAATTGAGTATCTTGGTATTACTGCATTGCTATTTTTTCCTTTAATTTGTTTCATCTTTTTAGAAATACTAAGGTTTATTGCATAAATATTCATAATTTTATAACTTCTTCTTAAGTTGACCCTTTTTATCATTATATAATATCATTTTTTTTATTGTACTAGTTTTGACTTAAACTATTTTTGTCCAACATTAGTATAGCCTCCCTTCTCTCTTGGCAACCATTTATGTAGAATATCTTTTTTTCTGTCCTTTCACTTTTAAGTTTTGTGTGCCTTTAGATCTAAAATATTTCTCCTTATATATGCCACAGACAATATATATTAGAATAGTGGTTTCTTTTTCTTAAAGTCCATTAATCCATTTTGTCTTTTTTATTAGATAGTTAATCCATTTATATTTAAAGTAATTACTTACAGCAGGACTTACAATTGTCATTTTGTCAACTGTTTCTTCAGTCTTTTACAACTTTTCATAGCTCCTTTTCCACTGTCTTTCTTTATGTTTCTTTGAAGTTTTGTACTGAAAGGCTTTGATTCTCTTATTTTGATTTATTTATGTTCTGTAGGTTTTTCTTTGTAGTTAAGATTATAATTGTATGAAATAACTGAAAATTATAACATTTTGTTTAAATTGATAAAAACTTCCCTCACATACAAAGTCCTTTCATATATTCACTTTCCCAGTTTATCTTATAGGTATTGCAAATTATGTACTAAATATTGTACAGCACTTTACATAGATCTACAGATTTTAAAGGTGTTTTATAATTTAAATTTTATGTATCAAAATTATGACAATACAAATTACTATTTTCCCAATTTCCATACATTTTCATTCGGTTTCATATTACTTTCTAGCATTCCTTCGTTTCAATTTAAAGGACTCTTGTTAACAGGTTTTGTAAAGCAGGTGTAGTGTGAATGCAATCCCTAAGCTTTTGTTTATCAGGGAAAGTTTTAATTTCTTTCAGTTTGAAGAATAGTTTTGTTGGATACAGTATTTTTGGTTTGCATTTTTTTCTTTCAGAATTTTGAATATGTCATCTTTCCTTGCCTGCAAACACTCTGCTGAGAAATCTGCTAATATTTTATGAGTCTTCCTCATATACATTGCAACACTTCGCTTTTATTGCTTTCAAGATTCTCTTTAAGTTCAGACAGTTTGATTGTAATGTGTCACACTGTGATTCTCTTTGGAGTTTTCCTAATTGAATCCTTTCCAGCTTCCTGAATTGTATGTCTTTTTCTTCCCTCAGTTTGGGGGACGATTACAAATACCTTCAAATAATCTCTCTGTCTCTGTGACCGCCTCTGCTCCTTCTAGGATTCTTATAATATTCACCACCTTGACGATGTCTTCTAATCTGCTTAGGCTCTCTTCATTATTTTCGCATTATTTTTTTTTTCTTTTTGTTCTAATTTTTTTCAGTGTAGAGGATCATGTCAAAAAGACAGATCATAGGGAAAAAGAGAGCAAGAATTAGAGAAAGACTGAAAGCAAGAGAGGGAGGGAGAGAGAGAGAGAGAGAGAGAGAGAGCTATTACAATCCAGCTTTGACAATGATGCCTAAAAGTATACTTTGGTTTAGTATAATTGTCTTATGTTTTTATATGTTTTTTGGCCTATTAATCTGGGTGTTAATCTGTATATATGATAATTAACTTTTTTTTTGTGGGTACCGGGGGTCGACCTCAGGACCTCGCGCGCCAGCAGGCGCCCGTGCCGCTGAGCGATATCACGGGCCCTTTTTCTCGTATGTGGGATCCGGGAGTCGAACTCGGGCCCTCGCCCTTGCCAGGCAGGCGCTTAAGCCGCTGAGCCATCTCACCGGCCCGATAATTAACTTTATAAGGCCTTTTATGATAAATAAATGAATCTCATGCTGGCAAAATAAAAGGGGTTTGGAGGGAAGAAAAAAAAAGAAATAAGATCTGTTGTGTACATGTACCAATTTCTACAATGAATGTAACCTTTAGGTACTGCAAAATGTACTAATAAACACTTTATAAAATTTATGTAGCGAATTTTTCAGCCAGATTTTTCTTGATTTTTTTTTTTTTATAGTTTTACCTCATTCATGAGATTTAAATTTTGCTACTGCATCTTTTTCCTGGTTTTATTTAACTTCTCATCTTTCTTTTCTTTTAATTCATTGATAATCTTTATGACAATTATTCTAAATTCTTTGCTAGGTAACTCATGGGCACCCATTGTGTTAGGGTCAGTCTTACTTCTTTGTATGCTTTGTAATACTTTGCTGAATTTCAGCATTTGAAAAATAACCCTCATATATTTATATATATCCGCTTTGTGCAAGTAAGATGATCACCATTGAGCTTGGCTAAAACTTGTAGGAGTTTTTGAATTCTTGATTCTCCCTGCATCTGCTTACAGAGCTACACCTCTGATGTGCTGCACCGCTGCCTCTGTTCTAGTCTTCCACATCCCACTGCCAGTCTGTCAGCTTCCGGAGCTGAGGCTGTTGGCAGACTCAATTTGCCTGTGCAGAAACAAAGCACTCAGACACCAAGAAATCTGGACAAGGCAAATTCATTTCTGCAGAGGGGTGCGCTCCACGCCTAAGGCCAGGTAGCAAGCACACAGAGAGCCAGCAATAGGCTCTGTTTGTATCCTAACAGGTGCGAAGCAGCTGACCTTTTTCCCACTAGCTGAGTGGAAGGTGCACGATCTCGATTGGCTAGTCTGGTGGGGTGAGGAGAGGGCCTGAAAGGTCGCTGGGCAGGTTGCAAGGGGCATCGGGGCCCAGGGAACTGAATGTCCTGGGCCGGGTTCCTGGCCCGCAGACAATTTTTTGTAACTGTAACAACTGTAGTCCAGATGCCAGCAGAGGGGGAGGGCAGCCTAGGGGGAACGGAGGTGAAGGTGCAGGCGCTCCTGCTCAGATCCTTTGATCAGAAAGACAAGACAGGGCCACGGTTTCTCAGAGGGCAGGACAGGACCAACTCTTCAGAGGCCTCCGAGGAGTCAGAACATTGTGTTCACGGATGCCTGGTCCTTCCTATTGTTCCCGTCTTGAGGAAGGAGTTCCAGGATGGGACAGTTCTTCGAGTTGTGCTTGGAACGTGGATGGTGTGCAAAGCATCCCAAATCTTCCTGCTCCTTTCTTGGTATTATCATAGTCTTGGCACAGTAGTTTTTCAAGTCATCTCTGGAGTTCAACACATTCTTGTGAATATACCGTGAGAGGTAGAATGGCCCGGGGCTTTCCCATCTGCCATCCTGATGAGTTTCCTCTTAAAACAAAAAAAAATTTAATGGAATGTTCCTACTGAAAACACTAATAAATTTGTATGGATGTTTATTGAATTTTTCCTCTTCCTCTTTGCCTTTAAATCATGTTTGGAAAGTTTTATGGTATATACATTTGGATTTTATTATAGTCATGTATGTTTTTATTGCAATTTTTTCAGTTTTAAAAATAGATAACACTCCTCATTCCAATGATTCTTTTGCATAGTCACCACTTCTTGTCTTTATTTTTTTCTTGTGACTTTCATTCCATTCCTCTGTTAGAGATATTGTGTAGCACATAATTTGAATGGAGAATCTAACCAATATTGTTCAAAGCATTTATTTGATTGAACATCATCTGTGATATTCTTTGTCATATGATAATTTGTTGCTGAAAATTTGAAATATTTATCTGTCCTAATACTCGGCAATTTCTTTATCACAGCATGTTCATATATTTAAAAACAAGGTTACCAACAAAATTCTGTAGGCTATCTTTTAAATTTTTCTTAGCCATTTGTAAATACAATCCTACGTCAAAGAGAGGGAGAGTTAATCTGTGTCGGTTCTGGATCTCTTAGAAATACGCACCAAGATGGAATTGAACATGCAAAACATTTACTTGTGTAAATGCCTGTAAGTGATAAACAAAGAGGGAGTAAGAGCATGGGGAAAAAAAACTCTTCAGACTGTGCTACAGATGTGACGCTTGTGAAAAGGGAACGGCAGAAGAAGCATTGCACAGGGAGAATATCAACAGCAGTGCAACTCAGGAAGCCTTGGCCAGATCAGGGAGGACATTTAGAACAGAGTGCCCAGTAAAGGACGCCTCCACTCGGCTGGAGTGGCGTGGCTCTGATATCCTCTGTACTTAGTCTGTGTAGGCAAGCAGTGCAGGCTGTGGTGAGATTCAAAGTCATCCTGAGGTGGCTTCTAAGGAGAGTGTCTGGAGGCTGTCAGTGAACCACGCTCCTCACAGTAGTTCTGCCCTGAAAAAATATGGGAACGGGTACATGCCTATGGCTGCAAACCATTCTTTGGAGATTTCTTCAACTGTCTATCATTACCTATAATAAATGGCTGTTCTTGAACACCAATGGTCCCATTTCTTTCTTCTAATACTCAAAGTGATATTCTTGTGATTGTGCAATGCCAACCCATTCATCTTCTGTGTACATCCTTTGTGTGTTATCATCGATGTTTCCCTATGATCTTAGATTCCCATCTTCCTAACTTTAGTACCTTACTTCCATTCAGTTTTTCCTGTAGGTACATTCATGTTGTAAGCCTGACAAATGACTATATATCAGGCTAAAATTACAACAAAATAAAAATACATCCTCTTTCCCTTTCAAAAGCATACTGCAACTAATGTTGTTTTTCATATTCTATCTTCCTTTGGCCTCCCCTTTATAGCCAAACTTCCTTTCAGGTACATACATGACAGTATTTCTTTCCCCTTTCTCTACTTTATGTTATTCTTTGTGCCATTGTACTTTTTTTCTGTCCCTGCTCTTTTCCTTATACTTGTTCTTCAAAAGATCACTTATGACACTGAATTGCATTACCATTTTTTTCTGTTTTCTGTTTCTTGATTCAAGTTTGATCTTTTGTACTTTTTAAGTATCTGTTGAATGCATCCTCTCTATATATGCGTATGTTCTATGCATGTTTATGTATGCTATGCATGTTTATATGTATGCATGCACATATACACTCTTCTCTTCACTCTGCCATTAGATTTTTCCATTTTTCCTTACCTCCTACTTGGATTATTCTAAACCCCATAGCATAACATTCTTGAGAAGGGACTAAATCTGTTGAACTATATAGTTTAGGTAATGTTTGTAAACCAAAAATGAAAGAGATTAATGTTAGTACAACTGTTCTAAGATTGTTGGAATTCTGGATTTGAGAATCAGGATTAGTACTGGAAAAATGAAGCAAATATTGTCCTCAACGCAAGAGAACGATGCACCATTTTGTATGAAAAGACTAAAGTGCACCAATTTGATGGCTTTTATCTCCATTGTTCATTTAGAGTAGTATTCTAACATTTTTTTTCAGGTTTCAGAGTGCTGCTATGAAACATGTATGGGAGATTGTCCATATGGGGTTGGTGACATCAAATGTTTTTGAATGCTGTTAATTGTGTGACTTTTTACTAAGAAAATTATGCTGTTGGCATTAATTTTTTAACTTATTTGGGACAAATAGATTTCTCGAAAGCATACTTCATGTATATGTTGTGTAGTCTGACTTCTCTATTCACCTTTTAAGGTTTCAATACAGCAAACAGATGGTGCAAGACCTTATATACCAAACTATAGAAGCGATTGTGTTATTATCTTTTTCCCTTTTTTATTAGGACATATTTGCAGTACATCCAGTTGATAGTCATCTTAAAAAGTGGATACATGTACATATTATAGTTTGTTTCTTTTTTTTTTCTTCCCTTCCCTTCCTCCTGCCTCCCTCCTCCTGTAATTCTCTTATTCTGATATTCTGATTTTCATTCTTGTTGATATTATTAATCCTAGCTCATGCTATGGCATATAATGTTTACATGCATTGAATTTACATTTTTTTTTGTATAAGATGATCAGACTTTTTAACAAGACTTCTAAGGCCCTACCTGAGCTGGTATCTGATACATATTCAATACTGTGTCCACCATCTTTCCTCTTACTACAAGAAAGTAACGCTGTTCCTTCATTTTTTTTCCTTTCCAAAATCTTCAAGCACATTGTTCCTTTGTATTATTTCTTTCAAATATCATCCTCTCAGTCAGTCTATCCCTGATTATCTCATCCTACTCATTCTTTGTGATCTTCTGTATTATTATTGTTAGTATTTTACAACATTTATCATAAGGGGTTTGTTTATTTATTTGTTTGTTTTGTGTGCTGGGATCAAACTTGGGGCTTCACACATGCTACGCAAATGTTCCACAATTGAGCTACACTTCTAAAAAGAAATTGTAGATTTCCATTTGTCACATAGCTACCTAGCTATCCTTCAAGGATGTAAACCCTCTAACTGCAATTCAGCACTTTTCAAACAAGAGAAACTTGAAATCTGTACCTGGTTATTGCTCTGTTACTAGATGATAAAGCAGAAAGAGAGAAGATTCCTATTTGAGACATTAGTGGGCACCATATATTGAATTTCTACAAAGCATGCAAACTTTCTGAAATTTAGTTTTTATTCTTTACAAACCTACTTATAGCTCTGTGGTTAAAATGGCAACATGACATAAAATTTCTATTTGGTTGATTATAATTTCAACAAAAAAAACAAGATTAAAAAATAACTTTATATCAGCCAATAATTTTGTGTAATAATTCTCATTTTTTGTCCCTTTATAATGCTTAATTTATAAACTTCTGAAACAACTTTTATATACACACGCATAAGCACACACACACACACATATACACATACACACTCCATACTAAACTCTTTTACTCAAAATGAAAGTGCTTTTATTTTTGCTTTAATTTTTGTTAAATACAGAAATATATAAAGAATGGAGTGTTGCTGTTATAGTTTTGATCCTGTGATGTGCACATTATTCAATAATCTTTGTGTTATGTGTTATGTCCATAATTAGCCTTATGCAGTCACTGAAATTTTTTTTTTTTTTTTGTGGGTACCGGTAGTCGAACTCAGGACCTCGTGCTTGCCAGGCAGGCGCTTATGCCGCTGAGCCATCTCACCGGCCCAAGATTTTTTAAATTAAAAATTGCAGCTAAATTATAAGTGATTTTCAGGGGGACTTTTTACACATGGTAATAAAAGGCTTGTGAAGACAATTTAGGGATGTCCATTCTGCTTGAACACGTAGAGATGGGTGCAAATTTTCATCACAATATACTCATCTGCTAATGTGAGAACCTACAAGCAAGATAATGTTATTGGTCAATGAGGACAAATACAGAGTCCGCCAAAAAAAAATTTATACACACTTCAGCAGTTCACCATACTAATAAATGTCTGGAAGCTCATGGCCACCACTTTCAGCTCCTCTTGTAATTGTAGAGGGCAAAGGTAACTTGTATTAATCTCATGATGTCTCAGTAAATTTAGTATTAAAATATTTATACAAGGGGCCGGTGAGAAGGCTCAGCGGCTTAAGCGCCTGCCCGGCAAGCGCAAGGGCCCGAGTTCGACTCCCGGATCCCACATACGAAAAAGGGGCCGGTGATATCGCTCAGAGGCACGGGCGCCTGCTGGTGCGCGAGGTCCTGAGGTCGACCCCCCGGTACCCACAAAAAAAATAAAAAAATAAAAAAAAATAAAATAAAATATTTATACAAGTTTTTCTTTTCATGATATATGTATACATTTTTTGGCTGAATCTGTAGTTATTATCTTAATCCTAATTTTTTTATACTTTTGCAATTTCTGTCATTAAAATTTTATTTTGATATACATACTTATTAGTTATAAAAATATTGAGGCAACCAAAAACTTTTAACTTTAAAAATCTAAATTCTTGAGATCACAAATCAGAACTATCTTCACTTTGGCAAAACTGGCATTGCTTCTCTTTGTCATTAATCTCTTGTGTATACATGTAAAAACAAATATATATCACCACAGATTAAATTATGATGCATATAAATCCTGTCATTGAAAACAAAAGGAGCAAAAAAAAGATTTATAAAAATAGTTGAAATGATCATGTAGCCCAAGGTAGAAATGATATTGAGTCTCAATAAATCGGAACTCTATATTAGAAAATCAGGGGCTGGTGATATGGCTCAGCGGCATAAGCACCTGCCTGGCAAGCGCAAGGTCCTGAGTTCGACTCCTGGTACCTTCATATGAAAAAAAATAAAAGAAAATCAGCAAATTTCTCTTCCCTGAATTTCATTTTTTTCTACTTGATGTACATTTGCTCAATGTTTTTCTCTGAGGTCCAGCATTTTCTGTTTTTTAGTTTAAAGGAGTAGAAACTGGCCCATTTATGTCTTCCAAGTTTGGAAAATTTTTTCTTAGCAGGCTTGAACAGGGTGTGGTTGCTATCCTTTTAACTTGAGTTTCCAACAAATATAATTAAACTGTCTCTCTGTAGGAGATATATCCACCTACATTCAGTCACCAGTAGGTAAGAGAATAGAATGGAGAGAAAAACATTCAGAGAGGGAATTGTAACTCTGAGTAGGGCAGACAGTTCAAGAAGAGAGGGGCTGTGCTGACCCTTCCTCATTGTATTTTCCTATCATTTGCCATTACATTACCAGTTAACAAGTTAAGCTAAAAATGTCTTCATTTTCATTTTCTCAAACTGCTGTGAACATGATGCCCGAGTTACAGAAGTACTGTCTCGGTATTCACTACTACAGAATAAAACCCACACACAGTATGTGAATGTCAAATTTCTTTCATGAAGGAAAGTTTAATAAGGTTTTATTTCAAATTAAGAAGGTAGTGCAGACAAAAGTATTAATCAAGTTTAATGAATATTTGATCCAAGTGTACCATATATAAAGAAATGGAAACAAATCCTAAATGTGAAGCTTGATGAGTTATCACTGACTGAACCACCTTTTTAATTTATACAAAGCAATTTAGGCATTGTCTGAGGTTTCCCAATAGTCTCCACTCCAGAAGAATACAATACTTTACTTCTCAACTGTAAGTTAAATTTACCTCTTTGGCATTGCCTTAAGTGGAATGAAAAAGCATATATTCTTTTGTGATTGATCTCTTTTACTTAGCATCCTATTTATGAGATGTCTGCAAGTCATTGAATATAAATAAGCAAGCATATGTCACCTAACAAGAAAGACATGCTCTGAGAAAGGCACCCTTGTCATTGTGTGAGCGTTCAGTGCGTACTTCCACAAACCTGTATGATTTAAATCTATCACTGAGCACAGTTTCTTGATGCAGTCAAGACACTGACGAGCATTAGCTTTATGAGGCTTCTTGTATAACAAAACATACTCTTTACTAAAGTGCACTTTTTTAAGAAGAAGAACTACATTAAATATATAGTGTAATAAATACCTAAACCATAGTGTAATAAATACCTAAACCACTTATTATCAATATCAAGTATAATATATTGTTCATAATTGTAAGTGTCATGCTTTTATACAATTATTCACATAGTAAATTTGTTTACACCAGCATCAGGGTCACCAAAATCACACGAGAAAAGTCTCAGGCTACAATGCTGTGATGGGCATGATGGCTATGATGGCGGCTGTGTGCTAGAAGATAGAACATTTTCAGCTCTTTTGTAACCTCTGGAGACCACCATTACATATGCAATCTCTTACTGACCAAAATATTAGTGTTCAGTGAACATTGTAATTTATTTGTTTATATCGATGTATATTAGGCCATTGTGTAAGCCTGCTATATTTTACTTACTCATATATTTTCTATTTTGTTGTGAATAACTAATTACTAGTTCTAAAACTTTTCATTGTTATGGGTAATGATATTATGTACATTCTGAGACAAGTTTTATGGTATGTATTTTTCTTGGGTGTATATTATGGTATGTATTTTTCTTGGGTGTATATTATGGTATGTATTTTTCTTGGGTGTATATTATGGTATGTATTTTTCTTGGGTGTATATTATGGTATGTATTTTTCTTGGTTATATATTATGGTATGTATTTTTCTTGGGTGTATATTATGGTATGTATTTTTCTTGGGTGTATACTAGCAGTGAATTTACTGGGTTATAGTGCACATACATTTTTAACTTCGGAGCACTGTCAGCTTCCCACAGTACTAGCACCCTGTTGTTCTTTTCCAGCAGAGGCTACCTTATATCCCTGCCAACACTCATCTAATGTATACTTTGCACTGGTACATGCAAGGTAGTGCGCCAATTAACCTAATTTTCAATTTGAAAGATTTTAGAGACTCCTGGAAAGGCGATTGGATCATGGGGGAAATACACTTACCTGTGGATTAATCCACTGGTGTGTTTAGTTGAGTGTCCTGTTAGGACTTGGGTCCCAGATGGACTTCACTGGTGGCATAGCACTGGAGGTCTTATCTTTCTAAATCTCTCTCTCATCTTCTTACCTACCTAGCCACCATGGCGTAAGCAGTTTTGCCCCACCGCTCCATTGTGCCATCATGATCCTGCCTTGAAGCCAGTTGAGCACGGCCTAAAATATCTGAAACCATGAGCCAAACAAACCTTTTCCTTTGTTAAGCTGTGTATGTCAGGTATTTCATCCCCGCAGTGGGAAGGTGACTAATCGAGGTGGGATCAAATATTTTTATTAATGTATATTTCCTTGATGAGTTAGAATATACTTCAATTTGTCATTGCAAATCTTTTTTTTTTTTTTTTTTTGGAAGTTCCTGATCATATTTTTCTAATTTTTGTCTGTAGAGTTTTTCTTTTCGCCTTACAACTTATTTCTACATTTCTTATGTTACATATATTATGAATATTTTCTGTCACTCTGTGATTTGCTTTTCCAGTCTTTTAGTTATATTTTCGATGAACAAATTGTTTAAAAGATATTTTAATTTTATGTATGACTCATTAGTCTTTTCTTTTGCTATAGCTATTTTCCAGAAGCACAATACCTTACCTCTCACGTTGTTTGTATGAAATTCACATATAATTGTTTTACTGTTTATATACGTATAAGAACGCATCAACTTTTCCAACATAATTAATTGTGAAGACCTACTTCTCTGTAATGTCAAATTGGATGTAGACATTGTGTTCCATTAGTCAATATGAACTCTTCTTGTTCCAACAGCTTCAACCTTAATTTTTAAAGCTTGAAAACATATCTTGCTGTTCACTAGGCCTGCTGTTAATATTCTGCTTCATCATTACTGTCTCAGCCACTCTTGGCCCATTTCACTTTCCTGTTCATCTGGAAGGAAATGAAACAAATTCTAAAACATGTGTTCCAGCACATACAACCCACCCAGATGTTCTCCTGCTTGCATTGAATCTGCAGGTCAGTTCTTTACAATACTGTGTCTTTATTCATGGGTATGGCTTATTCTTTACAATTTAAAGAACTTTAATTTCTTTCAATAATAATTACATAAGATTTGCTACATTTCATGGGAATATAAATGTGTGTTAAATCGTTCCACCTAGATTTATTCAGAAGGCTCTTGAATTAATTGCCCATGCTTGCATATCTTTGAACATTTTACTTTCTCACTGTTTCTTCCTGGCATGTGGAATTGCAGTTGATTTTTATATATTGAAATTTGTAAAGTGACTTTACTATACTGTCTGATAGTGGCTTATTCATAATTTTATTATTAACTTTTACTGTAAAAAGTTTGTAGTGTAAATATATTTATCACTGAAATCGATCACAGCTTTCTTTCAAATTATTATAATTCTTTACCTTACAATTCATGTAACACCAAATATAATACGAACAAAAAGTGTTCATAAGCCTTCTTATTAAATTTTCAACTTAGGTAAAATATCTCATTTCATCATTAACAATCTTGTTTTTTGTGGACATCCATTTCTATACACTCATTATGATAATAACATCTATTAGGTTGTGCACATCTTCATTATGAGTTCAATTTTGAATTTTATTGAATGCTTTTTCTGTATCTATCATGATGATTAAATGGATCGTGCTGTTTGATTTCATTGATAGTGCACTGTTTGTTGATTATATTACTTGATTTTTTAAATTTGAAACTACATGTGAAAGAGTGGTGCTTGAGGAAAGGGTTAAACACTGAGGCTTCACCAAGGAGTGACGAGCCCAGAGAACTGCAGGCGATGAAAACGGGAAGCAAGGCAAGACAAACCTCACAGCAACTTGATGGGCTGCCTCACCTAATTGGCTTCCCCTAGGCAGCCAGGCAGGAAGCGACCCGCGTGTCTCAGCACCTCTGTGTGCTTCCTCACACACTGCCATCACTTGGTGGACGAGATATCTGCATGGCAGAACTACGTGTAAATTCATTTCTTCACTTTGTGGGGTGGTACATGATTCATTAAAAGTATCGCAATCTTTTTCAAACTTTCTGCACGTTTTTGGTATGGACTGGCATTTTCCTCTTTTATTTTGGCATTTTGAAGCTAAATTTGCTTGAGATTTGGCCAGTGGCATCACCTTTCGGCTAGCTTCATAACAATTTTGAATGTTTTCTGTCATTGTTAAGTACTCCCTTAAATTCGGGCACAAAATAAGGTTCCTACAACTCTTGTCCTCTCCTCCCCTTAGGAATTAAGCATTTCTCCAAGGAGTCTTAGGCCCTTTTAGTGAACAATGATATTTAAATCCAGGGCTCTGGTTTGTTGGTATGCTCTCACTATTGTCTACAAGGAAAGACGGAATCTTTCACCCTGTTTATCTCTGAACTCTAATTATTTTCTTTGCTGATCTGAAACTGATAAAAACCTTGTTTAGCCTCTCCTCCAGTCACCATTTTTCTCAGACTTTCAGGCTTTGAGTTATTTATGAATCTATCAACAACTTATTTCTCCAGGTAAAATTTAATAAAAGAGAGTTGCTATTATTTAGTAGTTAGCGTGCTTTGAAAAGTACAAGAATGTTTCCTTTCCAGGCTGTGCTTGTGTGCATAGGAGCAGGCGTGCGCATGTGTGTGTGTGCGGCGGGGGGGGGGTGAGAACAGTAAAAATGCAGGGATTCTGAGGTACACGGTGCCTTGTTATATTTTACTTGGTAATGTCAGAAATTTGTTTTAAATTGAAACATTCAACTATTCAAAGATAAATTGAAATAAATCAGAGAACTGAGTTCGAATGTGTTTTATTGATTATCAGTTGTATCTCCTTAGACATTTACTTTTCTTATAAGAATAGTAATAATGATGATATCAACCTCCTGAAATGTACATATTATTCATATTCAATTCATGTATCTTTATATCCAGTTTAACTTATTTTAACACAAAGCTTTCAATAAGAGAGAGAAAGGAAATAATACAAGAATGTTTTGTAACTGTAATTGATAGAATTTAAATTGTGATATATTTACATGGATAGAAGTTGAATACTCTGAAAATTAAAGCTTCCATTTTAATATTTTTGCCAATGGTCAACTGGAATTTCCTATATGTTATTTTCATTAAAAATGTACTTCAAAAAATAGAAACATTTTAGAACTCAGAAAATGTATCAGTAATCAGGGTAAAATGGTATTTACAATTTAGATTAATGCGTTTCTTTAAATCTAAATAAAAAGGTAACCAACTGTTCAGCTACTTCTAGGTTGGTTTACAGGAAGGAATGCCAGCATTTTGAACTAATTGACTATATCTTGCTTCTAAGACTTTACCTTCTAAAAATGCAAAATAATAATAATAATAATAATCCCAAAACATTTCATAATGCATATAGCTCTTCCAAATAAGCATTACAAAACTTAAAAATGCAATGACAAACTTTTTGATAGAATAAAAACTGACAAAGGAACTATACCTAACTAGTTATGTTGAAAACTACAAAATCATTATCTGGAAAAATACCTTAGGTGAGCATAGTAAAAACAAAATAAAATAGGACATTATTAAAAGAGTTAGAATTATTATTGATAATTCTAAACAGAAGAAAAAATATTTTTGATATTTGAATCTGCTCAGTATATCCAGAGATTTGACTTCAAATAAATAATTATTTAAATAATGATAGATGTAAGATCTATTAAAATTTCAATGTAACATGGATTGATTAATCATGATTCTATTTAAAAATCTTCACAGAAAATTATCTTTGGTTAAAATAATTCCAGCTCACTCAGAATGAGAATAAAAATACAAAAATGTTTAATTACAAAATATTTTTTCTTTGTGAAATGTCATGGGCTCAGAATCTTTCTGAGTATTTTTAATTCTTGCCATTTTACATATAGAGAAACTGAGTTCTGATTTGATCTTGATTTGGGGAAATAAAAACATCATTAGAACTCGTGACCCACTAATAATCTCCCAATCTTAAATCATGCTATTTTTTCATGTCAAATGTGCAAAATCCATTTTAAATAATAATATCTTACTTTATAGAAATAGAAGAATAAGAAGAAATCACTGGATTTTTATCATCATTGATGTTTAAATGGTTGACTTTTCTTGGGCAACCAAAGAAGATACAATGATTATGGTTTTTAAAAAAAGGTTAGGTAGAAGAATATATAAAAAATACATGAATATAAATAGAATTTCATGAAAATTTTAAATAAAATAAAATATCAGATTTTAATTAACTCTGAAATTGTTTCCAGTAACCAATATTTCCAATTAAATATATTTCTTAACTCAAGAACAATGACTAGAAGTGGATAAGACAACATTAAAACCTGCTCCAAATCTTATAATTAACCCAATGTGTTGAACTGTCAGGAATGACTAAATTATTCAAGTGTACAAATATTAACCTGTAAAAGAAGGACCGTAATGAATTCCCCTTAGTCTTGTTCTCTTTAGGAGTACATAATGATAAGAGACATTCTTCTGGGAAATGACAGCAGCACAAAGAATGAAAAAGAAATTAATCAGAATGTGAATTTGTCAAAAGACAGAACTGCAAGCCACACATTTTTAATGGTGCCCTAATTAGTAATTATTTCCAGCATCTGTCTCATGAGTAGAAAACTTAGAGCTCACAAGTAATACAAGTAGTCATTAAGTTATATGATGTTTGATGCCACTTGTACGTTAGAAAATATGAATCGTCAAGATGTTAAAGTGTCTAAAGTTATCTATACCATGTAAGTCTTTAATGTATTTGTCAGATACTTTTTGAACCTATTACAAGCAAATTAATGTTCCATGTTTATGCTAGTTTTATATTTAGTGATGTAACTGGAAATGAGATTGTATTCTGAAAGTGTTAACAGTTTTAGGAACTTTTCTTCTTTTTTTTTTTTTTTTTTTTTTTTTTTTGTGGGTACCGGGGGGTCGACCTCAGGACCTCGTGCGCCAACAGGCACCCGTGCCACTGAGCGATATCACCGGCCCCTTTTTCGTATGTGGGACCCGGGAGTCGAACTCGGGCCCTTGCGCTTGCAAGGCAGGCGCTTACGCCGCTGAGCCATCTCACCGGCCCGGAACTTTTCTTCTTTGTACATTTTTCTAAATTGAAATTTTAGGAAATTTCTATCCATCCAATCTGCCAGTCATTTTACTTAATTTTTTATCTAAATTTTATTGATTTTATGACTCAACATGTACTGTGAGAAGTCTGAGATATTATTTCCACCCTGAATTTAAAATAAAAAGTTACAAATAGGCTATATTTACTAATATTGGTACCACCAAGAATTTGTAAATCTAAACAGTCTAATATGGAGCCCTGAAATTTCTTAATTTCTCAGCAAGTTTTTCTGCCTCTAAGAGATAGAAGATCAATAGTATTTTGTGTCCTTAAAAGAAATTAAATATTTCTAAGTGTGTATCTTTTACCTTGATAATAAACAAGTGCTTTGACTAAAGAATGTCACTATTTCTTACTGTATCTGAATCTTGAACCTCGACTGACATCTTTCAGCTAAGTGATCTTGCACAAGCCACTTGAACTCTTTAAAGTCCCTTTCTTCCTTCTAAAATTTAGATTAAGGAAATACTTAAAATAGGAACATGTAGCATATCCTGGCATTGTAGAAGGCAGAAGAAAACATCCATACACTATATATAACGTTATTAACTGTTTCAAATGTCAAATAAATAACATTGGCTGAATGATTTTATTTGTGAATTCCTCCATGGCTTTGGTAGTGTGTATTTTCCTTCCATTTTTGACCTTGCATTTTACTAAAAGACAAAATTTAACATGTTTGTTATATATCTTTGACTGTTTTTTAAGTGTTCAGGTGAAAAATTTTCATCTATCAATACTGTATGAACTTTTGGGGAAGGAATGTTTATTTAATTACTATTGTTGTCATGGTTTGTTCCCCAGCTTTGTAAAGCATTAGAACTTCTCAAGGAAATGCAATTTAAGTCTTGGCTTTACCAATTTTTGACAATATGACTTTGAACAAGTTATTAATTCTTTCTAGTACTTACATGTTTTGTAAAACAGACATAATAGCAAATTTCAAGGTAGATGTGAGGGTATGATGGGAGAAGTTCCCCTGCATAACTTTTTCTGTTGTGGAATCCTCTATCCCAGTGTAGCTGTATCTGGAGCCAGGCCATGGGAGGTTAAATAAGATCACAAAACCAGGGCCCTAATTTCACCGGACCAGTGCCTAAATTAATATGAGTGCTCCTTCCAGTGCATGCATTTTATGTTTCTTTTAGTTTTAAACAGTAAGATATTATGAAAAAAGATGTTTGCTTCAATAAATCGGTTAGAAGAAAAGTTTTGATTTTTTTCAAGACTTACTTCAAGGAAATATAGGGACAACCTGCGAGAGGCAGAAATAATACTAAATCAACTACATTGTCTCATACCTAGGATAGACTAAAAAGATAGACAAGGTAAAGATTAGAAAAATATCATTGTCTGGAAAAAATTCTTGTTGAAAAGGTGAGGGCATTTTTGTTTGTGTATTTTAAAATTAGGAGTCCCAATTCTTACATCAGTAAAATATTCAAAGTGTTCAATCTCAATGCAGCCTCATAAAATATTTTCTTACATGCTATTTTCATAATAGGTGCTTTAGAAGGGATTTAGCTATGTGTTTTATGGTTTGAAGCTTTGTTAAATGATATAATTTGCATCTCAAAACTATAGTTTGGTTAAGATAACCTGAATAGAACAAATTCTGTAATGGATGTGGGAAATTGTAGGTGGTTCAACTGTACCTAAAATTCTTGGCAAGCAGTGGGATTCTTAATAGACTGCATTTGCATATCATATAATTAAATCCCAAATGTAGTTTTTTCCCATAATTTATTAATTTTGCTTTGGTAAACCAACTATATAGATACAGGTAGTGTCATATTAATGTGGAATTCATTCTTTTTTTTTTGTGGGTACCGGGGGTCGACCTCAGGACCTCACACGCCAGCAGGCGCCCGTGCCGCTCAGTGATATCACCGGCCCCTTTTTCGTATGTGGGTTCTGGGAGTCGAACTCGGGCCCTCGCGCTTGACAGGCAGGTGCTTACACCACTGAGCCATCTCACCGGCCCTGGAATTCATTCTTAAAGACTACTATGTAGAGTGTGCAATGCACACATTGTGGAAAGTGTAATTGGGTTTTGTCTTAATCAGTGCAGGGTGTCATCATGAAATGCCATAGACTGAGTGTCTTAAACAGAAATTTATTTTCTCCCAGTTCTAGAGTCAGGGAAGCCTAAGATCAGAAGGTTTTGTGATGCACTTCCACGTGAAGGTGAACTTCCTGGCTTGCAGTCAGTTGCCTTCTTGCTGCGTTCTCTCACAGGGAAGAGAGAGAAAACTCTCTATCTCTTTCTCTTATCAGAAGAGTAGCATCCCCATGAAATATGGTTAATTTTTGGGATAAGATTCTTAGGTCGTATCTTCTGATTTCACTAAACTTTTAACACTTTCTTGCATTGTCTTTTTCCAGACACAGTCAGAATGCGGATTGGGAGTCCCACCTATGAGTTCTGTGGGACATGGACATTCAGTTCATAGCGGACTTCAAGAATTCTTTGTAGGGCCGGTGAGATGGCTCAGCGGCTTAAGCGCCTGCTGGGAAAGTGCAAGGGCCTGAGTTCGACTCCCGGAACCCACATACGAAAAAGGGGCCAGTGATATCGCTCAGCGAGACGGGCGCCTGTTGGCACGCGAGGTCCTGAGGTCGACCCCCCGGTACCCACAAAAAAAAAAAAAAAAAGAATTCTTTGTAATCCTTAACAATAGTAAAATATATCAGAATATGCCTGTTTGTTTCCATTTAAAAGCTTCTACTTCTCTTTTTATTTTGTCAATTGTTTAGTTCTGATTATCATGCTCTTTCTAGACGTGAAAAGATGTATGGAAAACCTCCGTCTCAAAGACTCTTACGTACAGCTCTGCATGTTGGAAATATAAAAGGTTTTCTGGAAACACAAATTTCCATTTATATTATACATTGAACACACAGCTGAAAATGGGAGAAGAGATGGGCAGTGAGAGGAACAGGATCTATACAGACACAGATACAGATACTGATACAGGCACAGGTACAGGTACAGGTACAGATAACAATAGTAAAATGAGGAAAATCTGATCTGAGAATGAAAGAACGATGAAAAATGCTGCTGATGAAACTGAGCAGATTCTATGACAGGAAGAATTCTCTGTCAAATTAAAGGTTTTGCATTTTTGTAATTTAGGAGCAACTGTGGAAAATTTTTTACTTTGGTGTGTGACAATAAGTATACTCAGGAAAAGAAATTATTTTAATGATTTTTTAAATCACCATTCATTTCAAAATTATTATGGTAATTGTGATTTCTCAGCTAAATGTAAAACTGTTAATTACCTATCACAGTTTTCCAATGTCAAGATCATAGTAAGGTGGAGACTAAGGTGGATAAAAGAATAATTTTATTAATTTTTGAGACAACCTATTCCTTGAAGTGAGATTCTACATGTGTAACTATGTTCAATGGATTACATACCATCTCCACTTCGTCGATAAAGAATAAATTAAGTAGGATTCAAGAATTCAACCAAGGCCGGTGAGACGGCTCAGCGGCTTAAGCGCCTGCCTTGCAAGCGCGAAGGCCCGAGTTCGACTCCCGGATCCCACATACGAAAAAGGGGCCGGTGATATCGCTCAGAGGCACGGGTGCCTGTTGGCGCGCGAGGTCCTGAGGTCGTCCCCCCGGTACCCACAAAAAAAAAAAAAAAAAAAAAAAAGAATTCAACCAAGGTCTGTCACCTAAGGAATGAGATTCCAGCCACATCTATCTGACTTAAAAGTCCGCTCACTTTCCTTCATTCAGCTTTGCTCTCATGAGAAAGGGATTTGGATTATGATCATTGGCACGATGTCACTGATGGATGATTCAGCACAGTCGTACCCAGTCGAGAGATGTATGTGGCACTGGTCTGCAATTTTAGAAGTATGTCAGTGAACAGTATTGGTGAAGAGGTCATTAACTACAGCGTTTCTTTCACTCTTAGTAGGAAACGAATGACAGTGAACCATCGCTGACCTTTTGAGTTCTTCCTTGCTTTTAATATTGATGTTTCTGTTTTAGTAAGCTAAAAATAATTAATTTCTCTCTGAACATAACTTTTGATTATTTTAAATATGTCCTACTTTAAAGCAAAATATTATCACTGGGGGTGTCATCTTTCGTTTAGAAATGTATATAAAATTCGGTTTCCTTAATTATTAACATTCAAAGTATATGCTATCTGTAAAATTAGGGTAGAAATGAAGACTACATTGAGAATATGTCAGCATTTTTCAACATCCTTGTATGCATCTGAACTTTTGGGTTCAGTGTTGAGGGCTGCAGTAGAAATACGCTGCGGCAGACTCCATTCGGGCACACCCTTGAAGAACCCCCTTTTCTTGAGTGCAATTGGAACCCTTGCTTTGTAAAACATGTTGTCTCATTCTAAGTCTTTTACATCATTTTTCCCAGGACTTGATCCAGTTCATCACTGTTTGTTCATTACTTTTCTAAATGTAATTTTTATCAGGGTAGAGATTTTGTCTTTTATGTTCTCTTCTTCATTTCTTGTACATAGAACAGTCTCCAGAATGTTGGTCATTGGTAAATCTTTGTTGAATTATTATTAGCATATTATTTATTTGTTTTACTTTTTTCTAGATTTAGAATTCCATACAGAATATTCCATAATTGAAAGATAATTTTTACCTTTCTCATTGCTAAACACACCCAAAGTAGTATTTAGCACATAGTAAATTAGAATTAAAAATTGTACTTAATAATTGAATACTGCTATATAATTATGGCATGTATGACTCTGTTGAGATATACAAACCTGCTAATATTTTTACAATGTGGCTAATCCATATGGTTCTGCTTTTGATTCTGATTTGTTTTTCATAGTGAGGTAGATATTATTACTAAGGTAAGACTAAGGACTATAAAAGAGTCCTTATGAAAGAGAAGATGAGAACAGTTTTTTTGATTTGCCTTTGTAGTCTTAAATATAACCTGGATTCATTTTCTATCATCATATCTCTGAAAGGAATCTCTTATGTTTCATAAATGCATTGAATATCTGGTGTGGCTTCAATTGTATATCCTCAAATTTACTTCTGTCTCTCAAATAGTACCATACTATTTGCATCAATTTTCTTACTTCAAAACTGTGGAATCAACCTTGAGCTCCTTTCTTCTCCTGTCTACCCCATCTATTCTACCAGTGAGTACCTGTAGCTCGGTGTTCAACATCTTTTCGTCTTCTCCTCCGTTACTACTGGAGACAAACCACTGCTGACTCTCATCTGGACATTCCCCTAGCTCCCTCATTAATGTCCCTGTTTGTATATCGCTCATTCCCAATCTGTCCAGCTATTAACAGTGTTTTTTAAACATATTACTCTTTTTTTCTTGGCAGTACTGGGGATTGAAGCCAAGGCCTTCACACTGAACTCCTTTTTTATTTTGAGACAGTCTCATGAAGTTGCAAAATTGCACAGGCTGTCCTCAAACTTGTGATCTCCCCGCATCAGCCTCCAGGAGAGCAGGATTAGAGGCAGGCACCACCGTGCTTGGCTCATGTTACTCTATTTTAAAACATCGACCAGTAGATTTCCATTCCTAAAGTTATATTCTTCCCCATGTCTTATGGTATGGTGCTGAATATTAATCACATACTATTTAATTTTTAACATCAAGTTTTGCAACTCTCGTTTTCATACAATTCTATGTATTTACATTGTCTTTCTTTCCATTCTACAGTGATAGACTCATTCTTTTCTCCAGCTCCTCACACTGATTTTCCTCTTGCTAATGCCCTTCAAGTGGCGGCTTTTTTCTCTTCATCTGTTTTTAAATCTGATGCTACTCCTTGAGAGCTCTTCATTCACCATAACATTTAATGTCGCTGACTGTGGACTGTACCTGTGAATCACACCAAGTCCTTTCCTTCAGCTGTTTTCTTCATTGAATTATCACTGTCTCAAGTCTCATTCCTTGCTTCCTTGTTTGTTGTATTTTCTATTAAGGGATCAGCTTCATGGAAAAGACACTTTTTATTTCCCACTAACATAAACAAGATATCAAAAATAAATGTTATTATCTTAGTTTGAAAACAGATTTACAAAAGTAAATCATCACCAATAGTTTTAGTAATCAATCTTATCTTTTTTGTTCCGTAAGGAATAATAACTACTTGTAAAGTAAAATTATTGCAGGAATTAAAAATAATTTAGTTTTTCTCTGTTCCCCTTTAGAAGTCCATATAGTCAGTCCCAGGTGACTTTTAGGTGATTAAAGGGGATACCAATACAAAGAAACTGGAATGATCCCATTTAACAGTTAAAAATGAGAATGTTCAGAGTTAATGAAAACAAGTGAAATGCAGGTAGACCACAGAGTTTTAATAATGATAATAAGTACATGTTAATCTAGAAAACAGTATACATGTAACAGATATATTGAATAATTTATGTTGTTATGTTTAAATGGTATATGAGTAGATTCCATAATATCTACTCAAATAGAAATTAGTATAGGAAAAGAGCACTAATGCAATATAATTAATGATTCTCAAGGATATTCTAGAAAATGCACAGAATTAAGTCAAAATAGCTTGATACAATGTTTTTTTATTTCTCAGGATTCTTAGACAGATTATACAATATATCCAATTATACATAGAATGAATTCAAGTTGAAGAAAACTTTGAATTATAGGTCAATGAAATATATTATGACAAGATTATAGTTCACTTTACGTAAGAATGTGTGTATATTTGAAAATACTCAGGCCATGCTTGGGTAGATGCCACTGTTTAATGAATACATTTTTACAAAAATATTACATTATGATATACATTGAAATCATATTTGCAAGAAATTAATTTCATTATTTAATAAATACAATAGTTTTTACATATTATAAAATTAGCATTACTGTTTTCAATTTTTCACATATAAACATTAATGTTAAAATCATGAATTTATTACTAGAATGTTACATTGTAGCTATTCTGTTATGTAATACAGTGTTAAGAAATATATATTTGGTCTTTTTCTCTGATTTCTGAACCAGAACTTCCCAAACCCTTGGAATTTCCTGGGTGGTCGGGGTGATGAGGTTGTGTTTTGTTATTTACAAGTCCCTGTGAACCATACTTGAGTTTATGCTAATGAGATGACCCTTGAGGGCCCCTGGATAGCTTAAGGTTGGGGACTAGTTGCCAGAACGACACAGGCAGGATGAGAGAGCTGCAATTTTCAGTCTCATTTCCCCACCTCAGCAGAGAGGAAAGGAACTGAAAATTGAATCAGGCCTGCAATTAGTTTTCATAATAGTCCCTAAACAATGAGATTTGCAAAGATACTGGGTTTGTGAAAGCAACGAAGTGCTGGGAGCACAGCGTGCTCAGAGAAGTTACAAAAACCCACCAATAACTTGCCTTCTACATCTCTTACATTTGTCCATTTCTGAGTTGGATCCTTCAGAGTCATTAACTGAAAATAGTAAGTAAAATTCTTTCTCGAGGTCTTCAAATCATTCCAGCAATCTGTAAAACCTGAGGAGAAATTTGTGGTGGCCTCCTCTCTTCCCAATTTACAAGGTACAAGGTACAAAAATACAAGGGCCCAGGACTTTTGATTAACAACTTTTGATTGACAACTGAACATGAGGGCAGGTGTCTTGTAGAACCCATTAATATGTGTGTCTACACTAACATCTGGTACTTAGTGCAAAACTGAATTGAACTGCAGGACACCTCGGTAGGGCTGCAGAGCTAGAAAATTGATTAGTGTGGAAGAAACACATACACTGGTGTCAAAAATAGGTACAAAAATAAATCAGAGCATCACACTCCATATCCATGCAAATGCTATAATTTACTAAGATTTATATGTGCAGAACTGTTTCTGATATTGAAGTGGTTCTAAATGGAAAGGAAGGTTTTTTTGGGCCAAGAAACATTACAAAATCATACCTTCAGAAGCTGCCTCAGTAGGCAGACTATGTACTTAGTTTGAAACGGCTTTTCTACTGCACTGGAGAAATAGTTTGTCTGTCCTGACACTCAAAAGTCAAGCTATACAGACACTAGTTAGTGGGCTTACTGAAGTATAGACATAATAATTACAAAATTAATATTATTATTAATATTAATCCTATTTCTTTTCTTTACCAGTATAAATTATTTCATACCTATGTCAAATTATATTAGTTGATTTTGAGGTCCAGTGCAGGCATTCTTAAATCCTTCAAAAAAAAGATAATGTTTTGGAATGTTGAAGAGAGCTGCTGTATAAATTTTGAAAAAAAAAGTACTCAAAATTAGTAATCTATATTTTTACTTAATTTTTGTTGGATTTTGAAAGGTTATAACTGTATATATTTATGTGGCAAAAATAATGCTATAAAATATGTATAAAACATGGGATGATTTTGATCAAGCTAATTAACACAAGCATTACCCCAACTGCTTATCAAACACATACTCCTCCTGTCCTGCTAAAACATTTCAGCCTTCAATCAGCTGTTCTCCCTGCTCCCCAGATTCTGGCGGCCACCATTCTCTCCATTGCTGTGAGCTTGATATTTTTAGATTCCACATGCGAGGTCATGCAGTATTTGTCTTTCTGTCCCTGGGCGATTCCATATACCATCATGTCCTTCTTCCATGTTGTCACGAGATAATCTTCCTTATTTTAATGGCTAAAATAGTAGTGCACTGTGTGTATGGGTATTTTAGCGTCTTTTGCTTATGTAGTTGTTTTAAAATCTAAAAATAGGATGCCCATGCAAGCAAATACTTTTTAAAAATTAGTTTATGGCACAGTGTACTCCATTGTGTGTCTGGATCAAGAGATGCAGGGAGGAGAATGGAGGGGTGGGAAGGGAGATTAAAAAGGAGTTAAGTGTGGGGAGTGGCTGAAGCTGGAAATTGGTCACACCTGCGCTCCTGCTCCACCTCCCCAGTGCCGAGGGTGAGATGGGCCAGCCAGAGCAATAAAGAAGCAACAAAGAGCAGCTGAGGTGGCTACATATGCTGCTCCAGCCCAGAGAACACCCAGCCCAAGGCAATCCAAGCAATGGGTTGCTAGGCAAAGGGGTGTCACGTGACACCAACTTGCTAAATGTAGAAATAAACACACTGCTTTGGTTGAGCAGTTCCTTTTCTCCCATCAGGAGAGAGGGCTCCACCTGACCTCAGCTTTTTGTCTCTTTTCTTTATTTCTCCATCCTCTCACTATCCATCCCCCCAGGAACTTTGAGAGCTGCGTGGGACATGGCAATTAAGATCTGTTATGTGCCAGCACCAACTCCACACAAGGAATGTAAACAGTATGCACTGCCAAGATGTACTAATAAAAATTAAATAAAGAAGATACACCCTAAAACATAAGAAATACATTAGTTCATGAATGCTACTGATATATCATTTGATTTTAACTGGTAGAATTTTTATGAAAATAAATTATAAAAAATAAAACTAGAGAAAGCTAACAGCCCTCATTCAAAACTTCAATAATTTTTATTTTTATTTTATAGTTAAAGCAGGGTTTCAAATCCATGGAAGAGATAGAGCCTTTAATAAATGATTTGGAAATTTTGCTATCCATTTGAGAAATAGTATTAGATTATCTTTCATATGCCATCAACACAACAGAATTTTAGAAGAATTAAAGAAATAAATGCAGCAATTTAAACTACAGTAATACTAGTAAAAATAACTACAAATATTTTGAAAAATTTGAGGTAGATGATGCTTTCTTAAAATTCATAAGGAAAAAGACTGATAGAGATGATTAATTACATGAAGATTTCTTTATCGAAGATAGTGTAAACAATGCTAATAGACAAGTGCCATGCTGGGAGAAATGTTTACAATGGCTATAATTAATGAATAGCAAACACATATAAGTGTCTTCTATGATGCTATCCAAAACAAAATTGACTCAGTATGAAGACATGCAAAGATGATGTGAACATGCAATTCTAAAGGGGATGACTGTAAACTCTAATGAAAATATAAAAGAATCCACATTCTCACATAAAATTGAGAGAGCTCGACAAAGACATAGCATGTTTACCTTTAAATATGAGGAGTAAAATAAATTCATAATGTTCATTGATGCCAAAAACTGGGGGAAGGTTCCAACAAGCCACTCTCTTACATTACTGGAGGGATTATAAAAGCAGACAAATATTTAAGGAAAGTTTTCATTCTTTTCACCTCAGTCATTCAACTTCTAAAATCCATTCAAAAGTAATATATGTCACATAATATTATGTATATTATATATATATGCAGAGATGTGTGTATAATGATGTTTGCTAAAACACTGGAATTAAGAAAAAAGAAAAAATCAAAATCTTAAAACGTAAATTAGAAAAATGGTTACAGAATTCATGGCATACTGATGCTGCAGAGTATCATGTTGCTGTTAAATAGGAAGAATTGAAATTTTATAGTGACATGGAAATATGTTTAAGGTCTGATTTTAATTGAAAGACAAAGTTGTCAAACATAGCATAGTATGAACCTATTAGTATGATACGCAATCTGGATAGATAAACAAGAGCAGTTCATGATGATAAGAAGGACTACATGGTGTGCCAACTTTTATCTGAGTGTGGAGAATAAATGGAAGCAGAGGTTGGCCCTGGTAAGAGGAATCACATACTAATATATATTTATTTTCATAATATTTTAAAACAATGCATATTAAGTATATATTACTTATGGGAGGAAAAAACGAAAAGCTCTTTCCTTAAAGTTCATTTTTCTGTCCTTATTTTAATCAGAGATTCTAATGCTTCTTAATAAATTCATCTAATGTACATTTTGGTCTTCAAGTGTATAACAGATACTCTGTTAATATTACCGAAAACTTTCGTGTTTGTCCTTTTTTTTCTTTTCTTTACTTTTTTTTTTTTTTTGTGGGTACCGGGGGTCGACCTCAGGACCTTGCGTGCCCCTGCCGCTGAGCGATATCACCAGCCCTTTTTTTGTGGGATCTGGGAGTCGAACTCAGGCCCTTGCGCTTGCCAGGCAGGCGCGTACACCGCTGAGCCATCTCACCGGCCCCGTGTTTGTCCTTTTTAAATATAAGTGCCTTGGTATTAAATTTTCTTAAAATAAAATAGCTAACTTTATGTGAGTGACTCTTGAAGATCTAAATAACTTTAATATCACACTTGCGGAATTATTGCATCCCTGTTTATAACTAGATTGTAGACAATATGACGGTACTTGGAAAGTCACAGGCTATGCAAATTTGTAATGTGCTTAATGCTTCCCTTCATCAAGTATCCTTTATCATCAAATATTATGGAAAAATCCTTCTCTATTGGTTTCTTTTTAAACATTTCTTCCAGTTTGTCATCATGCTTTATCATGAACACGTTCCCTAGTTGGAGCAACATGGCTGAAATTCCCTTGCTAATAGGTGGATTTGCAGCAGATGTTTGTGTGAGTGGAACATCAGAAGAACCCATAACATGCTATCCAGTGAGAGCTGATATCAGGGCTGCAAAAATGAACTGAAGCTGAGAAAACAGTTGTTAAATAAATATTTTTCTGTTAGTATATAGCGCCACCCAGTGTCATAGAATTCTCAATGGAGCGCTCTACACAGTAGGCTGTTGTGCCAAGGTAGAAAGGGATATAAATGATACTGCAAACTCCATATTAAGATGTTAATATTAATGTTTGCACAGGGACGTTGCATATCCTAGCTTTTCAGGAAACATGAAATTGAAATGAAACAGAGATAAGACAAAACTGAAATGGTCATCTCCATCTCCACATAGTGGTGGTTTTTCTCTGCATTGCTTGAAAAAGTTCCAGAAAAATGGTTTTATTAACTCACTGTATTGCAAGCTACTTTAAAACATTACAAAAATATAATTCCAGAGTGATGATAGAGTCAGGAATAATTTACCTTTCTGAATGTCTAAAATGATAACTTAGAATGAAGGTTACAGGTGAAAATGAAATTGAATGTAAGAAAAAAAGGCAGTGGAAGTTTTGGTTTTCTGTAATGATTTTTCCATGAGTGACATTTCAGAGAGATGCTACTTAGCAGTTAAGCAGAACCATTAGGCCATAAATATTCATATTAAGAGAATTTAGAAAATAATGTATTAAAACAGACAATGCTTCATTACATCTTTGTTGAACTGAAAAGCTGAAGTGATGAAGATAATATCAGATTTTCCTTTTGTCTGTCAATATTCAGCACTTACACAAACTTGAATAGAATAAATCGTTCTGTACATTTCTCATTTTATTCTTTCTTGAGTGTTCATGATCTCTACTTCTCCTTATTGTACTGTCTTTTAAATTTTACTCCATTGAAGTTGAACATGTGTACTTCTTGCTTCAACTGACACGGCTTCTCCTTTTTCATGGTCTGCAATCATGTCGCACTTGGAATGCCTGTATCCCACATAATTGTATTCATTTAAATGGCTCTATTTCCAGGTTCTTTTACTGTACTCACATTGTTTTCATTCCCCATATTTGAGATATTTTATTCATCACTTAGCAAATGTGATTATTGTTATTATTCTTGCTGTTTCTGCTCTTGTTATTATATTCTTTTTAACTCCTTGTTTTTTTTTTTTTTATTTTCCAGGTTTTGTCTTACTGGTACATTGACTATTTTTGCTGTGTTTCTTGGTTTGCTGTTTTCATTTTCATGCTGTCATTAACATTTAGGCCCTTTTAATTTCATATTGTCATTACAATTTTCTTATACATAATCTCTTTCATCTTCTTGCTCTCTAACTTTCACAGAACAAAAGTACTGCATCAAATATTTTTCTCATGGTCTTTGAAGGATCCTTGAAGCTCTTTAAAAGTGAAAGTCATAGCTTCTAAGGTACATTCCTATCAGCATTTGCTACTGCAAGTATTTATTTGACCTGTATGATGTTGAGTGCAGTAACTAAACAGAAATGTGAGACAAATTACTCAGAATGAGTAAAATTCAATGCCTTAGGTGGGATGATTGATGGTATGTACATTACTTTGGTATTGGAGATTACATATTAGATTCAATAACATATTTTGAAATAACATTGCCCACTGAAATGGATTTAAAAATTCTTCACCTTTCCAAAGCAGAGGAGAAATGTAGATTCCAAAAGAGAGAAGTATACTTCCAGGGATCTGGTTAAAGAGAAAGAAGAGCCAATATTATGCAGCAATTTCCAGGTTTAAGCAAAAAAGAGTAATGATTAATGATTAAAAACTGAAGTAGGACATATGGTAGGCCAACCAAGAATGCACAACAAGATCATAAATATGTAAAATTAAGGCTAGTCACACTCCAAAGCACACTTTTTGTTCAACTGGTTTAGATCTATCTTCCATTTCTTGGAAAGAAGGAAATACACTTTATTAGCACATATTTTACCATTATCACTCATTTTACAGCTTTAATATAGTGAACATTTTATGTTCAAAAAATGAATGTGAGCTTTTTTTCCTTTTTAATAGTTTTACCTTATACATTCTCTGGATAAAGTTCCTCACAGCATACAAATGTCAGAAAACATGAATGTTGCCTGGTATTTAGTGTCAAGACTTTGATGTCTAGGTTGGGAAGGGTGGAGGAAGAAGGTAAGTAATAGTGAGCTCTTAGGAGATTTCGGTCAAGGTGGCTTTGTGAATTCATACATCACTTCCCTTTGCTTGCAAACATGACAAAAGTATAATAAATTATTTTCACAAGTTAGTACTATTACCATGAATACAATATTCTGAGCAGAGGCATCATCACATTTTAACTTCTGCTGGATAAATGTAATGCAAAGCAAAGTGTCCTCACTTGGGTAGAGGACAAGAACCAGCCTCTATATGAGAATGAAGGCTAGGACTGATCTTCCTATCCATGAAACAAGAGGACTAAAATGCTTCAAGTATTCCTGGGGATTATGATTTTTATAAGGCTGCTAACCCTGAAGAAAGAAGAAAAGTTGAAAATAATCATCCCAGGCAAGACAGGGCTGAGATGAAATGTCGTCTCAGTTACTTCATTGAGAATATCCTGGAGCATTACAACACGAGAGCCCACAGCATTCTTGATTCTGGATGGATTTTATGAAGTCACTTGGAAGCAAATGGAAACCACTGGACAAAGAAGGAAAGTGCGGGGAGAGAGGAACAAGGCAGGGGGAATGATGGAGACTTCATGGGTGAGAAATTAGGAAAATCAACACTTCAGAAATAGGAACAAATAAATGAAATAAAACTCCCCATAACACTATAATCACCAGGCTAAACACAAAGACAGATACAATGAATGGGAAGAATGTACTGAGAAATTCTATAGGGCCGGTGAGATGGCTCAGTGGTGTAAGTGCCTGCCCAGCAAGTGCGAGGGCCCGAGTTTGACTCCCGGAACCCACATACGAAAAAGGGGCCGGTGATATCGCTCAGCAGCACAGGCGCCTGCGGCGCGTGAGGTCCTGAGGTCGACCCCCCCGGGTACCCACAAAAAAAAAAAGAAAATAAAGAAATTCTATAGACTGTAGTGTAGACTAAGAATGAAATGAAAAATGATCAAGAAGAATTGAGTCATAGGAAATATACTTGTGAGGCAAAGCTAATGTAAGAAAATATGAAGAAGAAAAACTTATCTAAAGTAAAAGCGCTGAGGAATTTTCAGATTAAAGAATTACCTGAGTTTTCAGCTTGAAATTACACACAATGGCTAAATGCAATTAATCCATTTCTAGTCCACTGTAGTGATAGTGCAGAACATATTAAGGAAAAGAAGTCTCTAAAGCTAACAGAGGAAGGAAAGATAAACAGGGCCGGTGAGATGACTCAGCGGTGTAAGCACCTGCCTGGCAAGCGCGAGGGCCCGAGTTCGACTCCCAGAACCCACATACGAAAAAGGGGCCGGTGATATCGCTCAGCGGCACAGGCGCCTGCTGGTGTGCGAGGTCCTGAGGTCGACCCCCCGGTACCCACAAAAAAAAAAAAAGAAAGAAAAAGAAAGATAAACAAACTGTAGAGGAATGACAGTCTAAAAACAAACTTGCCATCAACACAAATGTTGTACAATGGTAATAAAATGCTGTATTCAATGGACTAAGAAGAAACAGACACACGCAGGAGCACACTTGCTTATTTTTTATTGTGTCCCCTGCGAAACTTACTAATATTTTATTTGTCTTTCCATAAATAAATGAAAACATACAGAGAATAAAATTTTAACAAAAGTAAATTCTATGTATTTAGAAAATACAAAATAGCTCTAAAAATGCAATTATTTAGCTGTTCAATCTAAATACTACTTATGTCCTAGAAATTTCCATAAACTTAAATGTCAGTTTAAGATTAAGTGTTCTAACTTATTTTCTGCAATTAAAGGAATTAATGAAGTGATCTATTTAAATTATAGTTGCATAGGACAAACATTTATTAGGTTCTTGTTATTTATTGCTGCATAAAAAAGAAAAACACCAAAGTAAGTGGCTTAAAATAATTCATTTTGTTCCCACTATACTGCAGAGGAGTTTGGAAAGCACTTGGTTGGATGATTTGTATCTGAACGCGGTTATCAGCTGGTGGCTGTAGGAGCAGGACTACCTACTTTAAGATAGACTTCAACTGAACGTAGGTGTCTTACAGGTCCTTGGATATGATCTTTCTCCACATGGTCTTACCCTCCAGAGTCTGGACAAATTCCTTGCTTTTTTTTTTTCTTTTTTTTTGGTAACAGCTTAAACTAACCAGTGAGCACTTTTAGCTTCTTGCCTGAATATCTTCTTCTCTAGATATCAGTTCATTCAAAACATTTTCTATCTTCCATGTGATCACAGACACCAGACTCAGTGAACTGTCCTCCTCTGCCCACAACCCAGTTTCCTCACTCTCTTTCCACTCCTCCTGGGTCCCTGCCTGGCCCCTCTCACTGCAGTGTGACGGTATCTCCCTTCTAGTCAGCACACTCCATATGGGTAACGAGTGGGAAAGTCCCTTGAAACATACTCAGTTAAAACTCATTTCTTCAAATGTTCAAGTCAGAGATTAAGGGAGGGTTTATTTCTGATTATGTGGTGTTGGCTAAGACAACTGTGACTAAACCTTCACTTTCAAGATGGCCTTTTTACTCAAACACCTTGCACCTAGATCCCTTTTTCTCTCCCTCTCTCTCTCTTCCCCCTTCTTCTTTCTCTGCCACTCTATCTCATCTATCTCTTTGTCTTTGAGTATCTTTCTCCCTCTTGCTGTCTATATTTCCACATGACATCTTATCCTCCATGATTGTCTCCATGAGTTTAAACGAAACTTTTTACAGAACAGTGGTGTCAAGTAACAGCACTTCATACAATGGAGCAGCTTTCTTGTGGCAGCCATGGGATGCTTCAAGGTAGCAGATGGCAACCTCCAGAACTGGTACAGTATCACTTTTGTTATATGCTATTGGGCAGTGCAGGATTTACTGAAACAAAAGGGTTAGGTAAATAGAGGGAGCAACAATATTACATTACAGATAAATCTGTTTGAAATAACGTGGCCTTGTTTGGAAAATATAACTAGTCACAACTATCATTTAAATAATTATATATTTGAACAAAATATTCAAATACATAATTAAAATTAACAAGTTGCTAATATAAACATTCTAAAAGAATTAAAATTTTCTAAGTGAACTGTGGAATTTGTTGAATATGTAATGGACTTTTGTCTTAGTATCACCCCTACAGGGTGTTATAATAAAGCCATACTTTAATATTCAAATAAAACCACCCATAATATTTACAGGGAGTGAAAAAAGACCTTCCTATGGTCCTCTAGTTTCCTTAGCTGGGCTACAAATTAAATTGACACAAGTTAGATTAACTGAAAGCATATTTAACTACATAAATAAGCACAAGAGCCCCACAGAGAGTGAGTCAAAGAAAGATCGGCTAACTGGATTTTATACGGCATCCTGAGTTACAGAAAAGAATAGGGGCTCGGGGCTCTGCAGGAGGAAGATGGTATAAGTTATGGGAAGGGGAAGGGAGAAATCGTACAGTGAGAAAAATCTGCCTAGTTACACACATAAACAAGATCTCAAGTAGTACAAGTTGTCCGGGGGCAGCCCTGGAAAGAATAGGTGATAGTCTGGGTTGGTTTTGTGTCAACTTCCGGGGTTAATGTTCCTTAGTGATAAGATTCTGAGGGAGGGGATTCTTGAAAATTGGTAAGGATCTGGGGCAGCTGATTCTTGGAGGCTCTGTCTTTAGAAACCGAAGCAGAGCTCAGCCCAAGTCCGCCTAACTTGCTGCTCACAAGTGCCTTCAGCTGGAACTGATCAGCACACCAAAAGTCATTTCTGGACCTCCTTCAAAACAGAGAAGAATCTGTACACAGCAAATATGGATGTATATTTGTTAACAGAATGATCCCTTAAGAAAGAATTAGATTGTTAATCTTTCTAGTCTTTCCCCTTAACTAACATACAGGGGCTCCTTGACTCGGGATGGGGTTACATCCCGATAAACCCATCATAATTTGAATTTGTCATAAGTTAAAAATACATGTAATATACATAAAGTGTATGAGGTATTTACCCTTGTGATTGTGTGCCTAGTTGGCAGCTCTGGCTTGTTGTTGCTGCCAGAGTTGCAAAAAAGAATCCTCTGGTATGTTGGTAGCTGGGAAGACAATCGCATCATGATTTGAAAAGTGGGTTCTATTGAATGTGTGTCACTTTTACACAGTTTAAAAATTGAAAGTTGATCCATTAAAGGTTGGGATCATCTTATTTTCTTTAGGTTTTTGCCATTTTATTTATTTATTTATTTATTTATTTTTATTAGTACATGTTTGCAGTAGGTAATAATGGCATTTATCATGGGAGTAGGTACATGTACATAACACATCTTAATTCTGTTTTGTCCTCTTCCCCTCCCATCCATCCTTGCTCTCTCCAGCTCTTGATCTCCTTCCTATTTGAAAAAGCTCCATTTCCATTTTGTTCTTTGAGTCTCTCTTTTTTAAAATTCTCTTTCTCTTCCATTCCTCCTCTCCTCCATCTCTTTTTCCCATTTCTTTGAAATGTATGTTTCCTTTGAATTTATAAGAAGAAAGACAAACCATTGTGAATAGTTTAAAAACAGAATTTGTAAACCATTTCATGTCATTATGGAAATAATAATTTTGTGAATGCCATTCTGTATCACTATTTGAATCATAATCCATAAGTTTACTTAATTTAAAAAGAAAGTTGACTGCATGGTCAGAAAATGCAATGCTCTTTACAGAATATATATTATCATTCCTTAAGACAGTCATACTGACAGATATGGTATTCATATTCTTGCATATAGCTAACTTTTGTACCATGTTTCACATTTGCCTTTTAGTTTTAATCTTATTTCAACATTTTTGTTAGGTTTCACATGTTCATTGATCTTAGTCATAATTTATCATAATTTATGAGGTCAGAACAGCTGATTAATAATACAAGGGTGCTTTCTTATGAACCCATTAAATTCCCTGTTATTGAAATTTATTTTATTTTTATTTTCTGTGCTTTATCAATACAGTTATTCGGTTGCAGTTCTATTTAGATTTCTACAGTTTAATAAAAGTTGGTGTATGCAATGCTGTAAAAATCCACATGCATGAAATATAATAGCAGAATAAGCAAACAATCGTTAAATATCAATCCTTTAAAAATTAACTCAAAATATTCCTAAGGGAAAACAAAACAAAAAAAAAAAACAAGACAAATTCAGTTTCCTTTCTAGGTGCCGCCATGTTCCAGGTAACTCACGAGGGAATGTGGTGATTTAATTGTCTGGATGGCACAGCAAGAGATCCTTTGAAGTCAGGCTGAAGTCAGCTCTATAGTATCAAGATTCCCTTTCACACAAAGACACACTTTCTTTGGCTACTCAGCATGATATCCAGTAAGCACAGATATGAGAGGCTAACAAAGAAAAAATGCTATTATTTATTATTCAGTACACTTCTGGGGTCCTTTGCCACTTACAGTTAACATACATCTGTATGAAATATTTAACTCTCAAAAGTTCATTCTTGGTACAATCAAATCAAACCATGTACATAAATTGGGAAAAGCAGGATTAAAAACTTGGAAGTTTTTCTGCTTTAAATGCTTTGATTAAAAGGTGGCAAACAAAGGCTTTTCAAGTAATTCTTTTACACCTTGAAATGCCATTAGAATCTATCTGCAGGAAGTTTCGCAGCCAGTTGCCAGCTACACATAGGCATATCTGCTATAATGTGGACCTTGTGCTTCCCAAAGGTGCATGAGTCAAAGGCTTTGTGCCCAGCTTCACCATGCTATTGACAGGGAGTGGGAAGGTTTAAGAGGGGTAGCCTAGGGCGAGGTCTTTACTTTGCTGAGGGAATTATAGAGTATTGGTCCCTTTCTCTTTCTTTCTATTCCTGGCCATGACACTATCACACACTGCTGCTACACTGCTATGTCGCCACAGGTCCTAAAGAACTAGGACCAGCTGAATTTGGACTGAGACCTCTAAAAGGATGAGCCACGATAAACCTTCTCATTATAAGTTGATTTTCTCAGATATTTTTTTATAGTAATGGAGAACTAACAGAGGCACGTTTTTCATATCCTCAAAATACCTTCAGCAAAACAAATGTTCATGATTGCAACTTGTTTGCTTTATTAAGTAGTACATCTTTACCCTTTATATATAGGTACTTAAAATATAAGCACTTAGATACATAGCTACTTCAATACATAAGTTACGTAGTTGCACAGTACTTAGATACACAGATTATAAAAGCAAGCAAGAAAGAAAACACTAACCCCATGTTCCACGAAAGCTGCGAGGTAGTGTTCTCGCAGTGTGTGTCTGAGAGAGACTTGCTTAGTTCTCCCTTGAAACTTCTTCACTCTTTTAGGGGTGAGTTGAAAAGGAGTCTGAGTTCAGATGCAGATTTGTTATTTTCATTCTGTCAAAAGATAAATTATCCCAGAATTAGTTTAAAGATCTGATTGACTTTTATTTACAATCATAGAGTCAGGCAACAGCTCATTCTGTAGAATACTGGAAATGTTCAGTGAACTAAACAGAGGAGGTTTGCTTTATAAACAGAAAAGTGCTGTAAGGCAGACCTGGGCAACAAAAAGATTGGTCATTTCAATACTACTTCCTTTGCAAGGCTACAACAGAGGGAATTTTCTATTTTGCTGACTTCTTGTAGATTGGAAGCCCCTGGGAAATTTGGGAAAATTGGCCTGTTTCAAAGTTCACTTTGCTTATGTGAAACATGCTGAAACATGCAGAGCCCCATTGTGGTTTATTCTGTTTAACCTCGTTACTCAAAACAGAAAATACATTTTTAGGTTGGCTCCTGAATTAGCTTTCTATTGTGACATAAGAAATTACCAGAAATTTCATGACAACACACTGAGTATCATAGGACAGGAGTCAAGGCTTGACTTATTTGGGTCCTCTGTTAATCGCTTCATGGGGCTGCAATGAAGATTTCGGTAAGAATGAATTCTCATCAGGGCTTGTGACTGTTTAATTTACAGTGTCTTGCTTTACTGAGGTCAGCAGGGAAGTAAGTCTTTGATCTCAGGGAGATCACCGGTCCTTATTTTAAGGCTTTAACCTGATTATGTCAGGCCCAACTGGATAATCTCCTTTGATAAATCCAGAATCAAGTGATTCAGCATCTTAATTATATTTGCAAAATCCCGTCACCTGCACTGTATTTTGTTGACTACCAACGAGTTTGACTGTGCTTCTCTCAAGCAGGAGGGACTATGCAAAGTGGTAAGACCTTGGGGTCACCTTTGGGACTATGTGCTAGGGCTAATTTAAGAGAAAACTATTACCCTGACATAAGGAAAGTGGAGAGCAAATGCTCATAGAGCCATTTTCTTTCATTGCAAGTCCCTGGGCTTTGCCAGGTGTGCTGGTGCATACTTGTAATCCCAGAACTCTAGAAAGCTGACACAGGATTACGTGTTGGAGCCAGTCTGGGAAATTTAGCAAGACCCTATATCAAAAAAAAAAAAAAAAAAAAAAAAAAAAAAAAGCTAGAGATGTAGCTCCATGAGAAGGCCCTGGGTTCAATCTTCAGTTCGGCAAAGATTAAAAAAGAAGAGATTAAAAAAAGAAGAGAGAGAGAGAAAAACCTATGGGCTTATGATTTTGTTTCAGTCAAAAATTGTAAATATAAGGTAGAATAAGTGATGGTGGGTAATATGACACGTTCATGTTCACTTATAGTTAAATATTTTAAGTAGCGTATGCAGAATTAATGACTAAAGGCCATTGGCTATATTTCCCCTAATATTTTTAGTAATGAGAATATTAGTATCAGGACACAGATTACAAAATAGTAACAATAATAATGAAGACAAAAGAAATTTGCCTCTATGTCCTTACATGTTACTGAATATGACAAACTTGCGAACTTGAGAAAGCGTAGTGTTTGCTTTCTTTTTCTATTTTCTTTTTTGGCTACTACTTCCCAACACATGCCCTGACTGTGGACCAACTCCTCTTCTCCTCTCACCTTGCTTGGCCATTTCTGCATCTTTACAGACAACAGTGTATCTGAGAAGGAGGCTCTGTTCTTTTGCTTTGTGCACCCAAATCCTACCTCTTCTTCAAATTTAAAATAGGTCATCCTAGGAAACCTTTTGGAGAGGATTATTTCTTCTGAATTCCCACAGTTCTCAGTTGTGTTATCATTTGTGTGCACTTACAATTTCATCTTTATCTGAGATATTTGTATATGCAAGAGTGCATGTACATGACAAGCTTACTAACATTCCTAAGACTTAGTATAACTCAATTAATTATAAGTTAAATATATGTGTATATGCTTCTTCCATATCACTTGGTAAATTTTCTAGAAGCAGAAATTTTTCCATTGCATGACACTTTCATATTGCTTTATAAAACTATAATGCATACAATCAAAAGATTGATTTTTTGGTGTTTAAAAGTAATACACGGTAATGCACAATATTTTAAATTAGTATACTTTATTCATCTTTATTATAAAATACATTTTGTAGAGAGGTGAACTCTATACTATTAGCTAGTATAGGGTATAGTATATCAAGTATAATATAGTATACTTGATAGTATAGCATATAGTATAGGTTAGTATAGTATATCAAAATAATAGGGTAAAAAGTATCAGATCAGCATAAGTCAATAATTATTTTCTACATCTCTATCAGTGATTTATCGTTGCTCCTTTAAAATCTAAAAGGCCTTTACATTTAATAGTTTTAAATTTTTAAAAAGTTTAATTTGAAATTTAAAAATTATTTTATTTAAATTACCTTTTTCTGTTGTCTTATTAGTAGTATTACAAATGAAGAATATATGAAATCCCATTAAAAATCATTGTTTGTATGGCTTCATTGTGGGTTTTACTAGATATTTTCTATCTTTATTTTCCTTTTATTAACTTTTTATTTTATATTTTAGTAAGATGAATGCTTTCTAATATTTTAGTCTATTATAATTTAGTACTTCTTTCATCTTTACTTCTTGGATATTTATGTTTTTAAAAAACAAAACTCACTAGGCAAAAAAAAAAAATCTACCCTTGCTGTGTATGTGTAATCTATTTTGCCCCCTTTCATTTTCATATAAACCAATTGTGCTTCTCATCACATTCTCACAAACATTCACATACAGTATTTAAATTCTAAGTGGCAAAATTGCTTTCTTTAATTTCGGTTAAGAACTTTCCTTACCTCACGATCACTTTAACCTCAATATCACTTTAAATTTGCCACTTTTCTAAACTCAGCGTGGTGGTGTATGCCTTTAGTCCTAGTATTTGGGAAGTTAGGGAAGAAAATTAAGACTTTGAAACCAGCCTGGGCAACTTAGTAAGACACTTTCAAAAGAAAAAAGCTATATTTTGATTTTTGAACATTTCTGTCTACTACTTCTTTCTACTATTTTTGATCATTTAACTTTTTTCTGAACGTTTTTATCAAAGTTACCAAAACTTTGAATTACACTTGAGGAATTAAGCATAAAGCTTTGACTAAGATCAATACACACTTTATCTACACCCCGATGCCTCCCTGTGCCCCTTTTTAACCAACCTTCAGCCTGCCTTCAACAACAACAAACAGTGTTTCTACTCATTTCATCATAGAGTGGTTATTTTTTCTTGTTCTTCTTTGAATTTTATTTTTATTAGTATATATTTGTGGCTTAATAATACGTTCATCTTGGAAAATTGGAACTTACACATATCTCATCCAAATTGGTTTTCTTCCCCTTCCTCTCCTCATCCTCCCACCTCCCCATCCCAAAATCCCATTCCCATCTCCACAAAGTCTATCTGCCCTGCTTCTTGTCACTAATCTTACATTTTGCTCTGTAAATTATTTATATTTTGTGTTTCTTATATAAGAGACCATGCAATATTTAACCTTTTGTGCCTAATTTATTTCACTTAGCATTATGCTGCTAAGGAGCATCCATTTTCCAACAAATGACTTGAATTTATCTTTCTTTATGGCTAAGTAATTCTACATATATACCACATTTTCTTAATTCATCTTTCAAGACTTAGCTATTATGAGCTTTGCTGCTATAAACATGGGTATGCATGTATAACTAATAGGGTATTTTTCAAAGATACCTAGAAGTGGTATAGCTTGGTGAAATGGAATTTTAGTCTTCTGAGGAATTTCTGTTCTGTAGGAATTTCTACAATGGTCGCACTAGTTTATATTCCCATGAACAATGTAGAAGGATTCTTTTATTTCCAGTCTTTCCAGTATTTGTTATTGTTTGATTTCCTGATCATAGCCATTCTTCCTGGAGTAAGATGGAATCTCAGTGTTGTTTTGATTTGCATTTCTCTAATGACCAAAGATACTAAATATATTTTCATACACATCATTTACTATATCAAACTTGTGTTCAAGTTCTGACAGTGTATCCCTACATTGGTCTTATCTGCTATCCATGCTTTCAATTGAGCATTTTACATCCTGGATTTCCATATTTTTCTTTCCATAATTTCTAATAGTTTGCCAAAATGCTCATTCATATTTTGTATTGCCTTGTTTCATTCAATCAGGTTTTTGTTTGGCTCTTCTTTAAGTTCACTGAACAGTTTACTAATTAAACCATAAAATTCTCTTTAAGGTCAATAACTTTCTGATGAGTTTTGCTTATATGTTTCTTATTTAACTTCTTCAAAAATTTTGAACATTTCTGAGCTCTTTACCTGTAATTTTCTCTTCTTTAGTGCCGGGGAAATCAGCTTTTGGGGAGGTAATATTTTTTGGAGGCAACTTGTTGCCTTACTTTCTCATACAGCTATTGCTTTTATGTTCAGCGTTGTTCAGTTACAGTGGAAAAACTCTGTCACTATTGTGGAGATCTCTTTAGTTAAAGTATGTCTTTCTGTGATGTGTCCTTGGGTTTTGTTTTGTTTTGTCTTTTATATCCCTTTTCAACCTGCATTTTTTTAGAGTCTTCATAGTGTCCAACCTTCTGGGACCTTGATCCCCACAACAGAGAGGAGGAAACAAACTATAACCATATTGATTACACAAAAACAAGTAAGATATTGACACAGAGTAAAATCTAATTAAAGGCAACAAATATACCACCATTAAAAATAGAAAATAAATTAATAATAATATAGTCAAAGAAAAACTCATTATTGACAAACCATAAAAGTAAATTAAAAACAACTATACCACCCTTAATAATAGAAAAGACATCTTCAAAGATAATACAAGCACAAAGACAAAACAAGTATTTTTATAAAGCTCTACTAAAAGAAACAAGTACACCATATTTACAATAAAAAGAAATCAGCAATAATAACATACCTTAAAGTAAATAGCTAAAAATTAATAAAGCTTAAAATAATAAAAAATGGCAGGCATGGAGAAAGGCAAAAATAGTAAAAGTAGTATTTGAAAAAGGAAGATAAGGAGGAGGAGAGAAGAGTGCAACTTAAAAATCCAATTAAAGAATAAAAGCAAGTATGAGAATTAGGTAAAAGTAACAAAGAACAAGAATAACAAAAGAAAAAAATGAATAAAACAAAGAATAAAAGCAGAAAAGCAAACAGAAAAACAACAAAGAAAAAGAAAAATGAGTCCAAGATCTTCCTGCACTGAGGTGTTTGGATGTGTGGATTTTTCTAGGGCCTCTGGTATTGGAATCCACCAGATGTGGGGGAGGGAAATGAGTCACAAGTAGGGCCTATGTGTTTCCACATGTACATTTTTGCTAAGTGAATGCTAAGTCATGTCCTACCTTTCCCTCTGGGCTGGCTCAGTTAGTGGTGTGTTGTCTGACTCAGGGCTGTAGTCACACCAGCAACTTTTCGTACTTGTGCCCTTTCTGTGTGCTCTAAACCCCTGCGATCTATGTCTAGCTTTGTGGCCTATGGCTAGTGATGTGCCCCGCTTGTTCCAGAGGTCCCTCTGTCCATTCACCCTGTGATGTGGCAATGGTTCAAGCCAAGGCATATCACTTACCACGTTGGCAGATGGGGAGCACAAACACACCACCGAGTTCTATCCTGGAAGTAGTCAGTGAGGAGCCCACACGGTCCACTAGATATAATTCCTGTATTTTCAGACCCAGTTCCTTAGAAATCCACACTTAACGAGCTTGCCTTCACTGAACAGAAAATAGGACCATTTTGTCCTCCACAGCTTGAGCTCACCACTGCTTAAACTTCTCAAGGGGGAGGGGTCTGTGACTCCTCTGTCTCCTCTGTGCAGCTTTTCTTGTGGCTATCTCCCACCTGGTCACTGTGATGGAGTAATATTGGAGACATTGAGGTGTGGTTGTTCTGTGACTTCCGATTCCAGGAGTATCTCAGTCTTAAACACTAAGCACTTTCCCCCAAATGGCTCCTAATTATAGAACTCCTAAATATGGTGGGTACTGTAATTAATTTTTTCCTCCAAATCTGGCCTGCCTTATGGAAAGAGTCACTTTCAGAGTAAAACCTTGCATTCCATTAGTAACTCACAATAACTATGGGTTTTTCTTGGAGCTAGCGCTGCCAGTCATTGTCTGTCACTGGGGCTGCCGATCCTCCCTGGGCTTACCTGGGGTTTGCAGAGCTAGGGTCCCTTCTCTAGGAGCAGGGGGGGTTCCAGACTGATTTATTTTCTCTGAATGATCTTCAGTTTCTGTGTGATTTCTAGATTTCTTGTAGAGTCTTTCTTGATTCTCAGAACTCTTCTTGTTTTTCTCTTCACTAAGTTCTTTTCCAGGTGTCTGGATTACAGGTCATGAAGAGCCAGTGATTTGCTGCTTTTCTCCATGATCTCTTTTTGCAGCTTTTTCTCCACGATCTCTTCTCTTCCCCATTGAACTTTTAGTCTTTGAATGAGCCTAGATTACAGACTTTTTTCCTCTATAACTTCACAACTAAGGGAATTTTCTATTTTTGTTTGTATTTCATTGCCGTTTTTGTTACATATTATTCCAGAAGGAGGAAAATGATAAACACTGATTAATTTTCCCTGCTAAGCCAATCTTTACTCTCTTATTCAACTGGTTTTTTCCTAACGATAATGTTTTGACTTAAACATACTTTCAAACTAAAGTGTACTTATCCTTTTTGACATTCAGGATTACTGGTTCATAATTTATTGCATTCATTTTGATATTTACTTCTTCCATTTTGTAGTTTTTATCTCCCACTGTGTTTTCATGATTTAATTTTTTTGGCCAATCCCATACATCATTCTAATCCTTTAAAAATGCTTCTTTGATTATCATTGCCTCTTATAGCCAATTTTCTCTTATTCCCACATTTTCTTTCACTCACTTTAATACCTGGAGTAGTCAGCCAATTAAAATATGTCAAGCTGTCAGAACTGGTTTCCTTCAGCAGGCAAAATCTGCCAAGTTTCCTTCTATTTAAAAAATTACTATTTTTCTTCACATGCATGTCATTGACTTTTTGCTCAAATATAATTTCTCTGGATGAAATACAGTGTATTGGAATCCTTACTCAGGAGAAGTTGTATTTCTGTGGTGTAATAACACAGTCATGCTGTTGAAAATGTCTTTCTCAAAGGACTAACATCATATACTATGAATTATAAAAAATCTCTTTAAAAACATTTCCATAATAAATACCACCACACATAAATAGTAAGCACCGAAAAATGCTAGGTAATCATCGAATATTTGTTCATTGTAGGCAAAATCCTTTGAAGTCATGAGAAAATTGATTACCAAAAAACATTAACTTGTGGACTTACTAGGAATCCCCTGCTCTTGTATGAATTTTGTTTTATGTAGGTAAGGATAGCAAACAAATGACTACAGAGATAAATGAAACGTGTAGTGGGACAAATCTTCATAAGGAACAGGGAGAGATATGAAGTGGAAGGATTATTACAAAGTTGTTCAGTAAATATCAAGGAAATGCAAATTTACAATTTTAAATTCAGTGCTCATCGCAAAAGTGAACCTCCTTAACAACCTAAAGGAAGTGAGAGAGAATCCATAAGGACGTATTTGAAAATGATGTTGCAGGCAGTTAAATGAACAAATAAAAAACCCAGAAACTGGACTATGTGTTCAATAAACAAGGAGGCCAGTGTGTGGAAAGCAGAATATGTGAGAGAGTAAATAGTAGGTGAATTTAAGTAGATAATGCTGGGCACATAAAGTGAGTCCTAATATATCACTGTATGTACCTTGGGCTTAACTCTTAAATGAGACATAACGGTGTCTCAGGCTTCCAGTGGAGAGAGGAAATAATTGAACTTTATTTGTTTCAAACCTTTTACTGAGGAGGGCAATACACATACACAAAAATGTTTAAAGCACACACAGAGGAAAACAAATACATGAGATATAAGTGCTGTCATGTAGAATGAACACCTACCTAAACACCACAGAATTTTGCCATCTTTTCCAATCACTGGTTGCCTTTTAAATCAAATCTTATTTCTGCTCCTAGAATATACTTTATTTTAACATTTATGGTATTGTTCTCATTGTTTCATAGTTATACCAAACAACAGTACATCTTTAAGCATTACGATTAATTTTCCTTATTTTGCAATTTATTTTCCAAGTCTGTGCCCTGTTCTCTGGCTCCTGAGATGGTACCTTCTCCGTGTCCCCAGAGGGCAGAAGAGGCCAGGGTGTTCTTTTAAGCCTCTTCTATAGGAGCACTAGTCTCATTCATGACTGTGGAGCCATCATATTAAGTCACTTTCCTAAGACCCACCTCTTACTGCCACACCCGGTATCACATTCCCGCTTCTGACTGTCAGGAGGGCTGCAGCACCATGAAGACCGTAGCATATGTTCCGCACTATCTGTGTCCTCCAGAATTCTTTACCTCATTCAGCAAAACCACAGGTTCATCAATTCCATGTCCAATGCAATCTCCTTTATGAAGCCTTTATTCATGTCTACAAGCAGTGTTAAAGAGCACCCATTTAATCTTCTATAAACATAATTTTGCTTTAGTTTGTAAAACACCACCACCACCACCACCAAAAACAACAGTAGCAGTAGCACCAGCAGCAACAACAGCAACAAAACAACAGCAAAACTAGTAAGCTGCTTCAGAACCTGAATTGTTTTTCATTCAATATTTTATTCTCTGGGGACAGATGGAGTACTTTGTGTATTCTAGACTTCTTTTTTTTTTATAAGTCATACTTTATTGTGAATAAAACACATTCATTTATAAACTTGTTTGGTACACTGAACTGAACTCAGGGAAGTGAAATGTCTGAAGTTATTTCAGCACTTATCATAGTTATAGATAAGCTAGACACAGATCAAATTCTAAGTTATGCTTGATGAAACAAATGGGCTATATTCTCAGTTCTTTGAACTTGGATTCTGTCAGATTTTAGAGAATAAAGAGATTCAGAATCTGCCAGTTTGGGGACTTCTATAAAACATTTGTTTCTCTAAGAAATTTGTCCATGGCTTAGCTGAAGCTAATCTTTCCTCCAAGCCAAAAATATATTGAGGCAGTTTGAAAGGGTCAGGGATAAAGGAAAGCATAGCTGTCCTAAATGTAATATTTGATGAGGAGTTCTAAATGTAAATGTCTCCAACAATTCTAAGTGTTCCTCTTCCCTTGCATTATGTAAATGCAGGGCACATCCCAGTGTGCTGTCTTCTAAAGTAAAGGGAATGTATAGCTGAGATGTAGCACCATGCAAAGAAGAAGTAAAATAAATTCTATGAAATCCTAGGAGAGAACTGGGCTTACATCTCATAGACTAGTCAGAAGTGCAGGTGAATATGAATTTCTGAGTTTCAATAGCTAAAGCTTTTTATAGCTTTGTCTTTTGCTCTCAAACACACAGTTTTTGTCAGGAAAATACTTCTGATTTTTTTGTAGCAAAAAGATACTCAAGTATATGAACAAGCGATTGATATATTAAACAGAATCTTCAGTATGAAGATGTAGAGATAATTAAGTTTCAAAAAACCATTTAGTGAATTAGTGAAATCCCTTGGAAATACCTAGTAATATTGCTTAAATGGCTATTGTTAATTCTGAAGGATAAGTAACAACTCCTAATTAGATTAATATGTATTTTTTATTCTTTGGGGAATTCTATTATTTTGGTGTTTACTAGCCCCTAAATATTTGAACATGGCTAATTTTTCCACTTTTCTTGCATTTATTCCGGGCATTATTTCCAGAAAATATCTTTAACTTCTTTAGTTCAAAGGTAGTAATTACCTGATTAATTATGTGCATTCCAAAGTAAGCATTTTGTCAGGCATAGTGACTCAGCCCTGAGGTCCCAGGACCATGGAGGCTGAGGCAAGAGGATCGCTGTGAGTTTGAGGCCAGCCTGGACTACATAGTGACTTCCTGGACTACATAGTGAAACCCTGTCTCAATAAACCAAGGAAAGATAGAAAGAAAAAGAAGAGAGAGAAAGAAAGAAAGAACAGAGAGAAAGAAAGAAAAAAGAAAGAAAGAAAGCAAAAAGTAAGAATTTTGAATGCATCTGTATCAGGTACTACATTAAATTTTGCAGATGGACCATTGAAATAAAACAGCACAATAAATCTGTTTATTTGTGATTCATATTATAGAAAGAAATTATAGCTATAAATAGGAAACATAATAAAAAGGCAAAATGTATATTTAATGGTGATAACTCCTATGAACAAGCAAGTAGAGCAGTTAAGAATGATGAGGGACACTCGAGTGGGATTGCATAGAAAGGCATTAATGGGTAGATTTGAGCAGAAGCGCAGTGTGGAAAGAAGGTGCTCAGGTAGGGTAATGAGGGAAAGGGATGTTACGGACTCACTCAACCGGATACTTACGAACTATTCAATGAGAAATATGTTGACTCTGCAGAGCAAGAGTCTCATAAATTTCTTAAATTTTCAGCCATTTTTGATAGTTCAGATGCCAAGGAATTTGTTAGTAGCATACCTTTTTAATTTTTCTCCTATGTAACCTCAAGGTAGGAAACAAATTAGTGTTCAAGAAATTAAATATAGTTAAATGAGTCATAACCAGTAGGTGGTACAGATAGGATTCTGCCAATTCCGTGTGTGTGCGTGTGTGTGTTTATTTGAAATGCTTTTTCTATTTATTATAAAATGTTTGGTACACAAAATCTCACAAATATAGCTTGATTTTTTTTAACCACTGATAATAAATTCTCACATCGAAAATTAATATTCTGTGTTCAATATTTTTAAATGCAGTAACGGTAAACTAATCATTAGGATGCATTCAATTCTTCCTGGATCATTGGAGTTCTGAGCTCTGTTCTTTATTTCTTCTTCATCTATATGAAATAAAATGCCGTAATATTGAAACAAAAGTCTATATTTAGGGATCTCTGTATTTTAAATTGTAAGATAGTTAACTTTTTTGTACTTTTTGTTTCTAGTAGTCATTTTGGGACTAGACTTGAAACCTATTACCAAGTCTCTTTTCTAGTTGGCTATAGTTATAGAAAATACAATGAAGTCTTTTTAATTTTTACAGTTTATTTGTCATTTTTATAATAACCCACTGTAATTTTTTTAATATAATTCCTATATATGTCATTCCTTTTAACTTTCTACTATATAGATAACAGTTTGCTTTACATGAATATGCTTTGATTCTATTTTGTATTTTTAATAAATTAATTAATTTTTGGTACCAGGAATCAAACTCAGGACCGCATGTTTGCCAGGCAGGTGCTGTGCCACTGAGCTACATGCCCAGCCTTTTATTTTTAACTTAATGTAATTAAAGAGATAGCTTATCCCTATTAAAATGGAAAGTTAATGGTATTTTTAAGTTAAAAATTCTGACCAGTTAAACTTTCAAAAAGCAAACCATATTTCCGTCTTTGAGATAATTACATTTTATGCCTTACAAGCTAGCTAATATTTTTTATTATTTTTGTAAGCAACATTTCAATTTTATGGATATATATATAATATATATGATATATATTATATATATATGATAAGTGGATATATATATTTGGATATATATCCATATGATAAATATATATCTATAAATATATATGATAAACACATATATATATTAATTTGGGATTCTGGAATAGGGGAATGCAAAAGAAAATTCATCTGCCTTAATTGATTTCATGAAAGATAAAATAACCGACAGTTTATCAAGTTTTTAATGGGTGTCTTAGTGAAAATTATACATGTCTACTTTGTCATACTCAGAGTATCAAATATTGAAGATTTAAATCGTTTTTTATGATAAAAGAAAATCCATCTACTTTTCCTTCATTTTTTACCATTAGTCCTCACTAATTCTATTAAAGGAAGTGGTAAAACATTGATTCATGTTCTTTATGACTTGCTGTCTCTCTTTAACAAATAAATTCTTATAAAAAGGGCCCTAAAATAAAAGAGAGCGTATAGGAAATAGGGCAAAGAACTTTGTAGAGATGGGAAGGAGGTATGTTATAGGAGAGAGAGAGAATGGAGAGGGGAAGAGGAAATAAAAATGATTAAGATGTATTATGTGTATGTGTTAATTCTCAAAGATGATTGTAATTATTAGTTACTGCAAATGTAGCAAATGTGCATATACACACACGTACACAAATGTACATATACAGTCATAAAGCACTGATGCCTTTTCATTGCACTATATTTAATAAATTAATAATAGACTTAGGTGAAAATAAAGTTAAAACATAAATGTAGCTTTGGTTCTTGAGGAATCTGGCTGAAATTATTTAATTATCTTTTCTAAAAATAAAGTGATTGTTTGAGTTTTAAATTCGCAGTTACTTCTATTAAAGCCAAACTTGCAATGTTTGCTTTTTTCTCAGCCCTCAGACTTTAATTGGAGGTTTCTGACTCATTGTCCCAAAGGCTGTTTGAAACTCAGAGTGACCACATGTCACAAGACACCTTTATTCCACATCCCATGGGACCTAGAGTTGATTGTATAGTACCTATTGTGTTGAATGGTTCCGTTATGCAACTATTTTCTTTGCAAATATTTTAGAAGTCATTGAATACTTATAATATTTAATTGGCTATGCATTATGTAAAATTTACTCACATTTACTTTGTTTTTGCTATCTACTTAATCTCCCTTCCCCTTCTTCTAGAAGTTTAAAGAAACTTCTCCTTTGTCTCCTCCTCTGCCTGGAATTTATTATCTATACCAATCCTTGAATTGACATTCAGGTCTTTATATGTTTTAGATCTTATTAACCACCAGTCCTTCCTACCACTATGAAAAATATCCCATGTAGTTACATTTTCATATGTATGGTAACATACAGTGTAATTATTTTTTTGGTACTCTTCATCTCCTAATTAACCTTAAAATTATTGAGAATTTGAGTTTTATTCCACCCATCTTTGATCACAGGAATCTTATTCAGGGCCTGATTTATTCTTGATTACACATATTAAATTTTCTTATTTTTTAAATATTGTGTCATATTTTGAGTGTGTGAGCATTTTCACAGCTCACTGCAGCTTAGCTGATCATTTAATAGACCAATATAAGCAGTGATATGTGACTTAGTAGTGTTGAATTATCTTTTCAGCATTGCCTCTGCTGGCCCTGGGACTGTCTACAACTCAATTTTATTATCTGCAGAGTAGAAAGAAGAACCTCCAACTGCCTCCTTCTACTCTGTTGTGAGGATCACAACTGATTACATAAAGATCCTGCTTACGTGGTAGAGTCCAATGAAAGAATATGTGTTAAGCTAAGTAGAAATACTGAAACCTATTTTATCTTCTCAGTAAATAGATTAGTTTATAAGACAATAAATTTATTCAAAAAGATTATTACTTAAATATATTTATTTTATGAAAAAAAGACTGCCTTATGAAATTTTTGAAAATGTGTTGTCTTCATGTGGAAGGTTTTTTTTTTTTTTTTTGTGTGTGTGTGTGTGTACGTACTATATTGATGTGCTAATTCCTATGATAGGGCCTAGTTATGAATTTCTTCTTTACTCTTTTAAAGATTCAATGCAAGTACATTCTTTACCTTTGATTTCTACCAATAAAAAAAATCTAAGCATTTTCTTTCCCTTAAATGACTTCTACGTAAAATATATATTGAATTATATATTAAAATTATTAAAGTTTAAATTCATATTATATGGAGTGAATATTTCAGAACCTTAATACTGATACATTTGAAAGAATTTCAAATGGCAATGAAAGTAGGCCAGAAAGACCTACAATATTTTTCTGGAATGACATTGGTAAACCTTTAAATTTCAAAGATTCAAAAAGTTCTTGCTTCTGAGATATTCAGTTTTTTCTGTTTTATTATAAAGGAAAGAGGCAGAGGGGGAGGGTGTTAGAGACATTGATGGATGTTTTAATCCAGGTAGTAGGTTTCGGAGTCTGGAATATATCTCGCCAATTATCAACAGTAGCTTTGCTTTCACCTTCAGTTAATTGCTTCAGGGAGAAAAGAGAACCAAGGAGTGATGTTAGTGTCCCTGCCAGAGGCTGATGTGACCTGGGTGCTTTGTCTGTGGGAAAGTGACAGTCCTACCACCTCAAACAGGAATGATTAACTGCCCTGAGGTAGGAACAACAATATTTATTGGAATTTTAAATTTTCTAGACTCCTTTTGGTGGCAGGTGCAGAAAACATTAAGTTATAAGAAAGATCCCTATCTTGTCCCACACTTTTGTTTATAACTTTCCACTCTTGCATGACTCATTCCTTTGAATTCGTTTGTATTTTGTTACTGTAAAATGAGAATAATTAATCTTTGCAAATACAGTACCAGGACAACTCAATCTTTTTCCTTACTAATTTAAAAAAGCTCTTTAATATGTATTTATGAATTTTATTTTAATTCATTATAGTTTCAATTAGTAATGTTATTTTCATTTTAGTTACAATTTTCTAAAAGAATTATGGCGTTTTAAAATTAATATAAAACAGGTCGATCTCTTTTCTCATCTCTTATTTTTTCCCTTCTCGAGCCTGAGTTTATAATTTAAGCAAAAAAAATTTATAAAACTAAAAGTTTCTTACTGAAAGATTATAGAAGTTAAACCTATGCTTTAAAGTTTTGTCTGTGGCCCAACCCAAAGTTGCCCTTTGAAAAGAAGTTAATGCTGATGTTTTTGTTCTCTCACTATGCTGACTCACTGGCCAGTGACGGCAGTGACGCTTACTTGTTACGGAGCCCTCGCTACTGAACGCAGTCTGTGTTGAAGGCTGCGTGGACAATTTCATATCTAATTCGCTTCCCATGCTACAGATGAGCATGCTGAGGTCCCGACAGACTAAGTTTTCCACAATCAGATAGTTTGCCTGCCTGATGGAATAGGATATTTCATTAAGATCTTACTGACCTCTAAAACCAGTCCTCTTTCTAACCCTAAAGAGCACCTCTCAGGTTTTGTAGTCTTTAAAAAGTGTTCTGTATATCACTACTCTATTTTTCCCTTTGTGAGATTTTCAAAGCACTTTCCTCTTCTATTTTTCTCCCAAGTTACTTACATTGGAGAGTGCTGGGCCAGATTAAAGAACCAGAGAAGAGAAATAGGCCCAGAGATCTCGGACTTAATTCCAATCATGATTCAAGAAATTTGTACCTGTGCAGCCATTAGAGCAATAAAATTTCTCCAAGCCTTTGTTTTCATTTATAAACTGAATGTGATAATAAATTTGATCTTATATGAAGACCCCACATGATAAAATGTAATAGAATATGAACACCATAGACCAAACACTAGTATATTTCATAAAATCTATTATTTATGCAACATTTGATTTAATGTTTGGATTTTTAAATTTAAACTATAATCTTTTGTGTAACATTCAAATCACTGAGATTTTTTCTATTGATGATAATTTTATGCAGAGATTTCTGAAAGTGGTTATGACTTAAAAAAGACTCTGGAAAAACTATAGAAACTTATTTACAGTATTGAGACATAAATGACAGGGCGGTATTGCCTAGATATAAAAGCATCTCTACACATTACTTCTGTTTTTGTCCACGTAGAGGTTTCCATAGTCCTTACTGACAACATTGGCACTAGCCTTTACTTCTCTCCCATACTTAAAATCTTGCCAAACATGTCTTAAAATTAATTTATTTGAAACTATCCTTCGAACACTTTATTAAGGCATTTTCAAATTATTGCTACATTTACAAATGGGAAAAATTGTCATAACAATAACATCACTAGGCTATGATGATTACTAATCATCATATACATCAAGAACTTAGGCCAAGTTCTGACGCATAGCAAGTGCTCAATAAATATTATCAATGGTTATTGCTATCGCTATTATCATCAACGTGAAATGACTCAGTAACAATTGAGTACCTCGTATATACAAAAATTATTCCTAGTTTTAGAAATACAGAAGCAAATTAAAGAGGGACTCCTTCTCTTGCGGAAATTACATTCTAGTAGGTGAATACAGAAAATAAGATAGTATAGATTATAGCTGGAAATGATGAAAAGTATGTAAAAGTGACTAACACAATAAAGAATGGTGCAGTGCAGTTAAGAGACAGACAGAAGATCCTCTGTTTAGAGGCCGTCTGAGAAGGTGGAATTGGAACAGTGACTTGCAAATAAACAAGGGAAGAGTTTCAGGATGAAGAAACGGAAAGTAGAAAAGCCTCAAGTACCCTTTGCATTCGTGAGCAGCCATACAGACCACTGTGGCCGGAACTCAGTAAACTGGGGAGAAGCTGAAGAGGAGGTGAGAAGAATGCAGGGCCAAGTCACACAGGTCCTTCTTACTGTATTAGTTTTCTATTTGTGTAGTTTTGCTTTCTTCTTGCCTCATTGCAAATGCACATTATATGAAGCCACCAGATGGCTTCCTACAGTGCAATTTCACAACAATCCCTTGCTTAAAAGCTTCCAGGAGCTGGGCGTGGTGGTGTATACCTCTAATCCCACCACTCTGGGAGGCCGAAGCAGGAGAATCTCAGACTTGATCTGGCCTGGGAAACTTTGTGATTTGGTGAGACCCTTGCCCCTGAAAGGGCCTGAGGCCTGGGGATATAGCTCAGTTTGAAGGATCAGGATTTTCTCATGAGCTGTAGAACACTTTACATAATAGTTAACAGTGGCTGTTACACGCCCTCTGACTATTTCTCAAACAGACATGTAGCCATTCAGTGCCTTGCATTTTATACTGTCAAAGTTCTGAATTGTACTTTCCTCCCAGGAACAATGTATTTGTTTTACTAGCATTCATAATCTCTTCTTTCTAGAGCACTTTTTACACTCTTTTCTGAGTGTAAGTAATCTGTATTCACTTACTGAAATTCAGTCCAAGTGTTCCTTCCTGAGGAAGCCATTCCTAGCCAATTCAGGTGTGCATGGTTCTCCTTCCACTTCCTCCTCCTCCTCTTCCCACCCCGCTTTCTCTTCTTTCTCTTTTTCTTCTTCCTCTTCCTGCTCTTTCTTCCCATTTCATCTACACACATTTGTCTTCTGCCCTGAGTCTTACGAGACTTGAAATCAGGTAATGAAGTTTATCTCCAGGGTTGGTCACTACAACTGACACATATTAGGCGTCCAGGGTTTAATGGATAAAATAAATGAGTAAATATCACAAGCTTAACAAAGTTTATTGATGTTTTCCACTGGAACAGAATGTCTACATACATTGCCAAATGTTTCAGAATTTTTACTTGGAAATGGGGATAACATGTTCATCTTTTCATATAAGACCTTTTAACTTTGTACTAGTCGCTTCACTGTTGTGGAGACAACATGCCTGACGCCACAGCACAGCGATGAGTCTCATTTTTACGGCATTGGTGCATTCAGTCCTTGGCCCACTGGCTCCAAGGCAGAAACAGCATGGTGGACAGGTATGGCGTTGGAAAGGTGCTGGCCTTGTGGTGGTCAGGAGCCAGAGGGAGAAAAGAGGAGCTGGGGATCAGAATGTACCCTTCCAACTCAGGTCCCCTGCAACCCTCCCCTTCTGACCAGCGCCCATCTCTCCATGTGAGGCTTTGGGGAGATATTTTAGATCTAATTCATAACAAACCTGCTCTTCAGAACTGAAGCAAAGCACTTGCCTAGGACCTTAAATTACTTTTAGAAACTTCAACACCCATGCACTTAACATGGCTTTAGGGAACCTTGTCACACATTTACCAGTATTTATAGGGGCATTCTTCTTCAGGCAGGTACATGCAGGGAAAAGGAGAGAAGTCACTTTTCTTTTGTTGAAACTATCATAACATTTAGCACTCGGGTCTTTTATTCTGTGCAGTCTATCACCAAAGCCTCATTCCAGAGGCTCTCTAATGGTTCAAGGAACCGAGAGGCAACTGCTCATGTTGAAAAACAGAACTTAGTTCCAGTTAAAGAAACATTTTGATAACCTTGACAAGGAGAACTCAATTTTATTGTTGAGATAAAAAAACCCGCTCCTATTCGTATGGTTTTGCTTTTCAAAATATTACTTGTGGGCCTCTGATATAAGAAGTCAAAAGGCGATAATTCAGTCAGTAAAAAAATCCATTTAATAAAAAAATTACACCTAGGGATAGAAGAAATTTTTTTAAAGATTATTTTTTTTGTAGGAGTCTCTCAAGTAATTCATTGAATGAAATACTCATGTCTGAAGTATTTTATAACAACTCAATTTAAAGTCTAGAGCCGAGATTTTAATGTTCTCTCTTAATCTAATGCACTTTCAGTCAACAGATAACACAAGATTTTGATAAAGAAGTATTTATTATAATCATAAATTGTGTATCAGAAAAATACCCTCAAACTAGTGTTTATTTCTTTGTGTTAGCTTCAATTGTATGCCATAACTCTGACATATGGGGTTATCACATCCAATAAAAGCACGAACCATTTTCACTTCTCTAGTTTAATTGGAAAAAGCTTATTTCAAAAAAGAAATGTGGCTGAATGCTTATTAAATGGCTTTAAAAATACATCATTATCTTCCAGAATTTCATAAGGTCTCTAGAATGTCAAGTTCAGAGTTTATTTATTTCATGTGCTTGAATAACTACAAAATTGTGCACTGAACTTATCAATGTGTGGTTATTATTTATAGTACAGAATGTTTCTCTCATTGTGTAAATACTAAAATATTTCCTTTGGCAATTAAGAAGTTCTATAAAATTTTGTCTTTATGCTTCAGTTTTTTATAAAATTATTTATAATTTAAGTATGATTTAAGTAGGAAAAGAATGAAAATAACCATTTTAAGTTGTAGGAGCTTATTAACATAATATTAAGCAATTATTAATATAAATAAAACAACAATTTATAAAAAGTAAATAAAGGAAAGAAATCAATACTGATTCTGAAGTTGAACTGGGAAAAAGGTAAGAAATTGATAAATTTTCTTAATAGACATAAAGTTATAGTAGGAATCTTCGTTTTTTTATATTAATGCAGAAAAATTCTTAATAAGAAAAACTTTAAATTCAACAAATTTAAGAGACTGTAAATATGACCAAGTCATGTTTCTTCTATTTAGTAATATAGTGCAAGGGAAAGGACATATTCCCATATTCATGTAAAGTAGAAGATAGTACACCCCTTGTGGAAATCCACACAATAGTCCCATTTCAAGGGCATGAAAACGAAGAGTTAGGTTTCAGATGCAATAGACAGAAGTAGAATCTGGAGAGGCAGTGATGATGGTAAGAGATGCAAAAGGTAACGCAATGAGATGAGCTCTGCCATAGGAAAACATAGACAAAAAAGCAAGTGTTCAATATACGGGAGGCAGATAATTCATCCCGGGAAAGGTCATTTGAAAGGTTGCTTTAGATATGAAAAGGAAGACTATGATTGCAGTGGCAAGTCACCTACGCATTTGCATAGCCAAGTGGGAGCATATAAAGCTCGTTTAATAAGATTTGCTATTTTACTTCTACTACTGTAAAGTCTAGATTTTAACAGAGATCAGAGATCTCAACACTGTTAGAATATAGAGAGGCTGTCTACACCCTGGCAGGCATAGACTTCTTGGTGTTTCTTATGCATTCTACAAAATATAGGAAGAACTGTTAGAGCGTGTTTATTTAACATATTAACTAAAGCATGATAGCGTGTAGTTCTGAAAGCTTAGTTTTGAAATTTTTGCTCAGTTCATACCAGTTGTATTCTGAGGAAGCTTGTTTTCCACCAGGCAGAGTTTGTCATATTCACCCCCACTGTTGAATAAACTTTCAGCTGATTTCAACATATAATTGCCTACCAACATGTCCTATATGTGGTTAGCGTTTATAATACATGACATTTAAATTGTAAAATTTCATTCTATTTTTAGTGAGAAAACTGATTATGAAAAGCTGTACAACCCGTCATTTTACTAGTTACCTCCATTTAGTCCTTGAAAGAACTGTCCAGTATAAAGGCGAATTAAGTAGTTTCATTTTAGGAAAACATGATGCTCTAAATCTGTTGACATTCTGTTGAAAGACAAAGTGGATTCCAAAGAAATTTATTGACGAGATGTTAAAAATTGAAAATAAATACAAAAATTCTGTTGTGTCCACATAAAAGTGACCTTTTTATGCCTGATAATGTTAATACTTTATAAAATCAACGTGTTCTAAACTTGTTCTATAGTTATTTTAAAAGCAAGTATTTGGAATTGAGCCAGATTCACACAATTTTATTGTAATAATAAAATCAGTAAGCTATTTCTAAAATCTTTTATGTAATATACACAAAATTTATAAGAGTATTAGAAGTAGAATTTTTTTATTTTAAAGAGAAAAATAAAAATAACAACAAAACAGAGTTTCAAAACAGGCTAATAGTAACAGTAATTAATATATTGAGTATTGTTATCTTCATAATAGTTATTCAGAATACAAGATATAGGCATAAAATATTGTCCAAACAATATTAGCTCAACCTTTCTTTTCAATAAACTAAGGGAAACTAGCTGTATAACTATCTTTACTATCTTGTGTATATATATATATATATATATAATTTTTTTTCCCTTTTCCCTTCCTTCCTTTCCCCGTTCCCCATCCCAATTTCTCTTCTTTTGAGCAGTTCCTTCCCAATTCAGTGTCTATTGTACATTTTGGATCTTATTTACTCATTCAATTTCTTACACTAGTGAGACAATATGATGTTTAATCATGTGGGTCTGACTTATTTTACTTATGAGTATGGTCTCAAGTAGCATACCTATAAATGTCTCCATTTTATCCTTCTTTATGGCTGAGTAGTATTCCATTATATAAAAATAGCACATCTTTTTTATCCATAACTCTGTTGATGGGCAATTGGGGTTGTTTTCAAGATTTAGCTATTACAAATTGTGATGCTATACAGTGTACATATATCATTGTGGTATTATGTTTTTAATTCTTCTGGGAAAATAGCCAGAAGGGGAATAGCTGGGTCGAATGGGACATCTAGTGCTAGTTTTTAAGGAATCTCCACACTGATTTCCACAATGGTTGCACCAGTCTGCACTCCCACTACAGTGGAGAAGGGTTCCTTTTTCCCCACAGCCCCTCCAGCATTTTGTTATTGGTTGATTTCTTGATGATAGACATTCTTCCTGGGATGAGATTAAATCTCAGTGTTGTTTTAGTTTGCATCTCTTGAATGACAACATGCAGTGTTCAATGATGTTGAACATTTTTTCACGTATTTATTTGCTATTGGTATTTCTTATCTGAGAAGTGTGTATTCATCTCGGATGCCCATTTTTGGATTGGATCTTTGAATTTTGGGTGCCTGATTTTTTCAATTCTTTATATGTTCTATATATAAGTCCCTTTCCTGAGGGACAATTGGTTATAATTTTTTTCCACTCTGTGGGTTGTCTTTTCACTATTTTGCTGATATCTGTTGTGAGATTTTTGATAAGATGAGATCCCAGTTGTTGATTCTTTGAAGTACTTGCCATGCAGTTTGGGTTTTGTTCATGAACTCTCTGCCTACCCCTATGTCCTCAAGAATTCTACCTACTTTCTCTTCCAGTAGATTCAGTGTTTTTTTTTTTTTTTTTGTGGGTACTGGAGGTTGACCTCAGGACCGCACGTGCCAGCAGGCACCCGTGCCGCTGAGCGATATCACCGGCCCCATTTTTGTATGTGGGTTACGGGAGTCGAACTCAGGACCTTGCATTTGCCAGGCAGGCACTTACGCTGCTAAGCCATCTCACTGGCCCAAAATTTAATTTAATTTATTTTTTATTTTTTTATGCGGGTACCGGGAATCGAACTCAGGACCTTGCGCTTGTCAGGCAGGCGCTTATGCCGCTGAGCTATCTTACCGGCCCAATGTTTCTGTTTTAATATTTAGATCTTTGATCCATTTTGACTTTAGTTTAGTGCATGGTGATAGACATGGGTCTAGTTTTAGTCTTTGGCATGTGGAAAGCTAGTTTTTCCAGGACCATTTATTAAAGAGACTATCCTTCTTCCAGTGAACATGTTTGGTTCCTTCATCAAAGATAAGGTGGCTGAGTGTGTTTGGAGTTGCATCCAGATCTTCTACTCTGTTCCATTGAACCTCGGGTCTGTTTCTTCGCCATGCTGATTTTGTCACAGTAGTATAATTTTGTAGTATAATTTCAGGTCAGGGACTGTGATGCCTCCTAACTTGCCTTTTTTGCCCAGAATTCCTTCAGCTATTCTAGGTCTTTTTTAGTTCCAAATGAATTTTAGGAATGTTTTCTCTAATTCTGTGAGGTATGATAATGGTATTTTGATTGGGATAGCATTAAATCTGTATAGTAGGTTTGGGTGTAGATCCATTTCCACCTTGCTGGTTCCTCCTATCCATAAGCAAAAGATGTCTTTACATGTCCTGATATCCTCTTCAATCCCCTGTTTCAGAGAACTGTAATTTTCAATGTATAGATCTTTTATTTCCTTTGTTAGATTGATTCCTAAGTATTTCATTTTTTTGGAAGCTATTGTGAAGGGTGTGGTTTCCCTAATTTCTCTCTCAGTGAGTTTGTTGCTTGTGTACAGGAATGCTTGATTTTTGAGTGTTGACTTTGTATCCAGCTACACTACTGAATACTACTGGTATCCTTGAATTTGAGTTAGAAGAAATTAGTCAACTTCTTAAAACCAAAAAACAAGAATAATCCCATTCGTAGGACTTTAGGGACACATTCAGTCACAGCAAGTTTTATTTTCTGAACTCCCTTCATTTAAAGGCATTTTTAGAACTGTACCATGAAGATCCCTTGGTGTAAAAAATAGTGACTGCACCTCAAGTAATGATTGAACTGGGCTCAAGCTCTTGATCTATCCTTGGGCTCTACAGTTATTCATGTAGGAGAGTTTTTGACAATAATTCCTATCGCTGCAAATGTCTTTCTTAATATAAGAAGTCACTTTGTCAACCATTATACCTCTTGGGCATGATGTCAGGTGCTGATGAATAATGATCGGCAGAGAGTGTTTCTGACTTTTCAGTGACAAATTATTTCAATTCTGAGATAGAGAAGATCAGTAGTTGCTCTATTTCTCCTAGACAAATGTTCAAATAGAGACATACATTGTATTCTGCTTTTATGATTTAATTATTTGTGCATATTTAACAAGCTATAATGACATTTAAGAAACCATTACAGAATCATGAGATATATTTTCTTGGCATATATTCAAGTCACAATTATTAATAGTCTTTTAAAGTGCAGTAAGTACTTCTAAATTTTGTTATATTTAAAATAAATTGTGATTTTAATGGTAGGTATTAATTCAGAACACAAGTAATTCAAATAGGAACCACATGTAAATGGTGAAAATTTACCTTAAATTATTGACAACTGTATTACAACATCATTAACTATAACTATTGTTTTTAAGGTGAGTTAACATAAATTTTTATAATAACTGATATATAATGTATGCTTTTGAGATATATTTCCCTCTTACCTAATGACTTTAGCAATTAAATTATATAGCCTCATGCCTCCAGCCTCAGTATTGGTTATGGACATTGATTTGGTGGGTCAACATCTTATTTTCAAAGCTACAATGCTGGTATAGGTGTTGTCCTGTGACTACTTCTGTCCATTTAAGTTAGTCAGTGCTTATTTAAGCAGGCGAAAGAAAGAGTGACAGCATGGAGAGAGCTGATAATATGTTTCGAACACTGTGTCTGGCTTTGCTTGAAAACTGAGTTTTATAGTTAAATTAGCCAATATATTCATCATCTCTCCTTACTAGTATCCATCAATCTGATAATTTCTTTATATTGCTTGCTCTTATATAATGACAGTTGTTTTTGTTTTTTCTACAGCTATATTAAATTTATTTTAATTAATTAAGGTATATATTTAATATATGTAATATATTAAAATATATGTGTATGTATATATATATATATATATATATATATTCAGGTTAAAAGTGTCTAAAAATCTTTTTCTTTTTCTTTCCTCCTTTTTCTTTTTTCTTGAGACAGGGACTCCCTATGTAGTTCAGTCTGTCCTTGAACTCACTCTGTAGCCCAGCCTGGCATCGATCTTGCAGCCATCCTCCCACTTCAGCGTCCCACGTGCTGGGATTGCTGGCATGCTCCACCACTCCTGACTAAAAATCTTTTTCATATCCCTTCCTTTGATAGGTAGAATGATAGCCTGTAAATCTGGGCTTTGAGCCTTTGAGCATGGTAAAATTGTAGTGTGACAGTCAGAGGCCTAGCTTTTAACAGATTTGGAAACTTCTATTTCCTTTTACTTAGAGCCCTGGCTTTTGTTTAAGACGTCTGACCATGCTGTGTACAGACTGCGTGGAAATCAAAAGAAACCACGTGGAGAGGCCGTGACAGGAGGAGAGGTGGCGAAGCCCACCAGCCCTTTCTGTCCAAGTCCAGACATTCCAATCATCCCAGTAGGCGGCCTAGATATGTTGTCACTGAAATAATCCCTAGAGCCTTCCTAGAGTCCTAAGCTGGAGACTGATGAAATTAAAAAAAAAATTATTGTAAACTATTTCATTTTGAATAATTTGCAAAAACAAAAGATTTGATAATTTCATTGTAGAAAAATTGAAATATTTTTCTCATTATTTTCTTAACTTTTCTTTCCTTCAAAAAGGTAGTGCACAGAGAACAACACTAAGCTGGTATGTGTTGATAATAACTCACTCACCAGCTTTTATTTGGTTTTATTACAATTCTTAAATTGCATAATCAAGACAGCAATTCCACTGTTGGATGCACTTAGAATAAACTGCTTTTACTACCTTCAATTTACTTACGGCAGTGACAGCGAATTCTTAGTCTCTTTATATTTTCCTGTTTTCTCTCTGTCTTAGTAACTTTCCTCATCACTTACACACAATACCTGACATCTGTGTCTTAAAAGAAGAGGTTTGTTTTGGTTCACATTTTAGAAGTTTCAGTCCACATTTAGTAGGCTCAAACGTAGAAACTATGCAATGTAGGATAATAATTTCTTTGCGAAGAAACTTTCTCACAGAAATGATTTATATATTTGCATATTTTTCATGGTTTTGCTTAAATCTGCTATTGTTTAACATTACTTTTCACCAGTTTAGTCATTATTACTTTTCTTTATCATTTCAAGATGGTTTCTATAGGTAAAGCCACGAAGTTTGTGCTGAAGGCAAGAAGGAAAGAAAAAGACAGCACTTGGATGTCTTTAGACTTTTACAAAGTCACAGATATTTTTAGAAATGTCCAGAATTATATAATATTTTTGACTGACTTGATCCTCTGCCCCAGATAAAGGTGGTGTGAAAAACTGAATTTTTGTCTATGTATGTTCCCAGTTTCTCTGGATTAAGAATCATCTCACCAAGAAAAGGGGGGTAAAGATTTGTCACTATCTTTATTTCTGCTTGATGAGATAGAGAGAGGATTGATAGATAAATGATAGATAGATAGAGATAATAGAGATAGGCAGAAAATTAGATAAAATGCATCATACGCATGCAAGTTGGATTTCTGGGAGATAGAATAACATTTGGGAAAACTTCTATGTTTTTTTTATGATTCTATGTGATTTGAAGTATCTTGTAGTCAAATTTGATGAGTTAATCATATAAACTGACTACATTTTTTAAATGCAAAATGAAGGAAATGTTCACAGGTAAATAAAGTAATTGACTGAAGGAATTTTGGATTTCCAAAATCCAAGAAGCTTGAAATTTCTCTTACAGAATCTAGATACAGAATCCTTGGGTCAATGTATAAAGCTAAACCGAGTAACAACCAAGAAAAAATGTCTGTAAGTTCCCGGGATGTAATGTATTGTGCCTTAGTATGATTTCAATTACTCAGTACCCATAATTGTTCATGCTTTCAGTTTATTTACTGTGCATCCTAAAATTTTAAATAATGCAATTTCCACACCCTTGAATGCGTTCATTGTGCAGGATATAATCCAAATTGCTACTGATGGGTAGTATTACTTAATATTTGTGGCTCTAATTTTATATACTTATTTTCAGACATTCCCTACATTTGGTATCACAGTTATATATTTTGCTTTTCTTCATAGATAAAAGACTAAGCTTTAGTATTAACTGAAGATGAGAAATTTGAGTGAAAACTGCACTTGGGGATTTAGAAATTGAGTTATTATTCAATTGTATTAGAGTGGTTGAGTAGAATCTACTGATTTAAATGGTGTTGCTTAACAACCAGTAACCTGGAAGATAAAAACAGCCCCCATCCTCAATCCTATCTATCTATGCACTAAAAACATAAGACGCAAAAATGCAAAATGACCTAACAAAAATACCAAGATGTTTTAGTTTTTTTACTAATATTAAGTGTACAATTATTTTAATTTTGTTCTGAAGATTTAATAACAAATATAAATTTTTAAAAAGCATAAAACAACTTTTAGTTCATATATGTTAATTTTTAAGAGACACTTGATTATTCATACCAAAAATTATAAAATTACATCATTGTGTTCATAAGATATATTGAAATAAAAGACATGATTGCTTTAGGACAAAGGGAAGATGGGAAATGAAGTTATGAAGTAGTTATGAAGTTATGAAATAGTTAAGAAGTTATGAAGTATTAAAATATTTAGTCTCAGAAGAAGAATAAACTTATAAAAATGAAATAATACAAAGTACAAAAGCTTCAAACTATTAGAGAAAAAGAATTAAGAAGTAAATATAATGAAATTGAATTAAACTAACAGATAAATTGAAGCAAAGTTTGGGTGAGAAAAGATACATGATAAAAATTAATTATTTGAAGTATGATAAGCAGATATTTTTTATCAGTTGGAGTAGATTTTAACTCAAGGAGTGTTATCAGAGGTAGAAACTGACATTTCACTGCAATAAAAGAGAATCTGACAGTAATAAGGTTATTTGTCTTTAACAGTAGCAATTAATGTACCTGAAACATAAATTGACAAAACTAAAGGGAGAAAAAACAAATCCAAGAGTTGATATAAGCATAGACCTCTCAATAACTGAGGAAGAAGTAAACAAAATATCTGTAAGAAATTCCTGTTTCTTTTCCCTTCCATCCCTGTGTTTAAAATATATATATGTATATGTATATCTGTGTATCTATATATATCTATATCTATATAGATATATAGATATCTATATAGATATATAGATATAGATATACTGTATTTATTCATTTCACTTTCATCTATTTTATTTTTCCTTTCTATTTCTTCTCTTCCCCTGCAGAGATGCTGCAGCCTGCAGTCTCCAATGCAAGACTGTGTCGGGTATTGGAAACAGCAGACTGCTAAGTCCCCAACTGAGGAAATGGTCAAGGCAGAGAAGGTAGTAGAATCAGCAAAGCCGTATGGAGCTGTTTTGGTATTTGTGTGTATGTGTGATTACTCAAGTGATCTTCAACAGAAGCATTTAAGTGACTTTCTGATGAAATGACAATATCTTAAAAAACACAAATTAGAAGAAAAATTAGATATATATTCAAAGAAAGAAAAAATAAACTTTGACTTCTACCTTGTAGCTTTCTCTAAGATTAATTTAGGATGTGAAATTCATGTTTAATGTTTCAACCATAAAACTGTTCAACAATTAAACTTCTAGGGGAAAACCAATCAGATAATCTTTTTGACTCTAAGATAAATAATGATTTCTTAGATGTAACAAACAAAGCACCTAACATAAGGGAGAAATGATGAATAGAAATTCTTTTTTTTTTTTTTTTTAATATGCTGGTACCAGGAGTCAAACTCAGGACCTCGCACTTGCCAGGCAGGCGCATATGCTGCTGAACTAAATCACCGGCTCAAAAATTCTTTAAAATAAAATAATTCTACTTTATAAGACATATCTTTAAGAAATTAAAGTCAAAAATATTACAGGCTGAGCAAAAATAGTCATAATACATAAGACAATGAGGTTTGTGTCTAGAATATACAAACTATTTCTATAAATCAGTAAACAAAAAATTAACACTTTAAAATATGAGCAAAAGACTAGAACAAAATTTCATTAAAGGAGATAGATACACTAATGGCCAAGAAGCGTACAGTATATTATTCAATATCACCAGGAAATGGCAAAAAATCTCCACCATTTACAGCCAGTAAAATGACAAAATAGTAAAAACTCTCAGGATTAAATATCAGTATGGAGGGAGGTGGGAAGGAGGAGAGGGGAAGAGGATATAAAAAGAATTAAGATGTGTTGTGTATCTGTACTAACTCCCCACGATGACTGTGACCATTGTATACTACAAACATGTACTAATAAAAAATGTCACTATGGATGACTAATAACTGAACTTCTTATACATTGCTGATGGGAAAATGATACAATCACTTTGGAAAACTGGTCATTCTTTGGCTGTTATATTAGTAGGTATTCAGTGAAGAGAAATGAATGCATATGTCCACACACAGATTTGCATGAATTTGTTCATATCACATTTGTAGGAAGAAACAAACCTGCAACAAGCCCAATGCTCATCAAAAGATGATGAAAAAACAAAGAGAGGTAAATGCATAGAATAGAATACCACAGAGCACTAAAACTTAGCAAAATAGCAATGGTACAGCCTGAACAACCACAAAAAACATTTTATAGAGCAGAAAGCAGCCACAAAATGTATAAATACTGCTTGCTTGCAAATATTGTGTTTAGAGGAGGTACCAGCATTGCGGTGATAGATATCAGATTTGGGGTTGTCTGTGTGTGGGTGAATTGAGTGGAACTGACTAGAACGGACAGGGAAGGAATGTCCTTGGAAATGGATATATATCTTGAGGTAGTTCCAAGGTTCTTTTAATCTCTTTGAAGTTAAAACTTGTATCTGTGCCTAGAACAGGGATACCTTATTGTATGTAAATTAGAGCTCAATAAAATTGAAAAAATTTTAAAAACTCATGGAAAATATACTGGCAGGTGTGGCAGTTTAGTCATTTCATTATGTCGATGAGGAGATCATTTTTTATACAGGAGATCAGATAACAGGGAAGGATGGTCCCTAACTTTTTGTTTATTTGTATTGGTATAGTGGAATGGACAAATATCACAAGCCTTACATTAATATTGAATTGGCTTTGACAAATACAATTCACAGTGTCAGTGAAATACAGGTGCTCATGGATTTATGGTCAAGTTACATCCTTTTAAACCTATTGTTCAGTTGGAAATATCATGGGTCAAAAATGTTTGATACTCATAAACATGACAGTGTACCTTTGCCTGTCTTAAACAGACTCAAAACAATTAAATTAGCCAGGAGTTGGGAAAAATTATTTAACATAAAGCCTATTTTATGACAAAGTGTTGGATATGTCACATAATTTGTTGCATACAGCACACTGCAGAGGACAGGACCACTTTGTTCTCCTTGGTGGTTTTGAGGCTGACTGGGGGCTGCGGTTCATTGCTACCGTCCAGCATTGTGAATGTCAACAGCCCCCACACTAGCGCAGCAGTAGATCAAGGTCAAAATTCAAAGCATGTTTTCTACTGAATGCCTATTACTGTCACATCATCGCAAAGTTGAAAAATCCTAAACTGAGCCTTCAGTAAGTTGGGTACCTTTTATAGTTGGATATTGAGCTTCGTGAAACACCTTGGGCTGGAGAAGGAAATATGTGCCTCATATGAGTTTGGGTAATAATCAAAACCACATGAGAAAAAGTTTCTCCTAGGAAAATGTGAACAACATATTAAGAAAAGAATGGCATTCAACTTTTGATTTTTATGGGAAGGATGAGTTTACCAGGTGGCCTAGAAAAGTGGCTAGGAAAGTAATTAGGAACACAGAGCACTGGGTCGAAGAAGGTCAAGGGCCTCGCCCAGACCTGCTTCCTCCTTTCGGTCAGAAATATGACCACTGCCCGAGTCTGACCTTCGTTTTTTCGGTTATTAAATTTCTTCATTTAGCTCCTGTTAAAAAGAATTGAAGTGGCTGCCTGGACTCAAAACTTACTTGGGGGTATGTGAGTTATGACAGTATTCTTTGCATTAATTCTTTCTGTTGCCTAAGATGGTTTTAATTGGGTTTGTATCATCTCAATAATGTAATCCTGAGAAATGTATTTCTAATTTTCAGTGATACTGCTGGCTATTCAAATTATGCTCAGTTTGTAAAATTTAAAAATAGTATTCCCTACTTTTTAATCAAATATCTCAGAAAAGTTACTTTCTTTTTTTGATAGTGAAAATGTACTTTATTCTTAATATAATAGCTGCCAGCAATATGCTGCTGTTGATGCTTCAGAGAGAGAAAAGAAAATACAAGCATTCTATGATAAGATTTCACTTGCCTGTTCAAGAAATTCTAAAGGAAATACTCCAAGTGTGTTCAACATTATGGCTTAGGAGTTGAATTTTTTATCCATGATAAAAATATAATTTATTGCTCCAAATTTGATAACTTGTAAAGGATGGTACTTTAAGAAGCCTATAAATAAAATGAATGCTTTCCTCTCTTTGAATTAAATATTTATTATAACCAGTATAAGAAATTGGTGAATCAATTAGCTTGACGAAATATGTATCAAAATATTTATGAAAAAATAATTTCAATTTCTTCTCATTTTTAGTTTGTAGATACTTCTTAAATGAGATTTTAAATGCACTGAAATAAAAGATATCTACATGCAGTTCCCGAGAGATTGAAAGCTCTACAAAAGTAAAAGTACCTAAATTCTAGAGTTGATCTGCTTATAAGACGAAATGCCAGAAATCTCTTAATTGCATTCAGATTACACTAGGGTTTAAAGTTGTGAAGCCAAAGTTACCCAGAAGTAAATCTTACTTGACATCTTACTGAAAATCTGCATGTAAATCAAATAAAGGAAGTTACATCAACTGGAAGAGAAGAGATCTTCCCAACTGTTTAATAAGAAAGTTTTTTTCCAGTTATTCTTGGAAAATAGTGAGAATTTCCACTCATACTCAGATCTCCTCACTGAAGTGTAACAGAAATCACTTAAATGAAGACAGAAATGATTCAATAGTTGTAGAAATAAAATTAGATGATTTCCATGTGTCAGCACACACAATACATGAATTGCCATGGAAACTTTATAACCTAAATCTCTCAGGATTTTAAGCCATGATGCTTCTACAAACATATGAGGTACAGGATTTTCCTTTTTACTAGCTTTTGTCCATTTACCCATCTCTATTTTATTTGACTAAATTCCTGACAGAGAAATAAAATCCATCTTTCTGCAGAGAAAAATGAATTTTGTTTTTGTCAAAATCATAGACTTGCCTTCCTTGTACATCCAGCAAGACAGCCCAGTGTAATCACGGGGCAGATACAAACAATGAAGAGAATAAATATACACAGTGCAAATATTCCACAATTGAGTTTCTGAGTGTATTTCATCCCTCTCCTTTGAGGAATGCAGCTCTTTCTGCCAGAAGCCTCTGCTCTGTACACTTAGTGCACCTTTCTAAGAGCAGAACCTCTGTCAAATATTCCTCATGCTTATAGCTGTGAGACCAGGCTCAACAGCAGAAGGCCAAGTTGCCACTGTTTATAAAGTAGATGAAGATACTGACGCTTGCCTCTGACGGAAGGAGCTGGAACAATTTCATCCATGAAGCTACTGCAATGCAACCTCTTGGTGGATTTTCTGGAACCAGATAAATCCCCATCCAATATTTAATTACCAAAGGATTGTGCTCAAACTTTTACCAGCAATAAGGAGTAGTAAGAATGGTAAGGCAAGGGAATCTCCCTGAGCCAAAGGGATACAATATGGAGTTTTTCTTCTCTTTCTATACTAAGATAATTGCTGATAGGTTTAAAATGTAATATGCTTATAAAACTAAGGCTGCTTCCATAAAGTCTGTGCTTACTAAATATTAGCACCCCAAAGGGAGAACTGCTTCAGTAACCTCTGGCCTCGAGCTTGCTATAAGTAGAGAATTTGGCAAAGATGTCCATACCAGCAGTATTTGACTCTGGGTGATTTGGTCAAAGCTTTAAGTACCTCCATTTGATAAACTAGAATGCTAGAAAAAACGTCCGCTTGTTCAGAGATTTGTGCCAGGTCAATGGACATCTTAGAATTAGATTACTCAAGCAGTGCAGCCCACGAGGACTTTCTGTGATCATGGAAATGTTCCGTATCTTCACTGTCCATTCTGGTAGCGATTAGTGCCAGGGAGTTGGGAGGTCATAAGACTTCCAGAAATTCCTCAATCTTATTGACATTAATTTGGACTTCATTGCTGAAAGTTATAAACGGTGGGTGGGTCCCAGAAGCTGAGTTCTGCAGGTCCACAGGCTTTCTTTTCAGATCAGTAATTGTGACAATAAATACAACTCCTTTGATCGCAGAATCAGGAAGAGCCTCTGGGAAGGGGGCAGTTTCACCAGCACTGCTTCTTCCATATCACTGTAGAATCAGTATTGCCTTCTTCTTTGGCACAGTATGACATTCTTGGAGGGAAGGAAATGTCATCATGTACATCTTCTCTTGAGCAAAATATTTCACTTTCAAAGCTGGGGATGAAGCACAGCATGCACAAGGTCCCGGGTTCAGTCCCCAGCTTAGCTCGGGTAATCACTTCATTAAGTTGGGGAATAATGAGTCCCTCAGAAGCTTGTGTTGATGCCTAGAGGGAAGGGAGAGTCTGCACTCATGTGAGGCCTCTTCATATCAAAAAGAAGGCAGAGGTACTTTCTTTAGAGAAAATAGCTACCTACACTATGTTCGAATTTCTCAACAGAAAAAATGATGACAGAATCATTATCTAATGTATAGTAAATATGACATCAGAGATCCCTTACCTGTGCTTTTTCTTAATACTGGTTCATCATTCCAGAAGTAATACCATATGTGTGGAAATTATTAACACTGTGAATGGGAAAATGGTAGTCAACTAAAACTCTACACTTTTTAACTGAGTAATTTTAAAACAAATAACACATATCCAGCAAACCTGCCACAAATTAAATGAAAAGACAAGAATTTATAAAAAAGGCTTTATTTGTAACTATGTATTATAAATCTTACAAAATTCTTATTAATATAGATATTCAAAGAAAGCCATGTTAAAATGGAAATATCCACAAAAAAGTAGGTATAAGTCTAATGTCTTTAAAAATGTATAAGTATTGGTCAATTTCTTGATGATAGCCATACTTTCTGGAGTGAGGTGAAATCTCAGTGTTGTTTAAATTTGCATCTCTTGAATGACTAATGATGTTGAACTTTTTTTAATATATTTATTTGCATTTGTATTTTTTCATCTGAGAAGTGCGTATTCATCTCAGATGACCATTTTTGGATTGGGTCTTTGAATTGGGGGGGGCTGGTTTCTTTCTTTATTCTAGATATAAGCCCTTTGTCTGAGGGACAACTGGCTAAAATTATTTCCACTCTGTGGGTTATCTTTTCACTCCGTTGGTGATTTCTTTTGTTGTGGAAAAGATTTTTAATAAGATGAGATCCCAGTGTTGATTCTTTGAAGTATTTCCTGTGCATTTTGGGCTTTGTTTATGAAGTCTCTGCCTACCCCTATGTCTTCAAGATTTCTACCTACTTTCTTTTTTTTTTTGTGGGTACCCGGTGGTCGACCTCAGGACCTCGCGCGCCAGCAGGCGCCCGTGCCGCTGAGCAATATCACCGGCCCTTTTTTCGTATGTGGGTTCCGGGAGTCGAACTTGGGCCCTTGCGCTTGCCAGGCAGGTGCTTACGCCGCTGAGCCATCTCACCAGCTCTCTACCTACTTTCTCTTCCAGTAGATTTAGTGTTTCTGTTTTAATATTTAGATCTTTGATCCATTTTGACTTTAGTTTAGTGCATGTTGATAGACATGGGTCTAGTTTTAGTCTTTGGCATGTGGAATGCCAGTTTTTCCAGCACCATTTACTAAAGAGGCTATCTTTCTTCCAGGGAACATTCTTGGTGCTGCAGGGGCTGTGGGGAAAAAGGAACCCTTCTCTACTTCGTTGGGAGTGTAGACTGGAGCAACAACTGTGGAAATCAGTGTGGAGATTCCTCAAGAAACTAGGATTAGAGGTCCCATTGGACCCAGCTATTCCCCTTCTGGTATCTTCCTGGAAGAATTCGAAACATCATACTATAGCGATATATGTGCATCCATGTTTTTAGAAGCACAATTTGTAATAGCTAAATTTTGGAAACAAACCAAATGCCCATCAACTGAGGAATGGTTAAAAAAGATGTGGTATTTTTGTACAGTGGAGTACTACTCAGCCATAAAGAAGGAAAAATGAGACTTCTATAGGTAAATGGATGCAACTCAAGACCATACTCGTAAGTGAAATAAATCAGATCCATATACATGAGCATCATATTGTCTCACTAGTGTGAGAAATTGAAAGAGTAAATAAGGTCCAAAATGTACAATACATATTGTGAAATGGGAATTACTTTTTCAAAAGGAAAGAGGAACTAGGGTGGGGGAAAGGAAGAGAAAAGGAAAAAAAATACAAGATAATTATACTACTTGTTTCCTTAATTCATTGTAAAGAAAGTTTGTGTTAATATCATTTGGAGAATTTTTTATTCCCATATCTTGTACTCTGAGCAACTACTTTGAAGATAACAATATACAATGTATTAACTACTGTTATTCTCCTATTATTTTGTTGGGAAATTTTGTTTTATTTTTTCCATAAAATAAAAAATTTAAAAACCCAAAAACATACTATTTTTATGAACAAATGAAAATTTTATGAAATTCAAATTTCAATGTCAATTAATAAAGCTTTATTAGACAAGTCATGTTCAAAAATATGTATAAGTAGAATTTAAAAACTGACAAAATCAGAGGGCTTGGATAATTAAAATAGAGTACATCTGAATAAAAGAGTGACAAAGAGAGACAGTTATATTACTGAACTACACAGTGTCCTATTTTCATTTTGTGTAAATATGAAAAATGTATGCACTAACAATTCTTTAGTACATCTCTTTTTTTCTTTCTCACTGTCTGGTAGAATTTAAATCTGAAAGATGTGGAGTGAATACTGAAGCTACTAATCTACCTCTAAATATTTACTTACAATTATTTCTGTAGATATATTCATTCACATTTTATTCTTACCATTTTATTCTTGCTATTTTATCTGTTTGATTACTTCACAGAAATGAACAAATGAAACATTTTGCAGCTCTTCAGGTCTGCTTTAACTTATTTTTAAAAATCTCGTTAAAGCATTGATACTAAAACTTGACTGTATCATTCCCAATATAGTTAGACAATCTACTAGGATTAAGAAAAGTGTAAGTACTTTGACTACTGAAAAATTTTGATAATATGTACCATCTATTTATTTAGTTATTCTTTTGTTGGCATGTTTAGAGTCTGAGAAAGCAAGTACATGTTCCACATAATTACATTATGAAATTGGTTTTAGTATTTGAATAGACAAAAGTGCATTTCAAGAAATTCCATCTGATACATCAGATAAACATTTTATCTTCTCAGTTTTATCTAGTCCTCATTTTCAAACTTGTTTCTCCGTCACACATGCAGATGTACACTCATCAAAGTGAAAGTTACACACCCGTTGTAATTTGCATAATCTTGTGAATTTTGTGTCTTAGTAAGACACTTGCGTTCCCAGTAAATGTGCCTGTGCTCACGTACTGACGGACATTGCCTTCAAACCCACAATGGCAACAAAACTGGAGGATACTGTGTGATTTAACAATCATTTTAGATTGCTGGGATATAAGAAAAAATTATACTTTACAAGAAAAATATTTGTGTAAGAGTATTGATTTTTTTAGTGTATTAGGGTAAAAGGTCCCATAGGAATGCAATTACACTTTTAAAACTATGTTCATTCAGGTATTCCAAGTGGAAGTCCTTTACTATGTGATAAAAATTAATTCTTCCAGAATAAATCTGATGTGTTTCAAAGTTCACTTTTTGTAAGGTTAATTTTAGAGTTACATGACTTATGACACCATCTCTTCTTTATCAAAAACTTTTATAGCAAATGGGACATCCCATTTCAAGAAAATTTTATATAAGACATTCAAACACAGAACAGATGGGGAAGGGAATTCTTTGACTTGCAAAATTTGTTTTTAAAGCAAATGTTCCCCAAGTAGCATGTTTACCTATGACTTCTGTTAATGTGATTCATTTAGGAGAGACCTCGTGTACAATCTTCAGATAGAAACGGTAAGTATTTGCTTTCTAAGTAATTATTCTTTTTTTTTTTATATGTGGGTACCGGGAGTCGAACTCAGGACCTCGCACTTGCCAAGCAGGCACTTATGCTGCTGAGCTATATCACTGGCCCTAAGTGATTGTTCTTAAAGTGAACTTTTCAAGACTAATTTTCCTAATAATCTTAAATAGCTCTACATCATATTTCCTCATTTATTCACTGCTTAAAAATAAAATCTCACTTTGCCTTTTCCTATATATTAAATCATCATTAAATATAAATTTCTTCATAAAAATAAACATGTAAAAATATAACTGAAAGACTTCCTGGATTTCACAAATCAGAACCTGATCCATAAGTCTGATCTATGTGCTACTTTTTGCATCTATGTTTCCTTATATAGTTAGTTCTTTCCAAAGAGTTCCTGCTGACTGAAATCCTGGCTCTCGTAGATTATAATTTACTTAATTACTAGTTTCATTTATATAAAAGGTAAATGAGATTAATTACAAGCACATTTCATTCACTCACTGCCTACTAATTCTAGGCATTGCTCTTAGTATCCAGGGAAAAAAAGAGATAAATAATCTTCTCTCAAGGATCTTATATACTGTTAGGGAAACATAGAAGTGTTAAATAGCATTAATAGATAAGGAATTCACTGTGTATGAAAGCAAAAAGCATTATGGAGAGGAGTAAAACAGTACCTGGGACAGCTGTGGGGACTCAGTGTTACATAGGATGGTCATGTAGATCCAACTGAGGAGGTGATATTAAAACCAAGACTCAAAGTAGAAGAGGGGGGAAGGTGATTGGATGTCTGTGAGAAAAAGCTCCAGGCAATGAGTATCACTTGGTTCAAGAAATAAGAAAGAGGAGGTTGATGTGCTGCAGATCAGTTTGAACAATGGTCAGAATAGAAAGAAATTATGTCATAGAGGTAATGGGGTCCAACAGGATGGAGATTCTAATTGAGTGAAAATGAGTTGTTAAGGGGTGCTTTGATTTGAAGAGTACCTCAAACTGACTTCAGTTGCTAAAAGAATGTTCTAGCTGCTCTGTTGAAGTAGATCAGTCACCAGTTGGGAGCCTATTGCAATTATGCAGGACAGAGAATGGGGTCTGCAAAACAGATAATAATGGCAATAGTGAGAAATCACTGGAATGTGGATGCATGTTAGTAATGGCACCAGTACGATTTGATCATGGACTGGACATAGAGAAGGAGAAAACGGAAAGAGGCAAAGGTGACTCTATTCTTTGAGTCCAAGAATCCAGAAGAATTGTGCTGCCTTGATTTATGATGGGAAATGCTCAGGTGGGGTAGGAACTGAGCAGGGCAGAACAAGCCGGCAGATTTCTGGGTGGAAACAGATCACCATTCTCATATAGCAGAATAGGGTGAAAGTCGTGTTCACACCAGAGGAGATATATTTGGAAGTGGTGGGGTAAAGCTGCAATTTATATTTATAATATCCACATTTACCTATTTTGCTATTGAGAAAAAAATTTCATAAAATGGTGACAACTAAAACAATTGTTGATGTTAAACATTTATTAAATTCAATCAGAATTGTTTTCTATTCTCTAGAGAACAGAGAACACTGTTTGGAATCATATATGTGCATAAATGGTTGTTATTGATTTTATTTGTTATAGTGTTAGATTTCATAGTATTCTTTTCCTGATGGTTCACAAACTGTTCAGTATTAGGTATACCACCGAAAGCTGAGCATATATTATGTACTTAGCACTTTATCAGTGTTTTATATGCAGCAACTCATATAATCTACAAAACAAATATAGAATCTTGGTAATTTATCATCACTTTATAAACATAGATATAGATGCCTGGGCACTTCTATATCTTGTGCAAAATTGAACAGCAAAATAAAAATAGAAAACAAGAACAGAATATGGATTGAATTTCAAAATCCAATCCTTTTGCTATTTTCTCTTTTACACTAACTTTCCATAATTTGACATGTTATCATAAATGATTTAAAGATTTACTGTTTAATGCCTAGTGTTGCTTTAGTATTTATGTTACTTACACATGTGCACACACACACACACAAACACACACACAAAGTAAAGCTCCTTGAGAGTATTATATCTTTTAAATATCCTGGGCATATGTATAAATTAACTAAATACTTATTTGATTAAAATTTGCAAAAAAAGCTTTTGTAATGACATAAATACCTAGTCAAACATTTCAATTATAATACATACATATATAAATATACATGTAGATGTACATATTAATTTATACATTTAAAGGTATTTGCAATACTCTGTGGAGCAGAAGAATTATATGACTACCAGAACTACTAGGAAGAGAGAATGACTTTTAAACCAGTTTGAATTGCACAGTTTTAAAAATGTTTCAATCAAAAATAAACTTGGAATACTACATTCTGCATATTGTGCACTTTTTTCTTGGCTTTGCAAAATAGAACACTCTAAGTTGAAATGTATAGAGGTTGTCTTACTTGTTTTTTTTCTTATTAATTTATATTTTAACACAGTCAAAGGTGTCCCTAGATAATGAAGAAGCCACAGAGAGTAGAAGTCTTATCTTGTGACAATTATCAGAGAGCCAAATAGGACACTTGAGATGGCTTAAAAGGAAGGGTTAGACAGAATGTCAGAGAAGTGAGAGACTGAAAGCATTGGGCTCATCTCCACTTCTGCGTACTGGTCATTGCCAGGGAACTTGCACAACATTTTTAAAAATTATCCACACTGTGACAATTATAGTTAGTATAATGGAATTTATTTTATATGGAATTAAACATGATTTACCTAGTTAATTTATATTATGAGATATCACATGAGTGAGGAGACTATGACAGTCTATGTAAACTAGAACAGAAAATTTAAAGGTTTGTAACTCCAGAGAAATTTATTTCTCATTTGAGCATGAAGACAGTAGGGGACATGAATATTCCTTAAACTTTTAGACTTTCTTTTCTACTCTTTTCTTTCCTTTTCCATAATTTGACGGCTAGTGGTCACTGAATTTGGATGTCAATTTTCTGCTATGCTATAGACTAGAGATCTGTGTCATTTGCATGAAATTATACCATTAGTGTGTTAATGAATTGCTAGATACACTTCTATACACAGCTTACCTGTAATCTTAATATGAGTTTTAAATATTTATTTAGAGTAACATTTACATTTGGACAATTCATCCATAAAGGTAATACATACAGAAATTACAGGGCTGGTGAGATGGCTCAGCGACTTAAGCGCCTGCCTGGCAAGTGCGAGGGCCCGAGTTTGACTCCCCGGAACCCACATACGAAAAAGGGGCCGGTGATATCGCTCAGCGGCACAGGCGCCTGCTGGCGCGCGAGGTCCTGAGGTCGACCCCCCGGTACCCACGAAAAAAAAAATTACATATTTGCATTCTTTGATAATTTTCAGCCCATTTTTCTTTGGGATTTTTTGTTTTAATTTGTAACAATTTCCTATTAGGTATGACCAAAAGCAAATAGAATTTTTATATACTTCAGCATCCCTCTATACTAGATATAACTAAATTCTAATGCAGAGAATTGAGCACCGGTTATTATGAAAAAAATATTAATTATCTACAGATATCCCTGGTTAGTTCTGAAATGGATCTGAATAGTTAAACTCCTAGTGAAAATAAAAGAATTAGGAGACGTTTCCTCTTTGTGTGTGTGTGTGTGTGTGTATGCCTGTGTATGTGTATATGTATGTGTGTGTGTTTTTACCATGGGAAGTATAGAAAAAATTGCTTTCAGAATTTATTAACAAGAAAAGTGTGGTGTTGGTGACATGAATTTTAAAAAAAACTCTTCTTTTTAAGCTTATTATAGTGAAACATTTACAGACTACTGAATGAATTTGTTTATCCCAGTGAAGAAACTTTCACAGAGAAGAGTCTCCATGATACTAACTGGAAAATAAGAGAACAATAGAACAATAAAACTTAAAAGTTTAACCCAGACACTAGGGCAAAAATCTCGAGGCAATCCCAATCAAATGAGGAAAGCTACCACCTCATGAAATCACTCGTACTTTCTTCCATTTCAGAGGCTTATATTAAATTCTGGACTCTTCAGAACCATTCTTCTTTGCTTAGCTACATAAGGTTAGAGGTTTTCACTAAAAACAGAACAAACAAGGCATTTTTATAAATATTTTTTGATAGTATGTAATGGATACTGTGTAAAGAAAAGATTTTCTTACTGAGGTTTTTTTTTTTTTTTTTTGTGGGTACCGGGGGTCGACCTCAGGACCTCGCGCGCCAGCAGGCGCCCATGCCGCTGAGCGATATCACCGGCCCTTTTTTTGTATGTGGGATCCGGGAGTTGAACTGGGGCCCTCGCGCTTGCCAGGCAGGTGCTTATGCTGCCGAGCCATCTCACCGGCCCTCCTTCTGAGTTTTTGTATCTACATATAATCATACTGCAGAACCATGTTTGTTTAATTCTTTAGTGCAAGTGTACTTGGCAAGACTAGGTGATAAACGATACATGATACCTCTTCATGTTCTTGATATTAATGAATGTGTGCTGCCTTAATTTTATTCTGTATAGCCTGAAGTTTATAGTTGCTCAAACTTTTACAAATATAAATATAATGATTTTATGAAATTATCTGTAATAGATTTTCAGTCATGCAATAGTCTTTCTTGGAAAGTGCTTGCTCCCTCCCATTGTATATGTAAACAAACTAAAGTCATTGAATCTTTGGTAGGATGTTTTAAGAAGAGATATAAAAGTTCAAACATTAAGAGAATAATTAAAAAATATTTCTTTTTAAATCAATCCCAATATTTAGATACTTTCATTGCCTGGCTAAATAAACTTTCTTTTCAGAGTAATGTCCAGCTTTCCCTAGAAGCAATAACAATTATATTTCACAAATGTTTATTTTTTGTCATTTTAAATTATTTTTAATTTTAATGTGATATTATTTTCATAATTTTCCTATCTAATAATTATTTCAGTGAAGGACAATAATAATAATTAGTTATATAATATTATTTTTATCTCTGAATACCTAATAATGGCATCATCTGATACCAATGGCATCATCTGGTCAATACTAATTGCTATTTAAAAAAAACTGTCTTTAACTCCACCTAATAAATTACAGGACCAGATTTAATGTTTAATCTAGTTTACAGGAATGCTTGCATATTCCTGATTTAATTTAGTCATTTTCCCTCAATGATCATGAAGAGCTATGTTGAACAGAAGTGTTATTAAAGGAAAGTGCTCTGGTATTTAGGGTTTGCCGCGGAGGTGTGGGGAGTGTTAATTGCCATCAACTAAAGACATGGATTATAGTATTCACATGCAATGCTCTTTTATTGTAAAGTCAGCAATAAAAAATCTAGCAATATAGTCCTACCAAATTAGTCTAAATTTCACCTTTTAGGTTAAGTAGGGTAATTTACTTTGATTGCACTTTCAAGGAGAATGTGAATTTCAAAGTAAGCCTAATTTTCGAAGGGAGTATTAATAAATTGCTCCCTTTTGCCCAAGATAACTGTGTTGTAATAACCAGCTAAATAGCAAAGGAATAAAGAAACAAAGCGCTTGCAAATAATAATTTTATTGTAAGACCCAGTTTAATACAGAATACTATTTCCAATAAAAATTTTATACTAAACAGATAATTAACATAATAAATGAGTATAATTTGAATGTATTTAATATATTTGAGTATATATTTTGTAAATATATGACGCTGTAAAATGTGGTTTAAGTTGTATATTCAGGGAATTTGACTCCGAGAAGCCATTCTAAATGTTATTATGCTGATCTTTGCCAAAGTTTTGTAAAAACCAGGCCTATCTACACCAGAATCAGAAAATAGTATACTTTGTTAAATAATACACAAGTGACATAAACTGAGAAATATATATGTTTAGCAATATTTTAAATTTAATGATAATTTATATTGCCCTCAATGATGGTGATTTAGCATTTAGTTAAGGGCAGATATGATTTTTCTAAGTTTTTTTGCAGCAAGGAGATAATCTTTCAGAACCACATACATTGTCCACTACATATGTGTAACTTAATAAGAAAGAATCTTGAATTAAGGAGAATGAGGAGAGGGGCTGGTAAGATGGCTCAGTGGCATAAGCGCCTGCCTGGCAAGCTCGAGGTCCTGAGTTCTACTTCTGGTACCCACATACGAAAAAAGGGCCGGTGATATCGCTCAGGGGCCAAGGCGCCTGCTGGTGCATGAGGTCCTGAGTTTGAACCCCAGTACCCACACACACACACAAAAAAAAAAAAAAAAAAAAAATGAGGAGGGATCCAGGGAATTGAGAAGGTGAAGCTGATATCTGAACTTCCTGAAAAGGAAGAAGGGAGAGACGGAGACACAGAATGTATAAAAGAATTCTCTAAATGTAAAAGTGTAAAATGTGACAGACTTGAGTATGTTTGGGTACTTACGGGAGAAATTTAGCATCCAGAAAAATTCTTCATTATTACTGGAATTAGAATTAAATATTTTTTTAAAGAGGACATTTGGGGCTTCTTTCTAAATAACACAGCTGTTCATCTTAGTCTATTCAAATATATCTTCCTCAAACCAACTTATTGCCTCACAAACAGGGACCACAGCAGATTGCAATCGAGCATGGCAGAAATGACCTTGAAAACATCTGAATGAGTTTAATAGCTTTTTATAAATTCTATAAACAAGATGAAAATCGACTTTAGAAATATCAGGCCTAATGTAGTGCTTTAAGACAGTAAAACAGATTTTGCAAGATTATATTTCAATTAGATTTATATAAAGGCTGAAGTATTTAGAAATCTATTTTGTCTAATTTTCCCTTTCTCCTTCTATTCTTCATTATGACACATTGCTTTATTTGTGCTTTCTTGGCGTAAGCCAAATTATTTTGAGAAGGCTGTTTCTGGTATCCTTCCCAGAGATGAGACCATGCATGACATATTTATTTTTTAATATGGAACAGGAAGATAAATCAATGAGTGAAAATGGAGATGAACACACATCTGTACCAGTCCCCACTGATAATGTCTTCAAAGAAAGTCATGTGAAAAATTATCCCAAGAAAGAAATTGTTCCCATGCTTAGGACTTCAGAACTTGGCAGGAAAACTCCTATGGCTAAAGAGTGAAGAATAGGAAAGAAAATAAATCAAACTTCTAGGGAAAATAGTAGGATCCAAAACAAAAGGCTTTTAAAGAGGCATTTTATAAATCAGTAATCATTTTTTAGTATTACTTCAGTGTTTTTGAGTGTTACGGGCATCTTATAAGTAGGAAACTTGCTCTTCAACCATAATCAAAACAATGATCCATGGTACGTACATATACTTTTGATGATTTATAAGACCCTGGAATCCAAGTCATAAAAAAACAAAAAATTCTGCTGAAGTCTTGCTTAGAACTTATTGTCAGCTCTAAACAAACTATATCATTAGCCAAGTTTATCATTTTGGTTTTGTTTTGCTTTTTGGGACAGGGTCTTTCTGGGTAGTTTAGACTGGTCTTGAATTCACCAGGGAGCCCAGGCTAGCCTTGAACTAGCAACAATTCTCCTTTCTCAGTCTCCTGAGTGCTAGGATCGTAGGCACACACCACCAAGTTTATTTTTGTTATACTATTATTACTCCTTCAAATTGAAACATAAACATCTTTTTTCATGTGGTGACAATTCTTTTTTCATTTCTCTGACACAGATACTTGGCATTTCCTCACCCATTAAACTCAGTTTATGAAAAGAAAGCTGTGCCATCATTGCTTTCAAAACCTGATAAAAGACCACTATGCACAGAATAAATTCCATACTGGTGATGATGATCATTACCATGATGATGATGGCATTTGGAGTCTTCTTTCACGTCCTCATTTCTTCTACAACCTACTCAGTCACTCTCTCCATTTTGTTAATGCTGTGTCAAGTCTTGAATTTGAAACTAAGTGAATGTCTCTCTAGAGTGATAAGCCTTTCATTTGATTTGTCAATGCATTTTCTAGACTTAATAATAAAAATAAAAGATGAAAGCTGGCATCAAATCAGATGTTCTCTCTCTGCCTTTCCTTTTCACTCTGTCCTTTATTTTCCTTAGTGCCAAAAGTCTTTCACTGACAACTGGCTTTTACATTTGTTTTCAGCCTGCCTAATAGTTTTCTAATGATTTAAATTATTGGCCATACAAATTGAAGGCAAAGGCTATTACATACTTACCTATGTGATTTATACATAGCATTAAATACATTGGCGCACTGGTTATTGATTGTTGCACAAGATGTTATGACATATTTAGCTACTGAAACACACACACACATTTACTATTTTCCCATTTTTGTGGGTCAGAAACCCAGCCACTGCTTAGATGATTCCTCTGCCTCTGGGTTTCCAATTGATCTGCAATCAAGACATCAGTTAGGTGGCCTCGTCTTGCAAATTCACTTTGAAAAGAATCATTTCCAAGCTTATTCGGTTGTTGGAAAGATTTAGTTCCTTTACTGCCAGATTGAGGGCCTCAGTTGCTTGCTGGTGGTTGGTAGTTTGCCCTCAGAAAGAGGGAGACAACTTGCTAGTGAAAGAAAAGTTACAATCTCTTACAATCTAATAAAAATTGAGTTAGGAACAAGTTATTTGCTAGAAAGAAACTTCCACAAGTTTGTGAATGGTGTTGGGGGAACTGGAGACACTTCAGAAGATTCCTACCACAATATTTGCAAAACTGAGTATCAAGAATTTAAGCAGGGCTTGGTAACATGAATGTGTAATCTCAAGTACTCAAGAGGCTGAGACAGAAGGATAGCATGACTGCAGGAATTCAAGACCTGGGCTACATAGCAAGACAAGTTCAAAAAATAAAACAGGACTATCTATGATTTATAGTTTATTTGTTTTGGCCTAAAATCTTTAAGTGATGTGAGAATAAATATTTGTGTTTGAGATATTTTTGTAGTTTCTGTTTGAGAAATTCAGAGTGAGTGAAAAAAAATGTTTCTTGAAAGGTTATAGTACTTTCTTAAACTCTCTTTTGTCTCATTACTTTTCCTTTAAACTAAAAACCAGAGAAGTCATAGAAGAAGGATTAGATTTGTCACACATTTCATCTTTAACGAAAAATTACTATTTCTCAACATTTTCCCATTATTCATACTTTTTGGACATAGCTCTTCAATTCTTAATTCACTGTGAAACACACTACAAATCTTTTCAATTTTTAAGGCATTTACACAAAGCATTCCTCTTTGTCAGTTATCCAAACTCAGCTTAGAGTAAAACAAAACAACCACCACTGCTACCATCACCGTAAGCACAGCATTATTGATTCTTGATTTTAGTATTATTCCTAAGACACCAACCATGAGATCAGATTGCAACTAATTTAGTAAAAAGCTGATCCCAGGAGAAATGGGCCGGGATGTAAGGAAAAGACTCCAGTAGGGATGGAGAAGAATCCAAGCAAAAGAATCCAAGACAAAGCTCAGCCTCAGCCTGGCTCCATGGATTAGCTGTGTGTAAATCACACTTGAGAAATTCACTGAACTGGATGGCAAAATTAGGGATTCACTGCTGCTGAACTAATCAGACATCAGTTAAGGGCCATCCCAAGAGACACAGTTTCTATCCACTTCCGATTGTTTCCAAGTGGACAAGTTGATTTATGCAGCACAAGCACAGGAGCTGGGGGAGAAAGCACATTCTTGCAGCACACAGTAAATAAAATCAGGATGAGAAGGTTGGGTTGGGGCATCCACGGTGGACAGTAATTGATTAAGACACTATGAATTGTACTTGCCAATCAAAAGTTCACTAATTTATTCTCCTCTGTTATCTTTTTCAGATTAATTTTGTTTCTTTCTATTTTATTCTAAACATGTATCTTTCCCACTAGTATTAGTTCCTCTTTTCAAATCTTAGTTTTAACTAGAAACTGTTCTCTAGAAAAGACACCTCACCGAAAGAAAGCTCACCTTTTATCACCTTCTTTCATAGCCAGTCTCCCTGTCTTCCAAGTGGGATCAAATTTCAACTAAAATGTGACAGATTATTTTTCTTTTCCCAATTTACTTTCAGAACAACACCATAGGACCTCCGTTGCCTATTTAAAAAAAGTAGCATATAATGTGTTTGCATGTACATATACTGTTATGGTTTATATCTAGATGTACCCCAAAAGCCTCATGTGCTCATAGGTGGGGCTTTTAGGAGGTGGCAGGATCATGGGTATGTGATTTTGGATTATTGGTGTGATAACTGTATTAGTCCATAGATTGATTTAGCAAAATTCTGAATATGGATAATGAGAAGGTCCACCTTGGGTGTGGGTGGGAACAAACCAAAAGAATTATAGCCTATGTAGAATAAAAAGGGAAAGGAAGGCTCACTGCTTCCTGCCTCCTACTTGCCATGCCGTGAACTATTTCTCCTCAGCCATGCTCCTCTGCCTTTCTATCTTGCCTTGGAGCAACCTGAAACCTCTATGGGCTGAAACCTCTACAAACTGTGAGCTAAAATAAACATTTCCTCCTTTAATTTATGGGTGTCAGTTATTTTGTCTCAGCAATGAGAAAAATGAAACACGTATAGTACTTATAGTATTTTTGCAGAAATATTCAAAGTTGTGACATACTGAAGCAGATGACATAATACAGCAGCAAAATTTATGTAAATTATTGGTTTCATGTAATGCAAAAATTTTATTGTTCATATCGTCCATTCTCATTCTCATTTTATGAGGACTAAATAATTTGAAACTGATGCTGGCTTTTTTTGTTGTTCAGTTAGCAACTTCGAAATATCATATTTTCTCACCCCATACTAATTCTTCCAGTCATTCTCTATCTACCAATGACATACTAACTTTCATGTTATAAAAGAATATCTGCATTATTATTTTGCCCATTTTTTTTTACTTTTTCAGATGTTCATACCATATTATTTGTAGTGACTATTGTTGAGAGTTCATGAATTCATTAACATCACTATAATTGAAGGTAGGAGCCGGGGAATTCACTCAGCGGCACAAGTGCCTCACTGGCAAGTGCAAGTTCCTGAGTTTGATTCCCGGTAGCAAAACCAATCAACCAAACAAACAAAAAAACCCAATAATTGAAGGTAAATGTATAGAAAAAAAAAAGATTTCATTAGAGTTGCCTCTGAAATAGCAGCATTATCTCTCAGGTGGTGTTCACTATTTTTTTAGTAATCCTATCTCCAGCTTTACAAAAATCAATTTCAACATATAAATAAATTTTAATTAAGTATAAGATACAGTTACGTATGAAGATGAGAATGATATCTTAGTAATTTCCCTAATCTGTGTTTGTTATAATTATGGAATATGGCAGGTGTTTGTAATATATTACATTAATGAATATTCACGATAATTTCTGTACTAAGTTTTCCTCACACAGAAATTTGAATTGGAACCACCTCTGGATGAGGGGTAGTGAATGCAAATGTATGACTCAAATTAATTATATTTGAAGTGATTGTTCAAAAAGTTTACATTATAATTAACCTGTTTTTATTGCTTAGGGCTAAAATTCATCAAATTGAAGAAAGCCTTACTTTAATTTTATTTCTTTTATTTCTGGTGAAGTAATATTGTATATTACACTCTCAGATTGTGTAAATGAGGTGAACTTCCATACAGAGGTGGAATTTTTGAATGCCTGCTTTTTTCTTGAGTTAATGATATGCACATTTATGTGCATAATTCAGGTTTTGAGGACACAGATACACATTTTGATCAACTTTTAAACTATGGCTCAGATATCTATGATAATTTTAAATACTTGGATTTTGTGTTCTAGCAAAACAAGTTTTAAATATCTGCCTGTGATTCATCTCATACATGCTGCTATTAGTACCAGTTTAAGAAAATGTTTTTGTTCAATTCCAGGTTCAAACTTTACTTTCTCTCATATATTCTCTATGAACTGATTAAGCATTAATTTAATTTTCTAAATACCTACTACATTTATTATTTCAGCAGTGTAATTATAAAATTTCTCTCTTCTATTAAATTTTGCAATGCAGTAATCAATAAAACATAATTGTTAACTAATGTACTACAAAAAATTAGATTCTACTTTTGGAATTAAAGCTTTATTTTTATGTTGTGAAAATGTATGCGCATGAGTTTGGTTTAATGACAGAGTTGAAAGCCAAACCACACAGACAGTATATGAAGAGTTTATCAATTTAAATGAAGTCAGATTCTAGCCAAATCATAATTTGGTCCAACAATTTTAAATTGGGATTTCTTTCAGTTGATTTTTCATGGCACCAATATATGTTTTAGACATTCAATTTTAAAGTTCGTTAATTTTAAAGTTTTTGATATTTATTTTGAATCTCTATAAAGTTATATTAGTCAATTTTTCATCACCGTGATCAAATATCTGAGAAAATTAATTAAAAAGAGAAGAATTAATGTTGATTCATAATTTCAGGGGTTTCGCTCCATAGTTTCTTATTGCTGATGCTTCTGTGTATGTTTGTATGCAAACATTATGTCTTTTTCTTTTGTAAACATGTCAGCTGTAGGTCCAGTATCCATAAGACTTGCTTTTAATATGTATTTTTGTCAAATTCATAACAGTGTCAAATACGCTCAGTATCAAAAACATTCTTTAGTCCAAAGTAAAATTGATAAAGCATTTTGTTCATCATGAGGAATATAAAAAATACCACTCCTTCACTGAAGACATATTAATTATATTTACGAGGATAAAAGTAAATATTTGTGAAGTCCTATGTTTTAGAAGTAAAGATATCACACACTATTAGTAGAGATCAAACTATTTTTAGCTTAACATCGAATTAGAAAGATGTTAAAAAATGTTATCATTATGTCTAAAGTGTGAAAAATTCAAAAATTTAAAAATTTACTACCTGATTATGGTGACATAAAACATGACTGAGTCATTTTTTAAACAGAATAGGGAATTCAAAAGCATCTTAAATGTTTTGAAATTACAGAATGTTTTTTGAAGTATGCAAATATTATATTACCAATGTAGATTTTTGTGTTTTCCATCTAAAATATCCCTCAAGAATCTCATGTGTTCAGAGGAGGAAATTAGTAAAGGTGATTGGATCCCGATGGCACTAACCTCATAAATGGATCCATGCATTGAATTAGCTAATGGAGGAGAGGCCCAGAAGTATCACCAGATGGAGTCAAAGGCAACCTCGCCAGGGAAGAAACAGGGACCTCAGCTCAGACTCTTGAGTTTCATCACAGAAAAGACTTTCAGCATGTGTGGGTGACAGGGTTAGAAAGTAAGAGAAAATGAGAAAGTAACTTCAGTTTGAGGTGCTGAAGAAAGCACATATTTGATGAAGAATATCAAACTGGCCCAAAAACAAAGAGAAGAAGATAGCTTTTATAGAGTTTCTGGTGTGAGCTAGAGTTTGTTTCATTATTATCTCAATTCTGGTCTTGGAAGGGAGCTCTAAAGCTCTTGTCACTTAAAGGAGAAGTCCAGTTTCCATAAAAATGATTGTTTCTTCTTGGGGCCAAAGTTTTGCTAAAATCTAAAGTGACCATAGTTTTAAGACAATGACTAGAGACCTCTGTGTGCCTACTGGTATTTGAACATCCCTGTACATGTATTACTTGATGTCCTTACAGATGAGCATGCTTATATAAATATGGGACCAATGGATGTTCTAGTGCCAGTTTTTAGACAGACCCTCCCTAAACGGGTCTTTATATAGACCTGAACTGGGATCTGACACAAAGTTTTAATGTAATAAAGGGCACAGGTACAAAGTGAAGTTCAACCTTTGTTCTGCTTGTAATAATCAGCTGGGCATCATTAGGCTGACGTAAAGGGTCACTATTGTCAGCAAAAGTAGCCCTTAAGTTCCTGATTGCCTCAGGATGAAATGTAAATCATTTTTTTATGAGTAACAAGTTAAGAGATCAGGAGAGCACCTGCCTTGAGTCACCATGATTGTCTTTGTCCCATAAGTGGCTCACTGGAGGCAAGTCTCTGAAGGTATTTTCTCTGGCTTTTCCCCTCACTCTCTGCCTCCTGGCTGTGATAAGGAGAATAATTCTGCTCTACCATATGCTCCTTGCTGTGATGATTATGGCTCATGACAAGCCCAGAAACAATGAAGCCAAGCAATTACGGACTAAGATCCTGAAACTGTAAGCTAGTAGAAGTCTTTCCTTTCTAAATTGTTTTTCTTAGGTATTTTGTCACAGCAATGAAAAGCTGACTAACACAAAAAATTAGTGCCAGACAAGAGGGGTCTATGCTATGGCTCTATCTGATGCTATCATTCAGAAACTTCTGGAACCGGGAATAGCTTGGAAAGGCTTGGAGGTGCAGGTTAGAGAATTCTCAGCAAGCTGTAAATAAAGCTTGGTGGATGATTCTGGTGAAAACTCAGAAGACAAGAATGCTGATAGGAAAGTGTACAGTTAAGATTATTTTTTATGAGGTTTCAAGTTGAACCAAGCACGTGATTAGGAATTGAACTAGAAGTAATCTGTGATACATTTTGGCACAGAGCTTGTCTATATTTTGTTCATGCTCTAAGACCTTGAGAGAATAAGTTTAAAGGTGACAGACTAATTATCTTGGCAGAGGAAAGTTCAAGGCAGGAAAACATGCAGACAGTAGCATGGCAATGGCTGGATGCATTTACCCAGATTTACCATGAGAATCAGGAGCCAAAGGCAGAGCAGAAAGCTTTAAAAAGGTAGCAGTTTAGCTAGAAAAGAACTGCACGTAAAGCTAGGACCCAAAATCATGTGTTTGTTCAAGATATTAGCACTGTTAAAATTAAGTCAGGTGCTTTGTATTAGGTCAATAGGAATGGCGCCTGGAGAATACCCGTTTGCTTCCGATCCCTCCCATCATAGACTCAAGGGTGTAAAAGTGCAAACTCTTTGTAAGAACTTGCTTTGAGAAAAGCCCTCAGCAACCTTGCTCACACAGGGGTGCCTAGGAAATCGCTTTCCCAGGAGTCATTTCACTATCCTCGGCTGTCTAGCCCCTTAAACAGTACTGCAGCCGTAGTGCAAAAGGCCACATTCTCTCCTTGAGCTGACAGCTGATTTCGGCATCATCCATCTGATTCTGTTTCTGTAGATGAATAACGTAAGAATTATAGGGCGAAGGGTGCTTCCAGCACGATTTCAGAGGAAGGCCTGGGAAGCCAGGCGATATGTGCTACAGTCAAAATCCCTGCAGGAGCCCTCGGGAGAGCAGCGCACAAAGCAGAAATCAAAGCTGAAATGGAGACTGCGGAAAGTTAGACATGCCAGAAATGTGAAACATCTGTTAAGAAAAGCTACAGGCAAGGAGCAGGGCCAGCCCAAGAGTTGCAACCATCGTAGCTAGAAAGGAAGGGCTTTCCAAGTCCTTTTAAATTCCTAACACCATCATATGCCTTGGGTGCCCAAAATGGAGCTACAGGATTTAATATTTGTCCTGTGGGGATTGTGTCTCCTTTATTCCTATTCCCTTCTATTCCTTTATTGGGGGGGTGGCATTACTGTGTGCTATTGTATTTTGAGAGTGTGTAACTCTATCAGATTTCAAAGCTAAGGTTGCACAGGAGATCTTGGATATTGACTTTTGAGCAGTACCTGACCTGGTAAGACTTTGGGGAATAAACTGGCACATTTTCCGTTGTATGCGGAATAGTTTTAGCAAGATGAATTTCAGTGTTGCTGTGTTTGGAGGTTATGTATGCTTTAGGGAGATGTGATTTGGTGTCAAGTTGACAAGGGGTTTTGTAACAGGTGATTTTAATGGTCCATTTAATTGGTTTAAAAGATATTGAGAGATGGGACTTTGAAGGTGCTCACCTCATCAAGAGATTAACTCATTGATGAGTTCATAGTTGAATGAGCTATTAGGAGACAGGGCCTGGTTGAAGGAAGTAGGTCAAGTGCCTTTGGAAGATGCATCATTTCTCTGGCTCTTTCTACTCTGCTTTCTGGCTGCTGTGAGGTGAGCAGCTTTCCTCTCCCGTGCTTCTGCACCAAAATTTTTCTGCCTTGTGGCCCGTCAATCACACACGGAAAACTCTGAAACTTTGAGCCAAAATAAACATTTTATTTTCTAAATTGTCTTCTCAAGTATTTGATCATAGCAAGGAAAAACAAATATAGAAAATTCATACCAAGATTGAGGCTATTGTTGTTGTTCAAGTAAACTGAGGCGCGACCCGGACCAAGTCAGGTGAAGTTGAAGCAATGAGCGAAGTTTATTAGAGCCTGGGTTTATTAGAGCGATTAGGCCACTGGCCCTGAGGGACTGGCTGGGGGAAGGTTCAGTAGGGGTGTTTGGATAGGGGAGGGCTATGGCAAGGAGGAGTGGGAAACTTTTAGCCTGGGTCTGGGGGAGTTGGGAGTCTTGGTGACCTCCGTATCTTGCAGGTGCGACTGCGAAGCGCAGTTGCTTGTTCGCCTCCTTTTGCAAGCTCTGGCTCCATTACCTCTGTGTCTCTGCAGCTGCGGTCAGCGGCTCTGTTCCGGGAGTTTTTCTTCTCTGTCCAGGTGGGGTCTGACAGCTGTGTCTATACTTGACAACACGATTCGGAAGCCTTTGGAACTGGTTTGTAAGAGGAATTTGGAATGGTTTGAAGATGTGTGCTAGTGAAGACCTAGAATGTTGTAAATGCATGTCAATGGAAAACCAGTGGGAGTGCAGAATATTAGAGAGCTGGTGATGATAGTAATCCTGAGAGTAAAGATTGTGATCAGCTTACAGATGGCAATGAGAACTCTCTTGGGAATGGGACTACAGACCATGCATGCTATACTCTGGGAAAGAACTTACCTACATATTGTCCACATCCTGAGACTTTGCAAAGGCCGAGTTTAAAGATGATGTACTAGATACCTGGCAGAGGAAATTTCTAAGTTTAGAGCCTAGCACGGGTGGTGTTATTGGCTGTTTTTGACAAATTTACAGTTGGAATATGGAGCAAAAAACAGAACAGAAAGATTTGAAAAACTTGGAAAAGAAGAAAGAAGCATGTGTAAAGCTCCAGAAAAGAAGCATGTTTAAAGCACCAGAAAAGAAGCATGTGTAAAGTTAAGGCCAAAGAAGATGTAGTTACTAAAGAGAGTAGCGCCATTACAAAGTACTTTGCACCAGGACAAGAAAAATGATGCCTGGAAGACATCTCAAAATCATTAAGACCCCACCACTAGTAGGCTTACAGTTGTAAAAATGGAAACTGTTTATTTGAAAAGAGAATTCCTTGGCTATTTCTTCTCACAGAGTCAACTAGGAAGTTGTGTCTCCAGGTTCCATTTCACTGTATCCAGCTATCCAGGCCCTCAGAGGGGCCCCCAATACTGCTTACACTGCTGCAAGACCTTGGCGTTGTTCTCATTCTGCTGGTTTCGTGGGTGTGCAGAATGAAAGAATAACAGCACTATGGGAGTTTCCACCAAGATTTCAAAGGAAGGCTTGGGAGGCCAAAAAATTTGTGATGGGGTCAGAGTCCCACAGGTAGCCTATGAGAGGGCAACGTGCAAAACTATGTAAGTACAGCTGAGCTACAGTTGAAAATCCCGGCAGTTGGAGATGCCAGGAACGTGGAACTTCTGCTGCGGAAAGCTGCAGGCAGCAAGCAGAACCAGTGAAAGGGAGAGGCCGTATGTGCGCTGCCATCAGCAAAGCTGTAGAGATGCGAATTCCCTGGCCTTTTGGTGCTCACATCACACCAGCACATGCCCCAGATAACAGACATGGAAATATAAGATTTACTATCTGTCCTTTTAGGTTTCAGCCTTGCTTTGGCAAATTTCCTTTCTGTTGTCATTTCTTTCCTTTAGGAATGGAAATGTCAACCTCTGTACCACTTTAACTTAGAATTATGTATTTTTTTTAAACAGGAATTCACAAGTAAGGGTTTGTTTTGAATCTCAGAAGAGAGTTTGGATTTTGACTTTTGAGCAATACTTGAACTGTTCAGTTTGCAACTCTTGGAAATAGACTGCATTTTGCATAAAGGGATGGACATGAGACTTTCAGGACTCAAGAACATATATTATACATGCAAAGTATATAAATAATATCTATTTAATTTATGCACAATCTTTTTTCTATAGCTTTCCTTTCTCTTCTACAGTGTGAATCTTCCACACCACAGAAGACAAAGATGTAGTTATGTTCTGAATGTCTAATTCCCCTTATTGAATATGATGTGTAATTTTTTCTAATTAATATTTTGGTCCTGTAATGTGGTTATTTTGCTTCAATTCAGTGCTCAATCTAACTTTCTTAATGTTTTTTACTTTGGGACTGAATTTATGCATATTAATAATCAATGATCTGGCAAACTACTTGGGCATATTTGATTTTCTAAAGGAATTCTCAATCCCTTGGAAAAAATAATTCATGAATCAATTATTTCCTAGGTGAAAATAATTTCCAGCTTGAGAAAATAAATTTATTGTTTAAAGTATCTGTGTTACTTCCCATATGCTGAAATTATGCCTCTCCATTGGCTTGGTGATAGAGCTTAGAAGAGTGACTGATTTTGCTTATAACAAATCTGATTAATGTTATATTTTTAATAAATGGAAAGCTTCAGTGTTATGATTTTGAAACCAAGCTGTAAGTGCAATCATTGATATGCTGGAGCTGACTCAAGAAAGCCTGTTGTTAAATTTGCAAATTTTGTGAACTTGTTGTTAAATATAACCACTACTTTAAATTATCTAAACATAGAATTAAAAGTTATATTACAATAAAAGTAAACAAGTATTTAACACTCATCCTTACTCTGTAAATATTTTGCTGAATTCTACTTTTGTCTGTGTTCTTGGAGTTGTAGCTATTGTATGTGTATGGTGGTAATTATATATAATACCAAATGTTTCTTCCATATCTATGTTCACAGACAACTTATTTATTTGCTTTAAATTTACTATTGTTAGAAAATTTACACTATGGAAACGGAAAGATTTTATAAATTGGGGGTTGATTTTCTATTTTATGGATTGTTTAAATTTAGGAGAATAGGGCCGGTGAGATGGCTCAGCAGCGTAAGCGCTTGCCTTGCAAGCACGAGGGCCCGAGTTCGACTCCCGGACCCCACATACGAAAAAGGGGCCGGTGATATGGCTCAGTGGCACGGGTGCCTGTTGGCACGCAAGGTCCTGAGGTCGACCCCCCGGTACACACACACACAAAAAAAAAATAAATAAATAAAAAATAAACTGAGGAAAATAATGAAGAATATATCAATATACATTAAAGATGCAGGCTTTTTTTTCTGTAGTCATTATACTTTTAATAACCCCTGAAATTGAGAAAATATTGCACTCCATTTTGAAATTATCCAATTTAGCAAGAAATTTACTCATGTTGTTGACAAACAATTGAAGTCTGGACATAGACCTGCATGATTTCACATTGCTTTACATATCAATGTAAAGGAAAATATTTAAAAAAATTCATAGAACTGCACTTAATCACTGACTCGAGCTTTATCTTTGTGATTCATTAATAACCAAGCATTATTTATAGTTTTATCTTTTTTTTTGTGGGTACTGGGAGTCAAACTCAGGACCTCGTGCTTGCCAGGCAGGCGCTTATGCCGCTGAGCTATCTCACCAGCCCTATAGTTTTATCTTGAGACATATTGTTGGTGCCAAAATGATAATAGCTGATATTATATTTTGTGAGAAATAGTCACACTGAAGTTCAATAAGTAAATTCAAAACACAAAATAAACATTTTTAATTTGATATTTTTAAAATTATGAGAGTAAAGCAATAACCAAAATAGTAACCCTCAATGATGTATAGAATGTTACACACATATAGAGTTATGTACACATATGTGTGCACACATACCCCAACCCACATGAACATACATACAAAAACAAAACACACACTCTATCCCATACATATTTTCCCTAAGAAGCCATTATTAAACATTTACCATTTCATGACTGCTCAGTTCATAAAGTGCTCATTATATCTTGCTATTGAATTGAAGCAATCTTTCATATTCTTTTCCATTGTGCACTTTATCACTACTCTTTCTCATTTATATGCCTTACAATCTAGTGATAGGAACCTGTTTATATTCCTTCTACACAGACTGCAGTGTTCAATAAAACTATGACTTTTCTGGTTATATTTCAAAATGCTTTCCTTTGTTTTCACTGGTAAAGTTCACTCATTATGATCCAGCTGGGGGAGTCTCATGTGTATTCCACTATGTAGCCTTTGGTCTCATATAATTTTGCTTTGTTTTAACTTATTTAAGCTTCCATATATTCAACTAATTTTTAAAATTTTCTTCTGTAAGTATTTATTCAGGTAATAATCTGTGTCAAGCATTGTTTTAGGTATGAGGATGAGATCAAAAAAACTAAAAAAGACAGAAATCTTTGATCTGCCAGAAACTCAAAATGGAGCATCATCTAGAATAGGGCTGTGAAGGATGAAAGCAATGATTCATTTTGGGCACATGTTTTAACCAGCTCGGGCTGCTATAACAAAATTCCAGTGGCTGGATTGCTTGAACAAAAGATATTTAATTTTCATAGGTTTGGCTGCCTTCATATGTTGGAGAAATGTTCTTGTGTCTCCACTGTTTTCAGGGATACTAAGGCCATCATATGATTCTGCCCTCATGATCCTAATAAACCCAATCAGCTCCCAAAGGCCTAACTTCCTAATAACACCCAACTGTGGGCTGTGGTTCAATGTATGGGGGGTACACAACATTCAGCTCATTACAACATTTAAGCTTCAGACATGATAGTTATGATAATGACTCAAACTGAATAATTTCCTTTAGGACTTAATTTCTTTGATTTTTATTGGTACATGGTTGCAGTAGGTAATGATTGCATTCCTTTTTGGGAAATGAGTACAGGTACACAACACATCTTAATTCACTTTTTATTCCTTTCCTTCCTCCCTCTCTTGGTCTCCTTCTTTGCAAATAATTTTACCTCCCTATTTCCTATTATGTATCTTTTATTGGGCTCTTAATTTATTTGCACGTTGGGTGTCTGATGCAATATTTAGGCTTCTGATTTATTTCATTTGTACTTCTCCTCTCGAGGTGGACCCATTTCCATACGAATGAATCAAATTTGTCTTCTTTATGGCAGAGTACTTCTCTATTGTGTAGACATAACACGTTTTCTTTATTTTGCTTTTTAACTTATTTATACTTTCATTTTCTAATATGAGAGAAACAATGGATTTAAGCACGTGTGCCTGGTTTATTTCATTTAGCATTATGTTTTCAAAGGTGCATCCATTTTCCTACAAATGGTTCAAATTTTTCCTTCCTTATAGCAGAGTAATTTTGCATTGTGTATAAATAACACATTAAAAAATCTATGCATCTGTTGATGGACATATAGGCTGCTTATGAGATTTGGCTATAATGAATTGTGCTGCTAAAAACATTGACATGCATGTATCACTGTTATATAATGTCTTTAAGTCTTTCAGAAAGACACCTAGAGGGGGAATACCTGGGTCTAATGGAAGTTCTATTTTTAGATATTTAAGACTCTCTATGCTTATTTTCATAATGCTTGTACTAGTTTACATTCCTACCAAATTTTAGGAGGGTTCCTTTTCCCCACAGCCTCATCAGCATTTGTTATTATTTGATTTCTTGATGTCTATCATTCTTACTAGAGTAAGGTGAAATCTCAGTGTTGTTTCAATTTGCACTTTTCTAATGAGCAGTGACACTGAACATTTTTTCATGTATTTAGGTGTCATTTGTATTTCTTTTTCTCAAAATGTCTGTTGATTTCAGTTGTCCATTTTTGGATTGGATCTTTTATATTGGCAAGATGTCTAAATTTTTGAGTCTGTTACAGAGTCTAGATATTAGTCCTCTGTCTGAGGTGTAACTGGAAAATATTTTTTCCCATTCTCTAGGTTTCTCTTCAATCTATTGATAGTTTTCCTTGCTGTGCAGTTTTTAATTTGATATAATTCCATTTGTTAATTTTTGGTATTATTTCCTGTGCAGTTTAGTTCTATTCAGAAAGTATTTGCCTATGATTATGACTTCAAGTCTTTCACCCACCTTATCTTTCAGCAGGTTAAGTGTTTCTGTTTTAATATTTGATCTCTGATCCATATTGATTTTACTTTGGTACGGTGAAAGATACAGGCTAACTTCAGTTTTCTGCACGTGGATAGCCAGTTTTCCTACTACCATTTGCTAAAAAGGCTATATTTTCTCCAGCAGATGTTTTTGAATCATTTGTCAAAAATGAAGTGGCTGAATATGTGTGGTGTTGTTCTTGTATCCTCTCCTGGGTTCCACTGAAACACATATCTGTTTTTACGCCAGTTCCACGCTACTTTTATCACCATATCTTTGGAATGTAATTTGAGATCAGGGATTGTGTTGCTTCTTGCTTTGCTCTTGTTACACAGGATTGATTTTGCTATTCTGGGTCTACTCTGCTTCTGTATGAATTTTGGTTTCTTTTTTAATATTTCTGTGAGTAATACTATGGGTATTTTGATTGATATTGAATTAAATCTGTATATCAGTTTTGGCCATTTTGACATTTGTGCTACATACCCAGAAATAGGAAATATTTTTTCATTTTTTGGTGTCTGCTTTGATTTCCTTTTTCAGAATACTGTAGTTTTCACTATAGAGGTATTTCACTTCCTTGGTTAGGTTAATTTCTAAGAATATAATTTTTGATGCTATTAGGAATGGTACTGTTTTCTTAATTTCTTTCTGAGTCAGTTCATTTTTGGGGTGTAGGAATGTTATTGCTTTTTTGGGTAGATTTTGTATCCTGCTGCATTGTTGAGTTTCCTTTATTCGAGAAGAATTTTGGTGGAATTTTTGAGTCTTCAATATAAAAGATCATTATTTGCAAAGTGAAAATTTAATTTCTTTCTTTCCTATGCATATCCATTTTTTTCTTTATCTTAGCTGTTTGTTCTTCAAAATTTTTCAAGCATTTTATTGAACAGGAGTAGTTATATTAGACATCTTTGCCTTGTTACTGATTTTAAAAGGAAATCTTCCAACTACTGTCCATTTAATAGGACGCTGGCTGTTGGTTTGTCATTAATGGCTTTTATCAGTTTGAGGTCCTTCCATACCTATTTTCTTTATCGTTTTTAATCATGAATGGTGTTGGATTTTGTCAAAATCTTCATATATTAATATTATAGTGTAATTTTTGTTCTTGGTTTTGTCTATGTGGTGTATTACATTCATTGACTTGTGTATACTCAACCATCCTTGCATCCCTGGGATAAAAGTTACCTGGTCATGATGTTTGATTCATTTGATGATTTGTTACATTCTGTTTACCAATATCTTACTGAGCACTGTGGCATCTGTATTCATTAAGGAGACTAGCCTGTAGGTTTCTTTTTCAGTTGGGTCCTCATATGCTTTTGCAATCAGTGTGATGTTGCCTTGCAGGAATGAGTTTCAAAGTACTCCTCTTTCAGTTTCATGAAAGAGTTTGAGGATTGTTGGTGCTATGACCTCCCTGAAATTCTTGTAAAATTCAGTGGGGAATCCATTAGGTCCCAGGCTTCTCTCAGTTGGTAGGCTTTTTTATTATTACCTCAATTTCTTTGTTGTTGTTGGATAGTTCAGCATTATTATGTCTTCTTGGTTCAGTGTCAGTAATTCGTATGTGTCTGGGAAATTCATTTCTTCCAGATTCTCCAATTTATTGGAGTGCAGTATTTCATAGTGTTTACTAATGACCTTTTGGATTTCAGGGGGATCCCTTGTGATTTTTCCTTTTTCATTTCTAATTGCATTGATGTGAGTTTTTCTCTCCTTTTAGTGTGTTTGCTAAAGTTTTACCTATTTTGTTTACTACTTTCAAGAATCAGTTATTTTTTTAATTCATTCAGTCTTCATATATCTTGTCTCAATTTTGTTAATTTCTACTCTGATCTTTATGATTTCCTTCCTTACACTAGGTTTTGGTTGGGATTGTTGTTGTTTTTTGAGTATTTTTAGATTCATGATTAGGTTATTTGAGCTTGCTCTGTTTTTCTAATGTAAGCACTGACAACAATATCCTTCTCTCTTAAGCTTGATTTCGTTGTGTCTCATAGGTTCTGGTGTGTTCTTCTGGCATTGTCATTTGATTCCAGGAAATGTTTAATTTTGTTCTTGATTTCTTCTGTGAACTATTGAGTATTTAGGAGTGTATCGTAAGTTTCTAGGTGCTTATAAATTTTCTGTGGTTTCTTTGGTGATTGATTTCTAGTTTCAGTGCACAATGATCTGATAGCATGCATGAATGATTTGGATTCTATTGCACTTATTTCAGCAGGCTTTGCAGACTAGTATGTGATTTATTTGGGGGGAAATTCCATGTGCTTTTTTTTTTGTTTTTTTTCTGTGGGTACCGGGGCTCGACCTCAGGACCTCGCGCGCCAGCAGGCGCCTGTGCCACTGAGCGATATCACCGGCCCCTTTTTCGTATGTGGGTTCCGGGAATCGAACTCGGGCCCTTGCGCTTGCTGGGCAGGCGCTTAAGCCACTGAGCCATCTCACCAGCCCTCCATGTGCTTTTGAGAAGGATGTTTATTCTCTTGTAGTAGTGTAGAACACTCTATAGACACATATTAAGTCCATTTGTTCAAAGGTGTGGTTCAGCTCTGGTATTCCTCTGTTGAATTTTTGCTTAGTTGATCTGTTTCATTTTGAAAAGGGGGTATTAGAGTTACCCACTATTATTGTGCTATTGTTTATTTGCTCTCTTATGTCCACCAGCATTTGTTTTACAAATTTAAATTCACCAATATTCAGTGCATATATTCTTACCATTGTTATATCTTCTTGGGGAATTATTTTCTTAACTACTTAATGACTTTCTTTGTCTTGTTTGACAAGTTTTAGCTTGAAGTTTACTTTGCTAACAATGAGATTGTTACCTCTGCTTGTTTTTTGGGTTCTGGTGCATGGAATGTTGTTTTCCAGTCTATGGATTTCTTTTTGGATTAGGTTAGTTTCTTGCATGCTATAGAGGGCTGGATTCTGTTCTTTCTTTTTTTTTTTTTTTTTCCCTTAATCAATCTGCCTTGTCTTTTTATTCAGCATCTGAGGTCATTTACTTTGAGAATATTACCGAAAGGTGTTGATTTATTCCTGTCATTGTTTTCTTTTTATGACTCCTTTCTTTTTCTTTTTCTTTTTAACTACTTTCCTTGCTTGATGTTTTCGTTCTACTTGATATATTTTGTCTTTGTTGGCTTTGTTGTCTCTTTTTAATCTTGATTATTTTTTGGAGTGCTAGTTTGGTTATCATGTATCTCCTAAGATATTGTTTGTTGTGGAATGTCCTTATTTCTGCCTTAGTTTGAAAGATAGTTTTGCAGTATATGTTAACCTGGGTTGGAAGTTATCTGCTTTTGGAAGCATTTCACTCCAAGATCTTCAGGCCTTTAAAGTTTGTGTCGAGAATGCTGTTGTAATACTGATGGGTTTATATTTATATGTTAATTTTTTTTTCTGTCTCTGATAGCTTTTACGATTCTATCTTTTTGTTGGATATATGAAATTTTAACAATGTGCCGGGCCGGTGAGACGGCTCAGCGGTTTAAGCGCCTGCCTTGCAAGCATGAGGGCCCGAGTTCGACTCCCGGAACCCACATACGAAAAAGGGGCCGGTGATATCGCTCAGCGGCACGGGCGCCTGCTGGCGCACGAGGTCCTGAGGTCGACCCCCCGGTACCCACAAAAAAAAAAAAAAAAAAAAAAGAACAATGTGCCATGAAGAGCTTTTTTTTCATACTAAAATTGGTGTTATATAAGCTTTACTTACCTATATGTTGAAATTTTTTTCTTCATACTTGGAAAGTTTCCTATTAGGATTTCTGTAAACAGATTATTTTATTCTGTGTGTGCTCTTTTCTAATTTTTCTCTAATTCCAATTACACTTAGGTTGGTCTCCTTAGCATCATCTAGTAGATGTTAGATGACTTTTAATTATTCTCTTATTATTTTAAAGGCTTCTCTGAGTAATTCATCATAATTTTCCATTTTATACTCTATTTCAGAAACATGGTCTTCACATTAGTCATTTCTGCAATTTTTAAGTTCTATACCATATTTTTAATCCCTGAATCTGTCTGGCACCATTTTGTGCTGTCTATATCTTTGGTGAATTTGCCATTCACACTTTTAACCATTTTAAGCAGCTCTTCAAAACCTTTATTTGTTTTTTCCCATATCTACAATTGCCAGTTTGAATGTTATTCCCATCATCTTTTAGGTCGATTCTTCTTTGAACTGTCCGAATTTCTTTAGCTCTTCTTTACTCATTTTGGACAGCTCCACTACCTAACGTTTGTTTTCCTCTCCATTAGCGCCTCTTGGATCTGCTATGGGAGAGCTGGGAGTGTTTCGGGGCTTTTTGTTGTCTTGTTTTTTCATGTTCCACTACGTATATGTGTAATATCTTTTCATTTTTAAATTTTTTTTGTTGTTTTTGAGGGTTGACATCAAATAGTGCAGAGAGTTTGTTGATATGATGATCTCTTTAGTTAGAACCTGTTTTCCAGTCATGTATTGGTGTGTTTGTCTGGGATATTGTTCACCCCTAGAAGCTTTTCAATTTAATTATGTTGGACGCTGTCACTCTGTTGTAAGGAGAGTATTCCTATGGGTTATAACAATGTCAACAGAATGGAGGGTGCATGACACACACATTAAAACCCGTTTTGCTAATTTCATTACCTCTTGCTGGCAACATAGTACTGGGACATATGCAGTTATGAGGACATAGGAAGGGTAAAATGAAGGAGTCACGTTAACAGGAAGAGAGATAAGTGGTGTGTCAATAGGTAAAAAGAAAATAGACAGGAAGTGGGACTCTGTTGCAGTTATTTTATTGCTGGGGTAAAGGGTTGTTGTAGAGGGGTTTGGGGAGAGAATTTGTGTAGTCGAAAGGACGTATGCGATAGGTGGCCATGTATTTAGATATTGAGGGAGACTATAGGATTGTTGGTGCCTATTAATATGTTTTTGGTTTTGTTTGATTCTTCCAAGCATGGTTCTTTAAGGATTATCCAAATATAATCTTAAATGGTACTGTTTATTTTATAGAACTTGCTGTCTTCTTCTCTAATACACTTACACAGGGGCAAGAACGCAAGATAGTGAGGGGTAAAGAAGAATTAAGATTAAGATAAGGAGAGAGTTGAAGGTTTGGAGAAAAGACACATTAAAAGAAGGGGCAGGTCAAATGGGATAGCCTTGAAATTCAATACCAATAAAGAAGAACCAATAACAAAGAAGACTAAAGTAAAGAAAACAAGAGAATAGAAAGAAAGAAAAAAAAAAAAAGAACAAAAATAACAATGAAAGCCATCCAGAATAGAATAGCACAAAATGAAAAAAATAGCAAGGTTGAGATAACTACAATTGCCAAAATAAGCATAGTAATAAGAATAAAAACCTTCACACAATTGTTATCACAAAAACTCAAGACTTCCACACAATGCCATCTTTACTCATGTCCCTGTCTGGTTTTGATTAGCCACACAGTTTTCTCCTGTGGTAGAGACAATTAGCTGTCTGAATTCTATTTGGTTTTGAACATTACAAAAAAATTTTATCCATCTATTCTGCAGTGTCCTTCCTTTGCCTGGGGCTCACTTCTTTCTGATCAGAACTGAATGTGACAAGAAGGTAAGATCAAATATTAAGTTTCTTTCAATATTTTCTATGGTTACAGTAAGTGAAGTTCTTATGTGCTGACAATTTTCACAGTTTATGATATAGGTGTTATAAAAACAGTTTATAGATATAGGTGTTTTGTTAAAAAAACAGTGATTTACATGAATTTCAGACATGCAAAATTAATCTAAAAATTGCAAGTTGGAAATAAATATTAAAAATTTATATAATTTGAGTCTAAGCACAAATTCAGTAGTAGTATTTCTATCATATTATTAGATTAGTGCTTACAGAAACTTTTGCTGAAAAAAAAGTGTTCTATTTCAGTCTAACAGCATGTTTTAGAAGTACTTTGATCTTAAAAATAAATTTTTAAATTCCTTTACATGATACTTAATATATTCCCACTTACAATAAATCAGTCTTATAATCATTATTTAAAGACATTTATTGAAGGTAAGATGATCATCAGGAATTCAGTTAAATGTTGTAGGTTCTCTGTTGCCTAATATTTGTCTTTGTATGGATATATACTTTCACATACACACACATTTATATTTACTTATGTTTCTTCACACATGCTTATTTTTCATGGGCTTTTATAATTTTCTGAATGAAGAAAAATGAAGATAAATAAAATTTAAAAGCTTATTCCTGAACTTTTGCATCTCCTGCTTCACTTATTAAAGAGAATGAATAGTATCCATGAATGATGAGATGATGATTATTTTTCATAAATGAGTGTACCCAAATTTCATAATTATTGGCACAAATTACACTACAATTTGGAAGATTTAACTTGGCAAGTTACATAAGAGTAGACCAAAATCTATATAATTTTAGAACTATTTGAATTATTAGGCATTGTGATTTTAAATGATTGCTTATAAGCAAAATAATTATAGGAATATTTATGGCACTTTAATAGAAGAAGCTTTGATTTTGAAAAAGAATCCAATGTATCTGACTTTAAATATCTACCTTTCTAGACTGTTTGTCAGAATTCTTCATACATAAAATTTAGAATTTTGTGTACATATACATATGCAATGTAAGGACTTTTAACAGATTGAAATTTAAAATCTAATGTTTTCTAAGAACATTGGTAATCCAAAAGAAGATCATATTTTAGGTTAAAAATTATTATATTAGTAGAAGATATCAGATGACCAGATTTGTGACAAAATCTATCAAAAAACTTTAATATATGAAACTCCTGAGAACTACACTAAAGGGAAACCAACAGTGCTTGTACTTTATTCATTATAGTAATTGAATGGATTTTTTAGCCTTAGTTTTTGTTTTATTTTATTTTTCAGAACTAGGGATTGAATACAAGGCCTCATGCAAGCTAAGCAAGTGTTTTACCATTGGGCTATACCTTCAGCTCTTTTCTCGATTTTGTATTTTGTGACAAGATATTGCTAAGTTACCCAGCTGGCTTTGAACTTACGACCCCCCTACCTCGGCCTCCTGAATAGCTGGGATCACAGTAGTGAATCACTGTGCCTGCCTAGGTAGGTAATTTCTCTCTCTCTCTCTCTTTTTTTTTTTTTTTTTTTTAATATGCGGGTACTGGGAGTTGAACTCAGGACCTCGTGCTTGACAGGCAGGTGCTGAGCTATGCCACTGAGCTATATCACCAGCCCCTACATAATTTCAATATCAACTTCATTTGTGCTATCATTGGGATAATTTTTCTTATCAAAATTAACTTCTAATCATGTGGTATTCACATTAACCATATGCTGGGATTTCACAATAACAAAATATAAACTGGTAAGCTAATCATTTTCCTAACATTGTTTTTCTGCTTGAATTTCACATAATGTAGAGAAATGGTGCTTTATAACATTTTTAAGCCCCCATTACATAAAGGGAGATTATACTGTATATAAAAGTTAAAAGTCAAGAACCGATTGTAATAGAAAATTTGCATTTGACTTTGTTTAATTTTTAAAAAACAAAATATTAACCCTGATTGAAACTTAAATTTGTTGTTTAATTTAAGAATTGGATATCACCCTGTGGGGAGACAGTAGGAGACAATGGCTCTCCTCTTCTCAATCAAGGCAGTAGACTGAAAGTAGAACACTGGACACATTTGCTGATTAGCATTCTTCTAGCCTATTTGAAAATATTGTTTTTCTCATGTAGTTAGTGTTTTGTACTTAAGAATGACATACATGATCTCAGGGCTTTGAATTTATTTAAGGAACAAAGCCATTATTTTATGAATGTAAACATTTCATATAAAAATATTTGTAAAAATACCTCACAAATTAGAATACTTTGGAAAAGTTTTTATTTTCTGAATTTGGAAAGATTTTGGAAAATTTCTAGAAATTTCCATTATCTGCCTCCAATGCAGCAGACTTTGGGGTTGTGTTAGGGGTGGAGGATTTAGAATCTGTCTTGCTGGGTAGCAAACTCAACTCTACACCTAACTTGTGGATCTATGTCAGGTACCTAAACTTCTCTAAACCTCAGGTGATGGTTTAGAAGTGGGGGATAGAGAAGTCTTTTCAGGTCTAGTTTGAAATATTTTCCTTTCTATCACATACAAAGAAGAACTGCTTATTTAGATGCACAATATGTTTTATGAATGTGTCATTTCTGAAGACATGTTCTTCATTTGTGGATTAAATAGATATGTACTTTGTTAGCTTTTTCCAGGTGTTATCCAAAATGTGAGTGAGAAAAACAAGATTCCTTCTGAAAAGGTGTATGTACAGGGTGAGTTAGAAAAATATGAGTGAAACAATGGTGAAGAAGTACTTTCACAGAGTGATATGTGTAATGAAGAAAATAAAAGAGGCAAATGAAAGAGTGACAGGAGAGACACTTTGGATAGGGCAATCAGGAAAGGCCTCTTTATATGTAAAGATTGGGTACATAATCCTATACAAAGTAAAATTCAAATCAATAGTTTTATGCAGAATTAAATTACAATGAGGGGCCGGTGATATAGCTCAGCAGCATAAACGCCTGCCTGGCAAGTGCGAGGTCCTGAGTTCGACTCCCGGTACCCACATATAAATAAATAAATAAATAAATAAATAAATAAATAAATTACAATGATGCGAGAAACAGATAGCCAGTGTCGCTGGGGTTTACTGTATGAGTCAGAGGCATGAAAGCTCATAGTTGAGATAGATTTTACAGGTTTAGTTCATGGTAGGAGGACACTTAGTTGGAAGAGTTATGGGAAAGACAATGAACAATGTGGGACAGCAGTTGCAGTGCAGTATTGAAAACTAAGCAGAGAGGAGGTTTGATGCAGAAAATCATGGCTTCTGTCTCGCATTTAAAAAATATTTATTAGTGCATGTTTCCTGTGTACAATGCTGCTTTCATTGTGGAAAGTTTGTACATGTACACAACGCATCTTGATTCATTTCACCTCCCCTGCCTTCTCTTTCCTCTCCTTCCAGCTCTAGTTCTCCTTCCCATTTGCAGATTTATTTAATAATATCTATCTCGTATTTTGCTTTTTCAATAATTTATACTTTGGTTTCTAATAGAAGGGAAACGGTGCAATTTTTGTGCTTGAGTGTCTGAATTACTTCACTTAATACTATGGTCTTAAGGAACAACCACTTTCCCACACATGACTCAAACTCCTCCATTATATAGGTGAGTCGTACTCCATTGTGTATATGCCACACGCATTCTTTATCTGTTCATCTGATGCTAGGTGTATAGGCTACTTCCAAGGTTTAGCTATTATGAGTTGTACTGCTATAAATATGGGTGTCCATGTAACATGGTTATATGACATCTCTAACTCTTTTGGGAAGATATCTAAAAGAGGAATAGGTGGGTCAAATGGAATTTCTACTTTTCAGTTTTCTGAGGAATCTCCATGCTGATTTTCATAGCAGATGTACTAGTTTACATTTCCACCACAAACAATATAGAAATGTGCATTTTTTGCAACATCCTAGCCAACATTTATTATCTGTTTTTTTTTTTAATTATAGCCATTCTTTTTGGAGTAAAGCAAAACCTCAATTTGCATTTATCTCATGTCTAATAATGTTGAACATTTTTTCATTTATTTATAGGCTATTTGTATTTCTTCTTCTTCTTTTTTTTTTTTTTTGTGGGTACCGGGGTGTCGACCTCAGGACCTCATGCGCCAGCAGGCCCCCGTGCCGCTGAGCGATATCACCTTTTTTGTATGTGGGTTCTGGGAGTCGAACTCGGGCCCTCGAGCTTGCCGGGCAGGCGCTTAAACCGCTGAGCCATCTCACCGGCCCTGTATTTCTTCTTCTGAGAACTGTCCATTGATTTCAGTTGTCCATTTTTAGATTGGGTCTTTTATTTTGAGGTGCCTGATTGTTTTGCAGTTCTTTATATATTCTAGATAGTAGTCCTTTTTCCAAAGAGTAGTTGGCAATTTCATCTTCACATTCTGTAATTTGTACCTTCTTTTGGTTGTCTCTTGTGCTATGCAGGAAGCTTTTTAATTTTATATGATATCACTTGTTGATCCTTTCTATTATTTCTTGTGAAATTGGAGTTCTGCTTAAAAAGTCCTTACCTATGCCTATGTCTTCAAAAGCTTTACCTATTTTATTTTTCAGCAGATTAAGTGCTTCTCTTTTGATATCCAGATCTCTGATCCATCTTGATTTTATTTTAGCACATGATGAAATATATGAGTCTAGATTCAATCTTGTGCACGTGGGTAAACAGTTTTCCCAGCACCATTTGTTGGTGACTACTAGTCAGATGATTAAACTTAGCTGGGGTTGTTTCTCTTCCTCTCTACAGTTCTAATTTCTACATGTTTGCTTTTGTGCCAGTACCATGTTGATTTTATCATCTAGATTTGTAATATATTTTGAATTCTAGGATCCTGATGCCTCCAGATCTGTTCTCATTTCCCAGGGTTGTTTTTGTTATTCTGGATCTCTTCTGATTCTATATGAATTTTAGGATTGTTTTTTCTAGTTCTGTAAGGAATGTTGTTGGTATTTTGACTGGGATTAAATCTATATATCAGTTTTTGTCCTATGGCCATTTTGGCAATATTGGTTATGCCTATCCAGGAACAGGGAATATCTTTCCATCTTCTTATGTCCTTTTTGATCTGCTTTTTCAAAGTATTATAGATTTGTTATAAAAATCTTTCACTTTCATGATTCCAAAGGTTTTTTTTAGGCTATTGCACCAGCAAAACATACTAGAATATATGGGTCACATTGATAGCAGTCCTAAGGGGTTAAACAGAGCATAACCCCAAATTAATAAACTGATTGTGCACCTCAAGGTCCTAGAAAAATAAGGACAATCCAGTTCCAAACCTAGTTTAAATATAAACTATAAATATCAGAGTGTAAATGAATGAAAATGAAATTTAAAAAATATGAAGAATCAATGAATTGAGAAGCTGGTTCTTTGAAACAATAAACAAAACAGACAATCCCATAACCAAACTTACCAAAAGAAGGACAGAAAAAACCCATATCATTGCAATTAGAAATAAAACAGGTGAAATCATAATGAACACTGCCAAAATGAAGATTATTACTACTTTGAAAAGATATATTACAATACATAGATTTCGAAATGTGTACAAATTTACCAAAACTGAACCAAGAAAACATAAAAGCCTTGAATAGTCCAATAACTGAGAATTAAATTGAGGCAGTATTTAAAAAAAAGCTACCTACTAAGAAAAGCCAGAGACTTATGGATTCAGCACTGAATTCTCCGTGAACTTCAGGAAGGTCAAACACCATGAGTTACCAAACTCTGTAATGAAACTGGAAGGGAAAGATTACTACCAAACTCATTCTTGGAAGCTAGCATTACTTTGATTCCAAAACCAGATAAGACCCAACTAAAAACATAACACTTCTCCCCCATTCCTCTCCCCTCCTTTCAACCCTTCTTCCCCTCCCCATTTACAAAAGCTTTCTTTCCATTTTTCACTCCCATTCTCTTTTTTAATCCCCTTTCCCTTCCTTTCCTCCCCACCTCCCTGCTTCCCTTGATTCCCTTCCCATCTGAACAAGTTCTTCCTCTTTCCAAATATCTAGCCTCCATTCTGCTCCTTATTTTTATTTATAGATACAAATTCCTCAAGATGAACATGATCATTACTTATGGCAAAATGTACTAATAAAAAAAAAAACTACTGGTACATAATAAAAAATATAATGGGAACAACCTTAGTATTCAGGCAATTAAATGTATTACACGCATTAAAAATGACACAGTAGATGAAAAGAAGTTCATTATGTAAAATACAGATTACAGAATAGTATAGATGACATAATGAATGGAGGTGAAAGAGAGGGAAGGGAAGGGATGAAAAAAGGCATTAAGATGTGTTTTGTACACACACCAACTCCACACTAGGAGTGTAAACACAGTGTAGTGCACACATGCACTAATAAAAAAAAATAGAGCAAGAGAAAAAAAAGAAAACTATAGTACAGTCCCTTTAACGAACACAGATGCAGAAAACTTCAATAAGATACTGGCAAATAGAATGCAAAAAATCATTGAAATGTTCAAACATCATGACCATGTAAACTTTATCCCAGTGACACCAGGATGGTTCAACATATGCAAATGAATCAAAGTAATATATCACATCATCAGAAGCAAGGGCCAAATCACAAGATCATCTCAATAGGCATAGAAAAAGCTTTTGACAAATCCAACATCCATTCATGACAAAAGACCCTGAAGGACATACGTACAGAGGACCTTATTTCAATCTGATAAAAGTCATTCGTGACAAAGGTACCACCAACATTATATTAAAAGGGAAAAATTAATGACTTTGTTTCTAAAATTAGGAGTAACACAAGGATATCCACTGTCACCACTCATGTCTTATATTGTACTCAAGACTTTAGCCAGGGCAATCAGGCAAGAGAAAGAAATATAAAGAACAGATGTAGGAAAGGAACAAGTCAAACTATTATTATTAAGAGATGACATGATCTTTTACATAAAAAACTCAAAATATTCCACCAAAAAACTCCTAGGACTAATAAGCAAACTCAACAATGTAACAGGATACAAAATCAACATGCATAAATCAGTATTCTTGCAGTATACCAATAATGAATCCATTGTGAACAAAATAAGGAAAACAATACCTGTCTTGCATTTTGAACTAAACTGCCCCCTCCATTCTTATGTTGAAATCTTAACTCTCGGTACCTCAGAATATGATTGTATTTGGACAGAAGGCATTGAAGATATAATTAAGGAAAGTGGTCATTGGGATGAAGCCCTAATGACTCATGTCCTTGTATGAAGATGAAGATACTCCAGGTGTGCAAACACATGGAGGAAATGCCATGTAAGGATCTGGGGAGAGGATGGCAAACTACAAGCCAAGGATGGAGGCCTTCGAAGAAATAAAACCTGTTGATATCTTGATCTTGGACTTGCAGTCTCCGGAATTGTAAGAAAAAAATTTTCTGTTGTTGAAGTCTTGGTTATTTTGTTTGTCAGCCTTAGTAGATTACACAGGAAATACAAAGTTTATATTTTGAGACACATAGTAAAATAACCAGTTATGATATCAAGCTAATTTAGAAATGGTAATGCTACAGTGAGAAATAAGAATGTTAATGGCATTGACATTTCATTACCTAACTAAAAGTATATAAAGACTATCAATCTTAGTATAGTTTCTATGGATGGGAAAGCAAGATATATCAAATTTCTACTAAGCTAAGAGGCAATCTGTGAAAATTATTCAGGATTTCCAAGAATGACATAGCTTTCAACACTATTAGAGTGCTCCAAAATTCATGAAAAGAAATATGGTACAGTTTCAGAACTGGGATCTAACAAAACAGATAGGAAGCTGCCAATTACCAAGGATTAATCTAGAAATGCTAATTTTTTATAAAGCTTGAGTTTAACCAGATATGAAATAATAAATAGTGCTTTTTGGAGACATGATAGTAAAGCATGTCTCTCTACTTCTTAATCCACTCAGCAGACTTGAAGTAAAACTGGAAAACAATACAAAGAATGATTTTCTCAGATGCCTTATTTAGTCTTTGGAATATTGATCTAAAGCATTTGAAAGCATGCTTTTGAATGGGAAGCAGAAACCGTCAATCCAAATATCATTGAACCAATAGTATTTTAGTCTAAGAAGGTTCAAATAAGCCTCATGCTATGAGAGAAAATTGCTTTAGTTGGGTAAAGCTAAACCAGCTTAACTGACTGAAACATAAATTCTCAGATAAGAAAGTGAGTGGGGGGCCAGTGAGATAGCTCAGCTGTGTAAGCGCCTGCCTGGCAAGCGCGAGGTCCTGAGTTTGACTCCCAGAACCCACATACGAAAAAAGGGCTGGCGATATCACTCAGCGGCATGGGTGCCTGCTGGCACGCGAGGTCCTGAGTGCAACCCCTGGTACCCACAAAAAAAAAAAAAAGAAAGAAAAAGAAAGTGAGTGTGTACTATATTCTTTCAATTCTGAGGTGTGTCTGGATCCAGGAAGGTGAGTTCTTAGTAGGATCAGGTTTGCTTCCTTCAAGTTTTGTTATTCACTTGGAAATAACCGAAATGAAAAATATATAAGATATTGGGGACTTATCCTTGTGTTGAATTTAGAAGACCAACATTTATTTCTAAAAGTAAAGAACAAAAATTATTTTTGAGGTGGTGATAAAAATTTACTTAAGAGCTAATTCTCTTATCTTTACCCTCTACCCTCTGTGGCAGAACTGCAGTTTTGCTCAGCTACCGTCACAGTTAAAGTTACTTCACTTCACTCCAGAAGGGACCTGGTTGATCCATGGGAAAGCCAATTTCCCTTGTTTGTATTTGTTTCAGAGATGGATGGGGGACATGCATCTAGCCAGTAAGTCAGCTATGGAAAGATTCTGCTGCATAAAGAGAAAGTATCTGTCTTTCTCAAGATGTACTGATATGTGTATGTGATGCCTGGAATTGCTCCACACACAGATTATTAATTAAATTTCAGAATAATATTGCAAAAGTGTAAAAAGGATCTGTGTTTTTGTTGGCATTGTGAAGCATCTGAATCAACTAAATCCAAAACTTGCCTGCCTTTAGACTTTCTCTTATAAAAGAGCATATTGATTATACTCTTTGAGTCACTTTGAGTTAGGGCTTACGTTCCTTACAATGGAACCATCCTATTTGATACAGGAGAGAATGTTTTTACTTGATGACTAAGAGAAATGAGAAGCATGCTGCTTTGCTGGTGAGGGTATTTTTTAAAAAAGAAATCCAGAATGCTTCATTCATCTTTGCTCATGGAGCAAAAACCATCATCACAGTAGGAATGAAAACACAAGTGCTGCAAGCTTTCTTGTTTTGACTGAAGCCCTGCACATTAGACAGGGATTGAATTAGGAAAAATACTCAGTTCCCAAGAGAATAGATGATCCTCTCCTTCCGGGGAAAGGAAAGTGTTTAGAGTTCCACAAATAACTTGGAATGAAGTTTGCCTAAAGTGATGGAGCAGAGATTTTGAACTTGAGGGCAGGTGAATAAAGTTAAGAACAAATGAAATCTGGCCCTGGAAATTTCCATAAGATGCAAGTGTACCTTGATGATCCTCTTCCTAAAAATATTCAGTGAAAAGTTTGTTGGTTAGAAATTTAACAGTTGCTCCTTTAGTACTGCAAAAGTATTCCTAGTTGATTTGATGTTTTCTGGACAGCAGTTGGATTATGCAGCCTAGAGTGGCATTTTGCAGAGGCTGGAGGGGCAAGAAAATAAGGGAAAGGGATATTTTCTATGCCTCAGACTTTTCCAGAGACCTAAAGAGATTGGATTTTATTCCATTAGGAATGGTAAGATCAGATTGCCAGATTGGTTAGTAAGGGCAAAAGAAAGAGACTTAAAAATCTTAGGAAATTTTCCAAGAGGGACATATATAAGAAAAGGACTTAGACAAACTCTTGTCTATGTCATAATCAAAAAATATTTTAGAGCAGAGAATAATATTCACCAGAATATTTCTAAACATGACGATGAGCTGCTCTGAAAATCCATTCATGTTATTTTAATTCTAGCTTTAAACTGCAGAGAAATGAGTAGAAGAATAAGCAATAAGTGGTATTCAGCTTAGGTTTTTTTATTGCAATTTTCCCCACTCTTTGGACTTGGTTTTAAACTGCGACACTCAATATTTCCTTCAAGAGGCTTTTATTTCTCTTGAAGGATCTACATTGTCTTGGGGAGTGGTAAATAGCATGTATAGTGAGTCAGTTCATTTTGTGATATGGGGGAATATAAGGTAATAATGTATATGTTTCTGGAGAAGAACTAAGAGGCTGAGGAGAAATCTTACATTGTAGGGACAGAAATCAGGTCCTTAGGCAGTTTGAAGAGACAACAGGAGTTCCTTTTTACCTTAAAACAGGAAGATAATTCTAGTAGCGGAGAATGATGAAAGGTAAAATCACAGCACCTAAGAAACAAAAGAACAGTGATGTCAAAATAAAAAAAAGCCTGAAGATAAAAATTGAAATCAGAGTTTAAAGGAGAAATCCTTTGGTGATTAGATGAAGTTAACATCTGAATGTAGCTTTAATAAATATTCTCACATTATTCTTTTTTTACGTAAGTTGCATATAGATTTTCTCCCCTGGGGTTAAACAAACAAAGATAAAGTCCTGTCTTTTTTATTTGAAAGCTGAAGAACATATATCAAAAGCAGTTCTCAACTCCTGGGTAGCTTATGTCTGCTGCTTTTCCAATGACAATTCATCTTTCAGCTACTCAAATTCAAAATCTAAATTCTTTTTAAGTTTCAAAAGTTCTCCCTTGGTACCATTGTAATAAAATTTTCACATGTAAAAGTAGTAAGAGAGATACTACGCTGTCATGGGCTTGCACTGCCCTTCGAGACAGGATGAGCTGAAATTAATAATGTATGACATGGTGAATTGAAGTGTCCACTCCATGTCTCTCCAGACTTTTTAATTTGTGAATATTTTTTCCATTTATTAACTTTTAAGATGAATGATTTGTTACACATGCATTTTTACTAATTTTTAAAAGTATTGTTTTTAACTGGTAGGTAAAACATAAAAACTGTATATATTAATGTACTGTATCATGCTGGATATATATATTCATTACGCAATGTGTAAATCAGATTGCACATATTTATCTGTTCTAATTTTTATCACTTCTGTATGGCGCAAAGTCAAATCACTTCTAGCCTTTTGCATGTTTTCTATTTTCCTATGCGTACTCTGTGAAACAGATGTATACATCCAATAATTATCTGTGCCGGGTACCAAATAGTTATATTTCATTAGATTCCCATTGCTCGTATAAAAAATCATCACAAACGGAAAATCTTAAAATAAATGAAGACCTCTGTCACAGTTTTAGAGGCTAGAAATTTGAACTCAAAATATCCACAGGATTAGTTCCTTTTGTGAATTCAGAGTGATCGTATGTACATTGTCTCTCCTAGCTTCTGGTCTTTGCCCAAAATCCTTTGAAGCAAAAGCAATATGGGGCCGGTGAGATGGCTCAGTGGCGTAAGCGCCTGCTTTGCAAGCGCGAAGGCCGGAGTTCGACTCCCGGAACCCACATACGAAAAAGGGGCCGGTGATATCGCTCAGTGGCACGGGTGCCTGTTGGCGCGCGAGGTCCTGAGGTCGTCCCCCCGGTACCCACAAAAAAAAAAAAAAAAAAAAAAAAAAAAAAAAGCAATATGGTTAATTTTGGCAGCTGGGGACTAAGGCGTGACGGCCAGTGGCCAAGAGGAAAAACGAAGCATGTACTTCTGGGGACAAACAGCCTTCGCATAGCACCCCCTACTTTACTGTTTGAGGCAGTAACACATTGATCTAACACCTGTTTCATCAAACCCTATCCTGTTTTTTGTTTAAGTCAAAAATGGGAGATCTCTGGACCTGTATGAGTCAATTTTGCTCTGCAGCCCTGATGGGAAGTAACCAAGTCCTTCACTTAAATGCTGTAAATTAAACACCTAAAAAGGGATCACAAGTTGTCAGGCGTAAAATGGGGCCAAATACCAAGTCACCCACACTCACTTATGACTCGTGCTCATGTATACACATTATATGATACACTCCTTAAACATAGAAGAGTGCTTTCATGGAAAATATACATAATCTCAGTGTCCCCAACCATGGGCCTGCTCTGGCTGTGCAGCAACATTCTTTGCTGGTCCTTTTCCTGGGTGCTTCTCCATGGGGCAGCCCAGTGCTGAATCCTGTGTGACTCTAAGAGACTCTTCCTCTTTGCTACTTCCTGCTGGCTGCGTCAGATTTCCATTTTTTATGAGTCAAAGAATTCACAGAGCCAATGACACCTTGACTTATATGTGAATCTTTCTATTTATTGCCTCTGTCTTCGTATGGCTTTTTTTTTTTTTTTTTTTGTGGGTACCGGGGGGTCGACCTCAGGACCTCGCGCGCCAGCAGGCGCCCGTGCCGCTGAGCGATATCACCGGCCCTTTTTTCGTATGTGGGTTCCGGGAGTCGAACTCGGGACCTCGCGCTTGCCAGGCAGGCGCTTAAGCCGCTGAGCCATCTCACCGGCCCCGTATGGCTTTTTTTTTTGGTACTGGGAATCGAACTTAGGACTTCGCGCTTGCCAGGCAGGCGCTGTGCCACTGAGCTTTATCCCCGGCCCTTCATATGACATTTTTGTCTTTATGTTTTTTGTTCCTTCTCTTTTATAAGGACACTGGTCATATTGAATTACGATCCACACCAGGAAAGAATGACTTTATCTCATCTTTATTATGTCTACAAAGATTTTATTTCTAAATAAAGTCACAATCATAAATATTGGGGATTGAGACTTCAACACATTTATTTTGAAAATATGTTTTGTCTCATAACAAATATCAATACATTTACTCTGAACTCTAGGAGAGTTCTCAGAATCAAATATTTATTTCTGGTATCATTTGAGGTTTCTCACCACACATATGAAAGTGTTATTAGCTACTAATTACATCCGTTCACGTGAATACTCATAACCACAGCCATAAACAAATCAACTGATACTCTCTTGATTATTATATGTCAAAGTGGCAAAAGGAGGACGGCAGCTCCCTGGGAGAGGAAAGAAGATATTAAAATGGAGATTACATGTCTAAGACCACACTCATTTTAATGATTTGGGTATTTTGGCCACTGAAAACCGTAAATGCTCATCTTGTGTTTTCTGTTAGACAGGTTAGGAAAGCATGTTTGTTCACCTTATACTTTTTAACTGAGACTAAATAGGTTTTCAATATTTGAAGTTGTGTGACAGAATATATAGACGATGCATTATATTAGAAGCTAGACTTTTTAAAACAAATGCAATTTTAACTATTACCTTGAGGAATTATAGGAAAAAATTATAGCTTTCAAATGGAAAGCTGCCAAAGACAGTTGCAGAGGAAAAAAATTTTTTTGACTTTTATTATTTAAGCTACACAAAAACCCCATATTTTTAAAATAAGGAGTATTTCTGTTTCAAAAATACTTTAAAAAAATGATATGACTTCAAATCTGAAAATTAACATTCATCCTTAAGATGTTTATTTTAGGAACTATTTTCAAAGTCACAATAAAGAAACTGTTCCATTCACAGGAGTGGTAAAATGATAACAGGGCATCAGAATATAAAATGATATTTAAATAGAGAAAATTAGCATCTCTGATATATTCTAAATCTGACATCTAGAAATCTGCATTCGAATAGAGGATTAAAGTAGCCCTGCTGAGCTTATCTACTGTGAACTGGATGGGCATACTGATAAATAAAGTGTATTTTGAGGCAAGATTTTTTTGTCCTTTCAGCTTGTCAGAAATTAATAACTACAGGTGTTTGGTTGGTAGCTTTCATTCTAACTTTTTTCATTGTGAACACTTGCCTGGAATGGCTTATTTTTATGTTAATGAAATCAGCCTTTTTTTTACTTTACAATATGAAAATACAGCAGCTGAAGAAAAGATATGGTTTTATCCATTTACTTTTAATTAGGGCAATGAATATATACACATATATATGTGTAAAACAACATTTTCAATTTGTACTGCATAAAGTAAAAATTTATAGCTATGTCGTGTTACATCAGATATTGGTAGAAAAACTTGGACGGACTGCCCTTTCTACAACCGGTCTTAATTATGCTAAACAACATTTATATGGAAATATTGATGGGGATTCTTCTTAATAACTGAACTTGTCTGATTTTAACCCCCTTTTAAACATTTTTAGTGTGTACCATTTTTCATAATTTATCATTTTAATGTAATTATATTATGCTTTCTGTTTATATATTTTTTAGTACCACTAACATAATCATTTAAATACTTCCTTATTTCTTTATTTCTTCTATATTTACTCATAGGCATTTTATCACTTTTCCCATTTATTTTATAATATCAGATCAGGTTTTGTCTCTATTTTATTATCACTGGATCTTAAAGTCTGGATAGTAATGTCAAGCAAATTTCCAAGAGGATTTAGATGAAGCGTTATGTTTGTAGAGAAAGCTCCATTTTCCCCGAGTTTAAATTATTCTATTGCTTTACTGGATTTTCTAGTTTATAGCTGTAAACTATGAAATCATAAATAGGTTGAAATAAAAGCAAATTTAGTTTTACTCTGGTACAAAACAGATTTGCAAAGTAGAAAACACAGGTTCGGTGAGACTGAATCAGCACTCTTCGGAAGGACAGTGAGCTCAGGCTTTCAGAACAAGAAGTGGATAGGTGTGGTGGGCCACCCTGGGAGGGCGGGATGAGCAAGAATGAGGGAAGTTCATCAGTTAGAAACTCACGCAAATCAGGGTGTTTGTAAATTTTGTAATTTCACTGGAATGTCCAGATTAGGGATTAAAAACTGGTCACTCCAATGCTTGTCAAACCTTGCAAGCTATTGTTAGATTCTGGGTAATTGTTCCCTCTGAAGGATTTACATCCTGAAATGATGATGTTAGATAATGGCTGAGTGAGGAAGCACACAGAGACTGAGGCTGTGGGGAAGATGAGGCTTTATTCCACCTGTGTACAGGTAGGGTGACATTGGAGAGATATCAACAGCTATCTGGAGGGGAGGCTAAGTATGAATAGGGTTTAAGGCTGGGGTCGCAGTTTCAAAGAATTGGGATGAAGTATTTGAAGTCAGAGCTGCGTGGACAAACAGCACTGGTGTGTAGGTAGAACTAGAGCCAGGAAGACTTCAGGTCCCGTCCTAAATGTCTTTATGGCCTTCACTTCCTGTCTGTAGAGGGGAGGCTACTGTTTGCAGCAGCATGCAGTTCTCTCTCAGGTCACTCTCAAGTCGGGCCTCACGGATATTTCTGTGGTAATTTGTCCCTGTAAATTAATCACCAACGTTCAGAAAAGATTCTTGCTTTCCTTTTCAATGTTTATGTTATTATATCTCACCCATTAGCATACAGCATTTTAAATTCTGTACATAGGAAGCTTTGTTTTCTCTCAGATATTTGACAAAATGTGGGAAATACCAGTATTTTCATAGGTAGCCACTCATGTATTAATTATTTTTGAGTGCCCAAGCAGAAAAGAATATGATTGCCAATTATTGAATAAACATCATATCAAAATGTTATAGGAAAAACGTGCTAAATATTTCTGGAAAATGTAGCTGCACTTCACATTTTGAACTAGAAAATGTTCTTTCCTAAAATGTGACTTTTGATCATATAAATAAGTTGTTAATTCTGGAGAACAGAACTGTTTCATTGTACAGGCGTATATACAAGCCACAGAAGGCTCACGTGCTCTGCAAGCTTCTCCCAGCAGACACATCTGTCTGTTTACAGTCAAACACCACTGCTGGGTGGGTTTCACCTTTTCTTTGGCAGCAGCAAGACATTGGCCATCAGTGTTAAGGGACAGGAAAAACAGAAGCCCCAAGTGAGACTTGGCAAAAATAAGCATGCAGGAGGGTACAACGTTATTCCAAGAGGGAAGACTTCCAGGGTGATCTGAGGTGAAGTTAGTGCTGGGCTTTGGTGACACCAGATAATATCTGGTGAAATGATAGGGAACACCTGCCAGAACTCATTAAGATAAAATCAGTGAGTTTCCTGGATAAAATTCCTCCTAAGGTATTCACCTGCAGTCAGGTTTCAAATATTTATTCTCCGCAGGAAGATTTGGGTCACTGGGTATGCAGCGCTCTGAATGTCTCATTGAGATTTTTCCTCCCAAGTACTTTGTGTTTTCCCATTCAAACACATCTGGGGGCTTATGGAGGAATAAAGAAAATGTTTATGGGACACCACAGTAATTTTCCCCAAAGCATGGTATTTTGGGGCTACTATAGTAAATTAATGACAGACAGTTCTTGCATTAAAAACGATAACTTTAACGCATTCTACATGTTGAGTTATTTATAGTCGATATTGCTTTGCTGTATCAAATCACAAAAATACGATGTTGGCAGAGATCCTCAGGGAAAGTGCACGTGCTTGATTAGAAGGAAAAACAAAACAAAACTGAGCAAACAGCACTGCCAGGGAAGCAGAAGTTGCCTAGCAGAAGCAGGGATATCACACAGACCTGCTGTCTGTAACACCTGACAGTGCCCGACTGAAGAGTGCACTGAGAAATGAAGTGGAAGAACTGAAAATGCTTTGTGGTAAGTAGCACACCTGAAAAATCTCATAAATATTCTCATACGAAGCTTCTCAAAGGAGCATACGAGGTGCTTTTATGGAAGCTGGTATCCATTATAGGCAGGAGAGAGAGTCAGGAAAAGTGAGAGATAGTGATAGATAGATAAATTAGAGGTAATTGGTCAATAACAGATGATGATAGAGCAACCATTAGGTTGGCAAAGGTAAACTTAATTTGGGCGTTGTGGGAAGGCTATGAACGAAAGGGAAAAATTCTACTTCATCTAGTCTGTATACTATTCTGTAATGTCAAGATATTTTTAAAAATAAGCCTTTTTTGAGCCATGTAAATGGCTTTTTGATGCCAATAGAAAGTATGGTTGTTGTTGATATACATTTATATAGCATATGTGAAGAGAGTGACTTCTAAAACTTAAAAAGATTTAGCAAACTACCTTCTGTAACCATTCCACTTTTTGAAATTAATATAAATATCATAAGTTTCACAGTATAACATGAGAGTTTGGATATTGAAAAATAGAAAAAGGCTGGGGAATACTAACTCGAGGGCTGAAAATGCCCTGGTGTGCACGTGCCATGGTTTTTCCCCCTTAGAACGTGTGTGGCTGATCACAGGGGTGAGATGTGGAAGGAGCCATAGAGGAAACGGCAGGTAGCTGAACTGAGTGACCCAAGTGTTCCAACTTGAAGTAATCTTAAAAAAAACAAAAAACAAAAAAGCTTTATGGAACAAATATTTATGTACCATACAATTTACAAACTGAAAGTATATGATTCAGTAGATTTTAGCATATTGACAGAGTTGTACAACCATGACCACAATCAAATTTAGATTTGCCCAAGATATGAAGTTGAGGAAACAGTGAGCTCTCTGCTACCATCTAACTTCACATGTTAATGCATGCATGTAGATGACATTGTTTGACAAAACATAAATATGACACCTTCTTAAAGTTCTTCATCAAATCCGTTTCTAGAAAAAAATCAAATTGTAAGTTTATATCACACACTTTTCTATGCCAAATTTCTAATGGTATTTAAAAATCTTTACTTTTCACAGCAAATTATTGATCACCTACAGGAGTTTGAACATCCTGTTATTTAACAGGAATGATCATACTTGGTCTCCTTGAAAAATCTTATATATTCAGGGCTCTCCTCAAAATACATGCTTGCAAAGATTTATTTGAGATCTTCAATTCTGGTTAAATTCATTGTCCTATGGTTCCCGATACACTGCCCTTATTCTACATTTATCACAGCTTGTATTAGTTTTGATAAATTTTTAACATATTTTTCTCCATTTGCAAGAAATAATAATCAGAAGATAATAGCATGCATGATGCACTGAGGGTATAGAATAAGGGATAAAGTTATACAAACTTCAAACACTAGGCGAAGCCCGAAGAAAATAACTTGTACCTTTATACAAATTAAAGGATGAGTTTTAATAAATATAAGGTACTTAAGTCTATAAAGTTTTATTTTTATTATTTCCATTCTGCTGATTTTTTTAACTAGTTTCTTTGACAGGCATGAGTTGTGTATTGTGCATGGTAAATGCTTATTTAATAAAAAAGTAATCAATGTGTGTGGAGTTAGTGCAATGAAAAGAAAAAAGTTAGATATTTAAAACAGATTCATTCTAACACCTTGGGAATATGGCCATCATCTTCATTTGTTACAGCATATAACATTGTGCCATTGATAAGGTGGATTACAAACAACAGGAATTTATTCTCATTCTAGATGTTGAAAGTAAGAGATAAGCTGGTTTAGTTAAAAAGAAGGAACTTTAGCAGGTTACAAACTTCCAAGTTCTTTTTTTTCTCACATTGTGAACACAAAAATAATAGAACCTGTGTAACCTCATCATAAGAGCAATGATCCCATTCATTAAGGCTCAACTATCATGACGTATTTACCTCTCAAAGTCTCTATCTCCAAACTCCATCTGGGGGTGGAACTACAACATACAGATTTGGGGGACACAAACACTGACCCAGAGCAGTCATAGAATATTATTCTTTACCAATGAGATTGTAAGTATGACAACTGATGACTGATTTAGTCTATGTGCAAGTAGTGTGAATTCCTCTAAAACTGAACTATTTTACAAACTCCTCATCTACGTTGGTTCTGAAAAACTGGTAGCAAGACAAGGTTGTTGCTAATTGAATTCCCCAGATACATTGAAATCAGGAATAAAATTGATTTACTAACAATTATTTCATAATAATTTTTGTTGCAAATAAACATATTAATATTCTTATTTAAGATAATTTTCTATAAATTGATATATGACATGTAAAGTGTATGAAATATGACCTTTATAAATAAAGTGAGAAATATGATCATTTCACAATAAAACTCTAGTATCTTCTCTTAAGAGGAAAACACCATCTGAGCCTGAAATATACAGAACTTTCACTTTCTCTTTGCTTTTGAGTTCATATTGAATATGCAGATAACCTAATCTCAGACTTCAAAGAGATTAATGTTACTAGTTAGTAGATATGCTTGTGGATAGCTATGCAGTAGATTAATGCATATAATTTTGTTTCCGTATGGAAATAGGTTTTTTTTGCTAGGAAATAGACATGAATATATTTTAAGGTTTTAAATTTCACATTATCAAAATGCATGTTACTCATAGTGGTGAACTTAGCACATGAAATAAAACTGAAAAGAGAAGAGTACCTTTCGAGGGCAAAAAGATGCAAGGTTTTTATGTGCAAATGTTGTTTGACACTGGCCGAATTTTTATGAATTTAAGCATAGGTTTGAAGTCTGATATCAGAGTGATTCTAGGTCAGATAGAAAGTCTAACTCACTATATGTGTTCAGTTATTCTCATTCTATTTAAAACTCCATAGACTACTGTTTACCTTGATAATATTTTTAAAAGTTGGTTATTTCATACATATAAATAATTGTAAAGAGTGTGTGTGTGTTTATGTGTAATATGTAGAACTGGTAACAAATTTCATTCATTTAATGTTAGATGTTAGACCTGTTGCATTAGTCACTTTCCTCTTGATGGGACAAAATAATCCACTCCCATGATTTGAAGGAGTAGAGATTTATTTTAGCTCATGGTGCTCAGAAAATGCAGTCTATGGTTGGTTAGCTCAAAGGCAGGAATGGTCTAGCAGAAAGGCATGGGATGCGAAAAGCTGCTAATAGTGGAGCCAGGAAACAGAGAAGGAAGGAGTGAGGACCAGGAATAACCCCTTCCAGTGGCCTACTTCTCTGTCAGGCCCCAACTCCTAATCGCACATTCAGCTACTGGCCATGTCCTGGATGGACTGACTAATGAATACAGCACCCCCATGACCAAAACATCTTCCAAACACACAAGCGTTTTGGGGGCTTTTAGATCTAAATCATAACATTTGGTCCCTGTCCACAAAAGACTCATGCACATCTCATTATATAGAATGCACTTAGTCCATTTCTAAGAGTGGCCTAAGTATTAACAGTTCCAGCACTGCTACAAATTCTGAGTTTAAAGTCTCCTCTGAGACTCCAAGCACACTCTTAGCTATAAGTCTCTACAAAAATAAAAAGAACTTTACTTCCAACACAGGGAAACCATTCCCAATGCCAAAAAAAGGAGGAATAGAGAAATAGACAGGAATGAAAGCAAAGCAAGATGAAAACTCAGCAGGGCAAATATTAAAACCATCACTTGGGGCAAGTTCTGGCCAGATATCAACTCCAAAGGCATTGAGTGGTCCCACTGCTCTGGCTTTGATGGCTTCAGCCCACATGGCCCTCTTTGGCTGGCTTTGTTTGCCGCCTGCAGTTTTCCTCAGCAGACATTCCAAAGTCAGTTGTAGAATTCTCACTTGCCACATGGAGGCCAGGGTTTGATTCCTGGCCACTGCTCAGGAAACATTTTAGGAGAAGAGGGGTTGAAAGGAGAGGAGGGGAACGGGAAAAAATGAAGAAGCAAGATACATCATGTACAGGTACAAATTCCCTGTGATGAATGTGATCATTATGTATATCTAAAGTGAACATCAAAAAAATATAAAAAAGAAGCATATATAAGTAATTTCAAATTTTATTTCAATAAAACTGGTGCATGTTCATTTTATTTCAGAAGTGGATAGATAATATATCAAAATTATAAATAATATTTTAATTTACCTGAATTTCCATCTAAGAGTTCTTGCCTTCTCTGAAATTTTTCCATCAGAGTCTGAAATCTAGGAGTCTTTAACCACTCTATCGCTATCTTCTTTTCTTTCATTAGTGTGTTGTGGATTGCAAGTAGGATTTGCGCTTGCTAGCCAAGTGCTCTACCACCGAGACACAACTGAGCCCTGGGCATGTGGATCACCAGTAGTTCACTGATTAAAGGCTTGATGACTGGCACTTAGAATTGAACAACCTTCCCCAAAATAAAATAGAAGGTAAAAGTTTAAGACAAAGTTGGAATAAAAATGTAAAGTGTTGGGTGGCAGAAAATTGGAATAAAGAAAAAAATAGCATCATGAGGCAAAATAATTTAAAAATAACAAATAAAAAAGATAATGAAAGAAATTTGCATTCCGAACAGTCATCTCTCATGAGAATAAGGTGTCCCAGCCTAAAGGAAGCACAATATTTTCTCTTCATAACCATGAAAATGTGGGGTTCCTGTTTAAAATTTATAGTTAAGTGGATAAAAATGAATTCAAGTGTCTGATTAGTTGGCATATATATAAATAGAAGATAGATAAATGACAGGTGTTCGGAAAGCATATTATTCAAGTGAAAAATAGCATAAATGTATTTTGATAGATTTTATTAAGGCTTCTTTTAGAAATTACAACAACCTTCTAAAATACTGTACTTAATCTGTTACTTCTGTCACAAACTAAACTGACTTGCAAAGAATTCTAAATATCATTGCTTTGGCCACATGCCAATTATGAATGAGACATCTCTTGTTTCATCACAAGTCCTGCTTCATCAAAGTTTTCCTAATTTCACTAAAAAAATATCATCACTAATTACAAGTAACTTATAACCTTCTGGCTTATAATTCTGTTTCCCTTCTCATCTCATTCTGTTTTAAAGGATAAGGGAATTTAAATTCAAATTCACTTATGAAAATTGGCACATGTGACTTGCAGAAATTTATATAGATAATTGTTTCCTTACATTAAATGACAGAATATTTTTATAAGTTAACATACTCTTTTTGCATGGCTTCTGGCACTTCAACACCTGAAAGATCCTAAATAAATACGAGTGTGTCTGCAATAACAACTACCAAAAGTGCTTATCAATAAACTAGGTATAAACTTAAGTATAAAATTAAAGAAAAAAAGTGCCTCATCAAAAACGTTATTCTGAAAGAGGGTAAATTAGATGGTAAATTAGTAATTCTAATTTCCAATTTGTGTTAGCTTTTCATCACAATCACAAATATCTGAAACATTATATCTTTTTTTGTGTGTGTGGGTACCGGTGGTCGAACTCGGGCCCTCGCACTTGCCAGGCAGGTGCGTATGCCACTGAGCCATCTCACCGGCCCTGAAACATTATCTTATAAATAAAAATATTCTTTCAGTCATAGTTTTAGAAATTCCATTGAATGATTATTCAACCCTGTTGTCCTGGTCTACGGTGAGGCAGACTCTCATGGTGGAGTTCTTATAAAGAAAAATTTACAAATGACATCACAGATGATAAAATTCCCATTAAAAAGAACAGCCTACAAAGCACATTCTTGGGTTATCATTCAGGATAACTACTGTTTATTGTGAATAAATACTGTTTATTGTGAATTTCTTACTTCATAATCTAGCGATTTAATATTATTCTATTTACCTGTGAAAACATTGCTCTACATTTTACAGTTGAGGTTACTAAAGACCACCATACTTACAGTGTGAAAATTAGGATTTGAACACTTTCATCAACCATAAGCAGATAAAATCCTCAAAATTTTACTGTGGTTTACAAGAATCCAACTGTCCAAATTCTAGAATACTTTCCTCTGTTCTTAAGCACCAGATTTTTGGGTTCTCTGTTACATGGTTATTCCTGACCTTGATTTCGTCTGCTATGTTGACTTATCAGTTACACCAATGTCTTCACAGTGTATTCTCTTAATCAGGGGCACAAAGTGATGTGTTGTCATAACTCTCAGAGGGAATTATATGTCCACAACTCCATCTACCGGTGGTAGGACACCATGCTGAGTTCATTCTGCCAGTTTCCATTTTGGAATGCACTGGCTTTTTTTCTCTTCACCTCTGTAGGACAGTGTCTTTAGAAGATTCCAGAAGCTTTCACAATCAATTTTGAGTATAAAAGCACTATGCAATTTGATATTAAGAAATGCAGTTCATTCTAAACCTAAACTTTTTTTTTGCACACCTAACCTGAAAGTTTTCCCATTTGAATTGGCTTTGAATTGGTATTTTACAATAAAGACTATGATGAGAAAGTATCTATTTCTAGTTTTTCAATTGTAATCTAGTATTGTTGCTCGATATGTGATAGATGACAAAATGTAGATATTATTTACAGTGTGCAACATTTACATATTGGCTAAAGAATGTATCAAAGTCAAGAAAAACTTTTTCAAAAAATATTATCATTAAAAAATTAAACAAAACAAAACAAAACAAAACAAAACAAAAAACTCTTTTCCTACAATGGAACTATTGAGATGGGAGTCTTTCCCTGTGCAGAAATTTACTGGTCCAACTTAACATGACAAAAATGTTCATTACAGTGTTGCATCCTGGAGGGCATGGTTCTGGATTGTATCTATATTGGGATCCAACTCCACTTCATGGACAAAGAACTTCCAGCTTTCTAGAGGAGTAAAAGGCTATAAGTTGGGTTGAATGACTTAGAACAGCAAGGGTTTCTAAACCAGACAGCTGTACAGGCAGAATAGCATTGATCTCACTGAAGTGGAGTCAAGGCCCTGCTTGGTGAGGGATGTTATGAAACTCGGAGGATGCAGTGAAAGTGCTGAAGGGGCAGAAGCAACCATACAGGAAGTCTGAGGTTTCATCAGGTCCACCACTTTGAAGGTGGACACTGTAGGTAATATAACACCTTTTGTTTTATAATGCTTCCTAAAACACGCCTTCAAAATTCAGGAACCTGCATGTTTGAAATGCCTGAGGAAAACTGGGTTTTAGGAATAATTTCTTTATGCTAACTTCTCTAAGTTTTCATTTTTATTTTTTCAGTTCTGGGGATCAGATCCCAGGGTGCTCTACAAACTGAACTGTATCTCAATCTCTTTTAATTATTATTATTATTTTTTTATTTTGTGACACTTCACTCAGCTCTTTCCTATGTTTAAAACATATTGTTCTTCAATGCTTCCTATTGTTGTAATTTAGAAAAATGATTTCTGCTTAGTGTCATAAAGCAATTTAGAAAACATAATAATAGCAAAAGTCACCTATAACCCATTTATGTAGATGCAAAATTTATATATAATTTCATTAATTTGATTTTCACTAAACACTATATTTTAACCATAATCTATATGAAGTTGTGCATTCATTTCTACCTAGTTTATATTATTAGAAATTACGTATATTACTAAATACACTTTCTGATATTCATAGACAAAATATATACTTTTTGGAGATATGCTGGAGATTTTACTTGTCCTTCTGCTTATTATTTGAGTAACTTCTAATTTTTGTATAATAAAAAACAGTATACAAAACAATTTGTTTAAAGGTTTTTGGAGAAAACAACTCTTTGTTATGTGGTGTGGAAAAAATAAAATCAGATACAAGCAGATTGAAGCTCTGCAAAATCCTAGGCTGAGAGGACACGAGACAGCAGTGTTCAGCACTGACGGCCTCCACGCAAGCTTTTGACTCTGTGAAACTTGCTATGCCCTGCGGTTTTCTTGCTGGGGATATAGTAATATAGTAACATAGCAATATAGTAACATAGCAATATAGTAACATAGCAATATAGTACTATAATAACATAGTAATATAATAACATAATAGGGCCGGTGAGATGGCTCAGCGGCATAAGCGCCTGCCTTGCAAGCGCGAGGGCCCGAGTTCGACTCCCGGATCCCACATACAAAAAAGGGGCCGGTGATATCGCTCAGCGGCACGGGCGCCTGTTGGCGCGCGAGGTCCTGAGGTCGATCCCCCGGTACCCACAAAAAAAAAAAAATATATATATATAGTAACATAATAATATAGTAATGTAGCATAGTAATATAGTAATGTAGAAACACAGTAATATAGTAATGTAGTAATATAATAATACAGTAACGTAGTAATATAGTAACATAGTAACATAGTAACATAGTAACATAGTAATATTGTAATATAGTAATATAGTAACATACTAATATTCATTACAGTGGAATACTCCAATCCCACAGAAAGCCACCAATGTCATCTTATCCCCAACTCCTTTTTTGTCTCATTTTGTCTTTTCTCTCTCCATTTCTGGAAACTACTCTCCTTATATTCTTTAAATTATCCAACCCCTTCCTTAAAAGACTGCTCACTGTTTTGCCTTTGTCAATCTAATTTCTTGGTACAACTGATGAAATATTTCCCTCCCTTTGTGATTTTTTTGCCTTTAAAACTTGTTTGAAATTTCAGCCTCCCTAAAATTTATGTCTCCTGAGGTGGAAATTCTGATAAGCTCCAAAACATCCTCTTTGCTTCCTAATTTATCCCTCACTTTTTCTTAAAGATCTGCACCTGTGAGAAAGAGACTTTGTATTGCCTGTTATCAAATATTTTGCTGTTGGAAAGTAAATATGTGAAGTCAAACTATTTTCTCATAGAAATTTAATAAGTCATATAATAAATTTACACTGTGATCCACACATTGTTAAGATAAATATTCATGCTAATTTTTCTTAGGCTGCCTCTACGAACGTTAGTGATTCGATTGATCTTATGAACATTGGGTTCTCTGACACTCAAACTTCTGCATCTTATTTGAACTCCCTTCTTTTTATTGATATATACTTTCTTCAAATATATTTATTCCATTAATTAATTTATGAAGCCAGGTCATGATTTAATCTATGATTTATGCTGTCTGCAATGCAGTAGAAACAAATTTGTGGCTCACGACTGCTCTGGCCACAGACATATATTTTGTTATTGTTGTTTTATATTTGCTCATTTGTTTTGAAATTTACAGTGATTTTCCTTTACATTTTAATGGCTTTAGTAAACACTGTATTCTATTCTTTAATATAGTCCCAATCATTGCCTATTGTGTTATGTTTGTGTCAATTTATATCATCTGCTTTTTTCTAGTGTACAGGTAAATATTTAACTTCCCTGTTAATTAAGGTTTCATATTAATTATGACTCTTTGTGTGTGGTTTTACCTTTACCTCCACTTCTTTACCCCATTTCACTGTATTTATCTGTATTTTCCTCTAATTTATTGTTTGTTGAATTGGGAAGATAGTTTGTCTTAGCCACTTTCCCATTGCTGAGACACCCACAATTTAAAGGAGAAGAAGTTTATTTTGGTTCATAGTTTTAGTCCATGGTCACCTGGTCCAAAGCCAAAGCAGAATGCCAGAGGGGCATGGTGGAGAAAAAGTGTTCAACTCATGGCTGTCAGGAAGCAGAGAGCAAAGGGGAGAGCAGGTGATTAGAATATATCCCTTCAGATTTGCCCCAGGGGCCTGCATCTGACAGCCCCCTCCTCCTAGCAGCAAGGCAGCTAGCAACTGATCAATGGACGGATCCACTGGTGAATATGGTGCCTTCATGATCCGATCACCTTCCACGCACATGAGAATACTGGGGGACATTGTAAATCCAAACCATAACAACTTTCAGTGATTCTTTTTCTTTGATTTAATTAATAATTTTTGTGTATTAATGATTTTCTAAGAATCCAGTACTGGCTGTTTTGTAAAGGAACTGAATGAAGATTATTACGACCTTCCCACAAATAGAAAATCAGGGACTATACTTAATGCCATTTCAAAAATTTTACAACTGAGGACCAGTGAGATAGCTCAGCGGCGTAAGTGCCTGCCTGGCAAGCGCGAGGGCTGGAGTTCGACTCCCGGAACCCACATACGAAAAAAGGGCTGGTGATATCGCTCAGCGGCACGGGCGCCTGCTAGCGCGTGAGGTCCTGAGGTCAACCCCCAGTACCCACGGAAAAAAAAACTTACAACTGAAAAAATGAGCGAAGACCTAAGGGCTTATAATTTATCAAAGTGCTCAGACTAAATGGTATCTCTGAAGTTTGCTTCCCATGCTGTTGTCTAAGTACCAGTGAAGTCAGTGCAGAGAGTTTCATAATTTTTTTCTTCTTCCAACCAGGGGATATCCAAAGATATATAAGAATAAAACAAAGTAATATTAGAGGACCATCTTGGAAACTTTTCTACGAATGTGTGAACATTTCCTCTGAGATGAAAATAACGAGTAAATAATTTAAAGAACAAGGAAGTCAAAGCGGGAGTCTCGATAGACGTTCAAGACACGAACAGTCACTCCAGTGGGCTTCAAGCCATGAGTTGTGAAAAAGTTAACAATCTCTTTACACTGTTCACAATATAAGAACACAAATAATGTCTTAATTATGATTTGATTATTACTTTATTGATTTATTATTTTTGAAATAAGTCTTTTAAAATATAGGTTGCTTTTTTCTCCATAAAATAGGTATTATATTTTTTCTGGCTCCCTCTCTATTTTCTTTTTTCTTTTTGTACTGGGGCTTTACCCCCCTGGCTTTACAGAAATGACTTTTCCACCTGCTCTTAAAAATATTATCTTTCCATCTGTCCACCCTTTTCCAGTCTCCCAGAAAAGTCATACTTTGAAAATATAGTACAGACTATGCCTGCTGAGAGCAGTTTTCTCACACCCTGTTACAAAGATATAATTATTATTTTGTTCTTGTTAATACATCTCAACATTTTCCTTTTGTGCTCATAGTATAACATTCAATGAATGCCTTTAAAATCACTCTAAAAAATCATAGCTGCATTAAAATAATACAATGAATTCCCATGAATTTCCCAAAAAGTAGACTCCTCAACAGTAGATAGCAGTGTTCCTGCTTCCTCCTGAGACCCTTGGGATTTGTTACCAAGGGTTTGTTTTCTATTATATCAACCTAATTGCCTTATTGTAGCATCACAGATTTATTTCTGTGGAACATTTGTCAGTAAAGGCAGCTTCAGTTTCTGATTTTCTCTACTATTCAAAATTCAACACTAACCACCTAACACAAAGGCCTTTTATCTATTGATAATAGATAATATATAAAAAGAACACCACAATCCTTGTTCCTTTTTATTTTTTCATTTCACTTTTTTGCAAATTGAATCCAATGTGTGGAAAATGAATTCCACTGGGAGAGTAAAAATCTATGACAGACACAAGAGAAAAAACGTTAGAGGTTTGTGTATTCCCTAGGACATACAATATCTACTTTTCTGTTTTGGGAAAGTGAGAGCTTATCTACCGTTAGGAAGATAATGGTACATTGTCAATACAAATTTTAAGGCTTCATTATTTTTTGGAGCAGTTTCAGGTACAGAGCAAAAATGGAGGAAGACAGAGAAATATGTCACATCTACCCCCAACACATACATTGGCTATCTCACTACCATCATTCCACACCTGAGCGGTACACTGGCGACAGTAGATGAATTTAGTTTGAAAGATTATTATTATTATTATTCAAAGTGCATAGTTCGCATTATTTACTCGTGGTGGTGTGCATTCTATGACATACAATGACATGGATTGACCATTACAGTATAATACACAGTATTCTCACTTTCCTACAAGTCTTTGTGCTCTTTCTCTTCCTCGCTTTCTATTCCCAGTGCCCCAACCGCTGATGGCCCCTCTTCTTTTAACTATCTCCATGGTTCTGTCTTTTCCAGAGTATCACTCAGTTCAAATCAAATGGTATTAATGACCTTTCCAGATTGGCTTCTTTCACTTAGTTTATATTCATTTAATTTCTGTACATGTCTATATCGGTCAGCTTTCATGTTGTTCGGACAAAATACCTGACTCCCACAGTATAAAAGAGGAGAGATTTATTTGGCTCACAGTTTAAGAAATTTTGTTCTATGTCAGCTGGCTGCAAGGCAGTAACATCAGAGCAAAACTGTGCAGTGAAGCAAGGCTGCTTATTCCTTGATATCGGGGTAGTAGAGCACAGGGGAGAGTGCCTGAGAGAAAGACGCTATGAACCAGGAATAGTCCCCATTGTCACACCCCTATGCCCACCCAGACACACTCAGAATTGTGCTTTACTAATCTCTCAAGCCAATTAATTTTAAAACCAAAATTAACCATGACAAAGTTGTCTTCATGCCTTGACCGCTCATTTCTTTTAGCCCTGAATATTATTTGATTATCTTGATGTACCAGTTTACTCATTCAACTACTATAGGACATCTTAGTTGCTTCCAAGTTTTTGCAATTGTAAATGAAACTGCTCTAAACATTTATGAACAATAGCTTTTTTGTTACTCAATTTGCATGTGCGTGTTTGACTCTTCCTCCCGACTTCTTTTAGAATTACTTATTCTGTGCTTCATGGTGACGTCTTTGTCACTGCTCAGTTTCCAGCCTTACATTCCAGATGAGCCAGCATTACAAACAGTGAACACTCTCTCCTTCCAGACATCTGTACATTGCTTTTGACCATTTCCTGTTGAGTCTTTACTTTCCTAGCGTGTGGATGGAGCTAATTCCTTTGGAAAAATGGTGTCCAGAAAATTTTTCTCTCTCTTAGTGGTATTATTCATGAAAACACCTTCAGTTGTCTCGCTTTATACTTTTAAACTCATTTTTGAGGTGTAATTCACCTATTTAACTTCTTTAAAGTGGACAGTTCAGTGCTTTTCCTAATAGACTCAAATTTCGTGCTATGTTTTGCTGTCTTTATCTCAACTCTTTTTCTCAGTGTTGCTATCTTTCCCAAAATGTGTCATCTTGCCTTCTGGAACTCACATTCTCAAGCTGAAAGTCTCCCCTGCGACCTGAACATTTTCGCTATAGTTCACCTCTTTCTCATTGCACTAACTGAATGCTGGCTCTCTGCTGAGAGTATGAACAGCTTTCCCATTTTCCTGTATCCCACCTGCGTCAGTGAGGAGACAGGGATTACAGTACATCCAATTCTCTCCTGAATGTAGTTTCAGGATCATTGCTGCTCCATCCTTATGTTAAAAGCATCTGCTTCTTTGAGCATTACTCCATCTGGCTGTTCCTGTTCCCTCAACTACTCAATTTGAGTCGCTATTATATTATCAAGTTTTTATAACTCCCTCTCATTTACTGCAAAGTGCAATACATAGAGAAAATGGGTCATTTCCACTCTGAATTCTGCCATTATTCTGCCACATCCAAATGGGCTACATGTCGAGCACTATGCAGCACAAGTTCTTGTTTTCCAGTATTAAACAACTTGTGTTATCGCGCATATAATATGTTTTCACAATTTCACTTTCTACAGAGAATATTGCAAAACTTTATCATTCTTTTCAAGTACATAATCAATCACCTGTTCATTCATTCTGAGTGAGTTTTTATTTCAGTCAGTGCCCCAAAGAAAAACAAAGAAACTAATACAATGACAAGTTTTAACTTTCTAGTGCCATATTTAGGAAGTTTCCTTTCCCCTCAAAAAAATGTAGTCTTTGCTTTTGTCTAAGGCTTTGTCCCCTTAATTTCTCATTTGTTAGTGGTGCTGACCCAGTTCATTATTCCTGCTGTCTCACATAGGTTAAGTTTGTGCATTCTTCTCAGTTGTTATGTTACCATATATTTAAAAATGGTCACATATGTGATAATATAAAAAACAATTTAAAACATGAAGCATATAAAAACCTGCCTCAAACATGTGCAGACTTCACTGCCTACCTCACCTGATGTTCCCATTTCATTGCCAAACTTCTTTCTGAAGTTTGCTTACTTTTATTCTCTACTTCAATAATTGCCAGTTATTAGAGTATGAAAAATCTCAATTTTTCACTCACTGTAGTACTGAAATTGTTTCATTCCATAATATGCACCTTTACTAAATACAGTGGTAACTTTGGTAAATTACAACCTTGTTTACTGTACTTTTGAGTAACGTATGAACTATTGATTTCTTTTCTCAAAACACTTCCTGGGACACTTTTGTATTTTCAATCATTTATTACATGCTATGTCAAGATTAATTAAATATCACTTCTAGACATTTATTACATATATTGTAGGTTGTAGGTTTATCAACTAAGACCGTGTTGTAACATACAGAAAATCCAAAATGAAACTAACTCAATCACTAGACTTGTACTAGATCACATAAATAAACAGACACACAATGGCACTGTTTAGAATGATACTTTCATATCATGTTGAAATAGTTCCATCAAACACCCTGATTATTTCTTCGTTGTCTTCTTCATTCTCAGTTTTGGCCACCTTGGGATATTTCCACTACCAAATTTCTAGGATAGTTTCTAAATCTCAAAGAAATTTTAGAAAATCCTGTTTATTTTTGGAGGATTGTTAAATGTTTAAATACTTTTATATATAGTAATCCATCTAGTTAGTCAGCATCTCTTTTACCTTCTGTCACTTCTTTTTTTTTTTTTTTTTTTTTGGTACTGGGAATTGAACTCAGGACTTTGCACTTGCCAGGCAGGCGCTGTGCCACTGAGCTATATCCCCAGCCCCTTCTGTCACTTCTTGTAGTGATTAGTTTTTGCCATGATCAACAGCCAATGGATTTCTGCTGTAAATAACAATGTTTTTGTTACCCAAGGATCTGTGTCTTGGCTGTGCTTGGCCTGGTTTGATGATGTTCAGCTGGACTTAGTTCTAAACTACAAACTAATTCAGGGCTTTCTGATAGTGGGATTCAGGATAAAGGATTTACAGTTACTTGGAAAGTGAACTTTTTTTGTAGTAGTAAACGTGGCACTTGGAAAATAAGCACAAATATATATATTCTACTCTGCTCACATTTTGTGGGTCAAAACAAGTCTTATGGTTAAAGCCCCAAGACAATTCATAAAAGGAAACATCGCTTGCCCAAAGTGAATCAAGGCAAGAATAAAAAGAAAAGCAACAATTGTGAATAAACAATAAAACCTTTCAAAATCGTGTGTACAAGTGGTGATTTTCTTTGTGTGCTGGAAGAGAAAATGTCCAGCAGCTATCTTTGTTCTTCCCTGTGGTATCGCAAACCCTACTGAGGGTCCTGTAACTTCGTCGACCTGGATATACTTCATTTGCTCTCTTGTCTTTCCAGAATTCCTGGAACTCTGCCAAGGAAAGAAGACATCATTTCTCAGACCAATACAATCTGACCCTTTTTCTATTTCTCAGTCTCTTCAGGCCAGAAAAGTAATATTATTATTATTTTTTTTACACTCCAACTCTTGTAAGTTTCCCTTTCTATCTCATTGTCACAAAGCCTTAGGTTTTAAGCACTAAAAGACCAGCAGAGACATACATATTTTTTCATCTTTTGGCCTTGTAAGAAAATAAAAAATTATTATCAAATTGAAACCTGAAGAAGAAGCAGGAATATTCCAGGGGAAGATGAAATGGGATATCATTTTTAAAACTCTGTCACTTTCCAATTATATTCTAAGAGAACTTGTATCTCATGGTTCTTCCTTTTGTTGTCATATTTAAATATTTATTCTTCACTTATTAACCAGAAAAGGTAGAATTTATATTAACAAAATATATAAAAAGACAAGTGTTTATTGTCATCATATCATATATATGATATATGATATATGATTTATATAATGATATATATATGATATATATAATCAGAATTATTTTGATTAATGCACGTACATTTTGAGGTAATATAATCAAGTGAATGTCAAAAAAATTAAATAGTATGCTCAAGTCCATGGTAAATGAAAACACATATTTTTTTATTTCAAACTCATAGTAGCGGCAAATAACTAGGAGTGAAAATAGTGTTATTTCCTCTTCTATAAATGTAAAGCTAAAAGATAAAATTATTGCCAAATGTTGAATATATTACATACTCCTAGCTCTCCACACCAGATTAGAGGTTAAACATTCTTTGACAGTCATTACTTTAACAATCTCCAAAATCAAAGGAAGTTAGAATTACTAGTAGAGACTTTGTAAAGGTCAAAGTTTCTATCAAACATTGCAACAAAATTAAACACTAGAATTTTTAAATATATTAATCTTTTTATTTATTCCATGTCATTGGTGAAAGAGCTAGTATTATATATCATATATTAGGCACTACAGAGTAAAAGTGTCATTTAAAATAATTTTAAGAGTTCATATTAACAGAACACAGTAGATAAGAGAAATATTAGGGAGAAGTAAAAACCCTATGCATGAAATTTGACTTTTTTTATTTCTTAAAAGTTTTTCTGCATTTAGATCTAATGGACTCCATTGTCTAGCTTAAAAAATTATTATCATAAGGTATTTTATTATTTATCTTTTGTTACATTTGTTTACAATTCCATTTTTCATGTTTATTCCTCATTGTCTTATTTTTCTTTCTTTAATCTGTCTATCTTCAAGGAAAGGATGTGTAGTGTAGACCAACACTGACTGCCTAGTTCCAATGACGTAATGCTAGAGAGTTCCAAGTAAATGAATTTCTTTTCAAATGTAAGTAGCTAATTAATTGTATTGAGGTTAAATATTTCTTATATACTGAAAGTCAATTTCCAAAAATTGACTTTATTTCTACAAAGATAAATTGGTTAGGCAGTTGTGTGTCTGCACTGTGGGTTTATCAATGCTGTGAACATCACAGTTTTTTGACTAGAGATCTTTTTAAAGCAATTTGGGAAAAGAGGAGAATATTGATGGATAATAAATAATCATAGCTATTCTGAGTATTATATCAAAGGAAATTTCCACTTGTGGAAGTCCCGAGCCATTTGGTGATGGTGGACCCATAAAGACTCTAAGGGGTGCAACTCAGTCACTGAAGACTATCCACACATAGTATTGAAATTGGAAATCAATTATTGTAATTGTGAAAAGTGTCCCCAATACTATGAGCTATAAATCGATTTTGAATTTTTCCAAACCATCCTATTTAGTTGCCTGCTGGCTGGCCTACTGTGAAAATTATTAACAAATGTGAATAAACCCCTGATACTCTGCACTCCAGAGCACACATTCTGAGCCCTCCTTGTGAGAAACAGGCTTGATTGCAAACCAGCACCTGCATTTTGGGCCATCTATCTTAGTAACATTTATTTAGCAAACCCACTTTAAAATGCTCTGTATTTTGTTTCTCCGCAGCATGTAATTTCACACTGGCGTGCCTGCCTCTTTCAGCAGCCATGGACTTGTAGTGTTCATCAGTTTTACCTGGCCTTGAGGAAGCCCGCAAAGATCTCTGAGATTCTTCTCAAGCTTCCAAAGACAGGTATCTGAAAACCACAAAAATTACATTTTAAACAACTATCCCAAATATAACCACTAGTTGAGTTAAAATCTGTCCCAACATGTGGGCACTTTACAGGAAAAAAAAGAAAAATATATATTTTCAGAAAGTTAAAAACATTTCTTAATCAGTATTGTAGGCTACTTTCCGCTACTATTAAATTCCAATTGCTATTTTGGTGTTGATTAGTTAATATGATTAAAACTTAACATGTTCGAAATGATTGTTTTCCTCTAACCCCTGACAAGACATGTTTCTCAATCCATAAAATCATTCAAAAAACAAATTCCAGTGTCAAATTATTTCTTTCACACATATTCTACATCCAGATAAGTTTCAAATCTTGTTAACTATATTTCATTTATCATTAAAAATTGGTACACATATTTATTGAATATTTACGGTATGTCAGGGAATGTTTTGGCAATGGATGTTCCTCAGGAAACAAAGAGTCAAAACACCTGCCTGTACACTGCTCATAGTGTGGCAGGCAAGAAAGATGCTGAAACATTGGAGAAATAAGAGAAACGTGTGGCCCATCACTTTATGATGTCTACCTGGGCAATAGGGAAAATAGGGGCTTAGGGAAGTACAATGAAATGTTAGTTTTAAAGAATTAGAACTATATTTAAAGATTATTCTAGTTGCCATATCAAGCTAGACTGTGGGTGGCAGCAAGGAAATTAGAAAATGCAGAAATAAGCAAAAAAAGCAATTCAAAGGTGCAGTCTCTAATCTTCTTACTTGGACAATGTGGGAGTATTGAATGTGGCAAAAATGGCAGGATATTTAAACATTTTTTGACTTAATAAATATTGCTGATTAATGAATTCTAGGAATTAAAGGTAGAGCTGGAGTAGTGAAATGAATACTGCAGTGTCATAACTGGGACTTGGACATCAACAGTAGAAATACAGAAGGGTTCCACCACCTCAAGGATACCTTCGATTGCCCATGCAATAGCAACCCCAGTCAGCCAGTCCCTTCCTTACCCAGGGAAACATCACTGATTTTCATTTCTAAAATGTTGTCATCTCCATAATACTGTATAAATGAAACTTTACACTACGTAACATCTTAGGACTGAAAAATTTCACTCATTTTTTTTATTGTATCTATCACCTGTCCCTTTTCTTTGCCAACTAGAGCTCTGTGACTGGATAAAATCACATTTCTTACCGCTCATTAAAAATGCCTGTAGTTTTCCAATTTTTGACTATGACAAATAAGCTGCTATACAGATTGGAGTGTGAACATAAATTTTTGTTTATGTTGTAATAAATATCCAAGAGTACAATTGTTGGGATACATGAAATTTGCCAAACCATTTTCCAGATTGACTGCTATTTTACCATCTCTGTTAGCAGGGAAAGAGTGATGCAGTGTATTCATGGCCTTGCCTGATTTGATGTTATCACACTTTTTTACTTTAGCTGTTCTAGTAGGTGTGTAGAAATACTATAAATATTCAACAAGCTTATGGGATGTACACGTTTCCATACGCTTAATAGTGTTGAATATTTATCAGCCTTTGTCATTAGCATATCATCTTTGGTAAAATATCTGTTCTTTTTTGTCTCCATTTTCTAATTTTTTAATCTGTTGATTTGGGGGACTTCTTTGTATATTCTAGATGCCGGTACTTGTTCAGTATGCGAACACTTTTTTCAGTTTGTCTTTTCATCTTCATACCCAGAACTTTTGCAAATAATTTAAAATAACAATTTAAAAATAATTAATGATTTCCCATTTATCAAAATTTACTTTTTTTGATTAGTGATTCTGGTATTAAGGATTATAGAATTTATAAGTCTAAGTTATTTTTGCATAGATATGAGATTTAGGTTGATATTTTTCTGTCAAGCCATTTGCTGCAGCTCCATTTATTGGGTGAACAGACCTTCCCCTTAAGTTGCTTCTTCATTTTTATCAAAAATCAGTTGAACATATTTGTGTGGGTCTATTTAAATTCTTCATTCAGTACCATTGATTTATGTGTTTATCTTTCTACCAATAGCACAATATCTTAACTTGGGATAAATGATTCTCCCCTTTCTTTTATCCTTCATAAAAATTATGTTAGCTTCTCTAGGTCCCATGCATTGTTGTATAAAGTTCAGATTTATTTTATAATTAGTGTTCCTAGTTTACATGTAAATATTCCATTCAATTTTCACAAATATATTTTATTTTCTGAAAACAATATTTTATTCATTTCAATTTGTAAATGTTCATTTTTAATACATATACATACTAATGCACTTGATATTTGTGTTATATAGATTTTTTGACCTTGCTAAAATTACTAATTAGTTCCAGGAATACTTTGTTTGTGTTCCCTGTTTTGTAGTGTCCCTGAGATATCTGACAACAATAACTATTTTATTTTTCCCAGTACACTCTCCATGGCTTTTATTTCTTGATTTATTGCATGGTTAGAATGTCAAAGTGTATGTTCTCATACACGCTTACAAATGACTCAGTATAAGAAGTGAGCATAAGTCTTGTTCATGTTTAAAATTCAAGTCTCAAGATCAGATATACTTGCCATAAGCATTCAGACTTTCACAACAGAAAGTCTGTATGTGTATTTTATTAAATTATTAATATCTTTATTAAGTAAACACCCATTTTACTTCTAACTTGGAGAGAAATGTTGGCATGTGTGTATTTGGATTCTGTCAAACTTTCTTTGCCTGTCAATTGCTAACTATGTGTTTTTTTTCCCCCTTAGGTTATCATCGTGAATTACACTGAATATTTTAAAAATTTGGAATAAGCTTCTCATACATGGAAAGCTTCCCTTTTATAAATTATAGGAATTAATTGGCTAATAATTTCTGAAATTTCATTCAATTGTATGAGATAGAGTTTTCTGTAGCAATTTTTTAATTTATTTTAACTGTGCTTGGTTTTGCTATCAAGATAATTTTGTCTCATCAAAATAAGTTGGGAGATGTCTCCATCTTTTCTTTTTTCTAAGAAGAGAATGTATAAATTTGTGATTAATTCTTTAAATGATAGCATTTTGTGCATGAAAATACTTGGGTATTATGAGTTATTGTAGAGGGAATTTTAATGATATAACCAGAGGATATAGTGATTATAGCATTCTTACATTTATCTATTTAATCTTGACAGGTTATATTATAGTTTGTGGTTTCTAAGTTTGAAAATTAAGCATCACTGTCAACTTGATTGTCTTGGGAGGCATGTAGGGATCCTTCTGGGTGTGTGTCAAGATGGGTCACGGAGGCACGATCTTGATAATCTATATCTGGGCCCTGGCCTCTTCCTCTCTTGTGCTGTTAACCTACATTGCTTTTGGCTGTGATGAGTTGAGCAGCTTTGCTCCACCAGGCTCTTCTGCTATGCCATTTTTGCCTGGCAGTCAGCTGACAATGAATTGAACCCCTTGAACACAAGCCAAATAAATCTTTCTTTAAGGTATGGGTGTTAGTTTCTTTGTATTAGTGATGGAAAATTTAATACAAAATTAATGGTTCCAGAGAAGTGAGTTTATAATTCTGACTATATGTTTTCAGGTGGTTAAGAAGCTTTGGAACTATTTTGTGGGAGACATGCAGTCTAGAGAAGCCATAGAGTACCATAAACAGAGCTTGATGAGTGCTTCCAGTTAAGAGTTCAGAAGATGACAACAAGTGTAAAAATGCAGACAGTAAAAGTCAGGCTAATGAAGATTCAGATAGGAACTCTCTTGAGAACTGGACTAGAGGCCATTCATATTTCATTCTGGAAAAGAACTTGTCTACGTTGTGCCCATGCCCTAAGTCTTTGTGAGAGGCTTAGTCTAAGGGCTACGAGCTAATTAATCTGGCAGGGGAAATGTCAAGGCAGGACAATCTTGAGGCTGACACATGGGTACTCCTGGAGGCTTTTAGACAGATTTAGAGTGAGACATGGTAGATAAGCAAAACAGAAAAATTTGAAGAACTTAAATTTTGACCAGAAAAGAAGCATATGTGAAGTTGGAGCCAAAGAAGATGTGGTTGCTAAAGAGATTAGTGCTATAAAAAGAAACCAAGTATTTTATACAGGTTCAAAAGAAAGATGACTTGAGGGCATCTCAAGTATCATCAACACTCCACACTTTGCAGGCTCAAAGGTGCAAAGTTGTCAAACTTTCATTTGGGAATAGAGCTCCTGGATTCCCTATTCAACTAGTAGCACTCAGGGAATGATTTACTGGGATTAATTTCACATTCTCATCACTCCAGGCACTCAGAGGCCACTGCATCCATGTTCCAAGATGACCTCATCACTACTCGAGGTGGTAGCAGACCTAGGCATTTTCTATGTAATGCTGATTGTTCAGGCATGCAAAGTGTAAGAGTGATGGAGTCGAGGAGGCTTCCACTCAGATTTCAATGGGAGTTGTTGGAGGCAATGTAATATGTCCCATAGAGGTGGGTGTGTGAAGCTGTGGAAATGAAGCTAGAGGTACAGAGGAGACCTAGGAAAGTTGGAAATGCCAGGAATACAGAACATCCCTGAAAAATGCTACAGGCTATGACCAGAGTCACTATGTGTGTTGTAACCATCAAGACCATGGGGTTAAAGCCCCCCAAATCTTCTGAAACTCACATCTCACCACTATGTGCTCCTGATTTTGGGTATGAAGCTATAAAATTTAATGTTTACCCTGATGTGTTTCAGTCTCGGTTTGGTCCAATTCTTTTCTATTCTCTTCTTCCTTCATTTATGAATGGGAAATTTTACCCTGTAACATTCTGTATTTGAATTATAGCATAATTTTTGAATATTCAGCTAAGAGTTTGCCTTGAGTCAGAGATTTTTGACTTACAGATTTGAACAATCCTCAAAATGTTGAGTGTTTTGGGAGGGCGTTAGTGTAATTTTGGTTGCTTGTGAGATAGTTATATCATGCTAAGTAGAATTCTGTCCTTGCGTTATTTGCTGATAAGCATGGCAAGGGTGGATTGTGATGGCAAAGCTTAATTGTCAAATTGATTGCTTTAGGACCCACTTCAGAGATGAATAAAGCACATTTCTGGGCATTTCTGGATGTGTCATGAAAGGATGAATTTGTGAGCCTGTATCTGGTTCCTGACTTCTTCCTCCCTTGTGCCCTTCCCCTGCTCTGCTTCTTGGCTGCCGTGGCTCGAGCAGCTTTCCTCCACCAGGCCCCTCTGGCAGTCCATTTCTGCCTTGGAGCGAATTGACCACAGACTGTAGTATCTGAAACTGTGAGCCAAATAGACCTCTCTTCCTTTAAATTATGGGTGCTAAGTATCTTTTGTATTATTAGGTATATTGCATTAGTTAGCATTTCCATTGCTAGTACAAGGGCTATGGACTAATTAATCTGGCAGGGGAAATGTCGAGGTCGGCCAATATTGAGGCTGAAACATGGGTACTGCTGAAAGCTTTTGGACCTTTAATAATATACCTAATTTGTTCAATTTATGGACACAAAATATTTACAATATTCTTTTATTATCTCTTAATAATAGCAGAATCTCTAGTAACATCATTTTATATTCCTTATTTTTGTCATTCTTCTAGGCTTTCATTAATTTTGTTGATAGTTTCAAAGAATCAATTTTTGTTTAACTTGTCTTACCATTATTTGTTATTTTAAATTTTTCTTCTTACTGCTCTTACTTTTGGAATTGCTTTCCTCTTGCTTTGGGTTTCTTATGACTACCTTTTGCATTTTTTTCAGGCAGGAACATAATTTTTTCCTAATTTATTTTTAAATGTAAACATTTTGTGTTATACATTTCCCCCTCAGCCTTTTTTATGTATTCCACAGAGTTAGGTCTTTATATATCTACCAGTGGGCCCATGGGCCCAGGGTACAAGTTGGCCAGTGGAACCAACTGTTGAGAAGATGAGATGGATAGAGTGAAGACAAATGAGATAAGTCATGTAACTCTGCATTTGTTCTTAAACTTAGCTGACTACAAAGAACTTCAGAGAGTAATGGTTGAATTCTGCATCTGTCAAGTCCTTGATGGAAGGAGTGTTATCAGCAATCTTTCCAAGAATGCCATATGTTTTGATTCACTACTATGAAATGTGGCGGCAGCAATAAGAGCTTCCAGTTGGCTTTTCTTACCATTATAGCTATCAACCCAGAAGGGCATAGAATGAATGAAGGCATTCCCAGTGACCAAGAATGTCTATTGCCTCTGTCCATTCCAAAAATGAGAAAATAATCAGAACGTTTTCAAGCACCCTCTTGGCCCTCTGAGACTGAAGCTGGATGAACTCCATCAATCATCTGACTTCAGTAAATCCTTAATCTGACTGGGGGACTGTCACAGCATGTTACTACTCAGAAAATAATGCCAATTCGGAGACAGTATCTACACTATACCTTGAATATCTAGTTTTTTTTTTTTTTCCATTCTTTAATGTATAGCTAGTGGTGTACAGACACAGGCACTTTTGCAGAAGGAGAAGGGTATGATTTAGAATGTAAAATTTTGGAACTTAAGCAAGGCCCTTCTCAAGGGAAACTGACTTTCTCTTTATTAAAAAGGCTGTGGGTCCCTGAGATGGCTCAATTCAGAGATTTGTGGAGGAACCACGATCTTGTATTTTGGTGATGTAATTCAAACTTTTGTTTACCAGACCTAAAGCATATCTGCTTACAAAGTCAAATAAAAGTTAGTGGGTAGTCAATCTATTTCAGACCTAGCATCATCCTCATAAATTACCCAATGCCAAAAATACCTCTTTCTCCAGTTTATCTGATAAATACCTTGGCTTTTCTGCCCATCAAAATCTCATGAAACTTTTCTATAACAGTGAAATACTGCCACTTGGCCCTTGTCTTGCTCAGATCCCACAATCTGAACTGAACACATTCTACAGCCCTTTCTGACCTGTCAAGAAGAACCACCACAGAGCTTTCAAGACATCAGTGGAGGGATGTAAAAGAGTGGTCATAAACAGTGGAAGGTTAAGAAGTGATACAGGGAGATCAAAACTGAGTAAATGAAATTTAAACTGAATATGCTCATAACTCAATTCTTGTAGATCACCCTTGCTAACTGAACGTTAATTTTAAGTAGCAATTGAGTGTAAATTTTGGTACTTCTGTTTTAATATCTCAATAGCAAATACAATGAACAGAAACAATATATTTTCCTCATATTATTTGAATTCAGACCCAAGTTCTTAACAATTATGTAAAATGTACAAGAAGAAAAAAAGCAAGTGTGGAGAGAGAAACAAAAATTTATTACCATCATTGATAAAGAGGTCCCATAAATTTCCCATGGGCTAAATCATGTTATAGGATGACAAGTGTGACATTATCGGTTGCCAGAGATTTGTAGATACCTGGGCAATGTACCACTTTTTCACCCCTGCATGTGTTCTGTCAGAAATTGCCCACATATTTGACTTTATTCCCAGAAAGAATCTTGCCCCTTTTGTTCTGGTATGTAGCATGAAGTGCTATTTGCCTGTTGTATCTCCATACCTTATTTATTATTTGTATTACATCTCTACTTGAAGTTAAGACAGTCTCTTGTGTTTCCTTGTTGTTATGTAACTTATGTCCTGATGTCTAAACTGGATATTCATGGTGTATCCCCTTATAAACTGTAGAAAAATCAAACCTATGCCGAACCAGTGTGCTCATTATCAGCTATAGGACAGGAGAATTGGGCAGAAGTGCTCACCACCGTATTGGCTGATGGTTCACATTTAGCCGTTAAGTGTCAGCATCGTAATTGTTTTATCTCCCATTCATCATGTTCTACACTGCTTAAAGTGTTTGTTTTATATTCAGTCATTCTATCATTCATCATGACAACATGATAAATGTCAAACAATGTAAAACATTTGAGATAAACCATTTTTTTCATAGATACAGAATTTGTATTGGGATCTTGATAATTTTTTCTGTTTTGTTTTTAGTACGTTAAGATTAAGGATTTCATGAGAGCATTTTACAGTTGTTACTTTTTTTCCTTCTACTTGCTCCTGAATCCTTACATGTAACTCAGTTTTTATCCAGCCAAAACTGATCAGTGCAAATGTCCTGTTAAGTCAAAGAAATATAAGACACAGAAACATCTGGGGATATAGCTCAAGTGGCATAGTGCCTGCCTGGCAAGCATAAGGTCTTGAGTTTGATTCCTGGTTCCTATTAAAAAGAAATAAACAGAAAAAATTATGAAGTAAGATAATTTTGCTTCTACTTTTTCTCATCTTTCCAAAGTACTAATGTTGCCATTTTGCCAAGGTTTAGTTATTGTATGTCTTCTGATAATATTTTCCTTTTCTCTGGATGTCATCTCTTCCTAGCGAATCCACAACCCATTAAACACCTTTTAAGTCCTTTGTGACAAATTTGTCCTAGTCTATACTTCATCATTATTTTAAAACCTTAGTTCTCATATATGTAGAATAAACAAAAAACAATAACAATGACCACAGAGAAAAGTGTTGTTTTCAAACTTCCTCTACCTCCCTTTATCTCTTTACATTCAAGTACACCACCCTTGAGCATGTGGATCATATTTAGTCAATTTTTTTTTTTGCATGTCCCGTGTACTCTCAGCATTTTACCATTTCTTATTCCCCACACCAGGGCATCTCTGCTGAAGCTAATTCACAATTACCATTGATATAATTAAAGCAAAGCAAGAGGATATAATTCATCCAGGCCCCTCCTTATCATTCACATTTTTGCACATTGTCAGTGCAGAACACCCTCCTTATACAGAGCTACTGATTTCCTTGATAGCATTCTTTTTTGTAGGATTTCCTATTCTCTCTTTGGCAGATTAATTATAAATGTCTGACATTTATTTTAAGGGGTAATTTTTTGTGTTGTACTCAGTACTCTTCTTGATGATCTCATGTATTCTCATAATTTAGCATGATGGATTTGGTAGTGATGCCCTCAGATGTGGCTGAGTTTTAGCTTAGTATATCGTGCTATCCTATGGCTTTGGATCACTCCACATTTGATTGGCCACAGTATATCAATATCAACACGTCTGAACCTGCGTTAATTCTCCCACCCATTCCTACTTCTTTTCTACTCAAACCCTCCTCATTTTCCTTCCAATTAACCAAAGGGTGAATTTAGTGTGTCATTCTAATTAACTCATTTTTTCTCTTCTTCATTTAAAATAAGATACCCAGGAACACCAATTACGGCTTTAAAATATTCCTGGAATTCATAATTCCTACTCAATTCTTAATTCGATTTCCTTTGTTCATTTTCTTAACACAGAATTTGGGGGCGAAATTATCTTATCTATAGCTGTACCTTAAAAAAATTTAAATGTTCCCTTGACTGCAAAACAAGTTTCAGACTACTACTATATCTTCTCTACAGCCATGTGGTATCTCTACACTCTTCTCTCAGAATTTGCCACTTGGTCAGTCAATAAGGATTCAATGTGGAGGAACGAAATTTATGTAAGCAAAATCCACCTATGATAACTTAAGTGATTTTTAATTAATTTTTATCACATAATAGTTAACTCTGAGGGAGACAGCCTACACTGGAATAATGTGAAGAGGAAACACTTCTTTCTCATCTTCATTACTCCCTTCATGTGTGGAAGAGCTATTGTGGTAATTCTAACTTTTAACATCCATGCTGGTTTAAATTTACTGTCAACTTCAGTGGGTCAAGAGACTCCAGCAGAAGTGATTGGGTTTTGAGAGCACTGAATCACAGCTAAATGGGCTATTGTGAGATGGATCTAATGGGAGGAAGTGGGGCATGGGTGTGTTGCTTTAAGGACTATATCTGGCCCCTTCCGTCTGGTGATTTCCTTGCTCTCTACTACCTCAGTGCCACCAGTTAAGCAGCTTTCCCACACACTATTCTGCCAGGACGTTTCTGCCTTGGAACCAGCCAACTATGGATTGAAACCTTCGTATCTATGACCTAAAAGAAACCTCTCCTTCTTTAAGTTGCAGGTGTCCAGTATTTTGCCCCAGAAATGGTAAAGAGGGAATGAGATGACATCTTTTTGAATCTATTTACTTTGCTCCTGGGAAATTAGTGTCATTTAACTGACACTTACGTGAGTCTGCATAACTCTACTGTTCTATCCTTTTCTTCTTGCTAGTGAGCTGATCATGCGAAGCAGGTGATCTTCATTGCTCCTCCAAGGTCAGGCTTTTCCCTCAGAACACAGGAGAACTGCCCTGCTGAGGTGTTGCTTGTGCCGGCAGGAAAAGTTTACCTAATTGTGGAGTTTCTTTTTCTTTTTTTTTTGTGGGTACCAGGGGTTGACCTCAGGATCTCACGCGCCAGCAGGCGCCAGTGCCGCTGAGTGATATCACCGGCCCTTTTTTCGTATGTGGGTTCCAGGAGTCGAACTCAGGACCTCACGCTTACCAGGCAGGCACTTATGCCGCTGAGCTATCTCACCAGCCCATAATTGTGAAGTTTTGTTACCTAAGTCCTTTGGTGACACTTACAGAATCCAGGTTAATATCTGTGGTTAAGCGTTTTCAATAGAAATCACCCAGTTCTCCTCATGCAAAAAGTGTCTCAATCAAGATCCAAACATGGTGATTTGTAACCAGGAACACTACAGTGAATTTTTAACAGTATAAATAATTATCAGTATCTAAGAAATTATGTGTATATAAGATGGCCTGAGAAATGGGCAAACAGTTTCATCTTCATGTGTGCTCTGTGTCACATACCAATCCTGGTAGAGGAATTTCTGTCAAATAAATATATTATGAGGTGTCCAGGCCCACCTTACTCATAGTGCGAATTCTAGCTTTTCCTCAATGTCAAAATCACCATGAAGTGTAAAAGTTTTGAGTTATTTCAGGATACCAAGGCAGCCACAATAGTGCAACTCTGCTGACTTGGAGAACTGCTTCAGAAAGTGGCAGTAACAATGGGATAAGTGTATTCGCAGGAAGGAGGGGGTGTATTTCAAGGGGATGCATGGCAAAGTGTCTTTTATGATAATAAACTTTTAAAATTTAAACCCACCGTATTTGTTGACCACACTTAATAGTTTTAACAATGGTAATAATCTCCACCCAACTTTGTCTTCTTAGTTCCTTTGTTTTATCTCTTAGTTTATTGGCAACCCATATGGCCTTCTTTGTCCAATGCGGAGAAGTTATCAAGGGATCAAGCTGTACCTGCATATCTGTTCTGGTCCCTGGACCAAGGTCAAAATATGGCTAATGAATTTCCAGAACTTTCTTTTAAGTTTCTAGCAATAAAGAAGTGGAAAGGATGATATTTAAAAATCACATAATTGAATATGTCCCTTTTTTTGTCATGAAAAGCACAGGTTTTCTGGAAGTCAATCTAATATATTTCTTTTTTTTTTTTTTTGTGGGTCGACCTCAGGACCTCACGCGCCAGCAGGCGCCTGTGCCGCTGAGCAATATCACCGGCCCCTTTTTTGTATGTGGTTTCCGGGAGTCGAACTCGGGCCCTTGCGCTTGCAGGGCAGGCACTTAAGCCGCTGAGCCATCTCACCGGCCCGATCTAATATATTTCTTCTTTGTACAGATTTAGTGTACGATCACTTCTAGCTTCAAGGGAGCCTGGGAAGGAAATTGCACATATTGATAACCTGGACAATCAGAACTTCATTTAAAAAAAAAAAGTAAGATGGGAATGAATATTGTATTCAACTCACATGCATATAAACCCATATATGTGACACATAAACTCCAAATCCCAAGAATATCTAATTTACTTATAGCTTATTAAACAAAAATGTATTTTCATTTTTATATATCATCACATTTTTTTCCTTTTCATGAAGTATACTTGGCCAATTTATTTGTCCTTTAAAGTTCAGCCAAGCATTTTCTTTCCAAAAATGTACTCTCTCCAAGACTGTTAGGAATCTCTCCTAAGATAGTTCCTAACATTTTGTATTTAAGTTTGTCTTAGTATTTACCACATTAAATTGCCAACATCTATTTTGAGATATAAGAATAAGGATGTTCTCTAAATTTCCTATACCATTATCTATTCTTAAATCCATTTATGTGCTTTAAAAATTCTGCGATTTATCTGAGCAACATTCCTCCTAGACTGCAAGACCATAAATCAGAGAATGTATCATAATAATGGATTAATCTTTGGTTCATATGTAATGCACACTGATTTTGTGTACTGAAAGTTTCTTATTTTTATATTTTTGTTTTTTTCTATTGCATTTAACAAGGTTGCATTTAAAACAAGAAAGATTAGTACTTTCTGTGAATTTGGGGCACTATAAACCCAAGTTTGAGAACTGGCTTTGCCTGTTAGCTGTGTGTCATTAGAAAAGTCACTGAACCTTTTCTTCTCCCTCCACCTCTTGAGCACACACTAATATGTGTACATTGTTTAAATCAGGGATGCTGTCTTATCATACATTTTAGGAGATACTATTTTTTTTATTTTAAAAAGAAAAAAATAAAAATAACAGTAAAATAGAGTTTCAAAACAGGTTAGTAGGAGAGTTACAATAATTGATACATTGCATATTGTTGTCTTCATAGTAGTTATTCAGAGTACAAGATATAGCCATGATATCTTGCCCAAACAATATTAGCACAAACCTTTCTTTTCAATGAACTAAGAGAAACTAGCTGTGTAACTATCTTAACTATCTTGTGTATAAATATAATCTTTTTCTTTTTCCCTTTCTTCCTTTCCCCTTTCCCCCATCCCAGTTTCTCTTTTCTTTTGAATAGTTTCTTCCCATTTCACAATATCTATTATACATTTTGGATCTTATTTACTTATTCAGTTTCTCACAGTAGTGAGACAATACGATGTTTACATATATGGGTCTGATTTATTTCACTTATGAGTATGGTTTCAAGTTGCATCCATTTACCTATAAAAGTCTCTAGTTTATCCTTCTTTATGGCTGAGTATTACTCCATTATGTGAAAAAAACATATTTTTTATCCATTCCTCAGTTGATGGGCATTTGGGTTGTTTCCTAGATTTAGCTATTATGAATTGTGCTGCTATAAACATGGGTGCACATATATTTCTTTGTTACGATGTTTTTAATTCTTCTGGGAAGATACCTAGAAGGGGAATAGCTGGGTAGAATGGGACCTCTAATCTTAGTTTTTTAAGGAATCTCCACACTGCTTTAGGAGATATTATTTATTTATAATACTTTCATGTAAAAAAAATCAACTTTATGGTAAAATTGTCCTAGTCAAATATGTAGGAAAAATAAATTGGTTATACCTGATTTTCTGGGATCTTTAAATCACAGTACGTGGATGTCTTCCATTCCAATTAGGTATGGATTCTGCTGGAAAACTGAGGATTAGTTAATGAAAGACAAGGGAGTAGAAAAGGATAGGTATTGGAGTTGGGAAGCTTGTAAACATATACTACCAGTTTTGATCCTCTCATCTTCCCATTTGTCACATTATCTCTTGGTTTATCCTAAGTTTTGAACTGACCCTGTCTCCTACTAGAGCTTTGCCATTTGTTGTAGTCAGGGTTTGCAAGGGAAACAATTTAATACAGGACACATAATTTATAGGATTATAAAAGAGTCAAAGAGTCAAATACAAAAGAGTGCAGGAAATCTGTCCACACACTAAAAACCCAAAGAATCCAGCTAAAGGTCTAGAGCCCAAGACAATGTCCTCACACATCCAGCTGGAGGCCCAGAGCCCACGACAATGTCTCATGCAAGTCTGTATCAAGGATCTGGACTGGGAAGGCCCAAAGGTCGGTGGTGGAAACTAGAAAGTCTGCACCAGAGGAATGAAGGGTCTGTGCCAGCAGGCTGAGGGATCTGCACTGGGGCCAGGAAGTGACGCTCAAAGTAAGGACCAGAGCTCCCCCGAAAAGTACCACAGCCATCCTCAGCGACAGTGAGGTCCCGAGCTCTTTTCATGATAAGAATAGCAGAGTTCATATCAGGAAACCAGCGTGACAAGCTCCTCCAGGAGAATCAACAGCACCACCTCTTCCTCTCCCGCTCTCCTTTTCATGTTGTTGGCAACAATCCTGAGATGGGCCTTCCACGCCCAGCACCACGTTGATTCAGTTCAGCTGGGTCTTACAAGTTGACCACCAGTTGTCAGTCCAGCACACCATTCAATCACATTGTCACCTTTGGTGAATTAGTAAACATCTAACGCCTCAGTTATATTATATGTGAGGTGTTTTATTAGTGGGGAGAGGTGCTATTTATATGCAAAGTGTAGAAACAACATTGGGTAATATTGTTATTTTTAGTTATTTTTTCCATGCACTTTTCTTCCTTTCTAATGACTATTGAAACAAACAGAGGACATATTTAGTATCAAAGTAAATTACTCTATTCTTTTTTGTTCGAGCTATTAGCTATTATCACTACATCAGATCAGATGAATTCACCTTATAACACATTTACAGATATTTAATGACATATACTGTCCTTGATGTAAAGATAAAACTAAATTCTATCTAAAAATAAATACTAGGTTTATATGAGTTTTAAAGTTGTGGCTAAGAACATTCTGTTCTTATTTTTATATTTTCATTTTTTTCTATTGCATTTAACAAGGTTGCATTTAAAACAAGAAAGATTAGTACTTTCTGTGAATTTGGGGCACTGTAAACCCAAGTTTGAGGACTGGCTTTCCCTGTTAGCTGTGTGTCATTAGAAGTCATTGAACCTATTTCAATTTTATTTGTAAAACAAACATAATTACATCACCTGTGTTTTCATGTTATTTTAGATATTCTTTACAAACATCTTCAGGAAAAAAAATGTTGCTTTTTATTTTCTAACCAGTGAAGTCCCTTCTTAAATCTATCTAGAAAAAACTAATTGAAATCAGAAATGATGAGTAAACAGCCTCTGTGAGAGGGGACTTAATTTTATGGCAAAAATATTAATGGCATCAACACTGATAACTTGGTGTTTTTGTCCCCTTGGAAAGAATAAATATTTACCCACATTTGGAAAGTTTGAATCCTTAAATGAAGACACTCATCTTCTAAAAAAGGTTTGAATGAGTCAACACTGTCTCACTGATGGCCTTCTTCTAAGTCCTAATTTCACCATGAATGGGAAGATTTTGTAAAAAGAAGAGTAGAATGCAGTTTTGGGAAAGAGGCTAGATTGACGTAAGGAAGAAGTTGAGCTCATCTGTAGTCTTAAGGATTCCCAAGTAACTGCAGATAGAGATCTGGAGCCATGAATACTTCTCAGATTTTCCAAATTTGGGGTAGGAAAACCAAACTATTTATGTTTGTATCTTGGATGTGTGCTACTCCCAAGAAGGTACACGAATAATGGCAAAGAAGTGCCTTTCAGTAAAGGCAACCCCCGAGGAGAAGTGGCAAGTTAGAGACATTGGCCAGTAGTAATTACAGTAACTGTATAGTGAGGTTTTCATGCCACTGAGGGCTTCTAAGTTTTGCAGCACAACATCTGCCACAGAGGTGTTACGGTAGCTAAAGGTTGCCTTAGTTTGTTAACACTGCTATGAGAAAATACCTCAGCTTCAGTCAATTATAAAGAATAGATACTTATTTTCCCACAGTTCTGCAGGCTAGGAAGACTGAAGTCAAGGTGTTGGCAGGTTCAGTTGTCTGGATAAGGTTGTTTCCGACGTCTAAGATGTTACCTCATTGCTAAATCCACCAGAAGGGAGGAAAGCTGTGTCTTCACTTCTCAGAAAATGGAAGTGCAAGCCAGCTAAACTCAGCACGAAGCCCGATTTATGAAGGCTTTAATCCTATGCATGAGGGAGGAACTTTTATGGAATCATCACACACTTTCGTACTCTCACACTGTCAACACCTGAATTTTGGAAAGGACCCACTGTGACCATAGAAATGGAAAAATCTTTACTCTACTCAGATAGCAAATACACTTAAACAAGATATAGCACCAAACTGAACTGCTTTCCTAGGGATAATATCTACTAGAGTTAATGAACACAGACTTGGCTTTACTAATGCATTTAATAATCTAGTATAGTATTGTTAATTCCAATAAATGGACAGTGTCCCAAACATTTGCATTTACACAGAAAGGAAATTGCATCACATATCTCTTCACAGGCCTATATGAATTCTCCTATTGTCTGTCAAATTATGTCCGGGAGTACCTTCATATGATTGACACAACATATCCTATGTAGTGTGCTGGTGACATTAATCCTTGGCTCTTCACATGTATGTGTGTAAAATTATGCCATGAATAGCAAACCACTTTGAAGCTCTTAACAAATATTTAATGTCTATTACTGTATGTACTAACTAGGTCAATTTTTTTTGCCTGGTTTTGCATCTCAGTTGTCATTACTTATATGTATTAGTGTATTTCCACTTGATGAATATGCTTTCCTTGTTTGAATTTCCTTGGTTTCTTTGGTTTGAATTTATTATTTACTTAAAATTTAAACACACAAGGGGTTTTATAGAGCAGCTGTGGTAATCTTATTTCCCACTGAGTTCTGTCTAAAGAAAAATGTTTACAAGTACAGTATTTGGAGACTTAGAATGGTTGAACATAATTCATTGTGACTTTTGAAATTCATTTTGTCTAATTTTGGCATTATCTCATATACCTTATCATAATTTAAAAATATGACATTTCATCATCCATATATAGTCTAAGTAGCTAAAATTACAGAAAGTCAAATAACCAAATAAACAAATACTAAAGAATTTCTCTTTATTTTAATGTTGTACCTATAAAGATTCAATCTATTTATTATGGTTTGTGATGTTTTAAAAGCATGATCATGACTTCAAAAATGAAATTTTAATTTTTATATGAATAATTTCACTCACTTTTAGTTCTATAATAAATTCAAATGTAGGCAATTGATGACACTTTCTGAAGCATTAACTTGGAATTAGCAAATCATTTTTAATTTTTCTGTCCACTAAACTTAAATAAAACTCTAAGTCTTACAGTGGTGACAACAATTAGTATATAATTCTTTTCAACTGCTAAAAAATGAAAGAAAATTGCATTCTGTTATGGTTATAAAGTCACGCAGTTGCAGTCAACTTACATAAAACAAGAAAAGAATATATTTGCATGAGATATAAATATGATAATTAGGTATTTATTTATATTTTTTTATCTGTACAAGATACATATACATCATCTGATCCATTATAGTCTACCACTGTAGGAGAAAACTGCAACTTGAGAATATTTAATGTTGTCCACAGTGAATTCAAATGAAGAAGCAAGACAGCTTCAGGTAACTCAATCATGATGTAAATTTAAACATTGTGTACAGAAAACTGGTTCTATACCAAAACCCAGAACAACTCAACAAAATGATAAGATGTTATTAAAAGCAAAAACAAGAAAGTAAACAAATAAAAAACTGCTTCCCAGAAACCTTCAAGCAAATGCAACAGCAAAGGCTTTCTGCTGACCACAGACAATAGAGGACCAGCAGTTTGGACAAAGAAATTTGTACATATATATATTTTCCCTGACTAGCCTTGTACTGCAATTCATTTTCTTCAATAAATCATGCTACCATTACTAGTGTCTGCAACTATTTTACCAAAAGATCTCACAGAATTTTTTACATTACATTACATTAATTATAAATATTTCCTAATATATTTATTCTTATTATTATTTGGAAATGATGACAATTATTAGATCTGCCAATGAACTTTAAACTTAACACCTTAATCAAGATGCATATGTATATTATCTATATCATGCTTCTAATATTATAACTATAATTTTATTTATTTCCTTTGAATAATATTAATTATCTAACATTTGCTGTGGAGAAGAATATATCAAGTAAACCAGAAAATCAAAGAAGTACAAGGCAAACAAATGCAACTTCAAACAGAAATTGAAATGAAAGGCCATTGGGCAATAACTCTCAGGTAAATTTGGAGCAGAAAACTGCATCACTAGGTGAATGATTGAGAAAACTTGGAACATGATTAAAAAATTCATAAATGACACGCTTGTTTGCAGGGTATAACTAAATCTAAATTATCTATATCTATATGAGGGGAGAAGAGGTGGCTCTCCACTGGTAGAATAAGGGTAATGCAGACCAATGCAATCTTTGAAGGACAAGAGTAGGATATGGCATAGTAATTAATTAGACATAACTAAGTTCTGAGTTCAAGCAAATTTTAGTGAATCTCAAATGATACACGTGGAAATTTATTAATATGTAAACTGATACATAAAGGTGACATATGATAAATAAGATGTGATATCTATCTATCTATCTATCTATCATCTATCTATCTATCTATATACCATATGGATTATTAGAACTCTTAATTCTTATTTGAGTATTGTGTTTATACATTTCTTGAGCTTGGAAACTTCTTCAAGTTGTGGGGATAGTCACAAAGAGAATGTGTACTTATGAAATATGCCTAGTGTCTTAGTTACTTTTCTCATTGCTGAGACAAAATACCTGACAAATGAAGTTAGAAGTGGAAAGTTTAATTTCATCTCACAGTAGAGGTTTCAGTCCATAGTCGGCTGGCTCCAGGGCAGGATGGCGTGGTAGAGGGGCATCACAGAGGAGAAACATTCCATGGCAAAGCAAGTTAGGCTGAAGGCAGCCAGCAGTGAAGTAGCAAGCAGCAAGCGACCACAACAGTCCTCTTTCTCTACCTTATATTCTATGCAGGTACCCGCCCTTAGGGGAGGTACCACTCACACTCAGGTGCACCTAAGGGGCACCCTTAATCCTAGTATTGCACCATTAATTGCAGCATCACACACCCTAGATCCAGCCACCTCTGAAAAACCTCACTTTTGACTGCATGAGGCTTTTGGGAGACATCTAGATAAAAGCCGTAACACCTAGCAGGGAAGTTAATCAACACACCTAGCAGCCATTAGCCTTAAGAAACCTTGGGCTTTCTCTGTGATATTATTTCCAAGACCAAGTACAGTCTACAATACTTGTTACTCACTGCTAACTTTTAAAGCCATGTGCTACTCTAGGTTCGTGACTAGGAATATTATTGGTAATAACTACATTCTTTTTTACATAAGAATATTTGTAATATGAGCCAAATTCTGGGGCTTAAGTGGGAGTGTGTAGAAATAGCCAAATTTTGAAAATGAAAATTGTCCATCCACTCAGGTTTAACTGATAAGAGTCTCAATTACCTGCAACAATATGCTTAACTTACATTCATGGTATTCATGCTAGGCAATATGAGAAAGTCAAGATAATACCAATAATAAAAATACTAACAATTGCCATTTATTAAATAGCATAGGAGTCAGGCAGTTTACTGGATACTTTACCTTTATCTTTTATCAATTTTTATGGAAATTTTTGAAACGATTATCATTACAATTCTCAATTCATGAAAAAAGTTTCTGATTCTTAGAGTAGGTGAGTAATTTGATTTAGGTCCCACAGTGACTAAATGGCAGAGATAAAATGTAATTCAAATCCTTAAAATTCCAAACTCAGGACTTCAATGATTTAAATTCTCGGCCTCCAAAATCAAAGGGGGGAAGCAAGGGAAAGGTATTAATCATTAGGGAGGGTCTTAGTTACTTTTCTTGTTGATGAGACAAAATACACAACACACAAAGTTAAAAGAGGAGAGGTTTATTGTAGCTCACTGTTTGTAGAGGTTTCAGTTCATAGTTCACTGGCTCCAACCAAGGCAGGGAGGCATGGCAGAGGGGCATTGCAGAGTAGAAGCAGTTCATGGAAAATCAGGACAGGCAGAAGGCAGCAAACAGCAAGTGACAAGCAGTGACAATACCAGCCCTCTTTCTGTCCCTTATAGTCTGCCTAGGCTACTGCCTTTAGGGCAGGTAGCACTCATACCCAGGGTGGGCACCTTTAATCCTAGTGTCACATCATACTCTACACCCAGCCACCTTCCTGAAGCTTTACTTCTGACTGCACGAAGCTTTGGGGAGACATCTAGATTACCAGAACAGGAAGCAACTGGGCATTTCTGAAAATAAACATTTTCTTCCATGTTTCCCTAAGTTTTCATTGGATTAAAAAATGTACTTAAACAATGAAAGTTTGCACCAATATAAACCAGTCACTGTTTTAGGTCTCTAAATAATAAGATTTCATTTGGTTAAAAAAAAATGCAGGTTTGCAATATGTTATCTAAGAAAGAAAAATTTGTAAATAAGTTCTTGCCTATTAAATATGCTATTTTTAGCACATCATTGTATAGTTCTGAGGCACAATTTATTTGTCCTTAGTAGGAGGAAAATATATATCTGCCTTATAGTATGAAGCAAGAATATAAAGTGACGATGGAAGTAGAGCATCTATAATGATTATTCACTTTGCAAATGGAGTTTAAAAATCTAGTTAAATACGATCACCATTTCACAACCAAACTACATAACTGAGAACACAGTTAATTAACAGAGCACATCTGCTTAATCTGTGCTTGGTAACCTGATCTTTCAATAAGAATGATGGCACTCTTTATATTATACAATTTCATAAAGTATCAACCGTAATCGTACTTCCTTTAGGTTTCAAATTAAACTTCAGGAGAAAGAACTTCTGTAGAATCGCTAATACTCTATGCCTAACCTTTGATATATCTTGATTATTCATTATAATTTTATTGTTAAGGCCTTGACAAGAAATAGACTTCCTTTAACCTTCCTTGTTATTCGTAAGGGAGAATGCTTAAACTGGAATTCATTATAGGGCATGAAGCTGTAGAGGAGAAAGCTAATATTCATTACTTTATATTCATTGAAAAACCTTAACCTTTAGGAATCATTAGTTTTCAGGAGAGTCAATAAAGTTAAACAGAGCAGCACAAGGGCAGATGTGGAAGATTAGGGAGGAGAGAAGATCATAAACATATTATTATGTAACATTTGTGGAGCAGCATTTTTCTAGTCTCTAGGCTCAACCCAAGTAACAAAATATTTTCAGAGCTCAGTCTCCTTAAATAATCTAACCCAGAAAAATATGTTGCTTTTTAAAGCAATAAAAAGTAGAAGCCTCCTATGGTGTGTGATTTATAATGGTGCATACAGAAAAACCTTGCTACACAATTATCTACTCTAAACTAATGACGTCAATGGGAAATCAGTTCTCTGCAACCTTAAGAATTCTGTAGGGGAGGTTGCAAATCATTGTTTTTTGTTTTGTTTTGTTTTGTTTTTTCACTGCTACAACAAACTACCACTACTTGGGCAGCTTGCAGACAAAAGACATTTATTTCCCACAGTTCTGGGGGCTAAGAAATCTATGATCAAAACACTGGTGGGGTGAATGTGTGGGTCAGGAGCCTGGCTGATTTCTGAGATGGTCTTCTTTTTTCTGTAATGTCACATGGCAGAAGAGCAAGAGGTCATTCATGAAACTCTTACAAGGACACTAATCCCATTTATGAAAGCTTGGTTCTCTCAAACCAATCACTTCCAAACTCCCCACTTCCTCATATTAATGTCACGGGCATTAACATTCCAATGTGAATTTTGAAAAAAAAAGAAACATTCCAAGCACACCAGTATGGGCGGTTTTTGATAAATAAACTACTCCTAAAATTGATAGCCTTAACAAAACGACCGTGTGTCATAAATGTGTGGGTCGTTTGGATAGTTCTGCAGCCTGGCTGAGTTAGAGTAGTTTCACCTGCTCTTGCTTACGCACCTGCTGTCCCTGCCTTCAGCTAGCAGGAAGGCTGGCCGAGAGCACACAGGTCTGACTTGGCCTCCGTTCTCCTTCATGTGCCCCTCATGTCTTCCCAATAGGCTCAGGTCTGACCACGTCAGTTCAGGATCACAAGAGTTAGAGGTCTGGGCATGGAGAAGAGCAAGCATGTACTTTTCAGGATGCTGCTTGTGTAACGTTTGATGACAACACACTGATGACAGCAAACTGTGTGACTAATCACCAAGTAACAGGAGAGAGGAATTGAAAGCCACAGTGCAGAGCGTGTGCATATGGAGAGGACACTAATTTTAGTGACTCCAAATGGAAGGAGAGAGTTGAAAGTAAGAATCATGAATATTATCCTTTCCCTTGTGTTCACAGTGAAATATGGAAAAGATGCTGACCCAGTCCACTCACAGATAACTAAATATAGTCCTGGAATTATTAGCAAAAATGATGTTCTTGGGCCGGTGAGATGGCTCAGCGGCATAAGCGCCTGCCTGGCAAGCGCGAGGGCCCGAGTTCGACTCCCGGAACCCACATATGAAAAAGGGGCCGGTGATATCGTTCAGTGGCACGGGTGCCTGCTGGTGCACGAGGTCCTGAGGTCAACCCCCGGTACCCACACACACAAAAAAAAAATGATGTTCTTCCCAAGAACTTCCTGTAACAGAGAAACTGGGTTCATTTTATTTATTTATTAATTTTTAAGGTGAAAAGAGCATGTCTAGTACTTAGCAGATGATTCCACCAGAGAAACACAGAAAGTCTAGAATGATACAGTCTTTAGTGGGATTTCTGTCTGAAATCCATCCCAAGAACAGCCAATAAACTTTGTCCTCCCATCTCCTCTTTTAAACTTGGGAACACGAGACGAATTGGAAAGGAAGGTTTACTACTCCAACTCCTCAGTGGTCTATTGTGGAAGACTGAGTCTCTTTATACTAAAAAAAAAAAAAAAAAAAAAAATCATGTCTGATGAGTTCAATATTTCATTCTTATTGGACTCCATGGTTGGTGATATATTTATTTCTAACATCTAATTAGTTACAGCACATGATTTCGTATTTGTTGTAGATCACTTGATCATTAAATCTGTGACATGACTGAAGCAATGACTCCTGTGATTTTTCTTTGAATCCACTTCATTTTGGGTGAACCCACTAAACATCGGAGAGGACAGGGAGCCCACATGAACTTACTGTAACCTGATAACTGATACTTTTCTTCTGACACCATAGGCTCTTTTATATTTACGTCTATTGCGTTATAGATGAGGACCCCACATCTCAGCAAATGAAGAGGCTGGTGCAACATTACTATGTGTAGAAGTTAAAAAAGAGAATTCAAAACCCTATTGGTTCAAAATACCAACCCATCATTGGCTCTTCAGATGATAAGAAACAAAGTCAATTTTAAAAGATAACTTTTGAGAAGTACATTGTTTCTTTTTAAAAAGGAGACTATTTCTTAAATGTTTGCAGTTATTTTAACTATAAAATATCCTGTAAAGAGGAGCTAACTTATGCACATATATAACTATATTGCAAAGCAGAAAGAAGCATATACCATACAGTACTGACACATTTTTCAGGACTAATTTCCAACTTTTTCCATCACAGGATAATATTATTGGACTAGATAGTAAAAAGCAAACCGAGGCAGGCATAGCAACTTCGCTTTCTCACCATTCATGAGCTCAGCTTTCTACATTCTTCTTACCACAGATCAATTTTTGACACGATTCATAACTTACCAACTTGTGTATTGTAGGTCACGACTCGAAACACTTTAAATGTATGCTAATATTGTAACTATTCAAAATGGACACTAGTTTTGTTGTGAATTCTAAATTATGGATTTTTGTCTGTGTGATCCCATAGCACAGACAACATTTTTTCGAGGGACAGGAGAGGTTATAAATGTTATCTTTCCTTTTTCCTTTCATATATGTGAAGAGGAGCTCATGATCCTGATCATGTTTCTCAGCAGAAGCACCTGCTTAATGATACATGCAGAAGTTTATGAGGGCAAAAGTGAGATTAACTGAATGAAAAGTAGTTAATGAGAATATGAGAGTATTCAAGACAAGGGTTGGAAAGAAAAAATGGAAATGTGAAAATTTTTCAACTTAATTTGGCTTAAAAATTTTAAAAATGAAGCTAGAGAAATTATTTTTTGAGAGTTGGCGACAAGCATGTTTCTTTTACTCTCCTCCTTCCTGCTGCTTCGCTTCCTTATCTTGAATGAAACCTATGGACCCCGAATGTTCTAACCAGAGACTGTAGAAATGGGAAAGATTTTAGTAATAATTTCAACTTGCCACTAAAACACTGAGAGGACAGAAATACATAAAGTAACTGAATCTTTTTCCAAAAGCAGTGGAAATATTGGAAATTTTGCTTTGTTGTTATAGTCAAGGATTTGACATACGTTTGGATGAAAAGGAAATTATTGTTTGGAGTCTGGTGTCCAGTGTCATTGCTCAAACTCCAAACCTTTATTTACATATACAAAGTCCAAAAGGGACAGCATTTTATTGAACCAAATCTCAACCATCCAACCTTAGCCAGAAGAAAACTGTCAGACAGCATTTCAGCACAATTGTCTGCTCAATGCTCCATGGATCTTTGATCTTCACATAGAATAAGCAGTAATAAAAGCTAAAAGGTTTTTCAGAATGACATTTTAAATGATTGATTTTAAAAGATACTATTATAATGATAATACTATACAAAATAATCTTAATTTGATTTTTAATAGTTGAGGAAATTTTTATGACCAGTTTTGAATAACATATTGATTTTATAACTTACCTATTATAATTTTATTGACAGCATATTCATAAAGCATTTATAAATGTTTTCTACATTGTATCAGCTAATAATGATTATGGGTAACATCAAAAACAATTAAAAGATGAGCAACATGCAGTGTTGATCTTCATACAGCGTAATGTTCTAACAAATGGGCCGTTATTAGAAGGGGACACATTTTGGACTGTTTGGCAGGGAGGGTTTTTTGAATTATGATCATAACAGAAAGGTGACATTAACCCTAACTTGTTCTGGGATGAGGTCAGATAGTGCAGTGGTCACGAGCTGCTCTTCTAACAGGGGTACATAGAGTTAACATGGTGGAGAGCAATTTAGGAGCAGATCTTAGTTAAAAACAAAAGAAGAGACTAGATTATAGGGAAAGACAGAGGCAAAACCATTCCAAAAAAACAAAAACATGAAACCATCATGAACAATCCAAATAGACAGGCAGCATATTAAGCTGTGATAGGCCCTCTTTTTAATGAATAACCACTTAATTATTTCAGTACTGGGAATTTAACACAGGGCCTTCACAGTAAGCTATATCCCCAGTTCTTCTTTTTTATTTTTTAATTTTGAGACAAGGTCTTACTGAGTCACTAAATTACCCATCCTGAGCTCAAATTTGCAGTCCTCCTGACTCGGCCTCCAGGAATGCTGGAATTACAGGCATGTGTCACCATGCCAAACATAATTTATTTTTCACTTGACAAATTGTATATATTTGTGGTGTAAATAATGGTGCTTTCAAATATATACATGCATTGCAGAACAGTTCAGTCAAGCTTATTAACAGTTACATACTTCATATTTTTGTGGGGAGAACAGTTACAATTCATTCTCATAATTTAAAAAATATAATACATTGTTATTTATTATATTCACCATGTACAATATATCTCTTGACTTCTTCCTGTCTATGAAATTTTGAATCATTTGACCAATTTTGCATCAGTTATTAAGGTCTCGTTCTGCTATTAGAGAAGAAGAGTGTTCTAGAGATTTCTATAATAGCAGCTATAATACTTTAATATAATAAAAAATCTCAAGAATATGTGGGGAGTGGCTGAAGCTGGAGATCGATCACAAGTGCAGGGCGGGAGCAAGGCTGGACTCAGGGACACAGAGCGCCCGAGGCAACCACATGGATAATCTCATAGGCGGAGGGGTTTCATGCGACATTCAACCTCCCAGAGTGTATAAATAAATGTGCTGCAGCTTTTGGAGCCCCCCTCCTTCTCTCTCCCTTCCTCCTTCTCTTCCTCCCCCTTCCTTCCTTCCTTCTTTTCCCATCAGGAGAGAGGGCTCTATCTGGCCTCAGTTTTCTGTATTCTGACTCTTGTCTTTTTTTCTCCATCTTCTCACTGTCCTCACCCTCGGAACTTCCGAGAGCCGGGAAGCGGCATGAATAAACTGTCTTCCACAAAATCACATGTCATTACACTGGTTTTTGTTTCCCAGATATTCTAATTCCTTGCTTAGTATTAAATATAAAAACAAATCATTCCTTTTGAATATATTTTTGCACATAGGTCTTATATAACTTAGCACTGAATTTTTTTTCAATTGGTCAATATAAAAACATTTGATTTCATGAAATTCTAATTTTAAGCTATATTCTGTTTGTTTCATTTATTTATCTCTTTTATTGCTTCTGTATGTCCTTGAAGTATATTTTCATTTTGCTTTTAAAAAACCCTTAATGTTCATATACTGGAATCATCCTGTATGTATGTATATATGGTATTCTATTCAGTGTTATACATTTTATATGAATTTACATCAAAGAGTGCATATGTAATTCAATTCTTTACTCTTTTTTAGTGCTCGTTTAGTCTTTTTACTCAGATTTAAAAGTAGGACAATTAAAAGCAGGAAATTAAATAATTTGTCCTCTTTATTATTCATTCTTAACTCATTATCTTTTAATTGCAAGATTTAATGAATTTATACTTATTACAAGCGATATGAGATCTGTGGCCCATGTATTAGTTTGTGTTGTTTTTATTCCCACACCCAGATACTTGACCCACAGCATTTTAAAATAGTAACTATGTGATTGTGAACCACTAAATTTTGGGATTATTTAGGTGAGTAATAACGATCACCAAAATTCTAAGAAAAAACCCTTAACTTGGATTCTACATGAAAAGTGACATTGGCCATGTGTATTCCACTTATTAATTAATTCATTATGCAGCAGGAAATCATTATGTTGTTTGATTTGATTATTTGAAGAAAATGCGTATAGTATTCCTCTTTGTGCATAAAGGGGCTTTCTCACCTCTGTTCTGAACTAACCTCACTGGGAGGAACATGGACGTGCTTTAACTAGAATGGCGTCGATCGCTGGTGATTGTCCTCAAATATAAATTTTGTGCTGAAGAGACAGCACTACCGCTCTTCTTACGCACTGTACATGTTTGCTTTATCCTTCCGAAGTCACTCCACGGTTCTCTCCTCAGGGACCTCCGTCCTCGGAGGATGACAACATGGATTTGTCAGTGGCTTCCTCTCTGTCTAGATTCCCGTTGGATTCAGATAACTGCCCTCCGTGGGAGGTCACAGCATGGATGGAAGTCAGACCAGGATTTCTGGGCCTCGGTGGTTCTGCCTGTGTCATTCTGGGACCCTGACTCTGGCCACAGTTGGAGGTCGCCGCTTCTCGGGAAGCCTGTGCTTTCTCCCCAAGGTCAGGGTGACGTTTTCCCATCTAGCACCAGTAGATATTGTCTAATGCATTTCCTGTAGTGTTGTCTGAAATGCACATGAGAAAACAGGTCTGAAATTACACTTTCCCCAAAGTACACTACTTGGAGTATAAAAGAAGTCTGAAATTAAACTTCCCCCCAAATATCCTATTGTGAGTACGTTTTCTGTTTCCTATTGGTACTGGGACTAACATATTTTACTAAAATTAAGAAATAAGGTAAAAGGAAGCCTATATTCATAGCAAAACAAAACAAAACAAAACTATTAATGACAAAAAGAGAGAAAAACTTCTCTATAAGTTAGATTTTAAGAACAAACCTGGTCAGTATTATATCATATGTAGATGTAAGAAGATGAAAGTTGAAAAAGCAAATTATTAGGTTCTATATTCAACTGAAAACAGTGTTTAGTCAGCAGACCCTTTAATATTAAACAAAGAAGACTGGGTTTTCAGAGAAAGAGAGAGAGAGAGAGAGGGGAAATCTTGCTCAGGTCGATATTTACATTCATGGTTTCTGATCATTCTTTATCCATTCAAGGTTATTTTCAAGGGATATTTACCCTCTCTCCTGTCTTCCATTCTGCATTCTTATATTGATTTAAGTGTTCTCAGAAGAAATGGAAATTGGGACAAAATTTTCAGTGCCAATCACTTTTGTAAGAGGTTATCCCAGGAGATATTTATAGGTGAGTAAAGGAGAAAGGCTGGAATTACCCCCATTATCTATTTAGTTAACATTCCATACAGCTGAAATTCCACACAAGAATTAATCCCACAGAACAATTCTTGGAACCCATACACATCCCACTAAATAAGCAAGGACCTGGGGTACTTGGGTACCAACTACTGTTAGTTATTGGCTGTAGCTAACAAATCTCTAGAACTCCTGGCCTGCTAGCCTTGTAACTGGAATGACATCTGTCTGCAGAGGAAAGTCCTCAGGCCGAAGTGGTGGGTGGAGAGTGGTGTACTGGAAGTCTGGCCAAATCCCTTCCTTCTTTATCATTTCTGCACAGACCAGCCGGAAGCCAAAAGTCAGTATAGTGTTTCTTTTCTTTCTTTAGGATTTTGAACTTTTTGTAAGGGTGATGTGAACATTTAAAAATATCTAAGCCAATGGGCTGCAGATTCAAATGTTTAACTTTACCAAAAACTTGCTGGTGGTAGTTTTAAAGCCTACAAATAATATATAAAGTGCCTGCAATATTTAGATTCTACCTATTTGTCCATTTTATCAAATGAGTGAGTGAAGATCTCAGGATTTTCTACCCTCAATTTTGTATGCCTGGTATTTGATACAGTATTTGATATTGATAGCAATATAATTAGTATAAACAAAAAGTTAAATAAGATGATTATTTATAATATTTGAGCCACTACAGAATACATGTTTGTGGCATAGTTTTCAAATTATAATTTTCTTTTTTTAGGTACCAGGAATCAAACTCAGGACATCACTCTTGCCAGGCAGGTGCTGCGCCACTGAGCTAAATCCCCAGCCCTCAATTTTTAAAATAATCATTTAAAAATAATTTATTTAATGAGATAGTTTATTATATATTAGTCAAATAATTTTTAATTTTAAAATAATAACATTGAGTAATAATAAAACAGGTGATAAAAAACACTAACATAGGCATAAAATGATATTGCACTAAACAATTTCCTGTATTACCTTATTAAAAGAAAGCCATAACTTATTATTATTCTAACCATAGCAATGCACTGAACATGTGAGTTCTCCTAATGTGAACATGTGAGTTCTCTCTACTAATGTTTAAGATGATAGCTATGATTCAGACATTTTTGTCTTCCTATGGGCATGCAATATTACCTGATACAGTCAGCCCCTCAGATCTATGGATTTCTGTCCACGGATCAATACACTGCAGATATTGAACATGTTCAGGTGCTTTTTTCTTGTCATTATCCCCTAAGCAAAGTAGTACAACAACTACTTGCACAGCATTTGCATAGTATTAAGTATGATAATAATCTAATGATGACTTATAGTACCCAGGATTTGCATGTATAGGTTTGTGCAAATATAATGCCACTTTCGATAGGGGACTTCAGCGTCCTCAGAGCTTGGTATCTGTGTGCAGCTCTGGGGACTAGTACCCACTGAATGCTGAGGGACAACCAACTGCTGATGAATATTAAGATGAGCACATATTAGGAAACTGTCATGACAGACCATGATGATGTGATTGGAAAAGACAGAAAGAACTAGTGTTTGGACAGTATCTTGAAGTATGGCTAGGATGAAACAATTTGACAACAGTCAGGAAATTTTGGAATGTTTATTAGTGAACAATATGCCACATCAAGTATGATGCCATCATTTTACATGAAAGTAATGAACTATGATGCAGTGACTAAAAATAAGAAATAACTTGATCTAGAGATGAAATAAATTTTGTGTAAATGTCATCACACCTTGATGATGTACCACTGGAGACCAGCTGCCTGACAACTAATGAACAGATACTCTCAATAAAGGAGTCACCTATGTGGCAGACTCTTTCCATTCTCTCTTCCCTATCTCACCTTGGTTGTCCTGCAAACATTAAGACAATACGAAATTAGTGGACAAATTTTCATCATGAAATTAGAGGAAATATCCATATCGTATTGGTCAGCGTTCACATTCTTAGACAAAATAGCTGACACGCACAACTTAAAGGAGAGGTATGTAGTATGTAGAGGTATTTTGGCTCATAGTTCAATAGATTTCAGTGCACTATATTGGCTCCAAGACACAATCATCATGATGGAAAGGCATGGAAGCAAAAAACTTCTTAGTTTGCAGAAGGTAGGAAGCAGAGCAACAGGAAAAGAGCAAGCAGAGAAGGGGCCAGGAACCAGACATAGTCTTGAAGTCACCCCTTTGTGACCCACACTTTCAGACGTGTGCCTGACTAATCTCTGAGGGGCATCTCTCAAGCCAACCAAGTTGACAGTGATGATTAAACATCACACATACGTTTATTGCTACATATGAAAAGTCACATTTTGTGGCTTGTGGTTTGTCTTAGTAACTTTTCTCTTTTCTGAGACAAAATACCCAACTTCTGGACCCACAAGTTAAGGGAGGAAAGGTTTATTTAGCTCAAGTTTGTAGAGGTTTCAATCCATAATTGGCTGGCTCCAAGGCAGGATGGCATGGCAGACAAGCATCGCAGAGGAGAAACAGTTTATGGCACACAGAAGGTAGCAAAGCAACAAGGGGCAACCACAGCTCTTTCTATCACTTACATCTTCTCCAAGCTCCTGGGGGGGCAGTACTCACACTCTTAATCCTAGTGCCCTTGATCCTAGCATTGCACTATGAATCCATCCCAGCATCACACACCCTAGATCCAGCTACCTCTGAAAACCCCACATGTGACTGAATGAGGCTTTGGGGGAACATCTAGGCACAAGCCATAACATGATTTTAGCTCAGAATCTGTGTAGCAAAGACCAATTCTTGAAGTACAAAAACTGGGTCTTCTGTATATTATGTGACCTTGTTTGATTTGTTTCTTAGAGTATATATATATATCCATATAGGTCTATATATATCTATGTATATGTTTCTATATATATATATATGTAAAATGGAGTTGAAAATAAGATATCTATCATACAGTTGTGAAGATTGAAGGAGCTGTTCACACAGGACGACTGAAGCATTCCCTGTCCCATAGTGTTCACTGTAGTAACAATTATCTTGAAGATAGATTTTCCAGAGAAAACTGACCAAGGTTTATTTTTCCTTCCTACACTCTGCCTTTGCAAATTTCAGTATGAAACCATGAATCCAAGGGATGAACAGCATAGGAAAATTAATCACAAGGTAGACAGAAGGGTAGAGGAAGAAGACGAAAGAGTTTCAGGTGGGAGGGACCTGGAGGAGGAAGGCGTATATCACGTATTGCCCTTAACTGAGTCCGGGTGTTCCCTAAAGAAGTCTAGGACAGGGAAACAGGCCAGAGGAGCTGGTCCCCATTCTCCAGCAGGTGAAGATGCAGTAGTTATGGCTTTTACAACGTGAAAGGAAAGAAAATCTTAGTGATGCTATGCACGTTGAAGAGCTAAAGTAATACAGTGAGGGCTATAAGTTGTCTCTTCTTTTCATGGCAAGATGGTTGTGTTGTGAATATACACTGAAAAAGACAAAATTCCAGGATATTATTTAATCAGATGTTTAGAAAGTAAGAAATAGTAATGTTAAAGTTAAGTATAATTTTATATTCCATTATGATACATGTATCATATATCACAATATTTCATTTATAAAAGTATCAGTCATTTCTTTTATATAGATGATATAGATATAGATATAGATAAAGATATAGACACCTGTTAATTTTTTCCTAGTTCCATTTTTTTTTGTTCTAGTTGAAGGCTTGCTAGGTTGTCCTCATGGCTTCAGAAAGACTAACTAACTCTCAGGATTAGTTCTACATCACTAAATGTGTGCTCTAATATTTATTTACTTAGCTACCATTTAAATAAAACAATAAACCTCGTTAGTCATTGGGAATCTGCAAAAAAACAATGTTGCAAAATATGCTTATATATATCGTGTTTTCACTTTTTAATTTAGCTCAGAGTAGATGCTTTTGAAATGGATACTAACAGTCAGAAATACAGTAATTTTCATTTAGATTCAACACATTCTGATTTCAGTGTTCTAACAGGTTTCCTTCCAAGAAAAACATTTTTGTTTCTGTAAGATTTCTCTTTGCTTTGTCTTTTTAAGTAACAGGACTGGAAAGTTTAGAAATTACCAGGCTTCATAGAAAAGTAGATTAAAAATAATTTGGATTGTTGGATTGATAGATTGGTACTAATCTTTTTAAATAGATATTGATCTGATACTAAAATTTTAAGAAGATTACTTACTGACTTTCTATAATAAATGAAAATATCAAAATATTTTGTATTCTTGTTACTTTTTTGATTAGTCAGATAGAGGTGAAATATTCTGGCTTAGTTGTACAATTCTCTTTAATTTTGGGTATAAAGTTACACAATGGTATTATTTTTGCTGCTACACATTGCAGAAGAAAAATTATGAAGTGTAGGTATTTTTTCTATGAATATTTTCTAGAATTCCCTTAAAATCTAAATGTACTCTATTATCCTATATAATTGCATAAAGATTGAGATTAGTGGTTACCACATTTTATCTTTCCTTCCAATGACTAGCTCGTACATAAAAGGCATATTTTAAAAGGAGCAGTTATTGTGGAAAACATAATTATTATTGTTAAAACATTGAAGGCACTCTATTATTTTCTCAATTATTTGCACTTGTCTTTCTGAAAGAAGATGAAAATTACAAAAGAAAACTTTCTAAACTCATTTTAAAATGAATTTAAATTAGTTTCAACTGCTTAAAGACTATTCATTATTTTCATAGTCATTGTTATATGTTGTATTATTCATGTGTTTTTGATTCCCTTGTGCAATGAAAAGCAACACTCAACATATTATTCAATTCTGGGAAAGCTAAATTATTACTAAGTAAAACGTATTTAATTGACAGGTGAATGACTATTATATGACCTATTTAATCACAGCAATTAGTATAAAAATATTGGAACAATTTTAGATGTCTACACAATTGTCCATGTTGCATCTCATTAAGAATATTTATACACAAAATTTACAGTTAGGAGAGTTATCCAAATGTCTGCTTTCAACAATTTAGCCTTTCACTTTTTAAAAATTATACTCTAAATACATTGCATTAGTTCCCAAAAGTGAGATACTAAGTAAACCTTAGAACCTGTAAAAGGAGTACACTATTTAATTTGCCAAGAAAACATAAAGGAAATCAAGTTTTATTGCAATAATTTTTAAAGTTCGAATATGCTTATCATATAAACCACCTGTGTTTTGGTTTACTATTACTAACAATAAGGTGTTTTCATTAAATGTAACTGAAAAGGAATTAAAACTCCATAGCTTGAGTACTGGTTAAAAATTCAATAACTGGTCCTGATAAATCAACATTGTAGCATTCTGAATAAAAAAACTTTTTAAAAAAGAGTACACATACTGTATATTTGAGGTACAAACACATCTCTTGAATCCAAATAAATAAAGTCAATTAAAAATAGGATAATATTTACCTACCTAATCATTAAAATATCAGGAAGAAAGATAATGGGTGAATAAATATATTAGACAAAGACAATTCACATTTGATCAAAAACCAATTGCCAGTTTAACAAATCAAGCAGTTATCAAGTATTCTGGGGAAAATATTTCTTGAAAAATAAACTGAGGAAAATGCTGTTCTATGAAATTTGAACATTATTCAGAGGGAAAGAAAAAACTTTCTGCAATTAATAATTTGAGATTTATTTCATATAATGAAATATATAAAAGCAAAGACCCCAGCTTTGACAAAGAAGTGTATCGTCTGTACCTACCCACGTGAAAGCACACAGAGAATTGTATATATAGATTTTGAGTGAATAGTTGTTCATTTCCTGTTGATGATTCCGTTGCCTTCTAATACAACAAAATTATTGATTTACTTTATTTCATGAGAGAATAATTTGCATTAATGGATTGTGATCTTTATTATAAACCACAGCATGATCTTATGTGTTCCTTTTTCCAACCAACAACATGTAGATGTTGCAAACATTGAACATACAATGTCTGTGTATTTGTTTTTGGGAAATGAGGGAAACAGCACTCTGCATAGAAATTACTCTTTCTTGCTGCTTAATATCTTACAGATAGCCTGACCATTGAAATTTGTCACATGAAATAAGATAGTTATGAGTATACTTTAGCGAAGTCACAATTTTTACCTCGACAGGGGCAAAAGATGAGAAGAAATGGCTTGTCTCATCAAAACAATCAATTGTGCATATAAACCTTAGCGATGGGTTCTGCTGCAGTTTAAAGAGCTGGATTCCTGAATCACTCTTTTAAAAAGAAAAGTCTCAGTGGAACTGTGTACAAGTATGGTAACTCCACATGAAGGATTACTTTCTTTTAAATACACTGGAAAGTAACAACAGCAAGAAAACAAAAACATTGGCCCATACATCTTGGTGTCCTGAAATTTTTGTCATTGCTTACCTTAAGGGATCAAAGTTGATTCAGCAGAGAGAAAAAGGGTCATTTCTGATTTGGAATATTTCTCATATGTCTTAATATAATATCATTTTTGGTAGGCAAAGTTAGATTTAAAGTTTTCTTCATTTATTCTACTATTCAACCATCTGTATTACAGTTCTCATTTTAAATCGTGATGAATATTTAATATATCAACTTTTTGGTATTCATTTAAATGTCTTGCTTTCAGACATTTCTTTAGGCAAAATTTCCTGGAGTTCCCTGAACAAATGGACCTTACTAGATTATTAAAATTAAAATATTAATATTGTATGTATTGTATTGTATGTATTGATGGGAAAACTTCCCAAAGAACATTCTTCAGAGTGCAGTGGCACCAACTTTCTGTTATTTCTACTTAGGAATTTCATACCCTTTCCACAAATACAATACTAGTGACTTGAGATACAGTGACAGAAGATTTCAATCAGGGTCCTCAAAGAATGCAATGTCTTTTGCAAAGGCAAATGCCTATGTATTCATGTAACACTAATTTTGAAAATAAGAATCAAGAGACTTTTAACATTTTAGTATATTTGCTATGTAATGATTCTTCTTCTAATCTGTTTCCTGCAATTTATTTATGTCCTATTTGTAAGGTTTTGCTAAAACCACATAAAATGCTACCTCACATATTTATATTATGTATTTGATATCTTGATCTAGAATTGGACAACTTATAACAACAATATTCAAAACAAATAAAAATTCTAGAACTTTTTTCTTAAGAATTATTTAAGAATTATGCCCCTGCTAAAGTTGTTTATTAAGCAGTTTGAATCTGACAGCTAACGAGTGATTTATGTGTCTAGTCTCCTTTAGAAAACTCTACAAAACTAAAACAGAAAGACAAATAATTGGCTCCTGTACTCACAGAAGCCAGTGGATGACGTGTTCCAAGTATCTCTTAGCCTTTGATTCAGCGACCCAGAGAAGTTCCCCTAGTTCTCCTCATCTTTCTTCCCTCGTGTCTCAGTTGTGCACCCAGTGTTACACTTCATTCTTAGGATCTTTTGCGCAGAAGATTCTCCCTTTCTCATCCAGATAACCAGGATTTTTGAACCACTGAAAACAGAAAAAAGAATACGCAATTTTCTCTTTAAGCCAGTGGGAATACTAGGGGCAAGTGTGATTTGCCCTACAAGGGACGCTCTCAAAGCTGGTCCAGTCCTAGTGGTGGAAAGTTGTATTAACCTTATGTATTAAGTCGGCATGACATGCCTACTGTTAGAAATAGCGGGATCATTTGCATATGAACTGGATATATAAAAATGTAAAATTGGATAAATATGATGTTGAAAAACTGTACAAGACCTAGAAAAAGCAAATCCTTTAAAAGCACTCTCAACTTCACTTACATAAAGTGTCAAGCAAATCACACAATTATTTTTACTACTTTAAATAAAAAATCTTTGCTTAAGTTGAATACTTGGATTAATAAATATCAATAATAATCTATTGTGTTGTTTTATATATAAATTTTTTAAAAAATGAATAAAATTGACATCACATAAAATATTAATAGCGATTAATAAACCATGGTTTAAATTCATCCTATTATCCTATTTATTTTTCTGGTTATTAATGTATGTGTACTGTCAATAAACTTGCATTTCTTATTCATCCTTTAATTCATCTTGACTGCCATCCAAACTGGATACGTGTTTTGCCATAAAGCAGAATATATCTATATTTTTTTGATAGCTCACTGTGATTTCTTCACACCTTTTTTTTCCCATTTGCAATTCAATTCAATTAGGAAGAGTTCAGTGAGCATATGGCAGATTTAAAGCAACAGCTTAGAAAATAAGGAAAATGGGGTGGAGGAGTCAGAGGCTCTACTTTCAAGAAAATTATAATACAAGAACTGAAGTAAGGAGTATACAAATAACAGTATAAATAAGTTCTACAAAGAACAATATTTAAATCCAGGTTTGCTGAACATTTTTAAAGATTCAGAAAGGATATAAATTTAGTAGAGGATTAAAAAGAGAAAGCTAGACTGGATTTATAGATAGGAAGAACAAAACATGAGACTAGGGAAAACAGATTTTATTTTGTTGAAAATAGAACGATGAGTAGATTTTAAAGTAGCAATGTGATATATACATGACTGTAATATTTTAGCCATATTTAGGTGAATTAGAAAACCAAATATAGAAAATCATTAGTATTGAAACAATGAACTACCATATTGGTTCAGAAATTGAAGAAGGGAAAGAGGAGGTGGAGGAGAATTGAGATGGTACTACTGACCTTCCCAACTGTCCTATTTGTTCTTGTAAATGATTCTCAAATGCCGTCTCCTTCATGAGGTTTTTCCTCAACTTTAAAATATACATTTTTGTCTTTTTTCCTATTTATGTTTTTACCTTTAATTCAAATTGCAATTACTAATATTATCTCTCCTAATAATTTTAAGAAATAACATAAATGTAACATTTTTACATCTCAATTAGAACTGAATGTAGACTTCTGAACTGAGAGGCAGACAGCAAATATTAAAAGTTCATTAGTAAAAGAATAATGACTTCAAATCCTTCCTTCACTTTCCGAGAGCTGTGGGATTTTGCTCAAGGTGCACATTATACAGGACATCAGTGTGGTAAGGAAAGAGAGTAAGAGACTGCAGAAGTGGCTGTTGCAGAGATTAGAGGAACAAACACACACCCAACACACGGAACAGTTTGTGACGCAGAATAGCCATATTATGAATGTGAACATATGTACTACATTCATTCTTTCTAAAGTGACTTAGGATTTGCTCCTGAACCAAATAGTACTAATACATGTTAGCTCCATTTAGATCTAAAATTGGCCACTTTGATTCATAGGACTACTTACATGACCCTGAGCAAAAACACAGATGAAAACAGAAATTAAAATATATATTGCAAATATAGGCTTCATTTTTACCTTAATGTCATTATTTAAATACAAATAGTCCTGCAAAAATAAGTGAAAGAAACCAAATGAACATGTACTAATAGTATAAACATCTTCTTTTGTTTTAAAACAACTTGTTAAGCGTTCTTGAGAAATGAACACAGATAAATATAGAACTCATGAAATGTTCATATAGTACAGTGATTCAGAGATTCTTCAGTTATTATAATATGAAATGTTTGAATAAAATTTACTATTTTCTTATTAGCAAAAAATAAGTGCAAGGTTATTACTTTCTGTCAGGAATATACAGATGTTTTATTGACTGCATAATTAGACGAGAAAACCTGCTTCTCATCAAATAGTTACCGAAAGAAAGTTTTAGGATTTTGATGAAATAGTTGTCTAGAGGCTCACAGGTGAGGAAAAGAAAAATATTAAGAAGATCATAATAATACCATCCCATTTTAACTTTGAGTTGACAGGAGTTACCTAATCACATTAACGGGCAAGAATGATTTATTTCCACCCACTTTTCCACTTGACTATATCAAATCTTTAGACACTTTCTTTACAGAGAAAGGACTGTAGAAAAACAAATAGTTTCAACTGCGATGCAACTCACGAGCAGGCTGGAAAAGTGAGACACTGTATTTTGATTTTCTTTACTGCTAAGAATATGGGAAGGTATTTGAAGAGCTAGTTGACTACATCAACCCACGTAGGGCATCAGGATGTATATTAGAGTACACTTAAGTGTTTTTGAGGGTCACAAGTTACCTTTAAGGAAAAAAGATAAAGTTTGTTTTATTGTTGTTAAGCAAAAATCTGTTTGACTGTCTTGTGTTTCTATGCCTCCCCCTCCTTTTGGAAAATTTTCAATATTTCTAATGGCATAGACATCATTACTTAAATCTGGCTACATTATAGCAATATTCCTTCTTTTTACATTATTGAAATTAATTTGTGAACTGGAGACTTTCATGAAATCTCTTAACCTGAAGACTAGCTCTAAACACATAAATATAGATAGTCTAAGAGTTAAATTTATATTTTTGGTCAACCTTAGTTTAATATGTACTAAAACTATAATTTTATTCATTTAAAAATGTGTTTTAAATCTAAAACTCAATAACAGTATATTAACATTTTTTAAAATTTACTCTTGTTGTATTTAACACATTATTATATTCAGAACTTTGGGAATACTAATTTTGTTGTGAGTTTCGTGTCATGAAAATAAAGTCTTCACGTTATTTAGATAACTAATAAAAATGCTGGCAAAAAATGACACAATCTTATTACTTATAATACACAAAATCATAAGATATGGTGTTCCGTAACATAAACTAGAATATAAATTCCATAAATTACTGGACACTGTGGTGATTAGAGTGGACTTTCTACCCGGGTGGATTTGAGATCTTCCCCAGGTCATGGAGCTGTGGCATGGGTGTGTCTGGTCCCCGTCTTTTCCTCTCTGGCAGTCTCCCCTGCTGTGCTTTCTTGCCTCCACGGACCACACAGCTTTGCTCTGCCCTGCCCTTCTCCCTTGGTGTCTCTGCCTCTGAGTCAGTTGATCATGGAGTGAAACCATGAGCTCAATTACATTTTTTCTCCTTTAAATTGTGGGTAATGGGTATTGTGCTCCAGCAGTGGCAAAGCTGACTCATACAAGATGGGAGATCATGTAGTAGGGTTTATTTTTCCCAAAAATATTTTAAAGGTGCTTGCTGTACACTTGATGGAAAAGAAATAAGTTTAATAGAAATTGAATCCTCATTTCACTTTATATTTATTCAGGGTTAAATAATCAGCTTGGAAAAATAGGTCTTTTGATGTAAAATTGTCTTTGAGTACTGGTACATGACAAGAAATAAAACAAAAAAGCAATGATAAATATGAAAAATGGCCAGAACCCAAAACCACAGTTTATTTTAAGCTCTGACTTTCTATTTTCCTTACCAATCAATGTCAGTCTTAATTTTTTTATGTGCTTCCATACTTAAATATAATTTTCTTACTTTTTTAATGAAAAACCCTTGATGACCACCATGTTTTCATTCATTATTTTCTTTGTCTTCTCTTGTAGAACACTTATAAATACAGTCAGAATTGTCAGTGTGTCTCGTTCATCTTAATGGACTTCAGTTCACCGCTGTGGAATTGTCCCTCTCATTTTTCTGGTATTTTTTGATTGCTTCTCTACAGCTCAGTGTTCACACCACTAATTATTCTCCAGCTGCATTCAACCGAGCTACAACCCAGTCTATGGTGACTTGCCAGAAATAGTTGCTTTTTAAGAAACTCAGCTCATTTTCAACAATTCCTGGCTTCCAAAAAACCCTGAATACCCAATTTTATTCATACCAAATGATAACAACATCACCATTCTACTGTAATATATGGAAGGGACTATGTATTTGAGGGGATGCAAAAGAATACAAAAAATAAGTGGCAGAAATTAAGTATGAATGGTTTCAATTCAGTTGGAAAAATAGAAGCATCGCTGGAATTAAATCAGAACAGTGAGCAGTGGTTTAGTTTCTTTATTCCCACCAGGAATTCAGTCATCAAAGAGAAAAGTAAAGGCTATCAGTTGACTGTCTCGGTGAATCAGTCACAGAGAAGGGGCACAGATAGTGGTAATTGTTACTGCATTTTGCTCCTATGTCAGGTTTGAGAATCTTCGTGATTGATGGCAGAAATACTTGATCTATTTCCTGTGCTGGAAAATAAGCCTCCAGTATGATGTCTGGAAGGATTTCACTTATGTTTTTTCTTCTGATATTATAACCCATATCCTCTTGATCATTCACTGCTATTCTAAATAAAAGGGCTTTTACTTTTTAGAATCTGCATCTACAATTATTCACTTCTTTGAAAGCCACCTTGAGTATACATAATACATTCCAGTATGAGAATAATGATCACGCTTATTAACAGCAGAAATCATCTTGGCATGAATTAGATTGTTATATCTGTTTTTACTATGATTTAATAATTAAATTAAAAAATCAATCCTTAGGAATTAAAAAATTAGCTATGATCATGGTAGTTATGATAGAGTAATATATATTAAGTCCACATTTCTACATATTGTAAACATACATACGGATAAGCATACATTTTCTCAGTGAATGGTCCTGCTTAAGATTTGATTATGCAATAAAATTCCATTTTACTCTGATTTTTCATAGTATGAACACTATGTAGCTTGAGCCGTAGTGGAAATGGTAGTTCAATAACAATTGTAGTTTTCTGGTATAAGTCATGATACTTACATAGATAATTCTAAGTTTATTTTTGTCACAGTATAATGGGATCTCTTTGACTTTTGCTATAGGATTTAATACTTTTTATTCCCTAATAATCTTCATCTGTGGGCATTTTTTGGTTATACACACATGAGGAAACTATTCTTCAGTTATATGCTAAATTACTTGTTTTGTTTTCATGCTTACTATTTGTGAGAACAAAAAACAAGGTAAAGAAACAAAAGGCCACCAATGAAAATGTTATCATGAATTGTCCACGTACTCCTGAAGTTTCTGGAGTTAAAGTACTTAACTCAAGAAAAATGTGCTTTGGTATTTTAAAAGGTTGCTGTGAACGTTATCAACAAAACTCAGAAGGAAGAAGGAGCTCCAAGCTGCTGTGAATAACACGCCATCAGTGAAAGTCAGATTTCCCGTCCTCGACTGCCAAAGGTGTAAATGAGCATCTGAGGCGGGTGCTAATTGCAGCGATCTAAAGACAGCAACTGCTGTTCTTACGTCTAGAAAGCAAAGTGAGACCCAGCATAGATTTCCAAAGCGTGTAATTTTAGAACTCATTCCTGTGATACTATGTATTCGATTTTTCCAACAATGGTTCAGGTTTAAATCACTCACTTTGTTCAAAACCTAAGGCATTAATAAATACATATTAATAGTTAACAGCAGTGTAAATATATTTTAATTATTGATTTCCTGTGCTGTGATGCCTGATGATCCAAGTGTACTGGATATTTAAAATAATTTAAATGGCAAAATTGAAATACACAAAAGGGACTATAATACTGCTTTTCATATCTCTGTATCTGACAGGTAGGGGAAGCGGCAGACTGTTGTAAAATACAGTGGAGTCTAACATAGGCTTATAAAGTATATTGCCTAAGTTGTTCATTGTGAGCCTCAGTTCTTAACTAGTAAATAAAGACGGGGTATTATGATGATGTAGCAAGATCTATAGACAATACAGTGGACTGTCCATATATTTGAACTCTGTATCCGATATTCAACTAACCACAATCAAAGATGTTTGAAAAAAATTGTATCTGACTGAACACATGCAAATGTCTTTTTTTTCCTTTTGGTATTCCCTAAACAATATAGTAAAACAACTCTTTACATAGCACTTGCATCATTGTTTCTGTTAAAGGAATCTAGAAATCATTTAAAGTATATAGAAGAATGTACCATAAGTAGGTGACATCCACATTCTATAAAGGTCTTAAGCATTTGAAATTTTGGTATATGCAGGCGGTCTTGGAACCAACCTTTCATGGATACAGAGACACAATTGTACCGCAAAAACATCCTTGGACTCACTCGTCATTAATTCTATGGTGTTTACTGACCCTTTCATCACTTTCTCTATATTGACTCCTTCTTCCTCTCTTCCTTAGACTGATGTTGGTTCCCTATTTAAAAACATGTTCTGGGCCGGTGAGACGGCTCAGCGGCTTAAGCGCCTGCCTTGCAAGCGCGAAGGCCCGAGTTCGACTCCCGGAACCCACATACGAAAAAGGGGCCGGTGATATCGCTCAGCGGCACGGGTGCCTGTTGGTGCGCGAGGTCCTGAGGTCGTCCCCCTGGTACCCACAAAAAAAAAAAAAAAAAAAAAAAAAAAAACATGTTCTTTTGATCAGTGACCTACAAAATGCCTCATGATCTCTTTTTGTTTCTTTTTGAGACAAACCTAATAAAATAATTTATCATCAATATCATCAAATATAGTAGATTGCAAGCACATTCACATAAATGTACAATTTTACATATTCATAAACATGGGTGTATAGTGTGCTCTATCTTTTTAATCTGATTTTCCCCTCTGAAGTACCTTTTTGAACATCTTTGTGGTACATCAGATTGAGAACTACTTTATTGTTGTTAATGGCTCCACACTTGCGGTACTATAATTTGTCCATAATCTAGTGAATATGGTACATTTTTCCTATTTGTTCTATTTGTTCTTTTCATTATTGGAAAGCAACCTAGTATAGTGCCTTGGACCATGAACTTCAAATATAGATTGGTAGACAACAAATCTTGGCCCTGCTATTTAATATTTGAATAACTTTGGAAAAATTACTTATTTGTGATGAGCAGAAAGCTATTGTTGGATACCATAAAAATCATATTGTCTGTAAATTTTGTGTGTATTAGCCTATTTTCCCTTCCATGTGCCATAATTTAAGGAATAATTCAAGTAACCAAAGAAAAAGACTCTGAAACACCACTGCAAGTACACATAGCACACGTATCCTGACCTTTCCATTGCTCCTCAAGAAGGAAAGAGGAAACCCAACTTAGATGGAGAACAGGTACTGAGTCTGAACTCACACAGATAACCGATTTTTTCTTACTGGGATCTCTGCCTGTTCAGAAGGGTCTACACGGCACGGATATTCTTATCACCTGGAAGAACCCTCCCATGAATGCTTGTCCAGAAGACTTAAAAAACCATTGGGATAGAGGAGGCAAAAACTGCTGAATATGTGTTCCTTATATGACCAACATGGTAAATCAAAAACAGTAATGTATTCCGGCTGCCATGACAGAGTTTATTAAGGACTTCAGAGACTTAACAGATACAAGGCTGTTGGGCCCCATGTACCTTTCTAATTCAGTCTTCTGACTTCTGCACAGGATGGGATGAATCATCGTGGATATTGGTGAACCACTATATATTCAAGAGGAATAATTAAGTGATAGCCCTGATCACAGCTGTTGTGCAAAAGGCAGTCACTTAATTTTAAACTCTTACACATTCTGTAAGTATAATGTAGGATTATTTCTCTGGTAAATGTGTTTTCCTTTTAATCTCCATCAGAAAATATTATCAGAAGCAGCTCCAATTCATTCGGCATGGAGCGTGGTATACGTGTACATGTAAAGGAGTAAGCTATATGTCCTGCTTTCTGTCGTGAAACACTTCAAAGGAAACTTAATTGTCTTGACATTTACCAAGAACATTACACTGGTCCAGTCTTTGGGCGGCACAAAAAGGCAAGTACTTTGGATAATCTGGAGTACATGCCATGAAATTTAAAATCATATCAACTTAGATAAAATTTAGGTGTCTGACAATCCAGACGTTTTAAAAATTCCCCTTGAAAGTAAACAGCAAACACCTTTACTAAAATTAGAAAAGAAACTGCTCCATAGTGCTCTGATGGCTTTGGAAGTCAGTTTCTACTGTGCTTACAAATACAGCATCAACACATTTCATAGTGTTGTTGTTGTAACAAATTGGAACATACTGAGTAATTTCAAACAACCCACATTATTATTTTATAGATAATGGCTCAACATATTTTTCACTGGGTTAAAATCTTGGTGCCAGTAGGGGTGATTTCTTCCAGCTTCTGATGTGAAGAACTGTTTTCAGCTTTTCAGGTTTTCAAGATCACCTGGATTCGTTGCCATCCCTGGGCTTCTCTTATTCCATCATCACTTCTGCTACTGACTTTGATCCCTGTCCCTCTCTCTTACAACGATAACCTATCCAGGATGACCTCATTTTATGATCCTTACATGAAGGATTTGGAACGTTCTTTGGCTCATAATATAACGCATTCCCAGGACCCAAAGATTAGGACATAAGACTCACTAAGACATAGCCTACCACAAAGGAGATCTCAGAAGGCTGAAGTTTTTGAAGCTTAGACCAAGACAAGACTCTGAAAACGTTGAAGCTTTAGTACAAACTTCTCTGTCACTTGTGTCATGTGACCCAACAGACACTTTCCACATTAAGAAAATTTCGTGAATATAGCAATCTGGGATATCCTTAATAAAATAAGCAGTATATTAGTCACAGAATAAAAGGGAAGTTAATATAACCAGCACTCACTACCAATAACATTTTCCGGGGATTATTAGACCTTGTTGAATTTTGGAATCAGCATTTACCCAACTGGAGTTCTTCTTAGACTTACCTATTGGGTAACTCAGAAAGCCATAGTTTGAAATGGAGCCACGGACAGGAGAGACGTCTGAATAAATGCTTAACTTTTAAAATCAAAGCCATCTCCTCTCAATCGAGCCGCTTTTCAAAATCTACTTCTGGTAGATTTTGCTCTAGGACGAGAAAGTCTTCTGTCGTAGAAATAAACATTCTTCCTGGGTATGAGTGGATGATCTGAAGAGTTGTTCAGGAACTTTGAGAACCAGGATTGGAAGATCACAGAAAATGATCCGTTAAAGGAAAGGACAATAAGTATGTTGATCCATGAATGAAGCAGCTTTCGTTCTGGTAGAAGAACATAAAGACTTTTCTTTTTTTTAATTAATTAAGTGTATTGGTATATTTTAGATATACATAATGATCACATTCATCACAGGGAATTTGTACCCGTACATGATATATCTCGATTCTTTTTTCTTTTTTCTGATTCTTCTCCCCTCCCTTCAGCCCCTCTTCCCCTCATTATTTACAAAAGCTTTATTTCCATTTTTCCTTCTTTTCTCATTTATTTTCTTTTCCCTTCCTTCCTTTCCCCCTCCCTTCTCCCTAGTTCTCCTTCCAACTTGAAGTTTTTCTTCTTATTTCTCAGTATCTATTATACATTTTGGTCCTTATTTACACTTTCAGTTTCTCATGCCAGAGAAAGCATGTAATACACATGTGTGTCTGATTTATTTCACTTAAAAGCATGGTCTTGAGGGCGCAACCTCACTTCCATCTCATCGTTGTAAAAATACAGTTCCATTTCAAGCAATCTTCCTAAAATCAATCTTAAATCTAAATAAACACATCCAGAAGTCAGTTAAATAATCTGTATTTTAAAATTTCTACATTGAGATTAGTTAGTTAATGTATAGGCCACTGATGTCCGCAGCATCAAAGAATCTCTGCCCTGTATATTTTTGCAGGTATTGATCATTTATTATCTTAATTGCTCTCTTCAGCACAGACATTCATTGTAGGTATTTGAGTTGTTCCAATTTCTTAACCATAAAGGTTAGAACAGTTAGCAGTACACTAGATATTTCAGTAAGAGATGACAAACTGGGACTATTTATATAGTAATAGATAATACCTTGGGACAACATTTAGATTGGTTAATGTACCCCTACTAGCATAGCTAGGCATGTATGAATTGTTTTAACATTATTAGATATAACTCATATAAGAATAAATTCATTCCTTTAATATGTAAAATTCAATGGTGTTCTACAATCATCACCACTATCTATTTTAGAACAATTTGATTACTTCTGACACACCTTAGCCAAGCAATAAAGATTAACATAAAAGTGATAAATCATGTTTTATCATACAACCACACAATCACATTGGTACAAATCAGCCTCACATTGGTGCCAAATCAAACTGGTATTCTTAATTCCAGTTTTCCAATAATGCTTAACTGAATCTAGTTATGAAGAAATATTACAAAAACCCAAACTGGTACATTCTATAAAATAACAGTGACTTTTCAAAATAGTCCAAGTAATGAAAGAACTTGAGGGCCGGTGAGATGGCTCAGCGGCATAAGCGCCTGCCTGGCAAGCGCGAGGGCCCGAGTTCGACTCCCGGATCCCACATACGAAAAAAGGGGCCGGTGATATCACTCAGCGGCACGGGTGCCTGTTGGCGTGCGAGGTCCTGAGGTCGACCCCCTGGTACCCACAAAAAAAAAAAAAAAAAAAAAGAAAGAACTTGAGAACTATCACAGATTAGAGAAACTAAATTCTGGGGGTACTGGAATTAGAACTTAAAATAGAAACAAAAAAAGAAGTTATGAAAAAATGCACAAACTGTGAATTAATTCTGTACTTTGGGACTAACATTAATTTCTTAACATCAATATATTAGCTGTGCCTATGTAAGACATATATTTTGTTGATGTTTGCATAAAAGGAAATTGTGCAAAGGATTTATTAGAACTCTCAGTGTTATTTTAAACAGCTTTATTGAGATAAACCTTGAGATTAAATTTAGTATGCTAAGATTCACATACCATGTAATTATGCCATTTGAAATGTGGAATGCATAAGAGTTCCAATTTTATCTCTTCCTTGCCAACTTCTTATTGCTGTCTTTATTTCAGCCTTACAGTGAAGGTAGGATGTCACTGTGGTTTTGATTTGCAGTTTTCTAGTAATTAATGGCAGTTTTTCCTCATTTGTTTATTGGATATTACCTATCTTCCTTGGATAAATGTCTATTTAAATCCTCTCTTATTTAAATTGAATACTGTTCTGGATACTATATTTTTATTTAATATATTTCAATCTGTTTGAAAAGTTTGTTTTGTGGAGTTAATGCATTTGAGTCTGTTAGGTGGCTGTGTGGTTTTGTCTATCAATATGTTATATCATGTTTATTGACTTTTCTACATCAAAACAACTCACATTTCTGACATGAATCCTACTTGGACATGGTACATAATATTTTTTATATGACAGTGGAATAAATTGTTAGTGTTTTGTTGAGGACATTTGCATTTATATTTACAGTGATTTTTGCTCTATAGTGCTATTTTCTTGTCCAGTGTTTTTCTGGTTTTGGTGTTAGGGTAATACTGGCCTCATTGAATGATTTGATTAATCTCTTTTAATTTTGATCTTGGGGAGGATTTGTCTCAGTTTGTCCCTAAATGCTCAATATAATGCTTGGTCTATAGGTGTGTAATGACAGGCCACATGTTTTGGAGCTCTTAAAATTCATCTTCATTTCTCTGTCTCTGGTCATTTAAATTGAATTACCTCTATGATATAAATATGCAAGTTTCTGGCTATTCTTTTGTGAGGTCAAATAATTGTTGAGACTCTTTAGTGGACATTTTACTCTGTTTATTGTCCTTTTCAGCTCCAAAAATACCATTTAGTATTTTTTATTATATCTGTCTTTTTTATTGATGCTATTTTACAAGGCGACATTATTACACATTCCTTAAAATTCTTACATATTTAGTTTTATAATAGCTAATTTGAAGTTATTGCCTACTAGATCTAATATTTGGGCTCACTGAAAGAAAATTTCTATTGTCTGATGTTCATCTTGTGTGAGAGTCAGTTTTCTGTTACTTTTGTAGAGATCATTCTTTTTTTTTTTTTGTGGGTACTGGGGGTCAACCTCAGTACCTCGCGTGCCAGCAGGCGCCCGTGCCGCTGAGCGATATCACCGGCCCCTTTTTCGTATGTGGGTTCCGGGAGTCGAACTCGGGCCCTCGCACTTGCCAGGCAGGCGCTTAAGCTGCTGAGCCATCTCACCGGCCCGAGATCATTCTTTAAAAGCAGAACATTTTAGATTACATATTGTAGCAACATTGTGTATATATACCTTAATTGCTAAGATTTTTGTAGTTATTGACTTGTTAGTTTTCATAGGCAGAAATATATTGTCATAGTTCAGGGAAATTTATAATAATACTATGATCTCTATAAGAAAAATGCAAAAATATATAATTAAAGATTTAATTGTGATAATTATTGATTAAGTGTATGCAATAATTTGTGAAGACAAGAACAAAGGATAGACTGGACAAGTTCAAAATACATAGTAACATGTTGCAAAAGTCAACCTCATTTTCAAATGTTTCATTAAATATAAATATACTAAGATTCTGAGTGAATTTGGAAGCCATTAATACATTTGAACAGAAGCATTAACTAACTGGATCCAGAAATAGATACAAAATTTCCCAAACCTGAAAATAACTGACCTACGAATGTTGAAAAATCTATGCATATGGAATATATTAAAGAAAATATTTAATCAATAATTTGATGTTCTAATGTGGTACTTTGATGTTCTAATGTGGTAGTTATTGCATTACTTGTGATAAATTTTGCAACAGATTTGGGCATTGATTTAACAGAAAATGGAGGTTCTGATGGATTTATTAGGATGTAAATTAGGCCTGCAGAGGCTGAGGCAGTGAGAAGGGAACTTTTGTCTTACTGAAAATTCAATGTCTCTTAAGCTGGAGGAAGCTACGCTACGCTATTTATTTATTTAAGTATGCTAGTAATACAGTTTTCGTTTTAGAAAATTAGTACACTCATTTAACATATCTTGATCATTTTTAATCCCTTTGGTCTCCTTTCCTTTTCTGCCCTCCTGTTCCAGCCCGTCCCACCTGTCCAAAATTATACCTTTTGGTTTTCTGTCATCCCTTCTTTGATTGATTGATTGATTTTTCTAGGTTTCTCATATAAGAGAAACCGTACAGTATTTAACTTTCTGAGTCTAGCTTGCTTCGTTTAACATGAAAGTCTTATTTCAACTTTCACACATGTTGATATTTATCACATGAGTGGTGTGCTTCTTGATTTGGTATGCTTGGTCTTGCTTTCTTTAGCCTAACTCTTAGCAGTCAGGTCTTGTTGACTCTGGAATAATTGTGGATGTATATGTATACAAAGGAAACTTTCACAGAGAAGTTTATAATTATGATTTCTAATTGTTTTTCTTTTGTTCATTTAGTTTCTAGTCCCTCTACTCTTTCCCCCAACAAGGACTCACACTTCTTCCTTTCTGTAACTTATGCAGCTCAGCCTTCTCAGAGGCTCCCCATCTTGCCGGTCAGATGAGAGTCACATGAGCAGCTTTCCTCATTTGCTTCACGCTGACTGCACTGGGGAAGTTACTGCAATACTAAGAAGAGTGGCTGGCTGGCTTGCTTCTGGCTTTAACTCTCGAATCATTGCAGATGCTAAAAATTCTTTGACTTGCATGTTAGCCAGTTAGCATTGCAATTTGAGAGGCAAGATGTTAAAGTCTATTTTTCTTAAATCACCATTAGAATTTGCCTACTAGGACACATTTATGATTTTAGCTTCAGATCAAATAAGAGAAATAAGAACTTTCTTCAAGTTAAAGTTGAACTTGATGACAGGGTCCTCACTGAGGATTCTTTGACCTAACAGACTTTACTAAGTTGCTTTGAGGCCAGAAGTTGAGAAAGGTCTCTTTCTCTCATCAGCATTCAAATGCCTTCTTTCCCATTTTCTTTGCTGGATGATTTGCTTAGAATTTTTCCCTCTGTGTTTCAACTGTGGTGTTTACTGAAACACTTTAACTCACTTAAAGACTATCCCAGTTCATCTCAATATGTAACTTACATTCTATCACTTAAATATTAGGGTAATACACTGAGTCACTCTAATTTGATTCTCTCGTCTTTGTAACAGCAGTTGATAAGAGATCATTTCTAAGTGATTTGAATGTTTTGAAATAACAATTATGTGGACATGTTGGCCTTGTTTCTTCCTTTTATTTTTTAAGAAACAATTATTCCTTAAGTGTCCTTGCTTTTCTCAAGCATGCATTCACTAAATAGTAAAGAAATAAATAATATGTGTGGAAAACATCTTGAAAGAATGAAAATTGGCTAATGCCCAATCTTGCTGTTAGGTAAACATCAAGATTCTTGCTAATTGCTGAATTATGCTTCGTGACTTGATGTCAGCTGAGAGATACGACTATAAGAGCAGTGTGTTTGTGTGTGTGTGTGTGTGTGTGTATACAATTAAACTGTTACTTCTTTATATAGAGATTTATCTTATCCAGGGAAAAAGATACTATTGTAGTGTAGATTAAAATAATATTGTTAACATTGGAATTAGGGAAAATAGGAAAGTGGAAATGATTTATTCACTGATTTAGAATTCTAGTTCAGCCCATTAGAAGTTATTTCTCTTTTAAAACACACCAACAAATAGAATGCAATACACACAGTGTGCTATTATTACACTTGTGATGTAAATGTACATTTATAGCACAGTATGGAATTTAAAAGCTTTTAGAATGATTTCCAGTTACAATATTTTTTTCTTGAAAAACATGTCAGAATGAGCACAAAAGAAACAAGTTATAAAGAAACTGTATAAAAGTTACCAAAATTATAAATTATCAAAAGCTTATTTATGAACCTTTCTTCTATGCCAAGAAAAAAAAAAAAGAAAAGAAAGGCAAGGATGGAGGCTATATATCAGCTACATGAAATTACAATACACTAGGACTGATAAAAGAACTACACAGAAAATGCCGAGGAACACAGTTAAAAATAAATGCCATAAGTGTAGTTCAGACAGCAGTTGTTAAAACACATCAAATGAGGATAAGCTCCTTAACTGTCATTGATTTATCCAATTTTTCTTTATTCCCAGTCTTTAATTAGAATGCTCTTTTGTAATTCATCCTATTTTTCTTAACAAAGTAGAAAACAACCCCTGGTAGGATTTATTCAGGGAAGCCTGATGTCAGAAATCTATGTAAGCGAATTTCTCTTCTGTCAAGCACGTTTTCTTTAGATTATTTTTTCTTCTTCTGAATGTTCCCAATGTAATTAAAGTAAAGCTTTTGAGTTGTCATCTATAGTTAAGTTTATCCTCTTCATTTTTTTCTCTACTCTTGGAAACAACTCAGAATGTAATTATACAGTTCACTATAAACAAACTATTAACTCCTTGAGTTTATTTTTTAGATGAAAAAGATAGCAGACACATGCATCCCTTCATTGGCTTTTAAATATTTCCTCCACTTTTTTGTACTGTAAGACAAAACATGCATTTTAATGCTTTTATTTTACACATTCTATTTATTTTAACAGGAGAGTAAGTAGTCTTTAGTTGAACTAACACCAACTTTTTAAACAATTTTAGGAAATAATCTGAGTAGAAAGCACACACTGTATTTTAAAAAACAAAGTAAACTAATTTTCATCTCACATCTATACTCTTAAATATCTCATTATGCTAAAATTATCTAATATTTATTATGTGTTAATACTCTGATATGCTAATTTTTAGTTTTTAAATAAGGGTTAAACCGACACATAATTATCACTGGATGGAAATTTTCACTACAGATTCAACAGTGGATCAAATCAGTTGCTTTTTCAATACAGCAATACAGGTAATGATCAAGCTGAAGAATTTAGGTACAATTTGTGAAACACTTCTAGGGATAAAGAAGACAGAGCAGGGAAATATGATGTCTGTTGAACTCTTAGAGCGTGTCATATGTTATAATAGGCACTGTATTGATTAGGATGGTTTCGTTTGCAAAAGTAAACAAAATGTTTAAGTCCTATAACAAAAGTCTAGAGTAACGGTGGCTCCAACAGGGATTAATCAGGCGGTCTATGATGATGGGAAGAAACCCTGCCTCTTTCCTCCATTTTTCATTTGTTTTTATCCACCACTTCATAGCAAGATGGTGGCTAGAGTAGCTAGAGGCATTGCATCTGCACACTAGAACATAACTAACGAGGACGAGATCTATTGAGTTTCCTATTCAGGGAAAAGAAACATAACTCCTCTGTAGGTTATCCCTCGTAGTCACTGCCCAATACTAGATCAAATGCCTAGACTAGTGATGGCGGACCTTTAGAGACCCAGTGACGAAGTGCCGCTGAAAACTCACTTACTTATCACAAAGTGCCAATACTCTATAATTAAACCAGAATACTGAGGTATTCGTTCAGAAAAAGAAACTCTACATTAACATCTTTTGTTTTAAAAGAAAAACACAATAACATACATACCGTAGACCTAGACCAGTCCATGACAAGTGAAACAATAGTAATATGGTTGGGTCAGATCAACTGAGATCTACCCACAAGGCTGGAGTAAGGAGGCGCTCCTCAAAAGCACATTGCTGTGAGAAAGAATGCAAATAAGTGTGTAGTGTCGGGTTTCTCTGAACTGAGAGTGAGTGTGTAAATGAAAAAGTCCTGCTACAGATATGTGCTATAGTCATTTTCAGCACTGTTAATGGCTTCATCTAAACGTCATAAAAACACTAAAATGGAGTTTGTTTACAAATTAGAAACAGACTTTGAGAGACATAATTTTCCCACATAACAAAGCTGGAAAATTATTCAGCTGGCCTTAGTAACTCTGTTCAATTACAAAGCCTGTTTTCTTTTGACGAATGTAGCATTAGTGCAGGATATCTGAATAATCTAAACGCTGTCCAAATAGTTCCAAATTACCTCAATACAATTATGATAAAGTAAATCACTAATGAGCTAATCCAATACAAAATTTGAAAATCTTTGAAATTTTTCTTTTGCTTTTCTGGCTCTTTATTCAATATAATTTACCAATTAAATTTCATGGGAAGGAAAAAATAATTTTATGCCAAAGAAAAGCAACCAAATGCACACTATATATCTGAGATTCATGTTTTATTTAGAATACTTGTGGGAAAAACAGAAAATCTAAAACTTCTAAGTTTGTCAGCAAAAGAATCAAAGATTGTTGAAGATAAAATTTGGAAACTACTTCCTGATGATTTAAGACTACTGGAGGGATGATAGGATTAATATTACATTTCAGTCAAAGTAATTAAACTGTAGCATAACCAAAGCTGGCTGAGTCTTTCAAATTGAAAAAGACTTGGCAAGGCTGATCTTTCCTACATAGGAATTAAAAATTTTGGATCTCATTATAGGCAAAGACAGGATGTAAAGACTGAGGATGAAAGCACTTTAGAAAAGGTATTTTTGTCTATAAACTTCACACCTCAAGAATGTATAAAAACATGACATGTACTGAGGCCTTGGCTAAGTTTTAAAATCAAACACATAGCTGAGGATTGCATAGCAGATGGAACAGTGCAAGGTGTAAACTTTCATCCTTCTTACTTTAAAAATAAGCAGGAACTGACGACTGTGTGTGTGTGTGTGTGTGTGTGTCTTATCCAAACATTCACCATCCAGACTACAATTTAAAACTTCACATGAGAGTTTTTATTTCCCTATCTCTACTCATTGTCTCAGTCTCTGAATAGAGTAGAAAAGAAAGCAGAGAGAGTACAAAAAGTCCATGTTCATCTTTTTCAAAGTAGGTTTCCAAATATAGCTAAGGAAGATGGCAGATACTTAAACATAGTGAGAACTTTTAACTTTATTGTTTTACAATAAAGTTTTACAAACTTTATTGTTTTACAATAAAGTTTTACAAACTTTATTGTTTTACAATATCTTGGACTATTTAAGTAGAGAAAGAGTTTGTTAATTCCTTTAAGGAAATCAAATGATAATTGATTCCCCCATGATGACGTTAAGAAACAGAAAAATGAAGTACCTACAATTACAGAAAAATAATGCTATGCGATGAGTTCACTTCACTGTATCCAGATTATTTAAGAAAATGTGTACAAATAGGTTTAACAAAGATAACAGGAATTAGTTAAGTAATGGAAGTGGAGTCTTAAAGCAAAAGTAAGGCTTTGGTTTACAATGACCCCATTCAAAGTTATTTGTTATAGCTACAGTCCGCCATGTCAAATAAATGTTAGCACTAAATAGAGTGTGATGTTAGAGACAGTTTATATTATAATAAGTGAGGTAACAAACATTAAACATTTCACAGCTTTTTAAAGAATGTTACCAATATTTATCTGCTATTTTCTTTCCCTCTATTTTCTGTATCTACTTATAGTTTTCTGGGGAAAAAAGACAGAAGCTCTGAATTCTTAATGTTGAAGGAACTTAGTTACTTGAGACCTGTTTATTCAAAGACACTGTCATCAATGCAACTTGTCATTTATTGGTCATAGCTCAAATAGCATGTCTCAAAGTCTCAAGTGGCAACTATGAAAGCAATCCAGAAATATTACTTGTGTCAGTTTTACATTACCTAATTTTATATTATATTTGGGGTGAAGTATTGTGCAGTCAGATTCCCTCAACAAAATTCATTGCACCTACCAATCCATGGCTTTTTGGATTGTCTCCCTCAAACATGCATCACAAAGATGATTCAGGTGTGATAGTTGATGGTGGTGTCCACTTGAATAAGAAATCCCTAGGGGATTGGCTTAGCACAGTTCTGGGTGTGTCTGAATGATTGACTTCCTGAAGAGAGAACATCCATCCTGGATAGGGGCAGTGCCAGCCAATAGGCTTGTAGCCTGGATGGAATAAAAAGGGAAAGAGAAGGAAGTCTCACTCTGCTTCTTTGGAGGAGCCCTGGTCTTTGCCATCACCTCTTAACATCCATCTCCAGGCGTCCAGCGTGGACTCTTCAGCCTTCCAGTGCAGACCTGCTGGCTTCCTTATGAACTCGTGGAGGACACTGTGCTAAGCTCCAAGCTTTTGACTGTTGACCAGATAATCTGTTTCTTCAGCTGAGAGAGGGTCTTTTGACATTCTTTCACCCCGACTCTGCAGGCAGTCATTGGAAGCCTATCTTGTAAATCCTTTAATATATCATGCATTTATATTTCACATATTCATTAAATCTATGCCTCTAAGGAACCTTAAATGATACATCAGGTTTGTCCCGAACACGAGTTAACCTGATGATTGCTTTTGAAATGTGTTTAGTAGTACAACTTGCATTGAACACCAGATTCAAATTTATTAGCCCAAGCCTGTGTGATATGTCCTCCTCCTGGTTCCCAGCCACACCAGCCTCATCGTACCCTTCCTTGTTCACTGTGCTTCAGCCTCACTGACAGTCTCAGTTCTTTCAACATGCCATGCCTGGCCCTCCGCGAACTTGTGTGTGTGTTCTTCATCTACCTGGCACATGTTCCATGCTCTTCACACTTACTGCAGTAACAACATGTTCTTTGCATTCACAGAACATGCACATTTTGAATTATGTGCGTTGAATTATGTGTTCACGTTTTAAGCTGTTTCTCATTACTCAAAAATAAAATTTATTCATCAAACAGAATAAAATTGAATTCCCTATATATGAATATATATTTACATATATATTTGTGTTCTGTTTTTATATATGTGTACTAGCATCAGCATTATTATATATGTGTATGCATATGTTTATTCATATATATAAGCTAATGAAGCCTAAGCAAAAAGACTAAAAAGGATAATTACAAACATGCAAATCAAAGATGCCATATTTTCTTCCCCTACCCAAGTAAAGTGTGTTCCTCTAGGCAAACTCATTGCATTACATGGACTCTGCTTTCAGTGATGAAGAGATTTTTGTCTGATTACTCGTTTCTGTATTCTCATCGCCTCTGTGTCCTAAATAGAGGAGAAACAGTAAGTGACTGTTGAATCCACGCATGAATAAACAGATTAATGTCTCTTTTTGCCGAAGCATAATAGTAACAAGGAAAAAAGAAATTATATAATGTCAACCTCTCAAATAAGATTTGTTTTTATTCATTGGTTTTAATATTTTTTCCCATTGCTTCATTCCGTGTTTTTTGGAGGAAGTTCGCATTTTAGGTCAGTTAATAGCAGAGGACAGTGATAGAAATCTCTTCTTGTGTGGAATCAGACTCTTAAATATATCATTTACTTCACAAATTCCTTGTAAAAGTTAGGCAATATTTGGGTTCTGTTTTTTTAGGCAATATTTGTGTTCTGCTTTTTTTTTTTTTTTAATGTGGGTACCAGGAGTCAACCTCAGGACCTCGCGCTTACCAGCAAGCACTTGTGTTGCTGAGCAATATCACCGGCCCTTTTTTTTCTTTATGTGGGTTCTGGGAGTCGAACTCAGGACCTCGCGCTTGCCAGGCAGGTGCTTATGTGGCTGAGCCATCTCACCAGCCCCCTGTGTTCTGTTTCATAAATTTGTTTTCTTTCCCAAATCACTGATGAGAGAAGTGAAAAAGCAGATAATAGGGCTGGGTTTATTCAGCCTGCATCATTTTTAATTGAAATTTTAAATTAATAAACTTTCTTTACAAAGAAGTTTTAAATTCACAGTAAAATTATGCAGTAAGTTGTTACAGTTCTCATATAGCCTCAACCCCTTCCACAATATACATGCATGCTCATGAGAGAAAAAGGTCTATAGTTTTTTTTTTCATAAGGTGTCTCTGTGTGGTTTTGGTCAGGGTAATGCTGGTCTCATAGAATTAGCTAGGAAATATTCCTTCTGATTTTACCTTCTGGAAAAGATTATAAAAAATTAGTACAATTTTTTCTTTAGGTGTTTGGAAGACTTCACCTGTGAATCAATATGGGCCTGGTGCCTTCTGTTTTGAAAGGTTATTTTCTACTGAGTCTCCTTTAACAAACACAGGCTTAGATGGATTGCCTTTTTCTTGTGTGAATTTTAGCAAATTATGTCCTGTGAGGAATTGCCCCCATTTTGTGTAGAAGATCAAATTTGTGGACATATATTTGTCCATAATGTCCCCTTACTATCCTTGCAATCTCCAAGGGATCATCAGTAATATTCTCTCCTTTATTCCTGATATTTATAATTTTTAGTTCCCTCTCTCTCTCTCTTCCCCTCCTGTCCTTCCTCCCTCCCTGTCTCTCTCCCTTAACTTTAGATGTGTTGATTGTCTTCATTGTACTTTTCAGTTTTATTAATTTTTGCTCCAATTTTTATTACACTTTTCTGCTTAGTTTTGAATTTAATATATTCATTTTATAGTTTCCCAAAATGGAATCAGAGATTATCAAATTCATATTTCATCTTATTTTTTTAGTGAACTGCATTATTTTATTTGGGTGAGTCAAAGAAAATTAGGATTCAACACCTTCCTAACAAATTTATAAGGGAAGTTAAGTATATATTAGTATATGTTAGAAACAATAGCTTATGTTTTCATATTTTTAAATTATCTAGAAATTTTGAGTTCATTTGATCAGTTTAATTATCAAACAACATAGCTAACATTGAATAAGGGCTATTATTTTCTCCTTTTTTTTTTCAGATGATGAAACTGAAACTGAAAAATTAAATATCAAACAACAGATCAGAGATTTTAACACAGACCTTCTAACTTCACGAATTTGAATCCAGCCTGGGCAATTTAGTAAGACCTTGTCTCAAAAACGAAACAAAACAAAACAAAATGAAACAGAACAGAACACATACACAAAACAAACAAACAAACAAACAAACAAACAACCACCACCAAGGCTGAAGATGTAACTCAATTCAATATCTACTACTACCAAAAATGTTTATTTAAAAATAATTATAGAGGGCCAGTGAGATAGTTCAGCGGCATAAGCGCCTGCCTGGCAAGCGCAAGGTCCTGAGTTCAACCCCCGGTACCCACAAAAAAAATAAATAAATAAATAAAATAAAATAAAAGTAATTATAGAATATTGAACTCACTCTACATACTTCTTTAGGGACTTAACTATGAGTAAAACTGTTGATATTCATCATTCTCACATAGTTCATTTTAGTGAAAAAAGGCCAAAAATAGTTGCGAAGAGATCATTTAGGAAATGATGACATGCGCTATGACAAGAACAAGAAAATAAGGCAAAAACCCTGGAAAAAGAGTTACAAGGCTGTGTATGGAGGAAAGCTGCATAGGTAAAGGACACTGAAACAGAAAACAATGAAGTCAGGAAGAAAATTAAAAAGGAAAAGACATGGTGAAAATGTTCTTCCCAGGCACAGAAAAGTCTAAGTACAAGGGGCCTTAGATGAAATTGTCCATATTAAACAATTTCAAGGGTGATTTTGAGGTCATTGTCAAATGAGGGAGATTTAGGGATGGTGAACAAGTAATTACAGCAGGGTAGCATGCAGTGTAGATCCTTACATACTGCAATAATTTAATTTTCATTCTGTGTGAAATAAAATAAAAATTTATTTTGATTTGAAACTAAGGGACATCGTTCAAGTTAAGTTTTTAGTGAATTGATCCAGCTTGTGTGCTGACAATTAACTAGAGTAGTTTTATAGGCTGAGTATTTATGTTTTCCTAAAATTCATAGATTGAAATATCACCTCAGGGCAATGGTATTTGGAGGTAGGCTTTTGGTAGCTGATTAGCTAATGAAGGTAAAGCCGTGTTGGATGGGATTAATACCTTTTAAAATTTATCTCAGACAGCTGTCTTGCCCTTTCTACCATGTAAGCATGCAAGGTGTGAGAAGGCCTTTCGAACAGGAAGAGAGCCCTCCATGGACCCTGAATCACTGGCATCTTTCCTGAGGGACTTCCCAGACTTCTGAACTGAGAGAAATACATTTCTGTTGCTTACTATGCAGCCAGTTTTATGTAGTCTGTTACAGGGGTCTAAGTGGGCTACAACAGATACAAATGCAAGTACAGTACTGAAATAGGGAGACAACAAGAAAACTTGTAAAAATTCATTCTCAAATGGATGATTGTTAGGATCTGAAGAATACTTCTTGATTAAAAAGTGGTGGGATTCTGAGTGCATTTCAATGATAATGTCAAGAGAGATTGCCCTATTATCAGATGTTGAGTACAAAACAGAAGAGAGGCATCAGGAATGCCTGCCTAGAGCGCTGCTCTCTTGAGCACTGCAGAGCACGTGTTCACTGAGAAGAAAGACGCTCTGGGGAAACCACAGGCCGGGGATACATGGGGTGAAATGATGAAGAGTTCATTTTGGGAAATGTTGGAGTTATGTATTAGGTGTTCAAGTAGAAAATTAAAGTGTCATGAAGTTAGTTATTTGTATTTCTCAAAAGAACTATTAAGTCAGGAAATCAGAGTTTGTTGCCAATACGCTTTTGAGTTATAATCACTCTAGATTTATTTTCCAGTTTAGCAATTCTTCCATAAAACTTTAACCACTTAACAGTTTAGCCCACTTGGGCTCGTGTTTGTTTAAATGCTGACTATCCTGAGCGTCGCTCAGGCAGGTGTCACTCCAACAATGGATTATTCCATTGATAAATTTGATAAAATTGACATTTTTATATTTTTATATTTCCTGTTGTAGTCCTACAAAAATTAATGAAAAAATGTGCAAATTTTTGTCATCCTTTATTTAAATATTTGGACTGGTAAGTGGTTAGCATTTACATTACGTGTTTTATTTTTTATTTTTTGTGGGTACCAGGGGTCGACCTCAGGACCTCACGTGCCAGCAGGTGCCCGTGCCACTGAGCGATATCACCGGCCCTTTTTTCGTATGTGGGTTCCAGGAGTCGAACTCGGGCCCTCGCGCTTGCCAGGCAGGTGCTTATGCCACTGAGCCATCTCACCGACACCACATTATGTGTTTTAGATCACTGAAGATTCTTTTGGTGACACTCCTGTTTAGCATTATTATAGCCCCTCATCTTTATATGCTATTATTTTTATAATTAATCCGAATTGCCCAAATTTGTAAGAAGAGCATCAAAGAAGTCCTTACGAATTCAAAACCAAACCTCAATAGTTTTATAAACCAGGCATATTTTCAAAAATGATAAATTATTATAAACTCTGAATTGTAGTAGCAAACCTAGCCAAGTGAAAGGAAGCATAATTAGCATTACATTTATAAGACTGTTCAATAATACATTCTAAAATCTTATTAATTTACCTCATTCAATTTACTCAAACAACTTCAGAAAATAAGTATAATGAGTAATCCTGTGTCTTCCTTTATTTATTTATTTTGTGGCATTTTAGAAGTTAAAAGTATTTAGTTAGAGTGAATGATAACAGATAAATGTGAAATACAGAGTAAAATTAATTTTACTAGCTTTGACACCTACAAAGCAAAGACTCAGTTAACATCATTAATGGTAGAATTAGAATTCTGTTATTTAATCACAGACAAGCCATTTACTGTGAGTGTGTAATTTACTAGGGTGTACTCATATCTCTAAGTCTTAGTATCCCTGTTTATTACAAATACATAAAAAATAAAATGATCCAATAAAAATTATTATTTTTTTTTTGTGGGTACCGGGGGGTCGACCTCAGGACCTCGCGTGCCAGCAGGCGCCCGTGCCGCTGAGCGATATCACCGGCCCCTTTTTCGTATGTGGGATCCGGGAGTCGAACTCGGGCCCTTGCGCTTGCCGGGCAGGCGCTTAAGCCACTGAGCCATCTCACCGGCCCCAATAAAAATTATTTTTGACCTACAGTGAAGGTTCAGTGATGGATGATTTCATCTGAATATCCTCTGACTGTGCTTCATTAGCTATTGAGTACAGCAGGAAGATTTCAAATCTCATTAGATACTGCTTAACTTTGATATTGTATGTCCTTCTAATCAACTTCTGCTGCCAAATTCAGTCTAGATTGTTAGGCCAATGGGACAAATTAAAAGGGAGCTGAGCTAAAATGAGAAGAAGCATCATTTATTATTTTCTTTATTAATGTATTTGGAGTTTGCTACAAGAAAGTGGAGATGAAAATATCTGCCAAATTTGTGCTGAAATTTACAAACACAAACATACATACAAGGTTTAAAAATACTTATCTAACTTATCAAACAGGTTTGAAACTAGTATTAAACTTTAAATTCAATTAAAAATATTTTAAGTATTTTAATTTCTTTTCTCTCAAATTTACATTTCATCATCATTAATACTTTGTGGCTTAGCCTGCAGGTTTTTTTGGTACTATAATCTCTCCCCTAATATTTCATTTCAATTATATGTTTTAGGAAAAGTTATACTTGTCTTAGAAGGATAAATTAAAAATACAAGCAATTGTTTCATCATATAATTTTAAATGAATTTGTATCAATCAGCAATCTACCATGGAAGCAGAATCTATCTATCTATCTATCTATCTATCTATCTATCTATCTATCTATCTATCTATCTAATCTATCTATAGGTCACTAGTCTGTAAAGTGATCTGCTAGAAAATTGGATCATCCAACCATAGGACCAAGTGAAGCTATTCCTGAAAGGCTGTTTTCTCTTCTTTGATGCAGGGGCATGAAGTCCACAGGACAGGCATTCAGGAATGGGAGATCAGACACAGTCACATCCACAAACATGAGCTCGAACGCCAGCAGAATGGACTAAACCCTCCTCTGTTCTTGTTGCTTGTGACCTTGGTGATGAAAGCAGATTGCAGAAGCTGGAGTCATAGAGGTAAGCATGCGCGCATGCGCGCGCGCACACACTCACTAATACTGAAAGTCTGATACCAAAGGGGAACCCCCCCAAACAGAGCAACTATACACCCAGCTGCTGCTTCACGTCAACTACACAGCTGTATTTGTGTTCTAGAAAATGACTGCTGGTTCAGTTTCACTTTCCAAATATCCTGCAATTCTCTTTTTGGGCTGTCCAAAGCCTGAAACGTATAAAATCAGAATTTGAAAATATCGAATTCATCCTAGCTAAATTGATACATTACAAAGACATTAAATCTTATATGATTTTGGATATGACCAACTATCACATTCTATATATGTTATGTATACTAAAAATTCACAGTTTTTTCCTGAATTCATGTATTAGTAAAAGTAGAAATGCAGAAATTCAGAAACAGAAACCTTAATATTCAATATTCTTCCTTCACTTCTTACCTGTGAGCCTTTCCTTTCAGTTTGTTTTAAGCTAATATCGCATTTTCTTTGGGAAATCGTTACTCCTTATTTGAAAAATTTTCAAATCTATGAAGTCGTAGACAGACACAATGAGTACAACTGTTTTCTTTAGCAAGAGTCATACTCAGCACGTGTACTTTATTACGCTCTCTCAGTTTCACATCTCTCCCTACCACACACACCACACGCAATTGTTTTTCTGGCTATTTATTGGAGGTTTGAGTCAGTGAGCGTTATAATACTTCACCACTAAAAACTTCAACATGTATTACATTCAAGGAAGGAGAATTGTTATCAGTACATATTATATGCCTGATACTCTATTTTATACATATATAATTATAGTTACTACCCCATGAAATATAATATTATGTAATATTATTACATAATATCCTGGACCTATTAAGTATCCTCCAATTATTTCTAAATGTCTTTTATGTCTTTCTGTGCTAGTTTTCCCCAATCTAATATCTAGTTAAGGATCATTCATTACATTTAGTCACTATTCACCTTTGTTTTCCCTTAATATAGAAACTCTCCCTACCATTTTAAAAGTAAGTCCATTATAAAAAGTCCCTAAGAGTTGGTGGCAGTTTTGTAAAAGAGCCCTCAATTTGCCCAATATTTTCTTTACTGAGGATATAAAATTATTATGAGACATTTTTACTGTTTTACATGCCATCAGACTTTAGACAAATGTGAATCTTTTGGTGGTGATTGAAAAGTAGATGCTAGAAAGTAGATGTTAGTAGGTGTTAGCTGTTAGAAAGATTTTTGAAAGATGGTTAGCTTATTCTCAAAAGATTTCATATCTGCCTTTGTCTTTTCACCTTATTTCATTTTCCCACTCAAACATGTATTAAAAATAAGTAAAATATTCAGTATATTTCATAAGAGGTTTCATTATATATTTTACAGTTTTCTTTTTGTCTCACAATTAAAAGTGGATATTAATGTTAGGTAAGGAAAATTCGTGCAACATTGGGTAAGATGAGAGGAAATCAAAGTTAAGCAGTAATATTTGCTTAACCACTGCCATAAAATTGATTTTTCGAATCTGGGGCAAGGATGGAAGGAATGGTTTTTATAAAAGACCATACTAATCTAATAGTAATATATTATTACTAATTATTAATTAGTAATATGTTATTCTCTCTATATATATTATTCTAAATTCAAAATACACTTCTGTATCAATGAACCCAGAGATTGTAAATATTTTGACTTTAAGAGGATTCATATTCACCAATTATGGGAACTTCTACATTAAATTGTAAAGAGTGAAGTATTTTGTTTTATTTTATTTCGAAGTTTAAAAAAATTTCTTTCTCAGCCTTATATATTATATTTTACATGTTGTAACCTAATTACATTTTTAGGTGCATCATTCTAATATTGAATAGAAGTAGGATAAAAATTCTGCTCCCTACAAAAATACAGAGAAAAAAATCAGCAAGTAACCATCACATATATTTAGCAATATATTCTTCATAGATGTCTTTTATTTATATAGTAGTTTTCTCTCTGTTTTGTATGTGAAATCAATGTCATCTCTTTTTTTTTAGCAATTAAAACTATATTTTAATAGATAATTTAGGAACACCCACAGTTTTGTACAGTGGATGCAAACTGATACACTTTTCAAGACCTTGCAGATATAGTTAAGCTTTTTAAATAACGTATACTTAGCTGATAACACTGGATATGACATGTAACTGTTAAAATACTGAAATACTTGCCACCACATCCATTTACAAAGAGGATGCTTGAGCTTCTCCATTAGCTGCCCCTTGGGCACCCAGACCTTCCGAGGCCCTGCCCTGGCTCATTCCCTTCTCTCCTCAGAGCAGCAAATGCAGCATTTATGTCTGGCACAGAAGGGACACAGTGACCCAGTTTCCAGTGACCTGGTGACTATTCTGATTAGTCACTGATATTCTAATTCATACCACTAAGCTTTACTCATAATTTCAGCTAAGACTAATGTGACCATTTCTCTGAAAGCTTCAATTTGCAGCAAACTAATAGCATCTGACCTCAAAGTGACCCCATCTCTTCACTTTTGACCTCTGGCTATGGCTCTCATGTCACAAATGTGCTCTGACAACTTGCTCAAAGATCTGCAGCAGCAATACTTTACTTTTGTCATTGATAACATTGACAAAACCCCATGACTAGACCCTCACTGGTGTATTCACATTTTCCTGACCTGGACTGGTAAAGTCTCTAGACCGCTGATTCACCCATTCCTTCTCAGAATAAAAAGTTTTCAAAGAACGTAACAAGTTATTTCTTGTGGGCCTTTATATGAAATCTTTTGAGAATATGCTGACCATCTTTCAAAAATCTATTAATTTTTAGTTCAAATATAACAAATACTTTTCACTTCTAAGAGTTTAATGACAGCACTATTTGACCATTTTTCAGTGGCAAAATTTCTTCCTTAGTAAAATTAAGACAGCAAAAATCATTGATACCTGAAAGGGCAACAAAGCTCATAAATATTGTATCTATTAACTTTTCTAGAATCATAATTTTTGTCCTTATATGAAACAAAATATTTGATACCAAGTGAATACACCTGAAATTTAGAATGCAAGAAATGACACTGTATGAAATACTTTAATTGAATTATATGGAAAACAATTTCATTAATTTGTTTTTACTTATTTCAATTAAAGTTACTTCATATAACAAACATGTTTTGACCTTGTCTTGACTTTTTTGTTCACAAGCAATAACTTACTTTTTCTTTTCACATGGATGTTCATAATTTTTATAAAATATAATTCAACTTTAACTTGACAGGGCTATGTAAACTACTTACATATCATTTCTAGGTAAAAAAGGAAAAAAAGATGCTATCTAAGGAATGTGGATCCCAAGCAAAAAGAAAACAAGTTCTGCTTCTATACACGCAAGCTGTATGGTCATGATTCATCAGGGGAATTGAATTAAAAATTACAGGTACTTAGCTCATACGTGGATAATGGAAAAACATCTACTCTGATAATATATAGCTTCAAAGAAGGGCTGTCAAGACCCATAAACTTTAGTTAATAGGAGCTTGTTATGGTTTGTGCCAAGCGTCATGTGGTCATAGGACTTTTTTCAGAGGTGGTTGAATCTAGAGTGTGTGATTGATTCATACTGCAATGCTGGGATTAAGGGTGCTGGGATTAGGGCTGGCCAATTGCTGGATCAGTCCACCAACTGGATTGGCACCACCCTAATCCCAGCAGTTTGGACAAGATAAAAGGGACAGAAGGAGGCTTGCCCCAGCCCTTTGCTCTTGTTGCTTTTGCTATCTTCTGCCACCATGAATGGTTGCCTCTCTGCCATGCACCACCCTTCCTTGGAGCCACTGATTATGGGCTGAAAACTCTACAAACTGTGAGCTAAATAAACCTTTCCCATTTTAACTTTGGGTATTGAGTATTTTGTCTCAGCAATGAGAAAAAAACTGGCAGAGCTGATAATTCAAAATTACATGATACACAAGGAAAACAGCTGTTTGAATGAGGGCAACATCAATAATTATAGCTGCATATATTTTTTTAATTCTCTGATGCTCGTTTAGATAATTTAATGCAGTTTGAAGTGTTGTGTTACAGTTTTAATTGTCCTGATGTAAATGACTTGGCTTCTTCTTAATGCTATGCTTTTAGCAACCTCATGTTTGAAGGCATCAACTATGTAGGCCCTTCCGTCCTGGAGAACTGAAAAGTTTCATTTTTCCAAGATTGCTGAGGTTTCTCTTTTAGCAGTTTATTTTCAATTTTATGGGCTTTTTGGTTCTGTTTGGTATAAATTTTGCTATAATCAGCAAGCAGTACCAATGCTGCAGCCTGAACTTTGGGCTGTCTTGAAATTTCCTTCACCAGATTAATTGATCTATCACACTTAATCACAGGCTCCTGAAAATTCAGAGGACATGAGTGAAATGTACACAAATTTTCTTTTGGAACATAAAACACATGGCTTGGAATCCATTTGACAAAGAAGTTCTTTTACTCCACTGAAACCTCCTGAGTCTAGTCTTCGATGTCTATCTTTTCATCAGCATTCTGGTCTTTTGAGCTGGGGCCAGAATCTCCCATGGAGCTCAGCTTAGGGCTTCTCGAGAGGATATCTCCAGACTTTTCCAAATTCCTCCCATGAACCAGTTCCAAAGGCTTTTAAACCATATGGTCAGGTAATAGCAATGACAGTACTTTTTCTAGTACCAAATCTGTCTTGGTCACTGTCTTGTTACTGTGACACAGTGTCTGATACCCACAATTTAAGGGATGAAAAGTTTATTTGGGCTCACTGTTTTAGAAGTTTCAGTTCATAGTCAGCCGGTTCCAAACAGGAACCAGCATGGCCTCAGGTAGAGGAAAGTTGCTCACATGATGACAGCCAGAAAGCAGAGCGACAAGGGAGGGGCCACGGAGGGAGATATGCCCATCTGGACCGTGCCTCCAGTGACCTGCCTCTTCTGACCAGACTCCACCTCCCAATAGCAAGTCAACTAAAGCATCCCAATGATTTAATCACCTTTCAATTATTATGCATATAAGTGCATGATGATGTTGGAGAACATTTAGATATAAACCATAACAATGACCTACCAAGGTGTAAATCTGTGTTTGGTATTTGGAAAATTACTGCTAGAATTTCCTTCTCTTGGTTTGCTTCATTTCCTTCTATGCATTGTCTGTGTCTTTGAAAACTCTTTCTTCTTTTTCGCTTTAGTCCTTCAGTCTTATCTTCCCTAATTTCCACACTCAGGTTTGTGACAGTAGAGGAGAGCTCCAAAAAATTTGTTTTGTTGATTTTTCCACTTAGAAATAGTTTGACATTTGTTATCTCCATTTCTGAAAAATACTAATGACAGGTTTCATGTATGACTGAGTATATTTGAAATCCTTATTGACTTAAGCTTTTATTTTTGGGTGTGAGGGAAGAAAGGGACTATATGGGGAGGTTTAGATCCAGGCTTCCTCTTGCATTGTTTCCTAAACTTTCAATGATATCTGTTAAGAAAAGTATTTATAGATTCCAGTTCTGTTTAATGCCAATGCACCTACCTGTGCATAGGTATATTTGAAGATTTCATGAGACTTCAATCTTCATTTTTGTCTTTTCAAAGGATCATTTTCATTAGCAAACAAATTACATAATATTGATCATTAAATAAAAAGATAAGCAAAAATTCCATTTTACTTATATCCCATAGTTTGAATTCCTCAACTGTTTTTTTACAGGAAGACAACTCACAAACATTATTTGTTTACTATCTCTGCCATTTATCCTCCTGGATCCTTGAACTCATAACATTTCAGTCAGCATTTCCCCTACTTTATTGTTACTGCTATTGTCAGATTCATCATAACTTTAAAATACCTAATGATTTAATCTGATCTCACTTATCACCAACTATCATCCATGTTTACCAGATTGATCACTAACTCTTTCTTATTCTTTCTTCATCTGATATCTGGGCCAGGATAACTACTTTTTTCTCCCATATTTCATTGCTAAATATTTCCTTTTTTCCTATTTGTGGGGGTGCTTAGAATTAAAAATTTAGATATCATTCCTTTCCATTTTGTATATATCTGCTAAAAGACTGAAGTTGGAGTTGTATAAGCTACTTAATGAAGTTCTGTCAAAGACAACAGAAGAGGCCAAAGAAAGATATGGTGTCATAAATGCTAAAAGAAAGTAATATCTGTAAAAGGAGTATATCAAGTTATGCAGAAATGATGAATAAAAGACCCTGAAAAATAGTTCTAATGGATTTATTGGGAAGGGAGTAATCCATCACTATAAATAAGGCCATTTCAGAATAGAAATTGTAGTAGAGTGAAGAATAAGCTTAATGGGAGTAAATGAAAACTAGTGAATAGGGACAGAGTCTTCATGGCATTTGGTTCCAAAAACAAAGAGACGACCTAGGCATGAGACAGGAGGAGAGCAAGATAAGAAGGGGGAAGTAAAGGAAGAAGAAAAAAGGAGGAGGGGATGTAGGAAAGGAAGAAAGGGAAGGAGGAAAGAGAAGAGGGGAAAAAGATAGGAAAGAAGAGAAAAGAGAGACTGGAGAGGATGAGCCACATTTTTCCCTAAAATGAAAGACCCTGAGAAATTTATGTTCACATGCTTGTGGTAAAGATCTAGTTTGGTTTGAGAGGTGTACAATACAAGAAGAACTTTCATAATCAGTAACATAACATTTCTAGAAGTGTGGGAGGAAATGTGACACAGACCCCACAGGGTAAAATTTGTGCATATTTTCTGTCCAAAACAGCATCACATGGTGGCTAAATGTACAGAATTCAAACAAGTTCCCAGGGATCAAGCATGTGCTAGAGAACAAAAAATTTAGGGAATTTTGAGCAATTGTGTTTTCTGAGCTTTCATTTCATTATGTACAACATGGAGCTCTTATCAGTATGAAATGATTCTTATTTACAAGGCATTTATAAAAGTACTTGGCATATAGTAAGTTCCATGTAAGATATAAGTAATGCAAAATAAATATAAGATATTTTATTGAATACTTTTGTCAGGACAGAAGGGAACCCCCCTAAGAAACATTAAAAGACCCAGGCCCCTTTTACAAGGTAGAGTAAAGCAGCCTCTGAGACAAGTGGTTTTTCTAGTAATTTGGATTTTCATCTGAAGCTGACAGGTTGTGGTGTAATACTTTCCTCTGTGCTGGCAACACTGTCCCCGTTAGTGCAGGTGGCCATGTCTACCCAAATTCCCTGGTTTGCCTGCAATACACAAACCCTAGCAACAAGCCCACTGTCCACTCAATCAAGTGTCAACCCTTGGTGGGGGCGGTTTGAGACAGGGCCGCTACTTCATAAAGCAGGACTTCAGCCCCACGTTCACCAGTGCCCCAGCTCTAGGACCCCCATTCCTCTGGAGTGGCTTTTGTACCACTTCTTGCAATATCTGCAAAACCATTACTTTCACTTTGCACTTGTCTTCTGATTCCATTTTCTTTTTCTACTTCAGCTAGAGAGACAAGTCTGGTGAGTGCGAATCTGGAAACCCCTAGACCTCAGACCCACCAGATGTGACATAATTGGGGGGCTCATTGAGATGGAAATAAGACCACCAAAGACCACTGGACACATTCAGTATACCCAGCCAAATTGGAGCGCATATGGAGGGAAGCTCTGTCCCCTTCTTGTCTCACTTTCCAGATATACACCCCACCACAATCTAGCAAGGTGGAAATCTTCTGGCTGGGCCCCTTTTGGGGTTTGGGGGACCCCACTTGCAGGGAGGATCAAGTGCGCTCTCTAACATGACAAGGAGGAAGGAGACCCAGACTTCACCCTTACATGGCTTAGTGGTGGAAATGCTTAAGTGCTGGGCCTATGTATGAGGGTAACCTTCAAGCCCAGTTAAATTTACTGCCCATGGGAGAGAGGGGAGGAAGTAAAGGATTACCAATATGTCCCAGAGAGCCTTCTGCCCATGCACTTTGGGGCAAAATTTCTTTCAGACCATTTCTAACCATTTCTTTCAAACGCAGAGACAGATTACGTTTAGGGTGGGTTTTCCCATGGTTACTTGTCCTCTCTCTTGGGACACCACTAGGGAAAATCAGTCATTTAGATTCATCACACTCACTTGGTGTAGATAGGCACATTTGCTCCCTTTGATTTGTCACCTGTTTTGCCATACTACGGCAACTCCAGATGTTCTGTAGGCAGACACAGAGTCCTGCTTGGGCCCTAGAGGGGACAGCGCTAGGGGGCCCCCTATTTTTGCTTCACTTATTGGAGGTTTTACAAATCAGGCCTGATGATCCAAGGCCTGACTTGAGGACCTATTACACCTCACACTTCTCAATTCTCCCCTCCGAAGACCCCGAGAGCCTCTATGATTTGGCCATGATGTCCCTAGTAGGGCCTGTCAGCCCTCTTGGGGGGTCCAAGGGAGATTTTTGCAGATGATGTCCCCAGGTTCAAGAGTGCACTTGTGCAAGACACTAGCAAGAACAGCAGGCAGCATGAAGCAGAGCAGAGTACAACAGCACAAGAGCCGCCTGCATCTTTATTGTATAATTCTTATAAAGGTTGTAATCATACGTTAACATTCTTGTATAGTGCCATAACCAGCACATGCATGTTTACCTGTGCTAAGTCATGGTTACATAACTGTATCTCACTGTGCACCTGTGCTAGCAGTGGGGTCACGTCCTCAGGTGTCCTTAGACACCCTTGAGCTTTGAAGTAGTCTGAGTGGTTGCCCACATCCCACCCTCTCAAAGGTCATGGGTATATAAATGTCACATTCTATTGTAACAGGGCACAGATGCCTCCCTGTGCTGCAGCCAGCAAATTGAGAGCTATCTGGTTTTACAAAACCATCTTTCTTATTTGAGAAGTTTTATCGATGAGCAACATCAAAGTTGATGCATAATATTCAAGGCCTGGGCCATATGTTGAGCAAGAGCTTCAACTTGGAGGGCTAGGTCTATGGTCCTTGTCCCCGGTCAGATGCTGTTCCTAGTGGTCAACCGTTCTAATGCCTGGTCAAGAAATCTGTTAAGTCATTTCCCAGTGAGAGGAGGGGCTTTTGTACTGGACCACGATACCCTACATGGTCAGCTTTTAGGCCATGCTCTCATATGTCTCACCATAGGTTGGTACCCACAAGGGATGGTGAACTGTCACTCCTGAGCTGCCCAAGCAGGCAACCAGAGCACCAGCCCCCTCAAGACAGCCCAACTGTCCATGTACACATGTTGGGGGTCTTCTTTGTGCATCAAAAGCAATCACACTGTCCGCAACTCTGCCCATTGGCTTGACCTGCCTGTTCCGGTTTCAAACCAGAGTACCTCTGTACTGGGCTGGACAGCGATTACTGTCTGTTCCAGGGTTGGGTCACAGCTAGTCCTATTGGAATACCAGGCATCGAGGTCCCTCTTTCCCTTTTGCATAAGGACTACAGGTCATATCCTGTAGTCTGCCTTCCTGGATGGGTTCCTGGGTCGTGTACATCACAGGTCCCAAAACCGTTGCCAGTTCAGCTGCCAATGAGCTAGCTAAAAAAAAGGCTCACTGTTGGAAGTACATCCCCCAGTGCGTGAGAGTGGGGGCCTGTGCCACTCCACTCCTGGGATGGGCTGTTCACTTCCATACCCCACCCTCTGTCAGATATTTTGTCTGCACTTTATTGTCTGTTATCCTGTGATTCCTCACAGGCATGCGGAGCAGCATGCAGTGCTGCTGTTTCTCAGTCAGGGAACACCAGCCCTCAGTTCCCTTCCACAACTGTGACCCAAACCCAGCAAGGTGCTTCCACGTACCCTGTTTTTACCACAGGCCCCAGCCAAATCCATCATCATCTACACCGGTGGTGAGGATAAATGGCAGGTTGGGGTCAACAACTTGTAGGGCTCACACTTGTGCAGCAGCCCTCTTTGAGTCCAGCAAGTAGCTTCTGCTGCACCTGCCCAGCCCCATGCTGCGCTCCTCTTGGTCATCTGGTATAAAGGGCACAGCAGGGTGTCTGGGTGTGGTATGAACTTCCACCAAAAACCTACCAAACCCACATACATCTGTAATCGGCGTACTGTCGTGGGTCTGATCTTACCTGACCATGTGATACCCAATAATTTGACAGACAAGCCAGGTCACTGGACCATGTCTTTGTCCATGGCCCACCCCCATGTCAGCAAATCTTCCTTCAGACTCTGCACAGTGGCTTTCAAATCTGTAAGACAATCAAAAGTTAACATAATATCATCAATACAATGAAATAGTGACACAGAGTGTAGCTTGGCCCAGGTGGCCAGGACCTGGGCCACCAGGCCATGACACAAAGTTGGGCTATGCAGATAGCCATGTGGCAACATCTGGAAGGTCCATCGCCTGTCCTTCCTGGCAAAGGCAAATTGGTCCTGACTGCCAGGGTCAGGGTGAGACTTTGAAGTCATTCACCACGATCTGTATGGCTTCTGCATGGGCCATACTGAAGGGCTCTGTGCAGGGAGTATCACCCCTGCTTTTTCCAGTTTCAAGACGGTCTGTCCCATTGCCTTCCCTCCAGCTGGTGCTGCCTCACACACACAACCCACACATCCTGTGGGACAGTTTGCAGTGCATGGAGTGGATGCCCTCGTACTACGGTTTTTACCATGTAAATTTGCAACCAGAATTCTCCATACATGGTGTCGAGCCGAGCAACAGTCAGTAGGTCCACCCCCAGTATGTATTCAAGAACCTGAGAAACATAAACAGCATATGGGCATGGGGGCAAACACCTGATATCCAAAGTCACCTGGGCCTTCTGGACCATGATGTAGTGACATCCATACCCTTCTATGCATGCAGTAGGTCCTGTAAAATGGTCTGTGTTGCCATATATTAACATTGACTCAGCTCCGGTATCCACCAACACTAGTACATGCTACATATTTTTGGGGGATCAGTAAATAGTCAGTTACACATTTGGCCTCTGGCCTCGAGGGAACCCAAGACCAATGTACCTTGGCCTGCCTCCTAATTGGGGCAAAGGGAGGCCAGTGTCACTTCTTCCTGCTTTACCAAGATTACTTTGGCCTTCCTGCCCTGGTCCACTGGCCAGTATTGCTGCTCAGGGTGTAACTACCTCCACAGAGTCAGCAACACATCCAAAGGCTGCCTGTCTAACTTATCTGCAGCTAGGTTGGCAGCCAGCGGGTCCATCAAGATCTGGCACTGACTGACCTTCAGTGGATCCATAGCCTGTTTTTTGGGGGGAAGGCCCCACTTGCCTGGAGCTCCCCTTGTTTTTCTCTTTTGCCAGTACCTTTTTTGCAGATCTCACCTTACCATGGCACGTCACTTCCATGTCTCCCAGCCTGGCCAAGTCATGTACGGCATTATGGACCAGGCAATCTGTAAAGGGGAATAGAAGGGCTGCCACTGACCCAAACCTGCCAGCTGGTCCGTTCACCAGGATCATGTACTTCATGCATGCCATCAGTAGTTCCTCATTTGGGCCACAGTACAGTGGTGCAAACAACATCTGCTGCCTGCCCATTTCATATAGCACAGTTATCAAGTCTAGATAGGTTGTCCATTTAGTGACTTGCTCTGGCAGGTCAGCTGGATTCTCCCAAACCAGGCAAGTTCCTGCCATCAACCAATTTATCACAGTCTGATTACCTGCTTCTAGGGCTGTCCTCTGCGTATCCTACAGAACCTATCTCGTACAGAGGGTGCTGGCTACGCTACCTATTTGGGATATCTCCTCTGGTGTTAACTGCACGTTACAGCCCCATCGTTTCACAGTGGTAGGAGCCATGAAGGCACTGTTTCACCCACCTTTTGCTTTAATTGTTCTGCCAGCTCCTGCAGCTCCATGGCTGTATAGGTCATGTACATTGAGTGCTGGGTAGAGGTAGGTGGCCCTTCTGGTCCTCCTCCCTGGTGTAGGGGCTCCTTTACCTCCATCTTTTAATGAAAGGCCTGCCTAGCATGCAAACCAGGGGATTTTCCTAGGGGTTTTCTCAGACATGAGGACTTATACTTCTGGAGACATTTCTGGAGGAGGCAGCGCTTCCCATGCTTCACAACATGAGTTCTGCAGCAGCCAGGCATTGCTCAAGGTACTCCTCTATCTGCTGCAGTTGGTCTACTTGCTGAACAAGCCAGCTGCCTCTTGATTTACACAGCAGAATAGAGTGAAGAACAGCCAAGCCACCCGGCCCACTGTTTCATGGTGAGGGGGAAGAATTTATCTGTCTATTATTTCTAAGTCTTGCAAGACATCTCTGGGCTCCAAACAGTTTTCCAGCCGCCTTTGGCCTTCCAACCTGCAGGTAGCCATGGTGAGACCGGAGGTTGCTTATCAGCAATTCCCCAGGGCTCTCCCTTGCCTTCAGTTGCTGTTTCCACAGCCACCACAGGACCACTCACCTCAATGTCCTGCCAACTTTGCCAGTTGTCAGCCTGGGTGCCCCAAAGGAAATTTTTGGGTGCCCCAAAGGAAATTTTTGCAAGTGAGGTCCCAGGTTAAAAAATGCATGTGTGAAAGACATCAGCAACAGCAGCAGGCAGCATGGAACAGAGCAGAGTGCTAGAGTGCAGGAGCTGCCAGTGTCTTTATTGTAATTTTTATACAGGTTGTTATCACTTATTTATATTCCTGTACAGTGCTGTAACCAGCACATGTATGTTTACCTGTACTAAGTCATGGTTACATAACCATATCCCATTGTTTTAGCTTGCACTAGACAGTGGGGTCACAACCTCAGGTGTCCTTAGACACCCCTGAGCTTTGAAGCTGTCTAAGTGGTTCCCCACAGGGCCCATGAAGGAAAGAACTTTCTGTGAATTACATATTTTTGAGGCCTAATGGCACCAATGATATTAGGGATATAAAAGAAACTATTTTGGTCCCAGACCTCCCAGAAAGACGGATTTCCTCTGTTGAAGGGTTCACTGGAGCTAAGCCATGTGACAGGTGGAACCTGGTTTCCTAGGTCTGGGTCTAGGGCCTGAGGTGAAGGATGACCATCCTGATGCTGGACAGAGGGCACTTTCTCAGGGATGCTTGTCAAAGTACTGCCTCCATTGGTCACTTGGAAGATCAGCCTGTGTTTAAAATGTAGTCAAAAAAAATAAATAAATAAAATAAAATAAAATGTAGTCTTCCTTGCCTTTGTTTCCCTTTTTCTCCCTCTCTTAAAAGGGATTCAGGTCCTCAGGTGTTTGGCAATATGCTCTTCTAGAATGTCTTGTCAAACATTGGAAAGATTTAGATCCCGAGTCCACTAAGTACAAGCCCTCATTTTCTATTGTACAAAGGCTTGGGTACAATACCCTTTGGAGGACCTCCAGGAAAAGTGGTCCCAGGAGGCTCTTGAAATTATAATCCTGTCCTCCAATTAGATCTCTGACAAGAAGGAGAGAGGAAATGGAGCAAGGTGCCCTTTGTGTGTCCAACTCTTCTTCACTTTTTGGGACCATCCCAAATGGGTTTCTCAATGTTCCCTTGACCCTATCTCTTAACTTTTAGGAACCCAGGATTCATGAAAAGCCAGGGGCTAATGAGGACAAAAAGGGCACCACAAGTAAAGGCGGATAGGACCCAGCTCCTCCTTACTCTGAGAAAGGCTCCATAGCTCCTCCTGCTAGATTATAGCCCATTGGCAACAATTTGAGGGAGGAACCAAAACAATTCCCATTTACTTACTCAAAATTCGGAAAAATCAAATGAGTGAGGGGAAATTTCACAGAAGAACCAGGTGGATAGGTAAGAGCTTTTGAAAGTGTAACTTCCCTGTTCACATTAACCTGGGATAAGGTGACAATTCTCCTTAATGAGACTCTTAATCAGGGAGAGAGGAAAGAATCTTAGGAATGACAAGAGCTAGCAAAGTATATTTACTGATAGGGAATGAGGCTTGCCCCTTATCTCTACTTCAGTGTGTCGATAAAATGCCTCCTGGAAAATAGGGCCCTTTGCACTTTCTTTATTATATCAAAGAGAGATAGGGAAAAACAAGGGCTAAGCCTGTTAACCATGCAAAATAAGGGCAAGTTTGTCAAAAAGAAAAGAACCTCCCTTCAGTTTTCTTACAATGACTACAGGGCACTCAGGCCAGTCCATCTGAAATTGAACTCTGATTAAAATATGATTATCTTGTGTGTGCTTGTCCCTCTGTCTGTTCAGTCTGTGCTAGTGAGCAGTCACAACACTGCAGCTACTTTTTTTAAAGAAAACATTTTTTTTTTGAGCTCTATAATTTCTGTTTCCTCCTTTGGCTTTTTTTGAGATCTCCATGAAAAAGTTTATGTGGGTTTTCAGGATACTCAAACTTATTAAAACTCTTCCATATATAACTAAATTAAAACTTTCCAGTATGTAATTAAATTTAAACTTTTCAGTATATTGCCTCAGGATACAGAATAGAAACTCAGAGCATTGACTCTGATGCTTATGGTTCACATAGCTTATCAGTGGAATAATTTAAATAAAAGTGAAAGACGTCCTTAGGGTTAATGACATGTTTCCACTCAGGTTATCTACCAATCACAATGATATCAAGAACTGATTTTATAAATATAATGTCTATTGTTATCTACAGAGCTTCTGATCAGTGAAGGACTGACTCTTAGGCAATAACTTGGGAATTTTTATTGATCAGGAATAGTGTATTGACTGTGGTGATTCAGAATCATCTGGGAAAATTGTTAAGGTAATTAACTAGGTACCCCTTGGAGTTGAGAAGGACTGCTGGACCAAACTCCCCTTAGTTGATAAAAAAGCATTTGCCTGAAACTCATTGTTCAGTTTTTGTCCACTGATGAGACTCCTAGTGGTTTCCTTATTTAAGCCTTATAGGGGGTATACTTCTACAAATGCTGCTAAATATATTATTATCATACACTTATATTGGCTGTCATCAAAAGATTTTGTTCTCTATAGTTAAAACAGTAAAATTTCTTATTAAGAGGTACTCAGACATTGTGCAGTCCAGACAATGTCATTCTAAAAATTAAAGGTTGGACATAAACAACTTTAATGTGCATCTATGGACAGATGAGTTCTTCCTGGATGGCACTATATTGAAGGATGACAAAGTTGAGTGAATTTTTCCTTATAGCATTTAATGCTTTGTAATTATCCAATTACAAGAAATGGCTGAAGGTTTGTTTTGTACTAAAGCATTTGAGAGATAATAACAAAACCTTGTGGTTCTGATGTAATAATGTCATCAAGATTGTTGTGCTCAAATGCTACGTTGCTCTTGAACTCAAGTTTTCACTGTAAAACTTTTTTTTTTTACTGTAAAACTTTATAGTTGTTATCTGTTGACATTCTGTAGATATTCAACCTCTAAGACAACCATGGTTGGTAAGAACAGTTCCCTGGTTGTATTATGTATTCCAAAATGTTTCATGTGAGATCATATAATTAAACCTACTGCCCACATATGCAATTCTGGTGGCTGATCTCCTAGATGTTCAACAACTGAGGGAACCTTCCTTACAGGTTTCTTCAGTTTTGGTGAGTCACTCAACCTCCTGATTGGGGAGATTATTGGATCTCAGCAGACAGGAATCAACCAATGTGTGTAGTGTCAAAAATGAGGGTCACCAGAAAAAGGAACATCTCCCATACTTCTATGATAACCTGTATGGTCAAGCAAGACTGTGCCTCATCCTGGCTATTGACACTGACAGAGGAGCTAAGAGGCTGTGTACATGATTCCAAAACTAATTCCTGCAGAGCCTGAACTGAACTTTATATTTGGCAAGAAGTTAATTTTGATTGATATAGGTATCATTTTAACTTGGTCTTGAGCACCCAGCAGGAAAATATAACCAAAGATACAAAAGTAATGGTAATACAGACTAGTTATAAAAAAGGGGCTCCAATCACTCACCCTGCTAACAGTTTCCATCCACACTTATCAATAGATCTAGGACCCTGCTGGTTACAGTTACCCTTTTCATGCTAGTGTTCTTGCTTTGGTTGTACATACTTTAATCTCTTGGCTTGTTTGTTTTTACCTAGAGGCTGCCCAGACTCCAGGTGATCATACAAGTGGTCTTCCAGAAAAAACCAGTTATCTCTTTCCCTGTCCAATGGCCCATTGGATTGACTGCACGATGAACATCATCCACTGCCCCTGCTAGCACACCCCTTTCAGCCAGAAGTAGGCAGAGCAGTCATTGCCCTTGATCCCTAGATAAGTTGGATGAATGTTCCCAGAGGGGGAATGTATGGACAGAAGGGACCCCTGGGAAGGGTTAAAAGATCCAGGCCCTTTTTAGATGGTAGAAAAAAACAGTCTCTGAGTTAGGCAATTGTTCAAGCTGTTTTGTGGTTTTTCTTCTGAAAGTGACATGTTGTGGCTTAACACCTTCCTCTGTGTAGGCAACTCTGTCCATCCTAATGCAAGTGGCCATGCCTATCCAAATTTCTTTACAGCCCGTAACACCTAACCCTCCAGCAATAAGCCCAATATGCCATCAATCAAGTGTCGACCCTTAGAGGGGTAGTGAAGATGGGCCCTAGCCATAAAACAGGACCAGATTTGGTGGTGTCCAAGCTCTGGGCTCTGGGCCCCACACTCCTCTGAAGTGGCCCTTGTATGGCTTCCTCTTGCAATGTCTGCAAAAAGTTACTTGCACTTCGTACTGGTCTTCTGGTTCCTTTTCCTCTTTCTACATGGGAAAGGGAGACAAGCCTGGCAAGGGTGAGTCTCTGGGGACCCTGAGGCCCCAGACCCACTGCATGCAATGCTTTTACTCTAAAATGAATTCTAGTTTACTTCAAAATACTTGAGACCAGCTTATCTACACACTTTTAAGTCCATCTCTTTCATTTAACAACCAAAATCTTTTAGTATCAAGGTTGTATATAAAACAGAGAAGTAAATGCTCATTTATTCTGGTGGTGTTGATTTAGAAGATACAGCCAAGTTACTAACAGTCTACTTAATATTGTCTTAGCCTACTTGACTACTATAACAAAATGCCTCAGTCTAGGTAATATATAAATACTGTAACACTCTCACAGTACTGGAGGCTGGGATGTCCAAGGTCAAGTTGCTAGCAGGTTCCACTCTGATGAGCAAGATGCTAGTGGATTCAGTTGTGATGAACACTCCCTCTGTTTCATGGGTGATTCCTATTGCTGTGTGTTCAAGATCATGAATCTTATTCACAATCACTTCCCTCTCTTCAATTAATCACCTGCTAATGGCTTCATCTCTCAAAACTATTGTTCTGGTTATTAAACTGAAGCAGCTGTATTTTGAAGAGACACATTTAGATCATAGCAGTATTCCTCTCCTTGCCCAATGTGAGAAAATTTTCAGGTCCAGATATTTTATTTAGCTTGGTATTGGAATCACAGAATGTCTATAATGTTATCTTTACTCTGACTCTGATTTGAGTAACACTGGCCTCCCTTTTTGTATGTTTTTCGGTTTCTAATTAGGTGGCTAAAAGAGAATCAAGATTTCAATAAATGTTCTACACCACCAAAAGATGTATCTCCTAGTCCAAATCCTGACTCTTTATTGTACACTCTCTTCCTTTACTCATGCTTCGCTCCCTGGAGTCTAGTCCCAGATAAAAAGGCTGTCACACTATTGGCTTGTTTTTGTTAAGACTCATTGAGAAGATTAGTGAATCTATGTGTGTGTATGCATATGTGCATGTGTGTGGTGTGTGTGTATACGTGTGTGTGTGTGTGTGTAGGCTGTTAGCATCTGAATTATTTTATTTTTGGAACAAAATGAAGTTATCTATGTTCTGGTAAATTTTAAATATCACATAAAATAGTCTAAATATTCTGTTTTCATTGTATTTCTTCTTCCAATCACAGTGAGGTAGACAAACTATTCTAAGCACTCCTCAAAATATTTACAAATAAGAATTCATATCATCTTTCTGGCAATCCCACAAGCTAGGTACCCTAGTAGTCCCCATTTTGCATATAAAGAAAATGAAGCACAAATAGATTATGTAGATTTCCTAAGAGCAAACAGCTATAGTAGCAAATTTTGGAACTAGGAATTGATTCCTGTCAGTTTTACTCTAATTTAGTAGTATCTTTTTTCTTTAAAAAAGAAAGAAAGAAAGAAAGAAAGAAAGATTAGGGAGTGAGAGAGAAAGAGAGAATTTAAGCTCATCACATGACTATGTGACATTTTAGTGGTATATTTTTTTCTTTAAAAAAGAAAAGAAAGAAAGAAGAAAGAAAGAAAGAAGAAAGAAAGGAAGAAGAAAGGAAGAAGAAAGAAAGAAAAAGAAAGAAGAAAGAAAGAAAGAAAAAGAAAGAAAGAAAGAAAAGAGAGAAGAAAGAAAAGAAATAGGGAGAGAGAAAGAGAGATGGAATTTAAGCTCATCACATGACTATGTGACTTTTTAGTGGTATATTTTTTCTTTAAAAAAGAAAAGAAACGAAGGAAGAAGAAAGAAAAGAAAGATTAGGGAGAGAGAAAGAAAGAGATAATTTAAGCTCATCACATGACTATGTGACTTTTTCCTCCCAACCCACCAAAAACACATGTATAATCTCATTGCAGATAATAATTTTGGCCAACGGGATGGAGTCCTGCTTTCCCAGAGAAGGACTGTGCCCCCTTTATTGTCTCTTGCTTGCTTCCTTCTCCTTACTGGGGTAATGGAGGGAGTCAGAATATTTATTGTGGTTGATCAAATGCATGCTGCATGCCGAGATTGGAAGGCCACAAGACATAAACAAAATAAGTAAGTCTCTGAAATCTGCTTATTGTTTACCTGGGCTTCTATGTGAAGGAGGCTTCAACCTTTATCAAGTCAAGGACTTTTTTAACAGACTTTGATGCTAGCTGTGCATAATGAAGAGATAACTGTAACAGATTTTGTTCTAGTTAACGCATGCACTGATATCCGACATCCCTTTAACCAAATCCTTGGTGTGCTCTTTTAACCATGGGGTTTACCTGGATGGCTTTGAGGCTGTGCTTCCCCGTAAAAGAGGTTGAGTTTTGACACATCTAGAAGGAACTCTGCCAAATGAGCACCGTGTATAGGTAGTTCATGCTTAGCTTTTATAGCTCTGAGCATAAAATCTTTCAAACTGATCACTACATATAGTCAAAAAATTATTCTAAGTGATGTGTTCAGAAGTTTTCACAGAATTCCTACTCTGATTTGCAGTGGAGCCTTCTAAATTGTTTAGAAACCATGGGTACTAATCCAAGCTGATTTCTTCTAAATTGAATCACTTTGTTAGAATGAAAAAAAAAAGTTTCAATTTTTAAAATCTTTTTTCTTTTTTTTAACTTCAGGTTTCATTTCCCTTGTTACTAGAAATTCCCCTGAAGATGCTGTTCACTGAATGATGTATATCTTGAATTTCTAAAGTGGACTGAATCTTTGCACCCTCTCACATTTTTAGGGGGGGCTGGAAAAGGAGATTTATTTGTACGTGCAGAGCTCCTACAGCTGCCACAGGATAAGTAGCTGGTCTCAGCTTCAGCTTAGAATCTGCCCAAGAGTCTGTCCAAGGTGGTAAAAAGGATCTAATTTTTTTTTTATTAGTATATGTTTGCAGTACATGATGTTTACATTCATCTTGGAAAGTGGGTTCATGTATATAAATATAGCTTATTTCTTTCTAAAATCTCTTTCCCCTTCTCACGAACTTCCTTCCCTCTGCTACTAAATTCCCTTTCCCCATTACATTCTTGTCTTCTTCTTCTTCTTTGCTCATGTTTATGACATAAAATGTTTACATTCATTGAGGTTACTATATGTTCCTATACATGACATATCTTAATCCTACTTACTTTTCCTTCACCTCTCTCTGTGCCCTGGCTCTTGATCTCCAAGACTCCTCCCATTTGCAAGAGATCTATCCCCTTATTTCCTTCTATCCATCACTTATCGTACTTTTTGTACTTTGCCTTGGTTAAATGAGAGTTAATATATGGTATTTAAGCTTGTGTGACTTTTTTTATTTCACTCAACATTATATTTTCCAAATGCATCCATTTTCTTACAAATGCCTCCAAGTTATCCTTTCTAGCCAAGTAGTATTCCATTGTATATAGATACCACATTTTCTTTATCCATTCATTTTTTGATGGGTATATTGGCTGCTTCCAGGGTTTAGCAATTATTAATTGTGCTTCTATAAATATTAGTATTCATATATCACTGTAGTGCAATGTCTTTAGCTCCTGGGGGGAAGATACACAGAAGGGGAATAGCTGAGTCATATGGTATTTCTAATTTTAGTTCTCTGAGAAATCCCCATACTGATCCCACCAGCAACGTAGGAAAGGGATCCTTTTTCATTAGAGTCCCATGCCAGCATTTGTTACTTTTTGACTTCTTGGTAATTGCCATGCTTTCTGTTGTAAGACGAAAACTATTTGTTGTTTTAATTTGCATTTACTTGCTCATTTCTTGTTTGGGTTTTTATTTTAGGTAATCTAATTGTTTTCTGACTTCTCTATATATTCTAGATATTAGTCCTCTTTCTAAGGAATAGCTGGCAAATATTTTTTTCCATTCCATAAGTTGACTCTTCACTCTACTAAAAGATGCTTTTGCTGTGCAGAAGCTTTTTAATTTGATGTAATCCTATTTGTTGAGTTTTGTTACTTTTGCTTGTGTAATTGGGGTTCTGTTTAAAAATTCCTTTCCTACACCTAGGACTTCAAGTGTTTTACCTATTTTGTCTTCTGGTAGGTTTAATGTTTCTGGTGTTTTGCTTTGTTTTGTTTGTTGAGACACGTCTCACTTTGTAGCACAGGCTGGCCTCAAACTTGGGGTGATCCTCCTGCATCAGCCTCCCAAATGCTGGGATTACAGACCAGCACCACCACACCCTGATAAGTGTTTCTGTTTGAATATCTAGATATTTGATCCATTTTAAGCTTAGTACTTGATGAGAGGTATGGATCCTGTTTCAAGTTTCTGAAAACAGATATCCAGTTTTCCTAGTCTCATTTATTGAATAAGCTATCTTTCCTCCAACATATGTTTTTGGTCCCCTTGTCAAAGATCAAATAGCTGAAGGTATCCGGGGATGTTTCTGTATCCCCTTTTATTTCCAGTGATCCACGTGTCTGTCACTGTGCTAATACCATGCCATTTTTATCATTGTTGCTTTGAGGTATAGCTTGAAGTCTGGATCCATGAAATAAGCTGTTGGGTTTTTTTTGTGTGTGTGGGTACCAGGGGTTGATCTCAGGACCTCGCGTGCCAGCAGGCGCCCATGCCGCTGAGCGATATCACCGGCCCTTTTTTCGTATGTGGGTTCCAGAAGTCGAACTCGGGCCCTCATGCTTACCAGGCAGGCATGTACACCGCTGAGCTATCTCACTGGCCCCAAGCTGTTGGTATTTTGATTGGTATTGAATTGAATCTTTATAACAGTTCTGGGGATAAAACCTTTTTGACTATATCGGTTCTGCCTATAGTATACTAGTTTTTCCACATTAAATCTGGAATAACCATCTCTTTCAAATCAGTATTATACCTAGAAGCATCATAATCTTACCTATCAAAGTCATTTTAGTTCATTTTTGTTTTAAAGTTACACTAATTCTTTGAACAAGTAGGGCTTCCTATTGTCAACAGCACACAAAAAGGAAAGATTTAATGGTGTTTCAATCATTGCAACATTTTACTGTCCTAAAATAGGAATGAAACAGTCTGTTGAATTTCACTGAATTTATAATAAAGGAAAGAATTTTGGGTGTTAGTGACAATAATACTTCCATTAGCTTGAACTTTTATAAAATGATTGGCACATTTTAAGTACCTAGAAATAGATAAATGCATTTCCATTACACTACATAGGTAATTCATTTAAAAAAAATTGTGTTCAAATTGCAAGAAAAGTTGCTCAAAATATACAAGTTTGAAATTTTTGGCTTTCAAATTACAAGATTTTAATGTCCTCTTACTGGAAATAATTAACCTTACTGACTTCATTGCAGTGTCAAATACAATTATCTTCCAATTATAAGTTAGATGACCTCTATCTAAATTTTCCTGTCCGAAGTTCTACAATTATAATCAAATTGCTCTCTATTATAACTGAGAAACCCACTAGTAACATTTTAAAGAAAAATGAGGAAAACAGCTTCACAGGAATTAACATTCTATAAAATAATTGGCATCAATAAAGCTGCTGTCCTGTTTAAATAAATCAACAGGTTTTCCTTCTGAAATGTCTACTTATTGTTTCTAAGTGTCATCTATCCTTTCCAGTGATAAAATTCCTATTAGAAGATTATAGTATACAGATTTGCTCCTAATTCTTCAGTTCAGACTACCTTTGCCAGAGATGCATTCCATTTTTTTCTAAAATCCATACTTCAACCCCTTCACTGTCTTATAAATTGAATATAGTATAGAATTCTCAAATTTGGAGAAAAAGTAGATTATATAGGACAAAATCCTATGTAAAATGAATAATTTACTTTAGCCATTATATTTTTCTTAAATTTTTAACTTGTAATTCGAATAAATTCCATTCCTAAATTTTAAATATGTTAGCAAAAAACATTGATAATACCAATGCTATGATAAATGTAAAGAAATGAACATTTCTGAATAATGCTATTAGAAATATAAATTACTTCCATATATTTAGTATTACTTGCAAGTATCTATTAAAATGTATATACTTTTAAATAATTGCTATTTGGTCAATATAAATTATGGAAATTAACAAAAATAATAATAATGAATACATCCTCAAACACAAATATAGTTATTTTCAACATTGTTGCAATAAAGTCTCTGTAAACCAGTGTTATTAATTATAAATTATGACTCATCATGTTTATATTAAAATTAAAAAGTGAGCTGTATTAATGCAAATGATTTTTCTACTCTATATACTTTGAATACATTTTTGTTAAAACACAAACCTGACTTCTTTTTTCCCTTTAAATATGTTAAATAAATGGTCATTTTAATGTATACATAAAAGGTGGAAAATTATACAGCTAAATGTTAACCTTAATTACATTAGACATGGAAAGTTGAAAGAAAGTAGAGAAAAACTATTTCTGTTTATACAGAATTATTTGAATTGTGTTAAAAATTATGTTTTAGTTTTGAAATTTTGAAAAGCAACACAGATCATAGGGAACAATGTACCACTTTAACATCACCAACATCACATTTGTATAGGTACTGATAAATGCTAGAAACTTTAAACCTGTTACTCCATTATAGATAATGATCTGTCCTATGAGGGTCATTTTGTTGAACTTAATGTGCAGAACCATACGTTTATTTATAAAAGTCTCCATATGAATGCTTTCTGGGATTTAGGTAAAGAAGAAACATTGGATCCAATTATAAATCCATTTATAAATCAGTGTGGTTAAATACATGATAAACATAAGAATTGTGTTAATCCAAAGTGACGGATACTAATGGTGTACTTAGTAGATTAACAGTGTCATGACATCTTGCTAGGTCTATGCTATTTACTTCAATACCCGGCTCGAAAGTGTGCATGAACCACACTCAGAGCTCTAAGCACATTTATTTCAGTGGACGGAAATGCGTGATTCACTTCTCAGATGAAGAAATACAAACGGCAAATACATACATGAAAAAATGTTCAACATCATTTGGTCATTTGAGAAATGCAAATTAACACAACACTGAGATTCTATCTCACTCCAGTAAGAACACTTATTATCAAGAAATCAACCAGTAACAAATGCTGGAGGAGCTGTGGGGAAAAAGGAACCCTTCTCCACTGTTGATGGGAGTGTGGACTGGTGCAACCGCTGTGGAAATCAGTGTGGAGATTCCTCAAAAAACTAGGATTAGAGGTCACATTCGACCCAGCTATTCCCCTTCTGGTATCTTCCCAGAAGAATTAAAAACGTCATACCACAGCAATATATGTGCACCCATGTTTATAGCTTTCAATTTATAAGAGCTAAGTCTTGGAAACAACCCAGATGCCCATCAACCAAGGAATGAATGAAAAAGATGTGGTATTTTTACATAACGGAGTACTACTCAGCTATAAAGAAGGATAAACTCAAGGCTTTTATAGGTAAATGGATGCAACTAAAGACAATACTTATAAGAGAAATAAATCAGACTTGCATGTGTAAACATCATATTGTCTCTCTCATGTAAAAAATTGAAAGAGTAAATAAGATAGAAAATGTACAATAGATATTGTGAAAGGGAAAGAAACTGCTCAAAAGGAAAGAACAACTGGAATGGGGAAAGGAGAAAAGAAGGAAGGGAAAAGAAAAAAAAAATATATATATACACACAAGACAGCTAAGGTAATTATACTTCTAATTTCTTTTAGTTCATTGAAAAGAATGGTTTGTGCTTATAGTGTTTGATCAATTTTTCATGCCTCTATCTCGTAATCTGAGCAACTACTTTGAAGATAACAGTATGCAATATATCAACCATTGTTAATTTCTTATTACCTTGTTTTGAAATTCTGTATCATTGTTTTTATTGTTTTTTTTTCTTTAAATTAAAGAAAAGAAAAGTGTGAGTGTATGTCCGTGCTATTAAACTTGCAAGTTTATCTGACTGTTGCTCTCCTGCTTCAGGCTATGAAGATATAAAACGCTGGCCTTGGGACAAGTTTCCGGAGCATCACCACCTTTACTGAACAAAGAACTTGCCCAGTGCTTTTTCTTAGCTCCATGACACAGAAAATTCTTCATTTTTATAACATTCTCCCTGGTTCTTAATTAATATCATGCACAGGTGGTGTGACGGATAACCACAGTAAATCACAAAAAGGGTTATGAGCCTTCAAAGAACTATTATTAAATACAGGTACATAATAAAACAACCCTTTTGAATGATGGGACTGTCAAATGCCACAGTTTCAATCTGCATTTTTGAAGTTGGTTCTTCTATTTCTGCAAAAGGAATTTTAGATTAAGCTATGAAGTTAATGTTATTAAAACTAAGGAAAATATTTGTGCAATTCTCAACTACTCTTTGAGTATTTCAATAATTTCTTTTCTCCATATATTTTATGAAATTAAATATTTTATACACAAAATAAGACAGACAATGGCAAGTTAATAACAGGTTCTACACACATGGGAAAAAATTAGTTTTCTTTCCTTCTTTCTTCTTTCTTTCTTTCTTTCTTTCTTTCTTTCTTTCTTTCTTTCTGATAAATGCTCTTACTTTCAGTGAAAACTGAAAAAATTTTTCTAATTATATACTCACATTGAAAAACATGGCCACCAACTAAAAATATACTGAAAAGTATTTCCAAACACTTGTAAGGATTTTAAAATTATTTTTATGGAGTATTACATCTAGATACTTTTACATAGATATTAAGCAGTGTTAGCAGCCATTTTATTTCTAACTCTGTAATTATGAACTATCTCTGGCCCGCTTCTCAAATGTTTTTCATTTAGTGAAATACTATTAGAATTAAATGTTTATGAATTTATAGCACCATTAGATTTAAATAAACATCTAATAGTTTATCATTACTTTTTTTTCTTGACCTTGAGGAACTCTTGGACCATCCTCAAACATGTGTTTAACTTCTACAATTGTGTTCATAGTTTGACACTTTTGTGACAATTTCAGTGTTATTATCTGTGCCCAGTTTATATAATCAAAGATACCAACACAAACACAAATACAAACTAAACAACACGGTTTGTTAAACACATAGCCCAAGATGCTCTAGAGATTGCTCATTTTAACTGAGCGCTTAAGGAACAGCATACCAATATCACTAACCAAGTGTACACAAAGATTGCTGAACCAACTCAGGGTCCAAATATTAAGTCTACTAGCACGTGTGCACATACAAAGACTGATTGCTAGATAAATTTTAAGGCATAATTAACTTTTTAATAAATCTGAGCTATGTAAGGCATAAGAAACAAAGTATGAATGTTTTTGATCAGAAAATTTTACCCCGCCGGAAATGTAAAATGGCCTATTTCGGTTTCACGTTATAATACTATCTATCACTACCATCACAAGTAGTAAATGTTTTAGTGTTTGCCAGGCACTATCTAAAGTATTTGATTTGGAACTGTTTTTCACAAGTCTTTTTTCTTTGCAATGACCTGCCCCCAAGTAATCTACAAAACAAAACAAACTGAAAAGTATAATAGAAAATAGCATTACTAAAAATTTAAACGGCTACAGAAGAAAAAATATTTCTTTTGTATTTGTATTTTAAGGTGATTTGACACATTGTGGATACTATATTCAAATATAATGAAAAAACTTTTATAACCTATCCCTGATTACTTTTCCGGTCTGACTCATATTTAATAAGTCTCCCTTTTTTCTTTCCTCTTCTCCCACCCCTCTTCCTTCCTTGGTTTTTACCTTCCTTCTTTCATTCATCAAGTCTGTACATTGATCTAGACATGAAAGTTTGAACACGTTCAACAAATGGTTGGAAGTAGTCAATATATTTTGTACTTCACTATTGAGAGAGTCGATTGTGTGTTTTAAATTTAACAATATACTACAAACGATTTCCATGTCATCAATAATTTTTAAACTGCAAACTATTCTGATACATTGATATACAATTGTTTAAACTGTTTCTTATTTTAAAACTTTATTTTTGCACTTTTCATAATTTTAAACCATGTTATAGATAATAAACAACACAGAAATCATTGCATGTATCTCACATTATTTCCCTAGATACAAAATTTAAAATTCTATAGGTAAATTTACTGAAACAGAGGTTATGAATATTATTGTTAAATTTTGAGAAATGATCTCCTAAACTTAATTGTCCACCAGAAGTTTTTCTGATTTCTTTGTGATGGGATACCCTACAAAAAATTTATAGGGCCAGTGAGATGGCTTAGTGGCGTAAGCGCCTGCCTGGCAAGCGTGAGGGCCTGAATTCGACACCCAGAACCCACATACGAAAAAAGGGCCGGTGATATCGCTCAGCAGCATGAGAGCCTGCTGGCGCGCAAGGTCCTGAGGTCGACCCCCAGTACCCACAAAAAAAAAATTATAAAAAGATTATTGCCAGTTAAATACTCTATTTAATTTTAAAATATTTTAATTTTATGGCAACTAAATATTCTTTAACTTGCTAGCATTATTTAAGTACTTATCCCATATTTACAGTTGTATTTACCTTTTATTTGTAAATTTGAAGGCATTATTCTTAGTAAATACGTAATTTTATGACTCTACATAAAAGTGCTATGTGTTACTTTCATGACAAATAATAAATCAGTATTTTTTCAAACTACAGAAAATGCGATTAGCTTTATACCTGCATTGGGTTTTAATTTTTGAGTGGTTAATCACTACCATGTTAATGAAAAATTTATTTTCACTAGTTTATACTGATTAAAAAATAAAACTTGATTTTATTTACTGCTGCAGTTTGGAATCTTGAAATTTCCCTAAATACTGATATGTTAACGTTTTGTCCCATGTGTGGCACTACTGAGGTTGAAGTTACTGAGAAGTTTCAGACCTGTTGTGAATTAGATCTAGAATGTCCTCTGAAAGTCTCGTGTGTTCAGAGGTGGGTCTGAATTAATCCACTGATGCCTTCATAGCTAAATGTTAACAGCTGTTAGGAACTGGCGCCCAGTTGGAAGAGGTGTGTCACTGGGGTGGGGTCCATTTGGAGGAAGATCTCCCCGTCCTGTTCTGCCCTTCTCTCAGCTTCCTGGCTCCCCTGTGGTGAGCAGCTTTTCTCCACATGGTCTTCCATCATGCTATTTCTGCCTTGGAGACAGGTGACCATGAACTGAATCCCTTAAAACTGTGAGCCAGATTAAACTTCTGCTCCATTAATTTGTGGGTATCAGGTATTTTATCCCACAATGGGAAAGCTGACTAACATGAGGATATTAGGGTAGTGTTTTGAAAGGACTTTGAAAGTTCCCTCCTCTTGCGCTTTTACTTCCATGGCATGAATGGTTTTTCTTTGCCATGAACTCCCACCATGTTGTGCTGCCTTGCCACAGGGCAAAAATAATAGGACCAGTTGATCTCCAAAACTGTGAGTTAAAATATACCTCATCTTCTTTGGCTTTCTCAGGAATTTGATAAAATATCACATTTACTATGTAGTTTTAGGTGATGAGTTCAATTTCTGTTTCACTGAGAAGAGCCACAGGGTTCTTCCACCACATCTTCTCAATCAATATTTGTTTCTGATGGTCCACTTTTCCTCCTTTTATTATTGGTTCTTTTTCTTTTCCAATAGATAACCTCATATTTGCTACATTCTGACCCATTTGACTCCACCTGGGAGTACCCCAGCCTTCTACCCTGTTTACCATGTATCTGCAGCTGTTCCCCCTTTGCACCTTCATCTCTGCCAGCAGGTAAACTTACAGTGTACAGTACATAGCCACCTGAAAACAAACCAAACCAAAAGAACTCACGTCTGGACACTGCCTCTCCCTTCTTCTGCTGCCATGTTTATTTTCTTTCCTAAAGCAAAACATGTTAAAAGACTTGTATATCGTATTAGGCTGGCACATTTATCTGAGATAGTCAAAATCTATGTCTGTGGCCCCATCTAATTCTAAACTTCTTCAGGTCAAATGAAACTTCTAAGTGACATATTCAGTGCTCTTGCTGATTTTTGTGCCATTTCTTTCTTCTCTTTCTTTCTTCAATACCTTCCTTTAAGACTTCCGTCCCACTATTTCACAAATGGCATTTATCAATTGCATGGTCTCTGCCTTTCTAAAGGCTCAATATTTTGAACTATTGAAATATTTTTATGTGTGCGACCCATAGCTTCTCTTTGAATCTATTCATCGGCTCTGTCACATGCTGTTTTTATCCTTTTGTACTATCACTTCTCCAGTCTTTGTCCATTCTCTTTTGAAGTCTTCAGTCCTTAACCATTCAGGTGCCCTGGATCTGGGCCTTAGACACTTTCTATTTTATGTAGTTACTTCCTTATAGAAAATGTGAGAATTATGTTTAATTTTTATATTTATTCTTTACCTTCTTAATTATGCATATTAATATATCCAGAAAAATATCAAGTAGAAGTGGCAAAAGGGACTTCTTCATTTTGTGTTCTTTCCTTTAATTTTTCTTCCCTAGAATTGCATTTCCTGATAAAAAAATTAATTCTGAAATCTTTATCTCAGCTTCAGGTTTTAGGAAAACTAAATTAAGATGGTGTTAATTCTTAGAAATTCTTTTATAATCTAATATAAACAAACATCCTTATTTGTTAACTATTCTGAATACTGCTTACATATCAAATATTTCACTACCTTCTTCTTGCTTTTGGCAATTAATTGCTGCCACTTTCTCTCTGATAATGTGGATTCCCACCACTTCCATTGAAGTTAGGAGCCCACTTCAGTGGCAAAATCGCCCATCTCCGATCTTCATACCCTCCTTACAGACTTGTATCCCACAAGCACATTTTAGAGATGCTGGTACTCTTCCACTTCTGTGTCACAGATGATTAATTTAGTCATCTCTAAATCCTCTCAGCAGACATAATTGAAGAATTGGTGATTGAGTAGAGAACTTTAAATCTGACCTGTTTTTCTATCTTCTTAATACTTTGTACTATTTATATTCTATTAATAAATATTTTGCATTTTGTCTTGAATTAGCATGAGTGGCTAAAATTTAATTCAGGTTTTAGTCAATGACCTGACAAAAAACGGAAACCTACCCTTTCCAGAATGAGCTAGCACATGCAATTTGGATTCATTACTAAATGAATGATTTCCATCAGTTTGTTAAATCCAATAAAAAATTACATTTTTTTTGCCCCTGGGTCCAGTGATATGAGTATTGATTTCCACATAAGATTCCTTATTTCTCGTACAATAAACAACAAAAATATTGCACTGTTTTGGTATGCACATTCTACCAGCATTCAGATTTGTCCATCTAAGAAACCTGAAAATTTGTTAGAGTTGGGAGATTAAGAGTGGCAGAGTGTAAGCATAAGAAGATTAACGTCTCTTCCAAAGTACCTAACTCAAACGAGTGATTAAAAGTTCCTTACTCAGTTTTCAAACACGCTGTTCAGAGTATAAAAGCTCTGCTTTCAAGGAAGATATGGCGGCATTTTAGGTTCATATTTCTGAGAGTTAGACAAATATTTCAAAAATTCTTTTTTGTATTTCTTGGAATCTCAATTTTTGTTAACATTTGTATAACAACCTGCATAGATTGTGAATTTAATGTACTGAACTTTAGGAAAACCCAAGGTTAGAGTCTGCTTTACATTTTTCAGCTAAATACGTTTTAAAATTACAGAGGTAAGATTCCTCCTCCAATTTTTCCCTTTACTATTAGCAGGATTATGGGCATGAAACATCTTCAGACCTGCTAATCAGGACACTATCCTAGAGATAGATCAACATGAAGAAAGGATATTTGGGCATAGAAAATATGCAAAATCTTATTATTGTGCTTTTTTTAGTGAGAAAAAAATGTATCTTATTTAGCCACTTTTGTTTGATTCTATTTCATTTGGCTGAAGCCATATTCTGATACTGTATCCATGATTCCCATCAAAGCTCAGTTTTCTCTCTCCTGAAGAGGAAAATGGCTTCCATTTTATAGGTGATTTTATTATGTATTATATTAAATACAGCACACGTTGAATGTTGTGCATATTGATTATTTGGAAAAAGATATCTATTTAAAAAGAAAGCATTTTCACAGGTCTCAAAATTAAACAGTCTTCTTTTACACATTTCTGCTAGTGCACCTTTAATGAGTAGTTCCAACATATTCTCAGGTTTGTTGGTTATAAAACAAAACCAACCATAAAAGTAAAACAAAACAAAAAACTCCACACATTTTACATTTTTTTTTTTTGTAGAAGCATCAGTTTTCTATGCACAAGGGGGTTTGAAATACCACAAATTGCAAGTAATTTATATTCTTGTTTTCTCTTAGTTTAATTTATTCAGAGCAGGGGAAAACATTCTGCTTTTTTTGAGTAAAATACACAAAATAATAATGTCCCTAAGTGTCTTATTTATTGCAATGGCAAAGTTCACATTTTCAGCAAATGAATGTGAAGATTGTCTTCTATTTACTTAAAAAGGCACACCTGCGTCTGCCACAGAGCACAAAACTAGACGTGCTGGCACGGTGCCCTGCTCAGCTCCCCAAATTCAGCATCAGTCAGCTGATCCACCCAATCTTCAATTGAAAGTGATATTACGAAAACTCATGGTACATCTTGGAATCAAACTAAGAGAAGCAGCCTGACACTCAGCATGCATGGAAAAAATAAGATAACTGTATACATATACGTGGACACTACAGTGGTATTTTTATGATGGAAAAAAACACTCAGCAGAGTTTTATTTATATGTTAAGCTTGCAAAATATGAGTCAGGATTTCACCATTGTAAAGACATCTGTGACCCTTGTATCAAAATTTATTTGTTTACTTATATATCAGAGGAGTTCACTTTGAAATGGAATTGAAAAAACTGTTAAAAATTGAGTTCACAGGTATAGATTCCCTTTTAAGACACAGTGAAATAAAGTAATAAAGAATTTTTGGAAATTATGAAGGTAAAAACTGAAGAATATATTGAATAAGAATAGTAGCATATGATGCAAGATATTTCTAAAGAATGTTAAAGGCAAAAATTAAGAATCTAATTTCATTTGATCAGCAAATATAAAATGAGAAAAAATGTGTGATTCAATTTGAGAGGCACTAGGTAAGGCATATGACAGCCCCCCAAAACACTATAAGTAATAAATCATATATATATATAATATATATATATGTATGTATGTTATATTGGTATATGACCAATATACATCATATATTTATATCAATCTGTGCTGAGTATTCTGATAGAAATATAAATAAATAATAAAAAAATTTAATGAGAGTCCTGATATTCACTGTAGGGTAGGTTTTTTAGTTAACTGAGATGTATTGTACAAGTTTTTTTTGAAAATTTACCAATATACTCACTCGAAGTTAATCTTTTCTTATGAATATGAATTAGATTTTCCTATACATGTAGAAGATGATAATAATCACTTTGAAATCTTTTTAATCAAGTTTATATCTGGTCATGTTCTCATATTCTTCAGAGTAACATATGTGGTCATTATTGAATAAAATATACAGAAGTATGGTATTTTGTGGAAATCTATATTTTCCTTGATGTTATCATTGAACTTTCATTGCCAAGCTAGTCTGTCATGAAATATAAATTTAAGCTCTTGCCATTTTCCCAATTATATATATATATCTGTCGCTAGTCTCTTAGGAACTTACTTTTCAACACATATGCAGAATACCAATAATTATAATTTTCTCAGAGACATTTTCCTTCTGTCAACTATTGGAAGTGAAATTGTGATATCTGAATTGCAGGTTCCTCTTTTCATTATTAGCCTACCTAATATTTTGTGCAATCAAATAATACCCCTCAAATGACCACAACTAAGCCATTTAATTCTTCAGTTCTTTTATATTTCAATATTATTGTGACTATTAAAGAAAATAGCACCTAGAAATACAAATTGAACACAATTATATTTCATGCCATGAAGAAAAAAATCAATAAATTATTATCATTAATTTGTGTACTTTTTATAGATAAATAAGTTTTACAATAATTTATCAAACTAATTTAGCAAGATAATTTATAACATTTCATAATAATTTTCTGAGTTGGCAAATTATTGTAATTTTAAGCCATTACATTTCTCCATAATTTGAATGAGTTATTTCAATAAGTGGTTATTGAATGTTCTTTCTTTTGAATAAGGAAAACTCACCTAAGAAGCAGACTGGCCCACTATCAGACCTCTCTCCAGGTGGTCAGCTCAGATATTCTTTGCATGGAATTAAATTTTCTGTTACAATGAATTCCAGTTTTATCCACCTGACTAAAAATATGACAGCCAGAGTTTTTAATTTTACATTTTTAAGATTTAGAAATCTGTGAAAATTAGTATTAGATGTCTTTGGTTCAAAGTCTATACTTTTTGAGCAGAGATTTATATTCTCTCCATCAGTTTTTAACACTGAACCAACAAACTGTGGCCAGTGCGTAGAGTCACTTATAGAGTTAGAAGTGGAAAGTGATTTTTTTTTCATTTTTTCTTTTAACTTAGTTTTTTTCAAATGACTAATGAATTTAAACACACATTTTCATATGTCAATTATCAATGCATATATCACCTTTGTTAATATACTATTAATAGCTGTGAAACAGTTTCAGATTATTTGAAATCTCTAGACACTTTTATATAAATTTTAGGGCCAGTGAGATGGCTCAGCGGCATAAGCGCCTGCCTGGCAAGCACGAGGTCCTGAGTTCGACTCCTGGAACCCACATACGAAAAAAGGGCCGGTGATATTGCTCGGCAGCACGGGTGCCTGCTGGCGCAAGAGGTCCTGAGGTCGACCCCTGGTACCTACAAAAAAAAAAATTAATAGAGGGAATATTTTCTCCAGGTTCTTAGTCTTACTTCACATATGCAATAATTATAGCATGTACATTGCTTAAATTCAGGCAAGGTGCTGCATGCCTGGGATTCCAGTAATCTGGGAGGCTGAGGTAAGAATATTGCATGTTTTAGCCCAGCCTGGGTAACTTAATGACTCAGTGAGACTGATCCTGTCTCAAAATAATAAAAACAAAATTGAAAAAGGACAGTAGATATAATTCAGTGTGAAGGCCTTAGGAATAATATCTACTACTGCAAAAAATTCATAAAGTAAAACATTACAATAATCAAAATCCTCTTGATTATTCCTTTTATCACAAAATATAATGAATATAGTATGAAATGATCTCTCAATAAAAAAGTGTAATAAAAAATCTAGGTTGTTTTTTTTTTTTAGCAGGTGGAGAGACACATGCTTCTTAGTTTGCCTTCAGTACATGCTATTTACATTAATAGCTGTGTATCCATATCACCTCAAATCACGTGCAGTCTCAAGAGATGCCCATGCTATAACAGAAAAAGAAGAACTGAGTCTTGTAGGGAAAGTAAAACATACCTCAGATTTCACCTTTCAGGAAAAATAGTTCTCAAATACAATGGAAGTTCATAGTAAAAAAAAAAAAAATCCATTCCTTCTCATTTTTCCCTTGGACTGTATGCCTAAATTAGTCTATTTTATCATAAAATTAAGTTTTTATTGATATTTGCTTCTACTGTTGAAAACCACTCACCCCAAAATTTGTAATTTGACATGCTCCAAATTCAAAACTTGTATATGCTGTCACTGGAGGGTTCAACTCATGCAGTCAGGGTGAAAAATCAATGCAGGTTGCAGGTTCTCTGACTTCTGACCCTGATTATTACCCTAGAAATTTTCAGGACACATCCGTGAGAAGCATAATGATGTTCTTTAGGCAGAATTATAAATCAAGTATGGAAATGCAAAAGAATAGAGCGAGATCTTCCAGAGAGAAGCACACTGTAGTCTGGGGTTTGCTTTTTTTCTTTGCGTGGTCCTGGGGACAGGATTTAAATACAAATACAAGTGTTTGAAATTTAGAAATGTGTTGCCCACTTAATAGTGTTGCCTTTTTGAGGATGATGGTGTGTGAGAGGAAGAACGATTTATAGCTGAATGGCACGGGACCCCCAATTTTCAGACTTATTGTACCTTCAAGACCCTTAGGAAATATTTGGAGTAAGTTTCCTGGAAGAGAACAAGGCACTGTAAACTTTGTTAATTTTTGTGTCTGGACATCCACTTTTATAAATATGATTGTCTTTGTCTCATTTCTACCTATCTTTATTTTTTTTTATTTTACTACATTTTGCCTCTGAGATTTTATCTCTTTTACCTTAAGGGATGCTGCTGGCGAAAGTCTATCTTTTTATGGCTACTTCAAGAGGATTTGTCAACACTGCATAGTCAGGGGTCAAAAGTCTCATCGTGACCGATCCAAAAGAGACGTAGGAAACTGGAGTTTTGTTTTTGAAGCTTGTTTTGGTGGTCAGGTTGATTTGCAAAATCATGGCAGCAGCAAGTTATTGAAGCTTATGGCAGAGTCTGACATTGTACTAATTTGTGAAAATCTGTCTTGTAATGTAGAAGTTGTAACTTAGATTTATCTGGAACATTTACACAATATTTTGTTTTGATAACAGCACAGATGAACTGCAGCCTGAATTGCAGCTTGTGAAATGTGGAAAATATAAAAATTTAAGCATGTTAAATAGGGAGGGCCCAAAATTTTAAAATAGAATAATGGTAAATAATTGCCCTCAAAGAGGTAGAAGTTAGATAAAATTGAGTAGTATTTGATACAAGCCTATTATCTTTAGTATTAAAATTTTATTTATCTTCAGATTTTTTACTCAAGTACAATAAATGGAATATAAAAGAACAGATTTTTTTAGTTTGGTTAGTAAGAAACCAAATGCTTTTTAATTTGTAATTATAACAGTGGCCAAGGAATAAATCAAATAAAGCTATCTAAGTTTTTATGTAGCGACCAGATCATTAAAACTCTTAATTCATGGCTTGGAACCTGGGATATGGCCTCTGCTTTGTAGTTACTGGCTCCAGATAACACAAACAGATAAAACCTGAGGTAGACAATAGAAAGTATATTACAAAAGAAAAAATGTTTAGTAATTATATTGGCGTTTTTATCTTACATAGTTAGACCTATAGAAGAAAGCCCATTTTATTTGAGGGACACTTGAATGTACATTAAAGTAACATAATGGCAACTACTAAAATAGGCTGAGGAACACTTTTTTGAAGAAAGATTATGTGCCGAGAAATATGAACCTCTCATAGGTGTAAGCTGAGATATAAGTGTGGCTGATGACTACTCCTAATAGCTGATGCAATATTTGGACTTCTTTTAAATCTAGTAAGGTTACTCTTTTTTCTATTATTATTATTATTATTATTATTATTTTATTTTATTTATTTATTTTTTTATGTGGGTAACGGGGGTCGGACTCAGGACCTCGTGTCTGCCAGGCAGGTGCTTATGCCGCTGAGCTATCTCACTGGCCCTTTTCTATTATTATTAATTACTTTACTTTTTGGTTATAATTTAGTTGTGTTTTTCTATTCAAGACTAAGTAAAAAATAAGGCCAATGTTAAGAAATTTAATTACCTATTATCTATCATCTATCTATTATCAATATATGCTTACGTATATCTATATCATCTACCTAGATCTAGATCTACATAGTCTGTCAAGTTTAGTTAAAGTTTCTAAAAGTTACTTTTGGGGCCATGTGAGGAGAATTTAGCTTTTTTAGTATGTTTAGTACTTTCCTCTCCTAGCTGTGTCATCTGCCCGGATGACCGAGGAGTTTCACGTGATCATAAACATCCCTTGAAAGAAAGGCACATTTTTCTCTTTAGTGGCTTTTCTTTTTGCAGAATACATATTAGTGGGTTCTTTCTATCTGGGATCCAAAAATCTACCTGTCCAGGTGGTTGGATGAATCACCAGAGCTACAATGGGTTCCACTGTCCCATAGGCCCTGGCTGACCTTGGAGGACAGGGTACAAAATATTGGCTGTCTTCTTAGCTTTGGTCTCTAAGCCTCAGCCACCTCACATCCAGATCAGTCACACCAGTCTTGAAACGGAAGGAGTAGGTCTTAATCCTAACTACTGTACTCTTCTCTGGATATTGGTGCATCTAGATATGTAAATTGAGATTAGAGACAGCCCTTTAATTAGTGAAAGTTTAACATTGGGAATTAATGCTAGCATATGATAGCATACAAACTTCTATTTAAAAAAATATAAAAAGAAACCAAGAAGAGCAAGCAAAAATAATCCACTTATTGCACTAGCCCTGAATCAAGAAACAAATCTAGTTCTGTCAGAAAGTTGTATCCAAGGGTCACGTTAGAATCATTTTGAGGAATCTGGCTGCAAATGTTTTGAACAAAGAAATAAAAAATGTAAATGACATAAATCTTAGAACAACTTTGAGGAAAATTTGGAGAACTGACCAAACAATACAGACATCTTTTTTTGTGTATACACTTTAATATAATAATTATGACTAGCACTATTAGAAAAGAATCATCAGTTTCCCTCTTCTTATTGTCTTTGTTTAAATATGATGATCATAAGACAAATAGAAATATATAAGCATGAACTTGAAAAATCTATCATTACAAACACTTTTAGTATAGAAGATATCCATATGATAAGGTGTTTAACTAAACTTTGTATTTTAGAAGTATTTTACACCTGGTGGAGGATAAACGTATTTAACATATAAAGAAGTCAGCAATGAATAGTATTACAGATACATTGATGTCCTTTGTAGATTAAATTAGCTTTTAATTTTTCAGTGAAATTTAGAATCTTTTAATAGATCTACATAGGGTAATAGCACTTACAAGAATAAAGGATATTTTTAGACCTCCTACAAGCTTAGACAATGGTGTTAATTACACAAATAAGACCTATTACCCTATGAACAAGTGTTTTTTTATTTATATAATAACAAACAACTTGTTCAGTCAAAGTTGATAGATGTAGGTCAAGTTTTAAATGGAAATAACAAATTATGTCAAAAACAGATAGCAGAGATGCCAACATTTTTTGATCATTTTGTATGTTTAAGGTTCAGATGCAATGAGTATTTTGTAAAAGAAAACATGTATTATTTATCTTGTATCTATTAAACTTATGTACTTTATATAAAGTTTATACATTTTGACAAAGCACAGATATATACATATTGTATTTTGTCCTCAGATGTGTATATATATATATATATATATACATATATATATGCATACATATATATAATATATATATATCCAGTCTCATCATGCAGTATAAAATAAATTATAATACCCTAAAATAACAGTTATTTATGTAACCAGTTATAAACTGATTATTCAAAAGTCTTTGTAATAAACTGGCAATTAAAGAAAACCTAAATTTTTAAAAGTTAATTTTTAAAATAGTAATTAAAAAGTTTAATAGCAGAAAACATAAGAAATTATCTTGGTAAGTTATGAAACATTTTTAAGCCCAATTTTTTATACTTCTACAAAGGGCAGATCAGTATCTTTAATAAGTACACAATTACTTAGATAATAATGTGATTTTGATTTTACATAAAAGTATTACATTCTGAGTTTTGAAAATTATAGAACCTTTTAATAACAGCCAACTTAATTCCATGTAAAATGTTTTAATAACATTTGTTGGGGTGGGGCGCAATAAGACTTCCGGAAACCAAAGGGGTCGCTCGTAGGTGAGGGAAACAGAAGCAAACTGGCTCAGGCAGTTGCTTTTTAAGACCATAAGAAGAGTTTTGTCTGTTAGTTACTGAGAACCAAGGGCCTCTCCTCGGGAAATTTTTTCATATTTTCACATCAATTTTTTTTTTTTTTTTTGGTTTTTTAGACAGGGTCTCGATATGTAGTGCAGTCTGGCATTGAGCTCACTATGTAGGCCAGGCTGACCTTGAACTCACTACGATACTCCTGCATCAGCCTCCCGAGTGCTGGGATTACAGGCATGCACCACCATGCCCGGCCAACATATTTTTAAAATATAGAATTGCATATTAGAATTTTGGCTGAGCAACCTGTACAGTAAAACATTAAACCTTTTTTTAGATTAATAAATTATGAAAACATATTTAATAGTCCCAATTGTTGTTTTGTATAAACTATTTGAAGCTAGGAATATTTGAATTTAGCAACTGATGATTTGGATATTGGATTATAAACACATAATCCACCTGCTTTAACTAATTTTACATTAGTTATGGAAATTAAGATACAAGAAAAACAATACACTTTAAATACTATTTTTATGAAAGAAAACTCTAAAAGCTTTTGTACTTGAAACATAGAAAACAATAGACATTGCATCTTAATTTTTAAATAAAGATAAATATTATCTCCATTGACTAATTACCTAGGTTAAATGTATGCTATCAATTTAAAAGACATTCTTATTTTTATTTTACTGACCAATTTAAATTTATTCCTTGGTTAAGCCACATGAGCAAAAGACATTTGGGCTAATTACCTGGGTGTGCACTTATCTACAAAGTAACATAAATAGACCCTTTTGGAGGATGCCATGTTCTCTAGATAACACATAGACATGTATATATTAACCAGAATCACATATGACATTGATATTACCAAATTTAAGAATTTTACATGCAGCTGGAGACCAGCCTTTTTTTTAGCACTGGCTAAGTCATAAAGAGATCTCCGTTAATGTCCCAAGGGAGTTTGGTAACCTTTGAATGTCTCTAAAACTCTTTTTGTTTGTTTATTTTGTTTTTATTGTTGTTTTTTTATAAAAGTGTAAAGAAGCCAGAAGTCTGTAAGGGCAAAAATATCAAAAAGCAAAGAAAATAATATGAGCTGAGAGAGAGAGAGAGAAAGAGAGAGAGAGAGCCTAGGAAATTTAGGCAGTCATTACGAACACGTTAGTTGGGAGACAGAAAAGTATAGACGACACAGAAAACAATTACATTAAATCAGAGCACACTTTTCGGTGTATTCACCATGCTGGATTATAATCCAATAATATTTTATTTGAGTTTTATGTGTATAACTGTAGACTAGTCAGAATTCTTCCTAGGAGGTCCCATTTATGCAGTGCTGTTTATTTTATATAAATCATAACAGATTTTTTTAATGCTTTGGTTACTCTAACACCATACAGTTAAACCAATAAGATTTCAAAGAGAGAAATTTGCTAGATAGTTCTTTGTCCATTTTCCTCCTTGTTGCAAAACCAAACTGGAGACGATATCTTTTTATTCTCTAACTTGTGTCTGAAGAATTCAGAGAAAATTCAACATTCAGTCTTTAATCCTCTGTTTTAAAATGCTCTCGATTATGTAAAATATATCTTTAGGGTGACATTTTGGGAATAGACACTGGGTTACCCATAATCCTGTAAGATGCATGTCATGTTTACTTCTGAAAAATGACAAAGACAGGAGAGACAAGACAGAGTCCTCTCAGGTCTTCTAAAATCTGGGAGTAAGCAATGTGGCTATCCAATTAATGAGCTCCATACACAGATTTTCCTGGGGTCTAGCAGCAGTCACCATCCCGTAATAGACATTATTGGTCCATTTGTCCTTGTTTCTGGTCTTTCATGCAGAAATCTGTCTGCTTCCACACATTTCTCAACCTGCTGAAAGTATACAAACTTACTTATGTCTTTCGCAATAGAAAGGTAGAAAGATAGAAAAAGTCATATGCAAGAGTCGAGTTTACTAAAAAAGAAGAATAACCCCCGGGATCTTCATATCTGGGGACCTGCAACTTCTGTAAAGAACTGATGGAGGGTTTAAAAACTCTGGAGACGCCTCTTTGTCTAAAGTAAACAGAGCAAACGCTCTTTAGATACGGAGATAAGCAGGAGGCTGCAATTATTACAAGAAATAAATGAATGAGTAATTGGATCCAAAAACACAGCCATAGAGCCCCCAGAGGAGTGCTGTGGGAAGCCCTAGTGGCAGAGAAGGCGGCGCTAGGAGCCAGGAAGATGCAGTAAACGGCCTCAACTGAGCCCTAGTTACACAGGGAGTTTCTGTGGTGGTGGCACACATTTCTGGGCACTCTTGGTGAACCTGCGTTACCATCAGGCCCTTGGAATGGCCCTCTGCTATGGCTGGGCACGAGCTGTGCCATAGCTGGGACCTCTGGGGCCCAGGGGTGACTCCTTCAGGCAGGGTGGCAATGCAACTGCTCCAGACTTCGGCAGGGAGGCTACCCTGCCCTGCGTGACTCCCACCAGTGACTGCACTTGCACCCTTTTTGCAAAGAGACAATGGGGAGGGGAGCAAAATTTATCAATTTTGATTCACCAATTAAAGAGATTAGATTTTTTTGGAAGAGAAAGGTCAAAGTGCAAGGCAGGTCAGGAAGCATTCTTTTATCTGACTTTAGGAACCTCTGACCACTGAAACGGGAAACAGCTGTAGAGGTTTGCGGAGGGAGAAAGCCAAGCTGAGCAGTCACAGGGGAAGAGTTCTAAAGAAAGACAGCCATTCGACTGAGCTCGGCCAGTGCCAGAGTTTACCGCCCGGTGGCTTGCCAAAAAGTGCCACCAGATCACGTTCAAGGAAGTCGCTCAAAGAGGAGACGGAGACGTCCATTCTCGCTAACCAAGTACAGGTTGGAGGTTCACTGACCTCTGTCACAGAGAAATATGTTCAAGATGTGGCAGTGAGAGGCATAAAGAAGTTTATTAAGCAGTTTACAAATTATACACTCAGAACAGACCAGGCCCTCAGGAGGGATGCACATTCCGGCCTGCATTTGGGGGCTTTTATGTGATGCTGGGGCGTCTCCAATTTGGGTAATCTGGGACGTGGGTGCCTACTGCCTGTCAGGTTAACCATTTGGTGGCCTACGTGAGCATGCGCACCATGTGCACGTGTTGGAAGCTTAACGATCTGCTGCGCGCTTAAGAGCGCTGCTTTTCTGAGGGTGGAAATCCATAGGAGGAAAAACAGTTTACAGGAGAAAAGTTCAGGCTCCTATTTTAGTATATGTGCTGCCGAAGCGAGAACAAAGCTCAGGCTCCTAATTTACAGGTTTATTGTATCTTTTAGACTCTTCGGGTATTTTATTTATTTATTTATTTTTTTGAGTAAATTTCCTGGAAAGAAAAAAGGTATTGTAACCGTGGGTAAGTAATGTCTCCTGAAACCCAATTTAAATTTTTTTTTCTTTTCTACCTATTTATATTTCTTCTATTCTACCTCAGTACCATGTGTAAAAACTCCACATCATGAAATTTTGTTTCATGTATCAAACTATTAAAATATCACATAAAATTGCCGTCAGAGTAGGTTTATAATGTGTATACAAAATATATATGAATTTTGTCTTTGGGGTTAGGTCTTCTCCTTAAAATATCTCCTTATGTATATGCAAATATTCCAAAATCTGAAGAAAAATATTGCATGTATTATATCTCTGGTCCCAAGCAGATATGTAACCTGTATTGCTTTTATAATAAGTTTTTATAATTCAAATTACAAACATTTTGAGCATAAATGAATATAATGTATTTTTTTGTCATTTTTCATTGTTATCAGTATATTTTTGTAGTGCATAATTATTATATTCATCATGGGGAGTTGGTACATGCATATAACACTGCTTAATTCTTTTCACATCTTCTTACCCAAAGAAACTTTAGTTAAAAGTGTACAACAAAATAATTTGTGGAAAAAGTCTACTTATAAAATACACTAAAAATATATCTTTCATGACAAACAGAACTATAAACCCCCCCAAAATAAATATAGGACACACGAGAAAAGCTTTTACATTAATAAAGTATAGGGCCAGTGAGATAGCTCAGCAGCATAAGTGCCTGCCTGGCAAGCGCAAGGTCCTGATTTCAACTCCCGGTACCCACATACAAAGGAAAAAAGGGTCGATGATACTGCTCAGCGGCACAAGCACCTGCTCTCAAGTGCAAGGTCATGAGTTTGACCCCCGGTACCCACAAAAAAAATAAAAATAAAGTGTAGAATTTATTAAAAAACTTAAAAATGTAGAGCCCATTGTAAAGATTTACCATTTTTTTAAAACAGAGAATTTGTCATTATATATGCATATACATATGTCAAATCTTCTGCATTTATTTTAAAAAATATAATTAGTATTTCAATCTAACAATTCTTGAAAGAAGCAAATTGGCCATCCATTTAAATAAATTTGGTAATTTCGAACTAACCTCAATTTAAGATGAAATATATGAAAACATCCCTGACTATCAAGATAGTGAGGAATCACGGCACGAGGACCTGAAAGAGCGAAAAGCAAAGATCACGTTTTCTTGCCCGAGGTTGATGTTGCTGGGTGATTGTGCTGAGCTTGTTTCCACCAGAAGGTTGTGAACTGTCCTCCCAGCCTTCTTGGAAGTTTCCAGCAGACATGCAGAGCAGCTGAGCACTAAGGGAAGTTGCAGGCAAAGAAACTTCGAGATATGTGGGACATTGTCTTGAGCTGGAGATAGAGAATGATTCAGATCAGAGCTTGGTGATCATATAAAATGTGGAGTTTTTGCCCCAAAATGTTTAGCACGTGTTCTTTGGGTCTATGAGCCCTGTATTGTGTTGTGTTTCCAGGTCTTGAATAAACAGTTGGAATACACATTAATGGCAGATCACATCTGAGAACTGGAGCAATGGCTACTGCGTTATGAGTATTCTCACTTGACGCCTTACCAGAATAGTGAACCCAAAACAATAACGCGCATCATAGAGATTTGTATCACATGGAAGTATTATCGCTATTTGTGCCACAACAAAAGACTGAAATGTAGTTAAGGACTGTACACTATTTTATTTTGTTGATTTATTGTAAATAAAGAAAAATTCTAGAAAAAAGTGACATTATATCACAAATTTAATTAGATAGTGAATCTAAGTACAATTTTGTTGAAAATATGTCTTCATCAATGAAGAAAAGCAAAATGCTCCTGACAATAAGATACCTGTGACCTGGGAAAATTTTGCTCCATCTTCCCCCCTAACGGCCAAGCAATACCAAATAAAGGTGGCAATATTTGCATTCAGCCAGTGTTAAAATATGTCTCTCCTATTAGTTTACATCACTTGGATGTAAACATCCAAGTTGACCTTCACTCCTTTGACCAGATCAAAGGACACAGATGTGGTGAATTGGGAGAAAAAACTACAGTACCATAGACCCCTTAGAAACATATAACATGCTACAAGTTGCAGACAAAGACAATAGAATTTCAAGGCCCAGTGAAGTTTAGGGTCTCAGATACATTACACTATTCCCTCAGTGAAAGGTGACTGAATGCTTCCTGTATCCTTTGCCACTAAATGAACAGTGCAAGGCTTGTTAGGCCTCATTGGATTTTGGACGCAGCATCTACTGCATTTGTTTTTCCTGTTCTAAATATTTATTAGTAGCCCATGTAAAGGAAATCTCATAAACAATTTTGAATGCTTAGTTATATTTTACTTATTTCCTTGCAAGGGACATCAGTTATGCTACTTGTTCTCTGAACAAATGGCTAGGAATTTAAAGGTAAAATTTCAAATATACATTGTGTTATGGTTTGTGTCTAGATGTCCCCCCAGAGCCTCATGCAGTCATGGGGCTGGCTTCTAGAGTTTGTGATTGACTCATGGTCCAATGCTGGGATTACAGGTGTGAGTGCTACACCCACCCTTGGGCGGGAGGACTGCATACAGTATAAGGCAGGGAAAGAGGCTGTTGTTGTGCTCCTCCCGTTTCATTCTTGTGGCTTTTGCTGTTTTCCGCCGCCATGAACTGTTGCCCTCTGCCATGTGCCACTCTGCCTTGGAGCCAGCCAAGTATGGACTGAAACCTGCACAAACTGTGAGCTAAATAAACCTTTCCTTCCTTAATTTTGGGTGTCAGGTATTTTGTCTCAGCAACGAGAGAAAAGTAACCGACACATATTGTTACCTAGAAATTATAAATTCTGACTGTATGAAAATTGCACTATTTTGTAAACTAAAGGTAAGATGTTCTCACTTTGCTTAGCCTTACTCAGAATGCAAAGCATCAAAGCAGTTCATCTTTTTAGTGGCCTATCACGATCTACAAAACTCGATGGCAGGAGGGCATGTCTGAGGAAAGCTGCTCAACTCATGCAGCCAGGAAGGAAAAGGAGAGCTAGAGAGAGAAGAAGGTGCCAGGGACCAGATTATTCCCTTCCACATCACGCCTCCAGTGACTTACCTCTTCCAACCAACTGCGCTCCCCAGTAACATGTAGTCAGCTATGAACTCATCAGGGCATTAATCTCTCCCAGGATCCACTTACCTTCCAAGTGCCCACTTTTCATCACATGTGACTTTTGGGGGAAATTTTAGATTTAATCTAATATATATATATATATATATATATATATATATATTCAACAATTTTGTTATACTTTTTAATTATTGATATTTATCATTTTTGATTGACTTTATTTACATGGGTACAAAGTAGTCTAGCTTAATATATCAATTGATTTTAAATCCAACTAATCAATTTTAAAATGATTAATTAATAACACTTTGGCTATCTACTGACAAAGACAGAGACATAAATATAAGGACTGAAGCAAGGTATGGTGGCACACATCTGCAATCTCAGTGATCTATAGGTTGCGGCAGGGGGATTGCTGTATGTTTGAGGCCAGCCTGGGCTACATAGTGAGTTCAAGTCCACCCTGAACTACATAGTGAGATCATGTATTAACCATTGTTACCCTCCTATTATGTTGTTTTGAAAATTTGTTCTTCTTTTGATTTGTTTTGTTTTTTTCTTCTCTTTAAAATAAAATAAAAAAAAATACATATATGTATATATATAAGGACTGAAAATAAAGTTAGCACTTTCCTATAGTCTTTGTAAGGCTCTGAGTGTGATTTATAGATTAATTTTTAAATTCTGTAAATATTTTTATTGCCTCTAATATTTTGTTTCCTAAGTATGGAAAACAAAGAATCTCTCACTCTTCCATCAATTTTCTCTGGGATATCTAAAGTTCAGAAGTATTTTGTTTTCTCCATATTTATATTTATATATTTTTATTTTTTATTTTTATAATTTAATTAAATTTCATTTCTTGATTATTCATAGTAATTTATGAGTTAGTAAATGTTAATGATAATATCGAGGGTTCCTGTATACATATTTTTATAGTTAATTTTTCTTTTGCGCTTTCACTTAGTTGTGGTCTTTTTGATCTCACACCATCTCATTTACATTTTATTTTTAAGTGTCAGACATGTATAAAAAAATGCCAAGATAATTCAATCAACTCAATGTTGCCATCTTCACCTATAGAGAAATTATTCTTATTCCTAACAACCAGTGGGAGATGACTGATTTGAATCAAGGCTTAATCTCAATTTAATCTACCTAATCTTTGTGAAATATGTTGACTACAGAAGAAAAACAAAAACGATCCAATTTCTTTGTAGCGCTTCCCATTAATTTATATAGTTTATTTCTTTTATACCTCAGTCTGCAGTTGACAATGTGATTTATTTTGTGTCAACAGAATATTATCAAATAGAATATAAACAAGCTGTAACCAAATTTGCATAGTGACGTATGATCATTCAGCAGGGATTTTTTTTTTTTTTTTTTCTTTTTTGTGGGTACCGGGGGTCGACCTCAGGACCTCGCGCGCCAGCAGGCGCCCGTGCCGCTGAGCGATATCACCGGCCCTTTTTTCATATGTGGGTTCCGGGAGTCAAACTCAGGCCCTCGCGCTTGCCAGGCAGGCGCTTACACCACTGAGCCATCTCACCAGCCCTCAGTAGGGAATTTTAAGCTAGCCTAGTACAGAGGCCTTAGGGACAGTAACACAGCAGCCAGCACTCACACCCTAGCAACCATCAGGTATGCAAAGGAGGACATCTTAGTGATGCAGACTCAGCCACCTACTACAGCAAGCCTCGGCAAGCCCAGCCCAACTGCCAACTGATGGAACGATCGTTTATTAAGCCACTATTTTGGGGGTCTTCTGTTATCTATCTAGAACTAATTGATACTGATCAACTTCTGGTTGACATTTATTCTTAGGGCATTTCCTTCATGATTATAGCCATAAGCTTGGAAGCATTTGTTAATTTCTTTCCTTGGCTGACAATCAATTTCAACTTTTTACTCCACAGAGGCACAAAATCCTCAAAAGCTCTGCTCGAGCTTCTCTGGTTCTCAGCCTGTAAGTTGCTAACTTTCCCTGTTAAATTTCTGAGCATATCAATTCTGATTTTTGAATGGACTAATATCTTAAAGGAAATTATAGCACTGAATATTGGGCTACTCTCTCTGGAGTTTCTTTCTGTCTAAGATTTTGCTTCCTCTATTCTTTGAAAACAAACAAATACTTTCAAATATATTTTTAAAAATAAATATTCAACTTTTCTCAAAGAATTTTTGTTTTAAAAATATGTCAAGTTTAATATTAAAAGGAAGGTATCTATGTATATTTAAATCTTACAATGTTCTCTTCTTTGTGGATTATGAACGCTTTAGAAAATAAATATATGATTCATTTATCCTTGAGTCCCAACGTATAGCATAATGTCTGAAACTATTTAACATTTTCTGTTGAAATTAATTTAGATTTTGTATCAGAAATGAATGAAAGAGAATGGAAAGTGCTGATGTGGAAATGAAAAAAGTTAATATTTATGTGCGTAGGTCAAGGAGAGGCTTTAGTTATACATAAGTCCTGACATTTACTACCTGCAACAAAATATTCTTTAAAAATAAAAGTCCATAAACCCTTTGGTCAGGATCTGTTCTAGACAGTTTAAAAAGACAGTTTAAAAATAGTACTTTTCTGAGGAATTCAAAAAATATATAAAATAAGAGAACTGCTTGCCTTCACCAAATTCTATCATTTCAATCTTGCAAGTGTACTTCAAAGTTCCAGTTAAGTTGCCTTCACTTTTTTATTTCAGTTCAAACTGCTATTTCTTCAGCATGGTTCAGAGCAACAATTTCTCAGATGGTTTCCATTTTAACAAATACCAGTCCCTCCTGTCCAACCAAATGGAGAAGCCAAGGTGATTTTTTTTTTTTAATTTGTAAATCAGTATCATTTTAAAAAACGTTTCATTGGATTTTTATCTTTCTAAAACTTCCTTAATCTGCCATACCTGAATGAACTATTCACGTTCTCCGCATTTCGGCTCGTGAATCTCCTCCTCTGGCTGCCGTGTTTGCTGCTCCCCACTCTCTTTTACTTTCTCCTGTTATTTCTAAACTACATCAAGTTCTCTCCTGCCTTAGAACTTTTGTGCTTTCTGTTCCCTGGATATACACGGATCCTTTTTTATTTTCCCTTGTGGACTACTTAACATGACGCAGGTTCCTGTTAATGTAATGCTCTTTAGCAAAACTTTTCTTGACTGTACTAAGTAGTTTCCAGCCCATCACCAGAAAACAGCAAATGAAGTAAACAGCTCAGTCTGGATATTTGGAATCAAACTTCTACCAAACTCAGGGTATTTCCTATTTATGTTGATACCAATCTACTTGGAGAAAGAAATCTAACAGGAGAAAGAAATCTGCTTGATGAGGGAACTTATCTTATTGTGATAATAAATTGGCTAATTCTTGTATAGCTCAAGTATTTATGAATTAATTTATTACTTCCATTAAAGCACAAGACCTGAAAATACAGAATGTTTCTCCATGTCATATTCTATTCCCCCGTGTCAACATATTGTTAACGGAACAGTGTGGGCTGTGCGCATTTTTTGAATACATAAATGAAAACATGAATATGTAACAAGCAGTCTGATATGCACTGGAGACCCAATGAGCAGCGTAAATGTTTCCCACCATTAAATAGCCCCAACATAGTAGAAAAGAAATGCTTTGCAAGAGATAGTGATAGAATAACAATTTAGTGATGCCTGTCGACAGACAGAGATAAAATAATAATTTAGTGAGATAAAACCACACAAGAAAGAATTGCTTGGTGAAACTGGACCTTAATAGAGAAATCATCATTTTCAAATAATGTACACCATCTACCTTTCATCAAAGCAAATTTTCCTAAGATAAAAATCACAAAAACTCTGAGTGGAATTTAATCACATTGTATAATGTCTTGCTAGTAGCAGCTTAAATGCTCTGTTTCAAGACATTTAGAATGAGTTCAGATGCAGTGTAGTGTGGAAGAGTGAGCACTGATGACCAGCATAATGTGCAATGGTTTCTGACAGTTTTCACATTAACTAATTTGCATTTTATAAAATTTTTTCATGATACTAATATACAGAGATTTTATACATTAAAAATAATCTCAATTTTACGCTATGGGTTTAAGAATATTGCCTCTGGATTAGACTCACATCGATTTAAACCACACATCCCTCACTTTCCAATGAAAATAAAATGTACTCGTGGACAAATTGTTCAAAATTTATGTCTTTTATCAAATGAGAACAGCATCTGTTTCTTTTTTTTTTTTTTTTTTTTTGTAGGTACCGGGGGTTGACCTCAGGACCTTGTGCACCAGCAGGTGCCAGTGCCGCTGAGCGATATCACCGGCCCTTTTTTCGTATGTGGGTTCCGGGAGTCAAACTCGGGCCCTCGCGCTTGCCAGGCAGGTGCTTATGCCGCTGAGCCATCTCACTGGCCCCCATCTGTCTCTTAAGATTTTGTAACTTTAATAAGGACATTTATATAAAATTATTGCAGTATAAAACATGACTATAAACATGAATTGTACGTGAAATATTTAATCTTTTTTTTGTGTGTGTGAGTACCGGGAGTCGAACTCGGGCCCTCGTGCTTGCCAGGCAGGCGCTTACGCTGCTGAGCCATCTCACCAGTCTGAAATATTTAATTTTAATGACTGTTTAAAAATAAAAAATATAACCTGGAAGTCAGTTATTTAAAATGTTTGCAAAATTGGAGAAATATGCATAACTGTTCTGCATAACTGTTCTTTTTCCACATTGAAGAAGATACTGTGAGAACATATTTGGGTTTCTTAGCAAAGGATTAGCTTCAGTAGGTTTACTTAAAATATTCATGATATAGAAATAATATAGTCAAATAATTTAGCAAATGGCAAATAAATATGATACATAGTTTAGCCACTGAACGTTGTACAAAAACAACTCTTATTTTTAAGTAAAGAAGCAAATATTATAAAATTGAAACCCACCTTCTAAGCATTAATTTACTGCTATAGGCATAGGATAAATTATGGTACATTATACAGCAGGTGATTATTTTTGAAACAGAAGGTTAATAAAACAAGGGATGCTTCTCCTTACTTTATTTCAATTTTCCAAAATAGATGGCATTTTAACATTGATTTTGATTTTAAGAGAAAAGGTCTTTTAAATAAAATAGAGTTAAGAAAGAATTTAACAGTTGGCAAAAACATAAAGTCACCCATACAGATTTCTTCTTTACCTATTTTGGAAATAAAATATACTATGAAGAAGCAGATTAACAGCAGGAGATTGTCTTCACCAAACTATAAAGACAGAGATGAGTATGTGTAACCTGTTACTGGAATAAGAAGTTTTTGTTTTATTCCCTCAAGTCTTCCAACAGAAAAATAGAAAAAGTCTATTTTAAAATTAACGTTGCTCACTTATATCTGTCAGGCTTTTATAGATGAAAACTAAAAAAAAAATAAAATAAAATAACACATAAGGAGGTGCATGAAGAAAAAATAGCTATACATGAATTTTAAAAATCTATTTTATGTAGTTTGGCCAAGAAATACAGGGGGTCGATGACAAAACTGAGACTGAATGTAGAATCAGCACAGCCAATAAACATGAGTGCTTGGAATCAGAAAAGGGTTTAGTATGAGCACATAAAAGTTTGAGACTTCTTTCCACAGTACACCACTCTGACATTATAAAGCAATGCTTGTCACAAAAGAAAACATGATAATATTTACGGAAAAATACCTTTAAGTATGTTCAAGGTTGCACTGAGTTTAAGTTCAACAGTTTTCCATTGGTACATGTGTGTAGTGCATGATGCCATCATTCATCTTAGGGAGCAGATGCATGTACTTAACATACCTGATTGAATTTATTCTCCTTCCTCTTCCCAAACACCTCCCTCCCTCTATATCCAGATTCCCTTCCCCCATTTTCACCATCATCATCATCATCATCATCATCACCATTATTTAATTCATTTTTGCAACATATATTGTATTCATGGTGGGAAGTTAGTACACGCACATCAAATTGGGTGGTGTTGTGCAAAAGAAGTATTTTGAGCTATTCACTGAAATACATATTTCCCGAGAAAATAAATTTTGCATTTTTTTACATATATGTCTAGTAAACATGACTTTTTCCATGTATAGATTTATATTCTAATACTATCTATTAGATATAATGGAAGGGTCCTTCTATGTTTCTACAATTTTACATGGTCATAGCAGTTAAAGATAAGTTACTTGACATAATATTTGACTACTGAAGATCCACTGCAACATTAGTTGACTATAAATAGACTTTGCTGCATCACCATGTGATTACTTTATGGAATAATTTTATTATTTATATGTTAATTTTATTTAATTACTAGTTGTCAAATAATTTATATGTTTGTATGTTATATCAATATTTCGAGACATGTATACATTTGGTGATGATCAAATATGGGTAACTAGCATACCTGTCACTTCAAAACTTCATAGTAAGAACATTAAAGTCTCACTCTTGAAGCTATTATAGAGTACACAAAGCATCATTAGTCACTATAATCAACAGCTATACAATAGGACCCAACTTATTCCTCCCATCTCATTATAACTTTCTTCTTGTTCATGAATCTCTCCCCTTTCCCTTTCTATTTCTTTTTTATAACATTTGCTGATCACCATTCTATTCCCTGGTTCTTTGAGTTCAACTTTGTTTAGTTTCCACCAGTAAGAGAGATCATACATGGTGTTTGTTTCTTTATAAAATAGAGAAATGGGATTAAATAAAATTTAAAAGCTTCAGTAAAACAAAAGAAACAATAAGAAAAAAAGCTCAAATCTTATATGACATAAACATGAGCTAAGATTAATAATGTCCACAAGAATGAAAATGGGGAAAGGAGAATTAGGGGAGGAGGGAGGGTAGAGAGAGAGAAGGGAAAAGGATTAAAAAATAAAAGAAACGAGCTGTACCCACTCCCCAAGATGACTCTAAAATGTGTGTACTACAAACACATACTACTTAAATAAAACATTTTAAAAAAGAATGGAAGAAATATTTGAAAATAATACATAAAAAAGGAGCAAATAAAACATTTAGGAAAAGAATGAAAGAAATATTTGAAAATAATACATAAAAAAGGAGCTAATATCCAAAATGTATAAGGAACTCAGAGTACTAAGTTACAAGAAAACAAATAATTGTATTTAAAAATGTGTAAAATGCTTAGATATTCCTCGAAAGAGAAATATGAAAAGAAAAAATACAGATAATAGTTACATGCAGAATGCTCCATTCCTTAATCATCACAGAAGTGCAAATGAATGAGGTATCACCCGACATGTACAAGTTTCTCTACTGTCACAAAGTAAAAGATAATGGAGGGAAGGGGCGCCTTATATAGTGTTGGTGGTATTGTAAATTAGTGTAGGCATTTTTTTAAACTGGCAGGGGAACAAAAAATGCGGAGAGAAGGAGGGAAACAAGAGGGAAAAAATAAAATTGAAAGAATAAATGTTAATAGAGCTTTTGCAAATGGAAAGGGGACCAAGAGTTGGAGGGAGCACAGAGGAATAGGAGGGGTAGGGGATGAAAAAGAACTACGATGAGTTACATACGTGTTCTAACTCCCCATAGAAAATGTAATCAGCATGTACTGTAAGCATATACTAATATAAAAGTATAGCCATTTTAAAAACAAATATGGAGGTTCTCTAAAAATCTAAAAACAGGGCTGGTGAGATGGCTCAGCAGCATAAGCACCTGCCTGGCAAGCGCGAGGGCCAGAGTTTGACTCCCAGTAACCACATACGCAAAAAGGGCCGGTGATATCGCTCAGCGGCATGGGCGCCTGCTGGTGCGCGAGGTCCTGAGGTCCATCCCCGGTACCCACACACACACAAACAAAAAAAATCTAAAAACATAGGTGCCATGTGATTTAGCGATCTCACTACTAGGAGTATCCAAATTGAAGTCAGCGTGTAGAAGAGATATCTGTCCTCCCGTGTCCACTGCAACATTAGTCAGGGCAGCAAAGAGACTGAAATAACCTAAGGGTCTATCTGTGGGTGAGTGGACTTAAAATACTGTGGCGCACATACATAATGGAGTAGTATTCAAAGCTGAGAAAGGACCAGGACCAGAATACTTTGTCACTTGCTGCATTATGGTTGAACCTTTTGGGTAACTTTGAGTCTGTATACCATTAAGCAGGCTTCACGGGTATGTAACACATAGTAATGAGCGTCCCTTGGAACACTTGCTCAAGAGCCTTACAGTTTATTTAATGTTGTATTGTTGGTTTTCAAAAACTTTTTAATGATTTTTCTTTCTTTCTTTCTTTCTTTTTTTTTTTTTTTTTTTATGTGGGTACCGGGAGTCAAATTCAGGACCTCGCTTGCCAGGCAGGCGCTTGTGCTGCTGAGCTATATCACTGGCCCTGATTTTTCGAATAAGGAGATTCATATTTTCATTTTTCCTGATCCAAAAATGACATAGGCATTCCAAGGTACAAAAATTAAAACCTTGCTTTAGTAGCCATAATATCCTAATGCACCATTCTATTCTAGCTTAACCTTTGACATCCATAATAGTTTCCAAACTTATTTTTTCTTATTATCTGTTGATATGTAAAATGATCTCAAAACTTGGTGGCTTAACAGAAGCCATTTTATTATATTTCACAATACTTGCATGAGAAGTTTGGTTATGGCTTTCTCAACTGTGCCTGGGATCCCTTGTTCTGATTCAGCTGGCAACAGTAAGGCCCAAATGGTGTCTTGCATATGCCAAGCATCTTAAGGAATCCTTCACAGTGGAAATTGGGGGTCAGTTGGGCCCCCTTTCTTCCCAGTTAGTTCTAAAATCTCCCCAGGCAGTCCCTTTAGCAGGAGAGCTACACTTACGAGGCTTGCAGAAAGTATAAAAGACAAGAAGTAGAAGTTGCGAGTCTCTTAATTCCAAACAAGATTCAGGTACCGAGCTTTTCCTCAGTGCTGCAGTACCGGCGTAGCCGCAGACCCATCACTGTTCAGGAGAAGGCTGAGTGACTCCACTTCCGCGAAAGGCATTTCAAAGTATGCACACCCTCCTTAAATCTGGAAAACAGTATGAGGGTGAAACACAGAGAGTTCATTCTTAAACACAAACTGCTTTGGCCACGTCACTTGTACGTTATGTCGTTTAGAGCATTTTGTAGATGTAGAGATATAGATGTATATATAAATAAAATACATATCAACAGATAAAATAGATTTCCATTCACATATTTGTGTAAATATATGCCTATAGAGAAGTATAAAGAGATACACTAGATAGATATAATTTCTCCATTTTTCTTCACTCTTCTGTAAAATCTAATGGAAACATACTGCTTTAATCATTCAGAATATCACACCTGGATTGTCGGTTCTTATTGAATTGACTGGTACCTAGTTTGGACTTTGTGGTTGCTTTATAAATACTGTATAATGTGAATTTCTAAAATAAATTTTTATGTGTTTAGTGTATATGAATAGGATGTCACTATAATAGTCCCACTGATTTTCTCATTAATGTTCACACCACTTGGCAATATCTACATATGAAATTTATATACAAACTGGTATTTCTACAGGTAAAACTACCCAATCATATATATTTGAGCATGAATTACATGAACATAAAAGAATGTAAATAAGTCTTTAATACAGTGTGTGAAGGCCATACATTTCCCACTCTCCCTCCTGTTTTAAAAGTGCTTGCTGTTTGGTTCTTTTCAACTTTTGCATTTTTATAAATTGCAACACTCCTTCTCAAGGTCCATCAACACTTTTTGTGTTTCATATTTATATTCTGTGTATTTTGATTTTTCAGAATTCATTAAAAATTTCATGTGTTATGTGTAAAGTTGATAGATATTTTATTGGTAATGTTTACATGTTTGTAATATGTGTATAACATGTAATATGTGTATTCTAACATTATTTTTCCCTTATTATTTTTAGTAGGAAATTTGGCAGAATGAGAGGCTTCCCAGGATTCTTAAGAAGAAATATCCATTTGTTTTTGTTAAATTTGCTTCGTACATATAGCTGTCATATTATAAACAAAGTTAATGATTTTTTTATCTGCACAACATCTTGAAGTTTTATCAATATGATAAATATTTAAATAATTTTCAGCTGACATTTTAAAATTTAATTTTATTGGTAATTATTAAAATTAATTTTTACAGTAATTTTATTGGTAATTATTATATACCTAATAATTATATTAGGTATAAAGATACACAGATTTTATAAAAGCAAGAATTGGTATTTTTTAAATAAAGAGAGGTTCATTAAAAGCAATGTGGTTTAACTTGAGTTTAAATATTTTGTTGTCAGACATTCAATCTTCTATTTAATGATTCTATAGACAAAAATATCCATTATACTTTCATTAAAATATCAGTATGGGGACAGTGAGATGGCTCAGCGGCATAAGCGCCTGCCTGGCAAGCGCGAGAGCCCGAGTTCGACTCCCGGATCCCACATACGAAAAAAGGGGCTGGTGATATCGCTCAGCGGCACGGGTGCCTGCTGGTGCACGAGGTCCTGAGGTCGACCCCCCGGTACCCACAAAAAAAAAATATGTATCAGTATGTATGAAATCAGGTCACGTTTGGGAAAAATTAACAGAAAGAGTGTCAGGTTGTCAAATACTTTTGCAAAAGGTGGCTGACTATTTAATGGAACAAAAATGTGTAATTTTAAATCATCTGACAAAGTTCCAGTGTATTAAAAGCATACCTGTAAGTATATTTCAAGTCACAATGTTCTCTTACGCATGAAAAATTCATGTGCAGGAATTCAATAATTAAAATTAAATAAAATACAACATGCTTTCCAAAAATTCAATAGATTAATCTACATAAAGCAAAATGGGTAAATAATATAATGTGTTCTACTTCGTGTCAACAATAAAAAAGGGGAAAGCCTTACTTTTTCATGAATAAAAAGTCATGCATTTTTAAAATTTATGTGACTGTTAAGTTCTACTTGTAGAAACAATGTAATCCTCCAAAGGTGTAGATTACATCCACCCAATACAAGCTTTAACTCACATGATTTCACTTTCACTTCAGTTTTAATATTCAATGAAAACTAATTACTATTCTGCCACACCACACATTTGCTCTGACCCGCAAGCCTGCCAGAGTTCTACCCTTGCAGAGGCCTGCGGTGTGGGGACCTCCGCGGTGGATTAGGCTCTTCAGTACCTAAGCCAATAGAAATTTCTCCTCATCTTAAATTCATTGCCTCAAGTATTTTGTTATTAGTGCTAGAAACTGACTAACAAACTATGAGAAGAGGTATTACACTACAATGAACCAGTACAATGAACTACTACAATGATTCTCATATATAACTCTTGGATATTTTTCTGTATAGCTGCTTGGGATCCACCATGTTGTTTTCAACATTTATATACCTAGTATTTTACCCATCTCTTGTTGGTTATTTTATATATTGTTTCTGATTTTTAATAAAACATGCCAGTTTGGACAGTTGAGCATAAATTTTTTTATACTTGCGTAATTTTTAATTTTATAAGTAGAATCAATGGGGCAAAATGTACAGTATTTAAACTTTTTGAACTATTATATATAATTTTCTCCAGAAAAAATAGTTAACCATTAATACTACCATGAAATATGTACATTTCCTTGTGATACTGTGTATTTACAATGAAGAGATGCTTTCATATATATTTCAAAATATATCTAATTTCAATATATACACATTTTAAAATGTGTGTGTGCATTTATATATGAGAGTGTGTGTAGTATAATTATGTACAATTTTTGTACAAGTTATTTTTTATTTATTTATTCAAGCATTTGTGGTGCTGGGGATTGAACCCAGAAACTTACACATACTCTGCCACTGAGCTACACCCCCAGGCCCTGAAGATTTTTTGCTTATTTTACTGTATCTGTTTCTGTGAATTGTCTATTTGCATTATTTGTCTTTGTTTTGTACATTGACATATATCTAGTATCTGTTTTTTATTCCAGTTAATTTGTAGCAGATATTTATAAGAAAATTAAATGTTAATGTACTTTAAATTAGGTAATACTGTACTAAATTTTGAGAAGGAAAAAAAGATGAATCTTTGAAGAAATCTGAAATATTCTAGAAACTTACCTTTATAGTAGGCTGAATAGGAAGTGCTCAGAGGGGGAAAAACCAAACATAAAATCTCAAAACCTTATATATTAAATGTGGGAAAATTGAAACAATTTTCAATGACTGGAATTAGTGAAGATATAGAATACAGTGCTACCTCAGTTTATGAACTTAATTTTTTTTTAAATTTTGGGGAAGATGGATGTGTTTGTGTTTGTGTGGGGAAGATGGCCAGGGTCGTGTCTGTCACTCACTGTGGAGTTTGAGAAAGGAAGCAAAATTTTGCTGAACATTTTTGTTTGTGAACTGAATTGTTTGCAAACAGAAGCATTCGCGAACTGAGCTATTACTGTACAAGCCAGAGAACTCATTTTCCTTTAAGCTTGACTTTTGTGTGATTAATTCCAAATGATCCATAATAATTCTTTCAATGGTGCATTATAAATAAACATAATAAAGTTATAATTAGTTAACAGATAATAGTTTTTTTTTTCTTAAAGTAGACTTCGAAGGGACGGAGGTCACAATTCAGAGGTTCCCAAAGAGGAAGCAGCCTTACTCAGTGACCACTGCTTCAGCAACTCAGATAATTACAAAGCTTTAGTTATATAAGAGTGATCCATTGTTATACAGTAATAAATAAAATTTCAAGAATAGAGGTGTTAGGTCATTTAGTAAACATTTTTATTACTTAAGAATTTTTGTTCTGAGTTTTGAACCTTTGTGCTCATTTAACATAAATGATGGAGATTTCTTTTAAATTGATAATCACTACTAATCTAATATTTTAGGTAATATTAGAGAAATTAATGAAAGAGAAGATAACATTATTAGTTGTGAATTTCATATAATTATAAGTCTTGAGAACTTTCCTGTCACTGTGTTTTGAAATAACTGATTGTAACTAACATGAACAAAATTAAAATATTGCTGGAATTGGAGTAAAGCTTCACAAAATTGTTTTATGCGTTTAAGTATAAGTAAGCTATGACAAAATGTACAAGTTTTAATTTTCTGTAAGAACAAGTCAATATTGGTTGAATTCTTTCAATAAAATTCTCTTCTTATATTTATTTGTTATTAGTGCATGTTTGCTGTACATAATGATTATATTCATCATGGGGACTTGTACATGTACATAACACATCTTAGGTTTTTGTTTGTCTACTTCCTTTACCCTCCCTCCAACCTTCTTGCTTTCCTCACTTACAAAAGATCATTTAACATAAATGATGGAGATTTCTTTTAAATTGATAATCACTACTACTCTAATATTTTAGGTAATATTAGATGAAAGAGAAGATAGCAGATTATTAGTTGTGAATTTCATATAATTTCCATTTTCTTTTTTTTTTTTTTAATTTTATTTTAAAGAGAAGAAAAAACAAAACAAATCAAAAGAAGAACAAATTTTCAAAACAACATAATAGGAGGGTAACAATGGTTAATACATTGCGTATTACTATCTTTAAGTTAGTTATTCAGGACACCAGACATTAGCATTTAATTATCCAAACATTATTGGCACAAACCTTACTCTTCAATGAACTAAGTAAAAATCGTAGTGTATCTATCTTAACCATCTTATATATATATATACAATTTTTTTTCCCTTTCCCTTCTTTCTTTTCCTTATTCCAGTCTCTCTTTCCTTTTGACCAGTTTCTTTTTGATTCACCATGTCTATTGTACATTTTGGATCTTATTTACTCTTTCAGTTTCTCATACTAGAGAGACAATACGATGCTTACACATGTGCTTCTGGTTTATTTCACTTATGAGTATTTTCTCGAGTTGCATCCATTTACCTATAAAAGTCTCCAGTTTATCCTTCTTAATGGCTGAATAGTACTCCATTGTATAAAAATACCACATCTTTCTTATCCATTCCTCAGTTGATGGGCATTTGGGTTGTTTCCAAGATCTGGCTATTACAAATTGTGCTGCTATAAACATGGGTGCACATATATCACTGTGGTATGATGTTTTTAATTCTTCTGGGAAGATGCCCAGAAGGGGAATAGCTGGGTCAAATGGGACCTCCAACCCTAGCTTTTTGAGGAATCTCCACACTGACTTCCACAGTGGCTGTACCAGTCGACACTCCCACCAACAGTGGAGAAGGGTTCCTTTTTCCCCACAGCCCCTCCAGCATTTGTTATTAGTTGATTTCTTTATAGTAGCCATTCTTTCTGGGGTGAGATGGTATCTCAGTGTTGTTTTAATTTGCATCTCTCGAATGACTAGTGATGTTGCACATTTTTTTGTATATTTATTTGCCATTAGTATTTCTTCATCTGAGAAATGTGTATTCATCTCAGATGCCCATTTTTGGAGTGGGTCTTTAAATTTGGGAGGTCTGATTTTTTTGAGTTCTTTATATGTTCTTGATAGTAATCCTTTGTCTGAGGAACAGCTGGCAAACATTTTTTCCCACATTGTGGGTTGTCTCTTCACTCTGTTGGTGGTTTCTCTTGCTGTGCAAAAGCTTTTTAATAAGATGAGATCCCAGTTATTGATTCTTTGGGATAGTTCCCGTGCAGTTGAGTTTTTATTCATAAAGTCTTTGCCTACACCAATGTCTCCAAGGGTTTTACCTATCCTACCTTCCAGCAGATTTAATGTTTCTGTTTTAATATTTAGATCTCTGATCCATTTTGAATTTAGTTTAGTGCATGGTGAAAGATATGGGTCTAGTTTTAATCTTCGGCATGTGTAGAGCCAGTTTTTCCAGCACCATTTATTAAAGAGGCTATCTTTTTTCCAGCGAATGTGTTTGGCACCTTTGTCAAAGATAAGGTGGCTTAGTATGTCTGGGGTTGTTTCAGCATCTTCTAATCTGTTCCATTGATCTTCAGGTCTGTTTTTTTGCCAGTACCACACTGTTTTTATCACAGTAGCTTTATAGTATAATTTCAAGTCGGGGATTGTGATGCCCCCTGCCTTGCCTTTGTTGCCCAGAATTGCCTTTGCTATTCTAGGTCTCTTCTGATTCCAAATGAATTTTAGGATTGTTTTCTCTAATTCTGTGAGATATGCTGTTGGAATTTTGATTGGAATTGCATTAAATCTGTATAACAATTTTGGAAGTATGGCCATTTTCACTATATTGGTTCTTCCTATCCAGGAGCAAGGGATATCTTTCCATTTTCTGATATCCTCTTCAATCTCCTTTTTCAGAGTACTGTAGTTTTCAGTATAGAGGTCTTTTACATCCTTCGTGAGGTTGATTCCTAGGTATTTCATTTTTTTGGATGTTATTGTGAAAGGTATTGTTTCCCTAATTTCTCTTTCAGTAAGTTTGTTATTTGTGTACAGGAAGGCTATTGACTTTTGAGTATTGACTTTGTATCCAGCTACACTACTGAATTTGCTTATCAAATCTAGCAGTTTTTTAGTGGAGTTTTTGGGGTCTTCTGTGTAGAGTATCATGTCATCTGCAAATAATGATAATTTAACTTCTTCCTTTCCGATCATTATTCCTTTTATTTCTTTCTCTTGTCTAATTGCTCTGGCTAAAGTTTCCAGAACTATGTTGAATAAGAGTGGGGACAGTGGACATCCTTGTCTTGTTCCTGATTTTAGAGGGAAGGCTTTCAGTTTTTGGCCATTTAGTATGATATTGGCTGTTGGTTTGTCATAGATAGCTTTTACCAGATTGAGATAAAGTCCCTCTATTCCGATTTTCTGTAGGGTTTTTATCATGAAAAGGTGCTGGACTTTGTCAAAAGCTTTTTCTGCATCTATTGAGATGATCATGTGATTTTTGTCTTTGGTTCTGTTAATATGCTGTATTACATTTATTGATTTACGTATGTTGAACCATCCCTGCATCCCTGGGATGAATCCAACTTGGTCATGGTGTATAATCTTCTTGATGATTTGTTGGATTCTGTTTGCCAGTATCTTATTAAGGATTTTTGCATCTATGTTCATTAGGGAGATTGGCCTGTAGTTCTCTTTCTTAGTTGGGTCCTTCTCTGGTTTTGGTATCAGGGTAATGCTTGCTTCCAGGAATGAATTTGGGAGTATTGCTTCCCTTTCAATTTCATTGAAAAGTTTGAGAAGTAGGGGCGTTAGGTCTTCTCTAAATTTCTTGTAGAATTCGGCAGTGAATCCATCAGGGCCTGGGCTTTTCTTTGTTGGGAGGTTTTTAATTACATCTTCAATTTCACTGGCTGATATTGGTTTATTTAGGATTTTTAAATCTTCTTGATTCAGCTTTGGTAATTCATACGAATCTAGGAATCTGTCCATTTCTTCTGCATTTTCCATCTTAGTAGAATATAAATTTTCAAAATAGGTATAGATGATCTTCTGGATTTCTGCAGGGTCCGTCGTGATATCACCCTTTTCATTTTCAATTGCATGGATTTGAGTCTTTTCTTTTTTTAATAAGGTTGGATAAGGGTTTGTCAATCTTATTTATTCTTTCAAAGAACCAACTTTTTGCTTCATTGATTCTTTGTATTGTTTTTTTATTCTCCAATACGTTAATTTCTGCTCTGATCTTTATAATTTCCTCCCTTGTACGGGCTTTTGGCTTAACCTGCTCTTCTTTTTCTAGAAGCTCGAGGTTCACCCTTAAGTTGTTTATTTGCGCTTGCTCTATTTTCCTGATATAAGTGTTTAATGCTATAAATTTCCCTCTTAGGACTGCTTTCATTGTATCCCATAAGTTCCGGTATGTTGTACTGTCATTATCATTCAGTTGTAGAAAGTGACTAATTTATTCTTTAATTTCATCTGTGACCCATTGGTTGTTCAGGAGGATGCTGTTTAATTTCCATGTGTTTAGGGAGTTTTTGTGGGATCTTTTGCCATTGATTTCCAATTTCATTGCACTATGGTCTGATAATATGCATGGGATAATTTCAATTCCTTTGCATTTACTTAAGCAGGTTTTATGAGCTAGTATGTGGTCTATTTTGGAGAACGTCCCATGTGCAGCTGAGAAAAATGTGTATTCTGATGTTGTGGGATGGAACACTCTGTAGACATCTACTAAGTCCATTTGTTCAAAAGTTTGGTTCAGTTCTACTATTTCATTATTGATTTTCTGTCCAGTTGATCTATCTTTTTGTGACAGTGGAGTACTGAGATCTCCCAATATAATTGTATTAGTGCTTATTTGATTTTTCATGTCCTTTAGTACTTGTTTTATATAGCTGGGTGCATTGGTATTTGACGCATATATATTTATGATCGTTATCTCTTCCTCTTGGATTGTTCCCTTTACAAGGATGTAATGACCGTCTTTATCTCTCTGAATCCTTCTTGGCTTGAAGTTCACTTTGTCTGCAAAAAGAATAGCTACCCCTGCTTTTTTCTGGGTTCCTGTGGCATGGAGTATTGTTTTCCATCCTTTGACTTTCAGTCTATGAATTTCTTTCTGAATTAAATGTGTTTCTTGTATACAGCATATTGTTGGATCTTGCTTCTTGATCCATTTCGCCAGTCTGTGCCTTTTGATTGGTGAATTGAGACCGTTAACATTGATGGTTAAAACTGATATGTATTGACTTGTCATGATATTTTCCTGTTGTTGGTTCCCACTCTTTGTTTTTCTGCTTTCCGGCTATTTAATTATTTGCCCTGCCTGGTGGATTCCTTCTGTTGGGGTTCCTATCTCTTTCTAGAATGTCCTTCAGAACGTTTTGGAGTGCTGGTTTGGTGGTCATAAATTTTCTCAGATGTTCTTTGTCATGAAAGTATTTTATTTCTCCATCAATTTTGAAAGATAGTTTTGCAGGGTACATCAATCTGGGCTGAAAATTATTTTCCTTTAGAGCTTGCAATACATCATTCCAAGCTCTTCTTGAATTGAGGGTTTGTGCTGAAAAGTCAGCTGTGATTCTGATGGGTTTTCCTTCATAGGTGATTTGTCTCTTCTCCCTAACAGCTTTTAAGATTCTGCCCTTCTGTTGAATTTCTGGGATCTTGACTATAATATGTCTGGCTGAAGTTTTTTTTTGATCATGTCTAGTTGGTGTTCTGAAAGCTTCACTTATAGAGGTGTCAAATTCCTTTTCTCTTCCAGGAAAGTTCTCCCTGATTATGTCTTTGAACAAGGTTTTAATGTCATTGATGTTATCTCCTGCTTTTTCATTTATTCCAATTATTCTTAAGTTGTTTATCTTTGAGTCATCTAGCAGCTGCTGAATTGATTTTTCATGGTCCCTTGCTAGTTTTAAGAATTTTTCCATTTCATGATCACTAATTGCAAGCCTATCTTCTATATCTGAGATCCTGTCCTCGCATTGGCTTATTCTGCTACAAATACTTTCAATGGAATTTTTTATCTCTTGGATATCTGCTTGAATCTGCCTTATGGATTCCATTTCTTTCCTATGCTGAGCATTCATGGTTTCTATAGTTTTCTTAAGTTCATCTATTTTTTTGTCTGTATCAGCTATAGTGTCCTTAAGCATGGTCTTCGTTGTAGACATTATCTCTGCAGTTATCTGTGAGATTATTTCTGTTTTAATTTTTTCCAGAACCTCATTCAGTTGCTTTGTTGTTACCACTTCAGATAGGCCAGGTGGGTGGCTTTCGGATTGTCCCACCTCGTTGCTCCCTAGGTTTGCCTTTGGTGAATTGGATGTGTGGGGTTGCATCTTGTTTAAGTGTCGTCTCATGTTTTCTTTCTTTAATTCCTGGGGTGATGTTTGCAAATTACCTATAGTAGGTTACTTTATTGCTAGTGTTTAAGATCTTTAGAAGATGACTACTTCTCTGCAGTATCTTCCAAGTGGAGCTTGCTTTTGTGTTTTGAGCTTTCTGCCAGATCCTACCTCTTCAATTCGTTGGGTATGCGAAGTTGCTACCTGTTTGGCCCAGTCCTTGATTCTTTGGTACTGTGCCACTGTATTTTCTGTGTCCCTTAGTCAATCTCAATCATGAAATATCAGGAAGGAAAGATGTTTAGAACAATTATTTCACATTTGGCTATAATGTTAACTAAAGCATCAAACACAGCCTAGAAAATGACAGACTGAGCTAACCAGTTATTTACCACTTTTAGCTGTATAGAGTTGCGGTTATATAACAAAATCTAAAACACACCAGAAAAATTATATGCAGTATACAAGTCCTATGTATGTCAATTTTTCCCTAAGGAGTTTAAATTTAAAATGAGTTAAGGAGGAAATAGAGTATTGGGAGAAGAGGAAGGAATTAGATGTAAGGTTAGAGGACCAAGAGGGATCCCACTAAAATTGGGACACTAGTGCAGAGAACAGGTGGTAAAAAGAGAAGGAAGTGATAAAAGGAAGAACAGATCACGACCACAATCACAAAGAAGTTAGAGGCGCTGTTTACACTCATATAAAAACCCAGAGAGAATAATGAAGGAAAGAGCAAATACACATACAGAAACAATAACGAAGATAAAAGCAATAAAACAGACAGATCAAAAATAAAACCCCACCAAAAAACAAAACTAAACAAAACAAAAACAAAAAAAAACCCTTCGCCAGAACAAAAAACAAATCAGTGAGAGAAAAAAAAAATAATAATAATAAAAAATAAAAATAAGAAAAAAAAAATTAAAAAGAATCAGTTCCAGGTGTTGACTTTGTTGTAGGGAGCTACCTGTTCTGTGCAGGTCCGTCCCAGTAAGCCAGGAGCGCCCTCTGGCGGGCGGTGAGCAGAGGCGCGTACTTTCAGGTAGAGACCAGTCTAGCTCGCCTCCGCTCTCGCCGCCCTTTCACGATCCCTGGGCCTGAGAGGCTCAGCGCACTGTCCGAGCGTGGATTCCCTGCACTGGTTCCCGCCGCTCTGGTTTTTCGCCACGCCCCCCACAATGGCGCCGGGCCAGTCGCTCTCTGGTGCGGGACAGGTGTGGCTGTGAGTCCAGTCTCGTTCGCCTGCTGACCTCAGCACACTTTTGTGGGCTCAATTGAGAGGCCCTGTGCTGCCCTGTCCGGAGCACAAGTTCCCAGAGCAGTTTCCGAGCTGCTCTGAGTTTCGCCACACCCCCCACAATGGCGCCCGGCCGGTCGCTCTCTGGCGCGGGACAGGTGTGGCTGAGAGACACTCACCGCCGGTCAGCGCCGTTCTCCGCCGCTCCCCTGCCCCGCCGCTGTCTCAGGATCCTCCGTGGGGGCTCCCTGGGCGCCAGCTGCCACCGTGTGTCCGTAGAATTGAGCCTCCGCCGGCGCTCCAACTCCCGGGATATTAGAAGGTGCGTGCGCGCGGTCTGCTCCTTCTTTCGGTCTTCTTTGTTCTGTGATCCCAGCACTTGGGAGGCTGAGGCAGGAGGATCATTATGAATTCGAGGTCCCAGCCTTTTTTTTTTTTTTTTTTTGTGGGTACCGGGGGGTCGACCTCAGGACCTCGCGCGCCAGCAGGCGCCCGTGCCGCTGAGCAATATCACCGGCCCCTTTTTCGTATGTGGGTTCCGGGAGTCGAACTCGGGCCCTCGCGCTTGCCGGGCAGGCGCTTCTCCATTTTCTTCTATCAATTTTTTTTTTTTTTTTTAATGTGGGTACTGGGAGTCGACCTCAGGACCTTGCACTTGCCAGGCAGGCGCTTATGCCGCTGAGCTATCAATTGTTTTTAATTTAAATCTCTTTTCCCTTTCTTCCTTCTCCCCTCCTCCCATCTCTTGTTCCCCTTCCCATTTGAACAATTTCTTCCTACTTCCTGATATGTATCTCCCACTGTGTTCCTTATTTATACTTTGGATTTCTCACACAAGTGAAGCCGTGTGACGTTTAAACTTGTGTGCCTGATTTATTTCACTTAAGATTATGGTCTGGAGGTCCATCCACTTACCTAAATATGCCTCAAGTTTATGCTTTTTGGAAGAGTAGTAATCCATTGTACACAAAAACCACATTTTCTTTATTTATTCTTCTGTTGATGGGCATATGGTCTGTTTCTAGGATTTGGCTACTATAAATTGTGCTGCTACAAACATAAATATGCATATATCATTGTGATAGGAAGACTTTAACTCTTTCAGGAAGATACCTAGAAGGGAAATATCTGGGTCAAACAGAACCTTCAGTTTTAGCTTTTTGAGGAATCCCCATACTGATTTCCATAGTGGTTGTACCAATTTACACTCCCACTACCAAGGGAGGAAGGTTCCTTTTCCCTTGCAGCTTTACCAACATTTGTTACTGGTTGATTTCTTGATGGTAGCCATTCTTTCTGGAGCGAGATGGAATCTCAGCATTGTTTTGTGTTTCTCGAATGGCCAGTGATGTTGAGCATTTTTCATATATTTATTGGTAGTTTGTATTTCTTCATCTGAGAAGTGTCTATTCATTTGAGGTGCCTGATTTTGGAGTCGATCTTTAAATCTGGGTGTCTAGTACTTTGTAATATTTCCTGTGCAACCAGGGTTTTGTTCATAAAGCCTTTGCCTACACCTGTATCTTCAAGAGTTTTACCTAGTGTATGTTCTAGAAGATTAGGTATTTTTGTTTTAATGTTTAGATTTTTGATCCATTTTGGTGAGAGATATAGGTCCACATTTACTTCAGCATATGGATAGCCGGTTTTCTCAGCACCATTTGTTAAAGAGGCCGTCTTTCCTCCAGCAAATGTGTTTGGCTCTTTTGTCCAAAATAAGGTAGCTGAGTGCACCTGGAGTTGTTTTTGCACCCTTTATTGTGTTCTATTGATCCACAAGTTTTTTTTTTTTTTTTTTTTTTTTTTTTGGCCAACACCATGCTGTTTTTATTGCTGTACCTTTGTAGAATAACTTGAAGTCCACGATTATGATGCCCCCTTCTTTGCTCTTGTTGACCAGAATTGTTTTTGCTATTCTAGGTCTCCTTTGGCTCCATATAAATTTTAGGATTGTTTTCTCTACTTCTGTGAAGAATGGTATTAGTATTTTGATTGGAATTTTATTAAATCTGTATAAAAGTTTTGGAAGGCTATTTTCACCATATTGGTTTTGCTTATCCAAGAACGAGAGATATCTTTCCATTTTCTTACATTCTCTTTGAACACCTTTTTCAGGGTACTGTCATTTTCTTTTTAGGGGTCTTTCACTTACTTGGCTAGGTTAATTCTTAAGTATTCCATTTCCATTGATACTGTTACGAAATGGGTTGTTTCCCTAATTGCTGTCTTGGTGAGTTTGTTATTGGCGTTTGGTATTGGTATTGATTTTTGAGTGTTGACTTTGTATCCTGCTATGCTACTGAATTTAGTTATTAATTCTAGGAGTCTTTTGGTGGAATTTTTGTGGTCTTCTATGTCGAAGATTATACCATCAACAAACAATAATTTAACTTCTTCCTTTCCTATCCATATACCTTTTAGTTTTTTTCTCTTGTCTAATCGCTCTGGCTGATGTTTCAAGAACTGTATTAAACAGGAGTGGTGATAGTGGGCATCCTGGTCTTATTCCTGATTTTAGAATGAAAGTTTTCAGCTTTTCTCCTTTTAGTATAATGTTGGCTGTTGGTTAGTCATAGATAGCATTTATCAGATTGAGGTTCCAATTTTCTTTAGGTATTTTTCTTTTTATTTTTGAGACAGAGTCTAGCCATGTAGTTAGGGCTGATCTTGAACTCACTATGTAGCCCAGGCTGGCTTCACACTTGCTGCAATCCTCCTGCCTTGGCACCCTTGAGTGCTGGAATTACAATCTTTAGGGTTTTTATTATCAATGGATATTGGATCTTGTCAAATGCTTTTTCCATATCTATTGAGAAGATTATATGTTTTTTTGTCCTCGCTTCTGTTAGTGTGTTGTATTCCATTTACAACATTGAGTTGCATATTTTGAAACACCCCTGTATCCTTGGAATGAATCCAAGGAAAGTAATATTAATAATTTTGATTTGTATTAATTAAATGGCTGCTCATACAATGAATTTGGAAAAGTATCTTAATGAATTAAAAAAATTCCCAGTGTGATATTTTAGTTGCAATTAAGCCAACAGGGAAATATGAAGTTCACTCTTTTTATATGGTTTGCAGTAAGCCTATAACACACTACATGATGAAAAGATTAGAATGGTTAGGATTAGATGTTTATTACCCACAGATACTGGAAGCAAATAAAATTCAGGATTTCTGATAAAGAATTATTTTCTGGTTGATGCTATAAAAATTTTAATCTTTGAGGAACACTCATAGTGTTTTAGAGAAACATCAATTATGGAAATTACCTAGGAGTTAACCTTGGCTATTTGGAAAACGTATGAAAACATTTTCAGATATTGATAAGAAATCTGTATCTACTCTAGTCCCATTTATTTATTGCATACTTGTTCCTCACTTGTGAGATAATGGCAAATTAGAAGCAACAAATTAAAAGTACTGAGGGGCATATTTATATGAATAAAATGCTCTCTAAAAGTAAGAAAGGAAAAAGAAAAAAAATAAAATACAAACCCACTACTTCGACCAACATAACAGTGTAGAGTATTATATTGTTGAAAAAATAGATTTCACTTTTCATCTGCGGAGATTTGTGACATTGTAAAGATAAACATTAAGATAAGATCCCAATCTAGATGTGGTAGTTTTTAGTGACTCATAAGAATTTAGATTTACTTGCGTGCAAATTTCTTTTTTTTTTTTTTTTTTTAATGTGGGTACTGGGAATTGAACTCAGGACCTCGCACTTGCCAGGCAGGCGCTTATGCCGCTGAGCTATCTCACCGGCCCGCAAATTTCATTTTTAATTCAAATATTTAAAAATTTATTTTTATTGAGTTCACATAATCTACATCTACCATTCTTTTTATGGTTTTCATTATGTTCATTGTAGTAGACTTAGCATAAGACATTCCTAGAAACATGTTTTCCTGAGATGCATTTCCCAAGAAACGAGAGCTCATGTTAGGTTATTGCATAAAGGAGATATGAGTTTGAAATGGAGAATTTACAAAAAGGTGCTCACAATATCCACACCTTTTCATCAAGAGACTAAAGTTTTTATCGTAAGATTTTTGTTTTGTTTTGCTTTTAATTCACAACCTTAATTTGCGCAAAGGCAAATGCAGAGGCCTTGACAAGCAACTCGCCCCTTTATTAGGTGAACGGCCTTGGTGAAGTACTTCACATATTTCTACCTTGGTCACCTTACCAAGAAAATAAGGATAATTAATACAAACCTCCCGGATTTATCTGAAGGATGAATTTGGCTTATATGTTTAAATTACTGGTGTTCCTTTCCATATCAGATGGTGCACGTCATGCTAGCTGTTATTATAAACTATTAAATTTAACTTTCCTGGAATATTTTCTTCTTAGGTTTATAAAGTATTATTTTGCACATTTATGTTACTGATTTTCCTCATTCATCTTACCAAATTATTTTATCAATCATTTCATCTTTCCAAAATAATATTAGGTGATAATGAGAAAAGAAAGTGGAGCTTCCCTATTGCTGTATTAATGGTGTGCAATAGAATATGTGTTAATTTATAGCAATTTATTTAAAAGTTCCATGAAGGTTAAAGTAAGGTTAGTTACAGAAACTGTTTGAACATGTGTTGCCAAACCTGTGCTAATTGGCTTTGTAACAACTATTTAATTCTTAAAATACACATAGTTATTAAGATGAGGTAATAACACAGAGAGTTAACTCAGCTAACATTTCAAAGTCAGTAAATTGTTATGATTTCAAGCTCAGAAAGTAGAAGGAATGAAGATTTAAACATGCACGGTCGAATTCAACAATCTCTCTTACAGAAACATGGCGAATGTAATAAGTATAAAAACATGAGACATGTTAGAGAGGTCAGAGGTATCATTACTTGAAAATCCTGTGTGTTTTTCCAGAAACATATTGATATAAAATAGACAGTTAAAATATGGAGTTTGGAAGGATGTCCCCAAATAATTCACCTATTTGTTCACAGTAGGAGGAATATAATTGAAGAAGATAAAAATCTATGTATTATCCATGTCTCCTGATTCATTTTTTATTTTTATTTATCATTATTCTTGTAAGATTCTTGAGTCCCCTACTTCTTGTATTTTTCCTTTCCAGTCATTAGTTTACTGTTTTGTAATTCTTTACAAGTGTTGGTATGGTCATTTTTGTACTCTTGAAGCCATCCTTGACTTTTCTTGTCCTTGTGTTATATCGTAGCCAGGTCTTCTTTTAATCAAAGCTTTGATTTAGGCTGCTGAATCCAAACACCACAGTGACCACATGGTCTCTACTCCCTCACAGAGCTTCACTCCGTCGTGCTACGAAACGATAAGACTTAAGTAACACACGATGTGATCTGTTCTGAATATGATCTGTTCAATGCTGTAATCTCATTGCTCACCAGTACTGTACTTTTTGAGGAATTAGAATTCCATTTTGTGAAAATACTTCTTATTATTCCCTTCCTGTTTGTATGTTACCACTGCTGCTGCTGCATTTTGGCTCTTGAGTGCCCCCTAAATGTCCATGAGTTAAAGAATAGATTTCCAGTAGGACTATTGGAAGGTGGTAACACCCTTAAGAGGTGGGGTTTAGTGGGAAAGCAAGATTTGGGGTATGCCTTTGATGGGGGTTGGGGGATCCTGGTTCTTATTTCTTTCACTCCCTGACAAGGAGACGAGCATTTTGCGTTGCCATGCACTCCTACCAAGATGTGCCCAAAGCAGTGGAGCCAACCAGTCTTTGACTGATTCCCCAAAATTTTGAGCCAAAACAAATACGTGTTCCAGTAACTGAAAGGTGACTAACACAATTACTATCCATCAAATATATTCTCATTACACAATAGGTTATATTATTATTATTATTATTATTATTATTATTATTATTATTATTTTTGTGGGTACTGGGAGCTGAACTCAGGACCTTGCGCACCAGCAGGCGCCCGTGCCGCTGGTGATATCACTGGCCCTTTTTTCGTATGTGGGTACCGGGAGTCGAACTCAGGACCTCATGCTTTCCAGGCAGGCACTTATACCATTGAGCTATCTCACTGGCCCAAGGTTATTTTTTAATAAGAATCCTAATACAGTTATTTTGCATCAACTACCTGTGTGCATGTCTGTGTTTATTAAATTTTGATGAAAACTTATGTATTTCTTGAAAGATCTTCCTAAGGAATATAAACTTTGAAGATGGTCTTTAAATAAAGAGTTTAAAATGTTATTTCATTCTTATTTGCCTTCCATAATTTCTTCTGAGGAGTTAATGCAGTTTTACTTTCTCTCACTGTTTTCAGTTTTTGTTTATTTTTTTCTAGTTTTCTTATCAGACATCTGAGTGTAATTTTCTTTCCAGTTATATTTCATGGATTTGACTTAATCTGTAACTGTAAAAAAAAAGGTCTTGGAAGTTGATTCTTAAAATTTTGCACTCCCCTTTCAATTTTTATGAATTTCAAATTTTAATTAGATTATAAAACCTTCTAACTCTTAATATTTATCTTTTCCATTTTAAATTTTTGTGTGCTTCTACATGGACATTTTTTATTCACTTTCTTTCAGTTCACTAATTCTCTCTTCTTCTGCTATTTCCAACTGGCTGTTACACCTTTTCCTTTCTTGTTTTCTTTCCTTCTAATAATTTTTTGTTGTTGTTTGTTTTACATTTCCATTTGTTTATTTTCACAACTTCTTATTCTTAGAAAAAATTATCTCAGCATCTCAGGTTGGCCAATCATCCCCAGAGATGTCCATTTTCTTACATGATTAAAATGACTTTCAAATGGTCATGTAAGGGGAAGGCATGGGGTCACAGGGAAGAGGCCAATGTGAGCACGGAAGCAGAGGCTACAGCGATGTGGCCACAAAACAAGGCAAGCAAGCAGCCTCTAAGTACTAAAAAAGTCAAGAAATTTTGGATTTCTGATCATCACAAGTACAAAATAATGGTTTTGTTGTTTAAGTACTAAGTCTGCAATGATTTGTCATAGCAGCAATAGGAAATTAATATATGCTTTGTATTTTAAACCATATTTATTTACCTGTATAGTTATTTTAAAGTTTATGTCTGATAATGACAATCACTGGTTATGGTAGAGCCAGTTCATGGTATCTCTACTACCTGGGTTCTATTTAACGTTATGTCTACTGTTTTGGCTTTGAACTTTCAATATGGTGTAAAACATTTCAATTTTGTACAAAAACATTATAGATTTTTGTTTTATCTGCATTCTTGCTATTATTTCTATACTGCTAGTTAGCTATAATCAGTTAATTAATATTAATCCAAGAAATTTGTAAATCGACCTGATGCTTTGTTTAGCTTTGGTAAGGTTCATTCTACACGTAATTCCCCCACGTTAGCATGTAGCTCTCTATTTGAGAGCTGGGGTGTTTACTTCTGCTGCCCTCCTTAGCATATTTTAAATCCCTCATAACATGGCACCATGGAAAATTTCACTCTAATTATTTTTACTTTCTTTGGTGTTTTCCTTTTCTTTTTCAACCAAACAGCTTAGAATTCATCAATGGATTGGGCTCATTTCCCTGTGTCTCCCATCTCTCTTGGGTTTTGGTCACTTAAATGTTGTCAGCCTTGCTAGTCTGACACACTGATTTTCTTTTCTTAAATTACATGAGATTTTCAAGTATCCTGCTTGTTGCAGTACCTATTAGAATAAACTGTTTAGCTAGTTTTCTAGTCACTTATTCTTTGCCAAACTTCATCAAATGTCTTGAATGCCCAACTTTATAGACCTAATTTTGTTTAAGCTTTCTGATAGCACCAGTGTATTAGAAATACTACTTTCGGGCCGGTGAGATGGCTCAGTGGCGTAAGCGCCTGCCTGGAAAGACATGTCCTGAGTTTGACTCCCGGTACCCACATACGAAAAAAGGGCCGGTGATATCACTCAGCGGCATGGGCGCCTCCTGGCGTGCCAGGCCCTGAGGTTGACTCCCGGTACCCACAAAAAAAAAAAAAATACTACTTTCATTTCAGGAATGTAAACTGTGAAGCCCAGAGAGGTTATCAACAGACCCAAATAACACGTGTCAAATTGGAGGCAGCTATCTCGATACTCTTCAGTCACTTTACTGTGAAGAAATGCCTTCCAAATGTTACTACAAATAAACAGAGGAAGATAAGTTAAAAAATGTAAATAGGACCTAAATTCATGAGTAAAAATTAAATTTTACTTCTTCAAATATGAATATATTTTTGTTCTCTGAAAACAATAAGAGATAAAGTATTTTTGAATTTTAAATATTTTATTTTTTAAAATTATGGATATAGCAGTAGCAGTAAACAATTGTTTGCAGATCACAAGACTTTACTAAGATGTGTTTGTTCTTTCTTTAGTAAACATTTTTAATAACATCAACAGTAATTCATAGGATATCAGATAGAAAGAAATGTAGCACAACTTACAGCTTTTATCAAAATTTTTACGCAATGGTCCACCATAATGGATGATTACTGCATTTTTGTATCTTCTTCTGACATCTCATTTTGGGAACTTTATGTTTTCTTATCTTGTGCCCTAAATAAATCTTCTGTATTTGTATGTCTTGCTTCTTTTCCTGGGTATGGAGAATAGGTTTTGAGAAAGAAACATACAGAAGTGCCTATGCTGTGAAGAATATAAAAAAAACAAGCAAAATGCCTTAAAAGGTTAAGATAAACTTCAGAATAATAGGGAGATAATTTTAGCCAGAACAAATACAAAAGAATCAGGGAGGGAGGTGGTAATACTATGTTGTCATAGTTATGATTGCAAGGCAGTGAGCAAACCAATAGTTCCGAGCTGGAATTTCAAAGGAAACTGAACAATAAAGTAGGTCTATGTGAATTAGAATGCAAGAATAGCTGATATTTAAGTTTTGTATCTTAATATAGTCTCTAACTTTTTCTGTAAAACATATTAAAATACTAACAAGAATACTAATGTGACTTTATTAAGTTATACAGGTGAGTCTAGTATCATAACAGGTATTGGCTTTTTTTTTTTTTTTTTTTTTTGTATAAATCCATACTGTTGGCTTGGATTTTAGAGATTGTGGGGATGATAAGTTAAAAGTTAAGGTTTTGTGTAAATAACACTTACTATAGCCAAATATTTATTCCATGCTTATTATATTAGTAAAAGTCAACAAGCCAAACAGACCAAAACCAACAGATAATATGAGACGGAGAAAACACTGAACATTGTAAAACAGTGGTCTTGCTTGATTTCTTGCTACAGGACTTAGCTGAGAACTCTCCCCCAAATCAGTTCCCACTCTTCTGAGAACCATGGACAGCTGGTGTTTCTGCAACAACTCAAACCCCTTATTTTGTGTCTTCCTTATAACTCTAACAATTATATTCTAAATCAGTGATGGCAAGCTTTTTAGAGCTTTCAGTGGTACAAACAGCCCGCTGCAGCATGCATACTGTAGGTTCGCCACCACTGTTCTAGATTCTCTTCTTCAGTCCATGAACAAAGTCTGCATGGTAAGTACTATGCTTTCAGATACTTCAGTACTTATTTTATGGGCTATTACACTCTTAAATTATTTGGGGAATTAGGATCTGGGATCAATTGGGCTTGGGTTCAATTACTGAATTATTAATTATATGTCATAAATTACATAAGATTCTAAGTAAAATGTACAAAGCCTCTTTCTCTTCCCTTGGAAAGAAAACAAACAAAACTAATAATCTGCCTTTGATCAGTTTATTAGACAATAAATAGATCATGAATATGTGTGAATTTAATCATTATGCACAAATGTGAGCAACTTCTTTCCACCTACTTCCCTCTGAGGGGAGATAAATGCCAATTCTTGGTTTTTTGTTCACCCAACTTTTACACATGTATGAAGATGAGAAAGAGGCTGCCACACATTTCTTCTGCTTCCATTGCTCAATCAGCTGTGAGAGGCCCCACAGAGTACTGTAGGTTCTGACATTAACCCAGCTTACTTAACCCTGTTCTACCATGATCAAGGCATAAATTCATAAATCAGTATCTTAAATAATATATTCATTTGTTTGTAGTTAACTGTTACCAGAGAGTATATAAATGCATATAACTCTGCTGAGGTATAACTGAGATATTCAGAGATGTCCAAAAGAAGTTATAGTAGTAGACTTTTAAGTCAAAAAATAATAGCATGTTTTTTAAAATTTTATTTTAGCAATTATGTGATATATATTATATAAATCACACATAATATGCCAGACTTTCTACTTTATCACTAAGACTTTTTTGCTCATTGAGTAATACATTCATGTTTTACTCAGCGAGCAAAAAATATGTAAAGAACTATATTTTTGTGACAAATGTGTACAGCACTTCATTATTTAGAACTCCAAAGAAAAAATATAGAGATCTAATCAAAGAAGTCAATGAGGAAGACCATGAAGTGGAGAACACAAAAGAAAGCAAAATGCTGGTAATAAAATGAAGAGACATTTCAAGCACGTGCCACATTAAAATTGACTTAACCTGACAGAATACTGTTCATCGTTCAGAGTAGTGAAGGACGAGAATTTCCCATTGGGTTTTCATTAAAAAAGTCATTATTAACCATACTACAGTGGCACATCAGCATATTTTATGAAAACAGCAAATTTTATGTAGATAAAGCATGAATTCAAGATAGAAAATCTTGGAACAAGTTAACGAAAATCTTAAAAATATCTCTTCCCTAATTTTGATGTTAAAATTTAGCAGAGAATGGAGTGGTGGCTACAAGGATACTATGGGATTAAAGGGAAGTTGTTCTGGAATGTCTGCTTTAATGTTTTACGAGAATAGGTAGGGAGAAGGAAAGTTGGAAAAAGGAAACTCATGTATTACAATGCCCTCAAATGACCACGATATGTGAAAAATACTCAACAGCAGGCCAACACTGAAAACCAGACTCACGTCTTGCTGTAATGGATATACAAGGCATGGTTGAAAATATGGTGGTGAATGCTTATGTTTAAAAAAAGTATTATAGTAAAATATACATTGTCATTAGTCCCCTTCCAAATATTTCCCGTTGCTTTGAACAGACTTATCCCACAGTCGATGCTACATTCTGAAGGCATTCTGAAAACCCTTGTTCATGTCTTTAGTTGTGCTGTTGTTCTTGATGTCAATCAATTCAAACCTTTTACTTTTCAGGGTCATTTTGACCTTGAGGAAGAGCCACAGGTCACACAGAACCAGATGCAGTGAATAAAGTGGATGAGGATACACTTTATGTTTTTGAGCCATGAATTTATGATCCTGCCTTTCAGTTAAATGTCATTCAGTAGCAGCATTCACCAAATATTTAATAAGATCTTGTATACATTACAAAAGGAAACTTGTAGAACTGCTTCAGAAAATGACAAGAATGATAAGTGTGTCCAAAGCAAGGGGACACAGTTGAGGGCCCTTAAAAGCAATTGTGTCTTTTACTGTAGTAATTTCTTTTATTTAAACATTCACCATACATGTTTTACAATTACACCTAATTGTACCACCTGCCATCCTCTTAAATCCCTTTACTATCTCTTTACTATTTTTTGTGGTGTATTATCATTGCTATTTTTAATATCAACAGAACGATACTTAGTGTTTGTCAGTGCCATCGATTATCACTGAACAACTTGACATCTACTGTCTCTGTCCTTGTTAAGACTATTTCAATATCAAAATTTGGAAAAATTTGTTAACCTTTTTGTTAATTATTTCAAATTCTCTATTATCTGTGTTTTAATCACATTTAGTCATAATATATGAGGTTATGCTGTTGTATTGTGGTCAGTAATAACTCTTTTTAACCCAAGTCCATTGGCCTTCGCTATTGTAATCTATCAACAGTTTTCTGTTGGACGAGTGAGTTGGAAAATAGCATCTGCTTGAAACCCTTCTTCACCGCACCACTGGTCCATTATTTTTTGTTCCTTTTTGCCTCCCGGTCCTCTTCAATGATTTCCTTGTTCAGGTCTCTATAGTTTTCAGACTCGAATATTGGAGCGCTGTGAATATTTGTCACATAATGCATTTCCTTTATATGTCTTTTCTCTGATTGAAAAAAAAGAAACATGACAAAATGAATGCATTAATAGATAAGCAAAAAGAAAAGAAAAGACTTGGTAAACTAAAATACGCCAGAGTATATTGAGTGTTTTTATAAGATGTTCTGTAATTGCTAAAATAAACCCGTAAGTGGAATACACTATTCCCATTTCTAATTATTGGTACAATAAAGGCATCTTTTTTTTTGTCTATGTGTAATATAAGATACAGTGCTTTTCTACTGTAGGGGAAGGGAAAAATAAAACTTGTATATTTAGAGATGAATACTTCCATTGAATAACTCTGGGTGCTCTTTTTTGTTTGTGAAGATATGTAAGCCTTGTTTTCCCAATAGGAAGGAGCTGCATATGCTCACAAATTAATGCAAGGTCTCCAGGCAACCTATGGAATTATGCTAATCACCTGATTTGGTGCATTCATGTTTATCCTACAAATAAGTAAAATTGTGAGGTGCAATGTTCTCTTGGAGTATGTGACAGTTATGGTGGAGTGTCACAGTTAATGGTGATTGGATTTGTGATCTGTCCAAAATTGATGGAGCACAACTCTGGGTGAGGCTAGGTGGGTCATGGAGGCAAGGCCTTGGAGTTTATGTCTGATCCCTTGCCACTTCCTTTCCAGCACTGCTAGCCTGTCCTCCTTCCTGTCCTCCTTCCTGTCCTCTTTCCTGGCTTCCATGAACTAAGCAGCTTTGCTTCATCATGACCTTCCACCATGATGTTTCTGCCTTGGAGTCAGACACTCATGGGCTAATCCCTCTAAAGCATGAGTTGAGTTAAACTTCTCCTCCTTTAATTTGTAGCATATAGTGCCCTGCAACAGGAAAGTTATACAAGACAAAAAATTATCAGAGCAATGGGTTTTTTCCTGTGACAGTACCCGACCATAAGTGGAATACCAGCATGATGGGTGATTCTGGTAGAAGCTCAGAAGACCAGGGGGCTGATAGGAATACAGACAATAAAGGTTAGGCTCAGGAAGTTTCAGTAGAGAACAAGGACTCCATCGGCAGCCATACTGAGGCTATTTGTGTTGCACTCTGACATAACATTTTTCTACATTTTGCCTATGTTCTGAGACTTTGTGGGAGACTGAGATTGAAGGCTTTGGAACAATTAATTGGCAGAAGATATTTTGAGACAGCCCAATACTCAGGCTTTGGCATGAGCACTGCTAGCTGCTTTTAGCTAGATTTACATGAGAATTGGGAGCAAAAAAGTACAAGAGAAAAATTTGAAAAACTTGAATTTTGGCTCAGAAGTTGGGTCCAAAAGATGTTTATTTACTGAAGATATTAACAGCATTAAAAATTGACAAGTAAACAAACAAACTGGCAAAAACCTAGTACTTGGTACAGGGACAAGAAAAAAGATGTCTTGGGCAGGTGAGATAGCTCAGCGGCATAAGCACCGGCCAGGCAAGCGCGAGGTCTTGAGTTTGACTCCCGGAACCCACATAAAGGAAAAAAAGGGCCGGTGATATCGTTCAGCAGCACAAGCACTTGCTGGCAAGCACGAGGTCCTGAGGTCGACTCCTGGTACCCACATAAAAAAAAAAAAAAAGAAACAAAACAAAAGAAAAAAGATGTCTTGAGGGCATCTCAGTAATGAGCAAGATTTCATTTATTACCTGCTTAATGGTACAAAAATATATTACTTTCTTTGGAGTATAGAGTCCCTGGGCCCCATACTTAAGAAGGACTTCTAGGGAAATTGATTCTCTATGATTCATTTCACTCTGTTCATCTGTCCAGGCACTGAGAAGCTGCTGCAGGTAAGGTCTAATGGGACCTGGATGCTGCTCCCAATGTAACCAGACCTCAGCACTGTCAATGTAATGTTCATTTAACTCACATGCAGAAATAAAGAATTGTGGTATTAGAGAGATTTCAACTCAGATTTCAAAAGGTCTGGGAAGGCAGGCAAAGTGCACATGATAGGGCAGTCGATGGAGCTGTGAGAAAGAAGCCAAAGGTGCTGTGAAGACTCCACAAAGTTGGAGATGCCAGGAATGTGGAGGGTGTTCCGATGAAAGCTGCAGAATATGAGTAGATCCAGGAGAGAAGCCATGTGGTTGAGGTTATGAAAGCCCCCTGGAACTCAAATTTCATTAAAATATTCTCAGGATGCAAGAAATAGAGCTACAGGACATATTTTTCCTGCTGGGTGTCAGTCTAAATTTGATTAGAATTTTTCCATCACCAATTTCTCTATTTTGGAATGTGGATGTTTAACCTGTTCCATTGTACCTTGGGATTACATAACTCGTTTGGATTTTCAATGAGTTTCACAGCCCAGGGTGTGCCTTGAGTCTCAGAGGGAACTTTTTTATCAGTACATATTTGCAGTACATAATGATTACATTCATTGTGTGGAATTGGTACCTGTACATAACATATCTGGATTTCTTTTTTGTCTCCTTCACCTCCCCACCCTTCTCCCTAGCCCTGTCTTTTGGATCCATTCATTTCTTTGTACATGTTTGTAGTATGTAATGATCACTTTCTCAGAGGATACTTTGACTTGAACATTTGAAAAAGGCTGACACTGTTGATACTTTGAGGAAGAGATTATTGCATTTCTGGTTGTATGCAGGATAGTTGTAATATGTTAGGTGGAATTAAGACCTTGCTATTGTCTTTATTTGGAGATTAAGTATGGTGTAAGGAGATGTGTTTATTGACAGGACTTGGCTGTGTTGATGAAGGTCAGATTGGTTGGCTATGAGATCCTTTCTGGGAAATGGTACAACACAATTTTATATGTGTATTTGTAGGTCATGGAGGTATGGCCTTGGAATATATGTCTGGCACCTCACCCTTTCCTTTCTTGTACTGTTACCCTTCTCTGATTTCTAGTTGTCATGAGCTAAGCAGATTTGCCCCACCACACTTTTGCACCATTTTTCTGCTTTGGATCTTTCTAACCATGGACTGAGTCTCTATAAATCTCAAGCCAAATTAAAACTCTCTTCCTTTAAATTGTGAGTATTGGTTATTGTATCTACCAATGGGAGAACTAATTGAAACAGTAAATAACCATGAGGATACAACTGTTCCTAGTTACTGAATGCCTATCTATAAGACCCAGACGCCTCACGGGACAGCATACCTCTTCTTACCTTAACACTACTTTTATATAAAGCCTGCTTTGTGCCTACATTAAGGCTATGTTTGCTTTCTGTTTTTACAGATGTATGATCAGTATACTGTCATATATAAAATATTTGTTTTGCATGTTAAAGTTTATTTAATGGTACATTCTTACTTGCTATCTCCTGCAACTAATTTTTAAATATGAATTCTCCAAAGTGTTTTACACCTTCTCTAGACAAATATAAGGAATGCATTTATTCCCTAATCAGGATAGAATAGTCACAGCACTTTTCAGACTGTCTAACCCTCATGCCACGTCATCGTTATTTCTCATGGTTGTTGATGATCCTAGTATGAAGATAACCATTTTGGTAATTTCCAATAAAAACAATTAGAAACTTCAAAATCTCATAGGTATGGATTAAGTTGTGGAATACTTAGGAAAAGAATGGTTTTAATTTGTAAAACATACTGCCCAAAAGTATTTATTTACTTTTTTTTTAATTTAAGCTTGCCAAGATAGACATAGGTATAGATATAGATATAGATATAAAAATAGATGATAAATGGATAGATAGATAGATGATAGAGAGAGACAGACAGAGCCAATGTTATTCACATTATAGTCAAGTGTAAAAGAAAATTTTACTTGTATTTTCCTGTATCTGTACTGATTTTCTCATAAGACAACAACCAACTATTTAGAAGAAGAGGAAAGAAGTAAATACAACCCTCCTACCTGTAAAATACCGATCTTTGTGCCTCCTAATTTAAATGATTTGCATAAATTTCTCTTTTTTGTGTGAAATCTTTGTCAATTAAACTTAGTCCATTTCCCTCTTCATAATGGTATTTTCTTTATTTTTAATTTTAAAGGAGAGGTCAGGTTTACATGACATCAGGCTGTGGAGGGAGACAAAGACCATAGATTCTTGCAACATTGTCTGAACTATTCTGGTCTTTGGTTAAGAAACGGCTGATCTGATCTCCCTCTTGAATTGTGACTCATCTTGGCTCATCATTTGGGGTGCTGTATTAACTCCCACCTGTGAAATCTCTGGCCTTTCTTATTGTTATTCTTTTGCATTTCCTCCATGAAGAATATTTATTTTGCATTGTGCTTCACAAGTTTCCTCCTGACTCTGGCAGCCCCTCCTCATTCTGTCTCTAGGGCTTTAGAAATTTCCCTGTTTCTAGTTCCAACAGTATTTTGTGCAACCTAAACTTCAACCTCCATCTCATCTGTTCATCTAGATGAGATTGCTGGGTCCTACACTTATCTTAGTCATATATATATATATATATATATATATATATATATGTATTTTTTTTCTTTACTAAAAGTATAATCTAGATTTTGGTTTCAGTTTTTTTGAAGTAATACAGAAACCGTGGTCAAGTGAGCTTGTTTTTTAGTGGTTAAAACCATGGTTCTGTGCTCTAATTTTCAAGAACTCATCTTAGATAACATGGTAATAATTGTTTTATCTGTTTTTTCATCCTGCCTCCACTTCCCACTCCTCTTCCTTTTTCCCTTCGTCCTCTCCTTATGTCTCTGTGCTTCCAGTTACATTTACATATTGTATACATGATTGTGTATGTTAGATCTATTTTTTACAATATATAGGTTATATTTAGAGTCCTTTCTCTGAAACAATCATCTTTATTATAACCCCAGCCGATCAATCCATTGTAACTTGAGATGGGACTGTGATTGAGTAACTTTTCTGAAATGCATGTCAGTCCCTTAAAAAATGCAGTCCCTGTAATTATCTCCATATTTGGAAATTTTCTGCTTTATTTCATTGAATAAATTTTGTGTCTTTTAGCCTGTACCTCAGCTCCTTCATCTAAACTTACTGTGCTAAAGTTTGATCTCTTGCTGGTATTGCAAAAGTCTGATAGGTTTTGTTTATAATTTATATTTTTCTTTTTAATATTTGAAGGTTTTATTTCATTGACCTTGTCTTCAAGCTCTGATGTTCTCAATTCTGCTTGATCTAGTTTACAAGTGAGACTTCCAATTGACTTTTTTATTTAAACTGAGATTTTTCTTTCCAAGGTTTCTGTTTGGCTCTTTTTCAGAATATCTCTTTATTGAATTGCTCATTTATACTCTTCATTGTTTTCTTAATTTATTCAACTTTTTATTTTTATCATAAATGATTTAGTGAACAATTTTACAATTATCATTTTAAATTGTTTATTATTTCCTTTATTTTGATATCATTGAGTTCAGCTACTATGCAATTACTAACTTTTAGAGAAGTCATATCTCCTTGATTTCCTTGATTTTTATTTTTTGTGCATTCTATATTGATATTTTTATATGTGTTGAAGTAGAAATCTTTTACACTTTTAGGTGAAGACATTCTCAGGGATCAGGCTTCTCTTGATAATGTGTGCTGGGATCTGGGTCTGTTTTGTACTGTTCAATTCAACTCCAAGTGGACTTCATTGTGAAGTTTCCCTGTGGTTTCTTCAGGTACAGTATAGATATGGTATCTTTGAAGAAAGTCTAGTATTTGTATACATGGAAATGAAACCCATTCATCTGTACAACTAATGTGAGTTAATGATAACAATTTTAAATATGTAGTTCCTGGAGGCTAGAGTGGTTGAAGGGCATATAGGGGAAAGGAAGGTGTTGGTCAAGGGCACAAAACTTCAGTTGGGAGGAATGAATTTTAGTGATACATTAGACAGCATTATGATTACACTGTGTAATAATTTATTATGAATTTCAAAATTGCCAAAAGACTATAATTTAAAATATTCTCAAAATAAAAGGAATAATAAAGAGATGAAGCGATGGATATGCTAATTGACATGATTAAATTATTTCAAAGTGCATTCATATATCAGAATATAACATTGTTCCCAGTTAATATATACAGTTATCACTTATCAGTTAAAAGTTTAAAATACAAAGAACACTTGACACAAAGAAACACTGAACAAAGTGGTCTAAAGGAATTGTTTATTAAAATATAAGAGAATAGGGCCGGTGAGATGGCTCAGCGGCGTAAGCGCCTGCCTTGCAAGCGCGAGGGCCCGAGTTCGACTCCCGGATCCCACATACGAAAAAGGGGCTGGTGATATCGCTCAGCGGCACGGGCGCCTGTTGGTGCGCGAGGTCCTGAGGTCGACCCCCCGGTACCCACAAAAAAAAATATATATATAAGAGAATAAAACAAACACAAGTTTAAGAGGTGATCAAAGGATACATTTCTGTGTTTCCCCTTTTCATTCTTCCAATGACCTTATGTCTTTCTCTTCATATTTATTCTGCCCCTGGGTTAGAATCCTGCTCTTATGAGAGCTTGGTCCTCTATAGTCTGCTTATTGTAATTAGCCTAGGGTTCACATAAATGATTATCAACGCACCTTTGTGAACCTGCGAGGATGACCGTAAGTACTGTGGGAATGCAATTCTCCTTAGTCAGCAGTCCAGTTGGATTTTCCCTTCCCACTTTCACTGCCCCTCTGGTCATCAAAAATAAATTTCACACTTATTCAGCAAGTTTGCATGGAATTTTAAAAGGCAAAATCCTCCAAACTGGCCTATTCAAGGTTTAGAAAATGAAATATCTTCAAGTCTGCTACTATGTAAATTACTTTTAAAATGTACATAGTTTACATAAATGCAAATACGAAAAACACTAATTTTTTTTTTTTAATATGGGTACCGGGGCTCAACCTCAGGACCTCACTGAGCAATATCACTGGCCCTTTTTTCATATGTGGGTTCCAGGAGTTGAACTCAGGCCCTCGCGCTTGCCAGGCAGGCACTTAGGCCGCTGAGCCATCTCACCGGCCCCCTGAAAAAAAACACTAAATTTTGTTCAGTTATTTCTTTTTATTTTAAATTTAGTAACTTGTCCTCTTATACAATTGGCGCTCAACCAAATAACTCATCTAACCAGGGTAGTATAAAGCCTTTACATGTTTACTAGTTTAATAATTTGGAACAACATGCAGGTTTTTTGTCATTTTAAGTCTTTAAAGTAGGATAACATTTATGTTGTTTCAAAGAACAACACTTTATGGAAGGCACTCCAGGTCAACTGGTATATATGTAACTATTTTTTAATGGCTGCAAAATACCTCATAATGGAGATGTATCACAATTTTTTCAGCTACACTTCAAATGACAATCTCTTATATTATTTTTACTTTTGTCTGCTAAAAACAACACTTGCAAATAATTGCTGCGTATAGCATTTTAAAATGCTGAATGGTATTTTATATTCAGCATAAGAGTACAGATTAGAAAAGGAAATCTACTTTAACATTATTTTTATTGCTGCTCAATTGTTTGTCTCAAAACTAATTTGAAATTTTAAAAGCAACATGAGTGACATTTTCCAGTAATCTCCAATCTCGACAGCACCTCATGTGTTTTTAAAGTAGTTTTCAGTCTGATACATATAAAATGTCAACTCATTATTACCTTTATAGTTACTTGAATATTAAAGAAATCAGACTTTTGGTGAAGATTTTATTCATATCAAGTAATTAATATTTCTATCATTTCATCTTTTTCTTATCAGCATATAAGAACAATTTGCTTACTGTCTACATTATGAATATTCTTTCTATTTTCACACATTTTTATTATTTTTATGTAGTAAGTGTTAATTTCTCTCATTTTACCTGCTAGTATCTATTGCAATTGTTAGTATTACTCTTTGACAACGTATAGTGGAGGTAAAATATTTTGTTTTTAAGGCACTTTTTCAAAAATGTGAGGAAGAACACAAAACATCAGCTCTTCCTTCCACAAAATTTAAGATTTTGTCAATGAACCGAAATTGTTCTTTGGAAGAGGCAAATTTCATAGCATTTTAGTGTAAATGAAAGAAAGATAATATCAGGTCATAGTCTTTCAAGAACACTTTTTCATTCTGTTTAAGGTTATTTTGTTGCTGTAGCTTATAGGGAGAACATCCTAGAGTTGATATAATTTATGTACAGTAGCTGTAATCCATTATTCTAGTGCTATTAACATGTGGCATATGCATTTTTGTAGAACACTGCCTAATATTTTGGTCAATTCTATACAATTTTATGTATCTCCTTTAATTTTGTAAATGATGAGAATTGTTTCCACTTTATATAAGAAAGACTACTTTATCCAATATTACAAAATGAGCTTACATTGTCATTATTTTGCATATAGTACTTACGATAAATCAAAATTTAGCTTGTCCCAAATTCTTCCAGTTATGCAAATACAATTTTATAAACAAAATACAATTCAGTGAATCATTAATATCCCCAAAAACTGATTAATTCAGTTAATATGAATTTATCATGAGAAGAAAAACAAGTTACCCTACTCAAAAGCTTTGAATTTTTATGCATTTAAATTACTGCTTTAGATATGTTGGGGAAGCAAGAAGAAAAATTAATCATTTTTATTAATACCCTATTCAAAAAAAGTACACTTTCTCCTCATTTTCAGGACTAACATATCATGTCTGACACATTTATTTTTGTCCTTCACAGTGAGTTACACTTCATCTTTTGGGTTATTGGCACGAAGAAAAAGAGATAGTCTTGCTGAGGTCCATTAATAGTTTCATATATCACTTCAGCGGTGACGAGGCATCTCTACTGCCTAACTTCTACTTCTGGCAATTCAGTATCATTCATATATTTGTAGCATAATTCGGAGAGGTCAGTGCATCTTCTCCTTCTACTACAGAAGTTTAAAGAAAGATCATTCTTCTCATGAATGGGCATTGATATGTTCTGTAATATTTTCTGATAAACATTTCAGATTTAAAAGTATAATAATACATTTGTGATCTTGGCCAACTCCTGATCTCTCCACTTGTTTTATGTATGTAACGAAAATACTAATAATTATACCTATGTATTGATCATAATATACATGTTAGGGAAAAATTTTCTTTTAGGAACTGTTACAATTCTGTGTGCCCTAAAGTTGTATTAAAAAGTGCAAAGTGACTTTTGCCAACTTGTATCCATTTAAAGAGTAAGTAGAAGGAGAATAGCTTTTACTTTGTTTTCTCGATCTTCTCTGACTAAATCACATCTCTCCTTTAGCATTGTTATTGTAATTAATGTTGCAAGAACTGAATTAGGTTGAACAACCTTCATAAAAAAGTTTTATCATTGCTTGACCTTTTATAGTAGTTATCATGGAAGAAAGTTTTATACCATTTCTGAAAATGCTGACAAGATATTTTATCAGTTCCAATGAATTTTTTGATCCATTATGTTTTCCAATTTGTATTTCATGTAAACATTTTTAATAAGTTGAAATTCAGTTTCCAAATGTATAAGAAAAAAATAAGTTGTAATTTACATGTATAATAATGATTTTAGGGTGTGCCATCCAAATTATTATGTATCAGGTCTGTTTTTAAGACTTCCAACTACATATATTTTGTAAGGCTGTATTAGTTGATCCATAGCAGGAAAATTTGCAGAAGTTTAAAAATTGTATCAATGAAAATATCCTCTGTGGCTCCATTTCTTTCTGCTTTTAGTGACTTCACTGATCTTTTTGTTTATGACTGTGGTTGCTAAAAATATTTCTGAGTTTCATTTTATATTATATTTAGAATCCTCATGAAAACCTTCATTGCTTAAATTACCATATCAAAAACAACTTGATATTGGCACATGAAACTCATTTTCAACATATTGAAACTTATTATAACTAGAAATTTGATTAGAATTTTATTCCACTTTGGAGAAGAAGAGTAAATGATAATGTGTACTTCCTTAGGTATTAAATTATGATGCACAGAGTATCTATGTTTTATTAATGTTAACATTGATCAAGGGCTACAGTACCTCTCAGCTGAAAGTGTAATATAAAATGTTTAACCAAATTTTCACCTAATTAGTGATAAATTATGAGCATTGTAACAATCAAAGTAAAAGTCTAATTGTTTTAATTTGGCATGATTTTGTGCATAGGAAATAAAAAATAATAACACACTAACAAATTGTTATAGTTAATGGAAAACAGTAACAACTTTGCTGGACACAATCAAAAACATAAAAATTATTATATAATCTATGTACATTTAGAGAATAGTATTTATGTGAAAATAATCTTTCAAAAGCAATCTTGAGAAATAAATTATTAAAGAATTAATAAAATACTTGCAGAACTTTTAGACAGATATTTGTATACTGCTTTTAAAAATATACATTTCAAAATGTCTTTCTTCATTAAATATCATAAAAAGTTTTCTCTATATTAATTTATGAATTTAATAAAATTAAAACAATGTGTCAATAACTTTTATGTAGATTTGATAAAGTCAAAAACAGAAAACTAAGTTATTCCAGAAGATGAATAAAAAGAAAATTAGGGATATTGTTCTACAATATTCAAAGGACTTTTATAATTAGTCAGTCATAGTGGTGCACACCTGTAATCTCAGCATTTGGGAGACTGAGGCAGGAGGATTGCCATAAATTGGAGGCCACCTTGGGCTACATAGCACATTTCAACGCCAGTCTGCATTATATAGTGAGAGCCTATCTAAAAATTTATTATCATAATAATTAAAATTGCGAGGAAGATTCCAAGATAGAAATAAAGCAAATCTTAGTGTCAGACTTGGGAGTATATTAATTCTTGCTATATGATAAATGTGAATATGTAGTTAGACATACCTGATTATTTGGAAAGTTACAGGAAATGTAGGAAGAAAAGCAGATCTTTTTTTTTTTTTTTTTTTTTTTTTGTGGGTACCGGGTGTCGACCTCAGGACCTCGCGCGCCAGCAGGCGCCTGTACCGCTGAGCGATATCACCGGCTCTTTTTCGTATGTGGGTTCCGGGAGTCGAACTGGGGCCCTCACGCTTGCCAGGCAGGCACTTACACCGCTGAGCCATCTCACCAGCCCAGAAAATCAGATCTTGATATAACCTAGTATGTAAAATATAAAAACCTATGCAAAGAATGCTGACTTATGAAATTTTAATGTAATACTGTAGAGGAATGCCTCTAAGACCTTGTGTTAGTGACTTTTTTCTATTTAACAAACCACAGACAACCTAGTAGCTTAAAACAGTAATTACTTGGTTTGTGATTTTTTTGGTGAGAAAGTTGGGCGGAGTAGAAACATTTAGGTAAATGTTCCTTTTAATTTCAGTTCACTCCACTGCCTCTGCTTATGGGAGCTGGTTGGAGATGTGAATTTGGGCAAATGAAGGGAACAAGACTATAAATATCTACGCATCCGTTAGGTACCATGAGATTATTTACATGAGGGAAAAACTATTTGTCATTGCTAGACATAATTCCCAACATTCACAACTCAAGGGCAGTGAAATTTAATTTGTCTTACATTTTAAGAGGATTCTTTCCATTCTTAGCTAACTCTGAGGCAGAAATGTCCTGTCAGGAGGTTATGGTGGGAATAGCTGTTTAGTTCTTGGTGGCTGAGGGCTGAGCAGAGGAGCAGCACCAGAAGGAAGAGCTGAGGGACCAGAAATAGTCCCCAAGCTCACGCCGCCACAACCCACCCAGAGCTACGCAGAAGTCTGCTGCCCTGATCCGGGCGTGGACCCAAAGCCAGTGCAGTTGAAACCGCACCCTGACCGCCACACACGAGGCAAAGAAAACAACGGGAAGAATACAAAGCATCTTGATGTCTAGGAATGGGATGACATTGTGCCACCTTCAAGGTAAAAAAAAAAACAAGTCGGGGTACTCAGATTTAAGAAATAGTGGTGTATGTTCTATCTCTTGTTAAAAGAATTTGCAAAGTCATATTTACTACAAGTGTGTGCACATAAGGAGAGAAAGAACTGCAACCACTTTGGTCAGCAATCCACTAAAATCTAGATTCAAGCTGGAGAAAGACATGGTAAACAAAAGATAAATTTAAAAGCCACGAAAAATAAAATAATACAAATTCAAATGAAATATATTTTAATAAGAATAACAACATGAGGTAATTGGAAAAAAATAATAAACCTGTACGCCTGAAAAAGTATCTCAAAAATATATCATGAAATATATTACTAAAATAATTTACCTGCAAAAGAACACTGCCGTCCTGTGCACAAAGTTGGTCCCTCTTCCTTGAGTGACCCCACGTGGAAAGATATTACGGGAAAGTAAATAGGCTATTTCACTCATGCCGGACTTTCAAGGAGAGATACAAGACAGGTGAGTGAAGCCATCTATGCCATGTAAATTCAATACAATAGCAGGTGAAATCCATATGAAAACATATTAAAATCAATAAACTTACCTACTCTTAGGAGCAATATTCTATATTGATGTGTTTGACTACTGGCACATTTAAACACTATATATATATATATAGCACTTAAAAACTAAAAGTTACAAACACTGCAAAGAAAAAGAATACCAAAATAAACAGAGATAACAAGATATCCATGGATTATAGGACTCATTCTTATTAAAGATGGCAATTCTACCCAAATTGATCAATAAAGTTGGTGTATTCTTATTGAAAAATCTTTGTATGCTTTTAAAAAAGAAGTTCACAGCTGATTTGAAGAGAGATGGGTAAAATGAGTGTCTAGTATCGCCAAAACAACTTTGAAGGGAAAATTTGAAAGATTTACACACCTATTTTTGATATTAATAGTAAAGCTAAGCTATCGAGCTCTGTGATACTGACAGGAAGAGAGATTTATAGATTAAGTAAATATTAGAAAATCCCAGTGCAGACTCATTTTTTACTGTCAAATTATTTACAACAAATGTGTCAATGTATGAAAATCAAAAAAAAATTAAATATGATTACTTGTTAGTTATGAAAACTAAAATTAGGTTAAACCTGCTAGCTTAAGAAAAACTAGGCTTTACATTTGAAAATGTCACAAAGTAGCTTTTAGTTTAAAGCAGAAGTCATCAGTAATAGTTGCCACTTTGCCCAACGTGTCCTACAGGCTTTGAAAACATGCGTTGAGAGAGTCCATACCTTCTAGGCCCGCGCCTATGCAGCCACTTCAAAACCAGTCATTCTCCCAGCTGCTAGAAATGTTGGCTGCTGCCCAGCCACGTCCACCTCCAGGGTGGGCTCAGACGACTGCTCTGTACCAGTGACTGGTCGCTGTGGGGATACGAATGTTTAGACTCACAGGTCAGTGCATGTAAACACTGGATGGTCGTGCCCGGTCCAGAAATCCCTCTCTTAGGTCTTTCATAGGTGTTAATCCCAAAATCTTGCTCCAGCAGACTCCTTCATGCAAATCTCTGAATTCACGTTTGATTCCTAGGGAACTTGATTTAAAACAAATTCTATTGTACGAGAAATGCTTCAGAGGTTGATTCTCATTTGTCTATATTCACAGATCTATTACACTTTTAAACAACTGTGAACTGAAAGCAAATTTATAACCCCTTTCTGCTCGATGTGTAAGCTCCTTGCTATTAGACACAATGACTTAATTTTTCTTAGCATTGTTCCCAGTTACTCATGTGCCTACTTAATATCACAGTTCAGTGTTTCTAGGCACACAGCCAAATTACAAGTCCAGCTATTGATTTTTAGCTTTATCCTCCCCCAAGCCAAATACACTTAAATGAGTATTTAATTGAATTAATTAGAAAATTATCACTTAGTTTAAGTAGCCTAATTTTTGTCAGCACTGGCAAGAATCCTGAAATTTACAAACTGAATTAAATGTGTGTTACCAAGTGTAAGGCAACATAAATCCAATGCAGAATGTTAAAGTGTAAATGAACAGTTCTTAAAATAATTATAAAATTACATGTATACATACTAAGTGTGTGATATGCATAATCTTCAAGCTCAAAACAAAGATTTATGACAGGAAAATATGACATTCATCTTTTACACCTGTCATTTTTCAGAAAGTATAATTTATTTCTATGAAAATTAATATGTACAAATTAAAACTAGGGGTTATAAATAATGCTATTACATTTAATATATAATATATTATGTATTTATCAACAAATAATTATGTACCAATATACAGTGAAAAAACATTTTCATCCATAAACCCTCTACCATGAGAAATCTTATTCTTTCATTTTCAATTTTATTGTGTTCATTTAAAAAAGACATAATTAAATATTAAATATAACTTTAGATAATTTTTTATCCAGTACATATTTATTAAGTGGACAATATATATACATGAGCATTCACAGCACTGGAAAAATAGCAGTGGTCAGAAGAAAACTCTTTTAAAATATTTTTTGTTTTAATGTAATTCAAGTAGATATCAAAAAGGGAATATAAAAACACTGTCCTATGAAAAAATAAAACAAAATTTCATAACAAAATAATAATAGAATAATAATGGTTAATATGTATATCATGATGTTATAAGGATGACCAAAATGTTACTCACAGTACAGGTCCTAAACAAAGAAAGATTCTGTCTTACAAAGAAGAAACAAGAAATAAAAATACAAAACTTTATCTTCAATGAACAAAATAAACTAGTACTCGTTTTCATGTAATTTATGTCTAGTAAGAATGAAATATTAAACACATATGTAATAACAGCTATATCTATATCTAGATCTAGAATAGTATGAAGAAAAACAGTAAAAAAGAGCTTTGAGATTAAGAAATATGTTCTTTTAAGTATTGTGATAAGATTCTACTAACAGGAGATACAAGACAATCGTGAGTTTACCTTGAAGATGGAATAACATTTGCAAAGTCAAAGACCAGAGCACTATTGGCGCTTTGTAGAAAATCAAGTTAGAATAACTGAATATATTGTTGAAAGGCCACTAGAGGAATAAGATTACAGAAATATATATCTTACAGGCTGAGAGGCGGGAGAGTCCCCAGCGGCTGTCCACACGTTGGAGAGGCAGAGGAGTCAGTAGCTGCTCAGTATAAGAAGCTGGAGGCTACAGAATGAGAGAGATCGAGGATGCAGTCCCAGTCGAGACTGAGGGCCTGGAGTTCCCTGGAGAATCACTAGTGTGTCCTCATTGAAATACAGACAACACTGGACTCTGATAACTATAAGTAACAGTTTTAGCAAAAGATGCACTTTTCCAAGCAGGACGGAGCTTTTCAAAGTTGGGCCAACTTTCTCCTCCTTCCCCTTTCATTCCTTCCAAACTTTCAGCCTAGTGGACAGTGCCACCCACAATCAGGGAGGGTCTTTCCCCTTCAATTTGCTTGTTTGTATGACAGTTGTCTCTAGAAACACTCCACAGACCCCAAAAGTGGACTTTACTACTATGCTAGGCATTTATTAATCCAGCCGAGTTGACAACCAAGATGGTCATAATGAAATAGAGAATTGGGGAAAAGAAATGGGAGGTGAAATCATAGGTATGGATCATGACAGCAATTACACAGAGCACCGAATTCCACTGTAAGACTTTGGAGAAGGGTATGAAGAGTAAATTCATGGACACAAAGGTCGAGATAAGATATTAGATAGGTACCATGGTTCCATCCAGAAATGGTAGCTTAAATCAGGTCCAAAAATAGAGGCAGTGAAATGTGGTAATATTTTTCATATATTTTGCAAGTAGAGAATACTGGACCTTTGAAAAAAATTTAAAAATGAAGATTCAGTAAAGCACTCTTAGGTTGTGACCTGAAAAATGTTATTTATCTCATTAATGCAAGTTATTTATCTCATTAATGATTTGTGTCTATGACTATAATGTAGAAATTAGCTGAGAAGTAAAGATTTTCACTTTGCTCACTGATTAATTTCTGCAACCTAGAGGTTACATGGAACATAAATGCCCAGTAAATGATCAATAAATGAATGATTCAATGGGGTCATATTTGAGTTAGCATGGGTGAGTTAGATTTTACAAATGGAATTTTGAGATATCATTCATATATTCATGTTAGGGTATTGAAAAGGAAGACATATTCAAGACTAAATTTAAAAGGAAGAGAAGAAGGAAGAGAGGGAGAAAGATAGAAAGTACTGAGTTAAATGTTGAGTCATATTTAACCTTTCATAGTTAATAGAATCTCCTGAGAGTATTTAAAATATACAACTAACAAGATACCAGATTTTAGTCATTTATTCAGAGTTGGACAGGGGATGCCTATCCTTTAGTATGTATATACATGTGTGCACATGTGTTTTTGTGTATGTTTAATTACCAAAGTGATTCTAATGTACAGCCGTCATAATGTTATATAAAGTCAAGGGCTTATATAATGTGACCTAGAAAAGTGGTTCTTAGTTTGACTAGAAATAAGAATCAGCTGAGGCAATGCTTAACAATTTTAATGTTCAGATTAAGCCAATAAAAAAAGAACTCATTATTTTTAAATTTCCAAGGTTATTACAGTCTACACTTAGATTGAGGAGCCATAACAAAGAATAGAAATGGGCAATGATGGCGGTATAAAGTGAAGAGGTGAGATTCCTGCCTCAGATGTAGGTAGAGAATGATAGTAGAGCAAAAAAGAACCCACAACATATATTAGAATATTACTGATATTTGAATTGAAAAATAACTATAGATTTAGGACTGCAAAGGCTGCTAGTGAGCTCTATAAAAGTGTTGGTGAAGCAATGAAATGGGTATTGGTGAAGCTCAAGAGACAAAATAAAGGGCAAGGAGACAATGAGCTGGTGAAATATTTTGGACATGTTTTCCTGTGAAGGACAAGAGGTAGTGGAAAAGGGAAAAAATGGATAAGAAAAGACCTTTTTTTGTGTGGGTACCGGGGGTCGACCTCAGGACCTCGCGCGCCAGCACGCGCCTGTGCTGCTGAGCGATATCACCGGCCCTCTTTTCATATGTGGGTACCGGGAGTCGAACTCAGGACCTCGCACTTGCCAGGCAGGCGCTTACGCTGCTGAGCCATCTCACCGGCCCAAGACCTTTTTTAATAGTAAACTTTTTATTGTATTTGTTGGCTTAGTGATTAAATAGAGAGGGGGAAATTGAGGTTGCAGCATAAAGAGGTAAAGGTTGTGTGTATCACGCTATGAGGGGGCGTGAGGAATGTCACCCAGCGAAAGAGTAAAAGGGCAGAGCTAAGGTAGGAGCAGGGTAGGGTGTCGCCTGCGTCAATCAAGTCAGCACCATGGAACCAGTACAGAGGGGTTGGTAGTGTTCTTAGAGGAAATAAGACTACTGTCCGCAAATTGCTTTCGACTTCAGTGCGATGAAAAACAATATGATCATCCAAGTTTAAGGCAGGCCATTGGAAGTACGTTTGGTAAGAAGAGAACTGGGGGCAAAGTCATCTGAAAAATAGGAAAGTTAATTGTTAGGGAAGCCAGGAAACTGCCAGGGAATTCTACATGTTATCTTCCTGTGTGTGAGTAGCCAGATGTTTAAATGGGAACACTTAACGTGTGTGTGTTCCTGTACGTGTGCACATGTGCGTGTGTGTGTGCGTGTGTGTGTCTGTTTCCAGCCCTCTTTAACTATGTGGAATAACTGGACAGTTAGACAGGATTTTACGTGACTATGAAGAAACAGCGAGGCACCTTGAAATTTTTAACAGTTTTGTTCTTGACCCTTTGTGAATGAAATTTGATGGAAGGATGCAGCACGTCTGTGAGCAGAGCAAATGCCTCATGGGTTTGTCCAATGTACATGGCCACATTATTTGTATATATCACCCCAAATGTCTAGGTGGCTTCCTTACTACACCTTACTCTGTATTTTCTTTGTTTTGCTTGCATCACAAATCTGCGGGAGTCTTTGCTTTGTTCCACTATATAAACATTTATAGTAGAACACACAGGGACGCGGACAGCCTGTAGAGGTCATGTCATCTCTTGGTACCAGACCTTGCTTTGAACATGAAAAGCAGGTAAGTACGATCTACGAAAAATTAATGACCGAGCAACTCTGTTGTACCTCACTTATTAGCCTATCATTGACAGTGAAGATACAATGTGGAAGGGAAGAGGAAGATTAGCAATTCCTTTTCCTTTTAGTCGTTCTTTACAAATCAGTCAATTAAATGTAATAAGGGTTGATAGAATATACAGTACAAAGAGTGAAGTAAAATCACTTATATTTATGCAACATTTCCACTGTTTTGGTAAAAATGAAGTTTATATTATATATATATATATATATATATATATATATATATATATGAAGCATAAAATGTGGATGAATCTACATGCAAATTAAATGTTTTTACATTCGTATTTAAAACTGGTGCAGCACCATATAATGATGAAAGGCACAATGCACGCTAATGATTTGCTTACTGAGGACAATTATCCGTGCTACTTTTTATCAGTCATAAAATACTTTTAAAGTATAAAGTTTTATAACATTACTACCTGCAATGGAACATTGATTTTGGCTTTTTGAACAAGGGTTGCAACATTTTACTTTGCTCTACTCCCACACATTAGGAGGCTGATTCTGGTTATGGTTTTCAGTAGAAGTGAAAGTAAATGTGGCGGGAGGGTGCGGCAGGGGGGGATTAGAGTGGAATCGTAGCAGGGTCAATGAATGAAACTGTTGGAAATTTAAAAATTAGAGGTAGTAAACTGTAAATATAGGAAAAAGTAGAAAGTGTATGTGTTTCATTTTGGAATGAGAAGGGGTAGAGTTCTTAGTAACACCAAGTGTATACCACATGGCCATGGAAATGATGAACTGATATGGTTGATAGGACTGATACGACACCACGGGTGCATGGAATTAAGCTGCGCATCAGTCCCTATGTGGCTTCTCTTGTATTTAATATTTTTTCGTCTAATTCCCCCAGTTTTAAAAGCACTTCCTTCACTCCTGTAGGAGTTACACTTCACTAACCTCACCAGGGAAGCTATAAGCCACAGATATATGGAATTTTAGCACATTTAACGCTACTGGTTGCTGTCTTGCCAATTGTCAATACTGCTTCATTAGTTTATCCCATCACCAATAGTACTTGTCATTCCGATGTCTCTACATCACCATCTTTTGAAATTCTAAATACTTTTCTTCTTTTAATTACTTGAGGAGATCAATTATCTCTTCATTATAAATGTCACTTTTTAACTGGCTCTTCTAATTTAGAAATCTAGCTTTATTCTCCACATTTTAAAAAATTCTTCTAGGGCCGGTAAGATGGCTCAGCGGCATGAGCGCCTGCCTGGCAAGCGCGAGGGCCTGAGTTCGACTCCCAGAACCCACATACGAGAAAAGGGCCGGTGATATTGCTCAGCGGCATGGATGCCTGCTGGCGCGCAAGGTCCTGAGGTCGACTCTCGGTACCCACAAAAAAAAAAAAAAAAAAAAAAAAAAATTCTTCTAAAGAAGTACTTAAAATTTGCATAAAATCCCATTTTATTGTCGTGATTACTTAATTAGTATTTATTGTCTTTATGGGATTTTAAATTTTATTTTATACTGCTCTGGTGAATACATTTGTAAGAGTTCCCTTTCTATTCCTCATTATTTTCTTTAGGGAGGAAATTACTGGATATTGTTTTGTGTTCACATTTAAATATTCTGTTCACATTTGTACATATTCAAAGATGTTGCATTAACCTACAGTAACATGTTCAGTGTTCAGAGTGTTTACCTCATGGCATTTGTTAGTTTTGATAAGTTGATGTATTCAGAAAAAGCAAGAATTATTAAAACGTTTTCAGGTAGCTAAAATCTTAGACAACTCTTCTCATTTGTGATTACCCAAGAAGATTGTCTTTCCCCAAACTATCCCAAAACATCCTTTGGAAAAAATATTTTTGTGTGCATACCTCGACCAAGTATTTCCCTTTCTGCCTGTATTCATTATAAAAGAAATTTTAGTTACAATAAAAATATTACTTTTCTTCACAGTTTTCATACTTCTCTTCTAAAGAAGAAATATGCATGCTTACTGAAGGAGAGCCTAATTCAATACAAAATATAAAAACTAAGAAAGGGTGAGGCAGTGGAAGGTTTTGAGGTCTTTGGAAGGAAGCTGCCTTGTAGATTTTCATCTCAGCAGATGTAAGGTTATCTGGTGAAATACAGAACGCCATTTGGCAAAGTGTTAACTTTGAAGAGCATAAACTGAACCCTGTTTTAGTCTTAAAAGTAAAAATAAAGTTTCTTTGGAATTTCTTTTGACAAATTTTTGTTTATTACTTCCTATCAATGTGAAAATTTGGAAAATGAGTTATATGCTCCTGGGTTTACCAAGTTTATTAAATACAACATAAAATATTGGTATCAAAAGTAGTTCATAAAGTTTATAAATTTGCTGGTTGATGCTGAATAGTAATTGTTATTATTGTTTACTTTTGTCAGGATATTCCTATTCAGTTTAATTTCTGTTTTAATAAATTTTAACTTTTAAAATCTATACTTGGGGGCCGGTGAGATGGCTCAGCGGCGTAAGCGCCTGCCTTGCAAGTGCAAGGGCCCGAGTTCGACTCCCGGAACCCACATACGAAAAAGGGGCCGGTGATATCGCTCAGCGGCACGGGTGCCTGTTGGCACGTGAGGTCCTGAGGTCGACCCCCCGGTACCCACAAAAAAAAAAAAAATCTATACTTGGATATTGAGGCTTGATCTCAGCCTTTAGGGTTAGGCAAACTGCACATTTTCTATAGCAGAAGAGGCTGAAAAGCTGAAGAAACATCTGCCCTGGCCTCGGCTGCTAAAGTTGCCACATAATATTGACAGTAATTCCCTCAAACTTCAGGCAAAGAATTGATACAATATGATAACTGCATTCTTTAAATAAAGCAAGTGATAAGGAAAATGGAGGAAATTTTCAAATTTGAAAAAATTACATTTCTTACTATTTTAATTTATAATTTTGATTTGACTTGAATTAAGACATTTATTCAAATATTGTTTGGCTAGAAATACAATGAAAAGGAAGTAATTTTGTGCTCTACATGTTGTATACAATATCTCATTTGATAGTCTTACTTGGGGAAGCTACCAATAAAATAGCCATTTTACAGGTTTGAAAGTACATGAGAGTGTTTCATCAACCAGTGTACTGTAATTCTAAAGTGCAGAGTTCAGCAATGTTGCTGACTACAAATCTGAACTCTTATCTCTGTACTGTGTAGCTAATTGTTCTGAATATGAATGTTCTATTAATAACTTTTCTCTATATAATAACTATAAGTTTTATATATAAAAGAAAGAGATAATTATACCTAAAATAGAAGAAAGTACATTTACTATTCTGTGTCATGATATGAAAATGCTGTTTCCCACCTTTCCAAAAAGGTGACTTTATGTCTAAATAATTTTGACATCTGTAGTTTCCCCATACTCTGCAATCTATGAAAGGCATCATTTTAACACATATAAATGTAATTATCTGAGATTAGATTATAAATGATTTTACTTTGTATATTATTAGATCAGCAATAAGACGAACACGTGATGTCTCAAGGACATAAAATTTTTTCTTAATGTATCATAAAGATAAATTCATCACTTAAGTATAACAGATCACCTTGTAAATTTGAAACCAATGTAATAATCATTGTCAGTGTATTACTGTTGAGTTAAATATTTAATACCAAATCTTAGATGGAAATTTTCGATAGAGCAAAAAACTTCATGTAAAACATACCCATGTATGATCAGTCAAAATAGAGAATTAAATTCATATGCTGCATAAAATGTTTGATCAATAAAAAACCATATATATGACAGTGGCCCCGTTAGTTGATAATGGATTTATAAATTTCCTATTGCTAGTGACACCATAGCCATTGTGATATCATACATACCACAGTGCATTACTCAAGAGATCTGGTGATGCTGGTGTAAACAAAGCTACTGTACTATCAGTCATATAAAAATCTACACATAGTATAAGTACGGTACAAATACTCGACAAGGATAATAAACAGCTACGTTAATGGTTAATGCATTTTCTATACTACGCTTTTTGTCATCCCTTTAGTATTTACTTCTACATTTACTGCAAGACAGTCTCAGATGCTAGGAACTTAGCATCTCAGGAAGTATTCTGAAAGAGGACTTTATCATCAGAAGAAGTGAGCACTCCATGTGTGTTACTGCCCCTGACGACCTTCCAGTGATGTAGGTGAGGAAGTAGACGGCCATGATACTCAAGATCCTCACCCTGTGTGGGCCTCAGCTAATGTGTACTAGCTTTAACAAACAAGTGAAAGGTAAAAATGAAAACAAATTGAAAAAGGAAAAAGAGTCTAGAGTCAGGATATAAAGAAAAACAATATTTTCGTTCAGTTGTACAATGTGTGTTTCAAGCTATATATTACTACGAGTCAAAATGTTTAAAAAATTAAACTTTTAAAGTAAAAATCTTACAAAAAGTTAAAATTAGCCATACTGAAGAAAGATTTTTTTTTTATTTTATAAATTTAGTGCAGCTTGAGTGTACCACATACATAACGTTTACACTAAACGGTACCACCCTAGAGTTTCACAATCACTCGCCCTCACCCACTGATACGCTCAGAGCAGCTCCCAGGCCTGGGCGTTCTGTTCATGGTAAGAGATCTACATGAGTGTATCAGATTCACCTTTACACTGTATTGTACTGCAGCTTTTCTATGTTTACATGTGTCCAGATGCATAACACTTACCGTGTGTGGCAATGTCCACACCATTCAATAGATATGTTATCCCAGGAGCAATGGCCTATGCAATATGGTCCAGGTGTGCAGTAGGCTATGGCATGAAGATCTGTGAAAATACACCCTTCGGTTTTCACACAACCGCTAAATCAAATACTGAGGTATCCCTGGAACATATCACCATCATTAAGCGATGCTAGACTCTGTGTGAAAACCTTTTTCTCAACTCCCAGAGATTAAATGAGATATCTCAACATATGATTTAAACTTTGCTTCCCCATTGTCTCTATTCAAGTATCAGAGATGGAATGCAAGCTAGAGGCAGTTAATATACCTGATTGCGGTGAGCTGTATTAGTTTTTTATGAAAAAAATTTGTTTACATTTATATATTTATTCCTACTATTTAAACTTTAGTTTCTAAAAATAATAGTGTGGTATTCCCTCTATGTCTACTGCTGTTTTGAATATATATATATATTTTTAATAGTCAAGGAATGTTTTTTCCTGATGCTACTAGGAACTTAGCATGAATAACAATAATGTTATGTCTTATGAATGTATTTCCTGTTTCCTGGCTGTCTAGTTCACATAGTGAAACTGTTTCTCCCACACAGAAAAGAGTTGGTTATGTGAAAGAACTGGAATGCGGAACAAAATGGAGTCTTTGACCTGTTCAAATCTTTGATTTATATCAATTGTAACTGCCGAGAGTAGTCTATTTGGAGAAAGAAACAAGAACATCCTTTAAAAAGAAACTTAGATATCTTGATCAGATAGTTTTCACACTTGAATTGTGCTAGAGAGGAAAGTTCTGTTACTTATACTCTCAAAAACTGTGTATAGATAGGAAGAATCTTGATTAAATAGCAGCTTTTCCAGTGTGAGTCATAGTAATTTATATGGTTAATGATTTATTAAAAAATTCAGTGAGCCCAACATTATGCTAAAACTTTAGACATGGTATTGTCAGCTAAGCATCATTGTTTGTTGACACATTGGGGGCTTAGAAAGCTTCAATAACATGCTCAGGAATATAGCTAGAATATGACAATAAATGTATAATAGATACAAATCTGGGTCTTCTAAATGTAAGTACTATGAGGTCTTCCACATACCATGCCAGTCCTAGATAGTCAGAATCAAAATATGCAATACTTAGCTTATGGTAATATTTGATACCGTGATGGATTGATTAGTATTACTAGCAATCAAAATGATTTTCAGTACAATCAGTGAGAACAAGGTAAGAGTTGAAATTAAAACATTGGATGAGCTGAAACTCATGGGAAATAAATGAACAAATTTCTCTCTATATACACATATATTATATATTATCTAATATATAGATATAGATATAAGGCCTGGTGGAACATACCTGTAACCAGAATGCTGGGGCCTTAGGGAGGAGCACTGAAAGTTCAAGCCCACCCTTGGCAATTTAGAGTCTTATCAAAACTCTTATCTCAAAATCAAAAGACACAAAAACAGCTGGGGTGTGCCGTAGCTCAGTGAAAAGGCCCTTCTTCAATTCCCAGTACAATACATAAATAAATAAATAGTTAATAAGTAAATAAAAGACTGCATTCAGCAGATTAAATAAAGTCTGGGAGAAACCAATCTCAAGCGGTGTAAGACAATGATTATAAAAAGGTATTTAGAAAAGAGGGAACAACTGTTATTTATGAATGGATATATATTCCCATCTTTGAATTTCTCATGTAATTACTGATGGCTTGCCATTTGGGATTATCTTATCATGACCCTGGAGGGAACATTCCATTAGCTGTCAGAAAGAAAAAGAAAAACAAAACAAAACAAAACAAAAACTGTAGCATCAAAGATGATTCCTACCTGTGTTCTGAAAATAAGTCTCAATAGTGAATTCTTCCATAGAAACTTTTATTGCAATGTGATGTCTCACTTTTAATAGATGGAATATTTATGTTGTCTAAATATGATACTGTTCATAAGGACATAGAAAATGATCTAATTTCTATTGTTGTATTGGCACATATTAATTATACAGAATAATGGATTGCATTATGACATTTTCATACATGCATATAACATATTTTTATCATATTCACCCTCCTAATAAACAGCCCTACTCTTCCATCTCCTGCTCCTCTGATCCTATTCCTCTTCTATAATAATGGTTTCCTTTCCTGTTTCATATTGAGATTTTCCCTCTGGATTCCACATATGAGAGCTGTACTTCTCTTTCTATCTCTGACTCACTTCAGATATCACGATGACCTTAATTACATCTATTTTCTTGCAAATTCCATGACTTTTTCACTTTTTTTCTTTATGACTGAATAATCTCTCTCTCTTTCCATCTCTCTCTCTCCCTCTCTCTCTCTCTCTCTCTCTCTGTCTCTCTCTCATTTTCTTTATCCACTCAGCTAATGTTGTGCTCCTGGGCTGATTTGTAACTCTGCTCTTGTGAATAATGCCATAATGGACCTGGGTATTGAGGGATTTGTACTGTTTGTTGACTTTGGTTTCGTTGAACATATGCCAGATTGTGGTAGAGTTGGATTATACTGCAGTTCTATTTTTAATTTTTTGGGGGAACCACCTTCTAATACCCATAGTGCTGTACATTTCTATCAACAGTGTACAAGGGTTCCTTTGTCTCTACATCCTTGCCAGTATTTGCTGCATTTTGAATTCTTGATGATAGTCATTCTGAATGGGGTCATATGGAATCTCAGTGTACTTTTCAGTAATATTTCCCTGATGGCTAAAGATACTGAACATATTTTCAAATAATTATTGACCATTAGGGCAGGTGAGATGGCTCAGCGGCATAAGCACCTGCCTGGCAAGCGCGAGGTCCCGAGTTCGACTCCCGGCACCCACATACGAAAAAAGGGCCGGTGATATCGCTCAGCGGCACGGGCGCCTGCTGGTGCGTGAGGTCCTGAGGTCGACCCCCAGTACCCACAAAAAAAAAAATTATTGACCATTTGTACTTCTTTTGAGAAGTGTCTGCCCAGCACACTTTTCCAGTTATTCACTGGATTATTTGATTTTTGGTGTTAATTTTCTTGAGTTCTTTATGCATTTTCGATATTAATCCTCTGTCAGAGGAAAAGTTAGCACATTTTTTCGCCCATTCCATACATGATCTATTTCCTCCATTAATTGTTTCCTTTTCTGTAGAGAAGATTTAATTTGGTACAGTCTCATTTGTTGATTCATGGTATTATTTCCTGAGCTACTGGTTCATACCCAGGAAGCCATCGCCCGTGCTTATATCCCAAAATGTTTCTCCTGTGTTTTGCGGTAGTCATTTCAAGGTTTCAATTTTCCTGTTAAGGCCACTGATCCATTTTGAGTTGTTTTTTGTACAGGGTGAGATATAGGAATCTAGTTCCAATCTGTGCTTAAGGATATGCAGTTTTCCAGCATCATTTGTCACAGGCTGTCCTTTTCTCCAAAGTTTATTTTTGGCAAATTCTATAATGTTTTTGTTGATTTACCAGGTAGCATGTTTTGAAAGAGGGTATTACAGTGTCTCCAGCATTGCTCTTTTTCTCAGTTTTGCTTTGTCTCTTTGGAGTTTTGTGCACTTCCATATGAATTTTAGCCTTGATTTTTCTAGACCTGGAAGAAACTGATTGGTATTTTCAAGGGACCTATGTTGAATCTGTAGATTGTTTTGGTAGTAGGTCCACTTTGACAACATTAATTCTCCCAGTCCACGAACACTGAATGTCTTCCCGTCTTCTAATGTTTTTAATTTTTTCAGTGTCTCATAACTTTTATTGTAGAGGTCTTTCATATTCTTGCTTAATTTATTCTTTTTTGAGACTATTATGAAAGGCATTGTTTTCTAAATTATTTCTCAGTTATTATTGGTGTATAGGACTGCTACCAATTTTTCTATGTGGAGTTTTGTCTTCTGTTCATTTGCTGAATTTGTTTTTCAATTCTAAGAGATTTTCGGTGAATATTTTAGAGTTTTCTGGGTAAAGAAACATTATTTGCAAACAGGGATAATTTGACTTTCTCTTTTCCTATTGGTATCCCTTTTATTTCTTTCTTTTCCATGAATGCTCTTACTGTAGTTTTCAATATATATTAAATAAGAGTGCTGATAGTGGATACCTTTGTCTCATTCCTAAATTTAGAAGAAATGCTTTCAGTTCTACCCCATTCATTAAAGACCAAGGGCTATGGGTTTGTTATAGAGTCCTTTGTTACGCTGAGATATATTCCTTCTATACTTATTTCTTTGAAATGTTTCAGGATGAAGAAATTATAAGTTTTATGAAAGCACTATCTGCATCTGTTGAGATGATTGTGTGAGTAATATAATTCATCTCATTTGTGTGAAATATTATGATTATTGATTTGCATATGTTGGACCATCCTGGCATCTCTGGAATAAAATAAATTTGATCGTGTTTTATGATCTTTTAATGTGATATTGAATTTGATTTGCAAGTATTTTCTTGAGGAATTTTGCATCTATGTTTATCAAGGATATTAGCTTATATTTTGATTTTTTCTGTTTTTATTTTTGTTGTGGCATTATAAGGTTTTGTTAGCAGGATGGCAGTGGGTTCACAGACTGAGTTAGGAAGAGTGCTTTCCTTTTCATTTTACAGAAAAGTTTCAGGAATATTGGTGTTAATTTTTCTTCAAAAAGTCTGGTAAAAATTAGCAACACATCCATCTAGTCAATGGTTTCTCTTTGTTGGAAAACATTACTGATTCAATCTCAGAGCTTATTTATGTGTTCAGATTTTTTATACCCTCAGTTCAGTTTTGCAGGTTGTATGTATCTAGAAATTTGCCCACTTCCTCTACATTTTCCAATTCATTGACATAATTCATTATAATACTTCCTAATGATCCTCTAGATTTTGGGAGTATCATTTGTAATTTCCCCATTTCCAGCTCTAATTTTAGGTATTTGCTCATCTTTCTTTTTCTTTTCATTAATTTGGCCAAGTGCTTTCATTTTTTATCTTTTAAAATAAATCAACTCCTTGTTTGTTCACTGCTTTCTTCAGTTAGTCTCTAATTCACTGCTGCTTTGTTCTTTATCATTTGTTTGCTTCTACTGATTTTGTACTTTTTGATCATGTTTTGCTAAGGCCTAACGAAGCATTACAATATTTGATGATCTGTTCACCAGAATGTGTATCTTGGAACTTTTAGATTAAATATTCTGTAGACGTGTGTTAAGTCCATTTGATGTGTAGTGTAATTTAAGTCTGATGTTTGTCGATTTTTATTATTTGATGTTTAAGACTTATGTATTGCTGAGAGTGGAGCATTGAAGTCAGACATGTTTTGGTATTGGTGAAGAACTATACTCTCTTTAATTTTTTATACAATTTATTAAAGAGGTTTAATGTGAGTCTTTTATTGAGTTATTGAACTACTTTCACTTCGAACATTTCTACTTCATTCATTCTCAGCATATCTCTTTATTGAATTGTTCCTTCATATTCTGCATTGCCTTTCTTAATTCATTCAGTTGTTTAGAGGGATGCTTATTGCCATGAATGCTCACATTAGAAAGACAGAACATTCCCAAATAAATAACTTAATGATGCACGTCAGGGTCTAGAAAAATTCCCTGAAAATGCGAGTGAAAAGGACAAAAGAAAATGGAAAGATATCACCTGTTCCTATATAGACAAACAAATATAATGAAAATGATATTTTGTAATTTGTAGATTTAATGCAATTCCCAATCAAAACACCTACAGCATTTCTCATAGAACTAGAGAAAACAATCCCAAAATATATATGAAGCCAGAAGAGATTCTGAATAGCAAAAGCAATCCTAGGCAACAAGAGCAAACACACAACACACAACACACAACAATCCCAGATTTCAAGTTGTATTACATAGCTACAGTAATAAAAACATCATGCTACTGTTGTGAAAACAGACACATGGATCAAAGGGACAGAACAGAGGATGCAGAAACAACCCCAGGCACAAAACTGGTACTGGGAAAACACGCTGTACACATGCAGAAGATCGAGTCTTCTCGACCTGTGTCTATCACGATTTACCAAAATGAAATAAAAATGAATCCAAGACCTAAACATTAAAATAGAAACACTTAATCTCTTGAAAGTTAAAATACATAAAACTCCTGAAGACATGGGCACAAGTAATGACCTTCTAAACAGAATAACAATTGCACAAAAAATAACATCAAGAATCAACAAATAGGTGTACTTCAAATTAAAAAGTTGCACAGCAAAAGACAATCTTCATTAGATTGAAGAGCCTACCTAAAGAATGGGGAACAGCTTTTGTGAGTTACTCCTCTGAGAGAAGACTGATATCTAAAATATTTAGGGAATTCTGAGAAATGCAGACCCCCCCAGGATAAAATACCTAATAAAAAAATGGGCAAGTGAAATGAATAGACACTTCTCAGAAGTACAAATGGTAAATAAACACATGGAGAAATGTTCAGCATCACTGGCCATGAGAGACGCACAATTTAGAACACTGAGATTCCATCTTACTCCAGAAAGAATGGCAAACCTCAGTAAACCAAATAATAATGCACACTGACGAGGCTGTAGGGGAAAATGATCCCTTCTATATTGTTTGTGGGAATGTAAACTGCTGTAACTATGGAGATCAGTATGGAGATTTCTTAAAAAACTGAAATTAAAAATTCCATTTGACCCAGAGTTGTCTGTACCTGCAGAAAATAAATTGATTGGAACCCAAGTGATGATGTGGCCAACTCATGGGACTGAGAACTCATATTGTGATTTGAACAGATATAGAACTCTTGGTCCATTATTACTTGGAAATGTTCCCTCAAAATAGTAAGGCTTTAAAAAAAATCCTCATAATTGACAATTCATTGGGCATCTGGCTGAGATGGAGAATCAAAAAGTTCTAAGTATATAATAAAAGTAAGTTCAAAATCTAATGAGACATAGGAATGAGAGTAATCAAATTTTTATGAAAGAATCATAAAGAATATTACAGAGAAACCAATGTTAGAGCCTTATGAGTGCAATTCTCCAGCTAGACAAGGGATAAACAGTTATTGAGGGATCCATCTAGTGTTTGGCAAAGCTTAGCATAAAGCCATAGAGATGTATATGCAAATCCTTTCACGTACTCTTAATTATTAATAATTAATTAATAAGTATTAATTAAGAATTAATTATAAAATTATATATATTTTGTTTCCCATGCTCCAGATGAGAATTGTGTTTTATTTGAATCAACTTACTTAACAGCTTTACAGATATATAAAATACTATCTAGCATTTGAAATGGCATTTTAAAAATTAGATGCATTTTGTTATATTGCTCTTGGCACTATTTCACATTTAATAAGAATTTTTGAGGAAAAATCATGGCATATTTGAAAATAACAGCTTTTTAAATCTTAATTAATTTCATCTGTATCAGCATAACCAAAATCTCATTTTAGCTTTCTCTTTCTATTTATTATCTTCAGTTTCTAACCTTTACCTCTAACTTGCATTACTTAGTGCTGAGAAGAATGAATAATTATATTTATCCTGAGATACATTATTCTATTTTATAACATAAACTAACATTGATTAATCTTTTAATTTTATTGACAATATCTAACACATCATCATTTGGTTTATTTTTCATGAAGATTATAGAATATAACATATAATAAGAAGACTTTTTATTTTTATTTTAAAGTATGTTAATTTAAAGGGAAAAAGGCTTTCTTTTGTAGGCAATATTCTTTTTTTTTTATTTTAAAGAGAAGAAAAAACAAAACAAATCAAAAGAAGAACAAATTTTCAAAACAACATAATAGGAGGGTAACAATGGTTAATACATTACGTATTACTATCTTTAAGTTAGTTATTCAGGATACCAGAAATTAGCATTCAATTGTCCAAACATTATTGGCACAAACCTTACTCTTCAATGAACTAAGTAAAATTGGTAGTGTATCTATCTTAACCATCTTATATATATATATACAATTTTTTTCCCTTTCCCTTCTTTCTTTTCCCTATTCCAGTCTCTCTTTCCTTTTGACCAGTTTCTTTTTGATTCACCATGTCTATTGTACATTTTGGATCTTATTTACTCTTTCAGTTTCTTATACTAGAGAGACAATACGATGCTTACACATGTGCTTCTGGTTTATTTCACTTATGAGTATTTTCTCGAGTTGCATCCATTTACCTATAAAAGTCTCCAGTTTATCCTTCTTTATGGCTGAATAGTACTCCATTGTATAAAAATACCACATCTTTCTTATCCATTCCTCAGTTGATGGGCATTTGGGTTGTTTCCAAGATTTGGCTATTACAAATTGTGCTGCTATAAACATGGGTGCACATATATCGCTGTGGTACAATGTTTTTAATTCTTCTGGGAAGATGCCCAGAAGGGGAATAGGTGGGTCAAATGGGACCTCCAACCCTAGTTTTTTGAGGAATCTCCACACTGACTTCCACAGTGGCTGTACCAGTCGACACTCCCACCAACAGTGAAGAAGGGTTCCTTTTTCCCCACAGCCCCTCCATCATTTGTTATTAGTTGATTTCTTTATAGTAGCCATTCTTTCTGGGGTGAGATGGTATCTCAGTGTTGTTTTAATTTGCATCTCTCGAATGACTAGTGATGTTGCACATTTTTTTGTATATTTAGTTGCCATTAGTATTTCTTCATCTGAGAAATGTGTATTCATCTCAGATGCCCATTTTTGGAGTGGGTCTTTAAATTTGGGAGGTCTGATTTTTTTGAGTTCTTTATATGTTCTCAATAGTAATCCTTTGTCTGAGGAACAGCTGGCAAACATTTTTTCCGACATTGTGGGTTGTCTCTTCACTCTGTTGGTGGTTTCTCTTGCTGTGCAAAAGCTTTTTAATAAGATGACATCCCAGTTGTTGATTCTGTGGGATAGTTCCCGTGCGGTTGAGTTGTTATTCATAAAGTCTTTGTGTAGGCAATATTCTTACGTTTCAATATATCTTTGATTTGGGTTAATTTATTTCCATCCCTTTGGAGCACTTTTTTTTTGTTTGTTTTTTAATTTTCCCTGTAAGGGAATCAAGTCTAGAAATTTCCCATCTTACAAGTTCATGAAAATAAATCTACCCCGATGATGTTAAATTTCAGTAGTGCTCATAAACAACTTAGAAAAATGTTACCTGTTACGAGAACTTTTATGGAAAAAATGTATTTTATTTCCAATAAACATATGTGCGCAAACAGCAGAGAAATAAGTAGAAGTGAATGAACCAATCCCCAAACTCCTTTAGAAGCATTGATACCCATTTGATAAATGATTTTTATTTTGTTTTGCCTTGTTTTGTTTTCCTCATCCTGTGAATCAAATACAGGGCCTTGCACATGTCAGCTAAACACTTTACCACTGAGTTATACCTCCAGCTCATGAAATGTTTTTACTTACATATTTTGGATGAATTATATTACTCTTGTATGTCGTAATCTTTGGACTTTAAAATGTTGAAAACATGTAAATATTAAACATAACAATAAAGAACAAAGAGAAATTTCATAAAATGACTCAAGTACTTTGGAATACAGTTTTTAACTTTCTTATAAATATATAATCTCATATACCATCCTTAAGTCCTATGCCTATATAATTAGGTATGTAATTACATCTGTTTAATCCCATAGCTATTAATTGAAAAAATAGCTTATAAGCTATGCACCCAAATGTTTATAGCTGTTTTATTCACAGTCATAAAAATATGATAAAACCCAACTGATCTTTAGTCAATGAAAAATAAGCTGATTGTAATTAGTTCAAAAGAGAGAAATTATTGACTAGAAAAAGAGTAAGCCGGGCCGGTGATATAGCTCAGTGGCATAAGCGCCTGCCTGGCAAGCGCGAGGTCCTGAGTTCGGTTCCTGGTACCAACATAAAGAAAAAAAAAAAAAAGGTAAGTCACTGGAGGTCACAGAACTGATGAAATCATGATAGTAAACACACGATTCAATGTATTCATCACAAACAATAGAAGAATACACATAAAAAGTAGAACCACAGAAAATTTCGGATTTTAGTCTAGGTGAATTTCTAAACATATCCATCACAATGCATGGATGAGAAGGAATGCAGATTTGCTACAGGGGAATTTAGCTGTATTTCAAATTAATAACTTATTGACAAGGAAGAGGAAGTAAAAACAGGAGCTTGCTCAACTTTGTAAACCATACCCAGGGCTTTTTGTTCCTGATGCCTCCCTTTTCTCCCTCCTGCCAGGGGTTGAGCAGCTTTCCTCCCGCACTCCCCTCTGCCCTCTGCTTTCTGTCTTCCAGCCTGCTGACCACAGACTGTAGGGGGAGCCGAAATAAACCACTTCTTCATGTTGAGGTGTTGGATACTGTATCTCAGAAACTGAGGCAGCTGAAAAGGACAGCAGCTGAGCGATTTCCTTCTCAACAACATAGTGCAGTTTGGCAGCAGAAGCATATCGGATAAACCCAATTGAGGCCATTTTGAAAAATATTTTACCAGTGCTCCTCAAAGTGTCAAAGTCCCAAAAGGAAAAAGAAGACTGAAGAACTGTAGCAGATCGGAGGAGACTAAATTCAGTGGTGGATCCAAGAAGAATGAGAAAGGGAAAATATCATTAGTATGAAATCTTTGGAAATTCAAATTTTGTATTTTGTTAAAAATATCAAACCAAGGTTAATCTCTAAACTTTGATGAATATACTATGATTACATAAAAGTCCTACAAGAAAGCATATTATATAGAAACTGTACTACTTTTGTTTTGAAAAACTTTATTTAGCTGTACTTCCAATAACATATAATTCATTAGCTTAAAATATTAATTAAATGTATTTTTGTATATTGTGAAAACCTCATCAAAATATCATTTCAGAGCTCCTCGTGTCTTCTAGCAGTAATCCTGTACCATTAGTCAATCCTTATCTGTTATGGTTTGTGTCTAGATGTCCCCCCAAAGCCTCATGCAGTCATGGGGCTGGCTTCTAGAGTTTGTGATTGATTTGTGGTCCAATGCTGGGATTATGGGTGTGAGTGCTACACCCACCTTGGGGCAGGTAGCCTTCATACAATACAAGAGAGGGAAAGAGGCTTGTTCTCTCTCTTTTCTCCTTTTGCTCTTGTTGCTTTTGCTGTCTTCTGCCGCCATGAACTGTTGCCCCTCGCCCACACCACCCTGCCTTGGAGCCGGCTGACTATGGACTGAAACTTCCACAAACTGTGAACTAAATAAAACTTCCCTTCCTTAATTTTGGGTGTCGGGTATTTTGTCTCAGCAACGAGAAAAGAGTAACCAACACGTTATCCTTCCCACCAATATTTCCTACTCCTACCACTTGTATACCACTTATCAATGTTGTGTCTCTCATAATCTAGTAATTATGGATGCTTTATATAGTTGAAGTAGAATGATACAATATGTGGTCTGGTAACATCTTTCATTTAAGATAATCTTTTCAAAGTTGGCTCATATTTTATTATTTAGCCACTTCAAGGGTGAAGTGGTATCTCCCTGGAATTTTGCTTACATATTCTTCATAACTAATGATTCTAGGCATATTTATAGGTGGTTCTTGCCCATTCAATTATCTTCTTTGGACAAATGACTATTCATATAATTTTTTTTTGTCTTGTTTTTGTTGTTGATTTTTGTGTGTGTGTGTGTGTGTGTGAGTACCGGGGGTCGAACTCAGGACCTCGCACGCCGGAAGGTGCCCGTGCCGCTGAGCGATATTACCGGCCCTTTTTCCGTATGTGGGTAGCGGGAGTTGAAATCAGAAACTTGCGCTTGCCAGGCAGGTGCTTATGCCGCTTAGCTATCTCACCGGCCCTTGTTGTTGCTTTTCACAGAGTTGACGTGCAAGAATATTTTATATATTTTGAATTTGAGATTCTAATTGGGTATATAATTTCCATTCTGTAGAATTTCCTTTCCTTTTTGTGATTTTATTGTCTAAAATGCAAATTTTCTATAGCTTCTACTATTTCAATGAAGACAGATTTCTCAATTTTTTTTGTTTCTCCAACTTGAGTTCCTACTACTCTCCTACTCTCCTCTCCTACTCTCCCATTGAGCACTTCTGAAGAACTCAGTATCTAACTACAGGTAATAAAAATTGCCTTGTAATATTTTCCCTCAGAATATTATATTTTTATGGCTTACTATAATCTATTTTGAGTTAATTTTGATGTACTGTGTAAAGTAAAAATCCAACTCTATTTTTTTTCATATGAACATCAAATAGCCCAGCACCATTTTTAAAAAGATTATTCTTTCCCCTTATTTAATGGTCTTGATATATTTATTGAAAATCAATGAACAATTGTATTAGTTGCTTCCTCATCCCTGAGGCAATACTTGATACTCACAAGTTAAAAGAGGAGAGCTTTAATTGCACTCATGATTTAGGGGGAATTTAGTCCATGGTCACCTGTTTCCAGGGTAGAAATGACATGGTGGAAAGACACAATGGAGGGAAGCTGCTCTACCAATGGCAGCCAGAAAGCAGAGAAAGAAGGAAAGAGCTGCAGAGGGAGAAATACCCTCCAAAAGCATATTGTCTGTAACACATCTCTTCCAACCAGGGCCCACATCTTATCAGCATATTTATTTATGAACTTATCAATGATCAAACCACTGATGAGTGTAGAACTCTCATAATCCAGACATCTTCCAGAATCTCCAATTCTGAACACATGAAATCTCCCAGGTACATTCTAGATCCAAACCATAACAACTTAATCCTAGACTCTGAATTCTGTCTGGCTCTTCTACATATCTATTCTTATCCTAGTACAATACTATCTCAATTACTTAGTTTTGTACAAAATTCTGAAGTGAGGAAATACGTTTTCCCCAGTTTCATACTTTCTTTTCAATAATCTATATCTGTTCTCTGTCCCATGAATTTTCATAAATATGTTAGTACTGACTTGTCAATTTCTGCCACTTGGGATGTTGATAGGAAGAGTGGTTGAATGTATAGATCAATTTGAAAATTATTGCCATTTGAAAGTGATGAAGTTAGAATTATGTTGTGATTTAGTGTGAGACAGAAGAAAGAGGTAGAAGATGATGTGGTGTATGCTGACCAGAGAATTTGTGCACTTGAGTGGTACCATCTCCCGTGAACACCAAGGGGTGTTATGCTTGTTGTATACTTCTACAGAGACCACGAAGAGATAGAAAAGCAAGGTAGATCGTTGCTGAAAAGACTGACCTATTTCAGGGTGGACTGATTGCCCCAGCTCCTGATATCACTGCTGCTCAGGTTGAGCTGCAGTCTGGTTGTAAGGCAAGCAGGTGCCCTCTGTGCCTATTCAGCAGTTAGCTGATGACTGGAGCACCTCAGCAGCCACTGAAAAATGGTCTGCGACTCCCACTGCACATTCCACTGAATAAGTAGGAAAAAACTAGCTGAGGGGCCTTAAACTGCTTCTCTACAGGCTCTTAAGTAAAATGGAAATAAATTGACAGAAAGTAAACATTAATTTTTAAAAAGAGAGTAAACACTAGTTTTTAAAAAGAGAGAGAAGGAAGGAAGGAAAGAAGTAAAGAAAGAAAGAAAGATATCAAGTAGTTGGTGTTATAATATTTGTAGCCAAGTAGAATCTTAGGCAACATGTATTACTAGATATCAAGGGAATATTCCATAATATAAATAATCTCTTCAATAGGAATTCTATATTTTATACACTTAATTGCATTTTTAAAATTGTATTCATCAAAAACAACAAAAACAGAACTAAAATATATAGCAAATGAAGAGATAGTTTTGGAAGTCTTAACAGAGAAAAAGTAGAACTATTTTTACCTGCAGTCTCAAAACTTTTATGTATAAAGCAGTCTGGAATAATAATATTAAATAAGTAAACCTGTCATTGCATGATCCTAGACCTCAAATATACAGATAATTCTCCTCACCAGTGTATGTTCTATTTATTACAATTACATATTGGCCATAAAGCAAGTTTAAGAAAACTTAAAGCTTGATCATGTTTGAAATAAAGCAGAAGTCATTTAAACATAATTTAAAAATTCACAAGTATTTGAATAAACAATATCCTTGTAAATAATCTGAGATAGAAAAGAAACACTAGGAATTAGAAAAATTACTTTCAAATGAGTAAAACTTAAATTATCATCTAAAATATGTGTGGGGAGACAATAGCCAAAAGAGTGATAGACAATGAAGGGACTTTGGGGAGCAACAGTTCCCGTGCTCCTGGAATGCATGGTTAGAGTTTAAAGCAAAATCTACAGGATGACAGTGAGCAGAACTGAGAAAAGTTGTTACTGTCAGGGATGTTTGCTTTGGCCAATGTGTTCCCTCTTCCCTGATAAAATTATTTAAACTAGGTCGACATGTGTCACGTAGCAAATCATCCCATTCCAGCCCTATGCCCTGACAAAATCCCCTATACAATATGTTGCAAATGTTTCTCTATTGTGTCTTTGTTCTCTTGCTCTTGAGTTACCTCAGAGGTTTCAGTTGGTTGCTGTCTGCTGAGGCTCTCTCATACCCAAGAACCAGCCCCTCTGAGTTCATGGTGATTGAATTAAATCTCATCTCCAAGTAAGCTTCTTCATTCTTTGCACATCCACCACTGTACACTGTGACAAGTGGCACCTAAGTGGGGTCAAAATTACATGTGAGGCAAAAAAAAAAAAAACAGTGAGGCAGCTCTATGAAGTATGAAATTGCAAGGCAAAACCTGCAGCTGCAACTCAGCATAGAGAACCACACTCCCAAAACCCAGAAAGGAACCAAGACGCCCAACTACTGGTTTTAGTCTTTGTGAGAGTGTATAGAGAGCCATGGAATAGCCTGAAGTAGCTCCAGAAGGCTGCAGCCTAGGTCTTTTCAACCAAGAGGGGTTATCATCGTCTAATTGCTTCCTGAGCGAGGGCAGTGTTTTCTTTCTCTTACCTTTAGTTTTTGTTTTTCTCATTTGTGCTACTATAATGGGTCAAACTTTGTCTAAAGTGGAACAGCATCTTAAGCAACACTTAAAATGTCTTTTTAAAATGTCGGGATACAAGGTTTCAGACACTCAGCTTGTTCAATTGTTAATTGTCACTTGCCAGCACTGTCCTTGATTCCTACTGGAGGACAGCGTGGAACTGGAGGACTGGGAACAAGTTGGTTGCAAACTGAAACAATGTTTCAGCTCAGTAAAGGGTGCTGATCTTGTTATGTGGCACCTTTGCAAGGTTGCTATTCCCACCATACAAACAAAAGAAGCTTTGTATAGGGATGTATTTTTGATGTGAGGAGATTTTGCATGACAAGATTTTTTCATAAAGACAAAACTGGAAGGTTCAAGCATGTTGAAGATGTTTTTGGAGGATGCAGTTCATAGAAAGAACTATATATGTTTGATCATTGGTTTAATTGAGCCCAAAATACTTTTTCCAAAAGCTCCTTGCTACTCAAAGATTAGGGCACTATGGCCCTGACTCTCATCAATCACTCCTCCCTAGGTCTCAACTCTCCACTTCCATTTAACTGATGCTTTCAAAAAAAGGCTATAAGAAAAATGAGCTTTTCTACATGACAAAGAGACCTGCATTGGTCAGTAACAGAAAACACAAGACAAATCTGCCTCATTGGGCAGTTCCAACCTGGTTTATAATATCCAATATTACTAACTTTGTGGCATATTAAACATATTTATATCTCCCAAATGTACAGATCTTCAAAGATACAAAACTAAAAATCATCTCATCACATTAGTAACTCTAAGACTAAAATTATCCATGATGATAAACTTTTAAACCCAAATATATGGCTTTTCCTTTACTTGTTTTCCAACTATTTATGATAAAATGTATATGCCAATCTAACATGAGACAGCCATCCAAAAGATAAATATTTTATCAAGGTGTAAGCTTACAACACTTAAGGATGCTTCAACATGGTATAGTCCAAACAATGACACAAAAAACACATATATAGATGGATACATTCTTATAGATAAGACTGTATTAGAAAATCACAAATTTGGATAAAATTTTCACATCACAATACAATTACATCATCATGATTGTCATGGTAATATGTTACAGTTCCCCTGATCTCAAGATTTCTTTATAAAGCTTTATAATTGTTATCTGTTAACATTCTGCAGAAATTCAACTTCTAAGACAATCATGATTGATTACGAATAACAGTTCTCTAAACTATCCCTCAATATTGTAGCTGATTTGGCTTATGTTATGAGAACCCTACAGGTTATTGAAACTGCCATTATTCATAACGTTAATGATGAAATTCTCTCCCACATGTTTAAACACCTGCAAGTGTGATTAGACATCACACTGCACCTTTTTATGTTACTCACATACTCTCTCATTCTAACCTTCATGGACCCTTAACAAGAGGGCAACACTTGTGCCAACACTTTAGTTATGCTTTTTGCCTCTGTATAAGAGGCTGATGCTTTGCATCACTTTTTTCATGTATAAGCCAAAGCACTAATGCGTTCTTTTAATCTTACATATAAGCAATCCCATACAATTTTTCTTTCTTGCCCTGGCTGCCAAAGACAGGTAAAATCTTCTCCTTATATAGGTGACAATTTGCATGGTTTAAAAGATAATGAACTTTGACTGATGGACTAACTCGTCATAACCCTTTTGATGCACACAAATATATTTATATAAATATCTACTCTGGAGAGTAGTATGTTGAAAAACACATTAAATGCCATTTACTCTCATGTTTTTCTGTAATGGGATTGTCTTCACAAATTAAGACTGATAATGGTCCTGCTTTATTTCCAATTCTCTTCAGACTTTCCTTTAATTCTGACAGGTTAAGCACATCACGGGTCTACCTTATAACCCTACAGGTCAACCAAGTAAAAGAAGCCAATGGGCTCTTTAAGACACAATTATTAAAAAAAAAAAAGGAGAGTATAATGGAGAAGCTCCCTCCACAAGAACAAGTATCTAAAGAACTATTTATTTTAAATCTTTAAAATTGTGATTCAGAAGTTTTCACCAAAGTAGAGAAACATTTTATTCCCACAAAGAACAGGGCAAAGCCAGTGGTCCTTTACCATTATCCATTGTCCAGCCCACAGAATTGTCAACCTGGTGAAGGGGCCATGCATCTGTTTTGCCACCCACAAGCCCTCTTTGGCTCACCATGAAGGTTCTTTGTCCTTATCATGTGGCACCAGGTGAGCAGAAACTCCAGCCCTGAGCTGCAGGAGATGATGCTTCAACTCCCTTCAGTAATAGGAAACAGGAGGAGGAGAATGGACCCCTTGCCCTCTACAGCACAATCATCAGGACCTTCCTGGGGAGGAATCAAACGGCCCACTGCCAGAGCTGAGCCAACACTGCTGAGCACTGGTATCCTTTGCTCCAGAACACCTCTTCTTGGCACGGGCAGCACAAGTTTCCTAAAATTGTAAGATGGTAAAGTAAAAAGGCTCTTTCTTTATTCTGCTTCTGTGCAGCTGTACACCAAAAGTAAATAGCAGGTTATATTGGGCACATATGCTTACACCTCCTGTTCTTGATACAGTCATCTGGGGAGACCCTGAGCCTCCCCTCTCTTCCAACAATGCCTCTTTTACTGGTGGAGCCTGGCTACCCCTCCTGGCCCTTTAATGGACTGTTGTAGGGATTGTGGCCACTCTGTATTCTCTAATAGCTGGTATTTACTATCTCACGAATGGTACTTTTTGACTGAATAATTTTCTTTCCATTTGGTCTCTAATGTCACTAATAGCTCTTATTGTGTTCCCTTTCTTGTCCAAAGTTATATGAATCATATTTCCATTGGGCCCAGCTATACTGAAGGCTCCCACCATCAGGTCTTTATTAATACTGCTAGAGTCTCAGGTTCCTGTATGTCTGGCAAGAATCTTCTAAAACCAACATTTTTATATTCTGATCCATGTGTGCCTATAGAAGATGGTCTAGATTTAAGGTAGAATTCATTTCAGGCCACCTATCTCTCCATTATTCAACTTGCTTATACTCTAAACCTAGAAAATAGAAGACCCCATAGTTTGATGGTAGTAGAGTCTAATTCTACCTGGAATTATGCTTTGCCTTTTAATTCGTATGGCAGTCCATCTTCATGGAATCCTGGGCTTGCTGAATCCTAGATATGCCTCTCCTCACAGAGTTACTTTTGCCCTATCAAGAAATCCTTCTGTTGCCTACCTATACCTTTTTCCCTCAGATTATTATAATTGTAGTTATCAACATATAGATAAAACTTATATGAATTTCTCATGACACGTCTGACCATGTTATGATTTGCAGTTCCCTTCCACATATTGTAGGCCTCATTAATCAGGAACCCCAGATAACTGAATATTATTCTTCTAATCATCATTACAGACCCTTTAAGCTACTTAATATTTCTTTGCCCACTAAAGCCACCTGTTTAGCTCCTTGTGTTACAAATAACAGTATTTCTTAATAATGCACCCAAATTCAGACAAAAACCAAAGCCTGAGTCCCCACCAATCTCACTTGAGAATGAATGGAAAATTCCACTCGAACAAATTACCTCAGCACTTGAACATATTAGGTAGAAATCTTTTCTGGGCATTCTAATTGCAACTACTATTCCATTTACTACAGTGGTCATCCCGGCTGTGACTTCAGCGATTGCCTTGACTCACTCTATCCCAATTGCTCAAATTATGAATAGCTATTTCCAAAATGTTACCTCAGAATTATTGATTCAAACTAATATTGATTTTAGAAATTTTGGAAACACTTGACGAATTCGAGGCTGTTGTCAGTTGGCTCTGCTAACACCAACCGGCCCTATGGACATGTAGCCATCTTCGTTGTAATGCTGGGTATCACTGGATGTGCATTACTTTTACTCCTTTTAATCATTCTAACTTCTTCATGGTGCCCTTCATACAAATCTAGCTGGATACATTACTAATCTCCAGGGACAACTCGAGGTCCTACTTCATAAACTTCAAATAGAGGCTTGCAACATCACTTCGGCTCATCTCAATGATATTGCCTACTGGATAAATCCTGAACACGGCTTCTTTGGTCTCAACCTTCACATTTGGATTCTTACAGCTACTGGAATAATCTTTTTCTGCTCTTTCTTGCAGTCCGAAGAATGGTTTGTGTGCTATTCCAGTGAACCCTCCCGGCAGAAGTCATGATGACCTTCATACATCAAGTGCAATATCCTGCTACTTTGCACTTTCTCCTTTCTATCCAATCTAAATTATAAAACAAAAAAGGGCAAATTGTGGGGAGACAGTGGCCAAAAGAGTGATTGAACCTGACTGCGATAAGGAAGGGACCTTGGAGAACAACAGTTCCCATGCCCCTCAAATGCATGGTTAGAGCTGAGAACAGAGTTGGCAGGACAACAGTGAGCAGAATTAAGAGCAAGTTATGGTCAGGGATGTTTTCTTTGGCCCATGGGTTTCCCCATCCCTGATAAAATTGTTTAAACTAGGTCAATATGTGTCATATAACAAACCATCCCATTCCAGTCCTGTCCCGTGACAAAAATGCCTGTACAATATGTTGCAAAATGCTTTTCTTCTATGTATTTGTTCTCACACCCTGGAGTTACCACAGAGTTCTCAGTTGGTTACTGTTTCCCTGAGGTTCTCTTATGCCCAAGAAGCAGCCCCTCTAAGTTCTCCAGCATTGAATTAAATCTCATCTCTGAGGAATCTTCTTCATCCTCCGGGCATCCACCATTGCACACTATGACAATATTGGAACGTAAGTTTTTATGGAAATGTATATACCAAATGCATATATGAGGGAAATAATCATGTTCATAATGTTAAAGGTTAAATTCAATGGTCTATTTTTCTCAAAATACTAGAAAATATATCTAATGAATTTCAATGGTAAGAAAAGAGTAATTTAAATAAGAATTGAAATCAATTGACTAGAAACCAAAATTAGATCAGCAAGATAAAATTTTAATGTTTAATAAAAATGGATAAAATTAATAAATTGCAAAAGACATTAAAAAATAAGGAGAAAAATTATCAAGGGAATTATAAAGAGGAAAACATCACTTTATATCCTGCAGACATTTAAAAGATAGTAGAGTAATGTATAGACACTAATAACAATATTGGAAAATATTGGACACATCATTGGAAACTCAATTTAAATATCAAAGATGATTCAATTCTTTGAAAACACAACTTCCTTGAACTGATGTTTTTTGAAAAATTAACTTGGAATAATCTTATATGTTTTAAAGGAATTGGATCAAATTCCTTTCCACTGAGAAATTTCTATGTCCTGATAACTTACTAATATATTCTATCAACTATTAAAAAATGAAAAAGGAAACACTTTCTGACTCACTTTAAAGGTCACTGTGAATGCAATACTGAAACCTAAAAAGGCCTGAATAAAAATGAAATACTAGATATATCTCTGACCAGAACAGATCCAAAAATCTTAGGGGAACATAATACAAAGTAAATCTGCACATATTGATAACCTAATGGGTTGCATCTCAAAAATACAAGATTGGATTAGTATTTGAAAACCAGTTAATGCTATCTAGTACACTTATATTTAAATAAATTGTATTATCTTTGTAGATCAAGAAAGAAAACATGTGATAATATTCAATTCATCTTTCTCATAACTATACCAAAGCAAAATAAGCCAGTCCCAGAAAGACAAGTATCACATGTTTTCTCTCACACATAGAAATTAAATATATATATATGTATATATATATATATATATTATTAAAATGAAATAAAATAAATAAGACCTGCAAGTAGAAGAGAGTCTGTCTGTTAGGGAAAAGGTAGGGCAAGGACATGGCGTGTGAGGTTGGTATGGAACAGGTACAGGGAGAAGGGAGAGTGGATATGTTTGAAGTACCATATAGGCACATATGGACATATTACACTGAAATATGTTAATCATTACCACTAATATGTGTGAGTAATTTAACACCAAAGAAGTAAAAGAAGGGGTTTATAATTTACTGTATATCTGTTTTTAAAGATTCCTCAGTTCACATATTTAATAAACTTGAAATAAGACAAGGATTTGAAATGTTACTACTTTTTCAACAAATATAATATATACACAAGATAAAAAAAAGACCAATGGAAGAGAATATAGAGTCTTGAAAAATATTCATTTTTTTGTACCAGATGATCCATGAGAATTATGTCATTATATTTCAGTAGAAAACAAGTGAACTTTCCAAATTGTGGAACTGGTTCGATAAATGTTTTGTGAAGAAAGAACAAACTATTAATTCCACATTACAGTAAACCTCAATATGTTTTCATAAGCATATGTAAAAGTGTTCAGGGCCGGTGAGATAGCTCAGCGGCATAAGCGCCTGCCCGGCAAGCGCGAGGTCCTGAGTTCAACCCCCGGTACCCCAAAAAAAAAAGGTGTTCAGCATCATAAATGGCTAAAGTAAACAAAACCACAGTGAAATGTATAAAATAAGTGTAATAAATATTAAGCTTAACATGGGTGAGAATCAATCAGAACTCTCTTATTTTGCTAGTGAGAATGCAAATGAGTACACAATTTTGAAATATATTTTTGTCACCCACTCAAGACAAATCTATTCCTATAATTTTACCTAGTATTTCTACTGTTATATACAGAATGTTTTAAAAGGAATAACCATCTATCCACAAAAAGTGTGTAAAAGATCATAGCATCTTAATTCATATCATTGTCAAACTGAAAAACACCTGTATGTCCATTTGCAATGGAGAATGTAGTACTACAGAAAGATGAAGAACTGCTACACACAGAAATAATGATACTACTGATGTACTTCATCCACTTAATACCAACAGAAAATAGAAAGAAGTGAGATAGGGAAAGGTACATGCAATAAAATTCTACTTATGAAGATTTTTATTTTTATTTATTTATTTATTTATTTATTTATTTTTTGTGGGTACTGGGAGTCGACCCCAGGACTTTGCACTCCAGCAGGCCCCCGTGCCGCTGAGCGATATCACCGGCCCTTTTTTCGTATGTGGGTTCGGGGAGTCAAACTCAGGACCTGTCTAGCAAGGCAGGCGCGTACGCCACTGAGCCATCTCACCGGCCCAGCCATCTCACCCGCCCTTATGTAGATTTTTAGAACCGGGAAATTTTATCTGTTGTCATAAGAATCAGAACAGTAATGGGTATGTTTGACATGGACACAGGACAAGGGAAATTTTGGCACACACTGTATTTTTCACATATTGACCAGAGAGGTAGTTTTTCCTTCACTGTGAATATGTCATGGTGCATTATATCACATTTTAGATTTATAAAAATTTATTAAGATACTATAAGGAGATTGGGTTGTAGAGAAAAAATCCTAACTGCAGTAGCAATCTATATGATAGCTGATCACGACTTGTACAGTATTCTTATGATAAAAAAAAAAAAAAACATAAAAGTGAAAAAAAGAAGGAAGATTTGGAGGGTGCTTTAGAGAACTATTAGGACCTGTTCATTAGGACAGCTTTGTGTAGGAAGGTGAAATAAAATATTCCTTTTCTATGGGCACATAGGGAAAGGGTAAAATCAATGGATATTATTATGAAGAACAGTAAACATTACATGGAAGACTTTTAATTTCTCTTAAAATAATTATTGTCAGGATTCTCACTTACATGTAATAGGAAAAAATATAAGCAGTGGCAAAATAATTCTTAATTCTAAGTTTTCTAGTAAGGATTCTAATATATTCTTCTATTTTTATTCATATACAATTAGTTTTTCTCTTTGTCTAGTTATGTGCTGGGTATGCTTATATCTGTTGTGATAAATTATCAAACATGCTGCACAGCTGGCTTTTTTTTCCAAAAGCCTCATTAAAAATCACCACTTTTTCTTTAAATTCTTCAAACACGTGGTGAAAAATATGAATTCATGCAGTTAAGTTTTAGCTCCAGAGAGCCTGCCTCATTGATCTTGCTGCATGATAGATATTTTTGGAATGGATTGTGAAAAATGATGATTTTTTCATATTGCTACTTAAATATTTACGATGAAAAGCTGTCTTTCCTATTTAGTAGTAGTCGGTAGGGCATTTTCCAAAAGTTTTGTTCTGTAATATTGGTACATAATTAATATTTCTTTTTTCTCACATCTTGTTAATCTTTTGTTTGAGATTGAATGTATCATGAAATATCAAAAGTTTACAATTAGTTTTCCTGTGTATAACCAAAGGTATAGCTACATAAAATTTCATGAGCAGAATGTTGTTACGCATGCAAATATTTAATTCTTCCAAAAATATAACTTGCCTTTCATTTTTGAGGGGCAAGGGGTAGTTCTATGGCTTTAACCCAGGACCTTCACATTGAGCTACATCCCTAACTCATATTTACTTACTCATTCGTGTTCTGTTTGTTTGTTTGTTTGTGTGTTTTGAGACAGGTTCTCACTACACTGCATTAAAACCTGTGATCTTCCTGCCTGCTGTGCCTCCCAGAATGCTGGGATTACAGGTGTGCTGTGCTGTACCCAGAGGACGTTCCCTAATATGTACTTTGTTTTTGTATCCTACAGTGAAAATATCGCACAAGTCAGTGATTTTTCTCATTGAAGCCAATGTTTCCATTGTATTTACTTTTTATTACTGCACTTTAATATTATGTGATGAGGGGGTTTACTCTGGGAATTTGATACATGCATTTAACACACCTTCATCAATGTCAATCCCATTACCCCTTTTCCTTTTCCTCCCTGATTCTGCTTTTTCCCTTGCCCACCTTCAGGAATCTACCTCATGTTTCCTTGTCCTTTCTCTTTTATTTTAATTATTTATTTATTTATTTATTTATTTATTTATTTATTTATGTATTTTTAAGTTTCTCATAAAAGAGACGCGTGTAATTTTTTGCATCTATTTTCAGTTTCTTCCATCTTCCTGCACATTTAAGGCTGAGTAAACTGTTATAAAGGTAGGTATGTACGAACTACTATAGTACACAGTTCTCAGTTCTTTTAGGAATATGCTCAAGTGCCACACTTGAGTGATAAAATGGTGTTTCTCTGTTTAGTCTTTTGAGGACTCTCTGCGCTGATTTCCACAGTGCTGGTACTAGTTTATATTCCCACCAACAGTGGAGGAGGCTCACCTTTCCCTGCATCCCCAGCACATTATTATTATTATTATTATTATTATTATTATCATCATCATTATTATTATTATTTTATATTCTTCATTATAGTTATTCTGACAGATGATATGAGATCTCAGAGTAGTTTTAATTAGCTTTTCTCTTATTGCTAGAGGTGTTAAATGTTTTTTCATAAACTTTTGACCATTTGAATTTCTTTTTTTGAGGAGTATCTATTCAGTTTATTTACCCACTTTCTTATTGGGCTCATTATTTTATGAGTTTTTATTTTCTTTTTCTTTTTTTTTTGGGGGGTACCTGGGGGTCGACCTCAGGACCTCGTGTGCCAGCAGGCGCCCGTGCCGCTAAGTGATATCACTGGCCCTTTTTTCGTATGTGGGATCCGGGAGTCGAACTCGGGTCCTTGCGCTTGCCAGGCAGGCGCTTATGCCACTGAGCCATCTCACCGGCTCCTATTTTATGAGTTTTTTTTAAAGCACTTTATATATTCTAGATATTTATCTTCTGTCAGACAAGTAGCTAGCAAGGATATTCTCCCATTCAATGGGTTGTCTCTTCATTCTGCTAATTGTTTCATTTGCCATGCAAAAGAATTTCATTTGCTTCAGGTTTTTACTATAGGTGTTATTCAACAAGATTTTTATTTAAATATTATTGAAAGTTTCACAGTAAAAGAATCAATCCCTTAATCTTTCTGTACATTCTTCACGCATATATTTCATTGCCTTCATTGTTTTAAGTTGTACCTACCTGCCAAAATTGAGTAATACAAATTTGACTTGTAACCCAATATGGTTATTAAATTGTGAGAAGTCACTATCTTTTCTTTATTAATAAAATATGAGCAATTTATGGAATTGCATACATAGTTTTGACTCAAAGAAGATTCCAAGTCTTTTATCAATGATTTCAGTTACATGATTTGTTCACTGTCTCTTCTCTTTTGGTAAGTCTTGAAATGTTTCTTACTTCCATCCAGAATTGTGTAAAATAAGTGGGAGTATGTGCATATGAATGCCACATTCCCATTTTATTCTTGAGTTGTATAATTGTATTTTAGTTTGTTTTGTACTTGCACTACTATAACAGCCTTCTAAACATACCCCTATGTTCATATTTCACACTAAAGACAATTTATCACTTACATTTTAGAGTCAATCATATTTTTCTTCTACTAGAAGACTTTTAATGTTTTTCTAGTGCTTTAAGATAAAAACCAAAATACTTACCAAGGGCTCTTAGTATGGTCAACCCTGGTAAGAGAATTTTCTGCATTCTGGCTGGTGCCTATCTCTCCAGAATCAGCTAATTTATTTCTATTCTTTCCCCCATAGTCTAACCAAATTCTTTAATAACAGTATTTGAACATGAATGCTAGTGCTGTTTCAAGTATTTTGAACTTCAAATTGCCCTTCCTGGTTCCTGAAATTGACTGTGTCAATATATTTTCAATTTTCTTTGACCAAATTAAATCCCTAATTAGCCTCAATATTTAAAGCAATATTTCTGTTTTCCAAAATGCTTTCCATATGTGACAATTTATCTCAAATTGCCTGTTAATATATTTAGAGTATGTTACAAGACTTTTCATAACACTTAACTCTTTTACTTGTATTTGGTATACTTATTTAATCAATACCTGTTATCCTTATAAACTACAGACTTCATGAGAATAATTTTGTCTCCTTTTCTTGTCATTTTCTCTCATGACTAGAATAGTATCTCCTGAATATTAAACTTTTAATCAAATGTTGAATAAATAAATTGAAATCTGTATGTCATATAAATGCTTTTCCATATTTTCAATATTATAATTTAGCGAAATATTTAATACAAATCAGAAAATGTGTTACCACGTCACACAGGTCCAGACCACTTGCTGTCCAAGAATATGGGTGAACTGGTGAAAAAAAGAGGCTGCATTCAAAGCTAACTGGAGGATATCGAAGGCCTTTTATTGCTTCACTTCACCGTCTCATCTTGCTCAGGTGCATAAGAGCATTTATGGTAAGGAAGAGGGGAGAGGGGATGCCTGAGAAAACAGAACTTCTGTGCTATGTCATCTCATCCCACCCCTTTTCTTGATTTCCTCCCTCCTGGCTCTTTCTCTCTCTTGTGGGAAGGAAAGTGGACTCTGGCCTCCTGGAGCCATCATCAGCATGTTCTGTCCACTGATCTAAGCTGAAGAGAGGTGGAGATGACAGTTTAAGCCATTGGTATGAGAAACATTGGACAAGCAGTTTAGCCCTAAATGGAAAACAAAATTCTAGCCTTCAAAGATCACTTTTCCCCTTTCAGTTACAAATGTACCAATTGTCATATTAACAAGTCCTATCAGATGCATAATATCAGTCTGTGTCACTTTGGACATGCATAATTGACTAAGGGTATCTGAAATGTGTAAAACTAATCTTAACATTTTAAGTAATCTCACATAAGGTTACAATGTAGGACATAAGAAACTATGCTTAGTAATCACTCAACAAATAAATTTAAAATGCGATGAAATTATATTTCCTCAAAGTTGTGATTTTTCTTAAAGATATAGACAGCAATGTATGGAATAATAAAATAATATTTTCATCAGGTTTGTTTATTGCACAAACCTGTTTCTTAGGTTGGCTTGTACTTTTCCTTTTCCTGAAGGACTCTTCGGTAAGGTGGTCCTTTGTGGGAAAATAAAGCTTTGCTCCACACTACAACACTTGTGCCTGCAGTGCTTCAGATCTGCCTGTTCACTGACGAATGAGGATGGCAGAGGTTATGGCGGATATACCAATTATCAGAGGAGAGGAGAGCTGAATGTCTCTCTACTGCCTCAGCTATGCAGGCAAAAAACTGACAGCAAGGTGAACCCCAAGGGTCCATGCTGTGTGCACAGAGAAAGTGTGACATCAAAGACACTGTGTAAGGAGCTAGGACTTAAGTAATAATGAATAATGGAACAGTCCTACCATATATAAATACTGGAAAACATGCTATTCCTTTTTTTTCTGTTTTGCCCTTTTTAAAGCAAACTTCATATATTATCATAGTTTCTGAATATGACCCTCACCTGACTGTCTTAAGCCTAAGTTTAGTAAAAGTTTTAGGGTAATTTCTAATCTTCATAGTAGAGTTGTGATGGGTATTACTGATTATCTATTTCTTTTCTAAATACAGATTTGTATTTTTCCTTTATTTTCTTATCCATCTAGCATATAAATTACACACTGGTTGTGTGTCAAGCTTCATTCTGGGCACCAGAGATATGAAAAGAAACAGCGGACATAAAGTTTCCATTTATATGAAGTTGGTATTCTATGGGGGAGAAAAGTATCATCAACACAACCAAGAAAAACACAGGCAGGTCAGTAAACATGCATACCGATACCTACAAATGGCAAGATTTTATAGTATGAATTCCAAGTACAAGGAGAAAAAACAAAAGTGAGAGGTAGAGAATGACACGGGTCCTGGTTGCTACTTTAAGCAGCATGTTTATGTGTGGTATTTCAGAGGGGATAATATTGGAAGAGTGACAACAATTAAATAAACCAAGTAGCCATGTAGCGATCTGACAGATGATGACTTTACAAAAAGAAAAAGAAAGAAATAACTTCTTGTAATCCTCCCTGTCTCCAAGTAATATGCTCGTCCCTTCCAGGCAGTGGTGTTCATTTGACTGGGCAGTAAGTAGTGAAGCGGTGGGAAAACCCTTGGAGGTGAGTATGCACGGCTGGCAAGAAGTGAGATCTTTCCCAACACGCTCTAAGCTCGTTAAAGGTGAGAGGATTGCACATAACCAGATTTATGCTTTAAAAAAAGGTCTATTTGTCTTTTGCTAATAGGCTATAGGCAATAATTCTTTTTTTTTTTTTTTTGTGGTACCAGGAATCAAACTCAGGACGTTGTGTTTGCCAGGCAGGTGCTGCACCACTGAGCCACATCCCCAGCCCTGGTAACTCTTTTAGCAGAATACAACTGGACAGCTGAGAGGATAACTTGGAGAAGTGGAGGGGTTGAACCACTGAGAAAGTACTATGTACATTTGGGTGGGTTTCGAAGACACAGCAAAATATTGTGATCGATTACCCATAGAATGTAAAAGGGAAGAGAATTCAAGTATAATTTGAGAGAGTTTTGCTTGATCAAGTGAGAATCATTTATTAAGAATTCATTTCACTAAAATACTTCTTAAATTATTTTTAAAGATTATTCACATGCATGAGCAGACGCATTTACTCCAACTATATATTCAAAGCAACATACCACATCACTTTTCTCCTAAATCATATCTTGTCTCTCCTGAATCCTGATAATTCCTCTTTACCAAAAGTTAGTTTTTCATGGACTTTCCAAAGAAATCCATGGTGAGTAATAAAACCTGCACTTTCTTATATGGTACAGCTCTTTTCTGTGAAGAAAGTACAGCTTAGCGTTAGAGAACATGCTCTGTGGAAAGGTTTTTATTTCTATCCCTCTCTTTCATGCTATACTTTCTATGCTAAAAGGAAGGTGGAAAGGACTGAAATGACAGCATCTGACAGAAGAAAAGTAGGGCTGCCAGTAGGAAAAAGTATGGAAATGTGCTGTGCTAAGATCAGATTCAGCAGAGGGGACTGAGGGTTGTCCCAAGAGTGTGACCATGACCATCTCAAGCGATAAGGAGCCTGAGGACCATCTGATGCTGACTCACCACTTCATGGCCTATGTTGGTGAAGGTTTCATTCAGTTAAATATTTGTTAATAACTGATACTCAGAATACAAATATAAATATATCATGTTTCCTCATTTCTTGAACCTATAATTTAATAAATGTGAAAAGACAACAGAGGGAGGTTTATCAGATGATTTTATTACAATTTACCAAGTGAAGACTGTGTACTTTCATCAACTCATACTTTATTTTTTCTCTACATTTTATTACTTTTTATTTTCTACAAACTTTCAATGTAGCATTATCAACCACTACACACATAAGTCACACATAAGGCCTCAGGATTGCAGTAGATAATTAAAGAGCATTTACAGGTCTACGGTGGCTATTTTCCCTCTTTTGAGTTAGGAATAAAGGCAGTTGTATTTTATCGAGGAAGGGTGCTAATAATGTATTAAAAACGAATCATTACTCATCAAAAATTGATGAGGGAGAGAATAAATACAATAAAAAATCAGAATATAGTAAATCATACCGGACACATCTCAAATATACTACTGGGATAGGACACTTGAAGGGAATCATATATGTTGATATGTAAATTAAGCTCCTCAAGGTTGCTATTTGGATTATAATAAAAAACAATCAATACAAGTTATGTTGTACTCACAGGGATCAAAATAGATCCATTATTTTAATTATTTCTTATGACAAACCATGTTATTTCTTTTGTAAATATTTGGAACTCAGAATTTCCTTCTGGCAGTGCTGTACTTGTCTTTAAAAGTGTATGAACCTTATTACCACAGTTGAGTATTCCCACCTGGGTAGTTGTGATGGTAAAATTTTCATTGTCAACTTGGTTGGCTTGAGAGATCCCTAGGAGATTAGTAAAAGCATACTTCTATCTATGTCAGAGGACTGGGGGTTTGTGGCCTTGAGGAAGATAATTGGTACCTGGGTCTTTCCTCTTGGACTTCTTCCCTGACTTTTACTTTCTGGATGCCATTAGTTGGTCATCTTTCCTGTATCACGCTCTTCTGTCATGATGTGTCTGCCTTTAAGTCAGCAGACCATGGACTGAGACCTCAGAAACTGTGAGCCAAATTAAATCTCTCCTCCTTTAACTTGCTGGTGTCAGAGGTTTGTCCCGCCAGTGGTACTGCTCATTAATAATATAGTATAGCATCATGTTATTCCTAATCAAAATAATTACAATTATACTTAGTTAATTTTTGATTATTTAAATGTATATTTTTTGCTACAGTCTAAGGTTTATAATGGCCAAAACTATATTTTCCTTGTGGTTATTGTCATATTAGTTGTACTTAATGAGGTACATGCACAATAGTAAACATTTATTAAATGTCTGTGAATTAACCAATAGGTAAATTAGATAATTAATAAATGATCAACCCTAGCAAAAATGAAAGAAGAAATCAAAATTTTCCTCAAGTTTATATCTAATATTTGATAAAGAATCCACATCTAAAACTAGGACTCCCAAATCCTAACTACAAATTTTATTCATTCCATGCATCAGACTGTACAGTCCCTCAGCTTATTGACATGGTAATATATCCTCAAGTGCAGCCATATAATTTAGTTTAAAACAATAATAGAAACAAAAATTGGTTTTATCACCATGGAACAATTATGATGCAAAGTTTTTTGCATAAATCTTTGATAATTAGAAAAAAATGAGAAATTTATTCTAACCATTATACTGAATTAAAGGTAGAATGAATCATACAGCACCTTTGTTCATTCAACCAGTGTTGTCTATACAGGAATCCATAAAATACAGTCAGGTTAAAAAACAAATGGTTGTGCTTATAAAAATTGAAATGATCCAATGCAAAATAACTTTCCTTTTATACATCTTAACGGAGACCATGCAAAGAGCCCATTTTCCAAGAGTTTAGATAGCCAGTACATGGCCAACAAAGAGAGTAAAATACTGGTCAAATGGCTTGAATCTTAGCCAGCACTTGACTCTAGCTGGTTACATGGGAGTAAACACAGAGATAAAACCTAACCCTAGAAGCAGGTAAACAGTAGGACTTAAAACAGGAGCCTAGTTTATGATACAACTTATAGAGAACTTCAAAAGAAACAAAATAAAACACCTTGCACAATCCATTCAGCATGGATAAATGTAAAAGCAGACAGCAAATTGGAGGCATTTATTACAAAACAACCAATAACAAAGAGTTCAAAAAAATAAATTTACTAATTAACACTCAATAGGAAAACAAAAAAATAACCTGTGTAAAGACATGGAAGTTACCTGTACATAAAAATACAAAAGAAGGTCTAGCATTATGGTAATCAGACATCAATAAACAAATGAAAGAAAAGTATACATCTTTAAGCTACCAGGAAAAACAAATACAGAAAAAAATAAGAACCTAAAAGAACAAAAATTTTAATACCAACATTGAAAGTTATTATATTAATATCAAAATTTATAATAATATAAATAAAGATGATTTTGATCCTAGAATATCTGCTAAGTTTGAAGATAAAATAATAGACTTTAAAGATAGGTAAACACTAGAAATATTTTCTCCTCTTTATACAAAATAACACTGGGAATGAATCAAAAACTCCCTGGAACACAGTGAAAGAAGTTTTAAAGCCACAACTGTGCAGCGTGACTAAATTAGCACACATTACAGATTCAATCAGCAATATGGAAGTTCCAAACTATGGGACTGCTAGTATAATTAAAACAGATATTTGCCTGGTGTGTTCCATCAGAGTGAGAAATGTTTTAGAAATGTTGGAAAGTTGGACACTAACTTATTACTGGGCTCCCCAGAAAACCAAAAGCAAGATATAAGCAATTATAATGTTAGAAAAATAGAAAGTAATAGAACACAATTAATTTAATGATATCACTAATGCGAGTTTAATAGTGTCCCTTGAAAATTTATGTCCACCCAGGACCTTCAAAATTATATAGGAAAGTAGGGACTTTGCAGATGTAATTATAGAACCAGATGAGATCAGACTGGATTAGGGTGAGCACTACTAATAGCAATGAGAGTGTCTATAGAGGAAAGAGAAAGGGACACAGAGTGGGACACAGAGCAGAAGGAAATGTGAAGGAGGACACAGCAATTTCAAAGATGCATATACAAGTGAAGAAACGCCAGAGACACTCAGGCCACTTCCGAGATTTAGCTATTATGAGTTGTGCTGCTATAAATATGGGTATGCATGGATCACTGTAATATAATGTTATTAACTTTTTGGGGAAGACACCTATAAGTGGAAGAGCTGAGTCATATGGAATTTCTGGTTTTGTTTTGTAATCTCCATGCTGTTTTTCATAGTGGATGTACTAATTAAATCCTCACCAATTTAGAAGGGTTCCTTTTCCCCACAACGTGGCCAGCATTTGTTATTTTTTGATTTCCTGATAATAACCATTCTTTCTGAATTTAAGATGGAATCTCATTGTTTTCATTTGCATTTCTCTAGTGAGATGAATGGATAAATAATATGTGGCATTTATACACAGTAGACTACCATGGTGTCTTAAAGAATATACTTAAGTCTTTTGAGGAAAATTGATGCACCTTGAGACTATACATTTAAGTGAAGTAAGTCAAACACCCAAGCTTAAATATAGCATGATTTCTTTTCTTTTTTTTTTTTTTTTGGTGGGTACCAGGGGTTGACCTCAGGACCTCGTGCGCCAGCAGACGCCGTGCCCTTTTTTTGTATGTGGGTTCCGGGAGTCAAACTCAGGACCTTGCGCTTGCCAGGCAGGCGCTTATGCTGCTGAGCCATCTCACCGGCACATGATTTCTATCACAAGAGAAACTCAAAACAAAAATAAATAATAGAGGAAAGCAAAAGATAATAGGAAAGCAAGAGAGAGATCTTTTGCAAAAGTAAGAGGAACCAAGAGATGAGGGGGAAAAGGAGGAAGAAGAGAGAATAAACTAAATTATGAGGTGTTGTGTACATGTATCAGCTTTCTGCAATGAGTGTAATCATTATGTACTGCATACATGTACTAATAAAATAAAGAAATGACAAAGATTGTTTGTAATCCCTAGAATTTAGGTGGAAGGAATGGGTTAATTCTTCCTCAAAACCTCCAGAAAGACTCAGATCATTCAGCAACTTGAATGTCTCCTGAACTGAAAGAGAATACACTTTCTGTTTGTTTTCTTCCTTCCTTCCTTCCTTCCTTCCTTCCTTCCTTCCTTGGCAAGCATCTCTGTATGACAGTCCAACAAAGAATTCTAATATTTTTCTTAAAATCAAGTCTCAGTAAAGAACCAGCCAAATGACCTGCTGAACTAGGACTGTATTATTTTTGCTATTGGATTATTTCACTATTGGACTAGATTATTGGGTTTATTTGTTGTCTCTGTGTGATATAAAGCAAAACTTTAAATACTAAGGGTTACATGGTAGATGTTGTAGTCAAGAATCAACATGAAGTTAAATGAGTGCTGAATATGTGTCATTTTACAGAGATAGTACTGTAATCAAATATCTCCTGGAAATAGTCATTTGGCAATTGCCGTGATATGGGGACCATAAAGGATCATTGCCTTTCCCTTTACTCCCTCACCTCACTGCCCCTTCTTAACTGGAAGTATGGGAAGGAAGTGGGCATTTGTGCATAAAACAGACTACCTGGATTTCAGCTGTCTGTGATATGATCCCCGGGGGAATAGGAGTTGAATGCAGCACCCTTACCGAGCTCTCCGTTCCGGATGACTGGAAGGCCAATGGGCATTGCAGCCTGTTCTAAGGAGCATTAGCTTGTCTTCCTGTGAGAAGTTCAATTTGTGTGCATCACTTGCCACAAGTAGAGTAGAATCTGGAGTTCCGGTTGGCATTTTGTATAACCCGTGATGAGTGGGCACCAATAATTGATTTTGTAAACTTCTGCTTAGCACAAAACTGTAAATGACCGTTTGAGATTTTTGTTAAGCCACTGAAATTTTGGTATTACTTATTAAATCAGTTATTCCTCACTGCATAATTAGGAATATATAAATGGTTTCTGAAAGTAAAATAACAAAAGACAGAAGTGTCATTATATTGTTTAAACTTACAGTTAAAACCAGAAAAAAAGATGGAGAGAGAGCAGAAGGTCTTGATATAAGTGATTCTATAGAGTAGGACAAGGGGCAGGTTGGTCAGAGGGTGAAATGTTGTGCTTATATAATAGCCGTTATGGAATCCTTTGACACCAAAACCCTAATTCATACTTTGCTTTAATGAAAGTTATTTACTGCATTGGAAATACCATGCCCACCACATTTTATTTTTACAAAATTTAAAGTGCACTCACTCTATATTCCAATCATAAAATCATGATATGAATTGATTACCATCCAAATAATAGATTACTGTACATCTAAAAATGATTATAATATTCAAATAATATAATGAAGCTTCATAGAATTACAAGTTACTATGTATATGGAGAACTTTATCAATTTAGTACAAATATGTGTTGACATGTGGTAATAGAATAAATCCTATTAAATTTTACCAAAATGTGCCATAATCTTTGTTGGATATAGAATTATGAATTTTTTCTCTTTATAAACTTTCTATAATTTCAGAATTTCTGCAATGCCATCCAATTTTGTATTTTTGTGTGTATTTGTGACTTGAAAATCAGTGGTGATCTTACTCTTTTTCTAAGAAGACCACTAGTCCAGAGAAGTAGTGAGTAATTTGAAAGGTCAGGTAATGGCTATTATTGAGAGAACTACAGTTTTTAGAACTACACTTTTAAAATTTTTTTATATAATTCTTAGTAATATTAAATGGAAAATGATTTATTGGATGGAGCACCAAATTAAAATCTTTATATATTGCTTGAAGAAACACATCATTTGTTTCCAGATGTCTTGCATTTCTAGTGTTCCTTTTCACTCCAGGATGCTGAGTAGTGGACCACTTGAAGATTCTTTGAAATAGCAATCAAATAACTTATGGCTTCTATCAAAGGCACAATCATTCAGTATTTTAGAATTTCATTGACTTATAGCAGTTCTGGGTGGTGAGACATTTTGCAAGGGGCATAATTTTACTTAAATGCTTTGCTTAGTCTCAAAAATAAACCAGTTGTGCATTCCATTTATTTGGGTTAGAAGATGTTCTCACATCTAACATAATTACAACATAGAGTGTGAAAGGAAGTAAATGTGTACAGTTAAGGCAGCAAATCTTCTGAAAGAAGTATGCTGCTAAGTGATGGGGAGCAATAGGAAATGTTAGTCACTCACAGCTTCAGAGACTGAAGTTGTGGGAAAGGAATAACGGAAAAACAAATTAAAAGTAAAGAAAATCCTGTTTATCTGAATACAGAAGTAATTGTATCATACATAGTACTAAATTCAGTGCTGGAAATGATTAGAGTAATAAAGTCATACTTAGACAGTATCTGTGCCTTACACAATTCCCGTCTGGGATGGATGCTTGCTTGATCATTCCTCGTGTTCTATCCACTAGGGGAATGTTCTGACTTAATATTGTTTAGTTTATTAGTACATGTGTGTCATACATAATGTTTACATTCCTCGTGGGAAGCTGGTAAGTGGACATAACACACCTTGATTCCTTTTCTCATTCCCTTTCCCTTCTCTCCCTCCTTTCTCCACCCATCCTTTGATCTTCTCCCCTTTTGATCTTTTTGTGCACGTTTGCAGTACACGTATACACTGCTTGTGTGTTGGTACATGCATATAATTCATCCCAATTCCTTTTCTCATCTTTTATCCTTTCCTTCCTTCTGTCCACCTCCTTCTTGCTCTTGACCCCTTTTGCCTTTGAGAATGATCTCTCTATTTCGTATTAGCTATCTTACATTTTGCCAGTTTTATTCTTGGTTTCTCATATAAGAGAAACTGTGTGATTTTTAAATTTGTGTGTCTGATTTATCTCACTTAACTTTATGACTGAAATGCAGGATAGAATGAGGACCATTCTGCAGTGTTGGTGGGTGTGTAAACTAGTACAAACACTGTGGAAGTCAGATTTGATGTACCCTAAAAAATAAAATTAGAAATTTCATTTCACCCAGCTATTTTCCTTGTAGGTATCTTCCCAAAAGATTTAAAGTCATCATCTTACAGGGACACATTCACACTCATGTTTAAAACAGCACAATTCATAATTGCTAAATCTTGGAATGGCCCAGATATCCATCAACAGATGAACGGATAAAGAAAATGTGGTATGTACATACCACAGAGTACTACTCTACCACAAAGATAAACTTGAGCCAATTGAGACTTTATATCTTAAAGGCAGCTAAATTTGTCAGGCCACACATTCCCACCATGTGTCCCAGCTCTCATTACATTTCTTTTCTGTTACTCTCACTTGTATATTATTTTGTATTTTCTGTTTTTATACTCGATTCCACATTTTTTCACTCGCTAAAACTTTTCACTGTGTCTCTCAGATATGCCATAATATTTTTGGTAATATCAAAAGTTTAAAATAATTTCTTATGTTATTTTGCTTCATTTTCTTACTTCCTTTGAGGTCTCGTTCTCTTTCACATCTAATCATTCTTGTTCCACTTGAGTAAAACAAACAACAACCAAACCAAAATCTCCTCCCAGGTTCTCTTCTCTGCATTGAACATATGATTTCTGGAATATGTTTGAAGATGACATACGCAAGTGGCAGATGGTCACCTTATGAGTGCAGATTATGGTGAATTTCAAAACATCTCTACCCCCTGACACTAACTAGGTAAATCCACAGGTTCTACGGTCTTCAGGAATGTGTAAGTATTAAGTTTTTCCACATGGTCTCTACTTTTGAAATTTTCTACTTAAAACACTTTCACCTATTTAAGTATGTAGTTTTATGTCATTAAGTTTTTCATTTGCATTATCTGTACCAGTCATGGTGAACCTTTTAGAGTTTCCAGTGATAATCTAGAGCTTCTGCCCATTGCAGAACACACGCAGTAGGTTCACCAGCACGGATCCTACGCCTAAAACAGCATAACACTGACCCTCTGGTCATGGGTTTTGTGAACCCATGTTCTGCAAGTGTCTTTTCCAATCTTTTGATGATTCAAAAATTGTGCTGTGTTATGTTCTTAATTTTTATTTATATATTACTCTGGTTCTATTATATTAAATCAAATACATACAATAAGAACATATCTATTTGAATTTCTTCATTTGCTTATCAATGTCTTCTGAAGAGCAGTTTTTAATGAGATCCAATTTAGCATTTCATTTACTGATTTCTATTGCATCAAAGGAAAATTTCATTGTCATTCACATTTTTTACATCGTGTATAGATGTATGTATTGCATCTTTATGCTTTTATGTTTTTTCAGCTTTTTAGGGCTTTTTGTTTTGCTTTTAATCATTTGTTTACAGACATTGGTTTATGATCTGTGCTTCAATAATTTTTTAATATTCATTCCTCTTTATTTTCATAGAATTTTAATAAATCTGTCAGTTCATATTAACTATCAAAATTAAAAATTGTCCAACCATATCTTCAAATATTTATTCTTTCCTTTCTCCTATTTTGGAACTCCTTGTACATGTATTTGAAATGGTTTTACATTGTCCCCCAAATCACTGAGTCTGGGTTTATATTTTCAGCTTTTTTTTTCCTATAAATTAAATTTAAAATCACAGCCATGATTAGAATTGAGCATCAGGAAAAATGAAAAACATAAATATTATTTTAAAATGAAGTAAAACTTTATTAAGCTCATGAGTCAAAGACAAAATCAAGGCATCCATAACAAAATAGAATTAATAGCAGGTGTGGTAGAACACACCTGAAATCCCAGCATTCAGGAGGCTGAAGAAGGTGGATCGGGAGTTTGAGATCGCCAGAGCTATCTAGTGACTCTATGTCTCAGAAAAAAAATAATAGTTTTAAAATTTGGGGTATAAGAGAAAACTTAGTAAAGAAAAAGTCACAGTTATACTAGTTACTAATCAAGTTAGAACAAATAAAAGTTAATTTACATTCAACTGAAGAAGAGGAGTGATACAGTATAAAATCAAAAGGAAGAAAACTAAAAAGAATATTCAAAATACCTTTAAATATTGAAAATTCATTCTATAGCAGGTTTTTAAAAATCAATGAGATAAAATAGCAATGAGCAACTGCATATGAATAAAAAGAAATTGCTCAAAGCCTCATATAAAAAATAGAAGCCAGATGTGGTGGTGCAGACCTGTAATCCCAGCACTAAGGAGGCCGAAGCAAGAGGATCACCTTGAGTTTGAGGCCAACCTGGCCCACATAGTGAGTTCAGTATGAACTGTAAGGCCAGTATGAACTATATAGTGAGTCCCTGTCTCAAAAAAATCCCTAAAAAATAAACACATAAATAAATAACAATTCCCAATGTATATGGTCAAACGGAAATTTTAAAAGACCAAATGACACAGAAATGTTATTTAATTATACTAATTGCAACCTTATTCTATATTAATGAATCTGAAAATCTGAACAAAAGTGATTACTTTTTTTGGGTTAAAAATTAGTAAATTTCGGGCCGGTGAGATGGCTCAGCGGCTTAAGCGCCTGCCCAGCAAGCGCGAGGGCCCGAGTTCGACTCCCGGATCCCACATACGAAAAAGGGGCCTGTGATATCGCTCAGCGGCACGGGTGCCTGTTGGCGCGTGAGGTCCTGAGGTCGACCCCCCGGTACCCACAAAAAAAAAAAAAATTAGTAAATTTCAATTCAAGATATACTCAGAATTGACCACCATAATAAATACTGAGGACTGTATTCAATAAAAGTCTTGGGAAAAAATTATCTGGCTCAAAGTGTTTTCTGGTTCTTCTCAAATTATTAATACAAAAAAGCCCTTGCTATTTAATATTTGGTATCAAAATGTTATCAACAGCAAAAGAATCTTCTCACTTTTGACTATAACTGCTCAAGAATTTCAATCATATTTGCCAAACCAAGCCCAGTAGTATATTTAAATAGTATAATTCTACCCAAGTGGGAACTATAAACATTATGAATGCTAATATCCATATTATTGATATAACATTACCTATAATTTATTCTCATAATAAATCATAATATATAATTTTGTTAGTTATTTATACATTACTTGTCATTTCAAATGCTGAAGCTATTTGTTAAATATGCAATCCAGGGCCGGTGAGATGGCTCAGCGGCTTAAGCGCCTGCTCGGCAAGTGCGAGGGCCCGAGTTCGACTCCCAGAACCCACATACGAAAAAGGGGCCGGTGATATCGCTCAGCGGCACGGGCACCTCCTGGCGCGCGACGTCCTGAGGTCGACCCCCCGGTACCCACAAAAAAAAAAAAAATAAATAAATAAATAAATATGCAATCCATTTTTGGTAAAAGTGTTAGTACAGGCCGGTGAGATGGCTCAGTGGCATAAGCGCCTGCCTTGCAAGCGCAAGGGCCCGAGTTCGACTCCCGGATCCCACATACGGAAAAGGGGCCGGTGATATCGCTCAGCGGCACGGGCGCCTTTGGCGCGTGAGGTCCTGAGGTCGACCCCCCGGTACCCACAAAAAAAAAAAAAAAAGTGTTAGTACATAACACATGTGGCAACATCTGTGATAAAAAATGTGTGTGTGTGTCTGTATGTGTATAAACACATATATTTTTTCCACATCCAGCACCATACATAATGACAAATTTTACAAATAATCACATATCTTTTTCATTTAGATATACTTTTTTAATATTTTATATTTATGTCAAGTACTAATGAATTTATCTTTAAAATATAACTTGCATTTCTTATATATCTATCAATATACTCAGTGAAAAGGAATAAAAATTCTTTCTGAAAATCTTCATTTTAATGTATTTCATGAATATTTAAAATATTTACCAAACATATTGTGTCAGAAATTACATCTTGTTCTTATTCTTATTGTACTCTGAATTTTTTAAAGTAGTAAATGTTTACATTTTTCATTAGAAAATATAGTTGTAGACTGATAGATGCATTATTTTCTCATCGTCATGTTTACATGTTTACTATATGTAAGTTTAATATGAATCATTTTAAGTAATATGAAATACATTTGTTTATTTTTCATCTGGTGTTGGTACGTACCTTGGAGGAACACAAGTAATACTGACAATGTAGTCATTATCACCTTGAGGAATTTTGTAAAGTGGAAAATGATTGATATAAATTAAGTAACATAATTCACTGAAAACCTGTGTTCAGAGAAGTGAATTTTTTCATTTTGTGAATTAAGTTAAATAAGCTATAGGGAAAATCTGGATTAGCCTGTTTTGCATTTCTGTGTCAAACACCTGCAGTAAACAACGAAGAAGGAGGAAAGGCTCCATAGTCTTAGGCATCTCACTCCACAGTCTCTTGGCCCTGTGATCTTTGGGCCGGTGGCAAAACAGAACAGCACGGGAGGGATTTGCGGAGGAGAAAGTCAGTTTACTTCATGGAGACTGGGGAGCAGAGAAACAGGAAAGACCAGGGTCCCGATATGCCCTTCAAGAACGTGTCCATGCTCCCGATGGGCTACCTTCTCTGATTAGGTTTCCGCCCCTAACAGTTGCATCCATCCCATTAGAACCACATGGGCGACCATGCATTCAAGGGATAGGGTTTGGGGAATATTCCGGAGATGAACTATAGCAGAGGTACTTGGTTTTAAGGACAGAAATGTATGTCTCCTGCAGTAGCCTTGAGTATGTAGTTTAAAAGTTGATATGATTTTGATAAAGTGTTGCAGGAAAAAATATTTTTGCAATTCTAGATAAACATCTTTTGAACAAATAGGTTAGTCATGCTGTGATAAATAGCAGTTCTCAAGAATAATAGTGATGTAGTATTTCTACTTTTGCTTTGGGAGAAGTAAGAAAACGCTAAGATTCTATAAAATCTATGCACACTTTTCTATTACTGTCTCACTACTGGCAATAATGTGCTTAGAACAATTCCTGTTTCAGAACCTACGGGAAGTGAGGGTCTAGCAGATGTCAGTGATATAATTCTTTGACGTGAGATACATTTTTATAACTTCCTTTTCTACAAGTTTCCTCAATGTGCATATGTTCCTCATAATATAAACAGTAAAATTTTAGATTTTTCTTTTCGCTCAAGTAAACAGTTCTAAAACCAAGCAATGTTAGTAACTTCCTCCTTTTAAAGCAGAATCAGAAAGTAAAATTTACACTAAAAGTAAAGTTCAGGTAAGTTGTATAAAACTTTTCTGTACCATATTTAAAAGATTTATACTAATGTCATTAGAATAAGGACATGTTGTTTTTTAATTTTGTGGTTAAAGTCCTATAATCTTTCGAAGTGAGAAATGGCAAGAATACAGAAAGCATTTCAGTAGCACTATGATGGATTTTTTTAAAAAAGCTATTTCTAGATTAAAGTGTTTAACATATTTGAATTCCATTATAAATTTGGATATTTTTTAAAAAGCTATTCATATATTTAAAGGTTTGATAAATTTAAATTTAATTACAAAAATGTATACAATGCAATCAAGTACAGAAGGCAATATTTGAAAGTCCTCTTTTATATGTGTGCCCTTTGTCTTGGATTCAATTGTATTCCTTATTTCCATTTTAATATTTAACCTTAAATAACTATATCTTGCACACACACATCAAGCAGAAGTGAATATTCACTCCAAAATACTTATGTCTTCTCCATCCCTCTGTCTAATTCATGAAGGTGACATCAGTAACTGCTTCTCACTGTCTATCAGAGACATCGAGAGAGGCGTGTGCCTTGTATATTTCCCTTTGCCCTCCCATAAGACAGAACAGGGCAGGTCTGCTCCCCAAACTTTCTGGGGCCCTCTTTGTACATTGCTTTCTTTAAGTATTCTGATAGTAACAGCTTTTTTTTTTTACCAACCATGCTGCAAATCTCTCCCTTGTTCTTCCTCAAATCTTTTTAAGCTCTTAAAAACAATATTTACATTATAACGAGTTATCAAACTTTGTGTGATCTGTTTCCTCTACCGATACTTAAATGTGTAGATTACACACTTATACTTATTTTGTCTTTTTCTCTCTTCACTATTTATCTCAATCTTTTCAAACACAACAGGTATTTCGACAAAGTAAAGTGGATTGCATGTGATGAGAAAATATGGAAAATATATCATGAGAAGCAGAGTTCTTTTTTCTAGATGGGGTTTTTCATGGGCAATTGTTACCAGAATAAGAGAAGTTATATTATATTTTCTTTAGGAAAAAAGAATAAGAAACTAACAAAAAAAAAAAAAGAAAAAGAATAAGAGAGTCAGCAAACAGCATGACTACTACACAGGTAGAAGGTTTAAACTGTATTTCAAGTGAAATTCAAAAAAAAATCTGAATCCAGAAATTCTAATAGATATTTACATGAATGCATAGAAAGGTCTTAACTCATGGAAGATTATAATGTCCATCTTGTCTACTTTAAGATGATACCACAGTTTTCGAAGTCAGTTCCATTTGCTACGCTTTAGACTATGCCCAGCTTGAGTTAAAGGGTGGCAAGAATTTCCAACTGTCAGGACTATAAAAATAATAAACTGTATTTTATTAAGCCACCAAATTTGTAGTAAGTTGTCAGAACAGCGATAGGGAACTAATAAATTATCTGATGTAAATAAGATAAAATAATCTAAATAGACCTATATGATCAAAGGAATTGAGTAAATTATCTAGAAGCTCCCAAAAAAGAAATCATGGTCAAGTGATTTCACTTAAAAAAATTACCAATACATAAAGAAAATTATGTATTATTTTTGAGGAAATAGACTCAAATGAGTTTATGAGGTTGATATTACCCACATAACAAAATCAAGAATAATACACAAGAAAAAATATTCTTCATGACCTTATATGCAAAAATCCTCAACAAAACATTAGCAGCTCTAATATTGTGTAGACAAACTATGGACTATTACTGTGTTAGTCAACTTTCCATTACGGGGACCAATTAAAGAAGGAAGGGTTTCTTTTGTTTCATGGTTTCAGTCTACAGTCAGCTAGCTCCCAGGCAAACCATCATGGTAGAAAAGCATGGCAGAAGAGAGCTATTAACCTCATGATAGTCAGGAAGCAGTGCAGCGTGAAGAGACAGATAAGATGGGGCTGGGAACCAAACACACTCTTCAAAGTCGCATCCCCAGAGAGTCATTTCATCCAGTTGGGTCTCACCTTTCCATAGGGCATGGATGCAGGTCTAGAGGCATCAAAACAGCTAGGGCAATATAAGCACACTAAGAAACAAAGGTCCAGTAACTGTATTTCGGACCAAGAATTCAAAGTAGCTAATTTACAGAAGCTCAGCCAACTTTAAGAATACATATAACACATGAAATTTTGAGAAATTTAATAGAGATTAAAATAATAACTGAAAAACAGAGACTCTGAGGCTGAAAAGTAAAAGGAACAAAATGAAAAATGAAATGGAGAAAATCAGTAAGAAACTTGATCGAACACAGGAAGGAATCTGTAAATTCAGTTTGTTTAAAAATATATTGTGTGAGGATTAAGAAGAAACATAATGAAAAGGGAGGAAGTTTTTTATGGGATTATGACATAACATCAAAACAGCAAACATATCAGTCATTGTCTTTCAAAGAGAAAAGAGTAAGTGTATAAAGTAGCTTAAAGTATAAATAGCAGAAAACTTTCCACACCTGTAATAATCTACACACATCTGGGCACAGGAAAGTCAAAAGTCACTTTAGATGTATCTGGATGTATTCAATCCAAATAACACTCCCTTGTTAGACAATCAAATCGTCAAAGGTTAAATACAAAAAGGAGATCGTACAAATAGCAAGAGAAAAGCTGAAAGTAACATAAAAAGAGACTTCTAATATGCTTAGCAACAGACTTTATAATGGAAATCGTAAAGGCCAAGAAAAAAATGAGGGAACATATTCAAAGTGGTGAAGGGAAAAAATGCCAGCCAAGGATATTATATGAAGAAATGTATCCTTCAAAAATGCAAATGAGTTACTTTCCTATACAAAAAAAAAAACTGAAAGATATAGTTACCACCAAGCTGGCTTTGTAAGAAATGCCGAAAAAGGTCTTCAAGCTAAAAGAAAATGATGCTAATGAATAACACAAAAATATCTAAAACTATAAGACTCACTGCTAAAATAAGTACATGATCTCTAGAATACTAAAAATGTAATTAAAATTGTAAACCACATTTGTACTTAGTAAGAAAGGCCAAAAAATGATTAAAATAATAATAACCATAATAATTTGTTAAGGGATACATTATACAAATGATGCAAATTTTATCATAAGTTTTTATATGCTGGAGGTCTGTCTTAGTTACTTTCTTGTTGCTGGGATGAAATTCCTGAAACTCAGAAGTTAAAGAAGGAAAGGTTTATTTTAGCCCAGTTTATGTAGGTTTATAGTTGGCTGGCTCCAAGGCATGATAGCAGAGCAGAGGAGAAACAGCGCATGGTGTAGCAGCCAGGAAGCAGAGAGACTTCTTTCTTTCGCTTTTTATTCTATTCAGGCTACAAGTCTGTTGGTTGGTGCCGCACACACACCCAGAGTGTGATTTCCCTCTTCAGTAAGTCCATCATCCGCACCAAGAACTGTAAGAAACCAATCAGTGGACTAATCCAGTTTCACACACCTATGGTGCAGTGAGTCCCCGAAGGCCAACCTATGAGCACATGAAGCTTTGGGGGGACATATAGATATAAGGCGTAACAGGGAGTAAAGTTAAAATGTAAAGGGTCTTTTTGTGTGTTTTAAAAAATATTTTTGAGGTTAAACTGTTAAAATATTATTAAGGTTAAAGTATATAACATAAAATTCTCTTTCTTCACCTTGTGGAAACGACAAGCAAAAACAAAAACTAAAACTAAAACAAGAAAATGCTACACTTAAAATAAAAGTGAAGAAATCAAAACAAGCTTCCAGGTAAAATTGCTTCATCACACAGGAAGAGAATAAGAGAAGAACAAATAAAATATATGCTAAAAATCCCTAGATAATAAGCAAACATCAGTAGTAAATCAATATGTAAAAATAATTACCCGTGAATTAGTAAGCATTCATTGCTGAGACAAAATACCTGACATATACCACTTAAAGGATCAACGATTTATTTTAGCTCACAGTTGCAGAAGTTTCAGTCCATGGTTGGCTGGCTCAGAGGCAGAGATAGCATGGCAAAGGGAATGGTGGAAGAAACCTGCTAAATTCATGGCACTCAGGAAGCAGAACCCAGTGGAAGAGCCAGTTAGGAAGGGGCTGGGAATAAGAAGAAACCTTGAGAGTCACATGCCCAGTGACTGAGCTCCTCCAACCAGGTCAAACCTAGTAACGGCACATTCAGCTAAGAACTCACCAGTGGATAATCTCTCCACAACTATTAGAATGAATAAACCCCTGACTATGGACAACACCATGCATGGGTGAAGATGCGGAACAAGAGAAAAACTCTTACATTGGTGATGGGAATGCAAAATGATGGAGCCGTTTTGCTAGACAGTTTCATTGTTTTTTATAAATCCAGGCATACTTTTACCATATTATCCAGCAATGATGCTTGTTGATATCTATCAAAAAGAATAGGCACACTGATATTTATAACATTTGTATCCATAATGGTCAAAATTTGGAAGTAACTGAGCTATATTTCAGTAGATTAATGGATGATTTAGCTGTAGAATACACAGACAATGAATTATCACACACTGGTGAAAATAATTGAGCTATGAAGTTATGGAAAGACAAAAGAACATTAAATGCATATTACTAAGTGAAATGTATAAATTCTACAACTGTATGTTTCCAATTATGATACCCTGAAAAAGACAAATGTATGAAAGCAGAAAAAAAAAAAGGATGCTATGTATTTAGGTAGGTTAAAAGAGGAAAATAGAAGATTTAGGATAATGGAATTGTTCTGTATTTTACTGTAATTGTGGATATACATAACTATACATTTATTTAAATACTTAGAATGTACAATGCCAAGAAAAAAAAAAAACATAGATAAACTACACTATTGTGTTGTAAGTAATGTATCACATTTTAAAATTTCCAGATTTCTTCTCTATTAAATGAATCTTTTTTTTTTTTTCCTGTGGGTACCAGGGGTCGACCTCAGGACCTAGGGCGCCTGCGCGCCCGTGCCACTGAGCGATATCACCGGCCCTTTTTACGTATGTGGGTTCTGGGAGTCGAACTCGGGACCTTGCGCTTGCCAGGCAGGCACTTATGCCACTGAGCTATCTCACCGGCCCAAAATGAATCTATTTTTGATAAGCAACCAGAAAGGATATTTTAATTTAATTCATGTCCAATAAGAGGAAAGTTATAAACAAATACTGATGAAATCATTGAATATTTCACTTATAACTTACTTATTAAATTGTATTTACTATTTTAGAACTGCAATAATGTTATTTGAATTAATCTATTGATTAATTTTCCTCTACAGGTAGTAACTTTTGACCTTTCCTCCCTCTGAAGGTAATTTTGTTAATTTTAAGTGTATCAATTTAAGCTTAAAAATTTATTTCTTTGGGCCAATGATAGCTCAGCGGCATAAGTGCCTGCCTGGCAAGTGCGAAGTCCTGAGTTCAACTCCCGGTACCCACAGATAAAAAAATATTATTTCTTCATTTCAAACTTATTTTGTATTAAGGACCACCCAATCTATAATATTTGTCTTCTAAGAATAAACTACTTGTTTCCTTAAAAACACATTTGAGGATAAACATTTTCTGCATTGACTTGGGTTCTTACACAATTAATATTAACTTTGACATACAGATTTTATATACAGATTTTGGGGCAATAGAAGCAATTTTGAAAATGATGATTGACTTGGAGTTTCATATACAATTTTTTGTTTCAAAAGGAATATTTTCAGTAACAAAAGAATACAGCAAAAGAATATTTGTCATACAAAAGCCAGAAGAAATCATAAATGTTAGAAAATAAATTAAAATGCAAAATTACAATTTTGCATATGTGATATTACCTTGACACAATCATGAGTAAGTCCCTTTTATTGGTCAAACTTTTATGTCACTTTCACCATGAAAGTTTCCTTTTTTCTAATGCTGAAAATGCAGTCTTCTACTTGCTTTCATTATTTCTCATGTTTACTTGCTTATTTTCATTAAGATACTCTTCAGATGGGGGTGAAGATTTTGACTATTTTGTTTCTGCCTGTGTCTCTATGTTCTTCACCCATTGCATACATTACAACATATAAAAATGTTTAAAATGATTATTGAATAAAATAACTAAGTTCATTCACATTATCAACATTTCTATTCACAATATGTGAAACTCACACTTATTTATTATCCCTGGAAAAAAACTCTCTGATATATTTGTCTCACCAGCAACTGTTATTGAGTTTCATGAGGCACAAACTTCATAAGATCAGGATTTTACCTCTATTTTGTTGCCTGCTGTATTCTCTGCCCTTAAAAGATTTCTGGTATGTTGAGTAGCTACATAAGAAATATTTGAGGAACAAATAAATGATGAAAAGGGGATCACGTAACAAAAATTCTTGATATATAAAATTCTAGGCCATGCTAATACAATTTTTCCTCTACCAGTGAGTAAAAGAATAAATAAAAATAATATGGATATGAAGATCACCTGAATGCAGAACTGATTGTGTTATCAATTATTTTCTTTCACTTTAATGTGTATGTTCAAATGAATGTTGCCACTGTGTGTGTGTGTGTAGCTTATAGAAATATGTAAAGTCATTACATGTTTTTCTGGAATTTTAGCATTCATAGATATCATATTATAAAATGTGTAATATTCAAAATGTTACTTTTCAAATAATCTCAACCTTAAAGGAAAGAATATATATACATTTTAAGTGTTTGTGACTAACACTGGTGTTTCTATGTTTGCTTGGTTTTTATAATGTAGTAAATTTTCATGGTTTGGAGCTTCAAAAACAAAACTTAAATATAAGTTATATGCTGAATATGTACAAATTTAACTCCTAAATTATGTCATGGAAAACCATTGATTTTAAGTCATATGGAAGATACATTGTATCGCAAATTGTTTTCTTAAAATATCCTGGTAGAATAGAAAATTTGGGAAGAAATTTTGGGAAGAGACAAGAAGAACTAAAAATTTATCTTGCCAGCTGGACACAATTACACTAGCCTAAACTGTATGACGCAAATATTTTGGAATTCTGCAGTCTGTTGAAGGTGCAGGACATCCAGGGAGAAGTTTAAATAGTAAATAGCACTTAATTTTGGCTGATTTTAGCACTTAGCACTGTAGCCGTGATCATCCTCCACACCAAGCCCTGTGGCAAACAGCTCTGAATGTATTCCTGTAACAACCTGCTCACAGTCTGTGGAAGACAGCAAGAGCAAATAACCATGACTTCCAAGTATCGAGAATTTGTATTCTGATCACTGATTGTTGCCTCTGAGCCTAGAGATTAAAAACAAGCTGGAGGCCATTTTTGCTAAGTGTGACATCCTCTCTTTCTCTGACCAAAATGATTTCCAGGAAATGTAAAGGGCTAGCGTCTCTTCCTCCTTCCTCCATTTTTCTCATTTTTCCCTTTTGGGAGCCAGACATAAAAAACTAGTGTACTCAAAAGCAAGTGCATAAACATTAAAATTGGAAGAGAACTATATATTTTCAGGGAAATGTGCTCAGAATAAAATCTGAAAAGACAAGTTTACAAATTAGGGTAAATCTATATAGAGATAGCCAACAACAATAAGATAAACAACAGTTTTAGAACAGAGGATGACCTGACTTCCAGAATTATCAAATTATAATTCAAATTTTCAGTTTTTGAGGGAAGGGAAATAGGGAAATGAGTGTAATCAAAATATGTTATATATGTATATGAAAATATTTCATGGAAACCCAATAATTTGTAAAAATAATATACACAAATCAAATACATTAAAATGTTCAGATTTTTTTAAACCCTAAGACCTATAAAGTAAAAGGAAAATATGGCCTGTTGAAATAAAAAAGAATCTGCAGAATCTGATAAAGACCTGGTGGCAGATCTACTAGACAAAGCCTTTAATATGCATATCTCAAAGATGGTCCCAGAACTACAGAAAGATGTGGAGACAGTAAAAAAAACTATGTGTGAACAATACCAAAATATCAATAAAGGTATAGAATACCTAAAAAGAAAATAAAGTGATATTTTGACATTGAGAGGAAAAACTGATATTAAAAATTCACTAGAGGGATTCAAAAGCATGCTTATGCATGCAGAAGACAGGACAATGGAAATTATTGATTACAGAAACAAAAATAAAATGAATTTATGATCCAATCTTAGCTAAGGCTAATACTATATAAACCAGAGCCAACAGAATGTAATAATTTGTACATTTTAGGAGTCATAGAAGAAAAAGAGAGAAGTGTAGAGAGAATATTTAAAGGAATAATAGCTGAAAACTCAAATTGAATGAAAGATGACTATAAATACTCAAAAAGTTCAAAAAACTGCAAAGAAGATGAGCACAAAAAAACTCATATGAAAATATATTATGACCAATTTTTGAAAGACAGAGGCTCAAGGATGCGGCAATTTTGATGAAGTCAAAATTGCTGATTTTTTTCCTTTTTATTACCTGATTTCAGTGATATAGCCAAGAAATTATTGCCAGATCCAGTGTGATAGTTTGTCCAATGTACTCATAACTTCCTTATCCATTTTGATGCAGATCCTTTAAAGTTAAGTGGCTCAGAGCAATTAAAAATGAATAAATCAGGGCCGGTGAGATGGCTCAGCGGCCTACGCATCTGCCTGGCAAGCGCGAGGGCCCGAGTTCGACTCCCGGAACCCACATACGAAAAAAGGGGCCGGTGATATGGCTTAGCGGCACAGGCGCCTACTGGGGCATGAGGTCCTGAGGCTGACCCCCAGTACCCACAAAAAAAAAAAATGAATAAATCAAAAAGCTACATAATGAAAATATCAAATACAGCATAGACATGTAAATCCTTAAGATTTCTTAACAAATTAATTCCAATACTATATATATATATATATATATATAAATAACTCATCATAACTGAGTGGATTTGTAATGATAATCCAAATCATTTTTTTTTTTTTAATGTGGCACCGGGAGTCAACCTTAGGACCTCGCGCTTGCCAGCAAGCGCTTGTGCCGCTGAGCGATATCACTGGCCCTTTTTTCCTTTATATGGGTTCCAGGAGTCGAGCTCAGGACCTCGCGCTTGCCGGGCAGGCGTTTATGCTGCTGAGCTATCTCACAGGCCTGATAATCCAAATCTTGAATATCATCCAAAAATCATTGTAATACCCAGGCAAAACAACTATTTTAAAAACTATGGTTATTTCAACAATTGCTGAGAAATGATTGATGAAAGTTAATATGCATTAATGATTAAAACTCTTCATGGCTTAGCCACAAGAAAACTTTCTCAGCCTAAGCACACACAAAAAAATTGCAGATAGAGCTTAGTAATACATCTGCCAATTCTCTTCATCTAAGATCAGGAACAAACAATAGTAGTTTGCCATTATTATAAAACATTATATTAATGGTATTACGCATAAAGATTATGTTCAAAACTCTAAAGATTCTGCCAACTTTTACTAAACTAGTGTTTATTTAGTGGAATTAAAAGATACAAGATTAATAATGAATTTTGTGACTTCTGGGAAGATGGCAGAGTGATGAAGCAGCAGAAAAAGTGCCTCTCCAAGTTTGATGTCCAGACGCTGGCATATAACAATATGAGGAGGCAAAGAAAGAGGCAGGTGGGACCCGGGCCCCAGGAAGGTTCTGAACTGAGAATTGAAGCCCACAGATGGAGTGAAGAGAGAGACTTCAAAGAAGAAGGAGGAGGTGGCAAGCAGCACTTTCTCCCTAAGCCCTGACTCACTGTGTGGGAGGGGCAGCTTGAACCTGCAGATGCACGGTGACCACTGGTGACCCCACAGGCCTCCACAGAGAAACACACCAGTGGATGCAGAGGACTGCAGTGGCTGGTGCCCCGGGGAGGGTGATTTGCCAGAAGCCAACTTAGAGAGGAGCAAACGAGTTCAGAACTCAGAGCAACTTCTGGTTTCCTGTAGCAGCTCCCAGTGTCAGGGCAAGGGAGCCAAGTTCAAGTCAGTAGGAGGTCAGGGAGCTGAGTTCCAGCCAGCAGGGAGCCAAGTTCAGGCGGGAGGTGGCCTACAGATTGCTTCAGGCTGAACAAGTCTGGTTCCAATCTCACAGCCAGAAACCAGCCTGAACTTCAGGGGAACTAAAGGTGTGGGCTCACTGGGATTACTCAATTCCTGCCTGTAAAGCTACAGCTGGCTTGCTTGGGTTAATCAACTTGGATCTGGACTCTGTCTGCCCACATTGCCTCCCAGTGACAGCAGGAACACACCTTAAAGTAGACTTTGTTTTTATTTTTTGCTCATTTCTTTTTATCTTTCTCCCTTTTTTTTTTTTTTTTTTTTTTGGTTTGTTTGTTTTGTTTTTTCTTGATTGTTCTTATTTTGATATGAGTGTGAACATGATTTCTAGTTTTTTGTTGTTGTTGTCTGTTCTGTTCTGGTTTTTAATTCTTCTTTCTCTCTTTCCCTCCTGTCTTTGTCACCAATTTCTCAAAGTTTGCATGATCTTCCTTTGCCCTCCAGCCTTGCTTCTAATCTCTTCCTCTTCTTATATTTCTCTATTTCTTCCCATGTAACTCTTTAAATTTCCTGCCCTTACAGTAAAATCGATACCTGAAGGTATTATTTAGCATATACAATTTTTGCAGCTGGGCCTTAGGCATTGGTCTGTAGTGTTTTTTATGACCTTTAGGCAATCTCAGTCTTGGCATACCAGGAAGAACAACTGATTAGAATACAGTTGTATAAAACTTTGTTATATAACCACAGATCTAGTTCATACAGTTAAAGGTGGCAAATTAATAGTTACTTCAGTTTGTCATTTTCTAGGCTGTGTTTGATACTATTGTTATTGCTGATTGTTCTACTGTAGCCAAGGTGACATAATTGTTCTAATTCAGAAAACAGGGAAACAACACCTTCACAATAGCATCCAAGAAAGAAAGAAAGAAAGAAAGAAAGAAAGAAAGAAAGAAGAAAGGAATACCTAGAAATCAATCTAACAAAGAAAGTAAAAGACATCTGCTTTGAAAACTACACTACTCTGAAAAAGGAGATTGAAGAGGATATCAGAAAATGGAAAGATTTCCCTTGTTCTTGGGTAGGAAGAACCAATATAGTGAAAATGGTGATACTCCCAAACCTATTATACAGATTTAATGCAATCCCAATAAAAATTGGTATTTTTATCTCAATATCTCACAGAATTAGAGATGACAATCCTAAAATTCATTTGGAACCAGAAGAGACCTAAAACAGCAAAGGCAATTCTGGGCAACAAAGACAAGGTAGGGGGCATAACAATCCCTGACCTGAAATTGTACTACAAAGCTACTGTGATAAAAACAATATGGTACTGGCAAAGAAAAAGACCTGAAGATCAGTGGAATAGTTTAGAAGATGCAGAAACAACTTCAAATGCACTCAGCCACCTTATCTTTGACAAAAGTGCCAAACACCTTCGCTGGAAGGACAACCTCTTTAATAAGTGGTGCTGGAAAAACTGGCTTTCCACATGCCAAAGAATAAAACTAGACCCATATCATTCACCATGCACTAAACTAAAATGGAAATAGATCAAAGATCTAAACATATAAACAGAAATGCTAAATCTGCTGGAAGATAGAATAGGTAGAACTCTTGAAGACATTGATGTAGGTAAAGACTTTATGAACAAAACCCCAATTGCACAGGAACTACCACAAAGAATCAACAACTGGGATCTCATCTTATTAAAAAGTTTTCATAGCAAGAGAAACCACCAGCAGAGTGAAGAGATAACCACAGAGTGGGAAAAAATTTTAGCCAGTTGTCCTTTAGACCCCCAAAATTTAAAGACTCAATCCAAAAGTGGACATCTGAAATGAATAGACACTTCTCAGATGAAGAAGTAGAAACAGCAAATAAACATATGAAAAAACGTTCAACATCACAGGTCATTTGAGAGATGTAAAGTAAAGCAATGTTGAGATTCCATCTCACACCAAAAATAGTGACTATCATCAAGAAATCAACCCATAACAGATGCTAGCAGAGCTGTGGGGAAAAAGGAACCCTTCTCCTCTGTTGGTAGGAGTGTAGACTGGCCCAACCACTGTGGAAATCAGTGTGGAGATTCTTCAAAAAATTAGGACTAGAGGTCCCATTTGACCCAACTATTCCCCTTCTTGATATCTTCCTGAAAGAATTAAAAGCATCATAGCACAGCAATATATGGACACCCATGTTTATAGCAGCACAATTTGTAATAGCTAAATCTGGGAAAAAGCCAAAATGCTAGAATTTGTAATAGCTAAATCTTGGAAACAGCCCAATGAGTAGTGTCTTAGTTACTTCTCTCTTGTTGCTGAGACAAAATACCCAATGCCCAAAATTAAGGGAGGAAAGTTTCAATTTCATCTCACAGTTTGTGGAAGTTTCAGTCCACAATCTGCTGGCTCCAAGGCAGGCTGGCACATGGCACAGGGACAACAATTCAGGGTGGCAGAAGGTGGGAAAAGCAACAAGAGCAGAAGGGGACAAAAGGGAATGGAGAGAGCCTCTTTCCCTCCTTTATATTGTATGGAGGCTACCAGCCTTAGGGCGGGTGTAGCGCTCACACTGCCAATCCCAGCACTAGACAATAAACAAATCACAAACTCCAGATTCAGCCATCTCCAAAAAGCCCACCTCCCATGACTGCATGAGGCCTTGGGGGGACATCCAGACACAAATCATAACAAATGGCTAAAGAAGATGTGGGTTTTTATACAGTGACATACTACTCTGCCATAAAAAAAGGATAAGCTTGAGACATTTCTAGCTAAATGGATGCACCTTGAGAACATACTCTTAAGTGAAATAAATTGGACACACATGTGTAAATACCACATAGTTTGTATTCCGTGAGAAACAAAAAGTAAACTAAGGACCATAATATATAATAGATACCGTGTAATAGGAAGAAAATATTAAAAAGGGATGGGGAATGAGGGAGGGAGGATGAAGAAAGGAAGGAACGGATAAGAAAAAAAACAAGAAAAGAAGGAAAAAATGGAAACAAATCTTTTGTGAATAGGGAGGGGAGGAGTGGTTAAAAGGAGGTAGGGGGATGGGGGAAAAAAGAATCAAGATATAGCATGTATAGGTCCAAATTTGCTATGATGAATATGATCATTGTGTAGACCTAAAATGTACAAATAATTTTAATTAATTGAAAAAATAGATTTTGTTTCTAAGTGCTATCAATGAACATTGAGAATATGACATGTCTGTTTAAAATGCCACAAAATAGGTGGTAAATGTAATGAACATTGTGCAGTATGTTGATTGGATAACTAAAAAATATTGCAAATAGAAATTTAAAAGACTTAAATGGGTATTTTTCAAATGGGTATTGGAAAAGACACTATTTTTAGAAACCAGTTGTCTCCACATTGATCTAAAGATGCAATACAAATCCTGTCTAATTCTTAGCTAACTCACATAACGATGTTCCAAAATAAAACCTATCAGCCTTTTTTTCAGAAATTTAAAGTTGTTTCAAAATTTACATAAAAATATAGGAGTGATCTTAAAACAGAAAAATATGATTAATGGATGTATACCATTACATGATTACATCTGATATAAAGTTATTATAAAAGTGTAGCAGCGGATATTATAATTTGGATCTGGGTTGTGGAAAAAAGTGCATGGATTGAAGGCTTGTTTGGCAGACTGTGGTGCATTTGGGAGCTGTTGGAACATTTAGGAAGTGGGGTCTACTCGGAGGAAATCAAGTCATTGAGGGCATGCCCTTGGAAGGGGATCTGGGGACATATGACCATTCTTATCTTCTTCTTTATCTCTTTTTGCTTCCTGTCCACCATGAGATGAGCAGGTTTGCTCTGCCAAGAGCTACCATGATGCACTGCCTTGCCATGGGACCAAGAACAGGAAGACCAAGCGACCATGAACTGAAACTCCTGAAACCACAAGCCAAATCAAACCTTTCCTCTTAAAAATTGACTTTCTCAGGCACTTTGGAAACAATGGAAAGTTAACGTGCTAATATAATGGTATATATACAGGTAAATCTAACAAAACAGAGTGGACATTTTCTGTAATATAAGTGATATAAACTCACATGTTCAACTGATTTCCAACAAGTTGTTAAGTCAATTTTGTAGGGAAATCCTGAATAATTTGTAGATAAACAATTAGAGTTATTAAGTGATTTGTTTAGACTTGCTCATTCTATGACTATTATGTAAAAGTCAATTGGATTGAATGCATTTTTGGTGTAGAACACAAAAATAAATTATGGTAGACTCACATAATGATACCGGTTACAATTAAAATCATGATAAAATGTTTTAATAATATGAATAACTTTTACTAGCATTCTGTGGAAGAAAAAGCCTCACAGTAAAGAATAAATACTCTCCTCCATTTAAGTAAATTTGTAAACAGTCAATCCTAAATATGGTGTAAGATATTAGGACAGAATTCAATTTAGATGAGAGAAAAGCTTGTGTTTCCAAGTGGTTTGTTGGGCACAGACGGATTTGCTAGCAATGTCTTATGTGCTGATGTGGATTTGTTTATTTTAGTTCACTAAGTCCCTGACTTCTGTTCCTCAAGAACGTTAGTAAGTTGGATTCTTTCATGAGTCTGACAAAGTGAGACTTATACACCTTTAACACAAATATACAGTATAAACCATAAAAACCAAACGCATTAAAATACCATAAATGAGCTATTTTTACTTTTCCAGTAACCTTGCGATGGTGGTGGGGTACAGCACATCTCTGACAATGTCCCGCCGACACCTGGAGGGTCCTCACCATGTATGGATGTTCCTGACACGAGGTCCGTTTGTGTCCGTGAAAGTTCAAAACTTGAATGTTTATAAGTCAGGGACTTTCTGTCATTCCCTGAAATCTTATTATGTGTGTAATTTCCTGCAGGTACTTGATACATCAGTCCAATTTTTAAAAAATTTAGACCATTTTCTCATGAGTACCTAAAAAATTTGAAATTTTAGTAATCTGAATTTTGACTCCAATGTTGTTGTAAGTATTGAAAAGTAATCACTGTCACTCAGCAATAAGGAGTTTTATTTCACTTCTTTTATAATGCCAAGACAGAGAGTTGTCTAAATATACTATACTCCCTCCATTTTCTACCAGTTAAAAATGATAAAATTGAAACTTTATGGGCTGGAATAGGATAAATTCTAAGATACATTTTTAAATGAAAGCTGTAATGAATAGAGAGATACATATATTATATTGCTGTGAATATGATTGAATGATAGAGTTGTAACTTGTTTAAGGTGTAAGATATTCTTATTGCACTTTATAGTTTACATTGCACCAATGTATTTTGCATTAAATATATTATTTTACCTTTATAACACCTCTGAGAAATAGGTGGGATAATATTATTAACCTCACTTGGCCAGTGAGAAAATAGATTCATTTGCATTCAGAGAAAAGACCACAGTCACATAGTAAAGAAAAGCATGAAAATTTTAACTTTGCAACTCATCAACTAGAACTTTACTACATGTACATACATGAGTAACATACATCCATCACATGAAAATACTTCAAATTCTATCTGAAAGGGTCTCCAAAACTTTGGCTGTAGTACACAAAATTAAGAATTTTTAAATGCACTTAGACTTTTTAATGAGTAACCTAAGGGTATTCACCATCAATAATTTATTTGAAGTATTAAAATACTAGACTTTCTTGCATTACCCTTGTTACAGATTATTTTCCAGGTGAAAGAAATTATATCTTCAGAAAATTATTTTCCAGGTTATGGTGAAGGAAATTGTATCTTCAGGTTAATGTATGTACAATGATTATTTTCAATAATCTTCCCTATCACTTTTATTTCAGATTTTTTTTTTCATTCAAAATAGAAGTTAGGGGGCCGGTGAGATGGCTCAGTGGCATAAGCGCCTGCACAGCAAGCGCAAGGGCCTGAGTTCGACTCCCGGATCCCACATACGTAAAAGGGCCGGTGATATCGCTCAGCGGCACGGGCGCCTGCTGGCACATGAGGTCCTGAGGTCGACCCCCGGTACCCACAAAAAAAAAAAAAAAAAAATAGAAGTTAGCCGGAAACACTTTTCCTAAGGGATTTTTTGGTGATTCTGTTTATTTTCAAAATACTAAAAGTGCTCTTTGTAAAAGACGTGGGAGAAATGATGGTGGGAAAATTAATCTACACAGATTGTAGAAAAGTGCTATAGTATTTGCTATTTATTCCTAAAAAAAAATCTACAAAGATACAACTTTGACAAAAGTAACTCTTAAATGGTGCAAGAACAAGACTTAGAATTGAAATTTTCTCCTGGTAACCCAGTGTTGTTACCACAGCCTGACAGAATAGCTAGTAGGTATTTCTAAAGCTTTGAAGTTAGATAATTACTTATTCTGATAGTCTAATTTTATTGTTTTACACCTCTATCGCAGATCTTTCTCTTAAAAGCCAATTCCATTTCAAATTACAAAGTACATGTCTGAACTTTTGACACATTTTTAAAACTCCGTAAAATAATTATTGCTATAAAATTCACAAGCACTGAATCTTTTCTTCTTTAGAATGTTTAAAAGATTGCATTTTTTCTTTGTGTGGAAAATCCATTCATATTATTTGGCCTGTTTGATTTTTTCATTACTATTAATTATACAAATGCGGTATGGAAATATCTTTTCTGGTGAAGTGTTGCCATTTGTGACAAATAAAAAGTGATTGAAATAATTAAACCCATTTCTCAAATTGAATTTGCTTGATTTTTCCTCTGATTATTTGTTGTGACTATTGTCGTTACATTTTATATGTTGGTAATTATCATTATAGCAAAAAGAAAAGAATATTTTAGCAAATGTATCAATCAATACTTTGTAATTATGTATGAGCCTTTGTTAAAAAAGAGAGTTGAGATGTATTATGATTCATTTTATGCATTTTTCTTGTTGCTTGCACAGTTCAGTGGTACTTGTGTGTCTTTTTGAAAATTAAGACCTATAAAAATAGTACCAACCATAATACCCTACACCATATTTTCTTTGTGCTAAAGTTTACCTTCTTAATTGTGCATATTGAGAATAATCCAACTAAGAAGTTTAATTCTGTACAGTTATGGTTTCATTATATATTATACTATCCAAATAATTTTTTAAATAATATACAAATAATGACATTTTCAAAGAATTAAACAAAATAAGCTAAATAAGTTGACAGGAATCATTTTTACATGCATTTGGCCAAAGATCTCAAGTGTTCTACTTCAATTATTAGTATTTTTATTATCCTGAAGTATATTCTACAAATAAAATGTCGGATCAGTTTTTCTACTCTTATTTTTGCTTTCGTACATTTGAAAGGAACTTTTAGTGAAGATTACAAAAATGTGTCACTGCCTGATGAGCTCTTCATGAGGCTATGAGGAAAATAGATTTCAATGTTTACCTATTAATTTATGAATTCTATCGTATATCAAGATGTTCCTGTCAATATTTAATCATTAATATTCTCTGATTTTATATGGTAAGTTATTTACTTTTGACTTCCACTTATTCATGGTTCTTTTTTTCTCCACTATACTGACAGTTTTCCCATGGAAAGAAAAGGAAATTATATAGAAATGATTATAGGGAGAGATAATGCATTAATAAACATTATTTTAAAATTATAGCTCAATATTCCCAGTAGTAAAACCAACTACTGTACAAATTTTACTTACAATATACTGCCTGTAAGACTTCCAAAACTTTCCCAAACTCAAGCCTATTTTTAATGCTGTGTTAGATCTGGTTCTGTTGAAGTAAAGCCTGGGATGAGAGTGTCCATTTAGTGATGCATTGGGGGAATGCCTTAATAAGTTGAAAAAAGGTAGCACAGGACAGAATGATACAAAAACTATGCAAGAATGTGGCCTCAGCCAGATGCAGGCAAATCCCATGGAGCCAATCTGGAGTGCAAATTACACCAAATAGTTAGGCCCACCTTCAAAATAGAAGGTCAGTGGAAGGCCAGACTTACCCTAAAATGATCAGTCATTGGCTGAAGATATTCCTGTATGTATCTCCAGTGCAGCCTCATGAACACAATGCCTCCATTTGACTAAGGAGTCTTCTTTAGAAAAGGCAGAAACTCTGAGTTGTTAGCAGCCAACACTCAAAGCAAAGAGATGGTTGGCTCATGGTAAAAGGTATTTGTTCTGGACACCATTAGTTTCTCAGTTGTTGCACATGATAATTGCAGAATAATAGACTGGGTAATTTATAAAAAATAAAAATGTATTGGTTTACAGCTCTGGAGACGGAGGAGTCCAAGATTAAGGGACTGACTTGCATCTGGCGAGGGCCTTCTCATTTCATCAGTTTATAGCATAAGGGCATGAGAGACAGCAAAAAAGGGACAAACTTGTGCTTTTATGAGGAACTCACTTTTTTAATAATGGAACTAATCTCACTAATCACCTCTCGTCAGACCTTGCCTCCCACCATTATTGGATTGGATCAGAAGCTTTTATAACATTCTTTTTGGGGTACATGTTTAAAATGTAGCACCGGTGTTAGTAGTAAATTGGTCTGTATAATCAAAAATTGTTGTAAACTGGTAATTTTTTTTCTTTTTCAGTATATGAATATCTGAAAAAGACCACAGCTTTCTCTCGGAGAAATGCGAGAATCCACAACCAGCGTTCTTATTCTGGTTTCACAGGGTGAATCTCTTCATTCAATGCATTCTGAATCAGCAAACTGGGTCAGATTTATAAAATCAACAAGTGTTTCTAACTTTTTGCTGGACTAGTTGATGTAAGACATTTTTTCGTGTTTTCTCATCTTTTTGGAGATACATTATATTGCAGTATCCTGTGGGTGGTCCATCTGTGTGTCTCTTAGAAACAGAGTGTCTTGCCCCTTTTCTATAAGTCTGTTGATGTTGGGTATTTTTGCTTCTTATTCTGAATTTTTGACTGATTATAATGTAGCGTGAGTTAATTTGCCTGCTTATAAGTAGAAATAGTGATTAAAGTCATGAGATCGGAAGTCAGATTTGGGGTTCAATCTAGGCTTCATCATTCACTAACTGCTCCATAATGGACTAGCTTAGCAATCATTTACTAGTTTGGCCGTTACTAAATCTTATGATATTTAAACATTGGATACTAGTTGTCTTAGTCAACTCAGGCTGTTTATAACAACATACCATAGACTAGGTGGGTGAAACAACAAACCATTATTATTGTAGATGACAGTAGTAACAGATCCAGGGCCTGGGGAAATTTTTCAGGGCTTATAGACAGCCCTTTTACTACTGCTTCCACCTATGGAGGAAAACAAGAGCAAAGCAGCAAGCTTCCCTATCTCTTCTTCTAAAGGCATTAATCTCACTGATGAAGAGTGGGCCCCATGTCCTAATTTTGCCCCAGATGTTTCACTTTCTATGACACTGGGAATTGAGTTCAAAATATGAATTTAAGAGGAATACATTCTGTCCGTAACACTAGTACATAGTTTGTGGAGTTATAGTATGGATAGAATAAGTAAGCTGTAGTCATAGTAATTAAACACCACAGATACGATCCTGTATTTTATGAATACAGTACATTTAAATGTAAATTACTCTTGAAATAAAACCCATTGAAGTTCTGCCAAAGTCAAATAGTGTAAACTTCTGAATGTGTGTTGTATTTTTCCTTTCACTACGTACAAGAATATTTGTGGGGCCAGTGAGATAGCTCAGCAGCATAAGCACTTGCCTGGCAAGCACGAAGTCATGAGTTTGACTTCCAGTACCTGCATATTAAAAAAAAAATTAATTTTCCTTTTTAATGGAAATAATTTATACATTTTATTTTAAAAATATTTATTCTAGTCTATCTCAATTTAAAAAATTTTCCCTCTAGAAATAAGTCTTATTACATTTTAATCTTTATTTGGTTTATGAAATGGATGAAATTTTGATCAGCATTTATTCTGCAAGTCTTAATTAAGTAAAATCTATCAAAGATTAGATATAATGGTATTTCTGCCTTTAATGTTTCTTGATATTAAGAATCTATAAAAATTTAGTGATAATCTATAATTTGAAACGTATTAAATATGCATTAAACCATACAAAATTAATAATTTGTTACTCAGTAAATGTCTCCTGCTTTCTTTTATTTCTTTGTGAAGGTATTTACTGCCTGCACTTTAAGTTAACTTAGATGGATATGCCTAGCCATATAGTCACATGTGATATGCATCTTCTAAAAATCCATACCTTCTCATGCAGTCTGTTTGTGATGATGCAGGAAACATAAGCTTCTTCTACTATATTATTGTTTTCACTTTAACTTTGCATATAATTTTTGACATTTTAATGTATAATTGAACTACATTAACCAGTGCCAGTTTTAGGCCATGTATCCAGATTTTTAACTGATAATTTTTTGTGCTTGTTATTCATGAGTTAGAGAGCCAGGTTTATTTTAATTTATTTCAGTTTCTCTGAAATATAACCTTTCTATTTTTCTTCTGTTATCAATAATTTCAGTATTCATAAATTCTCATATCTCAAATTCATCATTTAAAAATTTTACTTTACAACATCCTAAAAATGAATTATATAATGTATATAAATGTAAATATTTTCAACTAGACATTATTTTGAAGTTCCTTGCTCTAGATAACTTCGGCTTGATGGAAGACAGCTAACTGAACTGCCGTAACCTAAGGAATATGACAACATGGTTTCCAGTACAAAAAGTTACATATTGAATATACTTAGCACTTCACTAAGATTAATTTTGAAACTCTCTAGTGTTACAAACTCGTTCAAACATATTATTTTGAAAACCCACATTGAGGCGGGTGAGATAGCTCAGTGGCATAAGCACCTGCCTGGCAAGCACGAGGGCCCGAGTTCGACTCCCGAAACCCACATACGAAAAAAGGGCCGGTGATATTGCTCAGTGGCAGGGGCGCCTGCTGGCGCGAGAGGTCCTGAGGTAGACCCAGTACCTACAAAAAAAAAAAGAAAAGAAAAGAAAAGAAAAGAAAAGAAAAGAAAAGAAAACCCACATTGAAACGATAAATGTCAAGATTGACAGTAAACCCTGACAAATTTGTTTGGGTTAGGTATTACAATTAAAGAGGAACATTGAAAATTGGCAATATTGCTTCAAAAGAGAAAACATGATGAACTGCTATTAAACACTACACAAAAGAAATGAACTATATATGATGATCCAATTAATTTGCAGAATATAGTTATTTTGAAATATATTATTTCATTTCAGATCTAAAAATTCTAGATTTGTTCAGTGTAACTTGTAGAAGATAAGTAAAATCATCAGTAGGTGGTTATTATTTGGCTTAATATCAAAAAGGATATTTAAAGGGATAATTCTAAATTTGGTGGGTCACCAAAGGACCATACCAGCTTTTTAAACACTGGAGATATTCTAATGTTTACTTAAAATTTTAATATCAATCTGAGCATGTTTTACTATCATCTAAATATCTGTTACCTCTTACCTATAATGTATCTCACACTAAGAAAAAATACAAGAAAATACTCTCTAGTAGATGTCCTATATACTATTAGGAAGTGACAGAGTCAGAATCATCAGCGAACATTATTCATAATTTCACTTCAGGTAGAATCACTAAGACAATAAGGACAACTGATATGAAGATATGAGAATGCGTGAGGTCAACTCTAATGGTATCCTTCCTTCTTGCTTACCACTGATCCAATCAACATTCTTTCTCATCTGCATCCAAATATATGTAAATCTGAAAAGCTCTCTGTGTCATTTATACACAGAGTTCAAATTTATTTCTTTGCAAAAACTGCTTAACAGGAATATTAAAAGGATTAAATTCACAGCATATTGTTGGATATATAGTAGGCATTTCGGAAATAGGGGTTTGAATTGAAGACAAATAACTACTTGTAAAATTAACATTTAGAGTAATAAATAAATATCCAAATACACAATAATTTCAATTGTTTAGACAAATAATCAGCGATTGAATGTGTAACAATTTCTTAGGAATTTTATTTACTTAGTCATTTAAAGTTGTTTGTCGGATATATATTATGTTCAAGACTGACTACTAAACCCTAAGAATGTATTAGTTGGGAGACATTAATAGTGTTAGATCTCAACCTCTTATTATCAACAGGCAGAGTGATCACATGATCACTGGAATAAATGTGCAATTATTACAGACTGTGATAAGTACATCACAATATTTGTGAACAAGTAGTTGGTACTGAAAAGTTTGACAGACATTTTTACATTATGATAGGCTTAGTCCTCTCTTCAAATTGAATTTTCAAGATATATTTGTTCTTATTCAAGTCAATTATAATTTTAACTTATTTTATTTAAATAAGATTAAAGTTATATTTCCCTATAAAATTTGCCAAATATTCTATAAATTTTTTCCTATATAATGTATTCATTTACTCTCTCACGACATTTGCTGAATTCTTAATATATATTCAAGTGACTTACTGAGATAATGAAAAACACTGTCTTGGTCCCGTTTTCTCTGTGGTAGCCGAATATCTGAGACCAGATGATGTATAAAGACAAATGTTTCTTACAGTGCTGGAGGCTGAGATGTGTCACTTGGAGACTGCTTCTGGCAAGGGCTCTCACACTGCATCAACCCAGGGCAGCAGAGGGAAGGGTAAAGAGGAAAAAGGGATCTGCCCTCGGCAGCGGACTTAGTCCTTCACTGACTCCCTTAATCCACTCATGAAAGCAGAGTGCTCACGCTTCAAAGTATTAATGCAGTCTCACTGTGGATTAAGTTTCCAATTTATGCTTTTGGAGGATGCGTTCAGCAGCAGCAAACCTCCGAGCTATTTACTTAAAGACAGTAGCAACTTAGAAATTAGAGCCACCTGTAACCAAAGTCAATGAGCACAATATTCAGTTAACCACTGAACAGGAATTTCTCTTACTATCATGAATATTGAAGGAAAAAATGACATTCTCAGTATGAATTAGCCTAGTGTTTTGAGCTGCTGGTGTGCATAATTTGAATTTTTGTGTGTGTGTGTGTGTGTGGATACCGGCAGTCGACCTCAGGACCTCGCGCACTAGCAGGCGCCCGTGCTGCTGAGCGATATCACCTGCCCTTTTTCCGTATGTGGGTTCCAGGAGTCAATCTTGGGCCCTCGCGCTTACCAGGCAGGCGCCTACGCCGCTGAGCCATCTCACCAGCCCCCTATAATTTGAATATTTAAAAAAAACAATGTCAATATTTTCTTAGCATCCTTATAATAAGAACTTTTAGAGAAAAACAATAAATTGTGTGTGTGTGTGTGTGTGTGTGTGTGTGTGTACATGTACAAGCAAAGAGTAACATATGATATGAGGAGTGCAGAGAGACAAGACACAGACAGAGACACAGGGAGGAAGAGAGAATTAATTTCAGGTTTGGCTCACACAATTACATAGGCTGCTAGCTTCAAAGTCTTCCACGCAAAGTAGCCTAGCAGGCTGGAAAGCCAAGAAAGAACCACTACCTGGGCCTCAAATTCACAAGCAATCTGCTGGGAGAATTCCCTCTTCTGACCTGGTTAAACTTCTCCTAGTAAGGCCTTAAATGGATTGAATGGATCTCTTTCAGATTCTGAAGAGAAATCTGTTTTTCTCAGACTGTGATACTTTAAATGCTAATCTCATCTACACCGGGGTTTGACCAAATAGCTGGGTGTCATTAAGCAGCACACTTAATAAATGTTATTTCCAAATATGCTTATTCTTTCTTATTGCATTAATTTTGAAAATTCTTTTTTTATTATGCACTCAGATACAAGATTAGTTATTTGTGATTTTCTGACTTTTTCCTTTTCATTTGAAGCATACAATTTCCATCCATCTTATTCAGGAAAATTAATTTTCTATAAGGAGACTACAAAACTAAAAACAAACACAAGTATTGCTTTTTAGTGTTCTTTGATGGTTTATATGAGAGATTCACATAGTCATCATTTTCTTTTACTGGAAGTTTTGTTCTAACACCATTTTCCTCTGAGGGAGGAGGAAATAATGGCTATGGTTACATGTAAAACTCCACTGTTATTGTTAAAAATGAAGGTAAGTCATATGTGTAAATATAGCATTGTTTCTCTGGTGTGAGAAACTGAAAGTGTAAATAAGGACCAAAATGTATAATAGAAATTGTGAAATAGGAAGAAAATATTCGATTGGGAAGGGGAACTAAGGAGGGAGGAGGGGAGAAGGAAGGAAGTGATAAAAATGAAAAAGAAGTATAAAATGGAAACAAAGCTTTTGTAAATAAGTTGGGGAAGAGGGATTGATGGGAGGGGAAGGGAATGGTGCAAAAAGAAAAAATCAAATTATATCATGTACAGGTACAAATTCCCTATGATGAATGTGATCATTCTGTATATCAAAGTTGTACCAATAAACTTAATTAATTAAAAATTATTTTAAAATAAAATATTGAAAGGAACTCACCTTACGTCATCCTTCTTGGTGAATGTTCAGAACTTACGTGGAGGGGTAGAGTGCCGTTTCTTCCCCAGCGCTGTGTGTATATGTTGGCCACTAGAACAGGGGCACTTCTCCCACATATTGCCATAAAGACTTATATTTTTGTACCATTCCACTAAAATTCTGATGACATTGGTGAACTGAAGTACATGTATTGTTGAAATAAAATAGTACAACATTCATGGAAAACTGACTAAACAGCCTCGCTGTCTTCCCTACCTGCAATGACAATGCATAAGGTCACAAAATATGCAATAATTAGGTAACCTTGCCACTCATTTTCAGAACACCGTTAGAATATATCTGGAAGGAAGCTCACAAAAGAATCTCATTAAAAGTACTCGCAGACAAAATATTGACAGAGTAAAACTTATCAATAACATTTCTCTTTCATCGTTAACTAGTTAATACTCAATTTATAAGGTTTGGTGATGGTTCAGAGAATTGTCACAGTTTTCATATTTTCTCTAGGAAGACTTTAATTAGCATTTTTAAACTGTTGGGGATTATAAATATTAATATGTAAGTGAGACAAATATTTTTTTGAAATACACAATTTTAAATTGGCCACGTTCTATTTTTAGAAATGTGTCTTTAATATTCCCTGTTATCTCTATTCTCACTTTTCACAAATATTAGTTCTCATGAGAAAGAAGTGTTTAAAGAAAGTAGCTCTGAAATAAGAGATTTATTTTGGAGTGCTTCAAATATTCATCATTCACATACTTTAAAATTATGATTACCAATTTATTTGAATGCCATAACCATATCAACTTCCCATTGTACCACACACACACCCACACCCACACACACACACACGCACCAGAATTGAATGTTTGAGTTGTTTAGAGTTCCAAAAAATATTCTGTAAGTCTTATGGAAGTATAAGTATCAACAACAACTAGTTTACATTTTAAATTTATTTTTAAAAATGCAAATGTACATTTGCATAGTAAAAGCTATGATTTGACAGTAACTCAGGACAGAGTAAAAAGAAATCCACTGTATTACAGAACCACAAGAAGTTTTAAATGTCAAATTCAATAAAATAGAACAAAATCAAGTGATTTGTTGTGAATCAGAAAATGCTCTTCAGTTTCCTCTAACAGTGTGACATATGAATCTAATTTACCATTGCCTTTCACTGCTACCTGGGGAATAGAATAGGTCTGTTCTCTTTAGTCACAGCAAGGGCTTTGAGTGGCACTTCCAGAACCATGCTTCTGTCACCTGGACTCAAAAAAAGTCCCAGAGCCATTTCCAAAGCAAAGGGAAAAGGTTTCACCATCAGACAGAAAGAAGGACAAAGCCACATGAAAAAAGCACTCATAGGATGGGGAGGGATGTTGTGGCAATGCTAGGACACTTTCCTCAGACAGTCTGAGAAACTAGTGAAAAAGGGATTAATTGTTTATGGATTTGCTGGAGCACTAAATAGATAGCGGCAAAAATAAATTCATCATTATACTACACATATTGTATCAGTATAAATTCCCAGGGAGTAAATTAAATTTATCAAAGAATACAAATATGAGTCAAAAGGAAATTTATGTTCTAATATTATAGTGATAATGCCATTTCTAATTACGATTTAAATTTAGAAGGTAAGAATCACAAAGATAAAATAATGATCAAAAATAAAACAAATTCCACATATTAAAAAATATACCAAAAGTTAAAGTATAAAGTCTAATAATAATTAGAACATATTTGTAAATTATATGAAGACAAAGGTATAACTTCCTGAATATATAGGTTTCTTTTTTTCATAAATCACTAAATAGTAACAGTCAAAATTCGTTGCAAAAATGATCAAATGACATGAATAAATTTTATAGAGAAGTAATACAAAGAGTTCTTTAAAATGAAAGCCACATATAGAAACACAGAAATAAAAATCAAATCACATTTAACTACACTTTTTTCCTAGCTGGATGGGTATAAACAAACATACAGATAATATCTTTTGCATTGCATGTGGAAGTGCAAATTGGTTAAACCTTACCTGAGAGTGATTTGCCAATATTTATCCAAATTATAAATAGTCCTTACTCTGCATGTCTATTACTTTTTCTACAGATGTATTTCTATGAGGGTAAACTCCCATATAATAAGTTATGATCCAACTTAAAAAGAATCATAAATTTCTAATGTTTTAATTTATATGCTATAATTTTTATGATTTATAAGATTTGTTATTTAATAGTGAAAGAAGGATCTGGAATACTTTAAAGTATAGATAGAGATGTCAATAGATAGAGGTACAGGTACAGATACAGATATAGATATATAGTTACATAAAATCTCTGGGAAAATGCACAGATAATTGATTAGATTGAGAACACAATTTCTCTTTTTTTTGTGGGTACTGGGAGTCGAACTCAGGACCTTGTGCTTGCCAGGCAGGTGCTTATGCCGCTGAGCTATCTCACTGGCCCCACAATTTCTTTAGCGAAGAGGATACATTTGTCTTTTGGCACCAAAGAGTTGAGTAAAACAAAATCTTAAGATTTAAGTTTTTATTTTTCTACTTAAAAGAAACTTCACCCATAAAGTCACTCTTAAATAAACCAAATTCTATATGAAGAACACTTTTATTACTCAAATTATTATGTAAGTATTTGTGTAGCAAGAAAAGAACATGATTTGAAATCATATCATGATAGTATGTAGTTATTTCATGCAGAAACTTATGCATTTGATGAGTTATGTGATTTATTTTTATAATAAAAGAATATAGTACCAGTGAAATGTACAGGCTTTAAAATCAAACTGCTTCCACTGCTGGCTGTACAGCCAAAAGTAGTAAAATCAGCTGTCACTCCCACATTGATTACAGCACTATTACAATAGCCAAAAAAATGGGACCAACTGAAGTGCCCACCAACTCATGAATGGGCAAAGAAACTGGGCTGTATTTGCACAATGTAATGCTACTTAGCTGTAAAAAATTCAGTGAAATTCTGTCACTTGTGGCATAACGGATGGAGCTGGATATCTTTATGTTATGTGAAATAAGCTAGGCAACAAAAGATGAGGGTCATATGACCTCCCTCATGTAGAATCTAAAAAGATAAGTCTCATAGATGTTAAGTGTCAAAAGGTGGCGAAGGCTGGGGACATTAGAGGAAAGAGTTGGAGGGAAAAGCTGAACAAAGGGTACTAAGTTACAGATAGAAAGGATCGAGAAGTTCTGGAGTTAAATGCATAGTGTGGTGAGGGTAATAATAATATATTGTATATTTCAAAAACCTGAGAGAATGGATTTTGAAAGTTTTCACCACAATGAAATGAGAAATGTTTGAAGAAATATTATAATGGGAGTCTAAGTTAGACAGAAATTAATATACAGTCAGAGAGGGACCGGACCCTCAAGTAAGTCAGCACAAAAAATGAAGACAGCAAGACTGTGTTTGGTGGTGCAAGATGGAGATGCAATGGCCAGCCTGCATGCCTTCTTAGACATGAACAGAAACCTGAGGTTATAATGCAATTAGCACCACCTGGTCCAGTAAGTCCAGATAGGTATCAGAGGCATAGGTGAGTGACCAGAACATCTGAACCTATACTTCCACCCTTTTCCAGGAATGCCTTCTATCTTTCCATATATCCTTGCCTTGTGATTCATTTCCCTACTGGATCAATCTTAGCTAAGCAGCTATACTTGTAATCGTGTAGGTTGATTGTAGTTTGACCCATGTTGTACCCACGTGGAGATTTTGGTGTATAAATTACCTGAGAAAGGGCCTTCATGGTCACCCTATTTAGAACCCTTTCTGGAAATCCAGGAGCTACTCTTCCCTCCTAATTCCCAGTAAAACTCTCCTAACTTCTTCCTTTGGTTCAAGACTACATTCCTCAATGTTGTCCACAAACTCAGCACATTTGACATCTAAAAGATTGAGAGTTATGTTTCTACTATACCAATATATGTGTTTAATCTGATTGAAACATAATGCAATATATAAACATGTCGAACATTACATGGTACCCCACTAATTTATACAACCTTTTTTAATTTGTTAAAAAAAAGATCAGATGGCTTATTCAGTAGCTTAGCTTTGTAGTATCAGACTGTGTCACACTTTCTTAAAGTACGGATAACAATACATCAATTGCCTATGAGAGTTAGAAGAGAGTGTATATAAAATGTGTGTTAGGAAGTATGACGCTGTGGAGAGTCTTACACTCAGTTTAGGTCAATGCATAATGTGATAAAAACTATCTTCGGTCATAGTCACTTACCTCCATGCTCAAGTCTATCATGGGTTCCATTTTGATTTCCAGCAAAGATGTAGGAGCCGCCCTTATATGGGGCAAGTGGCTCACAATAGAGCCAGAGGACAAATACGGAAATCACACAATGGATCAAGAGCTCAGTGAAAGTTAACCACAAATTTTACTAACCAAAGTAAAACATAAGTTGTATCAGAAAGTGTAATCTTTCTTCTGGGGGAGGTGTGAAAGGAGATAAAGAAATTTAGAGAGAAATACAAAATATTTTGACAAGACAATTCACACTGCAGAATCAATAATTGTTTTATTACTTTGCCAATGTATTTAGTATCATATACTATCTAAACTAATAACTAAATATGCACCTATATGCATATATATACACTTATATATGCATATTTTCTTATCATAAAGTTAGTTTATTTTCTTAATTATTGTTAGAGGTAAAAGGGGATATAGAATAAAAATTAATATAATGTTACGATTTTGAATAAATGTCTTCTAAATTGACAAAGCTGCCACATAAAATCAGTGAAAAACTAATTGACTTGAACTTTGTAAATGTCCCTATTGTATAAGAAATACAGACTTACAAAACCTCTAAGCTATGAAAAACATACCTATCTAATTCATGAATTTTAAGTGAAAATATAGTTATAGGTCATGTCTCTGGTGTTGTGTAAAATCCGAAATTTAATATGCAGGAAATAATGAGAAAGGAAAATAGGCACACGACTCAGGTACATAACGTGTAGGTGGAATTTTGGTCATTGACACTCTCAGGCTATTTCAAATAGATTGAGGCAAATATAATACTGAATAGGTAAGTATGTAAACGAAGGCTGGAGACACTTGAAGTTTCCAAGTGGTACTCTTATCCTTTTCCTTAAGGTTATAATCAGAGGCTTATTGTCCAACTCTGTTTTGCTCTAATGACCCATGGGTACTTTTTCTGTTTTCTCCAATTACACAGTTCCATGTATAAGGATATCGTTAGACACTGAACATGGAGACAAATTACCGTATATTTTATCTGTGTTTATGAAGAAAGATATATTACCTTCTGGTAATATTGTCAACTGCTTATATTTATTCCCCAAGCTGCCTCATCAAAACAACCCTCCAGGCTTCTAATTTTATTTCCATCTATTAGGCTAAAGATCCTATTAAACATACCTTACATTTAGTCTCTGAATATACCAATGGGTCTTATTTAACTGATCATGGTGTAATGATGGTTATTTTGTGTTATGTTATACAATTTAAAAATGAGGAAGTTACATATAATACCATTCATTTGAAAGCAGATCAAAGTAATCAAAAGATCTACTGCTCATAACTTTTAAGTATAACTTTTGTCTTGTTTTGCTTTTTTTTTTTTTTTTTTTTTTTGTGGGTACCGGGGGTCGACCTCAGGACCTCGCGCGCCAGCTGGAGCCCGTGCCGATATCACCGGCCCCTTTTTCGTATGTGGGATCCGGGAGTCGAACTCGGGCCCTCGCGCTTGCCGGGCAGGCGCTTACACTGCTGAGCCATCTCACCGGCCCTGTTTTGCTTTTGTTTGCTTTACATCAAATTAAAAGACTCTCAGCTGCAAACGATATGTAACCTAAGTCAAACTGGTCCGAAAACAAATTGGATCATGTGATAGTAAAGTGGCTGCCGCAATGCTTCTCTTTTCTTCCACATAGAAAGTTCAATTTTTGAACTTCAACCTGAAAAAAAGAAAAGAAAAGAAAAGAAAAGAAAAGAAAAGAAAGAAAAGGTCTGCCAGGATTTTTAGTAAAACCCTGCATCCCACATTTCGGTTTCGTGATCATCATAAACTAATCATTGACAAGATGGATGCAGCTGCCTGTGCACCATTAGAACCATCTCAGAAGCTGAACACGGATTCATCTGTCACAGAACGCGCAGGGGTTCTGTGGGGAATGATGGAGGAAGACATACACGACAGAGGCAAAAATGCCTATTTTAGCATCCTTTAAAATGTTTTCTTTCTTTCATTCATTATTTCAGCCTGATTTGTGTTTTAAATGCTTCCAAGTAAGGAGGAGTTCTGTTTCATCAAATGTTTCACTCAGATATTCTGCTGCATAAAATATTTTCAGGTGAATTTCACTAGGTTCATATTTTCTTGTTGAGACCAATATATCTCTGATGCAAATAGCTTTTTAGATGCGCTATTCTGCATCTTCTTAAACTGTACCAGAAGAATGTATAGCTTTGTCAGTAGGTTCAGTCAGTTTTCAAGAAAAGAAGAGAATAAATGTATAAAATATTGATATTAGACAAGCTGCAGTTCTTGCAATGACCTATGCAAAATTTGCAGAACTATTTTTGCTTTCATTAAAAAACACAAACAGTGGTCTAGATCAGTTCTATTATTTCCTCCTTACACTAGATGATTTCAGTGAAATGAAAGTAAAGTAAAATATTTTTTTTTAATACTAGACATTTAAGGCTTTATTATTTGGAAACACATAGAAGGTGAATACTTTGCACACTTCAAAAGATATAGTATGTTAAAATTGTTAGAAAAGTAGCATATAAACTATAGACATTATAATGTAATTTAAATCCAGTTTATAATGTGAACTAAATAGGTCATGACAAACCCCATTTATTGATTTCATGCTTCAAGAGTCTTCATTCAGCTTATGAGTTAAATGCAGATGGAAGATACTATGGACCCCAACTGGCAAGATGTGAACAAATTCAGATGTGGCAAACGAAAATGGCTTGGATTAAAATAATCATTAACATACTTTTGAATGAAGAAAAGGATGCTTATGAGATAACTAATTTTTGGTTAGTGTAAAAAGCAAAACTAATATAAAGTGGTATAAATGGTTCTCTTTTATTATTTTGATACTTTTAAAAATGAATTAAATTAAAAATATTATCTTAAGGGGCCTATATATTCCAATTCTAACAGGATAAATTCCAAAATGATAAGTAAATTTTTTCTCCTTTGTATCAGTCTTTTTTCCTGTTACCGATATAGAAAAAAATTAAAACAATTGGAGAAATGAGAAAAAGAATTAAAAGAAAACAAAACCACAAAAAATCACTTCTTATATAATCACCTTTTATTTTTAAAATGATTTTCCCTTTTATCCGAATATATACATTTGGATCATTTCATTTAGCCTGACACAATAAGAGGATCTCTTGGAAATTGTTAAAATATGCCTTTCTATGCAATAGAATATTTAAGATATTTAAGTTTTAACTTTATTTGTACTTCCTATATTACAGTTGTTTCATGTAACATTATTATCTGCACAGTACTCTCAAAACAAAATTGATCTCCATCTCCCATATCATGTCATCATTCAATTGTTAATATAAAGTGGCATATTTCAAGAAATGTTATTGCCTTTCATTTCAGCCTGCCAGAAAGTTGTTTACTATATCCTTAATCCCGTCTTCTTTCTTATTCATTAAATTCCTTAAATTATATTTTTAAACTGAATCCTAAATTCTTTTATCAAATCCACTCATTTCTCTGCTCTTCTAGGCTACTGTTCTGATTTAAGCACAGCTGCACTCTGAATTCACCGATTCTTTTGGTCACCTTATGTTCATCCTGAATTCGTCATCTTAGGTGGAGTGAACCTGCCTATTTTACTACTCTGGAGAGTAAAGATAATTTAACATTTAGGGAATTTTAAAAATGCATCAAAGGAATTGTACATCAACTCATCACTCCGATTCAGTGCATATTTCATGACATTTGGTAGGTGTATACAGTAACTTATGTTGTAAATCTCTTAATTAAAGGTGATGCATTTTACCTCAATTTTTTGCTTTCTCTGCTTTTTGTTTCTCTGGGGGACCCTAACCAATAAATGAGTGTGTGAATTAAATAATACAATGTATGAAAACATTTCAACTTTATGTAGAATGTTGTATATATTAAACAGAAGAATGGTACAGATATCATTTGTTAATATTGATATCTTTGCATATCTGTGTAAAATTGATTTTTAAAAATTCTATTGGCAGTTAAACGGTGGAGAGAAGTCACTTTTGAACATACCCGAAAACCTAAGAGGAAATAAAAATTAAACTGTAACAAAAGTATAGAGAAGAGAAACTACAGTTTATCAACCTGTGTCTCCAACTATATCATGAAAATAAAATTAGTGATACTTGTTTCCACGTGTATGTCTACCGGAAAGTAAGTATACTGGATGGCTTACATATATGTTAATATGTTTGTAGAACTCTAATCTGTGTGTTTTTTACACCAAAATTTATATTCATTTTAATATCATTCATCACTTATGAAGTAATGTTAAGCTGCCTATGAATAACTATGCAATGATAAAGAATTAGCAGCAATATGTTTTTATAATTCATACACATTATTCACAGGTGCAATATTATTTTAAGGAATTATAGCCTTGGGGTTTAAAAAAAGGGAGTATTTAAAATGCAGATGTGTTCTTTCACTAGTTTTGAAAAATATAATGATTGCCCTTAACTTCACGATTTAAAAGCTTAATGAGCAGTGATTATTACTTGCTTAATGTTATATATTTAAAATTTTTTTCCAAAAATGAATTTGTACATCTGTCCTATATTGAATGTTGGCTAAAAGTTAGGGTTATGCATAATACTTAATTGCCAGTATTTCCTCCAGTTCTTTTTACTAAAACTCTATACCGACTGATTGTGTAGTAATGTAGTATAGTCAAAGAATCTCAAATAAGAAAACAACTTCGGAACGGCAAAGTAATCACTGTACACTAAATCATAGTACTGTATAGAACATTAAAATCATCATATGTTCTTAGTACAAGTGCTATTGAAGACTAAAAGTCTTAACTGCCTTTCTGCAAGTTACACAGTAAAAAGACAGAGATGTATACTTCTGTAGTAGTTTTTTTAATAGTAATTATACATAATTAATTATTTTGACATACAGCATATGGTATTCATAGGTATCACTGGATTGAAAACATTTAATCTTCCCAAAACATTAGCATTTCTTGCCTATACATCTAAAACATGTTATTAATAATTGGAAAAATATAACGTAACTATATTTGAGTTTAATAATGTGCTATATTTTAAACACATAATTAAAAAGAAAGTGAAAACAGCTGAACGAAAGGGCATGAAAGAGTCCAGGGAGACAAAAAGAAACTTCCATCAGGTGTTCTGTACTCACTGACTCTGGGGCTGTGGGCCTCACAAGGGGTCCTCCCACAGGCTGAGCTGGTTAGGTAGGCCAGGGGGCACTGGAGCAAAATGCTGTCTTCCAACGACGGGCATATACTGGCAGCAGGAGAGTTTAAGCAATGTATTTATGCTTCCATATTCAGCTCTCTTTCAATCTTAGATTACATTGTTTGTGTAGTTTGTCCCTTTCATAGCATATATAGTTCTCTAAATTTCAATGTAGTTATAATGCAAGTGATTTACAAAATTTTCCATCCTTGTATTTAATTAAATAAGAATCGCATCTAGAGTAGATTAAACCACTATGGAGTTTACTGCTTCAACCAGCGAGAAATTGTTAAAATATGCCTTTCTATGCAATAGAATATTTAAGATATTTAAGTTTTAACTTTATTTGTATTGATCCGTGGAGTCCATTAATAAACCAAGCCCTGTCTTTAGTAAGAGATTTCTATCACCGCATTGTATGTGTGTTCCACAGGAAAAATAGTAAAGTTCAAGGGAAAAAGAAATACGCAATCTTCACCTGGTGTTCTATAGAACACCAAGGAAGTGGGCTTTTCTTGTCTCTCACTGGCCAGGACCATTTATATGACCACCTGTAGCAAAAGATTTATGGCAAACCAGGTAATGTTTTTAAGCTTGGTGTGTTGGTACCATAAACATACGTGTGCTTCATTTGAAATGAAGAAGGGAAAAATGCGTGTGCAATTAGCAGTGTCTACCACTAGTAGCATGATGGGAAGACAAAGCTGGATGTAAAAGTGACTTCTGATAAATAAGAACCAAAGCTGAAGTTTGTTTTATTGAGGATGGGATGCTACTTTAGAAACAAAAAGCACAATATATTATACTTCGAGTATTCTAATATTATATATTACATAATAGATATAATATATATGGCTTTGTGGCTTGTAAGACTTCCATTCTTGCCAAAGAACTTTGAAATAATCATGAAATATCACTCTACATAGGCATATTGTCAGTTTAAATTTAGAATTTCATAGTAGAGGAGAAATTGAATGAGCTGTTGTTTAAATTATATTTTTTTCTTCATCATAACAGTGACCTTAAGCTCACTATCTTAATCTTATTGTTTTATTTTTATTTTCGAGAATGAAAAGCATAAAATCGAAACGTCAAAAAAATCAATATGCTATTAAGGTATGTACATATATTGTCATGAATATTTTATATGTTCATTTATATGGATGTTAACTTATGACTAAAATTAAAGATAATTGCTGTGTTAAAAACAGAATTAAAGATTTAAATGAACCACAAGGATATATTAATCAATGAGTATGCCAGATGAGAGTTTTGAAAATTTCACATTATTTAGCATTGCTCTGAGAATTATGTAATAATACTATATTGAAAATACAATGTGCTCATTTAAATATATTTAGATAAAATACAATTAGCTTTCTATAAAACATACTATAATCTAAAATTCTAATAAGTAGTAATATAATTTATTAAATCTATGGTAATAAATAAAGGTAAAAATTATAGACTTGATAAAAAAGCAGATTTTCATAAATCCTAGTGAGATAGTTACGTGGTGCTATATTTGATTAGATGTGTTAGAAGTCAAATGAATAAAATAAAGAATAATAACTCAAGGTATTGTGTTTGATATAACAATATATGTAATATTATGCTAATGTATTTGAAAGTCAAAATTAAATAAAGAAAATAAACATTACTAAAATATGAAATGAGAGAGTACAAAATAGAGACCTCAATAATTGTAGAAAAAAATGGATTTGGGATTCACATATCTGCTTACTCACTAATCCTCTACCCACAACACAAAAACAAAAGCTCAAGGTGTATACTTTTCTTCACAGATAATCCGGGTCCTATTTAGACATCAGAATATGTTTATCTAACACAGGCCACTGCAGCTTAGGAGAGTAACATGAGCATCTCTGTTATTCATTGTACGAGTTTTCATCATGCTAAGACAAAACTATCCGAATTTGAGAACAAGGAAAAAAATCAATAGCCAAAAATAATTACTGTTCTGTTAATAATGTTTTTAAACATTTTGATAATGATTTGTTAACAACATTATATATGAAATCCAATTCAGCAAAGTTTAAAGTTCTTATAAAGTGGATATAGGTAAATTATATCACTGCAATGCTAAGATCATTTAATTTTAAAAAGTACTAATAATATGATCACTTAAGGGGCTAAAGTTAAACAAATCTTAACATGTATATTCTTTACAGTCATTTTTATGATTTTGCCATTGTAAATATAGAATGGTAAAATCATAAATATACAATTTTCTGATCAGAATAAATCTTAGCAACTGTAGATGGTAATACATTTCCTTAACAATATATGATTTTCTACCAAAATACCAGAAAATAATGATGAGGGCCGGTGAGATGGCTCAGCGGCTTAAGCGACTGCCTTGCAAGCGCGAGGGCCCGAGTTCGACTCCCGGATCCCACATACGAAAAAGGGGCCGGTGATATCGCTCAGCGGCACGGGTGCCTGTTGGTGCGCGAGGTCCTGAGGTCGACCCCCCGGTACCCACAAAAAAAAAATAAAAAAGAAAATAATGATGAAAGAATAAGCCTTAATGCCAGGTATAAGCCATGGATTAAAGGTAAAGTTTACACTTCTGAATACAGTATTTATGCAGTAAAATCATTTACAATAGAGAAAACATGAGGTAATGGCCTATATAGTGGATTAAAAAATATGAGAAACATTCAGAAAGCAAGAGACAAAACATTTTTATTTTCAAACAATATTTATATATTCAGACTACCAAAGCAAACGAGAATTACTTAAAAGCACTTTACAGAGCAGATCTTAATGTTAAAAATAGAAATATCATGATACACTGAAACACATCCGGTGTGATGGCTTCATGAACTATATGAAATATATATTATGTTTGCACTTATCAACCACACAAGCATATGCGTGTACATGTACATGTATATGTATATGCGCATGTCCAGAAAGGAACAAGTCTTAATTTCTGCCACGTGGATACCTCTGGAGAAGACTGATATTGGGAGTGGTGATCAATGTAAGGTGTCTAAGATTATCTCAACATTAACTTTTCAAAAAGAACTGTGTATAGACCTTGCCTTGCTATGAATTAATTACTCCATGTTGCATAGAGTAAGTAGCTTTCAGGCTGTGCTTTTCTCTGAGTGTCTGCATTTTATTTGGCAGCACTTTCCACCTTTTTGGGTACATATACTAAGGCAGAATATCTTGGGTAACTTACCTACCCAAAGAGAAACCCACCCCATGTTGGACATACCAAGCATTTTAAAAAGAACAAATCCCAGTTTCACAGCACAAACATAATGCAAAAAATGATAAATAAATTATTAATGCTGATAAAAATGCCACCTCTAGATTTATCCCATTAAATCAGGACCAATGGACACATGATTTGTGAAAATTAGATCACAGAAAACCAAGTCTTTAAGTTCATCGCACATAACGGGTCAACAAAGGGTGCAAGTCCCTCTTCAGGATCATAGGAAAGAAGTTCCCAGCACTGGAGTAGGGCAGCGACACACACGGATTGTTATCCAGGCAGATCACCTGGTGAATGTGTTTATAAGGTCAATGAATGACGAACTCGGACTCTGTGTAACAGTTTAAGCGACGCTCCATCTCCCTGCTGGGGAGGACCTTTACACCTGCCTGCCATTTGGATTTGGGTTTTGAACCAACTTAGCACTGTCAGCAAGCCCTGGCCATCCAAGAAGCTCTGCCTGGTTGGTAAACTTATCCGGCCACCTAGGTCGACTTTTACAACTTTCTGGGCTTTCTGCCTTTGCTTTCTGCCCTCTCTCTTCAAATCCTGCAGCTCCTATTAATTCTTTCTTAGCCATCCTATAATCTATACATTACTGTGTGAAGTGTGAAGTGTGACTTGAGTGTTGTAAGTACTAGTAATTAAAACTGGAATAAAAGAACCTATGATTGCCTGACTCATTGACTATTAAATGAAATTCGAGTACTAAGTCTCAGAAAATATATTTAGCTCATAAATTTTGTTATTCAATAAATTCTGACACTTTTGAAAGACACAAATGTGTCTGCTTTATACTAATTTTATAGCTCATTCATGAGGATGACCTCTGAAGACTGCCTACCTCAGATTTCTTTATTTCTTTTTCTTTTTTTTTTTTTTTTTTTTTTTTTTGTGAGTACCGGGGGTTGACCTCAGGACCTCGCGCGCCAGCAGGTGCCTGTGCCGCTGAGCGATATCACCGGCCCGGTTTTTTTTTTTTTCGTATGTGGGTTCTGGGAGTCGAACTTAGGACCTCACGCTTGCCAGGCAGGCGCTTACGCCGCTGAGCCATCTCACTGGCCCTTCTTGATTTCTAATAATTACAGATATTACCTGATCTACATACTTTGTCAAGATGAAAACCCTGTTGTCTTATTTGATTTCATTACTTATCTCCTAATTCATTATGAAGGGTATAATAATGCCCTTAGTATGTAATATTTTCTATGAAGAGTATCCTCCTACTTTAGGCCAGTTCTCTTCTCTAATACTTTTTCTTCAAACTTTTCCAATTTTAGTATATGTGCAGCCAAAGCAAGTACTCTTCAAACTTTTCTACCCCTATCCATGAATCCTTTCTTTTACTCTGATCTCTGTAGCAAAATCTTCTCTGGCCATCATGTCTAAAATTAGAATAGTTCTTTCCAAGAAATATACTCATCCTTTACGATGTCTCTTCCTTTATTGTATTTCTATCCTCTAATTATGTATTTTACTTAAAATTTTCAACATTTATGTCTTTCTCCCCTCTAGAATTTAAGCTCTATGGTGAAAAGGGCAATGAATTTGACATATTTTCACTACCAGTAGATTATCTGTTCCCAAAGAAGATTTAAGAGATTCTAAATACACACTGATTAATTTTTACAATTAAAATACAAGTGAAAATAATTACTTATTTTTCTTAGCAAATTCATGTCAGACATTTTTCATCAGGGTTCTTCTAGCTTTTATTTTCTATGGAATGCATTTTCAATTTCTAACACCTCAATATATTTGATGTTTGTATTATAATTCTAAATATGCAGTTTCATATGTTAGCAACGAACTTTGAATTGTTCTGGACAAAATGTTTGAAAGTAATCACTATGTATTTATAACTCACAGAAATCAGGAATTTGCAAAGCTGATAGAAACTCTTAAGAACACTAGAAGTAGGTCTTATAAGTTAGAAAGATTATAAACTATCATCTAACATTCCTTTGAGTCAAGAAAAGAGTAAATTTTAATATAACTCATATTAACAAAGACCAAAGTTTTCTTTAGAAATAAATTAGTAAAGATGGGCTTAGGACGTAGCTCAGTGGTACATCACTTGCCTAGAATATGGAAGGCCTTGGGTTCAATCTTGAGGACCTCCCCCATCCCACCAAAATTAGTGAAGGCAATACTTCATACCATAATTTTAAATAAGACAACTGCAATTTGTAAAATCACATATTCAAGCCATATTTAATTATTTGTTACGATTTTATAGGCCCAATCAAGCCTAATGTAAGCTTTGCCTGAATTATCTTGATGGAGCCTAAACTCTTGTAGAACTTGTTTGACATCGTCATGTGAAAACGAAAGACCAAGTAACATTTATGAATTAGTTTGTATGGCTGTGTGAGGTTAGAGGAAGAGGAAATTTGAGAGATGATTTTTGCTTTTTCCCCTTGTTACCACTGATATCACCGTTTTTATGGATAACTCAAGATCAAAGCTAAAGTACAATCATAGATACTGTGATGAATTGCACACATATAACGTCATTGAAACTCTTTTTACAAGAGGCACTTTTCTTTTTAGTACATGATTTTAATGACTCTAAAAACACTGACGTCACTCTACCCTGCTTTTTCTATAAAATGAGAAGTTCCTTGCCTTCAAGACTCTTATTTGTAAATTGACTTGGATCTCATTGTAATGTTTGAGTGATTGCAAAGCCTATGAATTTGAAAACCTTTGTTATAACGCTTGTTGCCACATTGGAAGTGGGAAAATTTTGTCTCCATAAAATATATTAGCCAATGACTTATTACTACATTAATTTTCATCTAAAATTGTTCTAAATTGATGGCAATTTTCATAATGTCAGGCTTTCAGAAGGCAGCTATTGTTATGCTAAAATAATTATGAAAAGTAGGAAGAAATTTTTGCAACTAAGTTAAATAGTAAACCTAAGGTTTGCATGTGCTTAACAACATTATTATGAATAAAGCTGAAAAGGGCTAAATCTATTTGATTCTTTAATGGAAATATATTGTGATTACTTGAGAATATAGCTGAGGCCAAATTATTTGATAAGTATTTATGGAAATCAGAAGAACAAACTTAACTTTATCACAGCGACTTTTTAAATGTCAGAGAAAACACTTGGACTATCATATCCTCTTTTATATTGTAAATATTATGATGTCATTAGCTTGTTGATTTCTAAAATAAAAGATACCATTGACTAAATGGGACATAATTTCTGATGTAAGATATTGTTAGGATAGCCTGTGGAAGAAGCTATATAATCAATTCTGAAATCTATTTTACTTAACTACATGAGATATAGGATATTAAAGATTCTTAATACTGCACTTCATTGTCATTTCAGATTATTTTGGAAATAAAGGAAAATTACAACATTTACTGGTCTTTTCTAAACTCATACTAGGACTATAATATAGCATTTTAACTTCATATTTTGATTATAATAGTGTAAATTATATGCAGTCAGCATTTTACAGACTAAAATGGTGATAGCAGAAATTCATGTGATTCAGTATGATGTTTTATATTTTTTAAGTTTTTCATTTCTGGAAGAGTATAGTTAAAGATCATATGCAATATTACATGTAAAGTTAATGCTATCAATAATTAACAAAACTCTAAGCAACAAAAATGACTCTACCCACTTTTAAAATGATAAATTTTACTGTATTTCCAAAGGAACAGTCAATAAGACATAGAGATATTTAGTGTTAAACATGAGCTTAGAGACTGTTGCTAACGTAGACACTAATTGTTAACATTACATGATTATTACTTTTTTAACAATAATAATATTACTTTCCTTGATAAGTTTTCAACATGTTTGATGTTAATTTATTAGAAGTTAAGTTTACTCAATAAGCAAAATCCAAGTTTTTGATAATTTTCTTGAATTGCTTGTTGACATTTGATTTTTTCAAATATAAGACACAAATATCACAATGTTCTCATTTTCACATTAATTTTGTATTTGATCATATAAAATATAAATATAAAATTTTAAGAGAAAAGAAATCATATTTCCTGGTGAATTTTTTTAAAATATCAAAAATAAGTGGATTTATAAACTCACATACATATTCACATACACAAATACGTCAAAGATTGGAATATTGCAAATTGATAGCTATATCTATCACTGAAAAGAGATGTAGGAAATTATTTTTTAAACTAGAAAGAGCTATTTTATCATGAAAAATAAGAAAGAAATACAATTTAACTATTAGTTATAAAGCTGATCAAGGAATTTGTATTTAGACAAAATAGAGTTATCACTCTTATTAATTAAATTGGATTAATTGCTAATATAACAATTTAAATGACACATTCAAAATTCTCTTAAATCACAAATGCACTCCTGAGAATAATACAGCCATTATCTAACACATTCACCTTTACTTTATTCCTACAAAATTTGCTTTTAAAAAATGAGCTTAACACTCTTGCCTTTCACTATATAATGAAAAAAATGTGTTACTTTTGAAGTTCTACTGTGAAAATAAATGATACATAGCCATGAAATTTTATGGACCCATAGAATAAAGTATAATGAATAAACCAATGTAGTAGAACATGAACATTTTGTAGTATAATGAGCTTGTTCTTGGACTGCAATATTTTTCTCCATGTTTTATAGTGAGATAGGTAAAGTTTCTAAGAATTTACATAACTTTTTAAAAAATAACTAGAATTAATATGTTCCTATATTTTCTCTAGTAAGTTGAATTTCACCTTATTTTCCTATTTTTTTCTGTTTTGTATAATAAAATCGAGAAGTATTTATTTAAATGCAGTTACTATATTTTACTATTTTTTGCTATAATGTTTTATATAAATATCATTTCTTACATAATGCATCAATTCTGACCTGACATCAGTAGGTTGCACTTTAAATTATTGATCTAATCCTAATGTGTTTGCCTTCTAACAAAATGAAAGACAATGAGAGGCAACTGAAATTTAGGCTGTCCGTAATTGTGTCATTTGGCTATCTAGATATTTAATTTCTATAATTACATATGAGTCTGTACTATTTCTCAGATCCAGAATTAGTTGGTGCTGTACTGGGAGGGGAGAACAGCAAAAAAAAAAAAAAAAAAAAAACCTCAAAACCAAAAGAAAATTGCTTTAGTTTCTACTTTCATCTTGTTCCCAAACTACTTTTGCACTTTTAGATATTTGTTATAGCAACATAGCATTTTAGGCACCTTAGTATGAGTTAGTTATCTACTGTTGCTTTACATATTACACAAACTTAGGGTTTTAAATAATGTGTATTGACTTTTCTGGAGTTTCCAAAGTGTACAAGAGTCTGGTAACTTCTTATTCGGGTCTTCTAAATTTTGACAAGACCACCACCAAGGTATCAACAAGGAAGGAGAGACTCAAGAAACAAAATGACTGATGAGCTCCTACCAAATGCAGTAGAAGACATTCTTAAACTGTTCTGTGGAGTCGAATTTTCACTTCTTAGTGTCACTAGATACAACTAGATAAGCCATAGCAGTTGCTTTAGTGGGAAATGCTGCTATTTCTTTTATTTATTTTTCAATTTCATTCTATTTGGTGCTGTATTCTATTTGTAGTAATGATGGCTTGTGCAAACTCACAAAATATCTTTTAGATATACTACTTATTAATTAAAATCTATAAAAGCTGATTATTTCCATTAATTGCTTCTGATTCTTACCACCTTGAAAATCATTTGTTTTTTAAAAGGCCTTTTTCTATTATTTAGTTTTAACATTATTTATTTATATTTTCTATTTCCAAATTGCTACTCTAAATTAAAATAACATGAGTCATGTTTCTTGAATATTATAAATAATTAGTGATCTATTCCATCTCAAATGCCAAACATTCGAGGAAAGCTATCTTTTCTCATGAGCCTTAGGTTTTACTGAACATTTCTTGTGTAGTTTTTTGTGTGACTTTTCAAGTACATTTAAGCTGAATAAAGAGTACAGCTATTATGAGTATCTTATTTCATCTCAATATTTCCCTGCCGAAAAGCATTTTTAAGGCCAGGCTGAAATGATACTGAATCACCTTCAAAACTTTTATCTGGGATTTCTTTTGTAGATTGTCTCACTTTTATCTGGTCTCTCATGCATTGTTTTGTATTTTTAATATCTGTTCAACCATTTTATTCTACTTTGATTAATAGCACCTGGATGCTTTGTTTGATGGTTGCTTTTTGAAATCTGTGTTCTACACAGCAGAACTGACTATCAAGAAGTGGAATGGCATTCTAGTTGTAAAAGCATTACAGCAATTCTGAATGAAGGAAAGAAAATTTAGTTATTCTTTTGCAAAGGTTATTTTACAATATATGGTTGCAAAGAGCTGTTGATTGAGACCAGTTAAGGGACTCTGGTCTCAGGTGATAACACAAAACTGAATCATTTCTCAGCCACAGATGGTTTCTCATGCTCACAACACATTAAATATTTAAATAGATGTCAAAAAAGACATCTAGTTGCAAAATAGATGCCTTTTATCATGCCTTGTTTCTAAAACTTTCCGGTGCTTCTTTCTTTTGTTAGCAGCAATGAAAGTATGTGATTAAAAAATATTTTTCAACAGAATCGAGAGACACAACCCTTCAAGCAGAGTCTTCCTATATTTATATTTTCATGTGTAGAAGCAAAAAAGGCAAAGATGAATTTGAAAGTATATGTTTAAAATCATGCACATCATTATATGAAAAATTGAACTTTATTCAGCAAGCAATGGGGAATATTTACAAAATTTCAGACAGAAATGTGATATGATTAAAAATGAGTATTCAGATTTTTTTCATTATACTAACAGCCTTCTTCCTTTACTTGTTGTAATATTCTTCATTTACTTGTAGGTTAATAATATATATATTTTTTTCTGCCTAATTCATTGATTTTTTATATTTCCTGATCCTGCCCAGTGAGATATTGTATTTCAAAACCTTGTTATGGATTATGTGAGGTTCATTGTTACTAGATTTGTCATTAGTAACTGTAAAAGGCAAATCGGAGAGAACTGCATATCTTAGGTTACTGTTTCTCCAGTTAAGGCCAGATGTGTGAATATAGTTCTTTTTAAATGGAAAGATAAAAAAGTACAAAGTTTAAAAATGGCTATCTTAGGGGAAAAGGAAATAGGGGAAAACTAGACTTTTAAAATATGGCTTGCTTTGCAAATCTGACACCGAAGCTTTGTTATCTGTGAAACGTTTATACTGCATGGAGCTTTCCATGTCTGAACATGTCCTTGGTTCTGTGACACGGGCCCGCGTACTTCTCACTTACGCCCCCTTCTGTGTGTATTTTACACTCAACCATTTCATGTTTACTAACTCCTTTCCTTGCTATCCATATGTCAATATTTTTGTAAATTTTCCAAATATTTTTCTTTTAAATTTATACTCTTTATTTTTTTATATTATGAATATTTATATATTTTAATGAATTTATTTTTTAAATAAATTTTAGTAGAGAACAGAAGTCAAGATATTGAACTGAGTTTCAATTTATCACTTTTACCTGGATGTGAAGGTTGACTTTCTTATAATTTTTGATATTCTTATTTTTTTTATCTGGTAATCTGTTCATCATAATTCTGTGAATCCCAGATTTTTTGTGGCTATTATGTGGAACAAGTTTTTAAATATTCACTATTTATAAGAAAGCTTATTATCAAATATTTATTTATTTATCTATTTATTTTTACTATACTGGAGATTGAATCTAGGGTGTTTGCACTGAGCAGTGTCCCCAGTTCATTTATTTATTTATTTATTTATTTATTTATTTATTTATTTATTTTTGTGATAGGGTCTTCCAAAATTGCTAAATTGCCCAGTCTGGGCTGTAATTTGTAATCTTCCTGCTCAGCCTCCCAGACTACTGGGATTACAAAGCGCCATCACACCTGGGTCGTGTTACTTTATTTTAATAGCTGATTCAAGTAGCAGTTGCTGTCTAAAATAATATTGGAGCCCATCACCTTAAAATAACCATCATTTATTAGCCCTGGGATCTATCAGTTTGTAATTCTGCACAGGTGTGAGCAAATGATCTTTCTGGTCTGTCCTCAACAAAAGTATTCTCTGGAAGCTCATCTGAGAGGATGGAGATGACCAGAGCCACCTGTCATCCTCTAGAGACACAATTCAGGCTTATTTACAAAGTGGTGGGGCAGTTTGAGGAGTAGTAATGTGTAACCACCAATAAATAAGCTAAAACTTCGTGCTTTCTACTTTCCACTGGCCAAACAGAATCATAGGGTTAATCCTGGATTAAAGAGATAGAAGAGTAAACTCCACCACTTTATGTAAGATGTTGCGAATTGCATTGTAAACGTGGAGTCCAAACATCATAGGATGATTGCTTCAGCAATATATCACCATGACTGTGTATTTTACAATGGAAAGCACATTGAAATCAAATAGTACTTTTTAAAAAAATAATAGTCTTTCAGTACTAATTTCTCAGCAGCCATATCAAACCTGTTAAAAATTTTCATATAGAAATCAACACTTTGATTATATTTACATCATTCACTGCTTGTAGTCCACACGATCAATTACAAATGGTTAACATGAGGATAGGGCCAGGGCCAACAATATTCATCATTAAAATACATTAGGTAAAAATATTTTCAAGCAAATATATTACTACTGTGTGTTTAATTTCAAAAGATTAGTATTTGTATTAAACTATTTTTCCTTAAAATAATATCTTAGGAAATATTTGTTCATAGAAAACCTGAAAATTCATAATGGAGGCACTGTCATTGCCTTTTCAACATAACACAACACAAAAGAAAGGTGAAATACGAAATGCTAGTAACTTACAAGAAACCAGGTAACAAGTCTCTTCCTTGGTTACATGTGCTATTTTTAAGTATTTATGCAAATATTAAATGTGAATAAAAGAAAGTGTTCAACCTTCTCATTACATAATACCCAAGTCATATTTGGGAAAATGGTGAAGAAAAACAATTAGATAATTATGTATTTAGGAAAATAAAAAGATACATGTGTAATACACATTTACCTCAAAGTTGTAGGAAATTGAATATGTCAATTGGACACAAAAGTAACATTGTTGAATATATAAAATTATTTATGTTCATGTTAAGAATATTATTCTTGGGCCAGTGATATAGCTCAGAGGCATAAGCGCCTGCCTGGCAAGTACAAGGTCCTGAGTTCGACTCCCGGTACCCACATATAAAAAAAAAAAAGAATATTATTCTTGGTTTATCTTTTTACATTAGAATTTATATGCTAATATAAAATATGAAATGTATGTCAAACAGAGGACAACCACATGATTAGAATATAATAAACATTTTAGAACACAAAAACTTGGGAAGACAAAATGAGAATTGCATAACGATTTTTTCCTCATGAGGTTATGAAACACACTACATTGGTATTGAAGATTAAGTACAGACAAGCAGGCAACATACTTCAGTATCAATTGTTTTGTCAGCTGCAGAAACACTGGGCACTGAGGTCTTTCTTGAATAACACTTAACCTTATTACAGAGTACATGCTTGATAAAACAACCAAAGAGATCTCAATAATTTTCTACTAGTAGTGGTTATGCATATTTGTTTCCAATTTACATATTACTTAGAAAAGCAAAATAGGGAAATATTTCATAGATGTAAAGTGCACTTATAATGATATATATCTCATACTAGGTGAATGATCAAAATGATATTAAATTGTATAAAGTCGTGTGTCTGCTTTTCTTCATTGCTGCATCTGCCTTGCTTTAAACATTTCCTAGAATAGAGTAAACAATAAATATTGTAATACAAATTTAATTGTCAATTTTTATGTATATGAAGTTCATCATTTTGCCAATTATGTTACCAATAGGAGCTTATGCAAAACGTGTTTCTGTGGACCAGGTTAGTATTACCCATTCGTTAATCAGCTGTCACAAGCAGAACTAGAAGTTTTATGTCACTCTGTCCTCTATGTGTTCATCAGAACTTCCTAAGCATCCTGAGACGCTGCGCCTTCAGCTCCTCATGCAGCTGCAGTGTGTGGCAGGGTGCGGACCTTGTCTCCTCGGTGACTGCCACTTCTTCTTCAACTTCGACAGCAAGATATGACTTGTCCTTGATATTCTTTTCGTCACTTAATTAATAGTTTTGGGGGGGCAGTAAAATTGTTCTTCCAAGAAAAACTTGAACATTTTTGTCCTTTTTTTGGTGGTATTGGGATTGAATCCAGGACCTTTACATTGAGTTAAATCTTCGACCCTTTTTTTTTTTTATTTTTTATACTAAGACAGGGTCTCTCCAATTCACTAAATTGTCCAAACTGGGCTCAAATTTGTGATCCTCCTGCCTCAGCCTCCCACAGTGCTGGAATTACAGGTGTGACCCACCACACCGTGCTTCTTAATTTTATTTAAAAAAATTATTCTTAAGTATCATTATTGTCAAAAATTAAATCATGCATTTTGAAGACTAATATACATATACATAAAATGTTGATATAGGTACATCTTTCAAACATTCAGTATAATAAAAGCAAGGTACAGTACATACATATTATAACAACAAAATTTCCTCTCCTTCTTATGCCAGCCATCATTCTGAAACATGCAGGACCTGCTTTTGTTCCTTACAAATTAAATTATATTAGCTAGAACTTTATAAAAATTGAAAAATAAAGAATAAATTTTCTAGTGGCTGTTCATTTATTACCTGATATCTCTGTCTTAGGTATTTTTATTATTGTTATTTATTGAACTTCTTTCTTATACTAGTATTAGTCTATCCTTCAGTACCTGTCATATTGAAATTGCAAATAGAAAACTAGCTGGAAACAAAAAATATGACACTTCTTAGATAATGTGTGAGATTTGAAGTAAATCTGCAAATTAAGTAAAAGAAAAAAATATTATAATATACTACTTTTAGAAATCAACGGCACTGTAGAAACAGTTACCAATATTCATCACATTGATGAAAAGTACATTTTGTGTTGAAGTAAAATTTTCTTCACTACAAAATGAATTAGTACATTTCTGCTTTTCAATAAGCTTGAGGAACTATATATATATACTAATTAGAAAACCCGTAGAGAATATCTGTTGAAATTTCTGCAATTAAGATTCATTGACTCCACAACTTGTTTCTGTATATCCTAATGAAGCAGGGGAGACTCAAGAGATTTCTAGAATGCTGATCAACACAACATTGAAGAATTTACTCTTTTAATTCTTCAATATGTGCCTTTCATAAACAAATTCGTAGACCTTGTAAATGAAGATCCAGTAGTGCTGTGTATGCTTGAATGCATGTACACACACACACACACACACACACAATCACATATTCATTACCCTTCAGGTTTGGAATAACCCTAAATCATTTATGTCAAAGATATACTTGATAATCACCACATGATATGCAAGTAGGTCCTCATCCAGAGAGAAGACAACTCTGAGAAATGACACGAATATGCAGCCAGAAAACCTATCAAAATATTAGTTACGTAGACCATCACATAGCCTAGCTGAACACACTAGCAATCTTACTTATGATAGAAACAGCACTTCCAGGGTTAATCATAAGCAGGGAATGGAAGCTAATGTAAGACACATGAAAGAGTGACATAGGCTTGGATTTTATGCTATGCACAATCTTATACATTACTCTGTTAGTGACAGAAAATGTGAGAAAACTGACACAGAAAAACAAATATATTATTCATTGCACAATAAGCAGCATAAGATTGATGTTAGAATTGATACCTTTTATCTCCACAAGACGGGAAGAGTCTATGGACAAGCAGTAGATGTGTACCCGTGTATGTTGTACAGAGTCACATCTGAAAAACACTGAATGGGGAATCACTTCTTTTAAAGCAGGGCTGGCTCTTATTCAAGGAAAAATATGACTTCAGCCTCCAAGGTTTTATTGTTGCAAACACAACCTTGAAAAATACCACATATAAAGAGTGGTCATGGCCTTACATTCATTTTTTAACTTTAGGAAAAATTTTTAATAGTTCTAATTTCTGATTTGAGGAATAGGAATGTCTATCTTATGGTTGTTCCACCATGGGGTTTCTCATTTTTGTTTTTGTTTTTCTTTTTTTTGAGACAAGGTCCACTTTGCAATTCTGGCTGTCATCAAACTCATGGTAATCCTCCTGTCTCAGCCTCCCAAGTCCTGAGATTGTAGGCATGCACCACCAAGCCCGGCATCCATTGTATTTTGGAAGCCAGTAATTTCTGATTTCATAGGTCCAAATATGCGCAGGATTATTTTTGCAGAATGCAACATAGCCAGATAATTACCCATACACAATTTAGACTGTTTAGTAATAGAACATTATATTTTCTGAATTATATCCAGTGGAGACTGGAGTTGCAGTTGATTCTGGGATGCACTGAGAATTTTAGAAATTGAGAGGGGAAGCGAATGAGTTTTGCATATGGGAAAGATATGAGTTAGAGGAAGGCTGTGGAGAGAGAGGAATGGAGTGACTACATAGCATCCTCCCAAACTGCAGGTCCAGTGGAACCTGAGAATATGACTAGTTGGAAATTGAGCTTTTGAAGCAGCAGTTAAAAAAGAGGAAAGTTAGATTATACTGGATGAGAGGGGCCCTAAATCCACAGTAAAAGGGAAACACAGAAACATCAGGAAGATTAAAGTGAAACTGCTGCAAGCCAAGGAACGGGAGAGCCACCAGGAGGAGGCAGCTGAGGGAGACAGCATCTGCCATCTGGAGAAACTCTAATTTCAGATTTCGGGCCTCTACGCCTGTGATTCAGTAAGATCCTGTTGTTTTAAGGGACTAAGTTTATGGGACTATGTCAGTGAAGCTCTATGTAACTACTACACACCCATAAAAGTGCTAACCTAGGGTTGGTGAACTCTTAAGGAGCTGAAGAGAGAGATGACAGATGTAATTTGCCCTCCTTGGAACATTGGCGGAGAAAACAAGGGAGCTTCTTCATTTCCCTCAGTTAAGCCTTCCCGGAAAGAGTCCACTTGGGTATCCTAAAGAAGAGTGAATGAGTTTGAGCACTGCAAGGAGGAAACAGCAATAGGTACTGTACCCCGTAACCCAGATCTCCTTCTAATACTGAGATCCTTGTGTCTCCATCTGAGGGGATTGTTGCTGACTGAACACTGTGAGCTGAGAGCCATTCTGAGAACTGTTCAGTTTGAAAATTCTTCCTAGCCTATGTCATTTGCCATTACCAAGTATGCAGCACATATACAGTGACAGATCCACGCATGGCTTACGGGTCACGTTCCTTGCTTCAAGCAGACACAATTCTGAAAGCCACTGCAGACAAACAGAGCTTAACTTAAGACAGAATGGCTGTGGGCCGGTGAGATGGCTCAGCGGCGTAAGCACCTGCCTTGCAAGCGCGCGGGCCCGAGTTCGACTCCCGGATCCCACATACGAAAAAGGGGCTGGTGATATCGCTCAGCGGCACGGGTGCCTGTTGGCACGCGAGGTCCTGAGGTCAACCCCCTGGTACCCACAAAAAAAAAAAAAAAAGACACAATGGCTGCATTGTCTATTAACTCTTTGTTAGGCCGAATTCTGCTTTTTTCATTGTCTCGAAGATGTTAAACATTAGAGTATGCTCAAGTTCATTTTCACATATTTATCTTCACTAAATTTCTACATTCTACTGAATCCAACCTAACAGAAAAGATGATAAGTTCAAATTTTCCTTGATTACTTTTGATATCTAAGCATATTTTTTCTTTAAATCAATCCATGCAGAAACTAATGCTCCACAATTTTAATAATTTAGATTTTTATGTTTTTGAATTTCTATTAGAACTTGTTTTCCATACCAAATGATCACTTTCATAATGATGAGTGATCACTAAACACCCAAACATTGTCCAATAGATGACCTTCAGGAACAGATGTGAGGCTTGGAGGTGATGCGTTTGACTTTCAGCTGTGACGTTAAACACTCCACATTTCATGAAACTTCCTCCAGCTTTCTTTGTGAGAAGAAAAATCAACTCAGATGTTTTCTTTTATTATAATATTATGTGTACTGCCTCTCTGCAATTTTTATTCCTGGAAAAGAACCACTATCAGTCTTGAGGTCTCTGAAGGCTTTCCTTCTCAGGAATTCTTTGCACAATGTACCTTTTGCAGAAAGTTGTATACCATGTTCCATGCCACTGTTGCAGTGGTAAATTTATGTGGTAAATTCACAAGTTTAAGTATTGAACATAAAAATCAAGAAATAAAGACATATTTGGAACAAAGACAGCTATTTCTGACTTTAATGTTCAGTCTTAAAACATATTTGTAAATTTACATGGTTTCATAAATTTGTATGGTTTTTAAATTTCTATAATAAAAATGTTATTCTCTAAGGGAAATTCTGTGTTGGCTTTAGAGAATTAAACTGAGGGTAGAATTCCCCAAAGAGAGTATCTGATTCACTGGAGCTTTAAAATCTAGGCTAATCTCTTGAAAAGATTATTGGGTCCCTGGAGTTTTGGAAATGATTTGAGAAAGAAAAAGATATTATATAAATATTTTCTGAATATACATGAAAACACCATAACAGTAATAACACTTAAAATTTTATATAGGAATTAACTTTTAATAACCAGAAATGATTATAGATGCAGTTTTAGATTGGAAGTTAATATCACAATTCAGTGCTAGAAAACAAAAGGATTTCAGTAATTATTTCCATCTGGAATAAAGAGAAGCATATATTTTAGATAGTAGCAGAATACTGCATATCCCTCAATCCGGCCACAACTGCAAAGGACAATAGGAAGGTAATCAGGCCAGTGTCCTCACAAAGATTGGTAGCACGTTATTGAATGTATAGACTTGTATTGGGAACCTGATACTAATTGCTGCATGTGTAACTTGGTAAAACTATTTAAAAATCTACCCCTTAATGTATATATCAGGGACAATAGAATCTAATTATAAACTTTACAGATGATAACCTAAGTAAGACAGTTAATAAAATGCAATGCTCATGTATAGATGTTGAAGCCATCTTACTTGTTTGTAATCATGTTGTTACAAAATGTCTGGCAACAAGACAACTAAGTTGTTGAACGTTTTGATATTATGTTACACTTACAAATATATGCAAATATTGAGTCAGAAAAGAATTTTAACTAATTAAAAACATTTAGTCCATATCTATATTTTCCAGGACATAAACTTATTCAAATAAAATAGTTTGGGTAAAAAATTAAAGATAGCTTCACCATGGAAAGGGTTTTTTTTTGTTTTTGAAAGTGTTTTTATAGCAGAAAAGTGTAACAAACACACATCTATGGAAGGTAAATGCAAAATGCTGAAAAATTCAGTCTACATATTTTATTGAACAGGGAACCAGAGCAGTGTACTTAGAGGTCTATTGGTTATAGATGTGACAAACTGCTTTTTTCCCCCACAAATCAGTTTTAATATAGGTAGTTTAGGACACCAGTGGAGAAAATCTGTACTGCTGATATTCATCTTTTTTGTGAGCTTTTTAAATAACACAAAGTTCTAATTCATTTGGAATGAGTTGTGATATTTATAGGTATCATACTTTACATTAAAATGTACCTTAGAGGAATACAGATTTAATTTCTGCTTATTTTCTAATTATTGCTGGATGAATAAAATTAGAATTCTAAGTAGCTATTTTCAACTAAAGATAAAACTGAGAAAAATATTATCTTTTCTTCTACCAACTCTAACTGAATTGGGCAAAGGAAATAAAAACATGTTCATAGTATGAAAACATCTTCTTTGCAATTTCTCTGAAGTCAGGTGGAATGAATCTGCCAAACAAAAGAATGTGAGCCTCAGCTGCTGCCCCAAATTGATCTATTTACTAGAACATATCTGTTTAATCTTTCATGATACATCATGACACCAAAAACATCTTGACATGAACTGAACTTGACATTTGCCAAATTAATTTCTCATTTTCTCTCCAGAAACAAGAAATTTTGTTAATTGGCAGCATATTCACAGCATACACCAACATTTATGTAATTACATAACATATGACAAATGATAAAACAGTCTATGGGACATTGTATTCAGAGTGAACACTAATTCAAATAGGACTTAAGTAATCAATTTTAGCTAAGTGGTTACACGTGATACCAGCAACATATATGGTTTTGAGTATGCTTTTGTTATTCTTTATTGTTCTACCTTCTTGTCAGTAAGGTGGATTGTTAAAATTTTATCCATGTTCACATAATTTTCATATATGGCTATATTCAATGGAAATAAAAAAGTGAAAAATTAGAAATAATACACTTTCCAAAAGTCTTTTGGAAACACTTTTACACTGAAAACGTATTAGTAGACAAGACGTAGAGAACACAATAACATGGTAAACATTTTGTATTACATTCTATTTGGGAACAGGGATTCACAAATAGAATATAATATTACTATTACCTGTCTTAGTCACTTCCCCCTTTGCTGGGAAAAATACCTGATTCTCATAACTTAAGGGAGGAAAGGTTCGTTTTGGCTTATGGTTTGTAAATGTTTCAGTCCATAGTTCACTGAATAGCATGGTGGAGGGACATAGGGGAGAAAAACAAAAAACAAAAACAAAAAAACAAACAAAAAAACTCTCTTCCCTTTATGGTGGACTGGAAGCAGTTAAGGGAGGAGCCGGGTAGAAAGGTAAACCCTTCCAGGTCACAACCACAGTGAGCCATCTCTTCCTACCAGGCTGCACCTCGTAACAGCAAGTCAGCTATAATGTGTCTATAATCCAATAACCTTGCAAAGGTCCCACCTAGGATCTTATGAAGCTTTTAGGGGATATCTAGATATAAACCATAACAAGACCTAAAATTGAAATAAATTGGTATTGAATGAAAATAAAACAGACAAACTTGCAGAGACTTTTAAGAGAGGCAATATATTTAGCTTATGGTTCACAAAGTAGTTCTGTTATGTGGATTAAAGATGAAAAATAAGTGCGTAATCAGTGGAACCAGCAAGAAAGAAATTTGATGAGGTCACATGAAAGATTATAAAGTATTTTACCAGTGCCACAACAGTAAAAAGACAAATTAGACATTTAAGAATTTTTAATTTTGGGAAAAAATGACTCAAGTTTTAAACATCAATTTTCAGGTGACTACACTTAAATTACAAAGTCTAGGAGGGCCATTGTGATAAGTTAATATGATTCTCAAAGGATAAAAATGTGACTCTGAGGTCTGTAGTGTTAGATTTTAGTCATTAACAATGGGCAACCCAGATGCGGTAGTACATGCCTATGACCCCAGCACTCGGTAGGCTGAGGCAGGTGAATTGTTGGAATGCAAAATAATATCACTCAGCCATATGAAAACATCCCATCATTTCTCTTTCTGATAATAAATATGTTTTACCTCATCAAGTGTATGTTTTGTATATGAAGTGTACCCCAAGGTCCTGTGGGCTAATGGCTTGATACTGAAGCCTTAATTGAGGTACTGTTGGAAGATGGTGGAACATTTAGAAGGTGGGGCTGAGTTTAGAAGAAAGCGAGGTCATTAGGGGAGAACTCTTGGAAGAGGTATTGGAACCCTGACTCTTCCTCTTCTCCCTTTTTGCTTCCTGACCACTGTGACCTCAGCAGCTCTGCTCCTCCTCAGGCTCCCTGTCCTTCACCACAGGTCCCAAGGTGATGGAGCCAACCAACAGTGCCTGAACTCTCTGAAACTGTGACCCAAATGGGATGCTTTCTCCTTTTAAGTTATTATCTCAAGAATTTTATTTTGGCCATAGAAAACTGATTGATATACTAAGATTTCTTTATGAAATGGCAATACATTATGAAATACATTTGACAAAATACCTATGTGTATGCATCTTTGAGAAAAGAAAAAATAAGCAAAAAGTACAGGAAAAATATAATGGGAAAGAAGCGAACTAAGACTTGTATTTATGAAAATTCACACTTGAGAGAGTTCACTAACTGCAGGTGTTAGATTGGGTATCAAGCAGAATGCTATTGTTAGATCCCAAGAATAAGAAGATACTGCAGTTTTGGAGGCCAAAGAAGCTGAAGATAAAGATGGAATTCATACAAAGGAAAGACCTGCAGGGGAAAAATGAAAATTGTTATATATTTTTCCTGAATCCTTGGCTGACCTCATAAATTCTACATCTATAGGAAGAGTCCAGTCCAGTCCAGATATTGGTACTATCAATTGGTATTATCAACATTGCTGTTGCTTTCTAGGTACAGTATGTAATTTTAATTCAAATCAAAATTGTATGCAACATTGACTATGCAGAATGACAGAGAAAGAGAGAGAGAGAGAGAGAGAGAGAGAGAGTTTTAGAGAAAGATACAGACAGAGTACACCAGAAGAATGGGAATGAAAGGGGCATACAAATATTTGAAGAAAGATGGTCTATTTCCAAAATCAGATCTGAAAATAAATTGGTTTATAAATTTATAATTTTGGCCCACTTTAACCAGTAATAAAACAAGTAAATAAAAATACTCAAATTTATCACAGTCAAACTGCTAAAACAGACAAAAAAATTCTTAAACTCTTGCAGCATGCTGCCAGAAACCAAAAACAAACAAATAAAACGACACCTTTCAGGGAACAACTACACTATAGAGACTGAACTCTAATTAGAACATAGTCGTAATGAACTGTACTATTTTAAGAGCTAAATTAAAGAAAAAAGCCTGACCAATATTATATATCCAAACATAAACACAAAATAAAACCATAGTCACGTAACTCTTAACTCTAAGAATTATCACTAATGGATTTTGTACATTTTAAAATATTCCAAAGGAAGTTTTTCAGATTAAAGGAAAATAAAACCAGACCTTGGAAAAGAAATGGAAAGCAATGGGTATGGAAGGTTACTATGATTTTTACAGTATGTATGAATGAAATGTATGTGACAGTAACTGAAGCAAAGATAAGATGGTAAATTGATTTGTACTATTAAAAGTGACTTAAATTTTAAGTGAAACAGGAAGTAAGATAATAACTTCAAGCAAACTCCAAAGAGTAATGGTGTGTAAACCCAATAAAGAATTGAAAATAAAAGAAATACTGTAAGCATAGCTTGAAACATAGTAGGGTAAGCAAAATACACCATAAGTCTTTTTTATTACCCTACAAGCAAGAAAGGAAAGAGTAGCATAGCAACAAAATAGTGAAAAAATCTAAAATAAGTAACAAAAACAGTGAATCTAATGTATTTAATGAACATGGATACAAAAATACTCAGCAGGGTACAGATAAACAGAATGCAAGAAATCATCAAAATGATCATACATCATTACCAAGTAGGCTTCTTCTCAAAGATGAAAAGATGGTTCATTATTGTTTAATTGTAGAAACTGTCTAATTTCTTTTTTTTTTTTTCTTGTGGGTACCGGGGGGTCGACCTCAGGACCTTGCGCGCCAGCAGGTGCCCGTGCCGCTGAGCGATATCACCGGCTTTTTTTCTCGTATGTGGGTTCCGGGAGTCGAACTCGGGCCCTTGCGCTTGCCCGGCAGGCGCTTAAGCGGCTGAGCCATCTCACCGGCCCGAAACTGTCTAATTTCTTCTTTAATTTCATCTGTGACTTATTGATTGTTCAGGAAGCTGTTATATAATTTCCATGTGTTTATGCAGTCTTTGTGGTTTATTTTACCACTGATTTCCAATTTTATTGCACTATGATCTGATAATATGCATGGGATAATAAATAATAAACACATGAAAAAGTATTCAAATCACCACCCATTAGAGAAATGCAAATTTCAACAATACTGAGATTTCTACTTACTCCAAAAGAGTGGCTATGATCAAGAAATCATATAATAACAAATGCTAGTGAAACTGTGGGGAAAAGAGACCCTTCTGCATTGTTGGTAGGAATGTAAACAAGTGCAACCAATGTGGAAAGTCCTCAAAAAACAAAAAAAAAATAGAAACTCCATTTGACCCAGTGATTCTCTGTCTAAGCATCTTCCCCAAAATGTTAAAGACTTCATACTATAGTGATATATGAATACCTATGTTTATAGCAGTACAATTCATAATAGCTAAATCTTGGAAGTGGCCTATATATCCATCAACAGATAAAGGCATAAAGAAAATGTGCTATTTATACACTCTGCCCTAAAGAATAAATTTGAGTCATTTGTAGGAAAATGGATGCACCTCGAGACTGTAATATTAAGTGAAATAAATCACTCAATTATAAATATAGCATGATGTCTTATATGTAAGAAATCCAAATTATAAATAAATGAAAGAGCAAAGTAAAAGAGAGAGCATAGGAAAAAGGAAGATTATTTTTTTCAAGTTGGAAGGGAACCAAAAGATGCAGGGAGAAAAGATTAGGGGTACTGGAGGGCATGTGAAAAAAGATGTTATGTCCATGTACCAACTCCCCACAAAGAATGGAATTATTATGTTTTGCTAAAATGTACTAATAAGAATTTTAAAATACCTTAAACTTTCCAATAAAAGTATAGACCTATGTTTGGAAAATACAGCTTCTTCATTTGGTTTTGTGTAATCTCTATGTCAGTTATTATTATTGACCAACATCTTTCATCCTTTTTATTGGGTATTATGTGATGCCATGACATATAAGGTAAATTTAGTGGATTTTAGAATTTATTGTCCACTGAGAAATTTGTTTTAATTCAATGCCACAAAAATTTGAAAATTAAAATGAAGGTTTATCAAATACACTAAATGTAATCATAGCTTGAATTTTATAAATGAAGTTGCCTAAATTACACAGTGTGCTAGTTAAGAAAAACCACTTCCAGTGAAAATATAAACGAGAACATTCTTGTCAGACTAATATTTGAATAAACTGTTACTATAATAAAAGGACAACGCACTTTAGTTGAATAAATTTGTAAGTTCAGGTAAAATAAACTGTACCTACTTAAATATAAAGCTACTTTCTTCCAGATATGACAATAATGTAAAGCCTTTTCATATTTATTTTCGTGTCCTTAGAGCTTTGTTTTGAGCAAGATTTATTGAACTTGTTTTCCATGCTTGGTTAACAGATTTTGTTTTGAGTCCTAACAATATTGCCTGAAGCCATGTAACTTTAAACTTTATTGTAACAAGAAGTAGTTATTTTACAGGATATGATAGGAGAAAACAAGCCATTTTCTTCAAAGAGCCTAATTAGTACAACTGAAAGCTGTGTTTCGGCACCAAAATTAACAGTACACTGAAAGATTTAGCTTTAAATTGGAAAATTTCAAATGAACTCTTGTAAAGTATAAACCTTTTTTAAGATTATATTGTTATTTACTCTATATTGTATATGAAATACATAGATGACCTGTATACAATATATAATGTTGTTTGTATTATATATCATATACAGTGTACCTATTTTATTCTGTATTTTTCAGAGTACCCATGGCATAATAATTTAGACATTACTCCTATTCATAGTTAAGAAAAATATAATCCGGATTTAAAAATTGGGGACACAATTTTCATAGTTACACAATGAAAACATGACTAATTTGTCCTTACATTTATACAGCATACATTTCTTCAGTTGAGATCATATTCAAGCATATTTACATGTCTTTTGTCAACCAGCAAAATCTCATTGTGTAACTTATTTTCCCATATTGGGCCTCTCTGTCAAAGTACAACTACTATGTTTTCTCCTAAACCTTCCTTCCTTCCCCATGTCCCATCATCAGCTAAAGAGGGGTTAGATATTATTTTTATCTATGCAGTCCTGAACTTGTCTATCATACAAGGTTGGATTTCTACCTAGCTTAATAAGGCAAATATTCCTGTTTGTCACAGTGCTGCTCCATTAGAAATGGATTTGAGAAGAAAGCCAAGACATGTAAGCAATTAAAAATGTAGATTTACCCAGACAGGCACCTTCCCAGCAGGTACAAATGGAAGCATCATCTAAGAGTACATTTGGCTGAGCTGAAGGAATGTGCACAGAGAAGGAATCTTAACTTTCTCCTTATTTGAGTTCTTACTCTCATTGGAGAAAGAGATATTACATATTAAATAATAAAGGATGCCAGCTGATGCAGAAAGTCTCAAAACATCACCATATTCTTTCAGCCCTTAGTATTTCTGGGTGTGCTGAACTGAGTTGCCAAATACCAGCATATGAATCTCATCACCTTGGGACTTCCTCTGACTACCAAAGCCCTTTCTAGTTTTAGCCAGTGGTAGAAAACTCGTGGCCTTTTACTACCCTTGGAGGCAGTCTTCAAAGTCTGATACACAGCTATTAGTCTACTGAATATCCATGGTCTCTCAGAGTGCAGGTGGTATAACTGAGATGCTTACTCTAATTAGTCATCATTATTGTCAGTTACTGATAATGGTAAATTGCTTAGAAAATAGATTTTTCTTTTTACATTTCTATGCATTTTCTCAGTTGTGATTACCTTGGATCATATCCATAATAAATTACTTGCACTCTAGTTTTTCTTTCATGGCCTCTTTCTAGAGAATGCAAACTAAGGCACTGATCTCTGCTCTTTATCTTAAGGAGATTATTGATGTTCTTCCTGGCATGATAAAATTTCTCAGTTGAATTTCTTAGTTACTTGGTGTTTTAGTTACTTTTTTCATTGCTAAGACACAATATCCAATGCCAAAAGTTAAAGGAGGAAAGGTTTATTTCAGCCCACATTTTGTAGAGGTTTCATTTCATAGTTAGCTTGCTCCAAGGCAGTGTAGCATGACAGCAGAGAAACAGTCCATGGCAAAGCAGGCAGGAGGCAGTGAGAAGCAGCAGGCAGCAGCAGTGGCAGCAAGCCTGCCTTCCTTTTCTACCTTTATATTCCATCCAGGCTAAAGATTTTGAGTAGTGTTTTCTACCACCAGGGTAGGCCTTCCCATTATCCGCTCTCAGATCTCTGCTAAACCAACCATAGTAATAATTTAGTAACACACACACTTAATCCCAGTATCATATGCCCTAGATTCAGCCAGCTCTGGAAAAAAAAAAAGTATGAGTGCATGAGGCTTTAGGGGTACATCTAGATAAAAGCCATAATACTTCTTCCAGGTTTTATTTCTTCTTCCTTAATGACACAGCTACCTTGTATTTGCAAGACATCATGAAATTATGTGCAGTCTTGTCACTGAGATCTAGCCAACCCTTAGTGAGCACACATGACTTCCCTTCCTAAACCATGATTTTTGTGGTAATCTACCCCTTGTATCAAATGGTCATTGTTGTATGTTTTACCTGTGGTATTCTTCACTGGGATCATGATACATAGATTTATTTAACTCAAATTGGGTAACAGTAAATAGGTTTGCCTTTCAGTTTCTTTAGTCTGTTGTTTCATTCAGCAATTCTTTGGTAAATCTCAAACTTCTCTGCATATTTAGGTTACAGTGAAAAACAAGTAAATGTTGTAGAAGAAATATCAATGTAAAGTCAGAAAAAACATGTAAAATATATTGAACATATAGAAATACAAAATTTTCCCATTGTAAGCAGCATGTTGCCTCTTCAGAGAGTAATTGAGGAGGCCATTTGTACAAATAACAATTCCCAGGAAACATCCTGAAGGACAAAAAGGAGCTAACCTGCAAACACTGTGTAGAAGAGCAGTCTGCACAATGCGAAAAGCAAATGCAATAAGTCTAAGAGTGGAAAGCTGTTAATAGAAACAAGCAATGAAGCATTTATAGATTAAGTAGTGGAAGTAGAAAAAAGGTTTAATGAGAGAAGATATCAGAGAAGAAAGTATAGGAGTTTATATTTTTATTCTATGGCTACACTTTTGGGAGTTTGTAAGAAGAGCACAGTTTATATTTTTAACAGCACATTGCAAATGTTTGATAGAAAATGGATTCTAGAAGGACATGTGTAGGAACACAGAAAACAATCATGCTAATACAATTATTTTTTCTAGTGAATGACAATTGGAACTTAGTCTAAGGTGGTGGTTGTTGCAAAACTAGAGAGAAGCTTAAGAATATGACCTGGGAAGATTTTTGATAGAAACACTAATGGTTTATATGAATGATAAGAGGAAAGTATAGGAATCAAGGATAAATAATTGTGGTATCAAGCAATAGGCTAATTTTGTTACAGTTTAGTGACACAAGAAAGACTGCTGAAGAAGGGGAATGGTGAAAACCAACTGGTCTATTGTGGATTTGTCAAATTTTGTGGTCTTTTTGTTATCAAAATAAATGATTGCAGTTCTATTTTTCTGGTGAAGTTTTCTGGGATGATAAAATAAAAATTTCCCATTCTGATATGTATTTATTCAATATTACTTTTCCTAAATACTGTTATCATAGCTACATCTTTGCCACAACCAAGTCACTAACAACTATAGTACAAAAATTATCATAAAGTATGTTAATATAGGTTTGGATTTCATATATATGGCCTGAACTAACATCCGACAAGATTGGAGCTGATCATCTTGGGATGGGAAATTATAAAATTAATTTTTAATTAATCAAGTGAAATTCCTCTACCATTTTCTTTTGTTTCAGTTGCTTGTTCTGAATTAGAATAGGTGGAACAAATTATCCTTTAGGTCTTATTTAAGCTAAGCAATGATAAAACCCGCATGTATATCTGCTAGTCAAAGATTTTGTTCGCTATAATTGAAATGTTCACTTTTCCCAGAGGTTTATATAATAGCAAGATCTTAAGAATTGAAATAAATGATTACCCAGGTAAAATCATTTTGACTGATTACTCAGTATCATGTGTGCTATTTGGTATAGGATTAAAAACTTATATGTCAAAAGCAATAGTATTTTTTGTAGGCAGGTTTCCCAGGAAAAGAGTCAAAATTGTATTTTATTGTAAAGAAAAAATTGAAATAAACACATTATTTATTATTAGCTAAATGTTATCTGATGTCTAATGATTTCATGTGATCCCAGAAATGTTCATTTGTTGGGGATACATGAAAGGATAAACAAAGGGGCAAATTCACCACGTTAAAGTGTTTCCTCCCATTTTTAGTAGAGGAAAGCTCAGCAAATCCCATAAGGCAGACTAGAAACTCGAAAGTCAGTAATAAGGAAAGATCATCCCACATCTGCTTCTTGTTGCAAAAATGCATTAGTTTTATAATTTTTCTGTAGCAAGTTTGAAAAATACATGAGTGATTATAACTTCAATATCTCTTTTCAAAACAAATTTCTTTAATTTTAGTATTAAGTACAATATTAACACTAGAGGTGACAAACATGGAGTAAAACATATTAAAGAAGAATCCTCACAGAGTTTATGGCCCCATGGCAGCCTAAGCCTTTGACACAGGGCTGTCGGGTGTTTTTGGTACTTAATGGTTCTAATCATAGAGGAATAGGGAAGGTTCACTCCATTCTCGCAGAGGCTTACTTTCTCTCGTTTCTATATTTTTATCTGCATTCTGTAAGCAAAGTTTCGTGTACTTTTAAAATATCCAAAGATTTGTATATCTCAATTAATCAGAAATTATATATATGCATCATCTTTTATATATTTACTAATAATTGGAATATTGAATGAAAAAAGATCAATCTAATCTGTCTACTAATGCACTTGATATATAAGCTTTACATTGTAATTATTGGGTTATAGAAAATGTTATGTAATTCTCTGTCAATGTTTTGGCTATTATTTCATCCACAGGAGTTTCCAAAAAATGTGTAATGTTCTAGAATATGTAATTTCTAATGTGCTGAAAACATACTATTATAGATTCAGAATACATGATCATTTTTAAAGAAAAAATATTATTAAATGGTAAAATCATTATAAATATTGGAAATGCTGACAAAATTATATATACATTATACGATAGGCTAAACAGATATAATAAAAATTATTAAAAGTAGACTAGATGGCAATGTAATGAAGCAGAAAATTTCAGCATCAGCATATGGTATCATGAGCAGATGAGTTTAATCAGGACAATATAAAAGTTTTATTAAGATAAAGTTAACCCATATTTTCAAGTTTTATACTTTAAAAAGGTAGCATAGTGATTTTTTAGGTATTTACATATATACCAAAAAACATAGAAAAGTAAAAAATAAAATTCGTAAGAGAAGTATAAGAACCAAAATCACACTATGATATAGTCAGAATGCAATATAGTTAATGTGACAATAAATACATTAAAGTACGCTGTTTTCTAATCATAACGGAAAAGTTTATCTCTTACAGTCTTTGTCCCAAATCCCTCCCTTCAGTCCCTGAAGACCTATGCTGGGTTCTTCTCATGAACAGCTGAGCAGAGGGTGGAAGAAAGGGTCAGGATCTGCCCTGCTCAGGGAGAATCTTGAGCATTTTCTCTAGGCTCACTGTAATGAGAGTAAAACGCGCCTTCGTCCTGTGGTAAAGCTAGGCTCCAGGCTGGATCTGAAGAATCACCTCTTGGGTGATGGTTACTTCTGTTTCCTTGTGTGAAACTTCCCTTAAAATTCCAAAGAGCTTTACTGGTGTAATATTTACAGCAATCTGAGAAACTTTCATGTTTGAAGAGTCATTCTTACTTCAGGATAGATAACACAATTACTTTAGAATTTGTATACATACATGTATATTTACAATTTCAAATGATTGAAAAAGTAGAGTATTTTCTCTAGTCACAAAAGAATTATATTTGAAATAAAAATGACAAGCTATATGGAAAATCTATAAATATTTAACATTTAAACAACAGAATTTAAACACCATTCCATGAAGAAGAAAGACACGAGAAACTAGAAAATAGTTGAAATGATTGATAACAATAAATGCATCAGTCTTCATGGGAAGCAGAGATGTACACCTATGAATGAAGAGGCTCATTGCTCACATTCGGTAAAGTTAGATGGGCTGCGGATGTAGCTCAGTGGTGGGGTGCTTGACTAGCATTCACCTGGTCTCAGGTTGAATCCCAGTGCAGAAAATAATAAAGAAGTGGAGACTTAGGATAATAATATTTAATACTTGAATATATGGTGATATTTTGGGTCACCCCCTTTTTGTCATTTTTTCTTCTGTATTTGCAAATTAAAACGTACTTGTATACACTATATATTTATTAACCAGTGTCAATACCAAAACAAAATACAGAATTCAGCTTTGAAGAAATTTACTATACATTTCTTGAAGCCAAATTGTGTCAAAAAGTAACGTGGCAAAATGAAGGTGGACAGAGTAAGAGCAGATGAAAATGATTATTTGTAAATTTACAAAAGTTATACAAAGATAACTAAATAAAATAAAAATAAAAGCTTTTTACTTGAATCTTGCTCTTAGAAAAAGCCATCACAAAAGAATTTGTATAAAGAAATAATCTTTTTAAGGAGAATTTTAATGCACTTAAAATCAGTTAAAATAGCTTGCAAAGCAGGTAATTTTTGGTCAGAAATGATGCTGACATGAGGTAAATTTTTTAAGTAAATCATTATGGGGAGGCATTCAGTTATAAGTAATATTTGAGAGGTTTTAACTTCATTGAATTATTCCTTGAACTGCTAAATTTTGGGAAAAATACTGACTTTCCATACTTAAGAGCTAGAATACCTTGAAAGCGCAAATGACCAAATATTCTGTAATTCCTGCACTTTCTTCTCTACAACCATATTTGATCTTCCACATTGAAGAGTAGCAGAAAAATGTTAAAAATTAAATATTAACAAATAAAAAGGGATATAGCACTTTATAAGTACATTGAAAGCAAAATAAAGTAGTTATAATTTTAACTTTAAATAGCAAGCTTAACAATAATGAAAAACTAGAAATAAAATATCTAAAGGAGCACGAATAAGAATAACAATATTTTCTAACAATACTAAAGGTGATAGGTTTAACATATTAAAATAACATGCATGTTTAGTAAGGATAAATTATCACATTTAATATTTGTTAAAATCTATGGATTCATTATATTTTAATAATGGAATATTATTCCGCAATAAAATGATTGATATCATGGATGTAACTGGAAATAAGTCAGATGCAGAAATAATTGAAATAGGTCAGATGCAGAAAGACAAATTCTGAATATTCTCTCCCAGAATTGAATATTAAAGGTAAATAAGAAAGTGTAATAGTGATCAGTTGAGGCTGGAAACAGTGAGGGGATAGAGGGATAGTGAAGGTTTTCTGACAGGTACCCAAACACAGACAGAAGTGATAAGCTCTAGAGTTCTACAGATCAGTGTAGCGACTGTAGCACAGAATGAGCTATTGCATATGTGAAGAATAAATGGAAGAAAGAAGCTCAAAGCTTCTCTTTCTTTCTATATATATATAATAGCACACTGTACCCCAAAATATGTACAATTATTAACATGGTAGTCAAACAACTTTAAACATTTAAAGTGATTAGACAGTTGGTCTTCCTGATTTGATCATTACATGCTATATAGGTTTATCAAATAGCCACAGTTTAACCTATAAATTTGTAAAATTTTACAAAAACTTTTATTAAAATTATAGTTTCCTAAGCTAGGTTAGGTAGGGTGTGACTGAGACAGAAGGATCATAAATTTTAGGCCTTGGTAGGCTAAATAGCAAGATCGAAACCAGCCTACAATACAAATTGTTGTCTCACAAACAAAACAAAAAATTTAAAGCTTAAAGAAATGATTACGGTTTACTAAAACTTTAATGAAATGTATTGAAATTAATCTGTTCTTCCAGATAGAGTCCCAGGCATAGGGCCAACAAGTTGTGGAGTCAGGGTCCCTGTGGTATTAAGCCATTCTCATGTTACTCTAAAGTATCACCAGTGTGGAATACATTTTCCACTGCAACAAACACACCTCAGGACCTTAATGAAATAATTATTGATGGCCAGATTCATTTTTAATTTGGCAGATATTGAAATAACGCACCGCAGATGTTGCAAAAATTGATTATTAATTAAAAGATTGAGGAGATGTGCAACGTGGAGTTCTCATGAAAATTAAATTTTGAAGGTAATGTTTTTCATATATTTCTTATAATCTGGGAAAAATAAGAAATAATAAATTATGAAGGGAAAAATCAGTAGTGTTTTTAAGGTATATCCTTAATGAAGACTTCTAAAAGATACAATTTATTTTTGCTATTATGTAAATGTAATGATATCTTTACAGCATAGCAGTTTTAAGGATATAAATTATCTCATAAATAAAATTTTGATATAAATTACCTTATAAATTATTTGTAGTTTTCTCTTTTAGAATATGTTAATATTTAAGGCAACACTGAGAGTTTCGATAACATCACACAATGGTCGAGGTATATTAAAAATCTAAAAAACAAAACAAAACAAAAATGCATTGACAAGCCCAGTGGTAGCTTGATAACTTAAAGCTTGATAAACAATCCAATATTAGGTAGTTTGGTCACCAAGTTGTCCTTATCTATCCTAGACACAATTCTAAAAATAGTGTCTTATCTTTTCAGTCCAAAGTGTGTTGTCAAATTGCTTGGATCATTTCTTTTCAATTTCAATTACAGATAGATAAACAAGATTTAGATCTGTCCCAAAGTAGGGATTTAAGAAACATCAATAGATACACAGTAGTTTATTAGCTGTATATCTTCTACATATGTAGATTTTATGAAAATAATAGTTATATTAGCCACTTTTCTGTGGCAGGAAATACCCCGACCTGGAACTTTAGAGGGGCTTACTGTGACTCATGATTTTTTTCCATGGTCAGCTTGCTCCAAGGCAGGAACTGTACAATACAGGGGCATGACAGAGAAAAGGTACTCATCTCATGACAGCCAGAAGGCAAAGAGACATGGGAGGGGCCAGGGACAGGAATGCACCCTCCCAGCTCACACCCCCGGCGACCCACCTCTGAACAGACATCGCATCCTGAAAGCATGCTCAGCTACTGAAGCAATCAATATATGAATCCATTAATAGGTATAGCAGCCCCATGATCCAATCTCCTTCTAAACACATTAGATTTTTGTTCAAATTTTTAGATCTATACATAATATTTTCCCCCTACCCCCAAAAGACTCTTTTAAGAGTTGTCAAGGTCTTAATAGTTCCATTATTGCTAAAAAATCCAAGAGCAAATTTCCCTCTGAGACTCAAAGTACACTTAGCTGTGAGCCCTTATAGAAATCAAAACAAATATTAAAAACTCCCCACATAAATTGGCAGAGAATAAACATTCCCACTCTAAACAGGAGAAATAGTGGTATAGAAAGGTGTGGACCCAAAGCAAGACCGAAACCCAGCAGGGCAAACAATGAATCCTGTAGTACCAAGTTGAGTACCTCGACCAGGTGGTGGTGAGATGTAAGTTTCGAAAGGCTTGGCCAGCACTCCAGACCTGAGCCCACTGAAGCCCATGCAGCTTCCCTCTTGGACTGGCTGAGCTCACTGCTTGTGCCTTCCCTTAATAGACAATCCATGTTCCCGATGTCTCCACTACGTCTTCAGTTCACTCTCACAGCTTCAGCCATTGTTGTCTCAGGGCACATTGCTTGACCTCTAAAGCCTTCTTTTGAAATTTGGGAGGAAGCCTCCATAACCCTGTAATTCTTGCATTCTGCACACCTCTTAGCCCAGCAGCATGTGGATCTGCCCCCCACGAGGTCTGCCTCCAGCTCAGGCAGTACCTAAGTCCCTGTAGATCACTGCTACAGCAGCCTATGAATGCCTGGATGTTTCAGCCCTGTGAAATGAATCTCAGTGAATGAGTTCTCTAGGCAGCCTTTCCTGAGCTGAGGTCCCAAGGACATTCTTTTCACATGAAATGTGTACAGTTTTATACTGCAGAGCCTGCTCAGAGTGGGCTCTTGCCGATTCCTGAGATGCCTTTGTGTTATCTTTCCTATTGTCCTGATGCATCATACTTAATTTCTTTTTAATGCTAACTTTTTCAGCAGCTATACTCTCCATGGCCTAAACTTTTCAGATACTTCTTTTCTGATGAAATTGCAAACATTTTCACATCTGGTTTTTGCTCCTTATTTTCACTGTCTATCTGGATAAAAGCAGCCGTAGTATCTATTCTGTCATAGTACATAGTCCAAGGAGTTTCCCAAAATTGAGACAAGAAACTTGAACCACCTTACCCACAGAATAAATTTTCAGGTTCATTAACTCATTTCACAGAAAAACAATTTTTAGGACACATAGGTAAGAGGCATAAAGATGCTCAGTAGGCTGAAATTTAAGAGTACACATCACAGAAACAGAGTATGAGCCCTCAAGAGAAAGAGGTGCATTATTTCCTGCAACTGGGAACATACATGCTTCTTTTAAGAGGATGGACACCCAAGAATATATGACTCTTCTCCCAGAAGGATATTGGCCTATTTTACAGGTATAAGCTTAGCTTTTTTAGGCAGATAATTTAAGCCTTCTTTGAATTCTGTCAACCTCTTCTTTTTTTTTAGGATCAGCTCCCTGCTCTTCAACTAAATCAATTTATGGACTTGCAGTATTTTTAAGGAATTTGGGGTGTCAAGGGTCTGGAAAGAAAGGAAACTAAATTATGCAAGGGAATTCTGATAAGTGTAACTTTGGTTATCTGTGTGTCATTGAAGTTGCAGTCTTTTTAAAAGTATAATTTTTAGTCGTAATTTTCTTTGTCTCTTTTCTACCTGTTTTATTTCTTCTATTTGAATTCAATTCTACAGTATGAATGATGAGCTGATTTGAAATTTCCTCTCCAAGATTAATTGGTCCAGCGTCCTTAATCTCAGTTGCCTTCAGTCTCAGAAAATGGGCAAAATGAAGACAATTTTTCTGCTAGAATGTAACCCACATGTCCTCTAGTCCCACTGTCAATGGAGTCTTTGTTTCTCACTGAAGTCTGCTGAGCCTGGCCCTTACTGTCTGCATTCCTATCAGTGTTCTGGACTTCTGAGTTCCAATCAGAATCACCCATGATTCTTAGTTTACACCATTCTAGGGCTTCTCTGGTCACCATCTTCAAACCTTTCTAAATGCTTCCTGCAAACCAGTTCCAAAGACTCCTAATCCACATGGTCAGGCATAGTCACAAGAGTGGATGAATCCATTGATGAGCATAATGCCTTCAATGATCTAGCCGCCTTCCAAACACATTAGACTTTTGGGGGACACTTTAGATCTAAATCATAAAAATAATGCATTTACTTTGGGAAGTCACTGAAATTATAAAAAATAGTAAGAATAGGATCAGTTATATCATGTGCTTTCTTTTTGTAAAATTCTGATGTCATTCTTGTAAATATTTTGCTAAGTAAGTTTTAATTGCAAATATGATGTTATGTATTCATCTTTCCTATCCTTCTCCTCTAGGCAGGATATAAACTATTGGTGGATATCTCGTTATAAAGAATCTGAGAAAAATTTGTATTCAGATTTAAATTAGTATGAGACTGAACATGGAATTTAACTTCCAGAATCCTCATACATTTACTGAAAATTTTTATGGTTATTTCTTTAAATTCAGCAGAGATTTGAACTAATCATTAGGAAATAGGAAGGGACTAGACAAGTAAATTTATGATTTCTGTCTGTGACATACATGTGCTAGGGTTAATTTGAAATCAAGTCCCTGATGATGGGTGTTTAAATGTAAAATAAATATTTTTAATGAAATACACACTGCTCTAATAGTATTTATAAATTAGACTATCAAAATGATTATTCTGGATGTGCTAACCTGGGGAAAAACACTGTGATTTGGAGACCATGCCAAGTGTACCTGTCGTTCTTCCTAGTTCTGCTGTAACAAAGTATCAGAAACTGGCTGTCTAAAAACTACAGATTGTTTTTCTTTCACAGATCTGGAGAACAGAAATTCCAAACCAATGTACTGGCAGAGCCTTGCTCTTTCTTAAGTCTTTGGGCTCCTTCTGGCTTCTAGTGGAGGCTAAAATCCCTTGGCTTATGGCAATGTGATTTTTTTCTTTTTTTTATTTAACTAACTTCATTGGTTCAATTTAGGTATACACAATGATCTCATTCATTATAGAGGATTTGTGCCTGTACGTGCCTGTGCCTATTTTGATTCCTCTTTTTTTTCCCATTCCTCTCCCCTCCATTCAACCCCTCTTCCCCTCCCCATTCACAAAGCTCTGTTCAATTTTATACTTCTCCTCTCATTTTTTTCTTTTTCCTTCTTTCCTTTCCCCCTCCCCCTCCTTAGTTCCCTTTTACTTTTGAACAATTTCATATTTCACAATATCTATTACATATTTTGGTTCTTATTTAAACTTTCAGTTTCTCACACCAAAAAGATAATGCGATATTTACATGTGTCCGATTTATTTCACTTACAGTTATGGTCTTAAAAATAGCCGTTTTTCCAATTCATCTGCCCAATTCTATCATCTTTTGAGTCGGTATTGAAATATATTTTTGTTGTTGCTGGTCCTCGAAGAGACTTTTCTAAACATTCTCAGTACTGGCCGAGAGTACTAGCCACCCTCCTGAGCTTACATCTCCCACGTTAGAGGATCATAGTATATCACAGCCTTATACTTTTAATTCATGTTTGGGGTTTAGCTTAGCAGTCCAAAAGTTTTATGGTGAAGAGTCTTTGTATATGTGCACTGTGGTATGGTAGCAACACATCATAGTCCCCTGGCTAGAAAGAGACTTTCAAAGTACATGTGCTGGGTAAAAAATTGCAACTAATGGATGTTACTCTGCACCAGAAGCTATTAAATAAGGTTGATGGATTCAGATAGATAAACGTTACATACCTATTTCATGACAGCAATCTGTGATGTAGGTTCTATTCCTATTATTCTCATTTTAATTGGAGAAATTGAGGAAGGGGGAATTATGTAATATGCCCAAAGTCATGCACCTGATAAACCTTGGAGCTGGGATTAGAAATAGGCAATTTGACTTCCTGCCCTATGCTATTAGTCAACTCAAATGTCAGGAAGGGAGATGGTACCAAGACAGCAAGTCAGACCAATTAAAGATGTCAAAAGGGAGATGGAGAGAACAGCATATAGAAACACGTGGTTACTTGAGATCCTCGAAGTAAAATATTTCAGTTTTATTTTATAATAGATATGTTTCTCATTTTTCTTTTAAACCTGAATTCAAAGACAGACTTCTTTCTGTTAAGTGAAAGAAATACTTTGATCATGTGCTTTTCACTGCTCTTCCCCAACATGACACGTTCATTCTAAGCATTGGTATGCAACGCACAGGCCCAGCACATGAGAAATCAACTGAGAGCATGCTCTGGGACTTCATAAAACTCACTCTTCATTTCTTGAGTTTTAGACCTTTTGCAGTGCAACATGATGTGCTTTAAAGAGTGGAATCCTACTAAGATCACATCTGCTCAAATCACTTTCTGTTTTTTGGAAGTTGCTAAACATAAAATAATTGATTCTGAAATAAGACTCAAAATATTACTTTAACAGCAAAATTCATTTCTAATTTTGCATATTAAATTTCTTGTTTAAGGTCATTGTTTAAATTTTAAAAATATTTTCTTATTTTAAAATACTCAAATCTTTATTCATATACACATCTGAATGACAATTGCGTGTTAACATTCACTAGCTACTTAATATTGTAGAATCTAATGGAAAGAAAATTGTGAAAGGCCAACCAAATATGAATATCTCAATTATATAATTAATGTATATTGGTACTGAAAATAACCTTTCTATAAATAAGAAATGAATAAAACATTAAATCATGTCATTATATAATTTTATTTCCTCTATATTTCTTTTATAATGTCATTTCTATTCAAAATTACTATTTATATTACAATATATATTTTAAATAAGTAAATAATATGTAATACTATGAAAGGAAACACTTGTAAAATTTGTAAACATAATTCATGGAATTCTAGTAAACTATATTTTACTGAAAACACTTGTAGTATATATATTTCAATATGTTTACCCATAGTGAAATAATTACCGATAAGCAATTAAATACATTTTGCATTCTACAGTTACCTTTCTTGTGTTTATGTGTGGCAAAGTATCCAAAATACATTTTCTTAGCAAATTTGAAATATATAGTACAATAATATTAACTGTGTTCCTACCGGTAGACCTTAGCTCATTAGATTTATCTTACAATTTGACCTACAACTTTCCATTTTATTTTCCCTAAATATAGTTGTATTTGTAATTTATCTAAAAAGATAAGTAAGTGCTTATAGTAGAATGAAAATATGAATATTTTGAATTTTATGCTTATCTTGTGAAAGTTGGAGTACTATGAATTCTTAATGAATCCATAAATCATGTGGCAGACAACGTCACCTTGCTATAAAATCAAGGTTCTCTATCATATTAATAGAAATGCCTGTTCATAGCTGCTTATTAGAACTGTATTTTTGAATTTGCCATTTAATGCCAGTTAATCTTAATCGTCAGTTTGACTGGATTAAGAGATTCAGGGATGAGTGGCTGGGTTATGGAAGTGCTGTACTTTTATTGATGCTTATAGCTGAATGTGCTGTTTGGAAGTGCTGTCCACTTGAAGGTCACTGGGGGCTGTGCCTTTGTGGGGTGTATCTCTGCCTGGGACTTGTCCCCTGTGTTCTGCTTACGAGCTACAAAGGAGTGAGCAACTTTGCTCCACCATTCCCTTCTGCCATGATGTTTCTGCTTTGGAGCCACCTAACCATGGACTAGAACTCTGAAACTGTGAGCCAAGTAAATCATTTACTCCTTTATGCTTATGGCAAAAAAAAAAAAAAAAAAAAAAGCTGACCAATATAACAGGTAAAGTTGTTTAAAAAAATTCTAACATTTTAAAAATAACACAGCAGACTTTATTCAAGATTTTTGAAATATATAGGCACTACTAGGAGAGGGATCAGGCACAATTCCAAATACAACTATGGCAAATGTAGATGTATAGCCAAGGAGCAGGGAAAATTGCTAAAAGAAGGCATGGAGGCTAGGGGGATTTCTGTTAAACAAACCTAAAAGAATTACTGCTGCAGTCTACCAAGGACTTGCACATAAAAGAGGGGAATGAAGAACTTGATCACGTACTAAGGGTAAGGGATGCTTGTAAAGTAACTCAGCAGAATTCTTAATAAGCTAATGCTAGGCAGAATACAGACAAGACAAGGGCCAAGACTAAGCCCTAGGTCATAAGAGCACTCTGAGGAGTCTGAATACAATCTGGTCTGGAGAAAATTTTGTTAAAAACTTGTATGTACTCATATTTGCTCCAATAGAAGGCAAAACAATTTGATGTCGCCGACTTGGATTAGAAGTTAGGAATAAGCAATGCCTTGTGCATGATCTCCTAATCCTTCCCTTCAACCACAATACAATTGTACATGGGATTCAGTTTCAGAAATGGTGACAATGATGTGTATTACAAAGCATTATTAATAAAAGTAATAAAGATCAAAAGCCAAATAAGGAAAGTGAGAAAATGATGAACACCTAGGTTTCTGAATATTAATATGGAACAAAGACATTCTAATATTAGAAACAAGAGAATTCCACCTCCATGAATTATTACATCTGAATTTTGCTTGCACGAGAGAATCAAACTGATGCAATAGGAAGGCCTAACAGTAGTGTAAACTATGCTCCATTCCAGTGCCTTAGTGATTTAACAGCAGAGAACGAGGAAGAGGAAATTGGAGAAGACTGTCACTTACACACAGTAGAAATCTAGTCTTGACAGTTTAGTAATTTTGGAAGTGATTGAAATAACCAGCTATTAGTTATAATGGCATTTACTAAAGTGCTAGTGTGCAGTGCTTTTAGCAAGATATTACATAAAAGGCATAACACAGGAAGTTGTAAAAGAGAATAGACCCTTGAGATTAATAGTCTCAAAGATTTGGAAACTTCAACTCTCTGGGATCCAAAAAAAAAAAAAAATTGAAGATAATAATGATGCTCCCTGCTAAGGCCCTTTTCCAAACACTTTGTTCAAATGGCCTCAAAATAATTGTATTTAACATGTGACAGAAGAAGTACGACATTCTTCTTGTGTAATAAGCCATTTCTAGTTCAGTAACATAGGACAGCAATGATTTGCACTGACTCATGGTTCCGTGTGTTGCCTCAGTTTATCTCTGTTGTTCTTTTGCTTAACGGGTAGAATAAGTGTTATGTTTATGTCTAGATATCCTCAGAAATCCTCATGTGATCATAGTGGGGCTTTTGGAAGGTGATTGGATTATGGGGACTTATCGTTATCTTGCTATTGGTGTGGGTGTGGTCAGAGGAGGCAGCCACTGGGACGTTGACTGTAGGTGTCCATCTTCCTCCTGGGGTCCTTCTTTGGTGGTCTTTGCTTCCTGTCTGCCTTGCAGGGCTGCCTTGGAGCCAGCCAACCATGCAAGGACTGATACAACTGACACTACTGAGACATGAGCCAAAAACAAAGCTCTCCTGTACTTGCAGGTGTCAGCTTACTGTTTCTCAGTGAGAAGGAAAGTGAGGGAAACAGTGAGGCACTCACCTGGCTGCATATGGCTGTCTGCAGCTGGGACATTCACAGAGCCCCTCTTCTTTTTAGGCTTCATATTCTATCACTAGCCTGACTATTGCAGCATCCCTGCTGGTTTCCAAAAAGTAACATTTCAGGAGATCATGCCCCAATATCCAAGCACATATCAAACATCTACGATTTCCTTCTTGTTGCCTCTTTGGTCAAAATTGTTACATTCTTAGGAGCAGAATCATTGAGGAAATGATACACAAGTGTGCAAAAACAGGCAGAGTTATTACAGGAAGTAATAATGTGTGCGTAACATGCTTTCAAGGAAAATTTATCGCTTAGGAAAATATGACTTTTCAACAAAATCAGATTTAAAAATTTTGGATTATCACTTTTTTTACCAGCACGGAGAATTATGTAAAAGTTACATTGCCCCAAATGAATATGTGCCATGTACAAGGCCCTAATGACCTCAATGAATATGGACATTATATGCCATAAACATAAACTAACAGTAATAATATCAACAAGAATGAAAAATGGGAAAGAGGAACTAGAGGAGGGAGGGAGGGAAGAGGAGGGAAGGGGGTTAAAAACAGCAACAAGCTGTACTATGAACAGGTACCAAATCTGCAAGATGATTGTAAAATGCATGTACTGCAAAATGTACTAATAAAGCAATAAATATTTTTAAAAAGAAAGATAAATATACCTTTAGAAAAATTAAGATAAGGTGGCAAATCTATGGAATAAATACTGAAATAAATATTTTATCATTCTTGAAATCTCATGATATTACAAATAGCTTGTAAAATCTATTAACTGCACCAATATTTATTTAACTCTTCTGAATCTGTGTTTAATTCTAAGAATTGACATAATATCAAGAGAAATAGATATTGGTAGTTATTTTCCTAAAACACGTAGAGACTATTAATTCCATGTAAGGGAAACTGCAACAGAGAAGAAATAATTTAGTGTCATTATCATTCTTTCAAATCATGACTATCTGGCACACAATAAAATTAAACAACATGAGTGTAGTCCAATATATAGTCACTTCAAAATATTTTATTTTTAGACTAAAATGTAAATAAAGCTTTCAAAGAAATTGGATTTACAGAAACTCCATCAATTGCATTTGTAACTGATGCATTAAAACATGAGATTATTGATGCTTTTAGAGAAATGCATGGTGTAACTTGTTGTAATTAACTAACTCAGGAAAGATTTTTCAGGAGACAGTTGTATTTTAAAATTGTTTAAATGTTACACACAGACATGCTGAGGAAATTAGATAGTTTTCAAATTTTTATGGAAGTATTTACATCTCCACTAGATTAATTTCTGTTTAATTACAGAATAGAATTGGATGTTTTCATTTTACCATATGAACATTTAGTTTATTAAAAATTGTGTAGATAATGAGTATATATTTTTTATATCATTATATGTAATAAAATGTAATTAACTTGCATTTTTACTTCAGACTTCGATTATGCTGCTATTAAAAAGCCAATTGTCTATAAGGGAATTTTTCTAAAGTATCTTTGTAGGAAGTTTCATCAAGCTTATTTATTTTCTATAAAAATAACATTTCAAAAATGACAATACCAAAAAGGAAGTCCTTTATATAATGTTTTACATTTTTGAACCTCATCCCAAATAGACATAAAGGTTTAGGACATAAAGATTTATAGACTTTTGAATCTTCTAAACCAGCTTGACATACCTGCAGTTCTACTTATAAATAAAATATATTTACTGACACAACTTTAAATAATCACAGCAAATGTCTTGTGTTACGCATTTCTGATTATATTCTACTTGTCTTTTCCATAAATATGCCAAGCAGTGTCCTTATCTATATCTTTAATTTGAATATTTGTTTCACCAGATTTTCTAATTTATAGATGTTTTTTAAGCAAGGGTAACATAGCTCATCTAACTCCTCCTTGGATGGTTCACATGAATTGTACTATTTAACCATTACTGAAAAAGTGTTTACAAGACAGAATATTAACAGAACTCATTTACAGTAATACACGTTACCAGCATACTCTGTTGTCATTCCACCGACTCACAAAAGCGATACCCGCTTACGATCTAATGAGCTTTACTCATGCAAAACTGGTCCCTTCTTTTAAATAAATCATTGTAAATCATGATGCTAACTGACTAAGAAACTGATAAAAATGAAATCATCTCAGAAGATGCAAGAAAGCATTTTTAAAAATTCAGAAATTTCTAAAATAAAAAAAATCTCAAAACTTAGAAAGACTTTTCTTAACCTGATAGAAGGAATTTATAAGAGGTCAATAGTTGTGTGCATTACATACATGTACCAATTCCATACAAGGGATACAAACACAAACATGTCCTAATAAAAAAAATAAAAAGAGGAAAATGTATGGTGCCTGGTACCAGAAAAGAAAAGGCCAATAGTTAACACCACATCTTAAGAGTCATAGTGAATACTCTTTACTTCCTAATATTAGAAACGAAGAGTAAGAAATATCAAAAGAAAAAATACAGACTGGAATAGAAAAAAAATTTTTTTCTCCAGAAAGACGGCATAATTGATTTCATGTTTTATATCTAGATGTCCTCCCATAGCCTGATGTGCTCATGGATGGGGCTTTGGGAAGTGACTGGCTCATGGGTGTGCGATATTCATCACTGGAATAGTCCACTGATTGGTTTATAACTGAGTATGATGTTGGGAAGTGAAACTTGATGAGAAGAGCTGGGTTACCGGCAGCGTGGCCTGGAAAGTTGTATATCCCTTCTCCTCCCTTGATCTCTGCTTCCTGCCTGCTATGCCAGGAACTGTTTCTCCTCTGCCATGCTGCCCTTCATGGAACCAACAAACTATGAACTGAAACCTCTACAAACTGTGAACCAAAATAAACCTCTGCTCATCTGATTTGTGAGTGTTGGGTATTTTGTCTTAGCAATGAGAAAGCAGCCTATGTACAGTGTATAAAAGACAAAATAATTTACAAGTCAGCTCCTAGGACTAGTAAATATGTTTAACAATACTGAAGATAATATACACAAATAAATACTACTTGTACATTTTACCACAGAACTGTAGTAGTTTGAAATTTAAAAAATTTCAAGGTTTAATAAATACAACATTTATAACCAATTAATGAATAAATGTAGATAATAAATGTCATAAGATACAAAAAATTTTAAGCTACATTCTTATCCAAGTTAGAGTTTTTAAAAAATTGCAATGAAGCAGTGGTTATATGAAAGTGTAAATGAGGAAAATAAACTCACACTCAATCTCCTTTATTTTACTATCTCCGTTGTTCAATTCCTTAAAGTCCAACACGTGGATAAGTACAGAAGAAACTGTTGGACTAATGACATGATAACAACCGAGATCAGTAAAGCATTCCCGGTTTTCCTGCTTCTCATTATCACACAGCCACGGTCCCCTGGGAGAGAGAATACAGAAGCAATTGGAAGCACCTTACACTGATATAGCAAAAACAGCAAAAGAGTAAATCTAAGGAGATTTGTGTTCTAAAAACACAAGTGTTAGTGATGTCCAAGACATATTTGATATTATTTCTGGTTTGGGTTTATCTTCAAAACGTAGAGCTTGAGGGTCTCATAAAATGGAATAATATAGTTTGTCTAGAAAGTGTATTTCAAAAGTAATTTAGTGTAGAGAACTCTTAGGGATATAGTTTTATGTTAAAATATATACCTTAAATACCTACTTTTGTAAGGGTGAGTGAAAGGCTTAATATAGCCACCACTCAAAACAAATTTTTAAAGTGCATCGTTCAAATGCCAGAAGTACCTGAGTGAGAGCAGAACATGGGATTTAAAAATCAAGGTCCAAATAAACCGAATGCAAAGGAATCACACAGAGCTCAGCTGAGGATGTGGGACCACATTTTTCTACAAATGTCAGCTTTTACTTAGAGGGGGAAAATAGTGGTGGAGATTTTTTAACATACTCAGACGCCTAGGCAAACAAAATTTATACATCAGTTTCCTTTGACGACAGCTTCATTTTTATTTATAACCTTTTACATTGTGTATCAAAGGAACACACACAAGGAGACAGAGCAAACCAGAAATAAAGCAATCCTTATAATGGAATAATTTCAATTGAATAATATGATTATTACTGCTTAAGTTTTGCTAGAAGATTGTGCATTTGACAAGTGATTAATGTCTAAACTATATAAGGAACTGAAACAACTCAATTTTAAGACAGTGAATAACTTCTTTAAAAATAAGCTAAAGGATTCGGGTGTGTTATGCCTGTATAACAATTTCCCACAATGTATTTATTATGCATTGTACATATATTAATAATAAAGAAGAAAATGATAGAGGGGGCAGTAAGAATGAATTCAGGGATACTGTGTTACAAATTAGCTACAGAAACTGGTTGAAGGAGACCACCTCCAGGCTGCGGAAGGTACATATCATTTTTCTATTTCAATGTACAAACATACTTGATATAAGAAACAAAAAAGTTTTCTATTGTTTTTAAAATTTCTCCATTGTTTCCTGTTTTTTAATGTTGAAGATAATATACACAGTGTGTATAAAGTGTTAAAGTGTTTTTAAAGTGTGTTATATCTGTTTTAATAAAGATAATTTTGTTTAATCTTTTCAAAATATACTACTTTACACTTTAAAAATGAGCTAAATACCTGAATATATTTTGTTTTGAAATGGCCAGCAGCTGGTCAAAAAATATTCAGCATCGTTAGTCCTTAGAAAAATGCAAATTAAAACCACAATGTGATATCACCTCCCACTGTTAAAATGTATTTTTATCAAAAAAGCATGAACAACAGTAACAAAAAACATGAACGATAGCAAGTGACGGTGAGCATGCAAAGAAAAGAGATCTCTTGTACATCCTGGATCCTGATGATTTGCATTCATAATAGAAATCGTTTTTAAGCTTTGGCCACTCTACTATGTGCATAGTAGTAACTCATTAATATTTTAATTTTTGAATTCTGAATAAATTATATTGATCATCTCTATAATTTATTTCCATATCTTCATCTTCTTTGGTAAGAAATCTGCTCATATCTTTTGTACATTTTTAATTGGGTTGTTTGTTTTATTATTGTTAAATTTTAAATGTTATTTGTAAATTTTGAATTCAAATATGTTATGAAATGAGTCTTATAAATACTTTTTCCTGCTCTGTAGATTGATCTTTCATTCTAACAGTGTTTTTTTCTTTTTACATAGCTGAAGTTTTTAATTTTAATAAAGCCTGACTTAACAATATTTCTTTCATATTAATACTTTGGACATTTTATATAAAATTCATGGCAAAAACAAAGATCAACTGTACTTTCTTTTTTTTTTAGAAAATTTATAATTTAACAACCTATATTTAGGTCTATGATCCATTTTGAATTAATTGTTGGGTATGGTGTAAGTTCTCTAGGGTTCTATTTTAGTTTTATTTACATAATACACACCCATCTATTCTAGTACAAGTCATTAAAAAGACTAACACTTTCACTGGAATTGGCTTTGCTCTTTTTATAAGATATGTTGAATATATTTTTGTGGGTATTTTTCTAGAATTTCCACTCTGCTACATTAACATTGTGTGTCCTTTCCTTAAAACAGGTCTGTTTTGATTAATGCAGCTCTGTGTTAAGGGTTAAAATTGAGTAATATGAATCTTAAACTATAACATTTTTCATCCCATGTTTTATTTTCTAATAATTATTTCTTGCTTATAAATTTTATCACCTACGTATCTGTATTTATAAAATGACTTTCTATAATTTTAGTGGAGATTTTCTTGAACCTATTGAATGACTTGCAAAGAAATGACCTCTTAGCAATATCTGTCCCTAAATATATTCTTTCTCTTCTCTCTCTCTCTCTCTAAAATGGTACTAGAAATTCACAATAAAAAATGAGGCCTTCTGCATACTTGTAAATTGTTGTACCACTGAATTATACCTTAAACTTCCTTTTATTTTTATCTTTTTACTTTATCAGAACTTTGTTGCTTTCCTCACATAATTTTTATGCATATTTTAATATACTTATGCCTTCATATTAGTTTTTTTTGGTGGTGATATAAATGGCCTTATGTAACTTGCAATATAAAATTTGAATTATTCATTGATGATATATAACAATTGATTTTTTTTTTTGCATTAACTCTGAATCCTGTTACCTATGTATACTAACTTCATAATTTCAGTTTTATATTTGGCTCTTTGGAGTTTCCTATATATGCTATAACATCAGCTACAGATAATGACAATTTTTTTTTCTTCCTTTCCAATCTGCATAACTTTTATTTCCTTTCTTAGTTTAATTATTCTGGCCCTGTCTTCCACAATATATTTCTTTTGAGTGCTGGGTAGGATTATACCTGCTTTTAGGAAGACAGTATCTAGTTTTTCACCATAACATATGATGTTAGAGGTTAGATGTTCTTTAGATGCTTATCATATTGAGGAAATTCTAATTTATTCTTAGTTTTCTGACAGTTTTGTGAATTAGTGAAAGATTTTATCTAATGCATGTTCAAAATTGGATCTCATAGAAATTTACGGTAGAGTAAGGGGAAGGAGAGAAGATAAATGAAGGACATTAGTGGATAGTAAATCACAGGTTTTTTTGTTTTGTTTTGTTTTTTGTTTTAAATAGGAGCAAGAAGTTCTGCTGTGTATTCCATTGTAGGTTGGCTACAGATAACAGTAGTGAACTGTATAATTTAGATAGGAGAAAGTGTTTTTGAAAATTTTCCCTATAAAGAAGCAATAAATGTTTATGGGGCGGATATGTTTACCTCTTCATTGATTTAAATATTATATAATTTGCATGTTATGGTTTACATAGCAAGTGTCCCCCAAAGACTCATGAACTGAGGCTTGCTCCCCAGTGCAGTGTGTAGGGCGGGGTTGGGGAGGTGGCTTAGTCCATGGGTGAGTTTATATATCCGACGGCTGCTGGAGTAGAGCCCGGCTGAGGGAGCCAAGTCCCAGGGGGTGTGGCCTTCTACAGCCCGTCTGGCCCGAGCCCCTTTCTCCCGGGCTGTCTTCCTGTTCTCTCTGCTTCCTGGCTGCCCTCCTGTGAGCAGCTTTCCCCGCCTTGTTCTTGCACCAGGAGCGCAGCCTTCCATCAGCCACACTGCATGGATCCCGAGGAAAAGGACCAAACCCTCCCAACCCCGAGCCAAAGCAGAGCTTTCTGCTTCACATTGTGTATGTCGGGTATGTTTCCCCAGAAATGGAAAGCTGACAGATAACAGTATACTTTAATCAAAACATCACATTAGATACCCTATTCATATGTACAATTTGGATATTTGTATAACAGCTAAAAGGCAAATTGATTCCTTTAAAAATGTGATTTAAGTGGAACAAAAAATTAGAAAATTTGGAAACTACACATACACAAACACACACAGTAAAACATCTTAAAGCAATCTGAGGATAAAAAATAGAGATTATGTTTCCCAGAGTAAGAGTAAAACTAACTCTTTATAAAAATAATACAAACCAGTGAAAAATAGATTGATATATTAAATTTATGAAGATTTCCCTTGCAATGTGACTACAGAAAATATTTTGCATTGAACATATTATTCTTTCAATGGCAGTATACTTTTTTCCTACTTTATGTAAATACCACCGAAGTCTTTATTCTACATTCACATAAAGGGAAGGTTAACGTGTAAGAAGTTGTCAATGTGATTTTATAATTTCAAAGGTGAATTCATCTTCATAAAGCTTATTATTACCCACTTTAACTTTCTTCTGTTATAGCAGGATAATATCTGAAGTAACACTGCATTCAATGGATCAACATTAAAGGTATTTATCCTAAAAATGAGGTAAAAACATTACACTGATGTATACATAGTTCAAGATATATTGTGAAATAATAAGGAAAGTTTTTATGCAGAGTTATGAAATTAGGAACAGCTATTTTAAACTTACTGAAAAGCTAAGTAACAGGAAGTTTTGGGGGAAGACCAGAAAGTGTGATAAGGAGTGCAGAAGTCAGGGAAGTGCTGGGTTGGTAGCTATGATTTTATAATTTGGTGATATTTTACAAGACCATTAGAGACAAGACATGAACTTTCAAATCACTATACCTTTTGCCAGTAATTTTTAAAGTTTGATTTTTTTTCTGAAATGAAAATTCAAATTTGCTATAGTGATTGTTATAGCTTGTCTATTAAGGAGAGATTTTGATTCAAGGAGATAGGAAAGAGATTTCAGATCTGTGAACTAAAGTAAGATAGTTTACTCAAGCAACCTCTGAAGTTTCACCTTCATAATTATTGCTAAATGAAGTAAGACAAATACAGAAGGTTAAATAGCATATAGATTCTCTTATATTCCCCCCCAGTAGAGATGGGAAGAGGACAGGGGGAGACAGAACCCTGGGAGTGGAAGGGGAAGTAAAAACCATAAAGAGGTAAAATATTATATATATATATATAGACATAATATTTTTGTCTATTCCTCAAGATGAATGTAATTATTATGTATTACAAACATACACTAACAGAAAATATAATTTATAAAATACAATACCCACATTAAGGCAATATTGTGGTAATATTATCCTAGAATACTCATATTATTTTCTTACACAGATAAAGATGAATGACTCCAAGTGTTTCAATAATTAAATTTTCCCATAAAAATCTACTTACAATAAAACTATAGAGACTGTTTTCTCCCTCTGAAGTTTGAATTAATTTTATTCCTCTTTCCTTTCTGATGCTTTGATTCCTTAGATGAGGTAATATACCTGGGAGTTAGGGTAATAAATTAATTTAGTTGAATGACTAGGAAAGTTCAGACAAATAGTGATTTTCCAATATACACATATGTCACATATATGTGTATATATATGACTAAAAAGCAATACATCTGATAATAGTCTTTTAACTATAACCTTTTATTTTAATGACTATTTATGCATGCAAAACTGTTTATAAACAACGATAACTACTGTGCACTATTTGGGAAGCAAGCTTTCTAAAATTAATCTCTCAGTTATTTAAGAGTTACAGGGATTAACTGTCAAAATGATTGCAATTCCAAGCAAGAGTTTTGCTGGAAAGACAGAAGCCAGAACCCGTGTGAGGGAGGGGGATGTGCACTAGGCAGCTGGGAAATAGAACTTTTTTCCTAGTTGTCTCCTCAATGAGAGACAAATAAATCCTTGAGCCCAGCATGCTCCTTGTCTCCTTCAGAAGCCTCTTTCAGTTTTCTAAAGCACAGTTCCTTCTCTGTAATTCAGATCATCTAATTAACGGTCAACATTTGCGTGGTTATACCTTTAAATAGGTGCAATAACATTTTATAGTGTCCAGAATAGCAAATTACAAATCACTTTACCACATGTTTCAATATGTTTATTTAAATTCTTTTGGGGAAAGAGAAATCTATGTTTACTCCAGCTTTCCTAAATTTTAGAGCCTCTGATAACACATTTTTCTTCTATAAATATTAAAGGTTTTATTTACTTTAATACCCTAACTCAGCTAATTCTTTTTATTAGTCTTGACAACCACCCAGATTATTTAGCTCCGGGTCACAAGAATTTTTCTCAGGACCTTTGTATTTGAAGCTACCTCTGCATGCAAACATGCCCTAAGAAATGATTTCCAGTCTCTGGCTTGCTTTTCTCCTTCATTTCTTCTGGTCAGCATCATTGCTCCATTTTTAGCTTGAAATTACAGTTTATGTTGTTGCTGTTCTAATATAATATTTTCATTTAGTCATTACCACTGGAAAAATTTGAGTGAGTTACTTATAAATTTAGTTTCTGACTGGAAATGTTTTCTGAAAGGAAGGAATTAATAAACAGATGACTTATCTGATTTCCATTAAATTCCATTTTGTACATAATGCTCTGTCTTCGTAACATATTGTTCTTATAAATACTGACAGCGTCTAAGGCCAATTTTGAGTTCATCACAGTGTCTGGATGTCAAATAACATGACTTGCTGTTGCTCCTGGAGTTAAATGTGTAGCTTTTCCTGTCCCTGATCCATGTTCCCCTCCCTCTCACTGGTTCTGGCTTCTTCTTTCAGCAAACCTCTTGGTTGAGATTGCAGTAAAAATTGTGATAGTTAGTGTCTGCACATCTTTTAGTCATTGACAGATTAAATTTAGAAAGCTTGGTTCACACACCAAAAAATGTACCCTATCTCTGGTTAGAAATACAGAATTTCTCTTGTATAAATTGACATTACATTCAAAAAGGAGGTTATAGTGTAAAATGATTTTATCAGATATTGTGCTGCTTACTTACATACATATATGTGATATAGATACATATTATCAATTTTTTCTTCGGGCAATGTATGATCACGTCATTTCTGTTACTATGGTCATAACGATGGGCACAGGGAAGTGGCATACGTAGGATGCGTGGTCTTTGCTTTGTAACTTGCTCTGTTCTTATCTGGGAGGTGACATAAGGTATTTTTCTAATCAGTTTATGTAACAATATTATGGAATGCCATCTACTGTATTATCAATCTTCACTCCAAGTACAGCAAAATAATCAAATATTTTCATCAAAAAATTACCATAGTCTCACTCACTTTTGTCAAAAATAATAGATAAAAAATAAATCTCATTCCGTATCTAACCTGGTTTTCCATTGTAAATTCACTAAGTGAAAGAATTTATATATTTCCCAGGATTATGGAGTTTATGAATGATCCATCTGTTCTCATCAAATTACTTTAAATTATACTAATTATTTCCTAGTTTTTATACCCTATAACTGAAAAATAAAAATTTAAATATGCATATATTGGACTATTTATGTCTGCAGTCAAGAATTTATAAATTCTAAACATCAATGCCTTTTCAAAAGAAATGGATAGCTTCAGTTTCTTCGAAGGAATGTCAGGGAGTTTTTCCTTGCATATATTAGTGAGGACTGGTAGTCAATGGCCTGTCACTAGAAAATTTTAATTTCTAAGTACGGTAATAGGAGTTGACTGGTATTTGCCTGTGCAGATCCTTAAGTGATAATAAGTACAGAATTACTCATTGGTAGAGGCTTATGTCCTAAGCTGACTGTCTAAATGATGAATATATAATGAAATTGAACAAAATTGAAACAGATGGTTCTAGCTTTTGATAAATGTGCATATCTTCATAATCAGATAATAAGACCATTGCCTGGAAGATCAATTGGGATATAATAACTTTGAAAACTAAATCGTTTCATTGTTTGGCATTTATGAGACATACTAAAAAGCAAATTCCATTTTAATTTACTTAAAATTTATTACTTATCTTTCTAAGCACTTGATGAAAAATGGAAAAGAAGATATTGTTATCTTATTGTTATTTTGTTTCCTTCTCATAAAAAATTATTTTTTTTCTATAATGAATTTGGAAAATCACCTTGAAACAAATTTTTTTTTAATTTGTGGCTTCTCAGTAGAAAAAGGGTGAAATAAAACATTATAAAAAGTATGTAGTGTCAAATATGAGATACAAATGTATTAAAAAATGAGAATGAAACTGCAAATCTTATCTGAGAGCCTTTATTTCCTTTACTTAAATTTCTAAAATAAAAACAGATCAATGTGCTGTTTGTTCTGGAAAGATGCTTGGATATTTGGCAAATGAGAATTTGCTTTCCTTTCCTGTATTAGTTATTTTCAAATAAAAATCTCATACAAAATTTTAATAAGAATCTATTTGAAATACACTACATTTGTGTGGTTTATAAATCTTACTGACCAGAAGCTCTTGTTTTTTGGGGAAATTAGTTTTGCTTTTAGATTAATTATAATATATAATTTTAACTTTATGACCCAATGATATCGTAAGAAATTTGCAAATACAAACTTACTAATTCATTATTATTATTGATGATATTTTACAATAATCCGAGGCTACTGACTTGGAAGATGTTTTGATGAGATACGGGGTCTCAAGGGTTATTTATCTACATTGTTTGCATTACAATTCAGTAGAGACTCAATCATTAACTAGGTTCCATTTATAAGGAAATAGTATTTAGAAGTGTTTATATTTCAAATATGTTTTATGAAAGTTTTTCTGTTTTACCAATCACAATGACAAGCCAGTGTAAATCAAACACACTTATTTCTAATAACTATCAAATTGACAAGATCAAAGAGGCATTTTGACTATTCTAAAATTCTGTTTTCTTCATTAGTAGCTTGTTATTATTCACACCATCAAAATTCTATTCTTTCAAATGTCCTTATTAAATTCCAGTAATTCAAACTAACAACTTCCTTTTTATTCTGATTGCAAGCCTTCCCTGTTAGGCAATGAAGTCACAAACATTGATAATTAGTTTAAATTCACAAAACCTAATACTGTAAGAGTATAGTCTTTCATAATTTAGGAAATATAACAAATTCTGATATATAAAAACAATTGCAAATATGAAAGTATATTATGCATTTCTTAATCCTAATGGTAACAGTAGATATTAGATAATGTTAGAGGTAAGAGGGGATGAAATGTACAGCTGTTATTGAATTCTGAAAAATGCTGGTTTGCACTAAGCAGTAGTGATGTTTCTCCACTTTCAGAGTATCTATTTGTTCCTGAGATAACACTTTTGTTCTGATTTCTCACGATTTTTCTTCAGGAAGTTCTAAGTAGTTACTTCATATTTGTAAGATTTTGTAATGAGCATTTGGAATTATAGGAATTATTGTGTTTTATCCAATTTTTTTGATATATGAGCTAGTGCTTAGGATTCTCATATAGTAAGTATTCTCTGAGTCGTATATCCACTTTTTTCCTTCTTATAAGGAAACTAATCACATGATTTTTTAGGCCTCCCTAATGTCCTCGTCTTAATTACATGCACGAAATCCTTATTTCTTCCAGCATTAGTTATTGGTCGATATCTTGATGATACCCATTCTTTCTGGTGTGAGATGGAATCTCAGTGTTTTTTTTTGTTTTTTTTTTTTTTTTTTTTTGGGTACCTGGGGGACGACCTCAGGACCTCGCGCGCCAGCAGGCGCCCGTGCCGCTGAGCAATATCACCGGCCCCTTTTTCGTATGTGGGTTCCGGGAGTCGAACTCAGGCCCTCGCGCTTGCCGGGCAGGCACTTAAGCCGCTGAGCCATCTCACCAGCCCCCTCAGTGTTGTTTTAATTTGTGTTTCTTGAGTGAGCAATGATGTTGAACGTTTTTTCACATATTTATTTGCTGTTTGTACTTCTTCATCTCAGCAGTTTCTATTTATCTCAGATGCCCATTTTTGGATTGGGCCTTTAAATTTGGGAGGTCTGATTTTTTTGAGTTCTTTATATATTCTAGATGTTAGATTTTTGTATGAGGAACATCTGGCAAAATTTTTTTACTACACTGTGGGTTGTCTCTTCACTCTGCTGGTGGTTTCTCTTGCTGTGCAAAAGCGTTTTATAAGATGAGATCCCAGTTGTTGATTCTTTGTGATAGTTCCTGTGCAATTGGGGTTTTGTTCATAAAGTCTTTGCCTACACCAATGTCTTCAAGTGTTCTACCTATTCTATCTTCCAGCAGATTTAGTGTTTCTGTTTTAACATTTAGATCTTTGATCCATTTCGATTTTAGTTTAGTGCATGGTGAAAGATATGATTCTAGTTTTATTCTTTTTTTGGGGGGGTACCGGGGGTCGAACTCAGGACCTCGTGCTTGCCAGGCAGGCGCTTATGCCGCTGAGCTATCTCACCGGCCCTAGTTTTATTCTTTGGCATGTGGAAAGCCTGTTTTTCCAGCACCATTTATCAAAGAGGCTATCTTTCTTCCAGTGAAGGTGTTTGGCCCCTTTGTCAAAAATAAGGTGGTTAAACATGTCTGGAGTTGTTTCTGCATCAAATACTGGCAGGGCTTTGGGGAAAAAGGAACCCTTCTCCACTGTTGGAGTGGGAGTATAGACTGGTACAATCACTGTGAAAATTAGTGTGGAGATTCCTCAGAAAACTAGGACAAGAGGTTCCATTTGACCCAGGTATTCCTCTTCTTGGCATCTTCCCAAAAGAATTAAAAGCATCATACCACAACGATATATGCACAGCCATGTTTATAGCAGCACAGTGTTTAATTGCTAAATCTTGGAAATAGCCCAAATGCCCATCAAGTGACGAATGACTAAAGAATATGTGGGGTTTTTGTATACAATGGAGTACTATTCTGCCATAAAGGATAAGCTTGAAATATTTCTAGCTAAATGGATGTACCTTGAGGACATACTCTTAAGTGAAATATATTGGACACAAGTGTGAATACCACAAGTGTGCTGTGAGAAACTGAAAGTATAAATAAGGGCCAAAATGTATAATAGTTATTATGAAATAGGAAGAAAATATTCTAATGGGAAAGGGAACTAGGGATGGGGGGAAGAAAGGAAATAAATAGAAAAAAATTATGAGAAAAGAAGAAAAGAATGGAAACAAAGCTTTTGTACATAAGGAGGCAAAGGGGGTTAAAGGTAGGGTAGGGGAATGGGAAAAAGAAGAACCAAGTTATGTCATGTACAGGTACAAATTCCCTATGATGAATGTGATCATTATGTATACCTAAAATGTACCAATAAACTTAATTAATTAAAAAATACTTATTTCCTAATAAGATCAGATTTGGAGGTATTGCAGGTGCAGGCTTAAGCATAACTTTTTGGAAAAAAATATTTCAAACCTTAAAGTATCCCATGATTCAGTTATATGAATATTGTTTTCTTCCTTTTTACATCTAGTCATCCCTTTTTTATGCTTCTGACTTCACATATACATGAGATTCTCCATCCTATGTCCATGGATGGGGTTAATATTGATTAATATTGATATCTCCTAACATAAATGTAATAGAGTATGATTCAGATTTGTTTCACCACGTGCTTTTCTCTATGTCTGAAGATGGGTTCTCCAAAAGAAGAGGAAGGGATAGAAACTTCTTTAAATTTTTGACATAAAATTTTATTACATTGATATGCATATGTTTCAAGTAAGAGCTCTTTATTACATTCTATTAACCATTTGATGTATGTAGAGATATTTATTGATTGTATGCTGTGCATTCTAGGTGCCAGCAATATGGTGCTCATTGGGCAGAAAAAGCTTATATCCCAAGAGGATTTCATTCTAATCTCACATATCCAGAAAACCTAAAAACAAACAAATATAGTAGATTAAAAGAGCTAGGGAAGAAATAACTGGATGCAATGAATGACAAAGAGAGTATTTCCTAATTTTCTTACCATAATTATCAAAATGATAAAGAAGAACCGCTGAAAACATAAACCTATCCTGAGCAAAATTCATATAATTTCAAACTTTGATGTTCATGAAAGCACTGACTGAAACAGAAGTTTGTTAGGAAGTGTAGTACAAGAAAGAAGTTACAGAGAACGTTCATAGGTTTAGATCTTAAGAAAAATTTGCTAAGGGAACTCAAACACAGAAGAAATGCATCAAACTATGAAGGAAAGGGAAAGAGAATGAAAGACGGGAGAAAAACAATAAGAGGGGAAGAAGAGAGGATGAAAAAGAGAAGAAATAAAGAAAATGTAAAAATTCCAACAGTCAACATGATGATTTGGGAAATAAAAAATGTCAGTCATCTTGGTAATGATCTAATTCTGTGAATAGAATAATTATGTTCTTAGAAAATTACCTCTCTCTCCTTTCTTCCTTCCTTCTTTTACTTCGTCTCCCACACTTTTTATGCCAGTGAAGTAAGGTAAATGTAAAATATTGCATAAATTACTAAATTCTAAAAGAAGGTATTCTTTTTAGAATACAGTGCCTTGTCTGGAGCTCCAAAGCAATCCTGATGCAAAAGTCTTTTGAGATGCAGCACGCATGACCTACTTCATAGCAGATGCATTAACTTCTGTATGTGTAGAAACCTACTTTAATTTTTCTGTCATCAACTCCCCTTGTTATTTACTGCGTTCTCTTCCATCAAAACTTTTTCTTGCACAAGAGCTATCACATTCTGTCCTGTCACATTACACATCAAAATCTGTAAGTGGTGCTTCCAATATTTCCTAAGGATGTTTTAACTTCTTAAACTAATAAGTAATGACTGGGTTTCTCAAATTACACCCACGTCCCATGGTGGGGATTGATTGTTCCAGGGCCTTTGCACTGAGCTACATCCTCAGCCTCTTTTTTAGTGTTTATTTTTTTATTTGTACAACAGAAACTTGCTAGCTTGCTAAGATGCCTAGGCTGCCCTCAAGATCCCAGTTCTCTTGCTTCATTCTCCTTGGGTGCCGCAGTTACAGGCATGCACCACCCTGCCCTGGTAGGTTACGCTGTTGAGAAAAGAGAACTACAGTTTATGAGACACCCATTCCTCACTCCTTGGATAAGGCACCAACTGCTGTTGATGTGAAGTCGTATAATATTCAATAAACACTGAAGGTAATGTAGACATATCGGCTAACCACACACCTTTTACCTAACACATATACACTACTCTCCCCAAACTTAGAATATCAAAAATGCAACTTCTTGTACATTGCTAGTGAATTTGCAAATTTCTAAAAGTTTTGGATTTGGCAACATCTACTACTGTTAGAAACCTATATATATTGTCTGATATATACTCTCTGATATAGCATTTTTACTTCTGGGAGTCTATAAATACAGCTGTTACCTGTGAAAATTAACATGTATAAGTGTAAAGTATGATTTAAAATGTCAAAAATTGGAAGACATCTAAATTTTACTAATCAGGGCCTCATTTAATAATTTATTCTCTATCAATTTAATGGAATATTCTACTTACACAAAATATACTAAAGTTGTATGAAATTCTCATATGAAATTATAACTATTGTGTGTTATTAAGTTAAAAAAGGACAAGTTACAGATTATTGTGGAACTTATGGAACTTATGTAAATTATGAAAACATTTTAAATTTTAAAAAACTAACATTTGTGACTGTCTCTCTAGGTGACAGGGAAACAGGTGTTTGAAGAATTTTTTAATTCAAATTTGAAGCCTTTGAAGTTTAACCATCTGAATATAACACCTACCAAAGACTATAGTGACAAAACTCCAAAGATTGTAAGGAAAATAAATTATACAAAGTTTAGTTCAATGATCTTTTAGGTTTTGAAATCTTGACAGATTATGATGTTTCAGATTAGTGGGCAGATCTGAAGAATAAGTAAAATTGATAATATTTCTGAAATACACAAGTTTTCTGGAGACATAGGGAAAGAATGAGAAAATATGAGGACCAAGTATAATTCTCAGAACTTTGATTTGATCAGCATGATGGATGATGACCCTACTTGGAAGTTTTGGGAAATTTTAGGGAGATAAATGTGTTGGAGAGGGCAAAATAGAACAACATCACCCCTTTGAAGGTGAGAAATTGCTTATGAGATGCCTTCTCAGATTATTCAGTATTTACTTCAGTGTCTGCCACATCTTAAGATTTTACAACAACAACGACAACAACAACAACAAAATTATAGAATAATCAACTTCATGCCCTGCCTTAGCAGTATCCACCACCCTGGAGAGCGGAGCTCATAAGCTTCCAGGTGAGGGATCCTTGATGGGGAACACTGCTTGGGCTGACAGATAACCACGAGTAGAAAATTACCAGAAGAAACAAAAAGCCTATGGTAGAAATAAACAATGAAAACATTTATGACTGACGTGAAGAAGATGGCAAGAAGGCAGGAGCTAAAAACAAGAAAGATCTAAGTATCATTGAAAGATATTAGGTGAGTTATTGTTTAGTCTCATTTAGGACAAACACTTAAAAAAAAAAAAACTAATCCTAACAGATACCTGGGAGATACAGAGCAAAATAATTATTATTCTGTATATTGACATTTTGCTAGTAAGAATAAAATCACAACTATTACAATTTCTTACTTAATAATTGATTCTCTTTGAATAACCAGTTCACAGAAAATTCATCTCACAAACACATACAGTTATGGCAATTTTATAATGCAGAAGTTCCCTCAGCATATTTGTTGTTGAAAATATAGAATTTTAAATGCTAATAGTAAATTTAAATTAAAAGAATGTACATTTGATCAGTGATACAAATGAACTACATTTTGTATGGGAATTACCAGAATAAGGTTGTTGTTAGAGTGCAGTCATAGGGGAAAAATGTAATTTACTTAAGAAAATAGAAAATGCCCTACATGACATAAATGATAGAATGAGACATCTGTTGCTCATACTGAGTGCTGTATATTGGTGTTTTCTCTGAATTCCAAACACAAGAGCAAACAGGGAATTTTTATGAGATTCCTTTTATACATTTTGTCACACAGTGGCAATTTGTATCTATTTGTAATTAAAATGACATTAAGTAGCCTTATTTTCAGCTATACAATATTTTACAGTAAAGATCTCATATAAAACCCTTCACTATTTCTATAGACTCAATTATATAACAGGTATTACTGTGTCTCCATGTAAAATAATGATGCATTGTCCAATCATCTTCAAAAGAAAACTTCATTTTTGGAATTTAATCATACACTGCCTTGTGTTGTTTCTTAAGTGATCCATGCCCTTGTGCTTTGTCTGACCAATAACTCGGAAAACTTATAGAATTGGAAAATTACAAATACTTATTCCTTTTAACATACAGTACTGATATGTTTACTGGGTATTTGTGAATGCTTACAGTGAGACAGAATGAAAATCTCTTTCTCTGTCTCTCTCTCCTATGTATTTTGCTGTATTTTTGAAATGAGGTTAATAATATCTACCTGCTGAGGTAACATGATATGATAGAACTGAATTCTATTATTTTAAAATCATTTCTAAATCTTTATAGATGTAAGTAAAATAAATGGAACATTTTCTCAGGATATCTAACTATCACTCCCTCTAGTAATAATTATTTCATACGCACTATGTAAACTTCCCCAGTAATGGCATAACAAAGCACCATGACCTGAATGACTTAAAACAACAGAAATGTAGTCTCTTGCAGTTTAAGAGATTAGAAGTTCAAAATCCAGATGTTAAAAGGGACATCCTTCCTGTGAGCCTCTAGTGGAGGGTATTTTCTTTCTTTTTCAGCATCTGAAAATGTCTGGGACCTCTTGGGTTCTGACAGCTTAATTTAATCTCTACCACCATCTTCACATTGTTATTTTCCAGTGTCTGTGTCCAAATTTTATATAAGAGGGGGCCATTTGATTTTATGATGACTTTATTTTGAATTAAATTAGTGCATTTTTAATGACTCCACTCTGAAACAGGGTTATACTCAGAGATGCTGTGGTTTAGGATCTCCCACTCTCTTTTGGGGAGCACAATTCAACTGGTCCCATGCACTGAACTGGATATTAAAGTAAACAATACAATTGATACTCTAGAATATGACTCAGAAAGTTTGTTGCTCAAATTGAGATGGGATTTCCATTACATATTAAACTGCAGTTGTTATGACATACTTCAGCTGGAGTAATTCCAGTCCATCCTCACTTTATATAGGGTTAATGTCTCGTTAAGTCACTGAGTTGCCTAACTTAGGTTTGGAACTTTCAACCCTCTGGCCTCAGCATCCCGGAGAGCTGGGCTTACAAAGTGCACCACCACCCACATTTAATGTCAATTTTAGTCTCATGGAACATTTTTTGTTGTTTTGTGCAACTGTACTTGGAAACACTGGATAACATCTTCCCTGGCACCAAAGATTGATAGTTGAATTAACTGTTTATGCATTCTTCATCACATTTGGTTTCAGTGCTACAAAAAAAAATTGGCACTTGTGTTACAGAAAATATCAGCATTACCTTGTAATTGATCTTCCTGTGGAGTACATCCCGAGCCCTCCTTCTTATTACTACCCAAATCTCATCACATCTGTACTTTGTGGAAATCTGAGATACCATGAGAACAAAAAAGACAAACCATATCATTCTTCCCAGTGGATGTTTCTTAAACAAGGTCATTGTAGTACCTAAGGAAAAAAGATGAAAACTTTAATCTATTGAAACATTATCTTAGATTGTACTGTATTTTTATATCTGAGATTAGCTTTATAGTAACTGATCAGAGGTCTGCCAGAGATAAACAGATGATAAAACAATGATTTAAAACAGAATTATAGGTGAAATATATATATATTAAATCTACTTTATTATTTTTCCTCTACATAGGTTGATTGGCATAAACACCAAGAAGTTATTGTCCTGGGTTTCCTATGAGAAACTTTGTCAAGACTACCTAAATTGGGTATTCTAACCGTTTTGTTTCTCTCTAGAAAACCTAACTGTCTGATGGCCTCATTCTGTTACTCTAGGCTGGAGAGGCCGAGTACTCCTTCTATACACTGTCACTTGGCATTGCTGACTAGACTTACAATTTCTTCAGGTGATACACATTTAGTGAGCTTCAGTATAATTGCACTTAAGTAAGCACCACCTTCAGGGCAAAGAAAGGATCCATCCTATCCTAAATTTTCATCCTATCCTAATTTCGGAGGAAAGTGGTATAATTCGATATTGTCAAAATGAGCTGATATAGTGTCCTCCTTTGCTTGGCACTGAATTAAGAAAAAAACTTTAAAAAGAAATATAAACAAAGCTTATGTTGAGCACAGGTCACATCCAATTCTTTAAGAGATAAAGAGAACATTATCTAGTGAGTTGGGAACATTGGCTCATTAGATGATATTTCATGTAAGAGTTTTATAATAACCAAGGGTGTTTAAAATCTGATTAACAGTTACATTGCCATGGCATATAAGTGCTTTTCTGACCATAGAGACTATGACCGATGATTACAGAAATAGAAAATAATAGGAAAAAGTGGAGGAGTTTAATTATATGAGAAATCTTATCATAATTAGAGTATAGCCTGTGATGCTTAACACTGTTACTGACAATTTGGAGAGAAGAATATGGAGAGGAAGAAACAGCAGGAAATAAGAAATGTGTCTTGTTTATCTGATACACAACACTGATTTAGAATTAAAACCTTTTTCTATTGTATCACTAATGAATAAGGAAAACAAGGGGACATGGGGCCAGTGAAAGAATTAACTCCTCAGCAGCATAGAGGACACCTGATGGAAAAAGACACAAGCCAGAGGACAGGCTATTGTCCCATTAGTGAGGCATGAGTGTCCCAGGGGAAAGGAGCTCAACTACATATAAGTAACAAATATTTTCTTAAGCTAATGGAAATGTGATCCCATTATCCCTCCTAGAATGTTGGGGTGATGAAAAATAGGCATGCATAAAGTTTTACATAGAGAATGAGACATGGATATGTGATTGATGAAAAGAAAAATGATGTTACTATGGCAGAATAAAACCATCCTATCGTAATGAGGACCTAAAAGCAAAGGGAAAATTTGCTAGAGGAAAAAAAAAATAAACAAAACACATTAGAGACCTAGCTATGTAATTTGCCTTAATGAATGTTCCATAGCTATGTGTATTTGAATTCAATATGTACACTATGGTAATCAATATGTTATTTCTAGTATAAGGGCCCCTTGGCTCATTACCTGTTACCATTCTTATTTTTATCTTCATCTTTATCCATCTATCTATCTATCTATCTATCTGTCATCTATCTACTTTATTAGTAAGATTCACCTGAAGTGTGATTGTTGTCACACTTACATGCTTGTTTTCTATCATTGTTTCTTTGTTTATTTTTATAATTAATTAATGATTGATTTATTTATTTTTGATTCTCAAGGCTGGAGGTCAGTATCAGGACCACTTATTCTTAAGTAATTGCATACCTTGGTGATATGATAAATTTTGAAATAATTAACATTACTTATTTGAAAACTTTTCATTATATATGTTTATCAGTATTTAGCATTATGACATTATCAAATAATAGAGACAAAAACACAAAATAATAGAGAGTTGGGGAGAGAAGATTTTTTTTTATTTAATGCATATGTACATTGTGTGTAGGTGTGTGTGTGTATTTTGAGTCTAAATCATAGTTTTTGGCACATGCTCTTATTACATACCAGATTTCAATCCTAAATATATATCTTCTTATCCAATTCCACCTCACTCTTCATGTATTTTGTATTTAGATATTGCTAGCAGGCTAACACTTCCTTTCTCAAAAATAAGTAAAACTTCCATAAATTAGTACCACTAGCATCAGTATTTCATTAATAATTTATTTTATCTTTAATAAGAGAAAAAGGCCTTAAAAATCAAATACTTAGAAATATGAGTGGTTGTTTAAGGTATTTTGTTTGAAGAATGAAAAGATTTTCATCTTGGAGGGAAACTTTTTAATCTGTCCTACAAAGTTACAAGTTTTGAATTTTACATAGATATGAAATTATGACCTCGAGCTATCTAAGACAAAAACACAAAAGCCTAATAAAACCTAACTAAAATAACATGAAGTGATCATCTTTTTACTGTACTCACTGTTCAATAAAGAGTTGTTACGGTTTACTGACTGACATGCAGACAGAAAAAGCCAGGTTTAAGCAGATTCAGGTGAAAACAAGAATTTAACTGGCAGTTGAGCTAGAGGGCGTGTGTATTATGGTCTGGCAAAAAGTTGCCTCCATTTTGCCCATGTCCTGAGAATTTACAGTAGACTGCTTTTAAGTGACATGGATTACTCTGGGGGGAGATATTTCAAGGCAGCCCAACATTCAGGCTTTGGCATAGGTACTCTGTGTGATTTTAGCTATATCTGCCATGAGAATCAGGACCAGAAAAACAGCACAAAAATTTGAAAAATCTTCTTGGTGCAGAGAAAAAAAGTTTCTGTAAAGTTGAGGCCTATGAACTTGATGCTGAGAAGGGCTTAATTACTAAAATGATTAGCATTTTTTAAAAAGCCAAGTACATTGCATCATCACAATAGGAAAAATGCCTTGAGGGCATTTCAGGAATCAGCAAGACCCCCACTTCAGAGGCTGAAAGTGTAAAGCTTGAAAGACTGCTTTGTGAAGACAGCTTGAGGGAGCCTTGCTCATTAAGGGTCGGCTAGGAAAGAGTTTCTCAAAGTTCAGCTATCCAGTCACTCAGAGACTGCTCTAGTCATGTTGCAAGGGCATTGGTTACTGCTTAAGCCTGTGGCCAACTTTAGTGTTATTCACATATTGCTGGGTTTGCCAGCGTGCACAATTCAAGATTTTGAGAGTCAGGGAGCCTTACACTCAGATTACAGAAGAAGGCCTTGGAGGTCTGGCAGTGTGCCCCTGAAAGGACATTGATTAAAGCTGTGAGAGTGAAGCTAAACAGCGCAGACCTCAGGAAGTTGGAGATACCAGAAACAGGGAAGAACTGCTGCAGAAAGCCAGAGGCAGTGAGTGGCGCCACCATGAGAGAGAAGCTGTAAGGGCTACAGTGGGCAGTGTCCTAGGTGTGGGAACACCCAATCCATTTTGATTTTATATATTGCCACATTTGCTCCACACTGTGGATAAGAAGCTACTGCATTTAATGTTTGCCCTGTTCAGTTTCAGTCTTGTTTCGATCTGATGTCTTTCTATCCCCCTAATTTTCCCATTTTTAATGGAAAGATTTACCTTGTGTCACTGTATGTTGGAAATGTTTAACTTTCTTTTTGGTTTTTTTGTAGGACCTCATAGATAGGAGGTTGCCTTGAGTCTCAAAGGAGACATTGGACTTGGACTTTTCAGCAATGTTGGAATTGTCAAAAATTGGACAAATCTTGGGGATGGACTAAATTCATTTTGCATAAAGAGCTACACATGAATCTTTATGGAGCCAAAGAGTGAATATTATTATTTAGACTGAAAATATACCCCTAAATTCTCAGGAGTTCAAAGACAGGACTTTTAAAAGGTGACTGGACCGTGGTAGCATTACAGTTGACATGTTGTTAGGCAATGGGCCTGGTTGGAGTTGAGCTGAATTGACCATTGATATTGACTCTCATTACTTTTGGAAATAAACTAGTATGTTAAAAACTGGTATATTTTAGACTTACTGAGGTATGGAATATCTATTTCAAATAAAAATAATTTTGACCATTGCTTTGTACCCTTTCTCACTGACATAAATACTTTTGAAAATCTATCATTCAAGTGTAGTTTTCAATCCATCTCTGCTGAAGAAAAAAAAAATGAAATTTGGTTTCCTCATTGCTCAACTTAGTAATTTCATTAGTCTCTTCACAGGTTTTTCTATTTTGATAATGCTGCTATTCATCAGTCGATACTCCACTTATACCAAGGAAATCTTTATCATGTCATTTTCCTATGTTAAAAAAATTTGCATGGCATTTTAAATATATTACCTTTATTCCTCATTGTATTAATTTTATAAGGATGTCATAGCATAATCCAAGAGTAAGTAGTTTAAACAAGAGATAATTATTTTATTTTATTTTTATTAATGTAGTACTTGCATTTTACAGTCTTGGAGAGTGGGCACATGTACATAATTCAGCTTGTTTCTTTTTTTTTAAAATCCCCTTCCCCATCCCCACCCCCTATAATTCTCCTTTCCCCATTTCCACTCCTACTAATATTATTAATCTTAGCTCATGTTTATGGCATATGATGTTTCCATTCATTGAGGTTATTAGGTTCCTGTACATAGCATATTTTTATTCTACTTATTTCTCTATCTACTCCCTTTCACCCTTAGGCCTTGGTCTCTTGTACTTCTCATTTGCAACAGATCCATCCACTTGTCATCTTCTATCAATCCTTTAATGATCTCTTTGTTTGAACTTTGTCTTACTTAAATGATACTATACAGTATTTAAACCTGTGTATTCAGTTTCTTTCACTCAATGTTATATATTCCAGGTGCATCCATTTTCCAACAAATGTCTCAAATTTGTCTTTATAACCAAGTGGTATTACATTATATGTAAATGCCACATTTTCTTTATCCAATCATCTTTTAAAAGGCTGCTTCCAGGACATAGATATTATAAATTGTGCTGCTATGAGCATTAGTATGCGTGTGTTGCTGTAGTAGGATGTCTTATACTCTTTAGGGAAGATACTTAGAGGGGGATAGCTGGGTCATACAGAATTTCTAATTTTAATACTCTCAGAATTCTCTATAATGATTTTCATAGTGGTTGTACTAGTTTACATTCCCATCAACAACTTAGGAGGGTTCCTTTATCACCTCAGCCTCACTAGCATTTGTTATTTTTAAATTTCTTGATTTTTGCCATCCTTTCTGGAGTAAGATAAAATCTTAGCATTGTTTTCATTTGCATTTCTCTAATGGACAGAGATGTTGAACATTTTTTCATGTATTTGTTGGTCATTTATACTTCTTATTGTGTGAAGTGTCTGTTCATTTCACTTGTCCATTTCTTGATTAAGTCTTTTGTTTTAGGTGGTCTAATTTCTTGAGTTCTTTATATATTCTAGATACTAGTCCTCTGTCTGAAGAGTGGCTGGCAAAATTTTTCCCATTCTGTAGGATGTCTGTTCAGTGTGCTAGTTGATGCCTTTGCTGTACAGAAGTTTTAATTTTGATATTATCCCATTTGTTGATTCTTGCTTTTATTTCTTGTGCAATTGCAGTTCTGTTTAGAAATTCCTCTAATACATCTGTAATTTCCAGTGTTTTACCTATTTTATCTTCCAGTAGGCTCAATGTTTCTGCTTTAATAATTATATTTTTGATCAATTTTTATTTTAATTCAGTAGATGGTGAGAGATATATGTCCAGTTTCAGTCTTCTAACAGCTTTCCAGTATTCCAAACACCACTTGCTGAATAGGATATCTTCCCTCCAACATATGCTTTGAACCACTTTGTCAAAGATCAAATAGCTGAATATCTGGGAATGTTTCTGTGTCCTCTATTCTGCTCCATTGATCCACATATTTGTTTTTGTCCCAGTATCATGCTATTTTTCTCACTATTGCTTGGAGGTATAGGTTGAAGTCAGGTACTGCAATGCCTCTTGCTTTGCTCTTCTGGCCCAAAATTCTTTTTGCTATTCTTGCTCTCTTCTGGGTCTAAATGAATGTTAAGATTGTTTTCTCTAGACCCGTGAAGTGCCTTATTTGTGTTTTGGTTGGGACTGGAAAAAATCTCTGTAACAGTTTTGGGAGTATGGTCATTTTGACAGTTTTGGTTCTGCTTATCCAGGAGCGGAGGATATCTTTCCATTTTCTGACATTCTCTTCAATCTCCTTTTTCAGGCTATTGTAAGTTTTCTTTGTAGAGATCTTTCACTTCCTTGGTTAGGTTAATTCCCAGGTATACATGCTATATACCATGCTCCTTGGCTTGAAATAGCAAACCTCTTGCTGTCTCTTTCTATGGTCCTTTCTCTGAGCACAGATTCCTATTGTCTCTTCCCATTCTTATAAGACAGCAGTCGTATTGGATTAAGTCTCTACCTTAAAGTCCTCGTTGTAACTTATTACCTATTTAAAGATGTTATGTCCAAATACAATTATATTTTCAGGTTGGTTCTTCAACATATAAATTGGGAAGAACACATAATTCAGCCAACATAATTAGGTTCTGTATTAATTATTCCTATTATTCTATCTCAAATTTATTTCATGTGATTCATTGTCTTAGTCTATTTTGTGCTGCTTTATATGAATAATACACAATGAGTAATTTATAATGAACAGAAATTTACTGGATCACAATTATAGAGGCTGGGACTCTGAGAGCAGGATGTGAGCTTGTGGGCTGCATTGAGTGTTTCTTCCTGGTTTATGTGTGGCCATCTGCTTGTTGTGTCATCACACAGCATGGACCCAACTCTGGTTGGGAAGCAGTCCTATTGGATCACAGAGCCACATTTATGACTTCATTAAATATCACTTGCATTGTCTCCAATAAAGTCAAATAGGGGGTTAGGACTTTACCATATTGACTTAAGGGCAGGGGTGACACAATTCAACTCCCACGATTGAATATTTTGGTAACTTTATTCACCTTGAGACATTATAACTTTGGAAAGGATCAATGGAGCAGCAAAGAAGTGAAGCAAGAAAACAGAGTCACATCATTTTAAAATCAAAATACGGTTTCAGTCTGTGCCAAAGACAAAGTAAATGAATAAGTTCACCTATGTACAGTGAAGACCTGAAGTGTTACTCAAATAAAGAGCACTAAATTAGAAGCAAGCAGCCTCAAGAGAAACTGAAGTTGAATTTTTTAATTGTCTTCATTTTCTGGTTTTAATAGCCGACTTTAAACTGCTAGAAAAATATTTTCAATTTTGACATGTCATAAGTGCAGAATATCAAAATGGAAAAGTGAAAGTTACAGAAATACTTCAAAGCATGGAACACAGTAAATGGATTTATGAGTGACTAAAATCACAGAAGAGACAGAAAATGAGCATATATTGAGTGTAGAATAACTGAAAATTTCCAAAACTGATGAACGTTTTCAGAGGAAAATTCAAGAAGTACAAAGGTATTTATGAAAATGCATTATTGTACATACTTTGAAGGCTTTTAGTATAAAGATGAAATTAAGGAATGCAGAATTAAGAAGATACCACTGACTCAAAAAATATGACGTATAAAGTCTGGAGTTGGATGAGCTGCATAAGTACATACAATAACGCTAGAAAACAAGTGGTACATTACTGTCCCTCCATTTGTTTTGATCTAAGGAAGACTTGGCTTTCATGTGTATTTATTTGAATTTGGAGTTAGAATAAAACAAAACCAAGAATACCACAGAATTTGGCCTTGTCTTTTATTTTTTTTTATTTATTTACTTTTTTTTGTGGGTATCAGGGGTCAACCTCAGGACCTCACATGCCAGCAGGTGCCCGCACCATTGAGCGATACCACCAGCCCTTTATTCATATGTGGGTTCCGGGAGTCGAACTCAGGACCTCGCACTTACCAGGCAGGCACTTACGCTGCTGAGTGATCTCACCAGCCTTGGTCTTGTCTTTTAAAAAGCAAAAAGGACCCTCTTTATCCTACTTGTCATAAGAGAGATCTATCCTGCTCTAAGTGAAGTGCCTCTGCCGTTTCCTCACTCCGAGGTACACGGGAAGCACATGTAGCTTACAGGATTCCAGTACACACAAGGTTACTACCTTAACGGTTGTCAAGCCACCCATGTAGACGGACAGCTGTGTAAAAATTCCTTATGTAATGTAGTGATTTGGGCCATTGAACACTCGGATGTTTACAAAGTGAAATAGCAATTGTAGTTCTGTTGCTTGATTCACGACCACGAATCTCAGGAATAATGACAGTAAAAAACAAAACAAAACAAAACAAGTAGGCATATAATAATGATAGTGCTCATGAATAAATGCTCACTCATGGAATCAACTTGTTTTTGCAACCTAATTGCAGTAAAGAAAAGATGAACTTCCCAACGAATGATGTTGATCAATGAGAAATCCATATAGAAAAATATACCGGGGACAGAAAAAAGATGGTGGATGAGTAAGAACCACACAGCAAAACTCTCTAAAAGTTGCCATTGGACTATGGGAATATAGTGACCGGGAGAGCGCAGGAGGGGGGGAGATGCCTCCCCGGGACCCAGAAAAGTTCTGAAGCGCAGCTTGGGACCGCCGGCACCAGTGAAGGGTACTTTGCAACAAAGAAGGAACAGAGCCAGCGCACGCACCTTCTACCATCCCAGGAATCGCCGCGTGACAGAAGCTCAAAGCTGCGGACACACGGTGACAGCTAGCACCCAGGGAGCACCCAGGGAGGATCGCGAGACAGCCACGGGGCAGGGGAGCGACGGAGAACGGTGCTGGCTGGTGGTGAGTGTCTCTCAGCCACAGCTGTCCCATGCCAGAAAGCGACTGGCCGGGTGCCATTGTGGGGGTGTGGTGAAAATCAGAGTGGCACAAAAACAGCGCTGGGAACTCGCGTTCCGGAGAGGGCAGCGCCGCACCTCTCAGGCCCACGAGGGTGCGCTGAGGGCGGCAGGTGAATGAGACTGGTCTCTCAGCCACACATGTCCCGCACCAGAGAGCGACTGGCCCGGCACCATTGTGGGGGGAGTGGCGAAAATCAGAGCGGTGCGAAAGCAGTGCGCTGACAGCGGCAGGCAAAAGAGACTGGTCTCCGCCTGAAAGTCCACGCTTCTGCTCACCGCTCCACCAAAGGGCCGCTCTTGGCTCGCTGGGACGGACCTGCACGGAACAAGACTCTGTCATCACACGGTGCCTGCCTACAGCAGAGTCAACACCTGGAACTGATTCTTTTTATTTTTTTATTTTTACTTTTATTTTTATTTTATTTTATTTTTCTCTCTCATTAGTTTTTTGTTCTGGTGAAAGGTTTTTATTTTTTTATTTTTTTATTTTTATTTTTTTATTTTTTCCTTTTGTGGGGTTTTATTTTTGTTTTGTCTGTTTGCTTTGTTGTTTTTGTCTCCATTTTTGTTTCTGTTTGTCTATTTGCTCTTTCCTTCATTATTCCCTCTGGCTTTTATATGAGTGTAAACAGCGCCTCTAACCTCTTTGTGATTGTGGTTGTGATCTGTTCTTCCTTTTATCCCTTCCTTCTCTTTTTCCCACCAGTCCTCTGCACCAGTGTCCCAATGTTAGTGGGATCCCTCTTGGTCCTCTAACCTTACATCTAATTCCTTCCTCTTCTCCCATTACTCTATTTCCTCCTTAACTCATTTTAAATTTAAACTCCTGAGGGGAAAAATTGGCATACTAAGGACTTGTATACTGCATATAATTTTTCTGGTGTGTTTTAGATTTTGTTATATAACCGCAACTCTACTTTATACGGCTAAAAGTGGTAAATAACTGGTTAGCTCAGTCTGTCATTTTCTAGGCTGTGTTTGATGCTTCAGTTACCATTATAGCCAAATGTGAAATAATTGTTCTAAACAGCTTTCCTTCCTGATATTTCATGATTGATATTGACTAAGGGACACAGAAAATACAGTGCCACAGTACCAAAGAATCAAGGACTGGGCCAAACAGGTAGCAACTTCTCACATCCAACGAATTGAAGAGGTAGGATCTGGCAGAAAGCTCAAAAACCAAAAGTAAGCTCCACTTGGAAGATACTGCAGAGAAGTAGTCATCTTCTAAGGATCTTGAACACTAGCAATAAAGTAACCTATCATAGGTAATTTATAAACATCACCCCAGGAATTAAATTAAAGAAAGAAAAAATGAGACGACATTTAAACAAGATGCAACCCCACACATCCAATTCACCAAAGGCAAACCTAGAGAACAATGAGGTGGGACAATCTTAAAGCCACCCACCTGGCCTATCTGAAGGGGTAACAGCAAAACAACTGAATGAGGCTCTGGAAAAAATTAAAACAGAAATAATTTCACAGATAACTGCAGAGATAATGTCCATAATGAAGACCATGCTTAAGGACACTATAGCTGATACAGACAAAAAAAAAATAGATGAGCTTAAGAAAACTATAGAAAACATGAATGCTCAGCACAGGAAAGAAATGGAATCCATAAGGCAGATACAAGCAGATATCCAAGAGAACAAAAATTCCATTGAAAGTATTTGTAGCAGATTAAGCCAATGTGAGGACAGGATCTCAGATATAGAAGACAGGCTTGCAATTAGTGATCATGAAAAGAAAGAATTCTTAAAAACAGCAAGGGACCATGAGAAATCAATTCAGCAGCTGCTAGATGACTCAAAGATAAACAACTTAAGAATAATTGGAATAAATGAAAAAGCAGGAGATAGCATCAATGACATTAAAACCTTGTTCAAAGACATTATTACAGAGAACTTCCCTGGAAGAGAAAAAGAATTTGACCCCAACATAAAGGAAGCTTTTAGAACACCAACGAGACATGACCAAAAAAAAACTTCAGCCAGACATATCATAGTCAAGATCCCAGAAATTCAACAGAAGGGCAGAATCTTAAAAGCTGTTAGGGAGAAGAGACAAATCACCTATAAAGGAAAACCCATCAGAATCACAGCTGACTTTTCAGCACAAACCCTCAAGTCAAGAAGAGCTTGGAATGATGTATTTCAAGCTCTAAAGGAAAATAATTTTCAACCCAGATTGATGTACCCCACAAAACTATCTTTCAAAACTGATGGAGAAATAAAATACTTCCATGACAAAGAACATCTGAGAAAATTTATGACCACCAAACCACCACTCCAAAATGTTCTGAAGGACATTCTAGAAAGAGATAGGAACCCCAACAGAAGGGATCCACCAGGCAGGGCAGATAATTAAATAGCAGGAAAGGGGAAAAACAAACAAAGAGTGGGAACCAACAACAGGAAAATAGCATGACAAGTATAAGTCAATATTTATCAGTTTTAACAATCAATGTTAACAGTCTCAATTCACCAATCAAAAGGCACAGACTGGCAAAATGGATCAAGAAGCAAGATCCAACAATATGCTGTATGAAAGAAACACATTTAATTCAGAAAGAAATTCATAGACTGAAAGTCAAAGGATGGAAAACAATACTCCATGCAACAGGAATCCAGAAAAAAGCAGGGGGAGCTATTCTTTTTGCAGACAAAGTGAATTTCAAGCCAAGAATGATTCAGAGAGATAAAGAAGGTCACTACATCCTTGTAAAGGGAACAATCCAAGAGGAAGAGATAATGATCATATCATAAATATATATGCGTCAAATACCAATGCACCCAACTATATAAAACAAGTACTAAAGGACATGAAAAATCAAATAAGCACTAATACAATTATACTGGGAGATCTCAATACTCCACTGTCACAAAAAGACAGATCAACTAGACAGAAAATGAATAATGAAATAATAGAACTGAACCAAACTTTGGAACAAATGGACTTAGTAGATGTCTACAGAGTGTTCCAAACCACAACATCAGAATACATATTCTTCTCAGCTGCACATGGGACGTTCTCCAAAATAGACCACATACTAGCTCATAAAACCTGCTTAAGTAAATGCAAAGGAATTGAAATTATCCCATGCATATTATCAGACCATAGTGCAATGAAATTGGAAATCAATGGCAAAAGAAATCACAAAAACTCCCTAAACACATGGAAATTAAACAGTACCCTCCTGAACAACCAATGGGTCACAGATGAAATTAAAGAAGAAATTAGACAATTCCTACAACTGAATGATAATGGCAGTACAACATACCGGAACTTATGGGATACAATAAAAGCAGTCCTAAGAGGGAAATTTATAGCATTAAATACTTATATTAGGAAAATAGAGCAAGTGCAAATAAACAACTTAATGGCGAACCTTGAACTTCTAGAAAAAGAAGAGCAGCTTAAGCCAAAAGCCCGTACAAGGGAGGAAATTATAAAGATCAGAGCAGAAATTAATGTATTGGAGACTAAAAAAACAATACAAAGAATCAATGAAGCAAAAAGTTGGTTCTTTGAAAGAATAAATAAGATTGACAAACTCGTATCCAACCTTATTAAAAAAAGAAAAGACTCAAATCCATGCAATTGAAAATGAAAAGGGTGATATCACGATGGACCCTGCAGAAATCCAGAAGATCATCTACACCTATTTTAAAAATCTATATTCTACTAAGATGGAAAATGCAGAAGAAATGGACAGATTCCTAGATTCGTATGAATTACCAAAGCTGAGTCAAGAAGATTTAAAAATCTTAAATAAACCAATATCAACCAATGAAATTGAAGATGTAATTAAAAACCTCCCAACAAAGAAAAGCCCAGGCCCTGATGGATTCACTGCCAAATTCTACAAGAAATTTAGAGAAGACCTAACGCCACTATTTCTCAAACTTTTTAATGAAATTGAAAGGGAAGCAATACTCCCAAATTCATTCCTGGAAGCAAGCATTACCCTGATACCAAAACCAGAGAAGGACCCAACTAAGAAAGAGAACTACAGGCCAATCTCCCTAATGAACATAGATGCAAAAATCCTTAATATGATACTGGCAAACAGAATCCAACAAATCATCAAGAAGATTATACACCATGACCAAGTTGGATTCATCCCTGGGATGCAGGGATGGTTCAACATATGTAAATCAATCAATGTAATACACTATATTAACAGAACCAAAGACAAAAATCACATGATCATCTCAATAGATGCAGAAAAAGCTTTTGACAAAGTCCAGCACCTTTTTATGATAAAAACCCTACAGAAAATTGGAATAGAGGGTCTTTATCTCAACCTGGTAAAAGCTATCTATGACAAACCAACAGCCAATATTATACTAAATGGCCAAAAACTGAAAGCCTTCCCTCTAAAATCAGGAACAAGACAAGGATGTCCACTGTCCCCACTCTTATTCAACATAGTTCTAGAAACTTTAGCCAGAGCAATTAGACAAGAGAAAGAAATAAAGGGAATAATGATTGGAAAGGAAGAAGTTAAATTATCATTATTTGTAGATGACATGATACTCTACACAGAAGACCCCAAAAACTCCACTAAAAAACTGCTAGATTTAATAAGCAAATTCAGTAGTGTAGCTGGATACAAAGTCAGTACTCAAAAGTCAATAGCCTTCCTGTACAAAAATAACAAACTTACTGAAAGAGAAATTAGGGAAACAATACCTTTCACAATAACACCCAAAAAAATGAAATACCTAGGAATCAACCTCACAAAGGATGTAAAAGACCTCTACACTGAAAACTACAGTACTCTGAAAAAGGAGATTGAAGAAGATATCAGAAAATGAAAAGATATCCCTTGCTCCTGGATAGGAAGAACCAATATAGTGAAAATGGCCATACTTCCAAAATTGTTATACAGATTTAATGCAATTCCAATCAAAATTCCAACAGCATATCTCACAGAATTAGAGAAAACAATCCTAAAATTCATTTGGAATCAGAAGAGACCTAGAATAGCAAAGGCAGTTCTGGGCAACAAAGGCAAGGCAGGGGGCATCACAATCCCCGACTTGAAATTATACTATAAAGCTACTGTGATAAAAACAGTGTGATACTGGCAAAAAAATAGACCTGAAGATCAATGGAACAGATTAGAAGATGCTGAAACAACCCCAGACATACTAAGCCACCTTATCTTTGACAAAGGTGCCAAACACATTCGCTGGAAGAAAGATAGCCTCTTTAATAAATGGTGCTGGAAAAACTGGCTCTACACATGCCGAAGATTAAAACTAGACCCATATCTTTCACCATGCACTAAACTAAATTCAAAATGGATCAGAGATCTAAATATTAAAACAGAAACATTAAATCTGCTGGAAGGTAGGATAGGTAAAACCCTTGAAGACATTGGTGTAGGCAAAGACTTTATGAATAAAAACTCAACCGCACGGGAACTATCCCACAGAATCAATAACTGGGATCTCATCTTATTAAAAAGCTTTTGCACAGCAAGAGAAACCACCAACAGAGTGAAAGGACAACCCACAACGTGGGAAAAAATGTTTGCCAGCTGTTCCTCAGACAAAGTATTACTATCGAGAACATATAAAGAACTCAAAAAAATCAGACCTCCCAAATTTAAAGACCCACTCCAAAAATGGGCATCTGAGATGAATAGACATTTCTCAGATGAAGAAATACTAATGGCAAATAAATATACAAAAAAATGTGCAACATCACTAGTCATTCGAGAGATGCAAATTAAAACAACACTGAGATACCATCTCACCCCAGAAAGAATGGCTACTATAAAGAAATCAACTAATAACAAATGCTGGAGGGGCTGTGGGGAAAAAGGAACCCTTCTTCACTGTTGGTGGGAGTGTCGACTGGTACAGCCACTGTGGAAGTCAGTGTGGAGATTCCTCAAAAAACTAGGGTTGGAGGTCCCATTTGACCCAGCTATTCCCCTTCTGGGCATCTTCCCAGAAGAATTAAAAACATTGTACCACAGTGATATATGTGCACCCATGTTTATAGCAGCACAATTTGTAATAGCCAGATCTTGGAAACAACCCAAATGCCCATCAACTGAGGAATGGATAAGAAAGATGTGGTATTTTTATACAATGGAGTACTATTCAGCCATAAAGAAGGATAAACTGGAGACTTTTATAGGTAAATGGATGCAACTTGAGAAAATACTCATAAGTGAAATAAACCGGACGCACATGTGTAAGCATCATATTGTCTCTCTAGTATGAGAAACTGAAAGAGTAAATAAGATCCAAAATGTACAATAGACACGGTGAATCAAAAAGAAATTGGTCAATAGGAAAGAGAGACTGGAACAGGGAAAAGAAAGAACAGAAAGGGAAAAAAATTGTAGCTATATATAAGATGGTTAATATAGATACACTACCAATTTTACTTAGTTCATTGAAGAGTAAGGTTTGAGCCAATAATGTTTGGACAATTGAACACTAATGTCTGGTATCCTGAATAACTAACTTAAAGATAATAATACGTAATGCATTGACCATTGTTACCCTCCTATTATGTTGTTTTGAAAATTTGTTCTTTTTTGGTTTGTTTTGTTTTTTCTTCTCTTTAAAATAAGATAAAAAAAGAAAAGTATACCTTCTGTTCTAAGTGAAATAATAAGCAAATTCATTCTTTGAAATCATAGATCTTCTGCGAATGTTAAAACACTAATTGTCCAGTGTGTAGTATAGGAAAATATCTTAAGTTATTTAGCTTAAATAAATATTTCTGAAACGAGATATACTAACTGTGTAGTATGGGGGTACTAAATTGGACTTTTATAAAATTAGATAAATAATATTTGTAATTCTTTGACCAAAAATACATTTCAATAAATTATATGCTCACTTATTAAGAAATAGACTAATTACTTAAAACAAGCAACGTAAGTGAAGAGGCATTTCACAAATAAGTACATCCTATTGACCAATAGGCTGATGAGAAAGAATTCAACATCATCAGTTATAAAACTAATGCTTTTTAAAACTACAATGTGAAATCAATTAACACAAAACAAAATGAATAAGAGAAAAGAAAAGGAAAGGAAAAGAAAAAAAGGAAAGAAAGGAAAATATGGAGAAAACTAAAAAGAAAATGTTACCATTCACCTGAATAAAGAACATTTCTGAAAGCCAGAAAATCAGTGACAGTTGATGATTCTTGCAGTTATATGGTCAACAAGAGCTTCGCTGCACACACCGTAATTCCATGACCGAAGTTCAATCACTTACAAACTGCTCCTGAAAGTTGCCAACCTCTAAAATTCTGAAATTTTTGTGCAAGATTGAAAATCAGTCATACAGAGCTTGTAATTTAAAAGCATATTCTTCCTTGGATACAAAGAAACATTCTCTTTTTGATTTCCAATATTGAATGACACACACTTCCTTTGAATATATGATTGTGAGCAAGAGTGATAATTGGTATTTTACAAATGGGTACTTTACAAATTACGTATTGCTGATAGAAAAATGGGCAAGAATCAGGTAAGAAATCATTAGTATCAAATTGAACTGAGAAGATGCCTACTTTTGCCCTGTAGTATTATATAAAATAATAATTATTGTATAATAGAGGTTTTACCATCTTTATTCATAAAGCTAATGTTGTAAAAAAGTCAAAAATCAATAATGACAATAATGGATACTCACATGGTGGTTTATTCATAAAATGGGATACAATTCACCAAGGAAAAAAGTATGTATTTCTGCTAGCAGCAATTTCGATTCATATTACACACATAGACCTGAGAAGGGGTCGTCAGACTGAACAAAGAACACGCAGTGAGGTAGGAAGTTAAGGCTGGGACAAACGAACAACCAAGTGAGCAACATATGTCCGAGGACCAAGGCAGGATGCTCTTTTCAGCCCTTCATTTGTGTATGGACATGAGCCGCTGAGGGACACTATTCCTGACCTTCATTTACCTCAGGCAAGACGCTGATGGAGTTTCTGAGAAGACAGATTACGCCTAGCATGAGGCCGAGTGAGGCTTTGGTGGGACAGTTGTCTCACCCCCTTAATTGTGTGAGTGAGTGTGAGCCTGTGCACTGTCCTGTGCTTGACCTGCACAGTGTGCTTCTTTTCCACCTTCAATAAGTGCACACATCACTGCTTTTCCAGTGTCTTATCTGGTGCTTTGTTGAGGACACCAAGTGCCTGGAAAGAAGCCTCTGGGATACACCGTTTGGTAACAGTTGCAAGCTTTTGTCTGTGCAGAGTTAAAAATGCAGTAGAACTCAGATGATTTATGTATTTACTAAACGCTTTTCAGAAAGTACATTCAGTGAAGGAGGAAAAGAAGAATTACCATGAATCCGAACCAAATTAAATATAAACAAAAACCACACCAAGTTATTTTACAGTGGAACTAATTCAATACACTGATAAAGAAATTTATCTTTTAACGACACTGAAAAAGGACTCTCTACGTTCGCAATCAAATATAAATGTGACAGCTGTCTTCTATAAGAGGGACTTGGGATCATGTACTTTCTCCTTGCCATCATAAGCACCAACTCTAACAAGAAATACCTGAAAGAAATTCGAGTTCTTAGCCTGGCGTAGTGGCTTGTGCCTGTAATCCCAGCACTCAGGAGGCTGAGGCAGGAGGATTACTGAGTTAGAGGCCAGCCTAGGCTACATAAGTGAGTTCAAGGCCAGACTGCACTACATAGGGAGACCCTGTCTCAAAATAAAACAAAACAAAAAAACAGAACAGAACAGAAAATAATTTGTGTTCTTGGCTTCAGAGTTTGCTCCTGCTTTTATCTGAAAGCCTTTACAGTAGCTGTTCCCTTCCTCCCAGTGGGTCACACCGTGGCAAATAACTACGAATATCTTCGCAGAAGATTTTAATGAAAATGCACTAAAATCACTTGCAGTGCTTTTATTTATTTTTTTTTTGCTTACCCCATTCAAATTCTAATCATTAGATTTGTATCTATGAAGTAGGGCAGAACTCAAATTGAGCAAGAGATCACAATTTTCCTGTAGGGTAAATTTCCTGTAGAGCAAATCTTTATATTTTTCTTTTTCTTATACAAAGTAAGCTAAATTTTAATTCTCTAATCAATTATTTTAACAACTGAAATGGCTGTGAACTAACCCAGAGTTCTCTCAAGGTTATGATACCCTGAATGTCTACCTACTGTTATTTAAACTGACATTTTGCACAAGTTATCTTATCAAAGACTCACTTAGTGTCATATGACATATAAACTGTCCTGTCACCAAGCTTATTTGGCTTTCTGTTACATGTTAATGAAAATCATGTATAGTGTCTTTTGATTGGTTAAACCCCTTATTCAAATAAAGGATTGAAAACAGCATCTTCTGATTGGCTCTGTGAACCTGATTCAACAGAAGGTTTGAAAGTAGCAAGCTTCTGATTAGTCCGAAATAGTAATTTTCTGATTGGTTCTGTGTACTGTGATTACAGAGCTACTATATTGGGAGTGTCTCTCCCCTCCAGAGTGTCCATCAGCCTGCTGCCCTGTCTTAAAATCACATGCAATCTATAAATCTTTTATTTAGCAATAAATTCAGGAGTTTTGCTGACTAAATTGTTTCATTCCAAATTCATCTTGCAAACAATCTACATAACCCTAACACGACCTATTTCTTGCTACCACATAAGTTTATTGAGACATTAAGTGCTTGTAAAAGGATGCGCTTTTATCATTACTCTACATTTTGCTCTTGCTTGGCTTAGGAGCTTTCTAAAAAAATGTACTTGTGACAAATTAAGGAATATTATAGGATTTATAGTTAATTGACCTTTATTTTGAGAATTATTTTTCATATTCTTTTGAAATTGGCTCTAGAAAAGAGTGTAACTACTTTAATTTCTTGTGTATACTGTTTACACACAAAGCAAATGTTTCTACTTCTCATATATCGTTATGTTATTTGCTCAGATTGGGTTCAAAGATGAGACAAACACTACTCGTTGTGTGTTAGAGAGTGTGTTATGAGAAGGTAACATAGTTTTGCCATCTACGCAAACACAAGACAGACAAAGGCCATGTATACTCATTTTACAGTTCTTTAAGGTGTGGTTCTGTAGTGTAAAGGAGAATTACTTTTTTAATAAAGTGAATTACTATTTCCTGAGACTATTTTCTTTAGAGTTATTAGAAATATTATTTTTCTTATGTCCTTGTAGTGCTTATTACCTTTAAATTTTAAATACAGATTTTAGATGTAAAGTACTTTTTAAAAATATAAAACAGGGGCCGGTGAGATGGCTCAGCGGCATAAGCGCCTGCCCAGCAAACGTGAGGTCCTGAGTTCGACTCCCAGAACCCACATACGAAAAAAGGGCCGGTGATATTGCTCAGCCGCACAGGCACCTCCTGGCTCACGAAGTCCTGAGGTCAACCCACGGTACCCACAAAAAAATAAAATAAAATAAAAATAAAAATGTAAAACAATTCTGAAACCCTAATGTTAGATTACACAATGTTTTTCAACAAATATGAAGTATTAGCTAATAGTTTCTTGCCCTGCTTGAATTCAGCTCTGAAAGATATATGGAGCTCCATTATTAAATACAAATTTAAATAAAAATTTTTATGAAAAAATAGTTGCTGGATAAATCTTTAAACTATGTCTATAATTTTCAGCAGAAAGAGAGAATTTAATGGGTAGATTTAACTGAAAGAGTAGTATCTTATTCTAATAGATTCTAAATCATGACAAATCTATTGTTTTATAAATTTTTTTGAGACGAGGTCTTGCTATTTAGTTCAGGTTGGCCTAGGATTCACTGTGTAGCCCAGGCTGGCCTCGAACTTGTGGGGATCCTCCTGCCTCAGCCTCCTGAGTGCTGGGATTACAGGCATGTGGCACCATGCCTTGACTACTTTATAGAATTTTATCACTATCCATACAGTTTTTTCTTGCTTACTTACAAATATATATAGGAACTTGTGTTTGTGTGCATGGATGCATTTTATTCAATGAGATGAAAGGTATTGAAAGTGCATTAATATCTGTTGGCACAGATATTAAAAGGAGCTAGCTAATAAAAGTAGCAGACGTGTTACTCAAATTTCAAAACAAAAATTTCTGATCAAGTGATGTTTTCTCTTTGAAAAGCTTTAGGATCAATTTATCTACAATGTCCTTGAAATACGATCCACACTAGCTTCCTGTTATGGTTTAGATCTAAAATGTCCCCCAAAGTCTCCTGTATTCAGAGGTGAGGCTTCTAGAAGGTTTTGGAGGATGTGGGTGCTGTCATCATTAGTGGATTAATCCATTCATGAGTTCCCAGGTGATTGCGCTGTTAGCAGTCGGAGCTGTACCGGAGGAAAGTCACGGGGGACACGACCTGGGAGGATGTATTCTTATCCCTGGCTGCTCCCTGCCCTTCCTGCTTCCTGGCTGACTAGGCTGAGCAGATTGCTTCTGCCTGCGGTCCTACCACTCCTACCTTGGATCAGGTCCAGCTCCAGTGGGCTGAACACACTGGAAATTGTGAACCGAATGATCCTTTCCTCATTTGGGTTGAGAGTGTCCAGCATTTTGTCCCAGTATTTTACCATGAAGAAAAATATTTAAATACTGTGTACCTCAAATTTAATACTTGTTATGGTTTCTATCTGGATGTCCCCCACAAGCCTCATGCTTCTGCAGCACCCCTTTCAGTCCCTGCTTCTTGCTGCCGTTCTGTTTTGCCTTGAGCCAGCTGATCATGGCCTGTACGCATGAGTCAAAATGATCCTGCTCTCCTTTAAGTAGTGAGTGTCGGGTTTTGTGTCCCAGTGAGAAGAAAAGTAACTAAGACATGGAAAGAGGTTTCATGGTAGATGCCAAAAACTTGGCTTTTGCTTGGGGGAGCTTAGTTCATAATATTTGGCAGTTTGTGTAAATGAAAATGCTGATTTCAATCTACTATGAACACCTTGAAAAGAGAACTATAAAAAGATAAGGTCCTTGCATGGCTGGATAAGACACCTCCAGTACACCATGACTTTTCACAAATGACAGTAATGAGGAAAATATATATCAAATTTGTTAAATAATTTTGCATATATAATAGTGCTTCTATGCTTTACTATAATTTTGATGTTATACAACTATAAATCATTGGCTTTTTAACTCATATTTTTGTTCACTTATATGTTCCATTAAATGAAAAGGTCCCTTCACTGCATTTTCTTAGGGTGGGTTTCAACTTTTATGAAGTAGATTCTTGATAGTGATATGGAAAATGAAAATACAGGGGAGTTGAGCACCAAAATGCAAAAGTAGGAAATGACTCTCTACTGACGAAAGAACATAGTATAACCTAGAGAGGTAGCCACAGAAATAAGACAGATCTACTGTTTCAGTCAGAAGCACAACATATAAACAAAACTAGGAGAAGCATAGGATAAATAAATGTAGTTTAATGTGCAAATTTAACCTTATAATATTAATCCAACTGGCTAAAACTTTTATGTTCCATTTTCATCAGAAGAGGCACAGTATGAAAGGCAGACATTTGGAAAAGTAAAATGAATGAGAGAAAACACAGGAAAGTTAAAACTCATAAGAAAAAGATGGTAACTGTTTTGGTCTACCCCTGAATTCTCTACAACACTGGTGACACTGGTGCACAGAAGCTGGCCACTTTCTTCATGGCATAAACATGCAAATGTTCAGATGTGTGAGAAGCTGAAGGTGAAAATGGGAGTTGTCGGATTGGTTTCGGACATAAACGATGTTGTGAACCAACACAGTGAGCTAGCATTTTTTTAAATTATTTTAAAGAGAAAAAAATAAAAATAGCAATAAAACAGAGTTTCAAAACAGGTTAGTAAGACAGTTACAATAATTAATACATTGCATATTGTTGTCTTCATAGTAGTTATTCATAGTACAAGATATAGGCAAAACAATATCAGCACTAACCTTTCTTTTCAATGAACTAAGAGAAACTAGCTGTATAACTATCTTAACTATCTTGTGTATAAATATATTGTTTTCTTTTTCCCTTCTTTCCTTTTTCTTTTCCCCCATCACAGTTTGTCTTTTCTTTTGAAGTTTCTTCCCAATTCACTCTAGCTATTGTACATTTTGGACTTTATTTTCTCATTCAGTTTCTCACACTAGTGAAACAATACAGTGTTCACACATGCAAGTTTGATTTATTTCACTTATGAGTATGGTCTCAAGTTGCATCCATTTACCTATAAAAGTCTCCAGTTCATCCTTCTTTATGACTGAGTGGTACTCAATTGTATAAAAAAATCCACATCTTTTTTATCCATTCCTCAGTTGATGGGCATTTGGGCTGTTTCCAAGATTTAGCTATTACTAATTGTGCTGCTGTTAACATGGGTGCACATATATTGCTGTGGTATGATATTTTTAATTCTTCTGGGAAGATACCCAGAAGGGGAATAGCTAGGTCAAATGTGACCTCTAATCCTAGTTTTTTGAGGAATCTCCACAGTGGTTTCCACAAGTGGTTGCACCAGCCTACACTCCCACCAACAATGGAGAAGGGTTCCTTTTTCCCCACAGCCCCACCAACATTTGTTGTCGGTTGATTTTTTGATGATAGCCATTCTTTCTGGGGTGAGATGAAATCTCAGTGTTGTTGTTTTTTTTTTAATTTGCATTTCTCGAATGACTAATAATGTTGAACATTTTCTTACGTATTTATTTGCCATTTATATTTCTTCGTCTTAGAAGTGCATATTCATCTCAGATGCCCATTTTTGGACTGGGTCGTTGAATTTGGGGGGGGGTCTGTTGTTTTTCAATTCTTTATATGTTCTAGATAGAAGTCCTTTGTCTGAGGGACAGTGGCTAAAATGTTTTCCCACTCTGTGGATTTTCTTTTCACTCTGTTGGTGATTTCCTTTGATGTGCAAAAGCTTTTTAATAAGATGAGATCCCAGTTGTTGATTCTTTGAAGTACTTCTCATGCTATTTGGGTTTTGTTCATGAAGTCTCTACCTAACCCTATGTCTTCAAGATTTCCACCACTTTCTCTTCCAGTAGATATAATGTTTCTATTTTAATATTTAGATCTTTGATCCATTTTGACTATAGTTTAATGCATGCTGATAGACATGGGTCTAGTTTTAGTCTTCAGCATGTGGAAAGCCAGTTATTCCAGCATCATTTATTAAAGAGGCTGTCTCTCTTCCAGTGAACATATTTGGCCCCTTTGTCAAAGATAAGGTGGCCGCATGTGTTTGTAGTGGTGTCTTTATCTTCTACTCAGTTCCACTGATCCTCAGGTCTGTTTTTTTTCACAGTACCATGCTGATTTTATCACAGTAGCTTTTTAATATAGTTTCAAGCCAGAAATTGTGATGCTTCTTGCCTTGTCTTTGTTACCCAGGATTTCTTTTGCCATTCTAGGTCTCTTCAATTTCCATGTGAATTTTAGGAATGTTTTCTCTAGATCTGTGAGATATGCTAATGGTATTTTGATCAGGATTGCATTAAATGTGTATATCAGTTTTGGGAGTATGGCTATTTTCACTATGTTGGTTCTTCCTGAGCTAGCATTTTATCAGAAATTTCATAAGCTGTAACAGGGCTGATTACTGTCTTCCTAGCATGGTTGGGGCTTCACTTTTGTTTTACAAAATTTATATAAGTTCATTTGGCCCCTGTTCTCTCAAAAAAAAAAATATGGAAGATAATACTTAGTAACATAATTTTAGTGTAACTAAGTTAACAGTACAAATGCATTACAATGATCTATATCCTAACACTCACCTAATGAATTCACATTATTCACAAAGTCAGTGATTCCTTCAAGGAATCTTTTATTTTCAAATCCTACTACCTTTAGCTTTCTTTTTTAAATCCAATAATTTTCAATTAAATATTATCCTACCTCCATATGTTTAACTTCTAAATTAAGTATGCAGTTAGCAGATTTTTTACAGTTCAAATTAGAGTTTATTATTTTAGAATTTAAACTCTGAACTGAAAACTATTCCAAAATAATTGGTAGACCTTTGAGAAGAAACATTTACCTTTGTAACCTAAAATTTTCTCAAAATGAAAGTGGCTACATAATGAGCTGGTCCACTGATAACACGGTGATGGAATATATAGAGGGAAAGAAGAGATGAGTGGCTACTTTAGAGTGACACGGTTTTTAAGGGTAGATTGTACAGAGGTCAGTTGTCAGACTACTTTGATCCCTAAGCCTTTTATTCTGTCTGTTGATCACAGTTGTGTTGTCTTGATATCTACCATTATGCCTCTTCTATCTGAGGTGTAATCAATTTAGTCTAAATCATTTTAAAATTATTTCTTTCCATACCAGTAGTCTTTGAGAAGTTTTGCACCAAGTCTTTATAAAAATAAGAGTGATTGTGATTAACTGAGCCAGTTTATTCTCTCTTGAGTAGAAGAGTAATTCATAGATGAGGAATTTAGCTAATTTTCACCAGATAGAAGTGAAGTCTCAAAGAGTATTGTGGCAGTTAAGATTGCCAAATTCATTGTTTTGGGAGAAATACAGGGTAGACTTCTGGATATGTTTGTGTAGGGCTTGAAGGTATGACCATGGCTACTGTATCTGTTCCCTTATTCTCTGCTTCCCCCACCCCCGTTCTGCTTTCTGGCTGCCATGAAATAATAAATTTTGCTCCACCACACTTTTCCATCATAAACTTTCTGCCATGGACCCAGCCAGCCATGAGCTGAAAACTCTTAAACCATAAGTCAGATTAAGCCTCATCTCCTTTAAATTGTGTGTTGGGGGGCCAGTGAGATAGCTCAGCAGCATCAAGCACCTGCCTGCCTGGCAAGTGCGAGATCCTGAGTTCAACTCCCGGTACCCACATATGAAAAAAGGGCCGGTGATATCACTCAGCGGCACAGGTGCCTGCTGGCGTGCGAGGCCATGAGATCAACCCCTGGTACCCACAAAAAAAAAATTGTGTGTGTTGGATATTTTGTCTCAGCAAAAGGAAAGGTGATTAATGCAAATTGTAATGAGAAATCAATATAGGCTTCGTGCAAATAAAATTTGTGAATAACAATAAACAATTAGAAAGCAGAAGATTTAACAAAGCAAGGAATACACAGTCAACAATTAACTCAGAGATTTTTTACTAAGCAACTATTTCTGGGGCCAAATGTGACTGTACAGCGAACAGATATTATGATGGAAATATATGTCTATCCCATGTTTTATGAGTGTCTGAGGAATACTGAACTATTTTTACTTCTATACAATCATCATGCATATGAGCTACCTAGTTGGTTTTAACTTTTTATAAGCGATGGGATTCTACTATCATTTACTATAGTAATCAGTTACTGTAATAGAATTGAGTACACAAATATTATAGTAAATGTATGATACAAATATACTGCATACTTTTTATTGGACACAAATTATATATTAAACTATATGCTTATCAGAGAAGAAAAAAATTAAAAGAACAAAAATATATTTAGATTTTTGTTATACTAAACATACCAGTTAAGAAAATGCTTTAATTTAATGATTATATTTAAGTTGAGGAGGTGCCAAAGCATTTCTAAAATTGCAGAGTAAAGGTTTCTGTAAATGCAGTCTTTCATACGAATGATTAGAACCACAGGAAAATTGTCAAAAACAACATTTCAAAACTCTGCCCATTAATCAATGGCTTGTAACAGTCTAGGAAGTATAAGCATTTCTTTAAAAAATGATAGCTGATTTAGAGTTAAAAAAAAAAACAAACAGGGCCAGTGAGATGGCTCAGCAGCATAAGCGCCTGCCTGGCAAGTGCGAGGTCCTGAGTTCGACTCCTGGTACCCACATAAAAAGGAAAAAAGGGCTGGTGATATCGCTCAGTGGCACAAGCGCCTGCTGGGAAGCGTAAGGGAGTTGGACCCCTGGTACCCACACACACACACAAAAAAAACAGAGTTTTGTGGTCTTTCAACTTACATTATTAACATTCCTCTCTCTCTCTATTCCTGTGTTAGCTGGAATAGCAGCAGGCTTCATGAATACCATTAAATACCAGCAGCTAGAAGCCTCTGGAGAAAATATAATAGCTTTGGACCTCTTCCAAAAAGCCCCATCTCCAGAGTACTGCCACCATTTGAACTGCAGAGAATCCCACTGGGGTGACTCCATTCACGGGGATTGTCTTTACTCCAACCTAAGAGGTCATTCTAAGAGAAATTCTATTCCCAGAACATGTGTTGAAAACAGCTAGTCATATATTACATAAAATGCCACTGGGCTAGATAGTCACACAAATTTCGCTAAACAAAAACCCAACTAATGCATTTAAAAGGCAAATTTAAGGAATGAGTTGTACACAGAGGCTTTGGGAAATTTTGATATGTTCTTGAGCACATTCAACACCAACAGACTGTGCTCGTGCCTCCTAAAGACATGAACGCTCTAATCTCGTTTCTGCCTGACTGTGAGCTTCTTGGCAAGTGAAGAGTGGAAGCGGAGGCAGAGCTGCAAATCTCTGCAGCCTTGAAGACTACCCCGCCCCCAACACACTAAGACCTTGGCAAAGGGCTGGAGATGTATTCATTTAATACATTTAAGAAATGTACTGTCAAACCATTAACTAATGAATAACGCAAACTAGGACAGAACTTAGAGCTGCACGTGACAAAGATTATAAATTTTGTGCAATGAGTTTAGGAAATAATTAAGCAAACAGAGTATAAAAATAACAGAAGCTGCGAAGTCAACCAATCCCAGTGGTAGAATATTTTGATTTCCATAGTTGTCATACTTATTTAAAAAGTTCAATTTGAGCAACAACAGCAAAATATGAAACATGTAAACAACTAGGAACTTATGGTCTATTAATAGGAAGAAACATTAAAGTTACCCTGATGAAACTCAGTTGTGGGAATTACTAGACAAGTCTTTAGAAATCAACTCATCAATATTTTTAATAACTGCAGAAAACCATGTTCAAATTACTAAAGGAAAGCATGAGAAAACGATCCTACCAAGTAGAGGACAGCAAAAACAGGTTATGGTTTGCCTAAAAGAACCAAATCAAAATTCTGGAGTTGAAAAGCAAAATAATGAAAGGAAAAACAGCAAATTTGAACCACCAGAAAGCAATCAGTGTACTTGAAATAAATTAATTCATAATATTTTTTTAAGAAACAAAAAAGAACAAATAAAATGAAACAGATATCCAAATGAAGGAAATGTAGGATTTCATCAAGTGTCCAAACATATACATAATGTTCCAGAGACAGGAGGAAGAAAATGAAAGAAAAATGACATTTGAATAAATACCCAAAGATGGAAGATATCCATACTCGCATCACTGTGAAAGTGTAGAATTAAAAATTTAAAAAATAATTTAACATATACAAGGCATTGCCAGCAATATTAATAGCTGACTTTTCTCCAAAAACACGTGGAAGCCAGAACCAGGGACTTCAAACATTAAAGAAGGGAAAACAAACAAAAGATTGTTAATAAGGAATTTTATATCCAGATAAATATTTCTTCAAACATGAAGAAAAAATAAGATAAATCAAACAAGAAAGAAAACATCACTAGCAGACCTACCTTACCAAAAATAAGTTCTGAAGTGTCCATTAGATTGTAATGGAAGGACACTAGAGAGTAATTTGAATAACCATAAAGAAGAATCATTAGTAAACTATATAAATAAATATAAAAGACAATATAAATACTTGTGTTGATTACACTCTTCTTCTGCTATATATTTTTAACTTCACAAAGGTATATGTTTGGGGACATACAATGTTAAAACAAATAAAGGTATACTTCGCTTGACTATCACAACACACAAGAGAGAAAGAATGAAACAACACAGGAAAACAGTTTTGTACGTTATTAAAACTACATTGATGTTAATCAACTGGACAGTTTTAAGTAAAAATTTTAACTATAATTCCCAGAACAACCACAAATAAAATAATTTTTAACATACAATATATTAGAAGTATCATTTTAATAGAAAGAAGGGAATAATGGAGAAATAGAAGAACAAAGTCACGTAAGATAAAACAAATGGCCAACTGATGAGTATAAGTCAAACATGTCACTAATGAGACTATATTTAAAAGACAAAGATTATCCGATAGCATTAAAAGTTAATGCTATAAAAGACTAGACTATGTTTTATCTATTGCAAAAGCATTTTAGTTTCAGAGATACAATTATACTGAGTCCAAAACATACAGGAAAGTTATAGCATTCAAGTAACAACTATAACAGAATTAAGAGAAATATATTGACATTTGAAGAACACACTTTAAATATATATTTACAAAAAAATCACCAGACATAGAGAGGGACATGTTGCAAAAGTCAAAAGTCAAAATGTTGATCTGTTGTGTTGATATAACATAAAAGCAGATTCCCCCAAATAATTGAGACAAAGTTAACACATAAAGATATAACTGAACAATAAAAGCTGGAGAGTTAATTATCCTGTTTTCAGTAATGGGTACGTCAAGCATGTAAAATATCAACAATTGTGTAAAACACTTTAAAAAGGTTGGAAAGTAAGTAGACTTAAAAGACATTCATAGAACATACACCCAGTATAAAAAGAATATATATTTCTAACTATGTACTGAACATTTTTCAAGCATATTAAGCTATAAACAAACATAAAAATTTTAAAAGGATAGACATCATTAAATGTATTTCTAAAACAAAATTTAAATAAATTTTGAAAAGAAAATTTGAGGTAATCCAAAACTTGTGGAAATTATACAAAACATCTTTTGCAAATGAGAAGGGGACTAAAAGATGGAGAAAGGGCAGAAGAAGGGGAGGGAAAAGGGATGAAAAAGGAATTGAGGTGTGTTATGTACATGGACCAACACTCCATGAGAAATGTAATCATTATGAACTGCAAACATTTACTAAGAAAAAAGAAAAAAAAATTTAACTGAGTGAAAATGTAAGAAAAATATACCCAATCTTGTAGGACAGATAAGATAGTACATGGAGGAGTATTTATCTGGAAATATAAATTAATGTAATTTTTAAAATTAATACTCTAAACTTGTAGCCTAAAAAGATGAAATAGAAGATCAACCTAAATGCAAAGGCAGCAAACAGAAAAAAAAAAAAACATACAAAACACCCATTAGAATGAAGCTAAGAGAAACCGAAAATGGAAATAAAAGAAAAGCAGTAGTGTAGTAGTGCAAAGTTAGGGCTAAGATAGTGCAGATGTTTTCTTTGAAAACATAACCAAACTTACAAACTTTTAATTAAACAGATAAATAGAAAAGAGCAAAGAATCAAAATAATAAAATCAGAAGTAGAGAGAGGGACATTACTACTGACCTTGAAAAAATAAATACTTTCAGAATAGAATCCTGTTTTTGTTTTTACATTTTGTGAAAGCTTCTTGCTAAACTATGAAGTTGCCTGAGCTGGCCTCAAATTGGTGACCCCACTGCCTCATCTTCAGTGCTGGCTTGCCCAGCTTCCCCTGGCTAGAGTGAACTAATACTAAATTCTGTTTGTCAAACAAATATATAACATTGAATAAATGCACAAGTTCTCAGAAAGACACAAACTACAAAAACAGTGTTAAGGAGAATTAGAAATCCTGAATAGAATTATAAAAAATAATGACATCTTGAAATATTCTTAGAAAAGAAGTTCAGGCATAAATGGTATCATTAGTGAATTCTATAAAATGTTAAAAGAAAAATTAATACTCACCTATCACAATTTTTTTCCAAAATATAGGAGAGGAAGCAGGTCTGTCTTCATTCTATGAGGTCAGCATGCAAAAGTATATAAAGATATCATTAGAAAAGTAAACTACATTTTGATATATATTTATGAATTCAGAAAACATAGTAACAAAAATAGCTACAACGAGCTGAACTTGGAAACACACACAAAAAAAGATTATATTACATAATCAAGTGTATTTGTTCCAGGAATGCAAGTTTTTTTTTTAATCCAAAAGTCAATCAACGGAATATACATTAGTAAACTAAAGACAAAAAATAATATACATAATATCTCATTTGAAATAGCAGAAACAGGGGAAAGAATTCAAGAACATATCATGATAAAAACACCCCACAAACGAGCAATAAAATAAACTCAATCTACAAAGCCTATCTATGAAAAAATGTCTAAAATCATACTTCAGAAAAAAATCTTAGTGCTTTCCCTATAATATCAGAAACAAAACAAGGCTAGTACTTCTTTGTAATTCTATTCAATATTTTCTGTCTGGAGGTTTTAGAAAGGACACGAAGGCAAAAAAAAAAAGTAGAACAATCTTTCATCACACAATCTTATATAGAGAGAACCTTTGTCAATAAAAAAGATCTTACTAATGAAACAAATAATTCGGTGAGGTTATGGAATTCAAATTCAATATAGAAAAATTAAATATGCTTTATTAAGTTATATGTAAGACTTAAAAAACAAAATTAGGAGTATAATTACATTTAAATAGTACCAAGAAAAATCAAGCATAAGTTTCTCAAAAGAAGTATAAGATTTTAATTCTAAAAAGTGTAAAATATGTTTGAACCCAACTGAAAAACAACCATATCAAGAAAAGATACACCAAGTTCATGAATTAGAATTTTAAGTTGGAAATACCTCTCAAATTTACCTACAGATTCAACATAAATTCTCTGAAAATTCCAGCTGCTTTTTTTCAGAAATTGACAATTATTAATCAATAACATTTTCAATAATGTTACTCAATATTAAATGTATTAAACTTATTTGTAAAGTCAAACATTCACAAAGTGTATGCAACTATGAAATTACTTTTCCAACACTAAACAAGTTTACTGCTCTCAGTCTATGGATTTCTTTCTGGTTTAAATGTGTTTCTTGTGTGCACCATATTGTTGGTTCCAGCTTGACCCTTTCTGTCAATCTATTTCTTTTGATTGGTGAATTGAGATTATTCACATTGATAATAATAACTCATAGGTATTAATTTATCCTTATCCTTGTATTATTTTCCTGCTGTAGATTCTCTTTCTTTCCCTCCTTTTTAACTGCTTGCCTTACCTGGTGGATTCATTCTATTGGTGTTTTGGGGATTTTTATCTTTGTTGTCTCTTTCGAGTATCCCTCAGAAATTTTTGGAGTGCTGGTTTGGTGGTTGTGAATTTCTTTGAGTGTTCTTTATCGTGGAAGTATCTTATTTCTCCCTCAATTTTGAAAGACAGTTTTGCAGGGTACAACAATCTAGGTTGGAGTTGGTTTTCTTTTAGACCTTGAAATACTTCACTCCAAGCTCTCCTTGACTTAAGTGTTTGTTTTGAGAAGTCAGCTGTGATTCCGATGGGTTTTCCTTCACTGGTGATTTGCTCCTTTTCTCAAACTGCTTTTAATATTCTGTTCATGTGTCACTTTCTGGAATCTTGACTATTATATGCCTTGATGTTATTTATTTATTTATTTATTTATTTATTTATGATCCTGGCTATTTGGAATTCTATGTGCCTCATTTATCTGTATGACAAATTCTTTTTCCATGCTTGGAACATTTTCTGCTATTACTTCTGTGAACATGATTTATATGCCTTTTGTGCTATCTTCTGATTTTTCCCTCATTCCAATTAATCTTATATTAGGTCTTTGTATTGCCTAGCAGCTGTTGGATTGATTTTTCGTGGTCACTTGCTATTTTTAAGAAATCTTTCATTTGATGATCACCAACCATAAACCTCTCTTCTAGGCCTGATATTCTATCTTCATATTGGTTGACTCTGCTTTGTATATTTTCAACAGAATTTTTAATCTGAATATCTGTTTGAATCTGTTTTATGGTACCCCGTTTTTTCTCATGTTGGGAATTCAAGGTTTCCATGTCTTTCTTAAGCTTTTCTTTGTTTTTTTTTTTTAATCTCTATTTACACTAGATTCACTACTTCCTTCTTATGGTCATCCTCTCTTTATCTGAGTGATTATTTGTTTTGACTTCATCAAGAGATTTATTTGTCTGGTTTGCTACTTCCACTGCTGACATTTAGGAAAATTCAGCTGGGTGGTTTTTCCTTACTTCCACGTCAATGCCTCCTAGATTTGCTTTGGTCAAGTTGGGGATTTGGGGTTGTATCTTGCTTCTCTGTTTTCTCATTTTCTATTCTTTTTTTGTTCTTGTTATTGTTTTTTATTGTTTTCCTCATTGAGGCTTGTAAATTTCTTATGGTAGGTAGTTTAATTTTTATTTTATTAGTACATGTTTGCCATTCATGCAGTTTACAATCATCTTGGGGATTGGTTGCATGTACATACTATGGTTTGTTTCTTCATTCTTTAAATCCCTTTTCCCTTTCTCTCCCCCTCCCTCTCTCCTCCTCTAAATTTCCCTATTTCATTTTTAAATCCTGTTGATGGTATTGATCTTAGCTCATGTTGTGGAATATAATATTTACATTAATTGAGGTTATTAAGTTCCTGTACATGACATATCTTTATTCTATTTCCAGGATTTAGATATTATGAGTTGAGCTGCTATGAATGTTTGTATGCATGTATTGCTGTAGTATGATGTCTGAAGTTCTTTGAAGAAGATGTGTAGCAGGGGGAATCTCTGGGTTAAATGGAATTTCTAATTTTAGTTTGTTAAGAAATCTCCATACTGATTTCCATAATGGTTGTACTAATTTAGATTCCTACTAACAATGAGGGTTCCTTTTAAATAACATAATCTCTAACATTTGTTACTGTTTGAATTCTTAATGATTGGCATTCTTTTTGGAGTAAGATGGACTCTTAGTATTTTCTTAATTTGCAGTTCTGTGAGGGCCAGAGATATTGAGCATTTTTTCATATATTCCTTGATCATTTGTATTTCTTCCTTTGTGAATTGTCTGCTCATTTCTGTTGTCCATTTTTTGAATGGATCTTTAATTTTATAAGTTTTAAGTTTTTTTGAATTGTTTGTGTATTCTAGATATTACTCCTCTCTCTGAAAAGTAGCTGACAAAACTTCAAAATCTTTTTCCCATGCTGTGGTTGTTTCTTCACTCTACTGATTGGTTCCTCTGCTGTACAGAAGATTTTGCTATGATATAATCCTGTTTGTTGACTCTTGCTTTTATTTCTTCTGCAATTGAGGTTCTATTTAGAAAATACTTTTCTACATCTATGTCTTCAAGTGTTTTATCTATTTTATCCTCCAGTAGGTTTAATGTTTCTCTTTTAAAGTTCAGATATTTGATCTATCTTGATTTTAATTTAATATATGATGAGAGATAAGGGTCCAGTTCCAATCATGCACATAGAGATAACCAGTTTTCCCAGCGCCCCTTGTTGAATAGGCTGCCCTTCCTCCAACATGTGCTTTTGGCCCCTTTGCTGAAGATCAAATAGTTAAACATGTCAGGAAGTTTCTATATCCTCAATTCTGTTCTATTGATCTAACTATTTGCTTTTGTTCCAGTATCATGCTGTTTTTTAATCACTATTGCTTGGTGGTATAACTTGAAGTCAGGTATTGTGATGCCTCATGCTTTGCTATTGTTCCCCAAAATTACTTTTGCTAATCTGGTTATCTTCTGGTTCCATATGAATTTTAGGATTTTTATTTAAGATTTATAAAGTATGTTGTTGTTATTTTGATTGGGACTGCATTGAATCTGTGTAACAGCTTTGGGAATATGGTCATTTTGATAATATTGGTTCTGCATATACAGGAGCAGAGAACATCGTTCCATTTTCTTTTTGTTTGTTTGTTTTGTTTTGTGGGTACCGGGGGTCGAACTCAGGACCTCATGCACCAGCAGGAGCCCGTGCCACTGAGCGATATCACCAGCCCTTTTTTTGTATGTGGGTATCGGGAGTCGAACTCAGGACCTCGTGCTTGCCAGGCAGATGCTTATGCTGCTGAGCTATCTCACTGGCCCTCGTTCCATTTTCTGATGTCCTCTTCAACCTCCTTTTTCAGAGTACTGTAGTTCTCTTTGTAGAGGTCTTTCACTGCCTTGGCTAGGTTAATTCCTAGGTATTCATTTTTCTTAAAGCTTCTGTGAATGGTGTTATTTTCATAATTTCCTTCTCATACAATTCATCGTTGTTGTACTCAAATGCTAATGATTTTTGTGTGTTGATTTTGTATACTGAAGCATTGCTGAAGGGTGTTATTAATTTTAAGGGTCTTTTGGTGGACTTCTTTGGGTCTTCTATGTACAGTATTATGTTATCTACAAATAATGATAATTTGAGTTTTTATTTTTCCTATATGCATACCATTTATTTCTTTCTCTTGACTAATTGCTCTGGCTGATGTTTCAAGTAGTATGTTGAGTAGAAGAGGTGGTAACAAACATCCTTTATCCAGTAAATAACTTACTTTGAAAGATATAAATTATGAAAATTAAAAATTTTCATTTAATTCATCTTAAGTTTTCTGTTAAATAGAAACAAGATTTATTTGAAATATTTATTTGTAATAAAGTAGTCTTGGGCCAGTGAGATGGCTCAGTGACATAAGCGCCTGCCTGGCAAGTGTGAGGTCCTGAGTTCAACTCCCGGTACCAACATAAAGGAAAAAATGGGCTGGTGATATCACTCAGTGGCACAAGCACTTGCTGGCAAGCACGAGGTCCTGAGGTTGACTCCCGGTACCCACCCAAAAAAAAAAAAACAAAAAAAAAAAAGCAGTCTTTACTTGAGATAATTAGGAATTAGAACTCTTCTGTCATTTTTTTTCTAACACTGAAGGATGTTATTTCCATAGTAGAATAAAAGGGAGAGAGTGATTCAAGAAAACATATTTTATGCTATGTTTTAGACTGTAGTAGAGTCGTGTTTTAGTTAACACTATGTTACATAAGTATGTAAATTTAGATATACTTTTTAGTATTTATATTGGTTGCATTAAAGAATGAAGAAATTTTTCTGTACTTCAAAGAGCATTATACAAAGAGAGACTATAAAATTAGTTCTTTACAAAAATCATAGCTATTTACATTAAGAAATTGCAGCACAATGTTCATGGTTAATTACTTAAGCATTTCATAGGAAAGGTATGCATTACAGAAAATTTCTTCAAGGAAAATAACATAACTAGATGCAAGAAATGCATGGCATTGACATAGCATTTTCATAAAAATCATTAAGGGGCATTTTGATTTAAAATAAATACTGTATTAAAGTAAGTAACTTTATCTGATGTTTATTTTCTGAAGAAATACTTCTGGTGTTTCTTCTGATATTGGCACATAGTTACCTAAAAATATCAAATATATTTAAGCTTGAGCCATTCTGGTTATCAGGCTCAATAGACATCACAGGTCAAAAGTTACTATGGGTGATGTTCAATTTTATCAATCTAACTAAGCCACTGGGTACCAAGACATCAGCTAAAGATTACTATGTTTGTGTCCATAAGGATGTTTCTGAAAAAGATAGTCGACTAAGGAGCTGAATATGATGTAGAGAGTGAGCTAGGAAGAATGTGATCTCTTTGTCTAACGGTCTTGGAGCTAGGACGCTGATTTCGTCTTGCCTTCACATTCACGTTCAGAATGGAACTAACACTGCAGCTCTCCTAGTTCATAGGTCTTTGAACTCAGATCAAAAGTATGCTTTTGGTTCTCCTGCATCTCCAATGTGCTAACTGCAGATCACAGATCTTCTTAGCTAATACATTTCTTAGACTTTATATTGGTCCTGTTTTTTCTAGATAATCCAGACAAATGCAATCCACTAGTGGGTTACAACTACAGAATGTACATTTGTTGATGATAGAGCACCTAGTAAAATTAGTACAAAGTCTAGCCTGGTGCAGTGGCTTATTCCTGTATTTTTAATAGTCTGGGAGGCAGAGGCAGGACGATCAAGATGTTGAGTTCAAGCCCAGCCTGGCCAACTTTGCAAGCTAGCAAGACACTATCTTGAATAAAAAATAATAAAATATTTAGAAAATGGCTGGAGATGTAGCTGAGTGTGAAAAGACCTGGATTTAATCCCCAGTACTGAAAATAAATAATAAAAGGAAAAGGAAAACAGGAAAGGAAGGAAGGGGGGAGGGAGGAAGGAAGGAAGGAAGGACCTATAGCAAAGTTGTCTTGACATTAAATCAACTAGGAAAATTTTAGAATTCTTGCATTCTTCTGTGGAAGCTGGAAAGATATTTATAATATAATTGAAATAATATAGAAACAGTAGGAAATATTTTAAAAGTATTTGCCCAACACCATAGAAACATAGAACTCAGGTTAAAACTCCTGTCTCACACAAAAAAAAATTATTTTGGATGAGTTTACTTTTTATGCTAAATATGTGGATCAACTTACATTAGGCAGAGCAAAAACTATGCCAAAAAAAAAGTTGTACAGATAAGGAAGATTCAAGGTTGTTGCAATAAGGAAGAGAAGTCAGAATGTATGCAGTCTGAGTTCAGTTCCACTGCAGAGCTGAAAAGATTTTGATAGCTATGATGGGAGAGTTTTGCTTTACTCACAGGAAAGTAAACTCTCTCCAATCTTAAGACAGAACTAGGCACATACAGGTCAGGTTCTACTTTCTTCCAGCGAATGGGAGGTGGGGCCTGGATAAGCACATTTCAAAGAGACCCTTGAAAAAGACAGTTGCAGCTTATAAAACTGGATAGAGGCTTTTGAAAAGATTTATATCTCTAAGGAGGAGAGACATAATTTATAATTATCATTTTTTCTTTGCAAGTAAATTCTGCAAGAAGAGGGAAATAAGGGTCCTTAAGTCATGTACATGTCTGTTAAAAATTTAAGACTGTGTTGTGGAAATGATAATAAATCCCGTCTGATGTTTAAGTGATAAATCAATTTAGATTAAGTACTTTAATTTGTTTTTCATATACCAAGCTTTCTCACTGCTTTATAATGACAGCTAAGGACTTTTAGTAAGTTAAATCTCATCCGTATAGAAAGTGGCTGCTTCTCCTAAATGAAAGGAAGAAAACTAAGCACACATTCAATGATTATATATATTAGCAAATCTATCAAAATTTCATTATATAATCTCAAACATGGAATAACTCTTATTCAAATAAGGAATATTTTTTCAATGTATCAGTTTATAAATATTCTGCAAATAAGCATACTAATACTTACATCTTTATATATAAGGAAATTAATAATTTAGACTGAGTTGAAAATAGAGACTAGGCTTAGATAATTAGGATTATTGAGAGACATGATTAAATCTTTTATAGCATCCTCTCAGACTATATTATATAACATATATTGATGCATTATATCTTCGTGTTGTTTTTGGTTTGTTTCCTGAATGCCTTAGACTACAAAACTGCAAACTGACATACAATAGATACACTGTTTTTATACAGTTGCTACCTTGGGACAAAGAAAATCATTTAGCTGCATGGTTTGTAACATCATCCCCTGTTGTTTAGTATTACAAAGATCACAGTGGAATAGCTGTTTGACTACTTTGCCAATTTGAATAAAGTTGTTGTAATAAAAGAAAAAGCCAACAAGAGTAAAAAAAAATCTCTCATGCCTCTTAAATGTTCATATTGAAGTGGAGAAAGACTGCACTCTTATTGCTCTTAAATTCCTTTTTTATTTTATCTCAGCATTCCTCTGTGCTCCTTCAAGCTCAGCAGAGACCTTCAAAAGGAAGGAATAGATGAGAGATTTGATAAACCAATATCTGAATAATTTAGGTGGCACTAAGGAAACCTGGAAATTATTAAGTCAGGCAATATTTAAGAACCAGAGCTTCACGTTGTGAACACTAATCATAGCAAGTCCAACAAAAAGCAATCAGGAGTTCTCTTACCAACTTGGAAATTGAAACTGTGGAGCACAGCTATTTAGTGAAAGCCTCCAGTTGGTTATGTCTTGAGCTAAATCTACTTTTACAAATACAACCAAATTTATTCACGGATAAATGACAGTGCTTTCTTTTTCTCTGCTAATGAAAAAAAATTCTGTATCTGTTGGTGACAACGAAAAGTGCTAATATCTTTCCGTCAGTGTGACCACTGGTGCCTCGCTGATTTGAAATTCCTTAACAAAATTACATTTAAATTTGTATTAACAGCAAAATGAAAACAGGCATTAGTGACTGAGGGAAAAATTAATTTAGATTTTGTTCTCCCACTTTATTAAGAAGGTACAGGATGGAAGAAATATTTCCCTGTGGCAATGAGAGAAATATAAGCAGCAGGATGCAAAATAACAATTACATTACCCTCAAGATAAGTAAAACAGGGAAATTTTCCTCTGAATTTTTTTTCTGGCTGCTTCTTTTCTTTGTGGGGAGGTGTTTTGTAGCAGGTTCATAACATTAATAAATAATAAATGTTCAGTTTCCCTTTATCTTCTGTAAGTAATGGCAAATCAGGTTTTGTTTTATTACTTGAAGAAATTTTCTAATTTATGTTGTCAACTATATTAAGATAATTTTTATCTTTTTTGTGATTCTGGAGAGTCTATGTGTTTCCTCAGTACCTTCATTCCCAGATAATTTGTTTATATTAACATTCCAGAAATGTATTTCTTTCTCTTTCTTTATCAATATCATTCTAGAGTTTTATACGTGTTATTAATGGAGTCTAAGAACCAGCTTTTTGATAAGTTTGTTTTCTTTATTGAACATTCCTTTACCATGTTAATGAATATTCCATGATTATTTCTTTTCTCTACTACTTTTTATTTAATAAACGTTTGCTAGCCATAAAAACTAAGCCATGATCAATTATTTTAAGGTTTTACTCTTTTTGAATTAAATATATGCATTTATATTTAAACATTTCCTTTTAATTAGCCTTTAGCAATATAAAAGAAGTATTTATAGTCATTGATGCTATTCAAAAACATTTTCTACACTTTGTTGGGTTTATGCTTTAAAACATAAATAGTTCATATGAGTATTATGTTGTGTCTATCTTTTTGAAAATTTTCTATCTGTCTTTAGTATATTGTGATCAGAGGACTCATTTTATGTAAGCATTTGAAACATTTGTTTAAGATCTAGTCTTGGTTGATTTTGCTAAAAGGCTTTCTTTCATGTGAAATGCTATACGCATAGCATACTATTTCGTATTTATGTCCCCCCTACAAACGCATGTGTTGAAATTTTAATCCCCAAGGTTGATTATAGAGTAGGCCAGAGCCCTTTGGACTAAGACCTTCATAAGATAGCTCCCTTTGCATTCCTTCCTCGATGTGAAGACAGAGGAAAGCACCATTTATAAATCAGAACACAAGCCCTCACCAGGAGCAGACTAAACTTTCTGTCATGTTGGTTCTATTGCTCCAAAATTAATCTGCGTAGATCAAGGTATTAATGATGTACATAGTTCATAGTATGTGGTATATTTGTATGACTCAACCAATATTATTTTTTCAGTGTTTTTAATGATAAAAATGGGTTACTATTTTTTTTTATTTTAACCTCTCAGGGATTTGCACTTCAGTTACATCACTTATAAGCTATGTATTGCTATGTACTTTTGATTTCTTCAGTTTAAAAACCTTAATATTTCAGTTAGACTATAGTCAATTAATATTTAATGTAATTACAAATATGTTTGGATGAAATCTATTGCTACCATTTGTTTTTTTCTTTTTGACCACCCTTTTGGTGTTTCTTTCTTCTCTCCTGTAGTGCCAACCTACGGGTTATTCTTTTATATTATGCCATATTCTCCATTAATCTTTTTGTATAATATTTTACTCCCATAATATACAAACATACACTAATATTTAACATTCGCAAATACCCTCTCTTGACCAAATTGTAGTCAGACTTGTCTGAGTCCTCTTCTTAACTAAGTGTCAAACTTAGCCAATAAAATCTCCAGCTGACAACAGAAACAATTTCATCTGCATTCATCCATACAGTAATGAAACAAGTGTCATTTAATAAACCCAGCCCATTGTCTTACAAAGTCAAAAACTGTAATCATGGATGGAAAGGAGGTTAAAGGGGATATAATGTTTATTGGGAATTTAAAAAGAAAAAAAGGCTCCTGGTAGCCCAGAAAGTGGGGTGCCAGAGAGCTTTCTTTGTCCAGGTCTTACACGAATAAGCAGAGTAGAGGAACTTGCTCAGTTATCCAGTGATCACAGGTGGTTCCATGGGTTTAGAATAACCAGCTGGGTCTTAAACTTTGTAATACAGAGGTTAAAGCAAATCAGTTGCTCAGTTAGCAGCATTCAAAGGAAACCAAGTTCAAAGGGAGCCAGTTAGAATTTCTAAGTTCCTAGAAACCAAGTCTGGAGCTAGGGAGAGATTTTGCCAAAGAAGTTTCTTTTCTAAGCATTAGATTTCTTAATTACCCATACTTATTTTAACTCTTTAAACTATTTTCTGTGTTTGCTTTTATATTCCCAAGCATAACTATCTGTATGGCTTGAATTAGCTCTGAAGCCACTGTAGGAGCTTCTTTGTAAGCAGCTGACTCTACTTTAGGTCCTATCCCTTACTAACTGCCTGTTTATCAGCTAAATAGCTAACCTGTCTTTACCCCAAAAGACTGGAATAAATACTATTGTAGTTTCCATCAGCTTAAGGCCATGTGAATAGGATTATCACTTTAGCCCCCAAAATACCTGAGAGTGCTCAAAGCTACCAAAAGAGGTATATGTGTTAGTGCCAATAGTGCAAATATATCCCTGTCACCCTGACATCTCTTTTCTTAAAGCATTTACTAAAAATGTCTGCACTTATTTGCAGGTGCTTTCCTGGCAAGAGATGGGCATTCTGGGCACATAACCTGAGGCCAAAGGTTGGCTGCAGTACTCACTCTCTGCCTTGCGGAGCCCTCAAAATTTCAGGCTTTGTGGGTGGCACCTCACACCTCACAAACTTCAGTACATACCATGGCCTAACAGCCAGCTCACTTACAGGTCAGTATTTTAGTTCATCAACGTCTTAACAAATACACACGCAAAAAAATGCCATGCATTGTATTAGAACACGATGGAGTAAAACATGACATTGAACAATACAGTTTTGAGCAGTCAGTAGCTCATTAAAAAATCAGAAATGGATGGAGGAGTAGAATTAAAAAAATATTCTTGGCATCAAAGGAAAATGGAAACACAATTTACCAGAATTTGTGAAATACAGTGAAGACAGTTCTAAAAGGGAAGTTTATAGCTATGGTGCCTACGTTAGAAAATCAGAGTGATCTCAGATAAAAAAGCTAATGATGGGCTGGTGATATAGCTCAGCGGCATAAGCGCCTGCCTGGCAAGCGCAAGGTCCGGAGTTCGACTCCCGGTACTCGCATAAAAAAAAAAAGCTAATGATGCATCTCATAGTAGTAGAAAAATAAGAACAGAATACATCCAAAACAAATAGAAGGAAGTCAATAAAGATCAGAGCTGAAATTAATAAAATGGAGACTAATGAATCAGTGTTAATTCTCTTAAAAAATGAGATTGATAAATCCTTGGGCAAACTAACCAAAAGTAAAAGAGAGAAAATGCAAATAAATAAAATTAGAAATTAAAAGGGAGGTATTGAAAAAGATAGAAATGAAATTTGGAAGATCATTAGAGATGATATGGAAAACTTATATTTTAATAAATTAGAAAATTGAGAACAAATGGATGAATTTCTAGATACATACGACCTACAAAACTGAAACAAGAGGATATAGTAAGAGGACATAGTAAACCTAAATAGGTCAGTAACAAGCAATGACACTGAAGAAGTAATGAAGTCCCCTAGTGAAGAAAAGCCAGGATTCCCATAGGACGTTATTCTAATTTTCCCCTTGCTCTCTGTTCCTCACTCCCCGTTTAAAATGTTCAGTCGCCTTTGCTCACATTGGAGTTGTTCCAGTCTCCCCTCCCAGGGACAATAGTCTGAATAAAGTCTTTTTTAATTTTAACCACTTTTAACAAGTGTCTGGCTTTTCTTTCCTTTAAAAATAGATACTGCTACTCTTCAAAGTGGATTTACCAAATTAAATACCATTAACAATGTATGAAGGTTCTGCTTTTCTCACATCCTAACCTACACTTTTTTTTCATATCTTGGTTTTCTTTTTGCTGATGCTGTTCAATCTAACAGATATATGGTAGTATCATGTAGTTACCTAACATTTTTTTGCCCAGTTAGTAAATTTTATATTCAAAAGAGTTATTAATTAGTGAATTAACCAGTCAGATTTTCTCCTGGGTATTTTTTAATTTCATGACTCAATCCTATATGTTGCATATTGAGCTTGCATATCAATTTTCCTGAAACTTAGGAAAAAATGTTTATAGTCACTTAGAAAACCGCAATAACTACAATACTATCTTGTGTAGATATTTAATCTTTAGTAATTTATCCTCTTGTATAGACGGTAACAATAATAGCCCTTCCTTTCAAATTTATTAAATGAATGCCAATATGTAATCCATTATGTGATCCTCTATTTTCAGCTTGATACTTTACAGTTCTTGATTTCCTATGATACACACAAAAAAAGTTCAAACTAATTTTTGCCAACTTGTCAGAGCCAGTTATACACATTTTATCTTAATTGTCAATTCAGTACATTTAATTTAGTAGCTTTGATTTATACAGAGAAAGACTATAAACACTGTAAAGTAGAGCTTTTTTTGCCTTTGTAATGAACAGTTCTGATTTTTACTTCCTACCCATAAGACTAGTTGGCAGTACAATAGTACTATTAGACTACTGTTTTCTGTTGTGTACATGTACAATTCCACCCAAGGAATGTAGACTTCTTGCACTGCTAACATGTACCAATAAAAAATCTTTTCTTCTAGTGAACCCTAACTGAAAAAAGAGTATCATTTGATAGCAACATAGGTAAGTAGATTAACACATACTGCATGCACATTGTTAGAAGCTGACAGAAAAGATTGAATTCACATATTGCTCCCTTGCAGTGCATCAATAAATTATTTTTCTGTATTCCTGACTGATGGTGAATTCTTTTATCACCTGCAGCACCAGTCTCTCACACTCTGCACCTTGCACAGCAGGTATCAGATAGAATTAAATCTTGTTTTATGCCAAATTTGACAACAACTCTTAAACACTTAAGTTCCCATATCTAACAAAATAAGGCTGATCTCTAAAAAAATGTGGCTATCACATCTTGTGCTTCATTACAATAAAAATGTGCACATATAGGTTAAAGTATATGGATAATGAATATACTCAATGCATTCTTAGATATGTGTTATTAAATATAAAATGTAAGTTAATTTATTTGAATATTGACTCAATCTAAAATTGAAGTCTAATGAGTTTTTTAGTTGCTATATTATTTTAATTGTGTACTCCATTTGCATTTTAAAGAAACCTCTTATTCATTGATACAAATATGTGTAAATTACACTAACTTTTGGTTTTTTAAAAGGTTAAAAGTTGATGCGTTAAAAGTTCAAGGTCTCTGAAGGCTTTCGAGCAATAGAGGACAATTTTTTGCTGAGGAACTTACATATTAGCCATTATTTCCAACATGAATTTACAATTACATAGTTTTGTAAAAGATATTTAATGCATTTGTATTTTTAGATTTGCAGTACAGAACGATTACATTCATCAAGGGGAATTGGTACACATATGTAACACCTTAATATGTTTTAGTCCCCTTCACATTCCTTCCCTTCCTCTCTATCTCTTGGTCTGCTTCCCATTTTCAAAAACATCTATTTCCATTTCCTATTACCAATCTTTTATTTTACTTTTATTTTTATTTATGCTTTGGGTTTCTCACATAAGAGAAATTATGCAATAGTTAAGATTGTGTGTCTGATTGATTTCACTAAATATCATGGCCTCAAGGTGATTCCATTTTCTTACAGATCACTCAAGTTCATCCTTCTTTACGGGAGGGTAGTACTCCACTGTGTACACATACTACATTTTCTTTAATCCATTCATCTGTTGATGAACACATGGGACACTGCCAAGACACAGCTACTATGGATTGTGCTGCTATAAAACATGGGCATGCATGTATCATTTAATACATTGTCTTTAACTCTTTTGGGAAGATACCTAGAAGGAATAGCTGGGTTAAATGGAGTTTCCGGTTTTAGGTTTTTGAGGATTCTCCATACTGATTTTCATACTGGTTGTACTAGTTTACATTCTCACCGATGTAGAAGGTCTCATTTTTCTCAGCAGTCTCACCAGCATATGTTATTATTTGATTTCTTGATGTTAGCTACACTTTCTGGGGTAAAATGGAATCTCAGTGTTGTTTTAATCTTCATTTTTCTAATGGCCAGAAATATTGAATGCTGTTTCTTGAACTTATTGGTCATTTGTTCTTTTTCTGAAAAATGTTTATTTATTTCAGTTGCCCATTTTTTGATTGGTTCTTTTATTTGGGGGGCTCTGATTTTTTTGAGTTCTTTATATATTCTAGATATTAATTAGTCCTCTGTCAGAAGGACATGAATATTTATGTTTCAAATTATCAGCAACTCATTTCTGAGAAGTGATTATTTGTAATCAATCATAAGCAATGTTAGAATTTAATAATAACTATCTATGATTGTACTCCATGTTTTAAATGGGAAACTATTAAGGTACTTTTATAATGTGTTTGTGTATATAACAATTCAGTAATCAATGTAGAAAACATTTCACTTTAATGACCAGCAAATTCAAATAATGAATGAGTATTGTCAATGTAATTTGTTGTAAATGTTTTCAAACCTACTATGGATTTTCATGTTCACATAAAATCATCCATTATAGCTAAATATTCCTAAAATTGGAAATAAGAAAAATATTACATAATTATTAATTACAGTATTTCACTGTGATTCATTTCTAAGGCCATACATGTACATCAACTGTCTCTTACAATGAAATAAAAAAAACTCAGAAGCCTAGATTTAGCAAATGCCAGCTTAAATAAATCACACTGCATACATATTGTGAAGCTGACATAACAAACATATTTGAAGTTTTGTTATCATTCCTAAATGCTTCACAGGTTGAAGGAAGAATTCTCCTAAAAAATATTATTTTTGAAAATTGAACACAAGTTCATTAAATAATCACTTCTTAGTATATTCATATATTTATTGAATGGATATGCTTTACATAAATAGCTTTGTGTTTGACATATACATATGATTAAAATAAGTGTACTCATCCCTGCAAAATTTTTGCAGTTTTAAAGTAATACTTTTAAAAGTATGCTATAATAAGTAAAAAGTATGGTGTAACTGTATGATTTAGTACACAGTGACAGACCTACCTGCACAACTGAGATATACAATTTTTTCCTCCACCAGAAATAATGGCTTTAGTCTCCTTGGCATTCAATCCACTCCAAATTTCCCCAGTTCTAATATGATTTCAGTCCATATGGATTTGCCTTTTCCAAAATATAAATTGCATCATGCAGCTTGTAGGCTTTTGAGTCAATCTTATTTTACATAGTATAACGCCTTTGAGTTTTATCCATTTTGCTACATGCATCAGTAATTTGATCATAATAATAAATTTTAATTTTTAAGGTATGGCCCCTATGGAAAAGGTTCTTGGGAATCTCATTACTTAAGCCAAGCTTGAAAGTACTATATTATGAGAACCAAATCTTCTCTGAACTCAGAAGTGCCTAATGAGATCCAGAGAAGGTCCTCCTCCCAAATACAAGAAAAGCTAATTGCTACTTATAAAACAGTTCTTTATTATAGCCTTATGAACATCTGTTAATCATTATTCATTTACTTCTACAAATCAGTCATGAAAGTCTATATAATTCAAAGCAACTTAGCCAAACACATCAAAATCCAGGCACACACTGAAGCATGAATGGAGTGAGTAGCGCATCACTACTGTTGCGGTCAGGGTTTGCAAGGGAAACAATTTAATAGAGGACACATCGTTTATAGGATTATTTTATAATATTCACCCAAAGAGTAAAATGCGGGAGTGCAGGAAATCTGTCCATGCACTAGAGACCCAAAGAATCCAGCTGAGGGCCTGGATCCCATAGCAATGTCCTGCACGAGTCCAGCTGAAGACCTAGAGCCAATGACAATGTCCTCTAGGAGTCCAGGTGGAGGTCCAGAGCCCATGACAGTGTCTCATGCAGGTCTGTATCACGGATCTGCACTGGGAAGGCCCAAGGGTCAGTGGTGGAAGCTAGAAAGTCTGAGCCAGCAGAATGAAGGATCTGTGCCAACAGGCTGAGGGATCTGCACTGGAGCCAGGAAGCGATACTCGAGGTAGGGACCAGAGCTCCCCCGAAGAGAACCGCAGCCATCCTCAGCAACAGTGAGGACCCAACCTCCTTGGATGATGAGAACAGCTGAGTTTATATCAGGAAAACCAGCATGACAAGCTCCTCCAGGAGAATCAATAGAACACCATCTTCCCCTCTAGTTCTCTTTTTCATGTTGTTGGAAACAATCCTCAGGTGGGCCCTCCACTCCCAGCACCACCCTGATTCAGTTCAGTTGGGTGTTACAAATTGGCCTTTAGTTAATCCACCACATTGTCCCTTATCTTTTATCTGAGGTGGATTTTATACATTTGCATAACTTGTGTGTCCTAATAATGGTCTCCTAATGTCATCATCCCATTTGGAAATGTCTTTAATGACATATTTCTCTGTAGTATGGCTATCAAAATTTATATTCCCTAAGCATATATTTTAGAATCTTTCCCCTCAGATTTAATACTCACCTTTGGTTTTATTTGATATTCATATGTCACAGCCATATAAACAAGATAATTTCAGAATACGATCTTCCAACCTTATACCCCTTGTTCAAAAATACATGTACAAAATAATACATTAAAATTTTCAGTTATGTACCTAGCAGGGAATCACAATTGTAACATGTCTAAAAATAAGCTCACCATCTTCTCTACATTTTTCCTCATTTGTTTTCAACTTCACTGTATGAAATTAAACAATTTTAACTTCTTTATATAGAGACTCAGGGTTTTTATTTGATTCTTTATTATCCGTTCTATGAACCTCACTCACCCTCCTAAGACTTAATAACTCTTTCTCTCCATAATTTTTTTTTTGTTTTTAATGTGAGTACTGGGAGTCAACCTCAGGACCTCGCGCTTGACAGGCAGGCGCTTATACCACTGAGCTGTCTCACCGGCCCCTCTCCATAATTCTTGTCCCTCATTTTTTTTTCTTTTTTTGTTAACATCATTCTTAAATCCATGATGGTATATTTTGATTTTACTTAAGTATTATCTTAAATATTTTCCTGGTTACCTGTAGGTTTTCTTCATTCTTTCTTTGTCACATTAGCATATAGTCTCCCAGGAATGACATTTTGTTCACACTAATCATCCATTCATAATTCATTACCCTAGGGAAATCCTGGCTATCATGTTCTGGGGAATGAAAAAAGAAATCTCTTCTTACGCATCACTAGCTTCGTGGCTGAGGCCTTTATGGCAACTGGCAGATTAACAAACGAAAAGCATACAATTTATTTAAGTCTTACATGACAGGAGAGTCTTCAGAAATGAAGAACCAAGCAAACAAAGTTGTATAATTTTGTGCTTAGGATTAGGGAAAAGAGGTATCACTGTGCGGATGTTTAAAAGCCCATTGTATTATATTGGGCCTACCAACATTATCCAGGATAATCAATCCATCTCAAAATTATTAACATAAATATGTAAAGTCCTTCACTTTGCCATGTAAGCTAATGTAGGCACAGATATCAAAGATTAGGATTGTAGAACACTGTGTTGAAGAAAACATTGGGAGTTGTTATCCTACCTACCTATTTTACATTTAATCCTCCCTTCCATGAATGTAATAAATAAACATCATTGCATTCCTTACATGGTGTGTACCTTCTTTCTTAGATTATTTTATAAAGTGCAATATTCAAAATATTTTGTTCCTACTCTAGAAGATTCAGAATTCCTCCTTTATATTTGCAACCAAAGCAATGGTTACCCTTATTTGGATGGAATGTGGGATTCTAAGGAGAAAAATGTAAAAAGTTAAAATAAAAAAAGGTCCATTTGTTTGTAGGGCTAAGGAATAGTAATCTCTTCCATCTCCGTGGAAGAACTCCTTTCTTTACAACTCACCCTTTGTAGGGAAAGAACAGTCATTTCAGGAAGCTGAGGTAATATGAGCAGCTCTTTTCCATAACGCAATAACCTACAAGGTACAAATTGTTTACTGTCTTTCTAACTGCGAATCTAAGTCTTATCACAGACCATGTGACTTCTCACTGGTTGTAAAGAATGTTCTACACATGAAGAGTATGCAAGAATCATGAAAGAATCATGGGAATAACAATATCGTGTTAGCATCTCATATTGCCAATATTAAAAGTAATATATGGAAATGATGATATCCTTCACAGTGAAAATTGTGTTGAAATTTAAAGAATAGACGTGAACTTACATGTGGAAAGGAGAATAAAACTAGTACTACTTATCATGTCTAATTGATATTCTGAAAGACTCTTATTTAAAATCACATGAATATGAACAAGAAACAAAAGTTATGTAACCAGGTGTTGAAACGACACATTTATAGCTAGGGAATGGTTAGTCTTTTAAACACTATGTTCAAAGATGCAGTCCTCCAGGGAAATTACCTCCATAAGGATCTGAAAAGTATTTTTTCACAGTGACAGCTGTCACCCAAAAGAGTATTTTACTTTCTCTAAAATTTACTTTAGTAGGTCCAATTTTGTTAAAAACCCTTGAAAAATTCATATGATCCATTTTTCTCCACAAATTCATGTTTTTATTTGCTATTTTTCATTGTTATCAAACTCATTGAGAAGGAGAAAAGGTTTTGAATTCACAGTCTATGACAAATAAATATAATATATTTGCTTAGGAGTTTTACAATTATCATGAGGCATATGTTTGCAAGACCATTTAATTTTGAGCTTAAATGGCCAAAGAAAAAGAAACTACTTCTGCTAGTGATTTCATGCTCTTGTTTTACCTCATTATGTCTTGTTGAGTCTCCTACTGTTTATAAAATTGAAAAATCATGCTGAGTTGAATGTCCAATGGCCTGAATAAAATTGATTTTAACATTGTGTATTCCTCTTCTTAACTTGGTCATTGACAGCAGTGAGAAAAAAGTTATTATAGGCAATATTTTCTTTGTGCACTACATGTGCAATTGGTGGCGGTTGTTTGTTTTGTATGTTGTGAATGTACCTTGCTATAATGAAGAAAACTAAGAGAATTAGGGATCAAGGTTATCATTTAAATAACCACGATTAAACCAATTCTCAGTTCCTCTCATAAAAACACCCACTGAGATGAAAATTCAAATGCAAGAGTGAATTTTAGATTAATTAGGTGCTTTATTTGGAAAAAATTGTTTAAGTTTGAAATAGATGGTAAAAATATAGAATAAATTTGTTATTAGAAATTCACATTATTTCAGAAATATGTCACTGAGAACAGGACATATCAAAATGGTATGGCATAGTAAGCTAGAGAAAATAACATTATCTCTTTGTTTCATATATATTTGAAATATATAGAAATATTTCTCTGTACCAAATAAATGTAAAAATAATAGCCAAGTTAAATCAATAATAATAACAGAGAATAAAATGTTCTGCTTTATATTTTTTGATCAGCATCAGATTAAATTAAATTACAATTGATGTAATGTTTATATGTTCATTATTGTATTCTGTCCTGAATAATTTCATATACATTTATTATAATATTCTGAATTCTATTCCCAGAATCTGGGAGTAGGAGTGTATATTCTGAATTCTAGTCCCAGAATCTGGGAGTAGGAGTGTACTTTTAATATAGAATTCAAAAAACCCTTTTCTTCAGATGCTAATTGGATGATACTTGTTTTCTTTAATTTAATTAAGCCCTTCTGCTGTTTTGAAATAATTGTTCCAAAATCCTGTTTTGTACTAGGAAAAGAAAAATTACTGCAACCTTTTCAGTCCTTCAGAGGATGGTCTGGAAAAAAGTTGAATCCCAATGTCCCAGAAGCTATTAAATATAAAAGTAGCTTGGCGTTGATTCACCTTAGCACAATTTCTAGAAAATTAGTTCACATTAAATTGCTTTTAAGTGATTTAGTGTGGTAATACCCTTGTCTTAAATCATCTCTAAAAACATCCTGAGGTATCATATCACATATACAACTATCCTTTGGGGATTCTGATTATTTTCTTGATTCCATGATGCTAATCAAACACAAATAATAAATTAAAAACTACTAATTGGAGCAGATATCATAACTCATTGATATCATTGTTTGTTTTAACAGTATTCACAATGGAGTTGACAAAAATCATAAGCTTGGCGACAATTATCTCCAACACGTTCATTTTACAAGTGTGTTTCGCTTAAAAAAAGAACATTATTTCTTAACAGTAATCTCATTGATCTTTAAAATAAAGATAAAAATTATTAACACAGGCATCACATGAGCAGTTGGGTAGGAAATACTTTGAAAAGCTAAAAATGTATTAATTGTGGTTATTCAGTTACATAAGCTTAGCATTATGGGAAGATTCCCATAATGTTGTTTATTCATTCAGCTTGTATATTCATGTTGCAACCCTTCCTAGCTGCCCCGATTGCTTACTGAGGAATAAATTCTTCAAAATTTTGTCAGAAATAAATGTTATTACATCGTAAAATTAAAATAATGCCATTTCCCTTTTAATATTTTTTTAAAAATTTCTCTTCAGGGATAAATTTCTAGTGTATCCTATTCCCTTAAAGCTTGATATAAATATTGCTTGTCATCAGTAGAATGTATTTCTAGAAATCGTCTAATCTCATAACTGTTATTAAGCAATATGAAGTAATGAACAGCCAACACTCTGGGTGTCCAATTTCAACCGCCTATTCCAATCCTTTCTGGTGGGGAGGAGGAGCTATTTTATAGATACTGCTTTCTTGTATCTTCTCAGATTCTACCTTTGTTACTCTCATAAAGTCATTCTTTCCAGGCAAATAATGTGAAGAGTGAATAGTGTTTCAGATCTTACGAATAATGGGACCATGAATGTGGCTATTTTAAATATGGTTTGAGACAAGTGACTATGCAATATTTTCTTGTGGAAAATTCTCCACAAAATAGGCTCTTCTCTGCCAGTTTGAAAACACCCACCCAATCAGCTGAATAATGGAGCAAACTAACGAACTCAGCACTGAGTTCTCCAGCGCGACTCTCCAATCTGATTCAGTGTATGCTCCAAAGAAGCGTCAATAAAACCATTCCTGGAGATCCTCTCCTTGAGAAGTTTAACTGACTCTGATTAAGGTCTGTCACAAGCTAAAGATGTACCTAAGCCATTTATCAAATCGTTCTTCCCTTCTAAAAGTGGTGATAATAATATTAGTTCTTAAACATCATCTTTATTGGAAAAATTAAATCCGACAAATTTTCAATATTGTTTGTACTGAGGCCTTGCTTAAAGTGGGCAGATAATGACTCATTCCCTGCTGAAGTGGACCCCCACACACAGCCTGCACCCGGAGAGGACCTTCAGTGCCAGCGCCCCGCCTTTAGTCAGGCTTTCTATTCATAGGGTGGACTTACTAGTTTTGAGCTAAAAAAAATTTTAGGAAATCTGTCTCTTACCTTACAGTCTGTAAATTTGGGTATACCATGGAAAGAATAAAGGATACATTATTTAATAAGCCAATTTAACTTAAAAACTGTAAATTTATAAAATTTGACATCAATATGCTCAAATTACTTAAAATTGTTCAGAACAAATGAAGACACTATGCATTCTATTTATCTGTAGATGTGTATCATTCGAGTGCCAAACATGTCATGAAAAATATCCCACGCTAAAAAAGGAGACATAGTACTATTTAAAAAACAAAATTCATCTTTTTCTTATATTATTGTTTTAAATAATAAAATAAAATTTTGCCTCATTTAACTCTAATGAACACCACAATGTTTACTAATTGATTGAACTACAGTTAACATTTAAGTCACAGATGTTAAGAACTTACTAAACTAACTGTAAATGTTTTTAAATAAATAGATCAATTATAAATATACTTGTGAATTTGAATTTTTCATTTTTCTAAATAATGAAAGGGAGATGAGCCTTTGTAACTCGGACAATGTCTGCATTATAATAGGCCCCTATTAGGTATCAGCCAAGTTGCCATGCAAGAGAGATTCAAACCTATTTCATTTATTTATTTATTTATTTATTTTTTGTGGGTACCGGGGGGTCGACCTCAGGACCTCATGCGCCAGCAGGTGCCCGTGCTACTGAGCGATATCTCCGGCCCCTTTTTCGTATGTGGGTACCGGGAGTCAATCTCGGGCCCTCGCGCTTGCCAGGCAGGTGCTTAAGAAGCTGAGCCATCTCACCGGCCCTCAAATATATTTTAAATGCAGACATATATATTGAATATTATATGAAGGAATTAAACTAGATAGTATAAAATAAATGGGGATTAATTACTTATTATCAAGTAATATATCCACGTGAGACTTTAACATAGTATAAGTACTATGTGTTCCTTTTCAGTCTTTAAATGAATAAACAGATGTTCTTGGAGAACAAATATAAAAATAAATTTCAAGCAATTGAAAATGCATTGCGGGAGCCCTGATCCTGTCTAGACAATCAGAGAACAATTCTCCTTTGAGTATAAAGTGGCAAGTGAAGAAGGAAAGCTGAGTGAATAAAGTATAATTTTATCTGAAATTCAAAATCCCTTACTTAGAGAACAATAGACCTGATAATTGTTGAAACTTTCCATTTAGGTTATGCATTCTGTTCTCTTTTAAGTAAGTGCTCTACTATTTTTTTCTACGTCAAAGACAGTTAATCACAGTCTGTACCATGCAGATAGCTAATCCCTCCAAATAGCGATAGCAGTGATGAAGGTAACAGAATATGGTACCATTTAAAACAGTTTTAGCATTTTGTCTGCTGGTTTGTGAGTGGGGCGAAAAGGAACATTTAATAATTTTTGAGCAAAACAAAGGTGGGAGAAGACTATTTTAATAATTCTAATCCTTTAATTTTTCAGTTATTAAATTTATAGTTTATTACTATAAGACTATAACAAATGAATATTTAGAAGCAAAAGAAATATGAGGAATTCACGACTATGCAATTAGCTACATCGCCATTAACTAAGTTTAAACACAGTATTTTAACAAGAAATTTCATTTTCATTACCTACTGAACACTTCAGTTTTAGAAACAATTATGACATTTTAATGTATAACAAAATGTCCCATATCATATGGTCAGTACAAAAATTTGCTAGTTTCTTGATGAATAAGAGAAATTGGATTTCCAATTACTGAACCAAACAACACCAAAATTTATGTGGTGTTTTGACACAATTCAAAGAAAAGAAGAATCCGAACACTTGTGTGTTTTAAAATGTGTTGAAGTTAGACATTTTAATAATGTTTCAGGAATGACGGAGTCACTCGGAGGAACCATTGACGTTAAAATAATGTGTCTGTAAATACTGGCATAATTTCTCAATTTTTTCAAGTGATAATTTGTCCCCATCAGTATCATTGAATTTTGACAGTCTTGATTACAAACATATGCTTGATTGCTTAAAAATTTAGATACTGGTGTTCAATTGTGGTTTAAAGTATTGAACATTTTTAATTGCTTTCCAATGTATTTCCAAATATTTCTAAACACTGGAATATTACTTAAGCTGCCAAATGTTCCTTATGTGGGTAAGTGTTTTCATTCTTGAGAAGCTAAGCACTTCTATAACCTTTGAACAACTTTCAATTTTCTGTCTTAAATTATAATCATTACATCAAGTGCATCAAATTGAAAATGAACAAAACTTTTTAAAACTAAATTTTAAAAGCTTTTTTATGTGGATTTAAAGAGCCTCAATCAGAGCTACACATTTACAAACATTCAGTGATTTAATTTTTTTTTTTACTTTTAAATAATTCTGGTTTATAAATGAAGCAATTAACTTTTAATCATTTATGAAAAAGAAGAGTGTGAAATGAGGAGACTTGGATCTAAACACAGAATAATAAAAACTGTTAAAATTCTGAAAAGTACATTTATGATATTTCTCTTGATATTTTAACTTGACTTTCACATTTTATAGAAAGGGAAATCTAAAATGAAAATAATAACAATGAAGATAACATTTTGTTTAATTTCTCAATTTATTTAGGACTCTGGAAGCAAAGATGAGTATTTAAGGAGTTCCTTCCAAGACATCAGTCTCTAAGATCTCATCACAAACATCCTAATACAAATTTACTACTTTGGGCTTGATCCCTCTCACCAGATACAGTGATTAGCACATCACCTTGTCTTGGTACTAGGGTTCTACAGTTAATGTCCCTGTCAGAGTTCTTTTTGCTTTCAACACATGAATATTACATATATATTTATGGGGTGCCAAGTGGCATTTGGGTATATGTATATTGTCACGCCATTGAATGAGACTCCTTTGAAACTCATCACATTTGGTACTTTCCACATTTTGACTGGAAAACTTTGCCTTGGTACCCCTTCATTTGGTATTGGATGAGCAAGCTAGCTCTTGTCAGTGCTGACTGTCTTGTGACTCACTGCACTTCCCAGCTGAAACAATTTGTTCCTTACTCATCATTATTGGTACTCATGACACCTCCTAGAACCATTAAGGACTGTAACTGAAGTGCCCTGTACATCGTGTAATGTTCAAAGTGAGATAATCACATCTATCCCTTCAAATATGTTTCATTTATTTGTGGTGGGAACAGATACTCTTCAGGTCTAGTGAATTTATATTGTTTTTCAAGTCTTAAAGTTATTTGTTGATAGTGAGTTTATATTGTTTTTCAAGTCTTAAAGTTATTTGTTGATATTCTTTGTATTTTATCCATTATTAAAAATAAGACACGATGTACTGTTATCTATTTCTCTCTTACTTCTGTCAATGTTTTTCTCCATGTATTTTTGTGCTCTTTTGAGATATGTATATATATATTATTTACATTCATCTCACTCCTTGGTTCTCTCCTATAAACTAGCCTACATTCCAGGCTGTATCTTACTTATCTATTGATTCTTCCCAGTTGCTCTTTACTACAACATTCACTGTTCTTCACAGAGCATTTGGGTAAAAAGTATTCCAAGCTCTGTTATAAATAGGCTGTTTCTTGGAGAAATTATTTAAGAAATACTTGTTTTATGACTTGTTCTCTTCCTCCACGGGCAAAATATTGGCCCAAACACTTGAGTCAGGTTGGGGATCCTGGCAAGGTTCCCCCTGCGTCACATCCCAGGCTCACATCTGAGCCCTTGTTGAAGAGGAGGCGGCTACCTGTCCAGATTCTCTTGGCTTGTCTCTCAGGGCATGGAACCACCAGCTCTCACCTGAGGAATGCCTGTTAAAGCCCAAATATTTCAATGGTCTCCATCCAAGTCTGAATCTTCATTTAAAGAGTTTGGGAAGAAGAATTTAATGCCCACCCTTCAGCTCCAGTTGCCTTGGTTTTAGCCTCAGCAACAAGCACCAGGAACTAGACAATGAATGCTCAAGTTCTCCTCACAAAAGAAAGTGTGCACTGGATCTACAGGGAGAGGGAGCCCACTGGGGTTCACTGCAGTGCTCTGAGGTGTCCTCTCCACCATACTGAGCCAGGAGGGATACAGAGGAACTGGTTTTGAGTCAAATATCACCAGTTATGATCTTTCGACCTCAGTATCTACAAGTTGTCTTAATAGCCATTTCTTTATTGCTGTTTGCCTTGATGACCATATCAAGAGGATTTGAATGTTCTTTAAAGTTTGTCCACCAGTGGAAAGAAGGGTGTTGTAGCTCTCATGCTGTCGTCAGGGGAAATGGAGGTGTTGTAGCTCTCTTGCTATTATGCCAGAGTGGCAGTCTGGGTTGTTATTACATCTCCTCACTGTCATCTCTTCTGCTGCTTTCCTCTTCCATTTCTTAAAAACCCCTGTGACGAATTTGGCAGAGACGGTTACATTAAGAAAAACTACTTGACTTAAGGCCAGATGAGTAAGGAGTCTTAATCCCATGTGAAATCCTAATTTGTCCCTTTTTTATTTTTTAAATTACACACAACTTTCTCACAGGTTTGAGGAGGTAAGACATAGATGTCTTTGGGAGCCATTATTCCAGTCAGAATAACACATTCACTTGTTTAGAATAATTAACTAAAGGAATGTACATGTGCCTCAAAATGATCTACATGCCTGGTGTTTAGGAATTTCATAACAGATGCTTGAGAAATTACTATTTTCTGGAATAACCAAGCTTTTATTGCATGAAATAGACAATTAAAGGTGATAACTTTCTAACATAAAAAATAATCCTTTCTGAGATCGAAGTCAAGATAGTAAGAAAATCTAGAGCTAAGACGTTATTAAAAGGGAAAGGGCCTTACACTTTTGAGTGTTCACATCCAAGGTTCAGGGAAGTTACATTATTTCCTTAACTTTTCTTACAATTAAATACAGTGTAATTAAATATTACACCTTCAGACAAGTACATGCATGTATTTATGTCTGTGCTACTTTGAAAGGTAAACATTTTTAAATGGTGAGATAAAATGAAATATAAGTAAATGAAACAATTATATTTTCATTAATTTGGAGTTATATTGTTGACCCTTTTGTAAGGAGAAAGCTATTTACCTGAATGTATGTTCTTAAATTTTATTTGCTTGAATTATTCACTGTATAAATTCTTTTCAGTGCCAGAGTTTCTGAATTAAAACAATAGATTATGGTTCAGATATATAAGAATCTATAAGCATTCTTTAGAATTTTCATTGTCTTCATGGGCATATGATAATGTATTTATATCTCAGAGTCATCCATATACATGAAGATATTTACATATGGCAAGGTTGTATATACATACATTTATGGAAATGACTGACATATGCAAATAATAGTTAATATTGTAAGACCTTGAGAGTAAATACTTTCTCAAGTCTTACGACCTCTGTACTCCACTGGCTTTATCCCTAGTCTTAATCCTGGTACTTAATTAAGGAAACTACAGTTAAGGGTAGATTAAGCAAGAATTAATTAATCAGAGAGCATTTTTTGAAACGTTAAAATTAACACTTTAAAACAGAGTTAATTTACACTTGTACTGAAAGAACTCTGGACTTAATTTTAAGAATGTTTTGAAATGTAACCTTGGATCTTGCCTCAAATAAGTGCATTGGATTTGGAATTAAACATAAATCTGAAAATCCCTAGGACACCCCAAGGTGAGTTTAACTCACAGTTCTGAACTGGTATAACCAGTAAGGTAACATTGCTGGACTACAAAACTCAGGACACAAATATCCTACTTCTGACCTTTTGCCTAAAGTCCTCACAAAGATAAGTTTTTAGCTGAATCTTGACGAATGTACTCTATTTGGAAATTAAAAATTAATATGACAGAAGAATAATCAAATACTCATATATTTAATCCTTTTGTGAAGTGAAGGGCATACGTGACTAATGTAACTGATACGGCCTATATGCCTGTAAATATAAGCATTACTGGGTTACACATATTGTAGAAAAGAGAATTATTGACTTTTTTGATAAATCTGTCAACTGAAATTACTCAATTTTTATAACAGAACTTACAAATATATGTATATATGGCTAGATGAACTGAACACTAAAACCAAAATGTGAATTATAAGAATTAAGAGACTATGGAAAACAAAGGAAAATACAATGTTTTCTGTGTTTACAATATATAATGTTCCACAAATTCTTTTCTTTGAATATCTTATAATGCTAATTCAAACAATGACAAAAGTTTTAGTGTGTCAAGTTGTTATCAGATGTGAGTAAAACAAATTTATTTTCCTTCATTACTTTAATATAGAATCTCACTTTATAAAGATCTGTAATGTAATTCAATTTATTTACATATTTATTATGTAACAAAATTAAGGTACCATTGATTTGGATAAGGTGATTTTGTTATTTCAGACTGCGATATGTACTCTTCCTTTAGCATGAAAGTGACAGATCATTTCTTTCACATATTTGAAGTCTATTACCCAAAGAAGCTTGGATGCTAAGCAACTGTTACTCAGATGAAAAGTAATCTATTCTCTGTGCTGAAATTTTCATTTAAGATTTATAGATTATGAAATCATCACCTATTTCACACAGAGTGAAAAATGATTACCAAGAAAGAACTATTTTAAAATAAGACATCTCATATGGCACTTGCAATTTGTAGAGGAAATAAGAGATATCGTAGGGCACAGTAGGAAGTCAGATCTGTTCATTAATTTTTTAAAAAGCATAAATGATTTTAAACTCTATGCTTAGTATAAAACAGTTTAGAGTCATAAATGTACCTCACTTGTTAGTTACTCTATCTAGCTTATTTGATAAAGTAGTTAAGGGATTCTATCATTTACATAAAGCATTTTTCAAAATTCTATTTTAGCCTGCTGTGATGGCTCACGCCTATAATCCCAGCAATCAAGAAGGCTGAGGCAGAAGGTTTACAAATTGAAGCTCAGCCTGGATGGTTAGCAAATTCAGGGAGACCCTGTCTTAAAATAAAAAGTACTAAAATTGCTGGGGATGCAGCTTTTTTCTAAGAACAGTGGTCTAATCCCTAGTTCAAAATATGTATAAATAAGCAAGATATTGTTATGCATATCCATATACAGTGCAGGATAAGGCATTGTACAATAGTCTAATAAAAACTATCCTCTAAAACTTATCAAAAGTAAAGAAATCATTAAATCAATACTAGACAAATATAAACTATTAATAAAAGGAAAATAATAAATGTTTTTTGTTTGACAATAAATATTATATACCATTGAAAAAGATCAGCTTAGTATTTTTCCTCTTTAAAATTATTAAAAATTCTGTTGTCAACTATTATTTCAATAGCACAACCACTATAGCTTTTGATAATGCCCAAATTCTTTAACTAAGAAAAAACCATCTTTCATGATGAACAATTTGTATACTTTTTAAAATCATATTCTTTCCTAAGACCCCTGCACATTAGATCAGTTAGGTTTTTCTCTAATAAATCAAGTCATTTTCCACTTTTTTACTTCGTGCATGGATCATATTTCTGTCCTGGATTCCCTCCATCCTTTCTTTTTGAAACATCCCCTATATGCTTTTCCTCTGATGTTTTGCTGACTGAACTCCCCAAAGCTTTCCATGAGCCTTCTTTTAGGTATTAAAAGACTGACTCATCAAGCACTTGTCATTTATTGTTGTACTTAACCTGAAACCATTACATTATTCTCTATGCTTTCAGAAAGCAAATACTGTAATATAATTTTTAGACACTGTATCCTCAGGCAAGAATGAAATAGTTGCTTAATTAATATTTCTGTACAAACATTTATAATTAAATGAATAATAGAGCAAAAATTGGATTCCAATTTAACTGAAAAATTAAAAGTTTTATTCCTTGTTCCAAAGAAATCATTTGCCTCATTATTACTGCATTATCACTTTATTTCCAATTTATTCAAATTAAACATGCAGAAACCTCAGTAGAGGAAGGAATAGTAAATTCTCTTAGATATTTAGTCAATAGATTTTAGATTGCTATTTTTCTTTTATTCTCTAAGTACAAGAAAAAGAAAATTCAATACATTTCTGCAATTTTGTATTGAGTTAACCACCATTTCTGTTGGTGTACTTAGTATCTAAACCTTTTAATTCTATTATAATTAATTAATAAACTCTAGTGAAATTGTGATGTCATCATAAAGCAAATTAATCCCATGGTTGATGTGAAATTATCTAGTAACTAACTGTAGACAGTATTGTACAAGGCAAACCACTCAAATATAACTAATTAACACTTGGCTTTTACACAACTTGTCAGCTAAGACTTCAAATATGACAAACACTGTAAAAAAAAAAATGGCCTGAATAATTTTTAGCCTTAAAATATGTATACTTGTAAATATATTTGTAACTGTTGCAATAGTATTACAAGAGAATTTCAGTGCTGATGCTTTTATAGTAAAGCAAAAAAATTGTACATATTTTTAAAAAATATTTAATTCATTTTTTATTAAGTATAGTTGACAGAATCACATATATTTAAGGCGCATAACATCATATTCTGAGATACATACAGATCGTGAAATGATCACTATAATCAATCTAATTAACATATCCATCACCTCAAATACTTGTAACAATTCTCAATTTTTCTACTCTGGAACATTTTATAATAGCACAAATTAAAAAAAAACTATTAAAAAAGAAAAATGTGTTCATCATCTCACTCCCAGAGACAGATTAGGCGAACACTATTTTACACAATTTCTTGATATTTCTATACCTTAATACACTTAAAAAAAACTCTTGGAAATGTTATAGGTACTGTCTTGTGACCTGCAATTTCACTTAATGAAGTTCAGTGGACACCTTCTCACCTCGATAAATTCGTATCAACATCATGATCTCTTAACTACATAATTAAAACTTTTTCCTTCCTCCTTGAACCTCCCCTATTCCTCCCCTCATTTCCTTGCATTCATCTAATAATAGTCTCCCTTCCACTTTCATACCATCTTTTTTTAGAGTCCACATATTAAGGAAAACACGCAATGCTGTCTTTCTGAGTCCGGCTTATTTCACTTAACATGACAATTACCAATTCCACGCATTTTCCTATAGATGATATAATTCAACTTTTCTTTAGTACTGAATAATGAATAATGCCCCATTGTGCGCATATAGCACATTTTCTTCAGACGCTCATCCATTGATGGGCACCTGCGCTGGTTCTGTATCTTCACTACCATGAATTATCTGGCAATAAACAGGTACACGTATTGAGTATGTAGATTTTAATTCCTTCTGGTATAAACCAACTTGTGTTATAGTTATATTAAATGGTAGCTCTATTTTTAGTTAGTCTTTTTTTCCATTTTGTAATCCCAAAACAAAACACTCTACCTACTAGCTATCATCTCCCAATCCTTCCCCGCTAAATCTAGCAAACCACTGAGATACTTTAAATTTCACAGATTTTCCTATTCTGGAAATTTACATTTTTTTACTTGAAAATAGATCACACTCATAGCAACAATAAAAAGCTTAACGCGTCCAAAGAAATGGAAATCCTGCAAAGTGAACTCTCACACTATATTGGAGTGAAACTAGAAAATGACACCAGAAACATACTTAGAATACAATAACTTTTTTCCTTTTCTCTTTTTTCCTATAGCATTTTCATATAAAAGAAACCATGCAATCCTTAAGCTTGTGTGTCTAATTTACTCCACTTAATATTATGGTTTTTAGATGCATCAATTTTCCTACACATGACTCAAGTTTATCTTTCCTTATGGCAGAGTAGCATTCCACTGTGTAAAGATATCCTATTTTCTTTATTCATTCATCTGTTGATCAGCATATAGGCTGTTCCCAAGATTTAACTATTGTGGATTGTGCTGCTCTGAAGTTGGTTATATGTATATCACTATGCTGTGATGTTTTTAACCTTTTTGGGAAGACACCCAAAAGGGGGATAGCAAGGTCAAATGGAATTTCTAAGTGTAGTTTTTTGAGGAATCTCCATACTGATTTCCATAGTAGTTGTATCAGTTTATATTCCCTCTAACAATGAAGAAAGTTTTCTTTCTTCCCACGGCCTTGTCAGCATTTGTTATTGGTTGATTTATTGGTAACCATTTTTTTCTTGGATGAGATGGAATATCAAAGTTGTTTTAATTTGCATTTCTCAAGTGGCCAGCAATACTGAACATTTTTGCATGTATTTATTGGCCAGTTGTGTTTCTTTATGTGAGAACTGTCCATTCCTTTTAGATTCCCATTCTTTGATTGGATCTTTAAATTAAGGGGAACTATTTTGTTGTTGTTGTTTTTCATATATTCTAGATGTTAGTCCTTTGTCTGAGGAATAGCTGGGAAAAATTTTTCCCATTCTGTGGGTTATCTCTTCATTCTGTTGGTAGTTTTCTTTGGTGTGCAAAAGCTTTTTAATTTCATGCAATCTCATTTGTTGATCTTGGTATTATTTCTTGCACAACCATGATTTTATTCAGAAAGTCTTTACCTACACCTATGTTTTGAAGAGTTTACCTAGTTTGTATTCCAACAGATTGTTTCTGTTCTAATCTTTAGATCTTTCATTCATTTTAATCTTAGTTTAGTGCGTAGTGAACTATATGGGTCTAGGTTCAACCTTCAGCATGTGGAAAGCCCGTTCTCAAAGCATTATTTGTTAAAGAGACTATTTTCCCTCCGGCAAAGGGATTTGGCACCTTTGTCAAAGGCTGCATAATTGAGCATACCTGGAGTTGTTTCTGTTCCTTCTTTTCTGTTTCATTGATCCACAAGTCTGGTTTGTTTATTTGTTTGCCAATACCATGCTGCTTTTATGACTTTAGTTTTGTAGTATAATTTGAGGTCTAGGAAGATCATGCCCCCCCCCATGCTTTATAGTCCAGAATTCCTTTTACTAGTCTAGGTTTCTGCTGATTCCATAAGAATTCCAGGATTGCAGTCTCAAACTCTGTGAGAAACATTATTGGTATTTTAATTTGGATTGCATTAAATTTATATAACAGTTTTGGAAGTATGGCCATTTTTACTATATTTGTTCTGTGTACCCAGGGACAGAGGGTATCTTTCCTTTTTTGATATCCTTTTTGATCTCCATTTTTATAATTCTATGGTTTTCACTGTAGAGGTCTTTCACTTCCTTGGTAAGGTTAATTCTTAAGTATTTCATTTTATTGATGCTTTTGTGAAAGATATTGTTTCCCTAATTTCCCTCTCAGTGAGTTTATTAACATATCACCCTTAATCCTAGATAAAAAGTTGGCAATTATGATGTAAACACTGAGGCAACCCAGGCATTGATTTATAGCTAATAAGTGCTAAAAGCAACAACTATATCTTCACTAATTATAAAGAACAATTCAATAGTAATTTTACAGAGTTAAGTATGAAAAGTTTAATAAGGCTTTATTGTTATACTATTTAAAATATAGGGTGTAGGAGTCGGGAAATGTGTCTTAGTTACTTTTCTCCTTGCTGAGGCAAAACACCCAACACTCACAAGTTAAAGGAGGAAAGGTTTATTTTAGCTCAAAGTTTGTAGTGGTTTCATTCCATAGTCAGCTGGCTCCAAGGCAGGGTGGCATGGGAGAGGGGCATCTCAAAGGGGAACCAGTCCGTGGCCAAGCAGGCAGGACACAGTACAGTAGCAGAAGCAGCCTCTCTTTTCCTTTTATCCCATCTAGGATACAAGCTTGTAGGTGGTGCCACCCATACCCAGGATGGGCCTTCCCATTCTCCATAGCCAGAGCTATGCTAAACCAGTCAGTGGGCTAATTTAGTTATCACACACTTAATGCATATTGACATACCCTTAATCCACATTCACACACCCTACATCCAATCGCCTCCAAAAAACTCCATCTGTGAATTCATAAGACTTTGGGGGATATCTAGATACAAGGTATAACAGGTTGCAAGAGAAAAACTTTGAAACCTTAAACTCTTACAAGAAGAAGGAGAGAAAAGGGATACAAGGGATTTTATTGGGATACAGAAGGATATCTATGGAATTAAATAAAGGTAACACAAAAAACACTGCCAAGAAAGAGAAGATAACAGAAAAAGAGGGAAAATAAATTATATAGAAAGTGAAAATTAGAAATACTCATGAGGAGAAAAATTAAAAGAAAGAAGAAGAAAACATAGGGAAAAAAAGTTAGATGCAAGGCAGAGGGCAAAGGAAGGTTACCCAAGCCTCAGGATACTTGTGGAGCAAAAAGGAAGGAAGAAAAGAAGAGGAAAAAAAGAACAAAACCAAACAAAAAAAGAAAAACTAAACAAAAAAAAACCCAAAAAACAAAGTTCACACTTAAAAAAAATTTCTTTGTGACGTCAAACGTGCAGTTGTCTTCCAGGTTACAGTTTTGGGGCAGTGTCGACGTCAGGACGTGTCCCTGCTCCCGCTGGTAGGCAATGAAGGCAGTCAGAGCCCAGGCCCGCAGTGAGTACAGTCACCAGCAAGCAGGCAGCAGGATTAAGGTAGGAGTGCTGACTGTGCGGAGATTCAGGCTGAACCTGGCCTCTGGCCATGAGGGTGGGGCCTAGGTCATTTAGCCCAACACACTCTAGGTGTACCTTGCCAGCCTGACTACAGGTTCCCTGACCAGGGATGCATTCCGTGCCTGACCCTCCCAATCCCTGTGGGAGTATAAACCTGGGAGTTCTGAAATAAAGCCAACAAGGGGCTGCTCAGAGTCCTGGCCTCAGTTGGCCTTTTCCTAGTACGCATGGAGCACTTATTTAGGGGATAGTGCAAGTGCTCGCTCTGGCTGGAGTTCCTCACCAGTTGATGCACCCCCAGCATCCAGGTCCATTCCACAGGCTGTGTTTCTCCATGCAGGCTTTCGTAGATCTCTACTTTCACTGTATCTCTTTTGAATTCAGCTCTTTTCTCTTGCAAGCCATAGGCCAGGAACCAGGGAGAAAGTGGAGATTGTACCTTCTTTTTCTGCATTTTGTTCTTTGTCTCCAATTACTCTACAGTCTGCAACTTTCCCTACCATATGACCATCTAAATGCTTTTCTCATTATTCCAAAGATATGAAAATCAGGTTAAATATATTCCACCTCCAAATAATTAAAAACATGCTCATTAAGATCTGATTTTGTTAATAAAATTCTTGAGTTGCTGGCATTTCTGTCTCCTCTGTCTCTCATTTTAATACCATTTATTTAAGGGCTTATATTGTAATTTTGGTGAATATTTGACTCTGAGACATTGTGAGAAATATAAATTGATTCTAATATTTTTGGAAAAACCTGCTAATATTTCTCTTTGTACGTTATTGACCTCTCAATTTAATTCATAAAAAGAAATATTCAAAGAATCCGAGTATATAATGTAAAGAATATATATAAAAATGATATCTATACAAATATATTAACAGGAGCTGAATAAATTGTCACATAGGCTACAAAATAGCATATATTTTGTTTATATAATGATGCATATATAATTCTGCATATATAATGCCTTTATATTTATTTATTTATATTATTTGAATGATCAATGTAGAGTATACATAAATAAGTACAGTTATAAAATGCTAAAATGTATAATGCAAAGGAGAGAGATTTGAACTGAGTTAGACCTGCACTGGCTTTTGTGTAATGAACTTATAAAAAATAACTTGCTTTTACCTGAACTGATCATCTTAATCCTTCTATTGTACAAGTTGTAGCAAACTAAAAATATTACAAGGTTAAAAAAAATAACTTTGAAACTAAAATTTGATATTTTTCATGGTGTAGTTTAGAAAGTACAGTATTTATCATTGCAAAACATTGAAATAAACCTCCATTTGATCTAACATTATAATTGGAAAGGTTGAGGAATCATGTATGCCAAAATTTGTTTCAAGATTATCTTATACATATACATATATATTTAAAACAATAAGTATATCTATGTTAATAACTCCTCCCCTAAAATAACTATTTTAACCAAAACAGTTGCAAATTCAGGTTTTCCTTGTCTTCACACACTTACAAAAATATAATTCTATTTTTGCTTTACTTTCTCCAAAAAGAAAAACATTATCATTTCACTTTTAATGGTCAGGACCACCTGACAAATATTAACACCAACAGTTTTGATAATGCTTCTATTATTGCACAAGAAATACACCACATATTATTCTAATTAATTTATATATTATGCCAGGTAGTTTTCACTACCCTCATAAAACAGGTGATATCAATAAAAACAGAAACTATGAAACACAGATACTAATTGTTTTTGTAGCTGCTTTTTTTGAGTTTGTAAATTGAAAAAAACAAATGACAACTTTGGAAAACATGATTGTTCAGGTTATGCTTTTTTTCTGTAGTATTTAAGCCCAAATTAAGATACATATCTAAAATTTCTGTGATATGAATTCAAATTCTGCTTTATAAAATTCCATACAATAGCTACCATATTGGCAGGTAAATTACCTGTCTGAGAATAACTTATTTGATAATAATTATAAAATGAAGACGAGGATTTAATTTTTATTTTTTTTTAAATAGCTTAATTTCTACATTTAGAAATTTTTAAAATTTCATTTATTCAGATGCATAGATATTATGTTTAGTCTAACTCAGTCTATTACATGGCAAGATCTACTTGCTGTAGAAAATCAGAGACAAAACGGGGGAGTTTTTTTGGTTTTTGTTTTTATTATTTAGAGAATATTTTATTAGTTTCTATTATCAAACCCACAGAGGTACGACCTTACATGTTTAAAACAGTGTGTTACCCCTGTACAAATGGAAAAATAATTAAGTTTAATGTTTCTAGATGAATATGGCTGTTAATTTCTGTACAATGTCAACTCAACATGGTAAACTCGGATAACTTTCTCCAAAGTTGAGAGCACAGTTTAGTTTCCAAAAATTCAAATTATATATGTTTATATTTATATTTTTATTTATATTTATACAAAAAGATCAATAATAGCAGTATGTAATACCTCAATAGCAGTAACAGTTTTTCTAGGTTCTGCAGTCATCGGAGCAAATTATAGACAAAATCAGCAGAGATATTGAAGATAAATAAAACTGGAAATGGCAATTGTACTAGATTCCTGGTCTAGTACTACCTCTTCCTAGGTGTGTATCCATAGATATATAAATTGATCTCTATCCCTGTGGTGCACTGTCCAGAATTTGTAAAATAGTCCAGACTTCGTTAGGTAGATGAGACCGTGAATTAAATTAAATACTCTATGAAAATCTCTTCAGCATGTCACCAGAGAGGCACATAAGGCTTGCTTGGTCAGGGTAGTAACTTCTTGGAAATGACTCTTATAGGAGTAGAGAACAGAATTTCATGGTAAGTAAATGCCTACAAAATCATCATAATGAGTCCTTTCTAATGATGTTAACAAGGTTCTAATTGACCCTGGTTTGCTATTAATTAGTGAAGGTCCTTTCAGATAGGTTTGAGTATATAATCATTATTTTAGTCTGGTTCATTTGTAGTTAATGTAACTTGAAATGTGAGTCTGTGAGTAGTGCATTTTAATTTTATTGCCAAGAATTCTGAGAAAATTGCCCAAATTGCTTAGCAACTGGAGTGTGTCTCCATACGGTCACAAATTTATCATTTACTATAAAAAAGGGAAAATTACATTATCATAAATTTTTTTTTTTTTGTGGGTACCGGGGGTCGACCTCAAGACCTCGTGCGCCAGCAGGCACCCGTGCCACTGAGCAATATCACCGGCCCCTTATTTTTTTGTATGTGGGTTCCGGGAGTCGAACTCAGGCCCTCGCGCTTGCCAGGCAGGCGCTTATGCCCCTGAGCCATCTCACCGGCCCATAAAATTTTAAATTATTGTAAAAATTAGATTCTTGGGCCGGTGAGATGGCTCAGCGGCTTAAGCGCCTGCCCGGCAAGCGCGAGGGCCCGAGTTCGACTCCCGGATCCCACATAAGAAAAAGGGACCGGTGATATCGCTCAGAGGCACGGGCGCCTGCTGGCGCGCGAGGTCCTGAGGTCGACCCCCCGGTACCCACAAAAAAAAAAAAAAAAAAAAAATTAGATTCTGTATAGTGATGTTCCTCTTTTTAATTGTAAGTGTAACTAAATACTTATTTCATATACTGTTTCTATATCTATATTGTGTGAAAAATAAAAGTAAATTTACCCCGAATTTGAACAATACAAGCATATATAAATACATCTTATAAAATCATATATAAAATATATGTTTTTCAGTTTTACTTGGAATATATGTATTAATGGTTATCATATTATAATTAATATATTTTTACAAAAAAAATAATTAAATCAGCTTCCCTTTTTCCTATACCACTATTTCCTGGGAACTTTATGCACTGGTGCATGTAGATATAGATTTCACTCTATGGAACAGTATGTAAAACCAACAGAGGTACGTTCTGGAATTTACTAATTAATATGGTTGTAATGTAGCTATGGGAAATGACCGATTCAGTGTGACAACTTTACATAAGTTTGCATAAATTGTGGATAAGACCAAGAATGTTTAGTACTTGGTAGTTTAAATCTCATTTTTCTCAAGACAAGTGCATTTTCACACCAGCAAATTTTATTGACATAGATTTTCTTTTTTCAGAATAGTTTTTAAAACACTTGAAGGACAAATTAAATTTTAGATCAGAAAAAAAAATATGCCAATTCATCTCATTTTGTTTTACAGATCTTTTAAAATGGTTCACAAAGATGAAACTAGTAGTTAGCTTTTTATGTATTTTCAATAACAGAAAATTGCTAACTCTCCAATACACTATTTTTCCACTAAAAACTATTTTTGGTTCCTTTGTGATAGAAAAGAAAGCATCTCAGAGTCACTAACAGCAGCCACACAGAAAGATAGATCTTAAAAGGATTTTGTTGCTGGGCTAAGTTTTAAAATGGCAATGCAGTTTTGAAGTGCAGGTTTAAGAAATGCTTTTCAACAGATATTTGAGTTTTGTGATGCAGCATGAGTGGCATCTAACCTTAGCATGTTTCAGTACAGCATGGTACTTCAGCTGAAACATCTGAAAATACCTCGCCTCAAAAATCAGATTGAAGATTTAGAATGAAAAATATAATCAACACCTGCTGAGGAGAGCACACTTATTTACGGAGGCTATAATTTGCAAGTTTTTAGATAGTTTATATTTCTACAAGGGTACCTTCAGGGAAACTCCAAGTAGTGCCACACTGCTTTTTTAAACACATTGATAAATTTATACCAATTTAGTGAATAGCCTTTTTTGTGCCATCTTTTGAAAACAGTATGAGTTTAGGAGTGGCTACTTCCTGGCTAGAAATAAAATTCATTTTTTTCACAGAGTTTGTTTTTCTTAAAAACTCCGTATGTATGATAGATTGCACTGTATCTCATTACCTCATTGGGAATATAATTATCTCATAGGCGGTAATTATTGTCAAAGGTAAGGAAACAGTACAGAAGCCAGATGATGACAGCTAGAGCAAATACCATGACACTTGTATATAGAAGCAGAGGTCCTACTCTGGCTACATGTTGGAGAGATGAAACACAACTACAAATAAAAATGCATGTACTATATAAAAATAGACTGAGATTTAGCCATATCTATCTATATATGCATACATATATATATATATATATATAGATATATAGATATATAGATATATAGATATAGATATATAGATATATAGATATAGATATATATATGGAGAGAGAGAGAGAGAGAGTTTTTATTGTGGCAGAATTCATTTGGAGAGCCTGAAAACCTACCTACATGGAGGTATAGGGAAGAAAGAAGTCAGTTTACCCAGAGAGAGTTTCTCAGTGGCTCAGTTCTTAAGCTAAGGGTGCTTCCTTCCATCCCTTCTCTTGGCTAGTGGGATTTGCAGAACTGCTGAGGGAAGGCAGGGTGGCAAGACAGACAGGAAGTCTAAGTCACGTGGGACGGGTACAAGCATGCATTGGTTCTCGGGGTGTCTCCAGTCAGGGTTGTGCATGGCCCAGTTTTGTCCCCAAAGGACTGCAGTCCAGGTAACTTTGAAAACACTGCCCTTCCTTGGCATATCCTTGCTGTCACTCTGGCTGGCTAATAGGGAGTCTGGCTACAGGAAGAAAGGCAGTAGCTTCTTGTGCTCCCTGTCATGAAAAAAACAAAAAAGCAAAAAAACAAAAAAACACTCTAGAAAGGGACAAGTTGCATCCTATTACTTAGAAGACGGCCAGGCTGTGAGGGAAACTGTATTTATAGCCTTTAAATATTTAGATGTATATGACGTAGGCTCAAAATATACAGTATATATTTAAATATTTCAAAAACTACTATTTTTTTTGGGGGGGTGGGTACCGGGGGTCGACCTCAGGACCTCGCGTGCCAACAGGCACCCGTGCCACTGAGCGATATCACCAGCCCCTTTTTCGTATGTGGGTTCCGGGAGTCGAACTCGGGCCCTCGCGCTTGCAAGGCAGGTGCTTACGCCACTGAGCCATCTCACCGGCCCTCAAAAACTACTATTAAAGACATTGGCACTAATCCCCCTCAAAATACACACCCTCACTTCTAACCTACTTATTCCACTGTCTGGCCACTTCCTGAAGGAGTTCTAAGGAAATGCTTCTCCAAGAGTGTGTTTATGCGGGATCAAAAATATAGTGCATGCTGCTGCCAATTGCCAACCAACAGAAAGGCAGGTTTGTAATAATATTATGGAGAGCTCTCATCCACCCTGTTCACTACATCTGGCAACGTGTTACATCTGGCTCTTCCCCAAAGTCAAACCACCATGAAATATAAATGGATGGAGTCTATTTAGGTCATAGAGGCAGCCACGGCAGCACAACAAAAGACTCTCATGGCAGACTTCCAGAACTGCTTTAGAAAAATGTGAAGAACTATGAGACAAGTGTCTGAAGTGAGCGGAGTATTTGAGGAGGATTAATGGCAATGTATCTTACACTGTAATACAGTTTTGAAAATTTAAACATTCACCATATGTTTTGATTACAGCTCATATTTATGTGGAATCCATTTTTATTCTTGCTCTGGCATCCACAGATCAACATCTGGTGCAATGTTTGTATATGATGATGGTTGTGGTACAGCTGGTCAGAAGGACCTAGATTCAAACACCGCACAATAAGATGTGTGGATAGCCTGTGGGAGTTATCACAAGTGGCCACGTACCAGTATGGAGAATGCTGGCAGATTAGCAGGTAATGAGGCATCTTTACCTTGTTAATCTTGACACAGTTACATATTCTAGAAGAAATATTACATAAAGTGTTCTGGAGTTCAGACGAGATGGTAGTTAAATGTGTCAGGCTATATGTGGTCACCTAAAGCTCAAATGTAGATATTGATTTGCTGGGGAAATTCAACATTTATGGGTTGGATAGATAAGGAAAGCAAATTGGAAAGAAGTAGCCACTGAGAAAAGAGAACTTTTTTTTTTTCAAGTGGAAAGAACTAATAAGTAATATCAAGTACTACTGAATAGTGAAATGGAATGAAACCTGAGAAATGACCATTGGTTTAGAAATAACAAGGTTATTGATGACAGTAATAAAATAATTTCAGTGAAGCCTCGAGGATGAGCTTCTAAACATAGATGGATAAGGAGAAAATGAGTGGTAAGTAGGAGGAACAGGAAATTTAGTTATCAGAATTTTAATTTGTAAGTTCAAAAGCTGAGACTTGAACTTTTCATCCAAATAAGACTAGAAGCAAAAGAAAATGATTTAAGAGTGATTCTTCTCTCATATTAATCTTAATGATAACATTTGTCTCTTGTCTCACTTTCATTTCTCTTGTGGAACTGCATTTATAGAAAGCACTTGCAGTGATGCCAGCTTTGAAGTTAATGGAAAGATAAACAAGTAGCTGTCTGTCTTTCTATTCTGAGCTATTATTTTAAACAGAACTGCAATGTTCCTCTGTAATTATTTAGAAATTTTTAAATATGGTTTTGATTCTAAAGAGTTATACAGAATAATTATGTTAATTTTTTGCCATCAGTCTTTAAATTTCTTTTAATATTGTCTAAATCTACATTCAGGATTGTAATGATTCCAGTAGGACATTAGGGATAATATGTGCTGTTCAAAATGAGTTTTAAGAAGAACAGATGTGACTTGACAAGGAACAGACATAAACCGAGTCACAGGATTAAAGATTGATTGGTGGGTGTGGACTGTTATGAAGATCACAGTAGAAAAAAAAGTGAAAACAGAAATAGTGTCTGGAAAATGTTATTTATAAAGCTAGAAAGACATTTTGAAAGTCTCATAAGCCTAAGAATAATGTTTTCAATTGATATACTAAGATCATTCAAGAAGACTTGCTAAAATGTCACTGCTAGAAATATTTTTAAATGATATGAATAAACATAAAACATGGGAAGGAATGGATTAAAATGTGGTTTAAAATACCCAGATACAGTCATTAGGAATACAAGATTGGGATGTTTTGAAATTTGATTAGCTGTGAAGAAAAAAAACAATAAATGCTAAAGTATCTTGGACATAGCTGAGTTAAATACATCTTTTTACTACACTGAAATACCAGGAGTATTTTGCAGTCACAGTAATATGAAACTGGAAATCAGTGATTGGCCAAAGTTCAGAAAATATACAAATATATATATATATGAAAATTAAACAGCATGTTCTGAAATAAATAATGGACCAGGGAGGAAAATACAAGGAAACTTTTAAGAAGTTTTTGAGACAAATGGAAATTGAAGCACAATATTCCAAAACTAATTAGATGCAACCAAAGCATTTAAGAAGGAAGTTTATGGCGATAAATGACTATATCAAAAAGGAAAAAGATATGTCAAATAAGTAACTTAACATTATACTTCAAGGCATTTGAAAAGAACAAACTAAGCCCAAAATTAGTAGAAGGAAAAAAAAAAACACTGAAAAGTTCAAAAAAAAATGATAATTTTAATTGATGTAGAAAAAGAAACTGAAAGACTCTGACAACTTTTCTTGATAAAAATCTCTCTATGACTGAAGAATGAATGTAGGAAGAATGGACCTCAACACAACAGGGGCTATATATGACAAATAAAAGTAATGTAGAGAAATGGAATGATATAGACTGGAAAAGCAGCAGAAAAGATTAATGGCACTGAGGTGTGTTTGTTAAAGATTAAATTGACAAAGTTTTAGCTATACTAAGAAAGAAGACTCAACTAAAATCAGAAATGAAAGAAAAGTGTTTACAACTGGTAGCGCAGAACCTGAAAGACTCCGAAGAGACTGCTGTACACAATTATATGCAGTCCGGGATCTGATGATGGCTTAACTGGTCAATTCTATACCTGTGAAACAACTCATACCAACCCCCCTCAAAGTCTTCCGAAAACTAGAAGAAGAGGGAATATTTTCAAACTTATTTTAAGAGGCATGCATTATCCTGATACAAAAATCAGACAAGGACATGGCAAAAAAAAAAAAAATGAAAGGATTACAGATTAATATCCCTGATGAACATACATGCAAAAATTAACAAAGTACTAGCAAATCAAATTCAGTAGCACATTAAAAGAATCGTACACCATAATCAATGGAGTTTGTCTCTAGGATGCAAGTCTATAAATGTGATACTATGCTTTAACAGAATGAAGGGAATAGTCATATAATTTGAATTGATGCAGAAAAGGAAATTGACAAAAATTAACAAGTTTTCTTCATAAAATCTTTACAAAATGAATGTAGAACAGATGAACCTCAACATAATATGTGACAAGAACATAGTAATATCATACACAATGAAGAAAATTTGAATGCTTTATTTCTGAATTCAGGAATATGACAAGGATACTCATTCTTTTTCTTTTTCTTTTTTTTTCTTTTTTTTGATACCAGGGTTCGAACTCACGACCTCATGCTTGCCAGGCTGGCATGTGCCGCTGAGCTATATCCCCAGCCAGGATACTCATTCTTGCCTTATCTATTCAACATAGTATTGGCAGTCTTAAAGGAACTGGGCAATAGAAAGAAATAAAAGGCATCAAATCAGAAACAAAGAAGTTAAATTGTCTCAACACATGTCATTATCCTATGAATAGAAAGACTAAGTCATCTACCAAAAAACTGCTAGAACTAATACATAAATTCATTAAATCTTCAGGACATATGACCCACATACAAAATTTAATAGAATTTCTATACACTAAAAATGAATAATTTGGGAAACGTTTACAAACAATTTCACCATAAGTATGAACAGATAAATAAGTGAAAAATATAAGGATAAATTGAACCAAGGAGGTAGATCTTTACACTGAAAATTATGAGATGATGAAATAAACTGTAAAAACTACAAATAAATGGAAAGATAACACATTTCACAGATGGAAATAATTAATATCATTAACATGTCCATTCTACCCAAGTTATGTATCAATTCAGTGTAATCCCTTTCAAAATTCCAGTAACATTTCTCAGAGACCTAAGGGTCCTAAATTTCTCTGAAAATGCAACAGACCATAAATAGCCAAAGTAATCTCGAACAAAAATAACAATGATGGGGACATCGCATTACCTGATCAAAATCCATTACAAACTATTCTAGTCAAAATAACATTTTACTGTTTATATAAAAATAAACACATAAGCCAAAGAAAGAAAATAGAGAGCTAGCAATAAACCCACACAATTGTGGACTATTGGTTTTCACAAAGAATTCTGGGACATAATGGGAAAATGACATACTCCTTAATAAATGGTGCTGTGAAATCTTCATATCCACATACAACAAAAGGAAATTAAACTCTCACCTTACATCATATATTAAAATCAATGAAAATGAATTAAAGAATTTAATATAAGACCTAAAACCATAAAGCAATTAGAAAAACCTATAAGAAAAAAACTCTATAATATTGATCTAAGAATTTTTTGTATGACACCAAAATCACAGAAAACTAAAGCAAAGCCAGACAAGTGGAGTTGCACAACAAAGACTGAAAGCAGACACACTGTAATCACCACCACAGAACTGCAAAGATCGTAAGAGACTCATGCCAACGCAGTGAACACATAACCTACGAAATGGGAGAATGTATTTGCAAAACATACATCTACTAAGGGGTCAATATGTGAAATACGTAAGAGATTCAAATAAATTAATACTGTAAAAAAACTCAGGAAGGAGCAAAGAAACTGGATCATTATTTCTCAAAAGAAAACATTTGAACTGCCAACAGATATATGAAAAAATGCTCACCAGCCGGGGATATAGCTCAGTGGCACAGCACCTGCCTGGCAAGAGTGAGGTCCTGAGTTTGATTCCTGGTACCCAAAAAAAAACTAACAAAAAAAATGCTTGCATCAAAGAAGTGAAATTTAAAACCACAGCGAGATATTATTTCTATTTGTTATCAAGTCTATCAACATAGATATAAAAGATCTTAAAAAGTGTTGGAGAGGCAGTGAACTAAAGAGAATATTTGTACACTTTTGGTGGTATATAAATTAGTGTAGTCATTGTGGGAAATGAGACTGGGTTCCCTCAAAAGATTGAAAATAGAACAGCAATATGAATTAGTAATTGTACTATGGGATGTATCCAAGGAATGTAAAATCAGTATTTGAAAGAAACATCTGCACTCCCTTGATTTTTACAAAGTAATTCACAATAGCCAAGACAAGAGACAAAATTTAAAAACAAAGAAGATGTGTTATATACACATTACAATACTATTTACCTTTTTCTGAAAAAAAAAAAAGGAAATACTATCATTTGTGACAGAATGGAAGAATATTTTGGATCTGATGTACAGGAAATGTGCCAGCCACAAGAAAGATACATGATTTATTTCATATATGGAGTACAAAACAAGTGAAACTCGGAAAAAGAGAATAAAATGGTGGTTAAGTGGAATTGAAGAGATGCTGGCCAAAGGACACACACTCATTTAAATGAAGAAAAATGTCAAGAGCTATGTTGTATGTCACATTGAATACAGTTAGCAGCTATATAGTGCATACTTGAAGAAAAAGGTCAAGCGATATATTGCACATCATATTGAATACAGTTAGCAGCAATACAGTACATACTTGAAAATTGTTAAAAGAGTAGACTTTAAGCAAACTTGCCACCAAAAGAAGAAGAAAAGTATGTGAGATAATGTATATGTCAAACAGCTTTAACTATTTCACAGTATATACATATGTAAAGCCAACTTGTTGTACACTATAAATATATATAATTTTATTCAACAATTAAAAATAAAACAATACATAAAAACCTATATATTTGGAGTGTACCATTATGGAGAAAATGTGAGACCAGAAAATTCTGGATATTTAGATATATGATAATGAGTAGGGTATTTTCTGCATTTGGAAAGCAAAATGACATCATGGTAAGGATGTCAACTTCTAGAACTAATCCACATGTGGGTAAGCTTCAGCATCTTCATTTTATACTTGAGTAACTTTGGCCAACCTTGATATCCTTTCTGTACTACCACTGATCATCTCTACAATGGAGATAATATTCATATGTACTGCTTCATGGATGACTGCACTGTGAGAACTAAAGAAAATTATATGCAGTGGGCTTTGGAAAATTTCTAAGCTACAGTAATGATCCCAATGAATAGTTATCTTCATTATCAGCATCATCTTTATTACCATCTTCATGATTTCTGTCAATGAAGGAATTAGGGGATGGGAGCCAATGAATGTTTCCAAAAAAGAAAGAAAGAAAAAAAAAAGACAAATGTGCAGAATACAAGATAGTGTAGAATTAGCCAGTAGAAACACACAAATTGATGACACTTAAAACATGGGGGGTCATAGTTTCTAAAATAAAGACAAGGAATCTATATTGGCTCCATATGAAATTGAAGGATAACTTAAAGAGGGCTAAATTGAGGAACAAATACAAATTTTTATGACCTATATTGTACATTTAATGTATTTAATTTTAAGCATAAATTCTCCTTTTGGCAAACTTTTAGAAACACTGATGAAATCCAAATTCTTTTAACAACTGGAAATATTCCAGTTCAATAAATTTAATTAAATAAATTTCCACTCCATTACACTTTAAAACAGTATAGTGTTGGTTTTCTAAATACTCATCTTACTATTTCATATGCACATGAAGCTATTTTTTGTATTAATTATGAGATCAATTCCATCCTTTGGAGGTAGATAATCTACTTCATTCTCCTATCTCATCTACGTAGCATTTACTACCACAATAATTTGAAAATAAAGAAAGACTTAGATAATTTCATATTAATGATATCATAGGCATACTAAGTATGAGAACAGATTTTGCAACCCAGATCTGACTGGTTTCAAAAACTATTTATGCTTAAAAGGTCATCTGTTTCCTAATCATAGTGTTTAGATTTAGGATATGGACATAGATAGTCTTGGACATTCACTGACTAGTGGCAGACTCCAAACAGCAAAACTCAGTTTGCTCTTTTTATCAATCTATAATTTCCTAAGTTTTAAGAGAATTCAAGTATACTTTTAATAAAGTGCTTGGCACAGTATTATGTTGACATACTTAATTATATTTCTGTTCTGCTTCATTCACATGATGTTCAGTGAGTGAAGCCATTTTAGAAATTATTTTATTAACTTTTTCTATGTTTCCTAGGAAACTTGCATATAAGTTGACTGTGTTTAGTTTTGAACATAATGAAAAGTCATTTAAGACTATATATGCTTAATAGATTGGAAATTAACACCTGCATTCTGACCTTTGATTTAAAAATATATATGACTTCAAAATTTGTTATCTTCACAGTGCGTTTTGGAATCTTGCTCTGGAGACAGTCTTTTTTTTTTTTTTTTTTTTTTTTTTGGTGGGGACTTAGTTACTTTTCTCATTGCTGAAACAAAATACCTGACACCCTAAGTTAAAGGAGGAAAAGTTTCTTGGTCTTACAGTTTGTAGAGGTTTCAGTCCATAGTTGGCAGACTCCGAGGCAGGGCAGTGCAGCAGACAGGCATAGCAGAGGAGAAACAGCTCGTTGCAGGCAGAAGACAGCAAGGATAAGAAAGGGAGCAACCACAACCCTCTCTGCCCCCGTTATCTTATCCAGGCCACTTTGGGCGGGTGGCACTCGCACCCTTACTCCTAGTGCCCTCGATCCTAGCATTGCACCATGAATCAGTCACACACCTAGATCCAGCCACCCCTGAAAGAGCCCCACCTATGACTGCATGAGCTTTGGGGTGCATCTAGACACAAGCCAGAACAGGATCCCTATACACAAACTCTTGGGCAAGGTACATTTTGAAATTTTTCAGATATTTAAGGCAAGAGACCTTTTACAGTCTAGGCAATATATCACGATTGAACAATCAACATTTTTAAAGAAAAATACCAAAATTTTTACAGTGAATGAATAAAATAGGTTATAAAAATCGTATTTTCAGGCTTCTTAGATTTTGGAATTATAAATAATATTTTATCGATTCGTTAAATTATTGTTATTACAGGTTTACTTCCGCACACATTCAGAACTTTTTTCTAACACTGACATTTCATTTACTCATAAGAAAACACACGATAATCTGCTGCTCGTTGTATTACTCAAAGCTCTAGTTAATTTTGTCATATGCTATCAGTATCAGTTTTCCTAATTTGATCATCACGAAATATTTTCTTTGCAAAATGATAAGTGAACATTATAAGACTTATGTAGCTACATTTTTATTCTCTTTCTGTAGCATGCTTTCAACTGTGCGAAAAGCAGAGAGAAAGAAATATCTTGGATTCTATGTTTCTTAAGGTCTTTGTACTCCAGGAACCAGTTCCAATTTTCCAGTGATGTCGTTTTATTTTTTCACCATTATTTTAGCCAAAAAATATTTAATTATCTATGTTTTTGTGTGTCTTCTATTTGTTCCTTCTTCCTACTGCTCATGTCAAATATCAGGTTTCATTCTCCAAATATAATACAGTATTTCAGTAGCATTCTATACGTCATTGTAGTGTATGGTTTCTATGCCTTCTAATATTCTTAATCCCTTGAACCAATTTTAATGAAACATAACCACCTATTTACTAACAAAGCACCTGCTCTAAAATCCCTACTTGGATTCCCATCCTTATCACACCATCTACTATTGGACAACTAACCTAAATTATGTATCTTTTTTGATTCCTTGGTCTTGCCATCAAAGAAGAATAATCCTAATGCCTATTTATATGATTGCTGAGGAAGCTACATCACTTAATACTGTTAAAAAAAAACTTTATTTAGAGTGTTTGGCATACAATAGGCCCTATGTTAGACATTGAGTATTAACATTATTTTGTTTTCATAAATATTGTCATTTTTATCCTTCATTTGTTCTCAAAATGGTCTTTTTTTATATAAATCTTCTCTTATGTACTACCAGAATTATCTCTATGCAGACACTCCGATCGTTATGATTTGATGTCCTAGGGTCAAATTCCATAATTTTGTCATAAACGATTTTTCCAACTTTTGTTTTTACTAAATTAACTAGAAAATATCAGACATGACTGCTGTGGTATGATTTGTATTTATAGTGAAATGTAGGAGAGACTATATATATATATATATATATATATATATATATATATATATATATATGGCACGCTATGTATGACTTGTGTCTAGATGTCTCCCCAAAGCCTCATGTGGTCATAGGTGAGGCTTTTCGGAGGTGGCTGGATCTAAGCTGAGTGACACTGGGATTAAGTTGGAAAATTCTCCAACTGATAGGCTTAGCATAGCTCTGGGTGTGGATAATGGGAAGGTCCACCGTGGGTGTGGGTGACACCACCGGAAGGCAGGTAGCCTGGACAGGATGAAAGCCAGAGAGGCAGGCTGCCCTGTACTTCGCTACTTTGCTGTTTTGCTGCCTTCAGTCTTCCCTGCCACATCATGAAACGCTTCTCTCTGCGAGCCCCTCTGTAAGCCACCCTGCCTTGGTGCCAGCCGAATGTTGAATGAAACCTCTACAAACTGTGAGCTGAAAAATCCTTTCCTCTTTTAACTTGTGGTGTTGGGTATTTTGCCTCAGTGATGAGAAAAATAACCAAGACAAGACCTGTTCCTAATCATCAAGAAATTCATTATACAAATAGAATACTTTCCAAAAATAGGTGAAGTAAACTCTTCTACAGACATTAATATATAAGTGGAAGGAAGAATAATCAGGAATTCTGAAAATGAAACCTGACATAATTGAAAGTAGGAAGACCCTCTCACCATGATAATTCAGCCTATAGTTTGGGAGAAAAAAATATGTCAAGACACACTCTATCTTAGAAAATAGAAGTCCTGGTCAAAACTTACATCATGAAAGAATAAAAAAAAATCTTGTCAATTATTCATAAAAATGCAAAATTAATATCACACAGAAATATGTGTGGAATAAAAATGAATGCTATATATGAAATAAAATCTTTATCACCAAGGTATTATTGTGTAGGATTTAAGATCATCCTATTTTCTGAAAAAATCTGATACAGAGCATATCAAGGGAAAAAAGAATTTGAGGACATTTCTTATAGTGAGAATAAAAGATTATCACAGAAAAGTGAGTAACATTTAGTACCAGAAGATAATTTTAAAAAGCGGATGTTATAATAAAAATTGACCAACATATACAGTATAATCTAGTTCCTATTTGATTATTAATATAAGAATAAAGTGTATCCTTCTTAATTTGGAAAGAATCAGAATTTCATAAGAAAATAATACTGAATCATATTGCATAATAAAATCCAAAAAATGAAGATAAGTGGCATAAATATTCCTGAGTTCAAGAGAAGTTGTAACAGTAGGACTTTCAGGGCCGGTGAGAGGGCTCAGCGGCATAAGTGCCTGCCTGGCAAGCGCAAGGGCCTGAGTTCGACTCCCAGAACCCACATATGAAAAAAGGGCCAGTGATATCGCTCAGTGGCACGAGCGCCTGCTGGAGCGCAAGGTCCTGAGGTCAACCCCTGGTACCCACCAAAAAAAAAAAAAAAAAACCACAATAGGATTTTCTTGAATATTGACTATCTGGGAATAAATAATACACTATGATTTTGGAGATCTGTTGCAAGTCAGTATCCTGGTGTGTTAGTCATCTTTCTGTTACCATGACAAAATACCTGAAGTATTGAACTGTTTAAGGCAGAAAAGTTTATTTTGCCTCACAGTGTTAGAGGTTTCAGTGTACACATGGCTGTGTTGCTGCCCCTGTGGTTGTGGTGAGGCCGAATACTGGACAGGAGGTTGTGGGGGGCACTTCATGGCAGCAACAAGCAAAGGGAGAGCAAGGAAGGGGCTACATTCCCAGTGTTCCTTGCAACACACCTTCCACGGCCTTACTCCCTCAGCGCACTCCACCTCCTGTAGTTCCGCCAAGTCTCAGTAGGGCCACTGGCTCCCAAAGCCTTAAACCCATGGTATTTGTAAGACATTCATATCCAAACTGTGGTGCTTTATTATGTCAAGTACTTTTAACAAAGGGTAGCACATTGAGGGGAATATTATGAAAAGATATGAAATGGGTAACATTGAGATCTTTTGTAGCCAAATGTCAATCTTTTATGTAACTTGAAATCTGTTTTGAAAGCAAACTGTAATAAACACAACTCTAAGCATTTATTCTTTTTAACAAGACAAAGATGTTTCCATTTCTGATATTATGCTGTTGAACAAACATTTTTAAAGATAATGGATCACAAAAAATGATGATAGGCTTCTCTTTAAATTTATTTTTTGAAATTCTATTTGCATTTTATTTTATATATTCCATCAAAATAACATGTAAATACATCGCATTTTTGCAAAAGCATTTCTAAGCATTATTCTACCCATCTACTTCCTACCTTTTCCTATAATTATTCTATATTATCATTAAAAGTATCTGGAAATCAATTGTTAGACAACAATAATTTATTTCATCTGAGAGTCACTGGAATTTTGGAATATTTTACATTTGCTTTTATATTATTCTATAGTGTTTAAATGACCTAGTGTGTATATCAATTGCATAATTTAATTGCATTAATTTTCATAAAATGAAATAAAATACAATAAAGGCTCTGTTCATCAGCTCCCCATAATTGTAAAGTGACTTGCTTATATAATTCCCATTTACAACTGAATAGGATTTATCTCTTCAACAATAATCAATATTTTATATTTGAGTTTCCTTAAATATAACTTGAACTTTATGTACTTTCTTAATCTCACTTTGCGAAGAAAATAGTTCTTTAAATTTACGAGTTCATATACTATATATACATTGTAGGTCACAGTAAAATAATAAATAAAAGAGTTTATTTTAAAATATTTTTGGGACCTGGTTAACAAAATATTCACCTATAATTTCAGATTTATTGAAGTTTGTCAGAGGAAACATTGTGAATTTTCAGAAAGAGAAATTGAAACCGTATTATTAATGAAAAAAGTTACTTTATAATGGAAAATAACATAGCAGAAAAAGTATCTGAGTCTTTATTTTATAATTAAGCTATAGGAATTTACACAAATTATTGGATTTCCCTATTGTTCCAAAATGCCCCCGAAAGCCTCATGTGTTTGGACGGTAACTAGATTATAGGGTGCTATATTCCATGGATTTGTCTATTAATGAGTTCAGTAGCTAAACACACGTAGGAGCTGGGGCCTGGTTGGAGGTGAGTTATTATGGGCTTGGCTTGGCAGGGTGAATTCTTGTCTCTGGCTCTGTGATTAAATCCTCTAAAATCTGTGAGGCAAAGTAAATCTATCCTCTTTTCAGTTGTAGGTATTAGGTATTTGTCCCAGTAATGGGAAAGTGACTAATGAAATATCCTTCAATACTGACATAAAAGAATGACAGTGATATAGGTCATATACTCTACCAGAATACAATGACATTTATAAAAATAATGAATGTGAACATTCTTTGCATACAAGACTATGTACTGTTGTAATTAATAGTCAAGAGGCACAGAACTACACAAGCATGCTAGGACAAATGTTAATTGGTTCTCACTATCATTCACCTATCAAATAGTATTGTGAGCCTATTGCTACACATAATATGCCAACAGAAATAGATGCAAAGGAGAAAATAAAGAGATTAGTTCTGCAGGAAATGAAATAGGTTTATTTCTTTGTAAATGTTAGTGATGCATCACTGATTAGGAGAAATTTTATATGATACCTGAAATCTATAAGAGACTAAATAATAAAGAAATGAGAATCTGGACACAAAAGGAGTCACTTTTCAAGACAATGCAAGGAAAAAAACACATACCAGAGACACAGCAGGGGGCGAGATCATGCAGGTGCTCCTCAGACAGGAATATAGTTTACATTTTATTGTAATGTAACGACACTGGAGAGATCTGAGCTGAGGTCTGCCCTACACTTTAAACAGACAAGCTTATCTTCTTGCTGGGAAAGACGAAAGGATGGAGGTACAGAAACCAGAAGATCAGTGAGAAAAACATTCTAATTATTCAGATAATAGAATTCAAAGAATTGGACCAAGTGGAAATGGTCAGAGACAGTCACTTCCAAAACATTTAAATATTCCAATGTCTACAATAGCAAACTAGGCAAAGAGTGGTCTTTGAAGCTAATAGTATATAATAGTGCATCACAAGTCCAGTACAAGACCCGGTCAAGAAACGAAGTGACATTGGTTAAATTTTGCCATAAGACAATAAGACATTTAAGATTTTTCTGATTAAGTAACAACAATCCGTTTCTGACTCATTTCTTGCTGGCTAATTAACGAATATTCATTTGGAAAAGAACACTTATTTCTAAGTCCTTTCTAAATGAAGAAAAGGATACTTTAAAATATATCTAGCTAAACCTTATATTGTTCATACTCCGTAAATCCAATATTTGCTTGGAGAATTTTCAGGCAAAGAATGTCCTACAGAAATATAATTTTGCAAGATAGTGCATATTGTTATTACACACAATTTATAATACCTATCCTAGAAATAAAAGTTGATAGTGCATTACAATAGGGATATATTTTTGTTAAAATAAAAAAATTGAAAACAAATGGTATAAAATCAAATACTTTCAGCAACTCCTGTGTTGGAACAAAATGAAAATTATCTGCATTGTACCTGTATGAGTCCAGGCTGTCCCACTGTTTGAAGGATAATATTTAGAAGGTGAGAGTTGGTAGAAAGGGGTCAGGTTTGCTCCAGGAACAACCCTGCAAAAGATGGAGGGACAATCTCTGCAAAGCTCCGTCTCAGATAACTGAGCGACACACACACTTTCACAGGGAAAAGGAGGAGGAGGAGGTGGAGAGGCCGCGCTGAGTCAAGTCTTCCTCGTCCAAGATGGTGCCCCTCTCCTTCTCTCTGGTCCGCACATTCAATAAACATTAACCTTCCATTGTTACCTGCATACTGGTGTGTCCGCAGGTTCCTTCGTGGTTGTTGTTGAACTGTTCAAAGAATTCAACAAAACAAGTAAAAAATATAATGGTTTTACATTTACTATAGATATTAAAGGTAAGAAAAGTAGGGAGTAAAGAAGTGCTATGAAAAGAAGTACTGCACAGAATGAGTGTGGGCCAGTAAAAGCAGTGAAAGAAGTAGTCTGGAAGGGTGCCGGGCAGGCGGGGGAAAGGCTCTCAGCAGCCAGGAGCTTGATGAGTACCATTTCTTACACCCCCATCTGACTTCAGGCTCTCTGATTGGTGTCAGCTTGGACGCTGTTCATGCCTTAATTCCCTACCTCACTTTGACCCATTACTATATTTTCTTAAAAAGTAAATATCCGAAGCAATTTACAAAACTAAACGCTAAAGAGGGAAATTCCAAAGGTGTTCCAGGTTCTGTAAATTTGTAGGAAGATTTAGCAGTTACCATCTTAGCCATTTAAATGGGGCTTCTCTTTGAAACTTACAATGCTAGGCAAAAGAGCCATGGAGTGATATTTGCAAACATATTTCCAAGGGGTGGAAGGGCAAAGGGAATGAGAATGGAAGGACAACTCCAAAGAAAAAGCCCCTTTACAAAAACATTTGAATTTATATTGTGTTACTAAACAATATTTCACAATCTTTTATGTGTAAAGTATTTAGGAGACATTTACTAAATGTTTTGTTTCAAAATCAGAATCAGTACTGCTGATACATTTGAAGCCTGGATTCAAGTTCTGAAGAGTAAGTAATTTGAAAATAGCACATATATATGACAGCATAAAAATATTCTGAATATTTTGATATATGCTTTCAGGTTACTACTGTAAAAACAGTTTAGCTATCCTGTGATTAAAGCAGCTAGCCAGGGGAAGCTTCTGAGATATAGTTGGGTGATCAGCTACAATCATACAAATTAAAATAAGAATGGACCGTGAATGAGAGCTTTGGACAAAGAATAAAGTTCCTTAGGCAACATGAAATGCACTAAAGTGAGGTGAAGTCACTCCCTATGAAGCTCCTGAGTTTTGATGAATTTAAAATGAAAAGTAAACAGATATTTTCTCTAGAATACCAATTTTCATTAAACCCTACCTGATGAAGAATTGGGTGAGAAGACCTGCGTTCTAACTGTTCATTTTAAATTCACAGAGCCAACTGCTATAGGTGGCCACTAAATAACTGAGCAAGTCCAGTGTTCTGCTTATCTACAAGTAGCCTTGGATTGAGTGATCTTGCAGCCAACCACTTGGGACCCCACCTGTAAATCCAGGAGTTATTTTTCTTTCCAATAAAACTCTCCTAAACTCCTCCTTTGTGGCATGATTTCCTTCCTCAGCTTCTGCAGAACCACTAGCTCCGATCATATGGTAACACTGTGATATTTGCGTGTTCAGTAAATTTTTTATTTTTTATAAAAATGCATTTTATAACTTTTGTAGCATAGAGTCCAGAGGCTTTAGGGAACATACTACTTATTAAAAGAGAAGTGTGATGAATGGTGATATTCTAAACTCCTACTCAAGTGTAGAAAATTTTTATTTAAAGGAAAAATGCATATGAATCCTTTGTGAATATAAACTTTGTAATAACTGAATGTTTCTGTCACTTATGCTCCTTTTATTATTACTTTTATAAAGAATAAAAATGAATTTTATGAAAATCTATTTGTCTTTAACCTTTAAATATATTATTTTTAAAATCCTCATATTTTTCTCTAAATAAAGCAATAATGTTTAAAATTTTGTATTTATATTATAATAGCTCATAAATGGTTCACTAGAAATCATTACCAAAATTTAATCATATTGGATTCATGTACCTCAGCATATATAAATTTAAAAAAGAAAAAAGAAAAAGCTCTTGAGTCCTGGTACGTATATCTCAGAACTAATTGTGTATCCGGTGAATAATTCTATTTAGAAACATATTTAATAAGTGATAAGCACAGGGATATGTCTATTTCTTTTCCTCCAGTGAGCACCCACCCTGTTTAATGGCTTACCTCATGGTGGGTAGGAATAGGAACATTATCCACTCCATAAATTGCATCTACAATGAAACAATTTTTCAAAGGGATCCAGGTTGCCTCATTTATTTTCGTATGTTTAAGAATTAAGAAAAAGGCTATAAAATTTCATGAGAGTCTCAGAGTTAGATTCCTGTCCATTGGCACTACACTTCTTATATTTCTTTGTTAAAAAGATCTTTAGAACCAGAAATGGTGGCACACGCCAAGGAGGAAATGGCAGGAAGATCATGCAGTCAAACTTACACTGGGAAACTTAGAAGAAAGATCTTGACACAAATATATATATAGTTCAGTTCAAAGTCCATGGATTTAATCACCCACATAGCAAATGAAAAAGGAAGAAAAGAAATTCACAAATATTTAAATACATTGATTTTTTTTTCTTTCACTTGTTTGACTTGGTTTAGTTCTTAGATACTTTGGAATCAGTTCAAACCACACTAATAGCATTCCATGTTGACAATTCACTGTTGTTATTGTGCTAACATTTTCTTTAACTGTATAGCAACATTACTGTGGTAAACCATTTTTCTCTGTCACCCTCTTCCCTGATCTATAGCTATTCAAGGGTGCTTGTAAAGGTACTTGTAAAGGCAAGAAATATGGTGAAAGAATTTACCAAGACAGAAACAAAGTCAAAGGAAAGTTTAACAGTATGCTATAAACCAGTAGTGTTACTGGGTTGTAGGCTTCCTGGGACAGCTTTTAGAGATTCTTTCTAGGTTCTTCTTAACCTGAACAAATTGGAGAAAATAAGTGCTAAAAGTAGTGAGGTTTTACATTTATTAAAGATAGGTAAGGGAATATGCTCTGCAGAGTGAGTGTGGACTAATGAAATGTAAGAAAAGCAGTAAACTATAGGGTGAGAGTGGGTCAGTATGAAAGAGAAAACACAGTGGCCAAGAGCTTAATGGCAGCCATATGTTGTATTCCACACTCCTCAGACTCATTTCAGATCTAGGCCATCAAATCAAAAACCTGCTTGACTTCCTGTGAAAAGAAATGAAGGTAGCATTTTCTTATTGGTTCCAGAAGCAGGGCTTGGCTACATGTTTCCTGCATCTTTGTGATTGACAGGTCACACCAACTTGTCCAGCCAGTTTCCTACATCCTAATCTTCTGCCTAAGTAGGAAAGATAAAAGGAGGTGTTCACTGGGGAGCAAAAGTGTGCTGTGTTTAAAGGGAAAAGTGCAGAATGGAAAAAGTTAGTACCTCAATTTTATGCAGGAGTGGGATAGTCTAGGAGTTCTTCTAAGAGACCTTGAGGCTAATAAGTCTATACATCAAAGAATATGGGAAAGATGAATAATGAAACAAAATAAAAATGAAATAAAGTTATTCTATGTCTGCCTTGATCACAATTAGAGGGACACAGCCAAATGTGACAGAAGGTTCACTAAGTCAAGCACAGCTTGGGTAACTTAACAACTCAATATAAAAATCTAATAAAAAAACACTGCTGATGTAGGTTAGGTTGAAGGCACTGTGTTTAGTCCCTAGCACACTCATGCACACATACGCACAGACTTACACACACACACACAACCCTAAAAAAAGAAACAATCAATGACTTCGAGCATAAAAAATTTGAAATTGACCAGTAATGAGAACATAAAAAAATGAAAAAAATTGTAGAAGCCCATAAAAATTGTTGGACACAATTATATCAAACCTGCACATAAGAGGAATACAAAATGGTGAAGAAGAAGAAACAGAAATAGAATGCATTTTTAAAGAAATAGTGGATGAAACTTTTCCTAATACAGTAATATGCTGGTTCTCAAATCCTTCTGTTCACAAATTATTTGGTTCAAAAACAGTAGCATTTGGCAAAATTTTGCTTCCAATCATGAACTACCCTTTGGGTGACAAATACAACCACATCCATCTTCCCCACATGGTCATGAATGTAGCCATCTTCCCCAGAATCATAGAACAAATTAAGTTCATGAACAGAGGTGCCCTTGTATAAAAAAAGAAGTCACTATCCATGTATAGGATTTACAAAAAACTTCGATCAAGTAGAACCCAAAGAGGAATTATTATGCATATAATCAAATTATCAAAAGTGAAAAAAATAGGAAAAAATTATAAGTACATCAAGAGTTAAAAGAGTTGCAATATATACAACACCAAATTTTTCCACAGAAACTTGAAGTCAAGGAGAGAATGGAATGATACATTCAAAATGATGAAGGAAAAAACCCACAATCCAATAAGACTCAACCCAGAAAAGCTAGACTTTAGAAGTGAAAAAACAAAGATAAATAATTCCCAAGACAGATAAAGGCTGAGGAAATTTATTAGCAGCAGACTTTATTTAAAAGAAATGCTGCCAGATGTGGTGGCGCACACTTGAATTCCCAGTACTCTAGAGTCTGAGGCAGGAGGATCGCCATGAATTCCAGGCCAGCCTGGGCTACAAAGTGAGTTCAAAGCTAGCCTGAATTACATAGTGAGACACTATCTTAAAAAATAAAAAAAAGTAAAAAAAGAAAAAAGGAAAAAGAAAAAGAAAAAGAAAAAAAAAAAAAGAAATGCTGAAAGAGCCAGTTGTGGTGGCACTTGCCTGTAATTCCATCACCTAGGAGGTTGAGTTCAAAATCACCATAAACTGCACTGTGAGATCTTGTCTCAAAAACTGAACTAAAAAGAAAGAAAAGAAGAAGAAGAAGAAGGAGGAGGAGGAGGAGGAGGAGGAGAAGAAGAGAAAAGAAATTCAAAAGAAAGTCAAAAACCAAGAGTTAACTAAAGGGAATTGTGCAAGCTAAAATAAAAGAATACAAATGTGTATCACAAAGTATCTGAAGATAAAAAATCCAGTTAAATATCTACACAGATTTAAAGAATTTAATAGTATAATCACAGGAAATAAACTACTTCTATGATAAATAGGAAGATTAAAAAACAAAGCAAAATTAAATAAATAATTTTGGTGGGTAAGCGACATTCAGACATGTAATGGATACATCATTCAAAATGTAGAGGAGAGTAATGGAGTTAATATGTAGAATGATTATTTTATTTTTAAAATAATAAGTGAATTTAACAATAAAATGTTTTTAATAAACCTCATAGAAACTGCACAGCAAGAATCTACACTAGATGTACTAAAAGAAAAATTTTAAGAAATAAAAACACTGCTAGAAAAATCAGAAAAGAAGACAGGAAGTGAGGAAGAGAAGAATAAATTGTCAAGCAGAAAAGGAGTTACAAAGGGATAGTAGTAAGAATTTACCTATCAATAATTACATGGAATGCTATTAATTAAATTCTCCAAATACAAGACATGCAGTGACAAAATGATTTTAGAAACGAGATACAAATATATGCTACAGACAAGGGGCCCAGTTCACCAGTAAATCAATCACCTATAAATGACAGAAAAAGAAAAGGATTTTCCATTCAAGTGGAAATAAAAATAAATAGGAATAGCTATGTTTCTCATATCAAATAGACTTTAACAGAAAACTTTTGTAATAAGAGACAAAAAGTTTGTACATAATGATAAAAGGGTCAATACAGCAAAAAATATTACAAAAGTAAATACATATGCAACAGAAATTGGAGTGCTCTTATAAACAAAGCCAATATTAACAGATTTAGGGGGAGCTATAGACAACAATATAATCATATAGGGAAATTCAATTGCCAATTTAGAACAGGAGAAGGATCACCCATACAGGATGACCCATACAGGAAATCAACTGATAAACTTTACATTTTACTGTACTCTAGGTGACATGGAACTAACAAATATTTGAAAAGTTTTGCATCCAACAACTGAAGAATATGAACAAACCAAGAAGAGGAGCTCAAGAAATTAAGTACCCAGAAATTTATTTTTATAAAACATACTACTGAAAAACCAATGAATCAAAGAAACCATTAAAAAGAATTAGCCGGGGATATAGCTCAGCAGCATAGTGCCTGCCTGGCAAGCATAAGGTCGTGGGTTTGATTCCTGGTACCAAAAAAAAAATAAAACAAATAAATAAATAAAAAGAATTAAAAATTTTATGGAGCCCAATGAAAATAGAAAAAAAAAATCAAACTTATAAGATACAATCAAAACAGTACTAAAAGGAAAGTTATAGACATAAGCCATCTATATCTCAAAACAGAAAAAAAGTCAAATAATTCACATATTGATTCAACTTGGGGAACTAGGAAAAATTAACAAGCTACTCTCAAATGTAGCACAAAAAAAATGTGAATGTATATGAAATAGAGAGAGAGACCTATATTTTAAAAAGGCAATGAACAATACTTGGTACAGATATCAGGTAGGGTCATGTAGCTAATTTGGGAGGCATAGCTGTCCCTTCCTAAATTTTGATTTATCAGTGTAATTGATGTATTGGCATTAATTTTAACTTTACTTCAAATGTATCCTTTTCATTTTTATATTTTTATTTAATATTTAATAAAATATTATCTTAGTTACTTTCTTGTTGCTGAAACATATACCCAACATGCACAAATTAAAGGAGGAAAGGTTCATTTTGGCTTACAGTTTGTAAGGATTTCAGTCCATAGTCAGCGTGCACCAAGGCAGGGCTGCATGGCAGGCAGATATAGTAGAGGAGAAACAGTTCATGGCGTGACAGGGAGCAGAGAGAGATGAAGGGAGGAGGGTAGATATATACCATTCCAGCCCGCAGCCACAGTGATCCAACTGCTTCCACCGTGCTTAACTTGCCAACATCACACTCAGCTGTAAACCCATCAATGGGCTACTCCACTTTCACACACCCACATCATCCAGGGACCTCTCAAAAGCCCCTCCTTTGAGTGTGTGAGGCTTTGAAGGGACATCTGTATGTTAGACTTAACAGTCCTTCTCTGGTCTCGCAAAGACTCACATGTATCCCTTTAAGAAAATGTGTTCAGTCCATGTCTAAGAGTTGGCAAAGTCCTAGCAGTTTTAGCCTTCCTGAAAAGTCCAAGTCCGAAGTCTCTGAGATTTAAAGCATACGCTTAGCTGAAAGCCCTTGTAAAAATGAAAAGAAAGTCAAACGTTTCCAACATACAACACAGAATTAACATTCCCGTACCAAATGGAAGAAATAGAATAGAAAGAATGAAATCAAAGCAAGAGCAAAACCTAGCAGGTCAAACACTGAATATCGTAGTTCCATGTCCAGCACCTGTGGCAATCTGTGGCAAAATGATCCACATACCTGGTTTCTCCAACCTTCTAGAGTCTCCAATGCACTTACAGCTTCATACTCACAGCTTCTCACACTGCCCTCTGAGAAGCACACTGCCTGGCCTTCCGGGCCTTCTTCTAAAATTCTGGTGGAAGCCTTTTTGATCCCCACAACTCTTGCCTTCTACATGTGTGTAAAACCAGCCTCATGTGGATAATGCCAAGGTCTACTGCCAGACCAGCTGGAGCAGTAGCTGTGCTCTTTTACATCTTGCTGGTAGTTATGTAGGCCTCTGAGTGCCTGGATAGCTGGGCAGCAAAGTGAACAGAATAATGTTGAATAAATACCTATTTCTTAGGCTGCTGCCATTCTGGAACATGGTGTCCTGGGGCTCTCTTCTTAAAGGCAAGTCTTTATTTTGAGCTTGCAAAAGGAAGACTTTTGCTGGTTCTTGTGATGCCCTAAGGCCATCTTTTCTGTTGTCCTTTGCAAAAGTACTGTATTTGGATTCTTAATATTAATCTTTTCAGCAGCCAAATTCTCCTCTGTTCCATCTTTGCAAGCCCAAAGCTTACCATAGCTTCCTATACATCCAAACTCAAAACTGTTTTAATCATTCTGCTGGGCAATTTCATCTTGAGTCTCAAGGTACAGCAGGCTGAAAGCCCCCAACAGAAGCCATGCCACCACTTTAAAGTAGACTGCCTTGAAATTTCTTCTGCCAGATTAATTAGTCTGCTGCCCTTAATCTCATTTTTCTGAAATGTCTATGGACATTAGCTAAATGCAGAAAATTTTTGGCCAGAGCATAACACAAATGGCCTGGAGTCTAACTGCCAGTGAAATCCCTCTTCCCAACAGGAAACGCCTTAGTCTTGTCTTTACTGGATGAATTACTCTCCGCATTCTGGTCTTCTGGGCTTCATCCAAAATAATCCATCAGACCCAGCTCACAGCATTCTCGGGGTGCTTCTCCAGCTGACATCTCCAAATCTGTCTAAGGTTCTCCTGCAGTACAGTAGCGAAGGTTTCTGAACCACATTATCATGTAGTCACACCACTTCTCTGGAACAAAACTCTGTCTTAGTTACTTTCTCATCGCTGAAGCACAATCCCCCCAACACCCACAATTTAAAGGAGGAAAGGTTTGTTTTGGCTCACAGTTTGTAGAGGATTCAGTCTGTAGTTAGCATGCTCCAAGGCAGTGCAGCATGGCAGAGAGCATCTCAGAGAAGAAGCAGCGCATGGCATGGCAGATGGGAAGCAGACAGGGAGGAAGTGAAGAGTAGAGATGTGTACTCTTCCAGGCCACGCCCACAGTGACCCACCTGTTTCTACCAGGCTTCCTTTCCCAACATCAAATCCAGCTATAAACCCATCAGAGGACTAACCCAGTATCACTCACCCATGACCCAGTCACCTCTCAAACACCCCACCTATGAGCGTGTGAGGCTTTGGGGGGACACCTAGATCTAAGCCATAACGAATATATAGAAATTTTATGAACATATAATTTTAAATATAATTATTAAATTATTATAAGAAATGATAAATCTAAAAAGTCTTTTAAAAAAGATATATCTATCCAATAGAATATCATTAAGTATGTACACAGGTATTCTCACTCTGAATATTAGAAGTGTATTGAGTTTAACATTATTCAATTTTGAATTTTTTCAACTTTTTAAATCAAAAGACTTTATACTCCTTTATGTATTTCTGAAGGACTATGATTTCAAATATATTTTCTAATACTAATCTTGTACTATGATGAAAGATTTGGGGCAAATAAGAATAGTCAATACGTGTGTCTTTTTATATTTATACAGCAACAACATTCTTATTTATTCTCAATTTGTCATATATTTTTATATATATATTAATTGATTTAATCCTCACAACTGAGAGATAAGAAGTATCATCATTACATGGAAATACACAGTGAGACACAGAAAAGTTCAGCAACTATTAAAAAAAGCAAATAAATTGTAGAACCATGGTTTAAATGATCCAAATTTTAAATTATAGAAAGAAAAACTTAGGGCATTATTTTCATCAGGGTTTTGAATATATGCTGTTAATAAAACAGGAAAAATTATAAACTGTTAGGTATTTATGGACAAATTATATATGTATTTGCAATAGCTAAATATTAGCAATTTATTTTACTAAATAGTCAATTAAATGATACTTTATTAAAACACCTCTTGTCCATCATGAGCCATACAAATTTTTGTCTTTATCTTATTAACTTTGAGGTAGGGTACAAGAAATAAAGATTTGTAGAAAGGACACAAAGAAACTCAAATTATTCTCCCTTATGGCCTTAAAACTTTCAAGCATATTCCTCCTCATTTCTGCATGTAAGCATGCTAATCACTCAGTGACTGTCTGTATTGTGTTCATTAACCTTCAGTCTATCTAGGCTATCCCAGCACCCTTCAGTACTGAACACAACAAGAGCAGCTACAGCAATTTTCTTTTCTTTAGGGGACCTCCTTAGATGCAGTTTAGTGAAAGATACACTATTTTTTATATATATATGTACTTAACCTATATATGATATGTGTGTATGTGTGTGTGTGTTGGTTTTCCTAAGTAATAAAATGATATTTTATTTTATGTTACAAATATATGTGTATACTGTGCCTGACCCAATATATTTTGTATAAGTTTATTTTTAATTTTTGAACACTTGCAATGTGTCCAAAATAAACAAATTTATTTCACAACAAAGATTTCTACAGATCAAATATATGATTTCATTACATATTTTAAAATAAAAATTATCACAAAACTATAACTAAGTTATAGTGTAGAAATATAAAGTTAAAAGTGGAAGATTCAGTGAAAGATAAAAAAAATGCCCTTTGAAGCCGGACTTGAAGAAATGGCTTTATAGCTTCTTAACATTTGCATGTGAAAATGAATCCAAGGATTTCTCAGCAAAAATTTCCTGAAATCTCCAACAGGTGAAAGTGAAATATGCTTTGAGCATGAATTTGTAATTCAAATCAACGTCAATATCACTTTTTGAAAATCATGTTTTGTACTTGCTTGAATGGTTACTGTCTACTTCCTTTGTGAGCGAATGAGAACAGCAACCTGATGAGTCTAATTTTTCAAATTTTTCTGCTCTGGGTGTGTGCATGTGATCTGCCATTCTAACAAATAATGAATTTTTCTGGGCTTTTTTTTACTTTTTAATTTTAATTTTTTATTAGTTCATAATACACATTGACATTCCCCATGGAGTTGGTGCATGTACGTAACACATTTTAATTCATTTTTTAATCCCCTTCATCTGCCATTCTCCATATCTTGGCCCCACTCCTATGGGTAAAATATCTATCTCCCTGTTGCCTTTCATCTATATTTTACCTTGCTTTTTAAAATTTATATTGGGGGTTTCTCATATAGGAGAGACCATGTGTTATTTAAGCTTGTGTGTCTGATTTATTTCACTTAACATTATGGTCTCAAGGTGCACCCATTTTCGTACAAATGGCTCAAGTTTATTCTTTATATCAGAGCAGTCTCCATGGTGTATAAATAGCACATTTTCTTTATCCACTTGTTGATGGGCATACAGGTCCATTACAAAATTTAGCTACTATAATTGTTCTGCTATAACGAGGGTATGAATGTAAAATGACATATTTAACTCTTTCAGGAAGATACCTATCGTGGTACTGACATGAAACAAGAGAAGAACAGAGTAGAGGATGTGTAAACAACACCAGGCACATTCGGATTCTGCTGTTTTAGGAGTTTTGCTTTCTAAAGTAATATTTTTAAAGACATTATATAAAATCATTCTTTTGGAAAATAAAGTTACCACATTGTGTAATAGAAATGGATTTTTAACTCAGTTTGGATAGTCTCAATTTTTTTCTATTATTTCAATAGTTTTAAATATAAAATAAATATAAAGTGAAAGGTATCTGTCTCTCTTCTGTAGCATGTAAATATTATATAAATTAATTAAATTTGGACATTATCACTAAAAGAATAACATGAAAACATTATGTAAAAGGAAATCTGCAGTACAGAAATATATTAATAACATATGTTTAATAAAAGAGCTTAAGAATTTTATAAACAGATACTTTATCTTTTTTTGTCCTTTGACTTTTCAGATTCTGGAAGTCGTCCTTTATACTCAGTGTCAGCATATCCAGGGACACTCAAGTTTCCTGGTCACCAGATTGTGCTAATTACAGATTCATTAGGTAAACATCACTTTTCTTCTACATGGATTTCTTTGTGGTTTCACCAATTTCAGCTCTACTTTACTCGGCCTCCTGAGGTGCCTGAACTCTAATTCTGATCCAGCTAAGAGTCGGACAGCACGAGCTGTGCGCACTCGTGAGGCACTGGGTATCTAGACTTTGGGTTTCACTTTTCTCTGCTCTTCTAGATGAGCTACTGTTCCTTCCTTTTAATTTCGTGTTCCAAAACCATGCCAAGATTCCTCATCACCTACTGTCTCTGTCAGTTCTTCAGCTTTAAGTGAAATTTAGTAGAAAGTGGAAATATGGATAATAATTTCCCATGTCTAACGAGTAGTTTGTGCATGTTTCTAAATTTTAAGACAGCAAAAGAGCTGTGGAGAATGGTAAAACCACTCAGAACAACACATTATATTTTAGTTGTACTATTTTATTGTAAGAGTTTGAAGAGAAAGAAGTCTACAGATGCTGGCAGCCTTTATTTCTTTAATTATTGAGTCACTCTACTGAATAGTAGTGGGTGGAACACACTGTCTGAATTCTCAAACTGACTGATACTGCTTGGACTAGTGGCTCTGAAATAGATTTTACATTTTTAATATAGAAGAAGTTTGTATCTTCCATTTTTCATTTTAAAAGTCCCTAAGGAATTTATTGATAGGCCATTTCTTCATGCATTAGTTGAATCACATTGACATAGTCAAGTTGCATTTTTTTACAAATGATTACAAATAGTTTATTCTGTATGTATATAAAACTTTTCTGGCTGCCTTACTATGAGAAATATCCAGGCCCAAGAAATGGACTTTTAGAGGCTGGAAGCTCAAGGAAATTAAGACAGTTTATTTCTAGTTCTTTCAAGGATGGGGCGCCAGCCCAACAAGTGGTCTAATGCTCCCCGGGGGGGATGTCAGTAGGCAATTTAACTCCTACCATGAATCCCACCCTTCTCCTTTCATTCGTTCCCTCCTCCTTCCCTCACTGGCCTAGTGCTCAGAGGTTACACACGGTCTGCCATGGGTGCCTAACTTCTTTACTCTGTTTGGAAGCAGTCTGTGGGTTTCTAAGAGCGAATGATTAAACTAACTACAGGGAGAAACTTCTTTTTTTTTTTTTTTTTTTGTGGGTACCGGGGGGACGACCTCAGGACCTCACGCGCCAACAGGCACCCGTGCCGCTGAGCGATATCACCGGCCCCTTTTTCGTATGTGGGTTCCGGGAGTCGAACTCGGGCCTTCGCGCTTGCAAGGCAGGCGCTTAAGCCGCTGAGCCGTCTCACCGGCCCAGGGAGAAACTTCTTAACAGTCCATGTTTTCTATAGTTAACATAGTGAGTTCCACCCTTAATTGAATATTTTCCCCTTCCTTTGTGTAGATACCCTTTCAAAGGCAGGAGCCCAGTCACTTGTTACAGACCTCAACCTGAAAGGAGACCATGTTACATCTTCATTTCTTACACACTCTCTCTTCCTCTCTTTTATCATACTTCGTCCTATTTTTATGTCAGTTTAGGATTTGTTGATTTTTAAACTCTTCTAGAATTTGCTGAGACTCTTATAACTTGGTCCAGACTGCAGCAATAACAGGTTGTTTTGTTGATAGGACATGGGTGTCTGGTTAGAGCTATCTCAATTAACGTATGAGTTCGTCTCCTTACACATGGTATGATACAGCACCCAAAAGAGGTTAGAATTCTTGGTGCAATTATTAGGGAGGTTAGTATTGATGTAATCATTCCTTCCATTTTTCAAACCATTTTCTATCCAATCTGTAAACAGATCATCTATTTCTGAATTTTTTGCTAATTTATTGACTAGATTTGTGAGTCCTCATTTATAGTCCTGCTTGGAGCTGTGTTAACAGGAAGAAAGGTGCAACAGTGTGCTCCTTTTTCGTTTTCTTTTCTTTTCTTTTTTTTTGCAATTTTTTATCTTTACTTTTTATTAGTACATATTTGTCACACATATTGATCACATTCTTCCTGGGGAATTTCTACCTGTACATAATATATCTTATCTTATATCTTTTTTTCCCATTCCCCTCCCTACCCTTCAACACCTCCTCCCTTCTTATTTACAAAAGCTTTGCTTGCATTTTTTCCTTTTCCCTTCCTTCCCTTCCTCCTCCTCCCTACCTTGTTCCCCTTAGCTTTTGAACACGTTCCTCCTACTTCCCAATATCTATCCCCCATTGTGTTTCCTATTTATTCTCTGGGTTTCTCACACAACAGAAACAATTCTGTATTTAAACACATGTGTTCAATTTGTATCACTTAAGATTAGCTACAGGGAATGTAAATTGATACAACCACTGTGGAAATCAGTATGGAGATTCCGCAAAAAACTGAAACTAGAGGTTCCATTTGACTCAGCTGTTCCCTTTCTAGATATCTTCCTGAAAGAGTTTAAGCATCATACCACAGTGATATATGCATACCTATGTCTATAGCAGCAGAATTTATAATACCTAAATCTTGGAAAGAGCTCAACATTGTCCTCTTAACATGACACAAACCCTCACCTTTTTTATCTACAATCATGTCTAAAGCAATCCTACTAGCACCATCTAGTTGACTGGCTATTCCTTGTAAAATATCCCTGTGTAGTTAAGAAATCTCTGTTGATTATAATAAATGTAATGAATCCAATGTGCATTTTTATTTGTTATGAACCACCAGAAAAGAACTGACCAAACTCAGTAGCTATCTGATTTTTTGTCTTGAATTTATTAGGGACCTTCTTTTGGAAGTCCAGTTAAGTCTATACAGAAGTTGGAGTCAAAGGAGCCTGGCACAGACCTCTTACTTTGGTGACCAGGTGTCTTTTTTGGAAACTGATGAAATGCAAGAGTGAGTAGAACAGCCAACTGAACAAGGATGCAAATCTCTACCCAGTTAGATGGCAGCTGGTCAACAAGGCTTCTTTATTTAACGAAGCCACCAAACACAGGCCTGGTGTACTTGGAGGTTTGAGTTGTTACCACTGTTTGGCTCACCAGTGACATTTACAAATTCGATGTGGGTGCTGTGTTTTCCCATTGGCCTGTGAAACTATTATAGGCAGCTAAGTTAGATAGAAATTTGCCATGTCCCCTGCCACCTCGGCCCTTTGACACAGTCAGGGAAGAGGGAAATGCATGGCTTCAAGGAAGACTGCTTTCTCAGAGGCGACGTGGCACATTCCTCTATGCTTGGGTAGTGGGAGAATTTCTCATGGGACTTCTTTTCCTGAGTATATTACTAAGAGTGCTTTTGTATGAAATCATTTCTCAAACAATACAATTACAAAGATTGGAAGTTTCTGATGACTGATGGAGAAAACAGATGTTACTCTCACGAACAACAATAATGCCCACTACAAAACCAAAAATCACATAATGTACAGGAGTTTACCTTGAGATGGGGAGACCGAAACTTATTGTAAAAAACAGAAACTTATTGTAAAAAACAGAAACTTATTGTAAACTTAACTATTGTTAAAATGCTAGTTTGTTTTGATGGCTACAATGACCTTATCAGGTTATAACATTTCCCACTGATTTTAAACAAATCACATTATTGAGAAAAAACAGGTGTGAGACGCCTCATTAACCTTGATCCATCATATTCTTAGAAATGGGCCTGTAGTTATAGAAACAACAAAAAAGTACAGTCCCTTCTTGATATCAGTTACAATGTAACCATCTTTCAAACGTCATACTGTCTGCCAAAGATTTCTGTTCACATAATCATGCTTTCATGCTTTGCCAATAAAAATAGTATATATATACGCTTAACTTGAGAAAATAAAGTAGTGAGAGAGAAAAGTAGCATAACAGGAGGACAACTAGTGTAGTGTCTCCTTCTTACTGCGCCGACGCTTCCGCCCACCTTCGGGACTTCCCCGACCTTGCAGCAGCTGGACTGCGGCAGAAATTAATATATAGTTAGAGAGAGACTGGGCTCTCAAGATAGTCAGCAAAAAAGTAAAATACAATACAATACAATACAATACAATACAATACAATACAATACAGACATCAGAATTGTGGTTGGAGGTACATCTGAAGAAGGCCAGACCTCAAGATGAAGATGCAATGGCCAGGCCTACATCCCTCCCTAAGGGATAAATGGTGACTTAGAATCATACTATAATTAGTACCACCTGGTCCAGGGGGTCCAGATAGGCATCAGTCACCCAGGTGGGTGACCAGAGCATCCAGACCCATCTTTTCCTAAAAATGCCTTTGTTCTTTCCATGTACCCTTGCTACATGACTCGTTTCCCTACTGGATCAGTATCAGCTAAGAAGCTCTACTTGTAATCCTATAGGTTGAGTATAGTTTGACCCAGGTTGTACCCACATTGTAACTTTGCTGTATAAATTATCCCTGACAAAGGGGCTTGGTGGCAACCCACTTCCAGGACCCCTCCTGTCTCTCAGGAGCTATCTCTCAATAAACTTTTCCTACTATTAACCTCCTTTGTCCTTTGGAATTCATTCTTTGATTTCAGGGAACACAAACCCAGCACATCTGACATCTAGCAGGTTGGGAGTTATATTTCTCCTATATCAAAACTGCCCCCCATCTTTGTGAGACAAGAGGAATAATTAACATTTTCTATGGAGAAGAGGGGACAGACTTTGGTTCTGATCTCTGTACTGCAGGTAAAAACAGAGACAAGTTTTTAATTTCCTCAGTTTACTAGATATTCCTGTCCTGGTGATGATCGAACATACGCAGCATATCCTGACGATCTGTATCTAGTCCAAGGTGAAAGCAGAACCACCTGAGCCTGTCCGTCTGTACAAGCATAGCACATACTCTTATTTAGAGCTTGTACTGGAAATTTAACCCATGTATTTGTACCTCCATAGCTGGTCTCAATCTCTAAAATTTGTTTCAGGTTTTTTGTCTCAATTATCTTTATTTTGGGGGTCATTTGCTAGCAACAGTGAAGATTTAGCTTGAGAAGTGGACGCTGTTTTGATTTATGTAAAGTGGAGTTATTAATTACTCTGAGAGCGATCCTCCCTACAAGTCTCCTTTTATAATACCTGCTCCTAACTGATAGACACTGATTGTAACCTTTGGTCCTTTGTTTAGAGATGTTGGATTATTAATCTCTTTACTCTAATGTATAATAAGAGCAACCCTTTCCAGCTGTTTGCACAATTTGGGTGGTCAGAAGCACTTGGTAGGGACCTTCACAGCTGGACTGGAGCTTCTCTTCTTTCCAGGTCTGAATCAGCACCAAGTCTCCCAGTGGGAACTGATGAACGGTAAACTGGAGTGGTGGAGTTTGTGAGAGAAGTCCTTTTAGTCTGTGAGAGCGGAAAGTGGAAGAATAGGCCAGTATATAGTTCTTTTGTAAATTGATCCTTAGTTTTTCTGGTGGAGAGGTTCATAGCTCTGTCCAAATATGGGAGCCCATAAAGTACTTTATAGAGGGATAGCCCCCTATGTCTCACTGCTTATTTTTGGAGAGATATACAGAAACAAACAAACAAACAAACAAAAAACAAAGAAAAGTAAAGAAGAAAGGGATCCTGCTTAGGTCTCCTGAGTTTAGGGTGTGTGAGCCGCCCACCTTATGTCGAGATCACATTCTACGTGCAACCCCACCCAAAGCCACAGCCTCTCACTTGGTGTCATGACTAGCCTAGGCATCTTTGCCAGTTACGTACAGATTTACTGTTTGTATCCGGAACAAGCATCGTTATTCCTGGGACAGAACTATTTTATTCTGTATTAACAGATTAGGAGGCAGGAAAAAGGAGTTGTACACAACAGCTGGACTTCTACCCAAAAACTTACCCTAAAGATTTTTAAATTTTATTACCTGTGACTTATGTAAGGAGCTTATAGAGGGTGTGAAATGTCTGAAGATATTACTCACTAACTATACTACACACTGTTATAACAATTATAAAATAATCATAAAAATCATAACCAACATGAACAATTTTAGTTAGAAATGACCAGGATAGCAAAATTAGTATTACAGCTATGTATCTTATCTTTAAGGCAGAGTTTAGATCTGCTTAACAGGTTTGTAGAGTGTAACTGCACTGTCAGAAATTTAGGAACATATTTAGAGGTTGTAGAAATTTAGGAAGCAGTGCTGCTGAACAAACAGACCACCCAATATGTAAGCATTTTTCATTTTTATAACCACAAAATATTTGTTTAATTGAAGCCAATAGATACAGATCAAGTTTTAAATGGCAGGGCCAAACTTAGAATAGATGTACTGTATATTGTATAAAAGAGAGGACCCATTAATTACTCTGTATGTATCAAATTTATAGTTTTAGCTTTAAACTCAACCTTAAAGCCGAGACTTATAACCAGGGATATAGCTCAGTGGCATAAGAGACTGCTTGGCGAGTGCAAGGTTGAGTTCTATTCCTGAGTTCTATTCCCAGTACAAAAAAAAAAAAGTTTAGACTTATAGCACATCATATATTATATAGCACACCATATAATACATACATGTATAGTCACATATATAATTTATGTCATAAAATGATAAAATAGTTGTTTATTTAACCCATCATAACCTGATGATTGGAAATCCTTTTATAAACCAACATTTGATTTAACTTTTACAATTCAATTGCAATAACCAAAAGATTAACAATGGAAAACACAAGGAACTAGGTACAATGTAGAACCTTAGTTCTTAAATCTAGTTTTGTAAGTTTAGCCAAGAGCATCTTTATGTTTTAAGAAAACCTCACTGTTTTATACATACAGAATTTAACCTTTTGATTATAGCCAATATAAATATATCGCAATAAAATATATTTACTAATGATTGTCAAAATATGCCACCACCCTACTCAGTTATCTCAGTCATTTCAAATAACTCATGAGAACAAATCATAACAGTTAACAGCTTTTTAATATAAATTATATTTTAAGTTATTTTATGCAGACAACAATAGGCATTGTATTTATAAAACCAATTTAGATATTTTATTTGGCTAACCAGCCTGAAAGGAACCACGTTATCAAATTTAAACACATCTTTACATTTACCCACTGACCTTAATTAGTACACTGGTAAGTCATGTGAACCAAAAGATATTTGGAATAATATCACAAGTGTTCATTTATTTATAAGCCAAGCTAAGGAGAATGTAAAATTGACATATAGAAACAGACAGAATAATTTAAATCACCTATACAATGTTAATGTTATCAAACTCTTAGGCTGTTATTTGTAAGTCCCATGTATTTTAAGTCTCTAAACACTCATCCTGTAATGTTTTAAGTGGACTTAGCTATTTCCAAAAACCTAGATAACCAGTCTTTTGTGGGAGACCAAAAAGAGCCAGAGAAATGGGAAAAAAAAAAATTGAAGGAAAATAAGACTGACGTGAGCTCAAAAACTTTAACAAAACATATTTAGGTACATTATTCAGCTTAAACAGATAAACAAGGAACACAGACACACATACAATTACTTTTAGATCAGCATGCACTCTTGGAAATATTGGTCAAGTTGAATTATAGCTACCGTAACCTGTTTCCAGTACATAACCATAAATAGACTAGTCAGAAATTTTTTAGGATTGACTAATTAGTGCAGAGATTGACTAAGTCATGCAGAGATCTTACTCTTACTCCAATAAGAGTTAAGGAGAGAGAGAGAAACCTCTTCACACTGTGAAGCAAGGATTATTTAAAGAAGGACTAGACTGATAGTTTGTCTTAATATTGAAATGGCCTTCACAGCCATCCTTCAGAGGATTTTATTGTTTCGATAGCCACAGCTGAGGGACAAACCCATTCAGGCCACGTTTGAGTGTGGAAAGACACTAGTTGATAGTTTTTGGAGCTAAGTATGTATTTTAAAGCTTTGAGGAGTCAAATGTCTGTCAAGACTCCAATTTGCTCTGGTGCGGATGTCAACCCAAGATCTTCCCTTCCCGTTCCGCCCCCTTAGGTTCGGCCGCATTCAGTTCCAGTTTCAGTGGACTGGAGGTGGACCTGGAAGTGGCCTGCAGCACCTGTGTGCCCTTCCTGTTGATCTTGTTACCCCTTGGCTCATACTTAGCTAACAGCTTTATTTTTCCTCAGCCCTCAGTTAGCATATGCAAGGCACAAGTATAAATTGCTCCTCTAACAGCTGTTCTTCTGTGGTAAAGGCAAAATGTTCTTTAAGCTGCATTAGACTGACCTCCTGCTGCCAAACTTCTGCTTACGGAAGTATCCTGGGATCCGAATGAGGTGGTTGAGCCTGCAGTCCCAAAGCTAAGTCCCTGTGAGCTGGAATAATAAAAGTTTTCTGGAGGCATTTTTTTCTTAACTTTGACCTTTGTCTTTGGTACGAGAGCTATCCTTCCAGCCCTCTGACATTTGTCCCAGTAGACTATCCAGGAATAACCAGCCCTCCAGATCTACCCAGCCCTGTGACATTTGTCCCAGGTTTTATTTACTTTTCTCATTGTTGGGTCAAAATACCCATCACCCAAAGTTAAAGGGGGAAAGGTTTATTTAGCTTACAGTTCGTAGAGGTTTCCGTCCATAATTGGCTGGCTCCAAGGCAGGGTGGCTGGGCAGAGAACAGTCAATGGCAGCAGAAGAAAGCAAACGCAACAAGGGACGGAGGGGCAAGCCTCTTTCCTTCCCTTATATTGTATGCAGGCTATTGAGATTAGGGTGGGTGTGGCACTCACACCCTTAATCCCAGCCTTTGACCATGAATCAATCACGAACTCTAGATCCAGCCACCTCTGAAAAGCCCTTCCCCTATGACCGCATGAGGCTTTGGGGGGACACCTAGACACAAACCATAACATTCCAGAACACTGTCTGGGGCAATGTCCCAGGCAGCATTCATTCCCCTTCTCTTAGTTTCCTTAGGCCTAGAAGCTTCATCCTTCATTTTTGGCTCACCCTTGTGACTGAATTTTCTTTGTGTTTAACCCCCTTTAACTGAGATTTCTTCTACACCTTGAGAGCCACTTCCCTGTACATGCAACCCCTTCCCCTATAGTGGAGGCTTCTTGTGTACACTGAATCTCCCCTTTGTGCATTTAATACCCCCCCACACACAAACACACTATTTCTTGACAAACTGCAGCCATTTCAATCACTGGAGAGGAAAATCACAGGTCACTCCACGCTCACTCTGAGTCTAGAACACATCTCAGTCATGCACTTGACCCCCCAGAATGACGTCCCTGACCACTGAGGCATTCTTATAGTCCTCTTTTCCTACCTCAGCTCATGCATAAAATTACATGGTTGCCACAGTTCCTTTACTTATTTTTCTTTTCTTTTATTCTATTCTATTTTATTTTTATTTTTTTTTTTTTTTGCTGCATCAGTTAAATCATCTTCAGAACAACAGTTTCCGGTTTTCTATGGCTACCATGTGGAGGGAGAATATCCGGGAAGAGCAGGCCACTTGAAAATGGGGTGGAGCTCAGCTTCCTCTCCACTAAGACCGAGTCCACACAGACACAGTGTATCCTGGAGGAACCCACAGTTGTGAGAAATGCATTCACTTGTCCAGACCCAAAGAATGGACTTTTAGAGGCAAGAAGGGCAAGGAAACCAAGACAATTTATTTCTCATTCTTGGAAGAATGAGAGCCCAACACTCAGGCTGACACCTTCCTGGAGCAGTCTCAGTCATCAGTTTAACTTCTGGCACACAGTACACTCCCCTCCTTAATGCAGTTCCCTTCTTTCTTCATTAGGCAACTACTCTGAGGTTACAGTTTGTTTCCTTGGTGCCTATCTTCTTTACCCTTCTCCCTCTGTAAGCAATTTGATTGAACCACAGGGGAAACTTCTTATCAGCCAGTGCTTTTCAGAGTTAGCATAGTGAGTTCCATGCTTAACTGACTGTTTATCCCTTCCCCTTTTGTATAGAAACCCTTTCAAATGCATGACATCAGTCGCATAGTTATAGATCTCACCCTGAAAATAGAGCATTTAAATCTTTGTTTCTTATAATCGAACAGACATTTATGAACAGTCACCCTTATAAGTTTATTTCAAAGAAAATAAACTTATTAATGTTTATATTACATACTTTTAAATATTCCAGTATTAATTATATGAAATTTTGATTTACAAATTTAAATGGATTTAATTAATATCAAAAGAGCTCCTAAAATAAACTATTGAAAATAATCAGGTAGAGAAAAAAATTTTCTCTTTGAAGACTAATTGATGCAAGGTTTCTTTCTAGCTAAGCTTCACCAAAATCCTTTTACTAATTGATCATTTTGACATTACGATCTTTATTTTAAATGGGTGCTTCTTAAGTGTCCTTTTGAAACAGCTAACTTCATATAAATCCTTTAATACCAAGCCCCTTGTACGTGAAGTCAAAGAAAGGAATCACAGAAAGAAAAAAGTTTAAGTAGAAGGTTTTTTTTGGGAAGTATAAGAAGAAAAGTAGCTCCAAGTTGAAAGGGACTTGGAGAGGGTCCCTGGATGAGTTCTTTGTCCAGAATCTCTTAGAAGGAGCAGAGCATGGAAATCTGCCCACTGTACCACCATGACAGGTGGCTCAGGGGGTTTAAAATGACCTATTAGAACTCAGGCTCTCTAGACCAGTTACTTTCAGTGTTAAGAAAACAGCAGTTAAAATAAAAAACTTTGCATTTTTAAGTACATTGACACTCAGCCCTGGTATAGGAAGGGATTTCATTCCATTTCCTTGAGGAACTCCTTTCTTCTTTAAAGTCCCAGTGTTACTGCCTATTCTTATTTAACTTCTATCAGTGCGGCCAACCATCTCAACTCCACCTCAGACCTTGTCTCTAGCTAGCTGCTTACTCATAAGCTAAATAAATAAATCACCTCTTAAAAGACTTTGGTAGTAAATATTCTACAATAAATAAGATTTTAATTTGTCATTTGATTTTGATTTGTGAAATATATGAAGACTGTATGACCTTAAAATGTGCTAAAGTAATATATCCTTGACATTTATGAAGATTTTTTCTTCTTAAAGTAGAGCATCTTCTAGTGGTGAGTGTATTTATTTCAATGGAATTTATTTCATTGGAGATACTTTTTCAAGTTTATTAAGAGGAAATAATATTGAATGTAAAATACAAAAATTAATTTAGGAAGGTTTGAGTCTGATGATCAATAATGGGTATATAATGGGAAGATAAAATAATGGTGCATACGAAACTATTTATAAGCTGTACATTTAGTAATGATAAGTCAAATTACAGACATTTTAAAGGTTTTTAGAATTCCCTCAGGCAACTTAGAATAAGAGGGTCTCACAGTATGTTGTATTTATAGGTTTGAAATTACCATTTAGAAGGTTTCCCTTAGGGTTTGAGCACATGTTTAAAAGAACTTAGTAAGTTATGCTCAGTTTTAAATGAAGTCATACATTAAGAATTCATATCATAACTGCTGTTTAAAAAATCATTCAGAAAAACATTTTTATTGAAGAGATTTATCTATAGAATGTGTTTTGCAATGCGATTTGAAGATGCATTGGCTTGAGCTGTTTTTCTTGGAATAACTACGATGTGTCATAAATAAATGAAGCTCTTGCTTTATGCACACATGCGCTATCACATGTCATTGGAGTTCTGATGTGTTGTGGGCACTTTCCAGAGAGTCTTTGCCATTTCTTGTTGTTTGGAACAAAGAATTTAACAAGGCAAGCACAAAAGATAACAAGATTTACATTTATTAAAGGTGGGAATAGAGCTATGCTCTGCAGAGTGAGTGCAGACCACTGCAAAAGATACAGCACAGTGGTGATGAGGTCAATGGTCAACATCTTTTGTATCTCCTATTCCTCAGGCTCATGTCAGATCTAGGACATCCTATCAAAAGTCTGCTTGATCTTACACAGAAGAATTGAAGATAACATTTTGTGATTGGCCCCACGTCTGGGAGTTGGGCACCTGTGTCCCAAAAGTCTGTGATTGACAGGGCATACACACTTGCTCAGCTGGCTGTCCACACCCTATTCTGCAACAAACACACACACACACACACTCATACACACAAACACCTAGTGCAGATAGAATGGACAGCCCTTCCTTCTGTGGTACTGAATGATGTTATAGACTCCCAATTTTTAAGTTCCTTTTCCTTGAATTTACTGTAACTGAAATCACAAAACAATGCCTCCAACAGACAAATACGATGTGAAGCATGTGTGAGACGATGAGGAAGCTGCAGTACTCGCTGTAGGAAGCACACTATAATTTCTGCTACTTCGTATTACACAGTTCTGGAAGAAAAATATTTTTTAAATAGAAAATGTATGACAAAGTCCTGTTCAAAAATTATCATTTGGGGCCGGTGAGATGGCTCAGTGGCATAAGCGCCTGCCTGGCAAGCACGAGGGCCTGAGTTCGACTCCCGGAACCCACATACGAAAAAAGGGGCCGGTGACATCGCTCAGCGGCATGGGCGCCTGCTGGCACACAGGTCCTGAGTTCGACCCCCGGTACCCACAAAAACAAAAACAAAACTATCACTTGTTTTCCCTTCAAAAAATAAAAAGAAATCCAAACTCTTTCAGCTGGAAGAAAGAGACGTGAACTTTAGGACCTTAAGTCATCACCAATCCTTTTAGCCTTGTTTGCTATTTTTCTATCCTTCTTTGTTGTGCTCCAGGCACGGAACTCTGCCAACTACATAAAGATATTAGATGTCACCAATGTCTCAGTCTAGAGCACTCCTCTAACCCACACACTGCTTTTGTCTTAACTAACTTCTCCACATACTTCAGGACTGAATGATGATACTCATTTAGAGAAGACTTAACTGCCGCTTCCTTACTAAATCAGTTTTTATTGCCATATGGCACTATTGTACTTTTTTTTTTTTTTTGCCTTCGCGGTACTTACAATGAATATTATAGCAAATTGCTTGCTTTTAGTTATTTGTGCAAATAGACTCTAAGTTACTTTGTTCATCCTTGCATCCTCAGTGATCTCAGTGTCAGACACTTACTAGGCACTTAATTAATGTGAAATAATACTAAAAGAGCATATATATGTGTATATCTATATATCTATATCTATGTTTATATATATATAGATGGTATCATTTTGTTGACCTGAATATATCTAAGTGGTTATCGGGGGCCAAATCCATATCCTAGATTCTGCAGGTACAGTTAAGTCAAAAAGAATGCTGAGTCTTTTGGTTAGCATTAACATATATCCAAAAATGAGAAAAATTGGCTATGCAAAGCGTGAAAGCACGGGAGGGTAGTCCTCCGTGGTAGCATGATGGCTTTTATAACGCACAAAAGTTCTGTCTGGGACAATGAATCAGAATTTAATTTAAAACAAAGGTGAAATTGCATCTCTTGTATAAGAATGAACATATAACAGCCATTGTAAGAAGTTCCATGTTATAAAGAGCGTGTGTTGCTGGGATTAAGGGTGTGTGATTATTAAATTAGTCCACTGATTGGTTTGGCATAGTTCTGGGTAGGATTAAGGGTGCCCCACCCTGGATGTGAGTGCTACCTGCCCTAAGGGTGGGTATCTTGGATAACACACAAGGGACAGAAGAGGGCTAGTACGGTCTCTAGTTGCTTGCTTGCTGCTTGCTGCCTGCTGCCTTCTGCCTGCCCCACTTTGCCATGGACTATTTCTCCTCTGTGAAGCCCCTCCACCATGCCTCCCTGCCTTGGAGCCAGCTGACTATGAACTGAAACCTCTACACACTTTAAGACAAATAAACCCTTCCTCCTTTAACTTCGGGTGTTGGGTATTTTGTCTGGCAACAAGAAAAGTAACTAAGATGCTAGTTAACCTGAACAAACTAAAAGTCAAGGCTTAAGTGGGTAAAAGAAACAAAGATCCTGAATAATTAATGTGAGCAATTTGGAGGAGCCTTCAGGGTAGAAATACAAATAAGACAGTCTGCTTTCCAGATATCAAAGATCTCTAAGTGAAAAGCAGTGTCCTTGTGTTCAGACACATTCACCTGTACAAAAAACTGTATAAATCCCGTAGACTTAAACGTCCACAGTATGCACTGTTTGGACACCGCCCCCCGCATGGGGTGGCTATTCTTTTTATTCTTCGAAATAAACATGCCCTTGGTCATTCCCCGCTGCGTGTTGTTTTGTTGGCTTCGATTTTTACCATCCCAAAACAAGGACCCAGAGCATGAGGGAGCTGGTAACAATATGAACTTCCTTACCTATACTCCTCTTTTGTTCCTTCTCCCCAACGACCCTTTTTTGTCAAAAAGAATACAGGTATAAATTAAAACCTAAAAATTAAATTTTAATCTACTTTTTTTTATAACCCAAGCATGATTATTTCCAGTTTTATTAAGTCTTTAAATATCTATATTTGCACTTCCCTAATACAGAAGATATATGCACACAAATTGTTCTATAAGGATAAACTGCATGTTCTTTATAGATTCAAAGTATATAATGAAGGGGGCCGGTGAGATGGCTCAGCGGTGTAAGCGCCTGCCTTGCAAGCACAAGGGCCCGAGTTCGACTCCCGGATCCCACATACGAAAAAGGGGCCGGTGATATCGCTCAGTGGCACGGGTGCCTGTTGGCGCACGAGGTCCTGAGGTCGACCCCCCAGTACCCACAAAAAAAAAGTATATAATGAAGTGTAGTGATGCTGAGAATCTTATGCCAAATATCCCATGTTAATTTTGTCCATCCATATGTCCCCCAACTGCTTTTGAAAGAGAAATATTCCTGAACACTTAATCTTAGTAAAAGCTGACATAGAAGTTTGACTAGATCTGTCAAGCATTCTAAATAATTAACAGAGCAGATTAATTTATTTTCAGTTTTTAGCTACTTACACTGATGTCAACACTATCCATAGTAATCACATAAAAACTGTGCTGTGAAAATGAAGTTGGATGCATCATTAGATGTGTTGATCAGCAACCCTCAGTGTGAATGAAGATAGGTATTACAGGAGAAAGACTAGCTGTTTTCAGAGAAAGAGACAGAGAGACAGAGAGAGAGAAACAAACAGAGAGAGAGAAACAGACACAAAGAGAAAGAGAGTGGGGAGGGGAGGGGAGGAGAGAAGAGGGGAGGGGGAGGAGAGGGGAGGGCAGAGGAGAGGGGAGGGCAGAGGAGGGGAGGGGAAGAGAGGAAGTTTATTTATTGAACATATGGGAGTTCCAGAAGGAAACAAAAACCATGTTCTAATATGTAAAACTCCTAATGCATATAAACATCCTACTAGTATTAGTTCAGGTATTATATATAAAATAGTGATATTATATTGGAGATGACTCATGGTAACTCAGTAAAATCCTTAGTACACAGTTTCATACACATCCGTAGAGTCTCGGAGTTTTATATACCTGCTTTTTGAATGTCATGGACCACAATTCACTAAATTATATTCCTGATGCTCATTTACATCAACCTTTTGAATTCTCACTTGAGAGGTGATATTTCACTTTTGCTTCTATATCAATCTGGAATCCTTTCTGAAAGAAATTAAAATAAAAAAATCATTTCTGAATAAAGTATTTCACGGTGCAATAATTAGACTCAAATTAGCACTGAACTGTCTTTCTTTTCCAATTATTAATTATAACTGATCTTGCTTTCCCCATAATTTTAAAAATCAAAATTATTTATGTACTTCAAAAATCAGAACAAGAAGAAAGTAAGTTAACGTAGTGATATTATATCACATATAATTGTATGTATGGGAGAAAAATTGTGTCTGCGTCCTTTGTTAATCTGGCATACTGACATTAAAATAATGTATTGTATTTTTATATCTTTTATCCAAACTTATTTTGATGCTTTGTCCCACAGCAACAATGTCATGCATTAACCAAATGACTTTCATTTTCCCTTGAGCATACAGATAAACTATTTTCTACATTGCGTGACTCTCAGGCAGGGCCATGTGATTGACAAGGTGGGAATTTGACAGTAGGTAAAAATTACATATGGCAGCTGTAAGCTTTAAAATTTCTATGAATCCTCCATGATTTTGTCTAATTAACCTCCTTCTTCCAGCTAGATGACACCAGGGCTACCCTGAAGCCAGATTTACAGTAATAGCAAGTGGAAGATAAGAAGAGAGCTTTTCTCTGACGCCTGTCCAGAGCAGAGACTCATTTCCTGCTCCCCATTCCCCTCCCACAACCACGACTGGCTGTCGCATGAGGAATAAACGTTCACTGTGCAAAGAACCTCAATATTTCTGTTTCTATCTGGAAGACAAATGCACTGAATACTCTAATATGAGATTCCTAATTAGAACATATGTGGGCAGCAATTTGCTGAATGGTAATAGTATATTTGATTTGCAGCTGGAAGTGAAAAAAATAGTAGTAGTAGTAGTAAGAAATTCATGTATACAATTTATCCTTGCTTGATACTTTATCAGAAACTTCAGAAACAGGAATGTATGTTGATTTAATCAAAGCAAGAATGAATTTCAGAGAAGTTAAGGACTATACAAGATGTAAAAAAGATAGTAAAAATACCACTGTTAAAATTTATACAGAAATTGTTATACATAAATTGTTGTTAAAACTTATACATAGATACATATATGTACATGTATTTACGTAAATACATATACATATATATGTATATGTAAAATATATATACATATATATGTATATATAAAATGTAAATTGTATTTTTGAAAATACAATTTTCAAAAAATGATCCTATTTGGAAATCCTCTTCAGACTTTCAAAACCTTCCTGACATTTATTTCCTCATCAGCATGGTCTGTGAACACTCCAACAATTATTCCAAGTTAACATTAATTGCCATTTCCTTCCTATAAAGTTTTCTGTTGTTAGTCAAAGGAAATCTCTTCTTCTTTCATGGTCTTGTTGATATTTCTCTTTATAAAATATTAGATAAACACAATAATTGTTTTATAACTATTCTAATTTTAGCTGTTTTAAAACAGTATGAGAGAACTCTATTGTCATGATATTTTAATCAATAGAATATCGAACTGATATTCTTTTATTAGAATCACAACCTTATGGTGTACTGATAAAAAAGAAATTAAATTGTAAATTTAGAGGTTGACACTACAAATAGAATGTGCTCATGGTAGAGTATTATAAATTTAAAGTATAATGGTATAAGTCTTTTAGATCTTTATTCATGAAAAAATGAATATATCGAGCTTCAGTTGAAGAGAAATAAATTAAATCTCTTAATTACCTAATTTATTTCTATCTTTGTTAAAAATATCAAAAACAAAGCAAAAAACAGGAGCAATGGGAATGCTTTATCACAAAAATAAATAAGTATTCTTGAAAATGCTAATATTATTTAACTGAATAGATTCCTAAATTTTGTTCTTTTTTTTAGTAAAATACTCTAAATTAAAATTCTATAAACAGAATTAAAAGCAGATATAACAGTATATAATTCTTAAGTATTATGGATGAACTTGCTTTTCATTACATTATAATTTAGATTAGATGGATGTGATACTATACTACACTACACTAATTTTATATCTATGAAACTTGGCTCTTTTAAACCTTTTATTGAGGTATTTAACACATACCATGATACTTATCTCTTTTAAGTATACAACATAATGACTTTTAATAAATGTACAAAATTGTGCAATCATCAACACAATGCGGTTTTAGAAGCGTTCCTTTAATTTTTTCTTTTATGTTTTTTTAACAACTGTAACCAAACACCAATTTAAATAATTATTGAAAACTCAGAGTGAAACTAACATGGGGTCTAAATGGATCTGAATAATATAAATTATGCCTTGTAGGAAATAGTCTTTGTGTTCCTCTCATTTTCCTGCAGACACTGTCATGAAGTTTTTTGTGTTTCCTTGCCTGAGGGAAATTTCTAATTACTGTGATGTTCTTGACCCATGTGTGCCAGATCAAAAATTTGGGGAAATCAATATTCCAGGAAAATCCCTCAAATGACAGAAGAGTAACTAAATAAATGTCTTATTCCCGTTTCTCTCAGTGGGACAGCTTTAAGTTACGTTTTGCATAGTCTCACAAGAAACCGGAGGCCCAGTTACTCTCAAATGTAAAAGCCCACGGATATGCCCTTTGGTGACTTCCATCCTTAGTTGCAATCCCTTTCTTTGGCTTCACCATGCTGCCTGGGATCGCCTTAAAATTTTTAAATTATGGTGGTTCTAGCGGATATAAGTTGAGATATCTTTCTTGGTCATTTAGCAGGAGTGGTGCCTGCCCAGATATTTTATCAAGTCTTCTAAAATCCTTATGTAGCAAACTCTTTTGCTATAGAAATAAGATGCGCTCAGTGTGAGAAGAAGCTGCAAGGCTTAGTCTGGACAGGAATAGCATAGCAGGCAGATTTTGATTACATTGAACACAACCAACTCTAGATCTCATCAGCATTCCCTAAATCTTGTCATCCGGAAACCAGTACAACCCATACTTTATTTCAGTATTAATATCTGTATTCGAATCAGAAAAACTGAGGCCGGAAGAAATAAATTTGTGTGTGTACTGAGTGCTAAGTTTGAAACGCAAGCTTATCGTATGTTTGCTGCTACAACGATGGCTTTGTATTATGGCATTAGAAGAATTTCATGAATATAATCCTTAGTTATAATACTGTTACAAGAAGCCAATGAGGGATGTTCACTCTCTTTAGGAGTATATGTTTTCTCTTCTTTCGAGATAGTGCTTACATTCGTAGAGGAAGTGGAGTTTCTAATGACAAAACTAATAAATAGGTTTCTCAATACTATCTAATTGAATGGAAGTTTGGGAAAATGTTAACATTTAATAAAAATTCTGTCATAAAAATATAACCAAAAGCTTAATCACATGAGTTTTCCTCAAGTCGTTCAATAATTTAAGTCAAAATTAGTCAAAATTAATCAAAATTAATCTAAAATTAATCAAAATTTTCATAACCTCAGAAGACGGGACTATGTATATTTGTATATGTGCGTGTATGTGATTAAACTGGGAAAATACATGCATTTTGAAGCAAATTCTGGATTTATTTTTTATGGACATAGTGAATTTTGCAATGCATTTTACCTATTTTTTATCAGTAAACAAAGCACAACACTATAAATACTTTAAGGAACATTATTCATTGTGAATTTTGCATTGGCTTTGCTTTTAAATTTTCTCCTGTTACTTATATTGTGATATTTCTCTTATGCTTTATTGCTACCTACAAAGTTTCATAATTCTTTTGGAAAGTAGGAAAATCAACATGAATGAATAAAAAACTTTATTTGTCTTTAGGTAATTTTTCCTATTTACTTTTTCTGGAAGAACTGTATAATTAGGATAGCAGAGAAAATGTAAATGTGTCATTTATGTCAGAATATTAATATTCATGGAATTTTTCTATGTAATGCTCTTAGGGGAATTAATTTATTAGAGTAAGAGAAAACACATCACAATGTGAAATTAATAACTTGATTGAAAATGTCCTTTCAGTTTAAAAGCTAAGCTCACAGTGAAATTCAGCATTGTACTTAGTACTTTACTATGGGTAAAATACTATTTTCATTTAAGCTTCTGTCAGATTCACTCAAACATCTTAGGAGTAGATTTAATTCCTGCTAATAGAAAACAGTGAAATCCATTAACCATGATTCACAGGGCTGGAAAAAGAAATTTGGAAAGTTTTTTTTTTTTTAATTTGCTCTTTTCAATTTCACTTTTATCTTAAAATTCTCATACCCCTATTTGACTTTTTCTAAAGAAAATTTCAGTCCTATAACTTTACAATTTATTAAGAGAAAAGAAGAGACATCTTGGGTACGGTTACAATCACATTAAGACAAATGATGGAAAATAGGTGATATCACAAATGAGGAGAGTCAAAGAATAACTCCTCTTATTAAAAGTATAAAATTCTTCAAGTAATTTAATCATTTTCAGTTATGCAATCAGACTTCAATGTGTCGTAGAAGAAAAGGGACAACAAGATGGAAAGAAGGAGGAGGGAGGAGAGAGGAAGACTATGGGATATAAAAATAATTTAATTGTATTATATACATGTACCATCCCCCACAATGAATATGATTATGATATACTGCAAATGTACTAATAAAATGATAAAAAAGAGAAAATTAGGAGAACACTAATTTCTTTAAATCTTTAGTTCTATACAGTTTTTAATGGAATTTTTTTTTTTTTTTTTGTGGGTACCGGGGTCAACCTCAGGACCTCGCGGGCCAGCAGGTGCCCATGCCGCTGAGCGATATCACCGGCCCCTTTTTCGTATGTGGGTTCCGGAAGTCGAACTCGGGCCCTCACACTTGCCAGGCAGGCGCTTAAGCCGCTGAGCCATCTCACCTGCCCTTTTAATGGAATTTTTAACTTCAGCAATATATGGGTTAGTGCTGAGTTGCGACGGTACTTGGCACGTAGTAAATGCAGAGTATATATCCGCTAAAAGAACGAAATAAATGTTATGGGAGATAACATCATGGGCACTTCCTGTCAGAAAAAGTCACCATGCAAACTGTCAACAGGAGGCCTTCCAAAATCAAAGCAACAATATCTTGATAAATATCTTAATGTTTTTCAATGACTTTTAAAAACGTCTCCATAAAAATTATTTGTAAATATACGTATTTGTGTAAAGTGCATTTTGCATCTGACACCATGTAAATGAGATAAAATTTTGTCAATTTCTAAGCTGTATTTTCAATACTTGCCACATTTATAAACTATAAGAGAGATTGCAGTGAAAACCAAATGTTATATATGCTATCATTCCCCTTATAAAGAGGCTTTAAATATAAATAGCACTGAAGGAGTCAGAAAAGAAAAGTATGTGAGGTAATAATGTTATTTTCTGATATGAAGAGAGGTGTTTAGGAATGCAACTCTTCTAATTAGGTTAAGAAAATTCACAGGCTGTCTTGATTGTACATGTTAGAAAAATGGACAGCTTGAGGCACAGTTGTTAAGGATGAAGGGTCACTAGGTGTGCACGTTTAACTTACGCATTTTTAATCTCTCAGTTAACAGAGATATAAAGTAACCAAGACAGGCACACTAACCATGTTCTATGATTTGGATATTGTCTGTCCCTCAAAAGTTCATGTGTTGGAAGCTTAGTATCCAGGGTAGTGTTATTAGGGAATGTTATGGGACCTTTCACAGGTGGGCCATCAGCCCAGGGATGTAGCTCAGTGGTAGAGCACTTGCCTCCCATATGCAAGCCCCTGGGTTAGATCACTGGCACTGAAAAAGAATGAATGAATGAATGAATGAATGAATGAACGAAGGAATGAATGAATGAGGGTTAGTGGGAAATCTTTAGATCAGTTGGTGATGTAATTTGGAAAAAGATTCTAGAATCTCAGTTTCTCTGGCTCACTGCTCGGTAATATGCTGTCTTCCTCCAGTAGGCTCTTTCATAAGTGTCACTTGCCTTGAGGTGACACAGCCAAGGGGTTGGTCTTTGCCAGAATCTGTCATCCTATTTGGTCACTGAGCCTCCAAAACTGTCAGCTAAATAAATCTTTATTCTTCATAAAGTTAGTCTTTCTCGGGTATTTTGCTGTAGGACTATACCTGGCTTGATAAATGAGATTCACACAGAAAAAGAAACTGTATAAATCATATTGTATAAACAATTGCATTCTCAGTTGGAAAAAAAAAATCTCTAGCATCTTTCTCTGGCCCATCTATCATAACCAACACTTCTTAGCCTGACTTTACTGCTTCTACACCTATGAGGTCACACAGTATATGTTGCTTACATGGCACAATATTTATCTTGTCAATATAAGTCTCCAGCAAAACATTAAGTATATCAGGTGATTCTCTGCATAGATCAAATGTCTGATGTTACAGTGCTGCATTGCAAACAGTTGCCTCAGTTCCTCAGCTCAGTGGAGAGTTTTGAAATATTTTGTATACAGGTAATATTTTCCTCTCAAAATTCTTCTTATTATATCTTTTCCATTCAGTAAGTATTTTTTCTCATGGTATGAATGTCTTATAAGCTCCATATATCAAGAAAATAAAAGATACCAGTCATTTATTACATTTGTCTTATTTTTAACAAAATTGCTACTTCTTCATAAGCAGAATCAATAGACACCTCAGGATGCAATTTGGAAAATTCCAAAGGTAACTCTCTTCTTTTATATCTTTCTCACTTCCTTTCTAATAATTTAAATTCAGAAGGAAAATGCCTCAATAAAAAATAAATAGCATAAAATATCCAGTGGTATAAAAGAAACAACTTTATATGTCATTCTGTCCCTTTTCCCTAATGTGATTAAGGTTTATTCCATCAGGGCTATTCAGTATTCATTAAGTAACTAATCTACTTTAAATTTTAAGAGAACTTCATATTTATACTTTAATTCATTTTAATGTGCCAAATTGCCTCTATCTTTAAATATTATAACTTTCAAAGATTTGTTTGTTGGCTTTTCTTCATACAACTTTTAATTTTGAAAGCCTCAGGACTAGGTCTTAAGTCCTCTAGTTTTATTTCTGTTCTCATTCTACTCAAGAATTTAATCTAGAAATGTGAATTTAAAACACATAAATTGCTAAATTTCTAAGTTTATAATTTTAGGTATAATTGGTAAAATGAGCACTATATTGATATTACCAAAGATCTACTTGAAATCACAATTTGATCTTTTTTTAGAAATCCACTTTTAGCTAATCTTGGCTAGGAAATCCTATACCAATAATTTAACTCAAACAGCTGTTGTCCATGTTTCCCATTTTAAAAGTATTTTAGTATAATATCCAGTATTACTCCTAGAAAGTATTCCTTGCTTAAAATAACATAAAAATTGAATATTCTAAATAAGATTCTTTACTGTGGTGCATTCTAAAAGCCTTTACAATACTAGCATCACTGTGAATATCCAAGTAGAAAAGCAGCACCCACGCTTTCCAATGGTGCTTTAACCGGGAATCCCTTCTTCCCATGTGACACTTTACAATTTTGGGAAAATGATGCTATGTTATAATTTATCTCCAGATTTTAAATAACATACAATAAACAATAAAGAACAATAGTTATCTCTTTTCTCTTTTATTTATTTTTAACTTTAAAATTAAATTTGTTTTGAATTGCTACAGAAAAACAAAAAGTATACATATTAATGGGATAACGTGATATTTCAAAACAGGTATACGTTGCATAATGTTTAAAACAGGTGAAAGGTGACTGTCTCATCACACATTTATCATTTCTTGCTGGTAAAAAGTCTTTCAAAATCTTTTCTTCTAGTTTTTCCAAGTTTTTGAAATGTGCAGTATAGTATTGATATCTATTGTCCCCTTATTGTGCAATAGCACAGAGAACTTTTTGTTACTGTATCACACTTCCTCATCTGTCACTTCCTCCTACTGTCTCCCGCCTCTGGTGACTACTATTCAACTTTCAAATCCTGTGAGATCAAGTACTTCAAATTCCACATATGAGTGAGAACATAAGGTGTTTTTCTACCCATGCTTGGTTTATTTCACTCAATGCCGTGGTCTCCAATTCTACCCACGTCTCATATGACAAGGTTATATTCATTTTTTATGGCTGAATACTACTTCATCGATTCTATGTGCCACAGTTTCTTTATTAATCAGTCAATAGACACTTAGATTGTTTCCTTTTCCTCAAAGTTGCGAAGCGTATTAACAAGATGGTCACTTTTAATAATTTCTATATAAATTCTATAATTTTGTCACTTTAAAAATCTTAAATTTTTACTACTTTTGAATTTTTGATACTATGAAGTTGCAATGTATTTGATTAAAAGGTAATTAAACATGAACAACATAAAATATCCTTATAATTATAGCTAAAATATTCTTAATGTTCCTATGATTTTGAATAAAGAAAAAAATCAAGTGACACAATAAGATATAGGCCATGCAGCAGATCAAACAATCATAGCAAATACAATCTCATGTTTCCCGAATTTCCCTAGGAACTCTGAAATTAATAGAAACACGCAATGACACAAAATCCAAATAATAAGCAAATTAATAATATCAAACACTTAAAATGAAAACACACATAGAGCTTTCATATAAATAAGAAATTAGTGATGTATGATTGTTGATTTTTCCTTTTCAAATAAAAGAGATTCTTACTTTCTTTTTTCAGCATTTAATCAGAGTGGATCAAATTGATTATTTTTTTATTTTGTGGTTTACAGAATGGAGATTTAGAAAAGTTATGCTAAAATAATTTAAAAATTTTATCCCTTGAAACATGCAGTTCATAAGCTTAGAACAAGCTAGAAGTTTTCAAACAAGAATCTGAGGAGTTGGGCAAATCAATGTTTTTTCCAGATGGACCATTTCTTTAGCCAATACAAAATTACTAGATTATAAATAAATATATTGCCAAACATAAAAAAGTATTGAACCAATAGTTTAAAAAGAAGATAATTTCTAATAAACATGATCCAAAATGTAACATAAAAACATGCTATAAAATTTAATTTGGGATTTCCTAGGGTTCATGTAAATTACATTCTGTATTTTTCCATTACTTTCAGAATTATTCTTTTTTTAAATTCTGTGGATACTCCTTTTTCACTAAATGATATTATGGACATAACTTAAGATCATTCAAATGTCTTTTGTATGTACTAGGTAGAATTATTTTACAATTTTAAAACTAATTAATATGTTCTGAAATGAATTAAAGAGAAGCTGATGAAAAGGAAAGCATATTTTATTTGGATATAATTTGAGGTACTTTCCCAAGGAATTTAAAAAAATGATAAAATTTTGGTAAAATATTTGAAAATACACTAATTGATAGTGGTCAAATCATAAGTACCTCCCATAAAAGAGTAGGATCATGTGGACATTTCAAACAGTTTTTCATACATTATTCCAAAAATCCTAGTTATAGATTATGGTCAAGGAAACTGAAGGATTTCATAAGTCAATTAAAACAACAAAAAATTGACCTAATGGAATTTAAGATTAAATTTCAGAATGAGAAACCTACTTTTAGTACAACATTTCAGATGTTTAAGTTATCATTGAAGAAAATAAATGCAACTATATTCATTTATGCTTTCTTTCTGGCGAGGCATCCGTATTGATTATGGTTATCTAGAGAAACAAAATTAGCAGGGGATTTATTAGATCATTAGACTTTCAGATCAGAATTGATAGAGTCCACAATTTCCATCTGTGCTTTTGAGAGCTAAAGGATTCAGGGACTTCTCAGTCCAAGCGACTGAAAGTCTCAAGTAGGAGGCATTGTGATCCACGGACACATAGCCAATCTCAGGCCCAAGGCCTGAAAGCTCTCTGTAGTAGTCCATGCTGAATGACTGAAACAGCTGAAGTGTGGAGTGCACAGGGGATAGCAGTACCAAAAGACACACAAATTTAGCAGAATGGACCTTTCTAAATGCAGGTAAACTCCCTTCTTCTCTTCCATTTCATTTGAGATGCAAGCCTATTGGATGGTACCACCGACAATCAGGGTGGTAATCCAACCCCACCCCCAGGTAGCTGGCATCATACCAAAAAAAATAAGAAAACACCGAAACCCACGGGGATATCTTGAAGTGTGCCGTACTAATCTGCTATGTATTACATAATCCACTCAAGTTGACATCACTATTAATAGTCACAATTGGCCTCTCTCAGACTGACACCTGAACACATCTCCATCTCCAGTGGCTGTAGTGTTGTAACTGTACATTTTGGTTGGTACTGGCATAATATGTTGAACCAGGTCCTACTTGTCTCTTCCTCTGTTGAGTGATCATGAGACCATAGTTGCATGCTGGAGGACAGAAAGCAGTACAGAGAAATTAGGAACCATGGACATTTGGGTCACTCCTTCATGCAACTTAATTGTGCCTTCACTTTCTCCACAGATATCCTTTGAGGCAGAGTTAAAATTGTGCTTCAATGCAGTCATTTGCCTGATGAGGGCTAATGTTTCATTTCTAGCAACCTCAGCTCAACAGCTTCAGAAGAGAAATCCTTCAAGACACAATTGCATGTCTTTTAGGTGGTTTATGCATGCTTGCACAGAAAATTGAATCTTTCACCTCATTCTTTTCCTTTATTATTTTGTTTAGAGGTGCTTAAAGCAATAGTCAGCATCATCTTGAGGAGAGAAAGAGGGGACATAAAAATAATAAAGATGTGTTAAGGTCCATGTACCAAATTTCCAAGATGAATGTAATAATTATGTGCAGCAAACTTGTACTAATAATAATTTTAAAAATTAAGTTAAAAATATTCGGTTCATGAACCTCATTCGTTCCAATTCTGGAAACAGCAGCCATGTGGGGAAGACAGCTGCAGTCATGTTCATCACTGATGTGGAGTTTGCAAACAAAAACAAAATTTTGCCAAACGGTTCTGTTCGTGAAACAAATTGTTTGCAAATAAAAGCGTTCATGTACCGAGATACTACTGTATATAGAGTTTCTAAATTTGTTGCATCTTACACGTGGTGGTTAGGAGTATTAAATGAATCTATGTGGCATTTTTCTTTAAACAACTCACACAACAGACTGTCAGTACTTGCTACATTATCAGGAGAAACCATGGCAACTTTAGATCTCATCAAATTGTGTGGCACACTCGAGAAACCACTGATGAAGGAAGGTCAGACTTGCGATTCTGTTTCTCTGGAACCCTGTGAATACACAAGTCTGTATGGGTTAGGATTCTCTAGAGAAACAGATGCAATAACTATGCAAGTGAATTTTTAGATCTTTTTACAGGATGAGAGGTGTAGTCCCCAGTTGCCATCTGCATGCTGGAGAGTCACATGATCCTTGAGCTGGTCCAAGAAGCTGGTGATTGCAGAACCAGAGGGGAAAAGAACACAGTGCCAATCCAAGACTGAAGAACTGGCAGCTCGCTAGAGAGTCCTGGTGTGAGTCCACATTGAATGGCTGAGGAAGCTGGAGTGTGATGTCCAAAGGTGACAGCTGTAGCAAAAGGTGCACCTGATCAAGCAGAATGGAATTTTATAAATAGAGGCAGGCTCCCTGCTTCTTTTGCTTGGGTTTCATCTGGGCTGCAAGCCTATTGGATGGTGCCACCCACCATCAGGTACGATCACCCCAGTCTCAGTTTCCTGGCCTACATACCAGTTATCCCTGGAAACACCTCACAGACACATCCTGCAGTGTAATTTACCAATTTCCTAGGTGCTTTAAATCCAGGCTGATTGACAATCATGTAAGGCAATAGTATTCTAGTAAATTAAATTATTACAGCTTTTAATGGCCTTACAATCTTTTGTAAAACATTTAGACTAGAAATTTGATGAGAAAAATGAATGATTACATTATTTAGTTATTCTTCAAATTAATAAAATTAATATAAATGAGCAAAATGTGGTAGACTGGTCAAATGAAAAATAATACTTGAAAAGAGAAATTTATCAAGAAAGAGCATAAAATAAAGCTAAGGACTTCAAAACAGATAATTTTACTTAATTCATTAACATTGAATAAGAAAAACATTAGTGGTAGTGTATTATCATTTTATTTCCTCATTCTTTATTGAGTTTATTATAATGTCAAAAGGCAGCTAAAGCAAAAAACACTAAGGGAATAAAAATTACACAAAAACATAATAATATTTGATTAAACATATGATTATATAATTCATTATTGCTTGTATGTTTAAACCCAATAAAAATAGTTAAAGTCAGTTTAAGTGTTATCGCTATCTCAGAGCTTTCGGTAAATAAAATTACTGTAATAAAGAGATCGTAAAAGAAACTGTATAACTTTTAATTTGAGAAAATTAAATAAGACCATAATGTTGTAAATACAAACTCTATTTTATTACTATTTCATATGAAAACATAATTTTCCAAAGTTATTGATGTGTATGGGAGAATATCAATCTTCTCAGGGCAAAGGAACTTGCTATGGCTCAAAGGACACTGCAAAATTGCATTTTGGGGGGAGTTAAATTTTAGTCAGATAATAAAAGGCTTTGAATGTCAAGCATGAAAGTGTTTTTCTTCCTTCTGAAGGCAATTAGAATACAGAAAATCATTTTAAATTATTTAAAATGTTCATTTATGAGTAAAAAAGAACTTCTACATATGGATAACAAATAAATCAAAGCAGTAAGAAAAAAGGGTGATATATCTTTCAGAACAATGACACAGTATGTTAGACCAGACTGGGTGAGGGTAAGAGGTTAGGCCATCTGAAAGCTAATAATTAATAGTGAATGCATTTTTGAGCAAGTGCCATTTGTGAGACCAAACACTAGATTAGCAACCTTGTTCAACAAGATGTGTAGTATGTGTTGAATATATAGTGAACAGAAATCCCACTTGCTCTAATTTTGATTACAGTGAAGGGGAGAAAAGAATAACATAATTGCCCCTATATTGTCGTTGGGAACTGATATGATGAAGTATGGGCTAGTCTATTAAGGCTGCCATAACAAAACCCTGCCATTACGAAATACTATATCCTGAGTGTACGATTTAAACAACAGACATTTATTTTCTCTCATTTCTAGAGTCTAGAAAGTCCATGATATTTTTTTTCAAGAGGGTTTTCTTTCTGTTCTTACTTAGACACTTATCTTTTCAGATCAGAGCTCTACCCTTAAGCCTACAGTTAGTTTAATTTAACTCTTAAATAGGTTGCATCTCCATATATAATCACATTAGGCTTTAGGACTTCAAGATACAAATATTGGGGGACATCAGTAGCTATCTCTAAGCAGTAATATTTGAATAATTTTCTATAATTGGGCTGGAATCTAGAATTTACCATGAATTATACAAATCATTTACAGGGTAGGATTTTCCTAGAAATAAAAAGGATTTAGTAACTTCAGTTACCATCTGTCCTATAATCAGGGAGTATTTACAGACCTTAAGGGAGGGGGCCTGTTAAATTTCCAATGATGCAGAGATTTCTCAAATTATTAGCTCTGAGAAATTCTTTACAGTCTTAAACAGTAGTGAGTTTCCAAAAAATTTTTATTTAAACATGCTAAAATGTATATTAGAAATTAAGACTGAAAACAGTTAATGCTATTTATTTATTCATTAAATTAATAATAAACCACTATAACATGTTACTAAAATAACTACTTTATGTATTTTATATACTTTATATATTTTGATTATAGTAAAACATTAAAACAAAATATAGTGAAAGAATGATATTATTTTACATTTCAGCAAATCTCTTCACAGTTGGCTAAAAGTTGGCTAAATGAAGGCATGAAATCTGTACATGTTTTCCTATGTTCCCTCTGATAGCCTCAAGAAAACTCCAAATTCATTCACAAGAAAATGCGAGTGAAAAGAATTATCATGACAATAGTCTTGATGGCTCAGAATTCCTTTTTTATTTTGGTACCAGGAATTGAACTCAAGACCTCGCACTTACCAGGCAGGCGCTGTGCCACTGAGCTATATCCCCAGCCGGCTCAGAATTCTTGTAAGTTTGTCAGAAATCCCCAGAACCATTACAATAAAATATACAATAACAATGCCATGGATGGAAATACTATTGGCTCGTAGATTAGTTAACTGTTTTATAGCAAACTTATGTCAGAACAGATAAGTATGCTGAGAAGTAGTCAGTGCCAAGTGATGTCTTGGACTACTTGATGACTTCACTATATTCTCAGACTTTCAAGCTGGACATTGACAAACTGTTCTTTTATTATCTGAAGCAAAGAGATGATCCATTACCTCATTCAGAAATCGGTTTCAACAACTTTCCCTGCAATTTGGGACATGGTTAAATATATGCTTGAACCATGCCACTGCTTATTTTTTGTTCCTATAGAAGTGATTAAAATTATGGTGACAGAATTTTTAGGTCTTTGCAAAATGAGTAACAGGAACATTAGCTGCATTAAGATTCTTGCAGCTTTAAGCACATAATGAATACAGATTTCATAAAAGACATCAGATGCAACCCCTTAAAAAAAGTTCTGCTTCAGAATCCCCACAGCAGTACTTTACCATTGATTAAGTTCTGAAGTTATTTATTCTTGAAACCATCAATACTCCTTTTCATATATTTATTAATAAAAATAATTTAACCATATTGGTACATATAAGATCAAAGTAGGTATTTATCTTTCAATTATGCTAATTAGTAATTAAATTTTATTTAAATGTGAAATGATAATTAAATTTTCTTAGTTTTAAGTGGATATTGTTTCTGCAATATCTGTTTTTCTTGTTATTCACGTACACACCTACTAGTTTTATTTATGTAAGTTAACTTTGACAAAAATGAAATTTACTGACAAATGATTGTTGACCGTGACTAAAAGTATCAGGAATCAAGCATAATATGGTACTTCACTAAGTATAATAACATAGGTTGGACTATTTAGTTAAACAAACACATTTATTATTTATATTTCCATCAGTGTATTTTATAATAATCACATGAATTGAAAGGATATTTGGAATCTCTGGATTGGTAAAAGTTGAAAATTTGAGAGATATTGTTCTCAATAACAATAATAAGAACACAAGTTCTTAATGGTATATGGGAACAGTTAAACGTTTGCAAAATAATTGTAGTAATAATGTACACTGACTTCCATTTATTCCTATTACATCATTAATTCTTATTGAGTTAGGTCCTGACATTTTATTCAGAATTATGTCTCTGGCATTTAAGTATTCATTTCTAAATGTTACAGATGTCAATTATACAAGCATTCATCTTTTTCTCTATGGTCTCTCATAAAACATTAATGGTAGAAGTGTTAATTCACTTCAAGTAGTCACAGATATCTGGCCTGAAGAAGGATGATTCTGTACAAGTGCATCCACAACCTCTAGTAAGTAATTACTCTTAAAAATATCTCAGTAAATGCAAATCACTCCTACAGGCATTTTAAATTATACGTCATTAAAATATAATGGTTTCTTTAAATGACAAGGGCATGCCAAAAAGCAAAACTACACTCTAATTTTATCTGAGAATACCACACCAATAAAAATATTATAGCTTACACTTCAAACTAGGGAAGATAAGTTGTGTTACAGTGAGAGGTATAAGGTAATCAAGATAAATTATTATTTACACTAACAATAAATCAATGCTATGCTATCACTCCATTTGAGAAAATGGACCATTTGTGTAAAGAGTGGGATATTGCACATCTTTGTATATTTTGATACAAAGGCATCTTTTCTATTGTCATTCAACTCTGCTCTTTGCTTTTGATTCTTCTCGTAGATTTGACTGAAAGAAACCACACATACCCATGCCACAGTCCAAAAATTGGACTGCTTTGAAATTTCTTCTACCAGATTGATTAGTCCACTACCTTTAAATTCAGTCTCACGCAGTCTTAGAAAATCGAGAAAATGTAGACAAATTATTTGCCAGAAATAAATATGCATGGGGTCTTATCCAGCTTTCAATAAAATTCTCATTCTCACCTGGAGCATTGATTTGTATGCATTCTTATCAGCATTCTGGCAATCGGAATAGTAGAATCCATCAAGCACCTCTGGCAACATTGTAGGGCTTCACCAACCTCCATCTCCAAACTTTCTAACTTCTCCCACAAACCATTTCCAAAGAGTTTTGAATATGGTCAGGTACATCCACAGCAATGACACCACTCCTGGTACAAACATTCTATATTAATGTTTTTCCCACTTGGGCAAAATGCACAAGACAAATAAATCAAAGGAGGAGAGAATTATTTTGGGTTATAATTTTAGAGGGTTCAGCCTGTGGTTGACTTTTTCTAAGGCAGTGGTGATGAACCTATGGAATGCATGCCACAGTGAGCTGTGTGTATCACTGAAAGCTCTCGAAGGTTCACTATCATTGTTCTAAGGCAAAAAAGTTATTGAGGAATGTTATGAAAGATAACTCCTTACCTCATGGGAGCCAGGAAAGGGTAGGGGAACCAGCGACAGGAATATACCCTGCCATGTCATGCTTCCCAGTGACCTGCCTCATCCAAAGAGGCCCAATCTGGTAGAGAACATTCAGCTATAAATTCATCAGTGAATTAGTCTGCTGATGAGCATACCCCTCCCCGTGATCCAATCACCTTGCAAAAGCCTGACCTATGAACACATGTCTTTTGTCAATATTTTAGTCTAAACCATAAAATCTATTGGTATTAAATCCAGAACTTCATTAAACCTAAACATGAGCTCTAATGGAGACATACTCCCAGTCCACAAAATTCTTAATAAATGCAAAATAAGGTAATACTGCCATTCAAAAATTCCACCAAAATATATAAAAAAAAGGAAAATTTCAGAAGGCATTTGAGAAAATTGATCTAGGTTGCACACATAAAAGCTAGATTAAAGTGATATATCAATTTTTCTAATAAACTTAAATAAAATATTAAACACAATAACATAAGACAAATAGATTACAATATAAAATTCAATGAAATAATACTTTTCCTGGAGAGGATTTGTTTTACTAGCATTCAAGTTAGTCTGTTTTACTACACATAAAAATGTAAAAATTTATATAATAGCCTTTAAAAATTCGGGAACACATTTAAACAATCAAACATCTAGGAATGCAATAGAAATGTTGTCTTACTAACCTAAAATATCAGCAAAAATACTGAAACAGATATTATAAACATAATGAATTACTGACATTGCTGACAGTTTCCTATTTAAAATCAGGAATAAAACAAAGAAAGCCACTGTACTTATTTCCATTTGGCATATAGCAGGGACCTTAAATAAGAGACTAAAAAATGAAAGGAAGTTACATATAAGGAGGCAAAATGAGAAAATGAATCATTCCTCAGTTACTGATGAAATATTTTGTTATGGAAAAAATCAATATGAGAAATTACTTAGATTATGAATTTAAAATCAATATAAATAAATCTGTTTTATTTATTATATATGTTCTAGTCATTCCTTATCCCAGTGAAGTAGGTTTTAAAACTCCCACTGCATACCTGAAACCACAATTTATAATATGGTTCTTATTACATAGAAACACTCATGATAAAGCTTAATTTAATAATTAGGCATAGTAAAACACTAACAACAAATAATATTACAATGAATGATTATATACCAATATACTGTAAAAATGTAAACAGCATAGCTTCTTTTGAGCCTTGGGGTCATTATTGAGTAAAGTAAAATTTTTTGAAAACCAGAACTCAGTGGATCTGATAATTGAGATCTGACAAAACCAGTGGGTGGGTGGTAAATACATTGTGGGTGTACTGGAAAGAATGATTTACATTCTATATCAGTGCATGATTTTATCATAATACTCAGAACTGCACACAATAAAACCTACAAATTGCTTATTTCTGTAATTTTCCATTTAATATTTTGAACGGTGAGTAATTAAAACCACTGATTGAAAAATTGTGGATAGGGGAGATTCGTCTAATTGCAATAAGCAACTAAAAAATGAAAATGCTTAATAATAACATTTAAAGGGATGTCAAATTTTTAAGAATATATATAATGAAAATATGTAAACCTCCATAATGTAAAATAAAAATTATTGCTTAGGAAAAGAAAAAAGTTCCATACAAAGGAATAAATATGTAGTGTTCATAAATTGGAAACTAAATCTAGATAGTAGAATTTCTGAATGTTTGTAACATGGATATTTTGGTTTCTATACACGGTGGGGGACACGGACCTACTTAGTGGATTGCAGGATGTTTTACAGCATTATTTTGTTGCATCCCTCAAGATGCCAGTATTATTTTCCAGTTTTGAACACCAAATATGTCTCTAGAAATTGAAAGACATCCTTTTATCCTTCATTTGGGGACTTCTGTTGTAAAGGTTTCCATTTCCTTAAATTAATTTATAGATTCAACTAATCCCAGGCAGAATCATGTGTTTTGGAAATTCATAACAATTCTAAACTTCATACAGAAAGGCAAATTGCCAAAAATAATCAAAATGGGATTAACAGAAAAAAAAAAAAAAAGACAACACTGGAAGCTTGTGCTATCAAATGTCAGTGCATGCTATGGTCATAGCATTTAAGCCAGCAATCTGGTCAGATGGTAGATTGGTAGACGAAGGGAGTAACATACAATGGCAGATAAAAATTCACATATATAGTTACCTGATTTATGACAAAAGTGATGCACTTTGCAATTTATAACGTGATCTTTCTGAAAAGTGGTTCTAGCTATTTAAATGTCCTTGAGAATGTACAATTATGAAAAATATTTTCAAGTATAATATAAATCTAAATATGACAAGTAACAGAATGAAAATCATAGAAGATAATTTAGGCTATCTTTTGTCCTTGAATCAGCTAACTATTTCTTTGAAAGGACATACAGGTGAAAAATATTAAGTTTCATTGTACAAAACTTAAGAAACTATGCTTATGAAAATGCAGTATTATCAGAAGGATGAGGCCAAACAGAGAGGGTGGACATTTTCAAAATTTAAATTCAACAAAAATTTACATCTAAAATACCTATAAACATAACACAGAAAAAATAAAAAAGGCATCCCCTAAATATTTATTTAAATGTTCAATAAAAATATGAAATTATACTCAAGGAGTTATCAAGGCAATACAAAATAGTAATAAAATGCAATATTCTTACATACTATGAGAATAGCTAATTATTTTTTAAAGACCAAAAATCACATTCAATGTGTGAAGCAAAAAGAATTCTTTTGCAATTTTGGTGAAAGTGTAATTTCATAACTAATTTGGAAGCTGTCTTGGTATCCTCTGTTGAGCTTACCCATGCATCTAGTGTAAGTAGCAAAAACACTTCTTGTTATAATCCAACAGACCTGCATATGGATGTTTGCCATAATATATGCATAAAAATATGATTATCAAGTGTCATTTAAGAACCTCAAAAGCAATGAAGTTGTTTATGAATAACAGAATTGATAAATATATTGTAGTATGTTTGTATAGCAAGCCAGTATATGACAAGGGGAATCAACAAATTACACCACATGGAACAACATGAATGAAACACACAAACATAATGTGAGAAAGGAGACTAAATACACAGTAAAATTTATATACTTTTTCTAAAAGAAATTACAAAAGACAAACAAAATATATCTTTATGTTAAAAGTGAATATAAACTGTTTACCCTTTAGGGATGAGTTATGATTGTAAAGGTGGTATGGAATGTTTTTTGGAGTTTTATTAAATTATATTTACTGATCTGAGAATAAGTTATATGACCTGGTGCAATTTATGAAATTAATGTGTGCCCTTATGAATTGTGCACTTTTTTGTTGTATGCTACTTTAAACAAGTTTTCACATACTGAGTTATATTTTGGGAAAGAAAAATATATGTTACTCAAAGCACAACAAAAATACGGAAATACAGTTTGAAGAGGAAAAATTATGTGATAATGAAATCACTTTTAAAGTGGAAAATGTGGTACAAATAGAAATAGTCAAAAATAAATTTACCTTATCTGGGCAAATGTTTGAAACCAGAATTGAAGTGGACAGAAAGAAGTGGGAAAATGTTCCAATGTAATGATTTATGTAAAAATAGTGTATTTTGTGTATATTTGTTTTAATGTTGAATAATATTTTTCTAGAGACCACAAAAGACTCTTTTCAGAAAAAGATGTTTAAATACAGATTTATAATATAAGAAGAATCTGGATAAGAAATTAGTTTTCATTTATTTATCACTTGTGACAATGTAGAGGGGAAACATCTCATTATTTCAAAACCAACAGCCCTTTTGTATCAGACACAGTCAGTTTAGATATGTTCTTCCGTTCGGTATTACTTGAAATATATATGGATTTAGCCTGATGTGAACATAGCCATCTTGAATTGTAACTGCCACGATTGCCTTAGAATAATTCTATGCATAATTTTCCAGTTTACTATAAGTAGTAGGACAAATCCTTAGAATGGTATGTGGAGTTTCACAATCATATCATAATGCCAAGAATGTGCTCAATCTTTGATATTAGTTTAAGATAAGCCAGGAATATTCTGGCCTTTTTGAAGTCACTTTTGTCCTAACCCTTGTTATGGTTTGAACATGAAATATTCCCCAAAAGCCTGTGTTCCGAGGTGGGCTTTTGGAGGTGCCATATTTGTAGTGGATTAATATTAATAGCTAAATGTCCTCTTATGAACTGTGGCCTGGTAGGAAGAGGTGGGTTACTGAGAACATGGCCTGAAAGGGTGTGTTTTTGTCCCCACCCCCTTATTCCCATTCTCTCTCTCCCTCTCCGTCCTCTCTCTCCCTCCCTCCCTCTCTCTCTCTCTCTCTCTCTGTCTTTCTCTCTCTCTCATCTCTCTGTCTCTTTCTCTCCTGGTTGCAGCATTCCTCCACTATGCCTTTCCACCATTCTCTTTCTGCCTTGGAGCCAGCTAACCATAGATGGAACCCTCTGAAACCATAAGCCAAAATAAACCTCTTCCCCTTTAAGTTGCAGGTGCCAGGTAACTTGTCCTAGAATTGGTAAAGTGACTGTTACGTCAACATAAATGCCTCTCCTTCTCACTCAAATAGTGCGTATCCTTTTGGTTTTGCTCTTCCCCAGGACTGTGCTTCTGTCAGGAAGTCCTGTGATACATTATATTCTGTGCAGTCTTATATCTGTCTGCTTCTCCAGTCTTACATTACCTTGGGACTAGGTCTCATAAACTGGGACAGTTTGTTCCAGATCAAGCTAATATCTAAAATTTAGAACAGTTAATGTGAGAGAGCCATCAGAAGCATTATTAAAATCACAAGTTTATTAGTTAATTATCACTAATTAATGGAGTTGTATATGTTAAGAAAGATTGTTCAAAAAGAATAATGAAAAATAGTTTCAAAGGATGCAAAGTGTGTTGTATGATAAAATAAAAAATTAGTAATTATAAGAAATTGTTTTTTCGTAGCCAGTATTAAATATGTAGATAGGTTTCTTAATGGTAATTGTTATTTTCATCATTTACCAGTTGTATGTGTAAGCTTGACACTTAATCTATTAAATTAAATATACAGTTATTTATTTTTTCTGATTTAAAATACACAGAACATACAATCTATGCTCTTAAGAAATGAAACAAGAGACTCAAATAGATATTTGCACTACTAGGTGTAAGCTTTATTCACAGTAAGCCAAGGAGGAAGCGAAACAAGTGTCCAGTGAGTGATAAATAGACAAACAAGATGTGAAATATGTTTACAAAGTAGTATCATTCAAACTTAAGGAGTAAAGGAATTTTGATACATGCTACAACATGTTTAAAACTTGAAGACATAAAGCTAAATGAAATAAGTCTTTTTCATAAGGACAAATATTGTGTAATTTGAGATTCTTATCATGTTCATAAAAAACAAAAAGTAAAATGCTGGTTGTCAAGGGACGGTAGGTAGGTGGGGGAAAGAGTGCTTGGTATCTCATAAGTACAGAGTTTCTTTTCAGCAAGATTGGACATTGGTAATCATTAAAAAAATTTGAACGTATTTAATGACACAATTCTACAACTGAAATGGTAACATTTATGATATATGTACGTGTATATATATAAATAAAGAGTAAAAAGAGAAAAAATATTTTTAACAATTATTAAAAGATTAAACTATCATTAAATCCATTGAAGAAAAATCCATTGAAGAAAATACATAAATTGTATTTTCATTTTATTCTTTCTCTCCTCACCTGTTTTTCTCCCTTCCTCTCTCAATCTATTTATATATTTTCTACCTCTTCAAGCCCACAAAACATGATTTCTTTTCAACTGTAAGTATTCAAATATATACACATATTCATCATTACCCTTCATTTTCAGTTTTTAAATTTCTTTGCTACATACCTACCCTATCATCCAATTTTCCACGGACTTCAATAACAGCCCTTGGAGTGCCCTTGAGTGGGATTGTTGGTACCAAATTCCCTCTATTTTTACTTTCTTTGGACTGGCCATATTATTATTATTTTTCTTTTTTGTGGGTACCGGGGGTTGAACTCAGGACCTCGTGCGCCAGCAAGCACCCGTGCCGCTGAGCAATATCACTGGCCCTTTCTTCGTATGTGGGTACCGGGAGTTGAACTCAAGATCTTGTGCTTGCCAGGCAGGCGCTTATGCTGCTGAGCCGTCTCACCAGCCCTGGCCATGTTATTTTACTCTCATTTATTTTATTTTTTAGTGCACAGTAGAGTGACTTTAGTTAATAACATATTGCATGTTTTAAACTACCTAGAAGAAAAGATTTTGAAGGTGCTTGCCACAAAGAAATGATAATGTGAGATGTGAGTGGACTTGCTAATTACCCAGATTTTATCACTGTAGCAATATAGGTATACCCACCTTCACCTTTACTGCCAGCTTTAACTCAGTTTTGCTGAAATAAATTTTGTCTTGGTTCTCATTCTCTTGAAGTGTTTTTAAAACTCACTTAATTGTATTGGGGTTTCCATTGTTGGTGTTAACCACTAAATTAATTATAGCTTTTAACATGGTAGTCTTTTTCTAACTTTTCCTTTTATGTTTAGGTAATTGTCTGTAATATACCTTTATCATTTATCCAATTTTTAGATTTGCTCATGAATTTGAATTTGTGACATGTTACATTTTTAAGAAAATTTTAAGCCATTATTTGCTGAGATATTGGTTCCTTTTCATCCTCTACATTTCTGGAACTTGAATTATATGTTTATTACATCTCTCTATAAACTGTGTAGTACCATTTCTTTAATATTTCATCTTCTTTTTTTTTGTATGTTGCATGTCATATAATTTATCTTTGGCTGTCTTCTTTTTTTTTTTTTTTTTTTTTTGTTGTGGGTACCGGTGGTCGACCTCGCGCGCCAGCAGGCGCCCATGCCACTGAACGATATCACTGGCCCCTTTTTCCGTATGTGGGATCCGGGAGTCAAACTCGGGCCCTCGTGCTTGCCAGGCAGGCGCTTACACCGCTGAGCCATCTCACCGGCCCTGGCTGTCTTCTTGTAAGTGAATTTACCTTTCAGCTGTGTCTCGTCTGTTTTTAATTGAGTTATTTATTTTAACTGATATTTTCTTTTCACTTGTAGAATTTCTATTTATTTTGTAAATCACATGTATATTTTTACATACAATTCTCTGCTGATATTATTAACATATAATTAATATTCTTTACAAAGTAAGCATTATTACAGTATCTGTGTCTGTTTATACCATTATCTGGAGTTCCTCTTGTTTGGTGTGTAATGGCTTTCTTTTTTACTGATTTTTTAACACAGTATCATTACAGCATCACAGTATAATATCTGAACAACCTCATTTTCTACTGTTCGAAGCAGTATGTATATATTCCTTGTGAAGTTCCTAGAGGAACATTCATCCAGACTCATGTTACCTTCTTCGTTGTACGAAGTTGACCAAAACTATGCTGATGTGAACTCCTGAAGTCTCTGCAAGTTTCAGGTACTTTCATTTCACTGTTACTCCTCTTTGTATCATCGAAGTCTCAGTATAAATCCTAATTTTTACCATTTTAACTTCCCAACCCCGTGTGGTTGAAAGATACCAATGTTACAGCCATTATCAGGATTTCAGCATTTCCATATTTCAAAGGTCACCCACTATTCTTTATATCTAGATAGTTTTCTGATGTTTTCCAAATGCATATATATTGCATACACTAGGATATTGCAGACATAATTTATGTTGCTTCTATGAACCAAACGTAAGTTACATAGACAAAAGTTATTTTAAAGAGAAATGCAACAAATATAACAATATAAAATGAGCATGGTAAATGATACTGTGAAAAAATGAAAAATTATTTGCTTGAATTAAAAATCTGGAATACAGCTAAAATATTATTGAGATATATTATAATAATTATTGACAAATAAGTATGGTATAAAACAGAAATTTATGTCTTCAGGTTTTTCATCTCTTTTTAAATAGCAGAAATTGTCATCAACTTTATAGTGGAAATTCAAACAAATTTTGCTTCTGCGTAATCTTTTCAATCAATTGCCTTAGCATGTTATAAAACAGGCACACACTTATACACTCACCACACCAACACCTCCAAAAATACCTTCATCTTCACTGACTTCAACTTCATTACGTAGAGCAATAGCTCACGGAAGTGAAATTACGCTATATCCAAGAAGAGATAATTTGATCAGTTTTATGTAGATTTTAATTCAATTCTTTACTGAATTATTTGCAAATTAATGCAAACATTGACCACTTATTCATTTGCAAAATGTAGTTACAAATGCATACATACTTATATGTTTATGTGCCTGTATGTATAAACATACATACAGGCCCAGACGTACAATGGTTTGACTTAAATATTTTCAACTTTATTATGGCATGAAAGTGGTAAGTTTAAAAAAATTTTTTTTTTTTTTTTTTTGTGGGTACCGTGGATCAAACTCAGGACCTCGCGCTTGCCAGGCAGTCGCTTATGCCACTGAGCTATCTCACCAGCCCAAGTTTAAAACTTCGAATGTGGATCTCTTTCAGGGCTGGCCACATGTAGTATGATATTCTCCTGCAATTCTGTGCAGCAGTAGCAAGCCTTAGCTCCCTGCAGCTATCTGATTATGAGGGTCAACATCTGATACCCTACAATGCAATGTGTTGATAAGTCATGATTTGGGATAGGTCAGCTATATTGTGTGTTTTACTTCTGATAGTTTAAATTTACAATGGATTCATTGGGATTTAGTCATATGATAAGGTGAGGAACTTTTACATATACACTCATATATAATCAAGGTTGTAACACATTTTAAAATAGTGTAAATATATACCATTACATAAATAGAAATATACTCTATAAATATAAATATTTATCCGTATATTTTAAAGAATTTTAAAGTGACTAGTCACTTCTTTTTTTAAGAATCTAAAACAGTGTAAGCAAAGAAAATATAATAATAAATCAAGACAGCCTGTGAAAAGGTCACCATTCATAATCAGCATCACCATTTTTTTAAAGAGTGTATGTTGCATCAAAATGCATATAGTACATTTTTTCTTAAGGATCCCATGGATTTTTAAACCTGAGAATCAATGAAATTCCATTAATATATGATTTCAGAATATCCTTTGCTTTAACAAAGCAGTTATCTTAAATACATATTTGAAATATGATTTCACTGGACCTTAATAGTTTTTATAGTCATTTTTTGTCACTCTTTTTTGGGATCAAGTCATTTTTTAAAAGTATGCTTTCTAAAGATGCAATAGGTAAATACTTTTTCAGGGATTTAAATGACTCAGGATTTTTATTCAACCACACTTTTAACCAAGTTATTTATGATTATTGTGTGAAATATGATGATACTGAAGTAAGAAATTTAGATATTGGTACGTACTTATAATACCAATTCAACTGTCCCAAGCAATTGCTGCCTTCTTTAGTTGGGAATGGTTTTACACAATTAGGGAGTTACGTTGATCGAATTAATATTAAAACTGAAAAATATCATGTCACAAAATAGTGATGCTAGTAATGGGATGCTGCAAAAGTTAATACTGACCCAAAATAATTTGGCATATAATAATAAAATATTGACTACATTTTCTCATACATAATTTTTAAAAAAACAGTACTGTAGAAAATATCACCTATAAAATTTTGCAATTTGTGACATGTTTATTGGAATACTAATAGAGTAAAATTTGCAGTATCTGTACGTAAATTTCTTACATTTCAAATAATGACATCGTGTAAAACTTAGTCATTTTCCTTATTTATCTACTGTATAACCATTCATAATTTAATTTTAGTTTCAGTACCACCTAAAATGGTTCCCTGAAAGCCAACAGTAACTTCTTTTTTTTTTTTTTTTTTTTTTTTTTTTTTTTTTTTTTTTTTTGTGGGTACCGGGGGGACGACCTCAGGACCTCGCGCGCCAACAGGCACCCGTGCCGCTGAGCGATATCACCGGCCCCTTTTTCGTATGTGGGTTCCAGGAGTCGAACTCGGGCCTTCGCGCTTGCAAGGCAGGCGCTTAAGCCGCTGAGCCGTCTCACCGGCCCAGCCAACAGTAACTTCTGCACCACAATTCATCGGTGTCTTGTGCAGCCATTCCTCATGACATAAATTTTAACATCAAAAAGAGTAGATTTCAAATGTCTTCTTTATAAATTACAAGCTATACAACTTCAAGATGGTAATTTCATCTCTTTGAGCTTAGTGTCACTCATCTTAAAAATGAGAGAAATAATAAAATCCAAATTACAAGCTTCCTAAGTTAAGTTTCTGAGATAATAACTGTAAAGCACTTAGCTTATTGCTTGGCAGAGAAACGGCATGCAAAAATGATTTATTACCATTATTAAGGATGATTATTAGGGATGCATTCAAACTCAGATGGATTATTCTAGAGAGAATACATTTTTAGGATACAATTTTGTATCAAGATTTGGCTGGATTTTCAAGAAATGTGCTGAAAGCCTTGTATAATGTAGCTCTGAGCAATCTATTATGATTCATTAACTTCTCAAAAATGAATTAATAATGTCAACTCATAAACGTTAGTAATGTAAAGCAAAAATATTAGGTTTAATTCATTCATTTTCCTTTTTTTGCAAATTAAATAATACGGTATTTTTATTATGGTTTTAACAGTGTTAAACATATTCAAAAATTCTCTTTTAAAAATATGTAGAAAAATAAGCTAGTGGCTGTATATTTCAAAATATTATTTACTGCCTTCCTAATTTGTGTTTCTTAGACGTTTTTTCATTGCACACATTCATTTACAGTCTTAAAAATGATATTACATTAGAAATGGATTTTGTTGTGTTATCTAATATAAAAATTGGAGATGAATTAAATTTCTGCAATCCAGATTAAAAAGAAATAATGACAAAACTTGGACAATGAGTGTGAACTTTTTTTGGTAGCAGACAAATAGCAATTAGACACTACATAATCTAGGAAGAACATTTATTTGTATTTATTCAGTTTGTCATTCTCAGAGCTGTTTACTGAAAAGAAAATTAAGAATAAGGAAATGAGATAATCATAGATGTACATATTTAGGAAATGACAGTAGTGGCAAAACTCAGATGCATATTTTTACAATAGAGGGAGAGAACAGGTGAGAGAAACAAGAAATTCAAGTGTCCAATTTTATGTGCCTTGCAAACAAAAAGGATGTGGGAAAAGATGGAATGAGAACGACTGAGGCAGATACTCTTTGTGTTTAAATGGTACAAGGTTAATGCACAAGAAAAATAATATGATACCTGTTAGACCTGTAGGCATTTCCAGAAATATTAAGAAAAATTCATTGGAGAAATATATTTATTCAAGATAGGATTACAATTACAATGAATAATCAAAATGAATTTTATTATTAAACTTTCCATTTTTATAATATTTCTCAAAGATAAATGAATATGTATTTACCACATTTAATATTTTCTTAAAAGTCCAGATTACATTTCCTTGTATTCCACTCTTTCTGAAGTGCTAGTTAGTTTTAATACAGATTAATAATGTCTTAGAACGATTTGCAAATCATACATAGACATAAGCCAATAATGTGTTTATTCTTGCATTTTGTTTAAAAGTTCCTACTTTTAATAGGCTGTCCTTTGATGTGTGAATATAGCCCTTTTCAGAAAGAATTTTTATCCAGAAAGAGCATTGGTTAATAGAGTCCTTCCAATAGAATGAATCTTATTTTGAGTATCTATTTCAAAAATATGACCGGAAAGTCAAGCCAAAGCCATGATATCTACAAGAAATAATATTGTCCTAAATGTCTTCTTCATGCTTTAACCAACCACCCATCACAGTTGTGCCCACATCAATAATCTGTCGATGTGAATCTGAGAGTTTCCTCGCTGAGCGAAGGATGGGAAGGGTGAATACACTCTGGTGAAAGTGCTTTGATGGTATTTCTCAAGCTGTTATGTGAATTTCCGATTTCTTGCTGTAAAATTTTACCTTTAAATGAATTTGGGCCTGGGCTAGTTAGGTTTCACTAGCCACAGTGAAATCACATGCAACTTTGTGTTTTGTGGTGCACAAACTGAAGGAGTCCTTATTTTGAGAAAACCAGCACTCAGAGAATATGTAGAAGAGATACAGATGGCAGCGACACGAACTGGGAAAGAGAGGGCCTGTTCCTGCTCCAGGCCAGAGACAAGGTTTAGACCCGTGCCCAGGAATGTCATCCAAAGCGCACTTGCTAGGTGACATTTGAAAATCATGCATTTCTTTAAGTTTTGCTTGTGTCTCTCTAAAATTTGCATTAGAAATGTTATGTACATGTACCAACTCCACAGAAGGAATGTAAGCAGTGTGTCGTGCAAACATGTACAGAATAATAGAAAGGGATCAAGAGATGGATGGAAAGGCGAGGGAAAGGACAGAAAGGAGACAGAAACAGGAATTAAAATGTACTATGTGCATGTACCAATTCTCCACAAGTAATGTAAACTTTATGCACTACAAACAGGTACTAGTAAAAAAGAATGTTCTAGGAAATTATTTAGTAAGGTAATGTAGGCAAACAATTTTTACAGTGCTATGTATAAATGTAAATATATACACATACACATGTATACTTATATACAAAGCAATCGAAACATATTTAACATGATGGAAAATTCTACAGGAGCTTCTGGATAATGACACGTAACTTGCTATTACTTTCTGTTTGTAAGAATCCATAGTTTCCTGTTTACTACTCATCAACTCATTCTTCACTTTGCATGTAAAATCTGTTAGCCATAGGTCAGTCTTGTTCACTGTTTCTTTTTTTCTTGGAATTTGTCTTGCATTTATGGAGTATTGAGCAGTGATGGAAGGATGAGAACATGATTTTTAGACTAAAAAGAGCAATGTGATGGGAATTCTCATGACAACATTGAGAGTGGAATGTGTTGAAAGCTATTAATAACATTTTGAATAAATAAAAAGAAAACATGGTAACCAGTTTGACATTCATATTAATGTATACGAAAGGCCACTAAATAAATAAATGGCCTCTACATCAGTGAAAATGGTTGAAACTTTGGCAGACAGAATGAAATTTTAAGGGGAAAGTTGGAATAATGTGACAGAGGATATTTTAATTTACATTATTTTCAGAGACAGAAAAATGAAAACTTTTTTCAAGGTGCTACTAAGAATTGTGTCAAGGTTAGGATTAAGAACTGAGAGAAGGAAAACGTGCATGCCAGAAAATAATAAAGCAAAAGAGCAAGTGTTGTGGCTAAAAGTTAAACAAGGACTGGACTATTTAAAATTCCGAAAGGGCAATCTAAGTATTTTGAATATTTTTTAAGAGCGATGTGTCATATTTTTTTATTTTAAACCAAAAAAAAATTGAATTTCTTGTTTTGTATATTTTGACAGATTACTGTGCATACTATGATAAAAATAAGAATAAATTTTGATAAACTGGTAAAAGATTATTTCTTTGGGATGGGAAAAATAAATTTCAATCTTTATTAATAGAGCCCTGGTAATTATCAATAAAAATAGTGAATCTGGCATAAATCCTTAGCCTTTCTATTCTGAGTAAAATTATTTTGGGCTCATGACATTGATTACCACAAAGAATACCAGAAAATAAAACAATAATATTACAGGTACAGATAATAAATTCTTTGGGCATATATGTTTGAGATATTTGAGATACTCAGTCGGAGATTCCAAGATGGTAGTAGATACATATTTTAAGTTCCAAATTTTTATCTAACAGGAAAATCTAAATGTAATTTTATTTTTATTATTTTTTTTATTTTTAATTTTTTTGTGGGTACCAGGAGTCGACCTCAGGACCTCGCGCGCCAGCAGGCACCCGTGCCACTAAGTGATATCACCTGCCCTTTTTTCGTATGTGGGTTCCGGGAGTCGAACTCGGGCCCTCGCACTTGCCAGGCAGGCACTTACGCCGCTGAGCCATCTCACTGGCCCCCTAAATGTAATTTTAGTATTAGAAGGTAATTAAATAGACATAGGAAAGTGGAGAAATTGAATTAAACTTATTTTTATGTATACATAGTTAGATAATATATTTTTATATTTTAATTTTTAAAAGTTTCTTCATTTATCATAGAATTCAAAATATTATTTTCTCTTCAATGAATTTCTTGCTCATATTTTACAATCAAATTAGTGCCATGAAAACTTTCTTGAAGTTTGAAAGATATTATAAACTCAGGTTTTCAACAATGCTCATGTTTTGGAAAGCGTTTAAAGATGTATCATAAGAGTTAACAAATAAGGTTAAGCAGCCTATCCTTCTTAAACATGGTTCCATTGTGCATAACAAGATATTTTGCAGAGTTATCAGTTTCACATTATAAATGCTGAGCTTGTGACAACTTTTGAATATGAAGATAAATAACCATAACTGTAAGGACATTAATATGCATCAAACACTCCAACAATACATCTAGCTAAAACATGATTAATCTTACACATACTGATTATATTCAAAGCAGAAGCATTATTGAAATTAATTTTGTCCTGTGAGAGAGTTCAATGACTGGTGTTGTTTATAATTCAGTTTCTGGATAGTATAATAAAGCTTAAGCATTCATAATTACAAATATTTTGGTAGATTAGCCACATTTATATACAAAAGATTATCATATTTCCACATTTTGTGGAAATAAGATTTACTTGAAAATTGAGGAAAATAGAAAGCATTGATAATGAGATATAATGTTATATCCTAAATGTCAATAACAATTTACTACATTTTCTTCCATGGCAAAGAAATTTTGGAAATAGGGAAGCTACCTTGTGAATATGCAGCTCCAAACATATAAAATATCAAATGATCACACACATTAAACTGATTGAGGAGAAATCTCATCAATTTTTATTTGTAATGGTCTATTATATTAGAAAATTATTTTTTGTATGTAGTAATAAATACATCAAAAAATTTTAAACTGTGATACAACACTTTTCTCATAAAGTAACATTTTTCCAGAAGATAAACTATGAAAATGTTTTTTTACATTTTGTAGAGACATATGTGCACATATAATTTTGTTTGTAGAGAACAACACTTATAAATATATACAATTTGGAGATATCAATTATTAACCTCATGGACTTTGTATATTTTCATGCATCACTAAATATCTTTACTTCAATTTTTTTACTCTACGATATTCTAACAAATAAGAGATTATAGCTATTGAAATAAAATTGATCAAAGTAAATAGCCTCAAAATTAGAACATCATATAAGAGCTAGGATTTTTAAGGCTTGGTAAAATCTTTTCATTGAACATTGAACATTTAATGCATACAACATGAGGTGTAATTCTGGAAATAAAGACAAGAATGCAAAAGAAAAGATAAGCATATTAGATAATTTATAATGTGTACTTTGGAAGTATCCTGTTTCCAGTAATATAATTATACACAATATATGTTAAAAAACATAAAAATTAAAGCATTTACATGTAACATGAATATATATACATATATATGCTCTTATGTGCAGTAACATAGAAATACAGCATACAGAGTGACACAGAGATTGTGGGGCCTCGACATGACTCTTAGTATAAATGCTACATAGGGAAGACCTGTTTGAGAACATGAGACACATAAATATATAATGCAGAAGGTGTGGAGAAGCAGGATACCTCCTGGAATAGCAGAACAGGCAGAGTGAAGCAATTGCAAAGTCATAAAATTGATTGTGGTCCAAGCTCTTGAACAGGAGAGGAAGCAAGTTGTTTGGAATGAGCAATCCAGGGAAAGAAATAAGAAATTGTATGATGGGGACAGATCATTTCCAGCCTTGTAGACCACAATAAAGATGTCATATGGTTAGTGATTTGTGAGCAGTTGTGAATGACTGGATTCCACATATAGGTAGCTTAAAACGTATAGCTATTGAGGGAAAAGACCTGCTGCAGACGAAACATATAAAATGCAAATAGACAAAAATAATAAAATTATTTGTTTAAAGGTTGAATATTGAACAGTATAACCCATTGGCTAGCAACTATATATTTTTGAAGTATAGTAATTAAAGCAGTTATATATATTGGTACATTTAGTTAATACATAATATAGTGGATACACAAAAAATATATAAAAGACTATTCGACCTTAAAATTATGTAGAGGTACTAGATCCATGCAGTCGAGAAAGGGAAATCTTTGTTTCTCTTATATTGTTGCTGTGGGTTCTTTTTTGTTTAATTAACAGAAATTTTGCAGTTTAAGGTTGATGAGATCATGAAGAAGAGAGTACAAAGTGTTCCCATATACCTACACCACCAGCTGCAGTAAGTTTCCTCTATTATTTTCTTTTTGTTTTATTTATTTTTTTCTTTCTTTCTTTGGTACTGGGGATCAAACCTTGGGCTTTGTGCCTGATAGGCAAGCACTCTAGCCCTGAGCTACATCTCTAGCCCTCCTCTTTTATTAAGATCTTGCACTAGTATGATACTTAATTTGCAAGGATGAGCCAATCTTCATACATTTTTATTCTTCAAAGTCCATAGCTTACATTACATTAGAAACATGTTCATTCTACATTATGTAGACTCTGACAGATGTTTAACAACATACTCATCACTACAGTATCATGCAGAATAATTTCGGCTTTCCAAAACTTTCCTGACCTCTGTCTTCCTCCCTCTACCTGTGGTAAAAACTGAAATTCGTACTGTTTTTGCATTCTCCAGAATGTCTCACAGTTAGAATCATACAGTATATAGCTTTTGTACATTAATGTCTTTCACTTTACAATATATATTTTAGTTTCCATGGTGTCTTTTCATAATCTGATAGATCATTTCTTTTTAGTATTGAATAATATTGTATGGATATATTATAGTTTAATCTATCCATTTATCTATTAGAGGAAATCTTGGTTGCTCTTATGTTTTGGCAGTTACAAGTAAAGTAGATATAAACATTCATAGTTGGGTTTCTCCATAGGTATAAATTTTTATTTGGAGAAGTAATTAGGATCATAAATGCCAAATGCTATGAGAAAATAATGCATAGCTTTATCGGAGATGTTACAAATGTTACCACATTTGTCAAAGTTGCTGAAACATTTTGCAATCTCAGCAGCAATGAACAAGTGTTTCTATTTTTCCACATCTTCCCCAGCATTTGAAATTGTCTGTTTTTATGTTTAGCTATTCTAACGTGCTTATGATGGTATCTTACAGTTGCTTCAATTTGCATGTCCTCAAAGACATATGTCATTGAGAATCTTTTCACATTTTTATTTGCAGTATGTATCATCCTTGGTGAGATGTCTACCTAGACACTGTGTCAAATTTTAAATTTGTTGTTTTCTTCTTATTGAGTTTTAACTTTATGTATTTTGTGTAATAGTCCTTTATCACATGTGTTTTCTGAAAATATTTTCTTTGAATCTGGCTTGTATATTCAGCATATTCTATATAGCAGTTTTAGGTTTAGGTTTTAGGTTTTAACAAAGTTCAAGTTATCAATAAATTATTATCAATAAATTATTTCATTCATAATAAATTTGGTGGTGCATCTAAAATGTCAGCACTGAATCCAAGGTCATTTCAGTGTTCTTCTTCAAGAAATTTTATATTTTTGCATTTTACACTAAGGTCTGAAGTCCATTGTAGTACATTTTTGTTAGAAGTGTAAATTCTGTCTCTAGATTCTTTTTTTTTTTTTTTTTTTGCATATAGATGTCCAGTTTTTCTAGGTGACCAATAGGTAATACCTATTTGGAACCTATGTGGAGAAGAAAGAATTCACATTTCTCAGTATTCTGAAGGAGTTCAAGTCTGTATCTCAATAATCTACCCCTGTAATAGCTTGTGTCTAGATGTCCCCCCAAGCCTCCAGCAGTCATAGATGGGGCTTTGTCAGAGGTGAGTGGATGTAGGGTGTGTGACGCTACGATTGATTCATGATGCAGTGCTATGATCTAGGGTACTAGGAGTAAGGGTGTGAGTGCTACCCTCCTAAGTAGCCTGGATAAGATATGAAGGATAGAAAGAGCTGTGGTTGCCCTTGTTGCTTTGCTACTTTTCTGCCCTCCGTGAACTCTTGCTCCTCGATGATGCCACCCTGCCTTGGAGCCAGCCGATTATGGACTGAAACCTCTACAACCTGTGAGCTAAATAAACCTTTCCTTCCTTAACTTTGGGTGTTGGGTATTTTGTCTCAGCAACGGGAGAAGTAAGTAACACAAATCATAAATACTTACCTAATAGAACTACTTAAATTTGAGTCTCAAAATACATTTCAGTCAGAATAGAATATATTGTGTTATTGTCTAGATACCATACATAACAGTACGCAAAATTGAAGGACTTTGTCTTATTTACAAGATATTTTTTTCTTAACTGCTCATGCGATGCAAAAGCATCTTGCTCACAGTAGATGTACATAACGCTTCATGTGCCTTGTATCTCCATTGTGCCAAATTCCTCAGGATTTAGTACATATGTGAAGGCTTACTAAAGGGTAGGTACCAAAACAGGTTGTACAGAACTGTTAATGCTCCTTGGAGAAAACTGAAATGAATGAAAAACAGAAGTAAGAAAAGTATACAAAGATAGCTTCCTTTTCACAACAGATAGTTGTATCTCACTGTGATACCGTATACCCTGTGAAGTAGACACAGTGTGCAAGTATTTGCTATGTTTTTTGTCATTTTAACCAGATTCCCAAATTCATTTGCTTTTTCTAATCTTTGCCTTTTTCTTTTTTTCTTCTCTTTTTATATTCCAAATAACAAATTGCTGGTAAAACATAAACATTTAATATTTGTCACATGTGAATAAAAGAGTCCATAGTGTAAGAAAATAGAAAAAGGAACAAACTGTGTTAATACCAACTGAATCTCAATATCTAAAAATATGTTGTTGAAATAGATCCAAGGTTACTAAGACATAGAGAAGACTAGAGGGATAAATAGATTTGAGATAAACTTGACATAAATAGAAAGATGGAGATAAAGTAATTTCTTTGAATTATGATGAAGTATAATATTAGTAGTACTATAAGCATTATTATTTTTATTTAAAAGTAATTAATGTTTAGTTAGATATTAAAATATTTAGGTGAATTTTTATCTCAAACCAAGAACTATTTCTTACAGTAGCCCTATAAATTTGTGAACAGAGGTTATGAAAGGCATGTGGTTTTAAATTCACTATTAAATGAAACATGAGGGAATTCATTTTTCAAAATTCTTTTTACAATTTATGTTGATTGAATTTGATGATACTTTATTTATCAAATAGAGATGAAATAGTTGCTGTGGAGGAAATATCAGAAATAAAATTATAAATTAAAATTTTAATATCTATTAACTAGGTTAAAGATTTTATGTTTGCATAATTATACATGCATAAGCAAAAAAACTGGGTTTTCCCATTTCTCTTGCATAGTATTTGTCAAATTATAAGAATTTTCATAACAATTTAGTCTATATTCTGATAGATAATAATCCAACATTTTACCAAAGTACTCCATTTCTCGTCATCCTCTTTTTGTTTTCAATTTTAATTTTATTGTTTCACTTTTACAGTGCGGAATGATTGCCTTCCTCTTGGGCAGTTGGTACATGCACACATGTCTTACTTCTTTTTTTATCCCCTTCCCCTGCACCTTCCTCTTTTTCTTGAGTGGAGCTCACTTAATATTTCTCTCACACTTGCAGACATTGAAATTATTTTATGCCAGTTTTTCTGATGTGCTTTTTTGTAAATCAACATCATTACTTCATTTACTTATGTTACAAGGTCCTCATTTGTGATTATGTTTATTGATTTTGTGAAAAAATTAACAATATCAGAAAGAATTGAGATTTGCACCCAAAACTAACAGACCACTTCGTTACGAGTAAAGATTCCCTTACTACAAGTGAATTTTCTCTCGCTAGTTTAAGCTTGAGATTAATGTATTTGGGAGGATGTATGTCAAGGCTTCTGAGAAAAATAAAATGAGCGTCAGAATACTTTATCAACTCAAACCATACCACACAATAAAAAAAACACTAGTTCTTCTATAAAACATATTTTGAGATCCATATAATATAATGCAGCATAGTAACCAATGTGTCGGTGGAAAAAAAAAGTGTTATTCACTATTTTAGCTACATCCATTACTCAGATTTTACTCTAAATAACATTTACTAGATTAGCAGCTTTAAAATTTAAAATGTTCTACTTAAATTACATAAAAATGTTGGAAGAAACTTGTGTTGAATGATTTCTAACAAGTAAATTTATTGGTTTTTTGCTTTACTGGATCCATTTGTAATAAATTCCTGGCATTCGCCTAAGACTTTCTGAATTCCTGTGCAGGGTGACACTCAGTCCAACCAAGCCAAAAAAGAAAAAATAAATAAATAAATAAATAAAGGGAGAGAGAGCAAGAGAGACAATTAAGCTCCCATCTGTTTCTTGTAATACAAAAATTATTTTCCTCTCAACAAATTAGAGTTCAATATACAGTAAAACCTTCATTTGTGAGAATAATTTATTCTGCTCATAATCCAAAGTACTTGTATATAAAAGCAGAGAAAGAGAGAGAGAGAGAAAGAGAAGCAGTTGTGATCATGTGACATTCAGCATCACCTACTGGTTGTAATGCAAGACATCACTCCTTTATCAAGTTAAAATTACTTAGAAATACTTGCTCTTCATGTGAAACCCTCACAGACCAAGTTAACCTCAATCCAAAATCTGAATGTACTCTTATTCCAAAAGCTCATTGTTCAAAGTTCAGATTCGGCCTAAAGTTTGGGTTCCATGATAAAATAGACCTTCGCAATTTTCTGCAAGTTGAGCTAAATGAAGAATCTCAGAAATGTCAGTTGAAATATACTCTCACTTGAAAGACACATCTAATGATTTCTCTTATGCTAAGTTATCAGAGCTAATGTGATAGAACCAAAAATAAACGAGAAAAAACAAAAACAAACAAATAAAATTTAAGATTTTCTTTTTATTTTATTATTGGAATGTAAATTGCAGTAAATAAGGTCAACACTTTTTGTTAATAGACAGCAGTGCCGTATATATTCCAGACAAATGTTTATAAAGTGATGAAATAACTTGATCTACAAAATTGAAAGCCAAGTATTAGACAAATAATTATTATAAATTTATGGATCTCAATTTTGTTACTTTATGCAAGAACCATCTCACATGAGTTATTATTTTCCATCTACATCTATGGTTATATTATTCCTACAATTCAATCAAGACTTATTAAAACATTAGAAAGCTGTTCCTATTACATACAAACTTGATTTTAAATTTGAATAATGAAACAGAATCTTATCAAATTCATTAAAGATAGAAACTGCTACAGAGAGCACCATACTCACTGATGGAATGGATGAAAATCAGTAAACAACAACAACAGCTTATTAAAAAATAAGCAAGAAGTTGTGTCACTGGATAATTTTCTCCAGTAGAAAAGTACTTTCCTAAATTGGGAAATGCCCTGAGTTCTATCCCTGATCTGTGGAATTAAAAAAAAAAAAGATTTGAACTGTGAGCTTTAGGTAATATAAATATTTGCAGGTATGTATCAAAATAGAAGCACAGAGTAATAAAAATAGAAACATGAAAACAATTCTGCACTTTTATTTTTAGTTTCTAAAATATCAGACATGATACATTCACATATTTGATTATGGTAGGCACACTGTTACATTTTAACATTTGTGACACTTGTTAGCAATCTCAAATCAGTTTCTATATTCATCTTTGATTTTCCTCATTCACACTAAATTCCTGGCTCATCTGAATTTCTCAATAAAGATAAATTGTCATATATCAGCAAAGTGACAAGTCTCATGCATTTGAAAAGGCAGATTTCGTAAGTTTAACCTCTACATAGGCTGTACAACTTTATAAAATAGACTGTAGGGCTGGTGAGATGGCTCAGCGGCATAAGCGCCTGCCTGGCAAGCGTGAGGGCCCGAGTTCAACTCCTGGAACCCACATACGAAAAAAGGGTCAGTGATATCGCTCAGCGGCATGGGCGCCTGCTGGTGCGTGAGGTCCTGAGGTCGACCCCCAGAACCCACAAAAAATAAATAAATAAATAAAAAATAAAATAAAATAAAATAAAATAAAATAAAATAAAATAGACTGTGTACCGTGTATGCATATACACATATCTATGGATGTGCATATACAAATATATGTATGCAAATATTTATTTGCATGCTGTGTCTAATTTCAAATAGTTCAGATATGTGTTACAGAAGCCATATGCTCATATAGTTACCTCAGTATATATTAAACTTATTTGCACAAATGAATGGTTATTTTATATCTTATAATGTATTTGTTTCTCTCACACTTTTCTATTAATTTATTTGCTTTATAATTTCTGTTTTCTCTGAGGGTTAAAACTTCAGAACTAGCAATTCAATATCCATGTAAAAATATAGTATAGATTCTAAAAATGTATTTTTTCTAAGATTGTAATTCATCAAAGAATTCAGCACTGTACACAGATACTGCTCAATTTGTGATGAGGTTACACATCAATAAACACAATATAAATTGGGAATACCTTAAGTTGAAAAGGTGTTTAATATAACTGATCCACTGAACATAATACTATGGTTTTTACTGAGTGCAATGTACTTTGGGGTTATTGGTAAATAGAAAAATTATTAGTTAATGGGACCAATGTCAATCTTAATCATTTCTGTTTATTTTTGTCATCAAGATTTTTAAGGACAACCAAATGTCTCTATTGATAGCTAATCATTTATAAATTATTTACTGAATCTGTCATTTGTAAAGTAAATTTTCATATATTAAATTACTAAACTTACTTTTATTTAATATATTCAAATACTTCTTTATATATTTATCTACTTTAAAACTTCAATAAAAATATCTTTCTGGTTAATTGAAGATGTAGCTGCTGAAAGACCAAAGCTATTAAAACAACAACAAAAGTATTAAACAACAACAAAGTATTAAAACAACAACAGTAGTGAAATTAGCAGTATCCATCTCGAGCAATCAATTTGGAATTAAACTGTGGAGTCTGATCTTGCCGTGCACTTGATGAGCTTCGTTTCCATTAGGAAGCCCGTGATATTTCTGCCATGGAGAGCTAAGAAGAAATTTTAGAAGAGTAGGAGCCAAAGTCAAAATATTAGCATACTCTTATTTTTCTTTTAAAAAATTTTAGAACTTTTTAATTTAATAAAATCTAAAGTTTAGAATAGTAAATGAGTTTTAAAAATACGTGTTTTACTTCCTTAGAATTTATTTAAATAATATGCAGAAAATGTCATAGGATGTGGATAAAATACATTTGTTAAAGACTCATATTAAAAAGGATTTGAGTATTTATATCTAACATAAGTACATTCACAAATCAATAATAAAGACTAAAATCCTTCTAGGATTACCAATCTATGTCTATATCAGTGCATAAAATATATAAGATTTCATTATTTTTAAGTTAATACCAATTTTCCAATTAATCCACTTTAATTCTTGGGTTTATAACAATTGCACATTCTGTGCCTTAAATAAGCATGAAACCAAGGTTTATGCCTGATAACCATTGACTCAATGTGAAATACGCAGTGCACACGTGCAGGCTGAAACTCAGGCAAACTTTTGTTACTGTCTTAGGACAGAATCCCTTTCCTTTAAAACCTCAGGTTTTGCTCTGACGTCCATTAACTGGGTGAAGTCAATCCACATTATAGATATCAATATTCTTTTGTTAAATAAATTGATTGTAAATTATCAATCACTTTTCCAAACTACCTTGATAACAATGTCTGTTCTAATGTTACGGAAAACTGGGCTCCAATGCCCAGCCAAATAAATAATAAACTATCACACAGACGAGAAGGGACAGCACAGGTGAATGGTATGAGACTCACTGGACGTTCTTCATGTCCAGGTTTCGAATCTGCTCTAAAGATGATATAAACTATTCTAGGTGAAAAGTAGTGCCAGAAGCCCGACAACATTCCTGTTTTTATGTGTAATATGCAGTTACATTGTCTTGCAAATGGATGAAAAGCTCGCAGACATTTCTGTATTTGAGAATTATTAAGTATATTTGGAGAATAATAATACGGCAAGATCTGTAACACGTGAAGCTGTTTTATGTTTACATTAATTTTGAATGTCATTTTTCATCTCAAAGAAATGCATGTGTTTATAGTAGCTACTGATATCAAGTACATTTTCCCAGTACCTGAGCTTCGTAATCTGAATCTATTTTTCATTAGAATACTGTGGTTTATAAGATCATTTTATTCATTTCATTCTAAATCTCTAAGTGTTTTTCTACAAATGTTGCTTTCTGATAATAAACTATGGATTTAAAAGTAAGTAATAAACTGCGTAAGTGCCGGTGAGATAGCTCAGCGGCATAAGCTCCTGCCTGGCAAGCGTGAGGTCCTGAGTTTGACTCCTGGTACCCACATAATGGAAAAATGGGCCGGTGATATCGCTCAGCGGCACAAGCGCTTGGTGGCAAGTGCGAGGTGCTGAGGTCAACTCCCGGTACCCACATTAAAAAAAAAAAAAAAAAAAAAAAAGAATAAATTGCACAAACTAGATATTTCACTTAATCAGATAAGAGCTGTTGGTCTAAAAAAGAAAGAAAAAAACATTTTTCTCCACAAGAGAAAAGTTATCACTGCAGCTATAGAGTTGAATATTTGATGAATAGTCGTAACAGTAATAATAATTGCCTCATCATACAGAGTGCTCTTAAAGGGTGTGCAGAGTCAATTTTGAAATGTGCATGAGAAGAGGCAATATTTTAGTTTTTCTTTCTGTAGGTCTTGCTAAGTTCCTGCTTCATGTCTTTTACATATAGACAATTATGACCTTTTTTTCACTTTATCGACTTCTGCGGGGAGAAAGTTTGTGGGACACGATCTCAGTAGCTTTCCTTGATGTCCTTGTGAGTATAATAATCCTCACTAAGTGCACTACTTGACACAGTCTTTATTCAGTTTTCGTGTTTCATGAAAGGAAAACTTAAAAACATCTATTCTAGCTCATGCTGGATCTTCAGTGAAGTCCAATAAATCCAAATTTAGCTTTAGGAATTATTATATAATCACTCCTACAACATATTTGTCTTTCCCATCCACTAAGCTTCTTACACTGAATGAACCTCCTATTTCCTTTCGGTTCTCCTTCCTTTGCAAACACGCTTCCGTAGTATCTGCTAGGTCTGCCAGGTCAAGCAAGTCAAAATCCAGTCAAATTGGTAAAATTTGGTAATCTGCAGATAAGATTTTAGTATAAGTATGTCCCAAATATTGCATACGTTTACTTATTACCACAATATATTTGTTGTTTATCAGAAATTCGAATTTGCCTGTGTGTGTTGTATTTATTCTTCTGGCGACTCTGCCTAGCCTGTGCCACCTCCGTTCATCAGCACAGGTACAGATTAACTGTCCCACCAGTATGTTTCATCTGACTGTTACCTAATTACGATGATTGCACCCATAACTTTGACCCACAGAAGTCTTTACTCGCAGAGAAAGCATCTGGATAACAATAAAGATTTTGCAACATGTCTGTGGGAACGCAGCTCACGAAGGTGGATTCACAGTTCTCTTTTAGACCAGCTGAGCTTGTCATTCTTTCCTAACTACGAAGATGTTTGCATTTTTGAAAGGTAGTTTCTGTTGTAAATCCTAATGTCAGTATTTTAAAATTCTAGGACTCATTAGGGTAGAGACATAAATAATTCCTGCTTTATGTTCTTCTGCTACAGAGCACCAGTATGTATGAAGTTCTGTGTATCTGGCCAAGTGTGGTGGCTCACACGTATAATCCCACACTTGGGAAGCTGAGGCAAGAGGATCACTGTGAGTTTGAGACCAGCCTGTGTTGCACTACATAGTGAGTTCAAGCCTGGCTTGGACTACAGAATGAGACACTGTCTCAAACAAACAAACAAACAAAAAACGTTCAGTGTATCAAATATACTGTTGTTAAAGTAGCCTGTTTTGGATTATGCATTTTAATATGTTAAAGCAAGGACCATTATAATCCCAAATATGATGTTTTAAGCATGCTTAGCAATTTAACCTAAAGAAAACTAAAAGACCTTAAAAGTATTCTTACACCTCTCATCCCAAGTGTAAGGAAAAGCTAAGTGTGGAATTACATTATCTATACAAAACATCAGAGCAAAAGGGAACCCAAATCTTTCCTCACCGTCCTGAAGTCCTATTATCCACCTAAGAAAAGAAAATTGGGGAATATAACCACCCTGCAAATGATATCCCTTACCAGAGAGAATCTTTGTACAGTGTAAAATCTGTCTCCAATTTCATTCACACCGTTTCCCCCTCCTTTAAATGAAATGGGTATATACATTTCAGAGTAATGTTACACTGGTTAATAATCATACTCTTGTGATTTTTCCTCCCATGATGTTCCTTTCCTCTTTAGCATATTAGTAAAATTTTACCCTACTTCTTCTATTTAATCTTGTCCAGTTTATTTCAGTGAACTTTTAAAGGGCAGATAAGAAGTATTTCTTCATCCATACAATATAAAAATGCTAAGGTTGTTTTGTAATTTCACAACAGTTATATGATAACCAAGCTTATTTATCAAATTCACATTCTAAAACATATTAACTCAAACCTATGGAGATAGGTCCCTGAGAAGAATGTGCATCTTTCATACATTTTTTTCTCCTTTCTTTGAGCCATCTGGGACAGAGCTGACAATTCAGGTGGACTGATCATATTCTGTCTCTGAAATTTAAAATTTTTATCCACAGTTTTCACTCAATCTTTGAATATGATTAAGATTATATTATCAAATTTATGAAAAAGGACAATCATCCTGAAATATAAATGAATAAAAGCAGAAAAATCAATCTACAATATTTAGAAAAATATTTATTTTCAGCTAGATGAAGAGAAAAAGTATTTTTTATATACTGGTGGTTTTCTAGTTTCTGATTCCAAGATTTATCTATCTTTTTACTCTCAATTTATAAGAATCACCTGACATTTGTAATTAAAAAAGGTTTTTCTTTTACACAAAAACAAAAAACATCAAAAATAATGTAAATAAGTTTTATTTTAAACATGTGCTATATCTTTCATAAAAGAAATTTTGAAATAATAAAATATAAAATTTTAATATTGAAGTTGATAATGCTATCAATTCCATAAAAATAAATAATCTGTATAAAGATAAATTACATTATGTAACTATGGTGGTTGTCCTTTGAAAGATTAAATTATCAACAAAAGTAATTTTCCCACAATATTTTATATTATTTTTGTTAAATTTCTATAAAATTCTCTCACACAAGTTAAAAATAAAAACTGCTCTCTTCTTTGTAAAACAAATGCTCAAATTCTTCTGTTATTAAAAAAGGGTGTAGGACCCATCAATAATTATGTCAATCACACGAATCCACAGACGGACCTGGCACCGCTAGTGGATAATAACATGAAGTATACTTTCACTAAAAAGTCCTGTCTTGGAAATCTCATGATTGTTATAAAGCATTTATTTTCAAAACTAAAACTCTAAAAGTTATGTCATTTGAGATGTTTTAAACATGCTACTATTGGTTATTTTTATTAATTTGTTTTGATGCAAATAGTATTAGAATTCATTTGAGATTTGAAAGTGATTTTTTTCCTGCTATCATGGTGAAATCTCCTGACTGCTGTCTCATTTTAAGATTAAAAGAGAGACACAGGGGAGGAAACAATAATGCATGATTCGTTTCAGTGCAAAAATTATAACGTGAAATGTTCAGAGCTGGGGAAGACACTGGCCAACAGTGGTAGGCAGTAATTGCTTCTCATAGGCAAGATTGAGGCAGCCCCAGTAACATCTTTAAGACTTTTTTTAAAAAAGTAAAATGAATCAGTAACAAACTTGTGCTGCTTCTTTGCTCAAGCTTTCCTTTTATTGGCACTGTGATTCTCCTCAGGCGGCTCTATAAATTAATAAGACCTTTAAGCAATTGAGAGCTAAGCTTGTAGTAATTACATTGAGCACCTATTCTTGCTTTTAAATACTATGTTAAGATTATTGTAATAACACCCAAAGTCTACCAGTTGTTTCTTACTGTACAGAAAGATTTTCTGTTGCATGAAAGTGCAAGTATTCTATCTTCCTGTAAGCCTTAGGAAATTTTCCAAACTGGTAGTTGGATGCAGCATAATTTTCTTACTTAAATTTTGTGCCAGTATAATGAATGGCCTTTTATTTTACTTAATGATACAAGACTAAATTAAATCTCAACATTTCAATGGCTGGTCACAGTATTCATTTGAAAGCCTGTCCTTTATGCAAATTATGGTTAAGCTAATTTGAATATGAATTTACTAGCAATTTTATAGCTGAAATATCATGTAATTGTCACGGTTTTGCCAAGAGGACAAGCAGGGATATTTTAGATGGTTTTAAAACCCAGACACTAACTTTGTGAGATAATTTTGAGTGAAAAGAATGAGTGAATGACACTGAAGCCCTTTTGGGCTTTTTTCCATATGGTCTGCTCTTGGATTGCTCTGTGGGCAGCAAAGTGTTGCCAAATGGGTCCACTTTCAGTAACGTAATAATTTAAAAAATCAGTATAATTTTCTAAGTACTGATAGAGTTCTAGTGTGATTATATGTTATACATATCAATAGGCCTTAATTTTACACATTATTGTCAAATAGGAAATATATTTTAATTGCAAAGAGTGAAGACCATCAAAAATGTATTAATGAAATAAAAATGTGTTTCACTTATTTCATCATCGATGTATGTTCTTTTCACATCACTATATGCCAGATCTGTTTTCCAGGTTCTAACAATATCACATTGAAAAAATGAATCAGATCTCCTCATAGAGCTATATGGTAGGGAAGGAGGTAACAAAAGCAACACATGAAAAATGTGTACAGCACTAAGTTCTAACTGCTCAGGAGGAAATTATGGTGGAAAGTTTGCTAAAGAATATCAGGAGTAGGAAGTATTCTGATATTAAATATGGAGGACTTTGAAGTTTTCTCTGAAAAAATGTAAAATTTGCACATAGAATGGATGGAGTTAGGAAGCGTTTCTCTTTTTTTTTTTTTGTGGATAACGGGGGGTCGACCTCAGGACCTCGTGCGCCAACAGGCACCAGTGCCACTGAGCGATATCACCGGCCCCTTTTTCGTATGTAGGATCCAGGAGTCGAACTCGGGCCGTCGCGCTTGCAAGGCAGGCGCTTACGCCGCTGAGCCATCTCACCTGCCCGGAAGCGTTTCTCTAAAGTAATAAATTTTAGATGAAATACACTAAGGTCAGTGGCTCTTAGAAAAGTAGATTATCTCATACGCCCATAAAACAGCAGAGAAGCCAAGATTGATCACAGAGTAGACACAGTGTCAATAATGGAAGCTGGAGCCCACCACGTGTGCTGAAAAACTGCATAGAAAATATTTAAGAAATACAAAAGTAGAAAATACTATAAAATGTTTGCTTCAGACTGCTGGTCTACATGAACTGAGTTAACTGAAACTATGGAAGTAGCACATTTTCTTGGGTCAGGTGGAATAAGAGGACCTTAGTTTTGAACATGTTAATTTTGAGATGCTTACTTCACACCTGAGTGAGACAGGAAGTCTTTTAAACTGAGATAAATAGAATGATGTTTGATTTTTGCAATATTAGTCACTACATTTTCTTAAGAATAGACTGAAGTGGGAGAGAGAAGTCCAGACTAAGATATTGGATTGCAAAAAGGAAATTAGTAGATTTTGACATAAATATCATACACATGAACACAATATTCATGTTCTTACTAAATTCCAAGGAAAAAATAATATGGGTCAATACCAGAATCTGGAGAAAAAGAAACAATAAAAACATTTAGTGTGTTTAGAAATCATTCTGGCTACATCAGTATCGCAGGCTACTTCATTAGCACCTAACTACACCCAGCTTTGGTAGCAAACATACATGCTGCATGTCCTGTACCTCGATGATTCTTGACTGGAGTGTGTAGAGTACACTATTCCTTCGCTTATGATGTTTACTAGAGTTTTGTCAAAAGATTTACTTTTTTTTTTAATAAAAAGGAACAAAAATAATGTTCCATGATCAACTAATGTTTATTAACTAGTACCAATGTTATGGAAAATGAGGAAGAGGCCTCACTGCAGGAAGAAGTGTGAGATAATTAGGATCAAATCCGTGGAAGATAATATCCTCAGGGAGTAATTGCTCAAGATTCAATTTTTTCTCTTCCTGGGCGCTTCCTGCTCTAATTTTATAGTCGTTCCTCAGTAATGTGAGGAGACATTGTTTCAGGAATTTTCTTTCATTTGGAAGGATTAGAATCTGCTTAAATGGACAGTTAACAGAAGAGGAAGTAAAGGGAAAAATTTAAGACTTAAAGCCCCATGAGGCTTTCTACCCTTGCTTATTGATTCGTAGATATTCATGAAGAACAATGTTTATATGTATTGGTCAGCTTTTCATCACTGGGGCACTATACTCTACAACCACAACTTAAACAAAAGAGGGTTAATTTAGCTCATGGTTTCAGAGGATTCATTTCTTGCTTGACTAGCTCCAAGGTAGGAACATCAAGTGGTAGAACAAAACTAATGCTTCCTGGCAGATAGAAACAGAGGAACCAGAGCTGGGAAACAGCACCAGAGAAGAGGAGTCAGAGACCAAATATACTACACAAGCGCAGGCCTGCATCACCCACACTGATGCACACAGAAGTGTGTGTTCCTAACTCCCTAGGTAGCTGCCAACACAATTATGTTAATCATCGAGGTTAACTGTCCCAGTTCCTTAACATAGTAGAAAAAATCAAAACACTAAACATTACTTTCCAATTAAACACCTATGTAATTTTAAGCAATTTTAGTACCCAGTATTTCCCAATTTCCCACTTCTTTTCTGTGGAAGAGGCTATAAAAGGAAGTGAAAATGAGAGACCCAAGGTATTACAGAGCGTCAGAGAAGATGTGAGAGGAACCCTATTTTCATTATTCAAGGAAGTGTTATATTTTCCTTTATATGAAATTAAATGCCAACTTACATTATTTTTGTAATACACACACACACACACACACACACACACATATATATATATATATATATATATATATATATATATATATATATTTCTATACCTAGAGAAATTGGTTTTCTAATTTATCAATGTGTTGTTCAAATTCTTTTTTTTTTTTTTTTAAGAGTAGGAAAAATTTATTGAGAGAAAGATAGCTTCTATCTAAGAGGGACAGAAGGGGCCTGGAAAGTGGGTTGCCTCAAATTCTTTTCATATTACATATAGCTATATTTGAAAATGTTCTCTAAACATTTACTAATAAAAATTAAAATTGAACAAGATTAAAAAATAAAATATATTGGAATGTTTATACATGGTTATGTTTCTACTATGTGGAAATCTATTTTGTGTCAATCTCATTTTGTTCAAACTCACTATTGCTCACCTAATGAAGGTCTGTCTAACTAGAGGCCCAAAAGCAATGAGGCCAAGTAACCATGTGCTGAAACCTCTGAAGCCATGAGCTAAAATAAACCTTTCCTCAAAATTAAATAAATAAACCTTTCCTCTTTCTAAATTGTTTATCTCAAGAGTTTTCTCACAGCAATGGAAAGCTAACAAAATGTGTAGATGTATGAGTAACATCTTCCATGTATGTAGAAGGAGCTGGGGGAAGGAAGACACGGCAGACTGCAGCTGCAGGATATGAACAACTACACTGAAACATCTGAGGAGTACAGATTCTGGCTACCACTATGAAATAGGGGCAAAGGGAGAAGTTTGGGAAACCCAGTCTCACCTAAAACATGAAAGCATAAATTCACAAGTGAGGACTCCTGACCTGACAGATCTAGATACGGGGAATTGGGAGATGGCAGGAAAGTCTGCAGGGCCAACTGTAACCCAAAACACACAGTTGAAGAAGTTTTGAGAAATTTAGCCCAGGCAACTCTTCATAGGACTGAAATGTGCGGGGATAATATTGATCAGACTAGATAACACGGTAGAGGATGGCTCCTCATAAATTCAGCATAAATACATTACAATAAAAACATTATACTTCCTCCTAACCTGATGCAGATCTTCCCATACTATTTGAAGTTATGCTTACTTCTTCCTTAAAATGCAGTCATACTATCGCATATGCCACATTATATTTATTGATATTAATTCCCCTTTCACAATTTCAATAGCATAACTTGTTTCTTGAATACTGAATTAAATCTCCCCAAAGCAGCCAATTATTATATTACAGTGAGATAGAAAGATAAGGACAGAATAAAGTACAAATTACTACTTCAAACATTTTACATATCATTTGCACACTCATGTAAAGGGACACACTCATACATAGAAAACAGTTATAAATGTATAACAAGTGTTCTCACAAATAGTCAGGAGGTAAAATGTCCCACATCTGTATCAGTTCCTTGGTTTTCTGACCTGGATATTTTGACTGTGAGAGCAGTAGGAAGATTATTCAGTGTTGCTTCATATACAATGCTACCTAGAACTATACTGAAGTGTTTAAAATAATATTGCACCATTATTTCAGGCCATCTGCTTTATTCAGCACAAAATAAGATGAATTAAACCTGTCAGCTGAAAATTATTATTTTGAATTATAATGTTACATTCAGTTATAAAGAACATGTTTCATTAGTCTACAAAATATCATGACATTAAGTACTATTTTATAAATATATAGATAAGGGTCTTGGCAGAAGCAGGGAAGAAAAATGTATCAAAATATTTTAAGGCGTGACTTCCAGAATGGCAGGATAAGAATCTCAGTAGACCTGTGTTAAAGAAAGGTAATAATTTAACTGTAGAATATAATAATAAAATAATCATTTTAAGTCTCTAGATATTGCCCTAAGGGTATAAAGTAAATAAAGTAATATTCACTCACAAAAAAACCTACTGAATCTTGATAAGAACAGTAAAATCTATGTCATTTTTGTTACAAACTACTACCTTATCATAGGCCCCCAGACATTTTTGTTAGAGGAGCTTTATTCTGGGCCCATGCAGAGAAAAATACAGGGCTTTCCTATCTCTGAGCTCCCTGTCAGTGTTGAGGGCTTTATCACATAGGGAAAGGCTTTCATTTCTCACCTTTTCCTTCAACCGCATCTTATAGAGGCTCTCTCCCAGACTAGCAACGCTAAAAGGAACAGGTCTCCTTTCCCCCAGTGAAGCCTGTACTTGCAGGGCAGAAAACCCACTGCCGACATGACAGACCAAGAATACTGGGGTATTATTCATTAATTCCTCATCTAGCTTTTTTATTAGACAGAGGTTCACAAGATGAGCTTTGCTATTCCCCAATCCCAGGACCTGCTCATGGGTCACTGCTGTCACTCAGTTAAAGCAGGTTCCTGTCACCAGCTCAGTTCCAGGGATATATTTATTCTAGATGGTGGAGATGCAAGACATGATTATAAAGACATTAAGAGCTTCGTCTGAGAGGATTAACTTAATTTTGGATTGTAAATGGAGAATTCTATGCTTATGGATATTTTCATAAACAATGAATGTCTTTGTGAAGAACAATTAAGAGGATTCTGCTAGCTCCATAGCACAGGCAAAGTAGCAGAATATCTAGAAATTTAACAAAGATCCATGGAAAGAAACAAACATGAAGAGTCTTCTTGGAATTCTAATCAGCCGTACGGTTCAGTAGGGCTGCATACACGTTAGTCTGCACCCCCTCAACAGCAGTTAGAGCAGGATGTGGGGAAATCTTTAAACCATGCTTCAAAGCACAAACACATCCATCAACACAAGCTGAACCCTCACCAACCAGAGACAGAAACAAATTCTGACCAAACCCTGAACAGTAAGCTAATTTATCATAGGGGGAAACTCCTAGGAGGTTAGGCTTAACAAAATCACAGTCATCCCTGGTTATCTAAAAGCCTATGTACATATTTAAAGATACACCCTTTAAAAAGTAATCAGAGAAAAAACTTGCAAGGTACCGGTGTATTGCTGAATTTGGAGGAGTGTTGGGGGAATCCTCACAGACTCTGGATTTGTGCTGATAACCTCCACCTTAGGTACACTTCTAAGAGTAAAGGTAAAATCTAATTGGCTAAAGGTGGGAAAGCAAAAATTTTACACAATTAATGGCTTAACTGGGACAAATCTTATGGAGTCAAAGAAAAGGTAAAAACGTACACAGAGCATAAAAATTTGTACACTATAGGAGAAGTAGCCTTTATAGAATTAGTTTAATCAAAATGCTTCATAAATAAATAATCTAAAACCTTCATATTTTCAAAAACTGGAAACATTCATACTAAAGTCTCAGAGAACTTAATAATTTTAGAGATTGCTATATTTCCTCAGTTGATCTAAGTTTTAATGCAATCCCTATGAAAATGTCACCTGACGTTTTTGTTTTGTTTTGTTTTCTCAAATTGACAACTTGATCTGAATATATTTATGGAAATGAAATGAATATATAATGACCTAGTCAATATCAAAAAACAAGATAAAGTATTGAGGCTCAATTTTCTGACTGCAAATCTTATTATCTAATAAGCCATCTGAATCAAGACTTCATAATACTGGTATAAGAACCTAGACAGACAGACAGACAGACAGACAAATAGATGGGATGGAAATGAAAACACAGAAAAAATAAACTTGTCTACTGTCAATTTGTTTTTGGCAAGAGTGATAAATATAGGACTGGTTAGATCAGAGAATTACATTAAATTAAGAAAAACAAATGTTGCTGATTATACTAGGTAACTAAAGACAATTACAAAATGAATTTAGATCCCTACTTCCCACCATGTGCAAAACTTATTCAAAATGTATCAAAGACATAAATGTAAAAGATAAAGGTATAAAAATCTTACATAAAGTATAAGCCAAATATGAATGACTTTGGATTGGCACTAGTTTCTTAAATATGACCTCTACAAATGGCACTATCTAAAATCTTATTCCTTATTTCCTCATTTATTGTCAGTATCTTCTATTAAGGTCTTTTTGCTGATACAAAAGACCAGACACCAAATGTAAAGTATGAAAGTTTTATTTAGCTCACATTTTGTAGAGGCTTCATAGTTGGCTGGCACCAAGGCAGGGTGGCATGGCAGGGGAGCATCACAGAGGAGAAAGAGTCCATGGTGGGCAGCAAATTAGCAACGTAGTGAAGAATCAGCAAAGCAGCAAGTGACAAGCAGAAACCCGCTTTCTGTCCCTTGTAACTTATCCAGGCTACCCACTCTTAGAGCAGGTAGTCCTCACACCCAGGTTGGGGCAGCCTTAATCCTAGCATAGCGCCATGAATCAACCCCAGTATCACGTCCTTGATCCCAGTATCACATGCCCTAGTTACAGCCACCTCCAAAAAAAACCCACCTATGACTGAACGAGACACTGGGGGAACAGCTAGACACAAACCATAACAGCATATTTTCAGAATTATAAGCATAACCTTACCACATGACTCCCTAAATCTATTTGTGGTATATATTCAAGTGAATTGAAAGCATTTTTTCCAAGCAAAACTTTTACGAGAACATGCTGGAAGCATTCTTTATAATACCAAAACCAAAACATAGAAATGATCCTGAATATGTTTCAACTGATGAAATGATAAATAAAATGTTTTGTATCCATCAAGTAGAATAAAGCAATAAAGAGGAATATAATACTGTAACATGCAACAAAATGGATGAACCATAAAATTTTAAGTCAAGGAAACTAGTTACAAAAGATTCTTGCATGATTGCAAATATGCACAATAGCTAAAATAGCAATAGCAAAGAGGTAGGAGGTTATATTACTGCTAACTTGGGAGGGAACATGTGGATGAAGTTATTAATGGATAAAATTAGAAAATTTTTGGTATTGGCAAAAATGTTCTAAGGTTGTTGTCATGGTTGCCTAACCATGTGTATCTACCGAAATCATTCTGTTGTGCAATTTAAGTAGAGCAATTATATGCTGTATTGATTATATCTTTGGAAAAGTGTTAAATATTTATCATGAAAATATTAAATATCTTCCAGTGAAAATAAAATATCATGATGGAAATGTTCAATGTCAGTATCAGAGTTTTACTGGAAATCTCCCTGATGAAACTGTGCCATATCAAGAAATCATTGTCAGTTTTCTGCAGGTTACTATTACCAGATCAGCCTCGTTGAGTGGTAATTACACTTGCTGAATCCATACATAACTTACTCCTTGCTGTGATGATATTTTGGAACAAATCCAATAAACAAAGGGATTAAAACAGAACAGATAGAAAAAAGATTACTGGTCATCCAAAGAATTGTTTATCTTAGTCACAGATTATTGAGAGAATTGTTTTTCTCTGATTAACAACCTTGGAAAAAAAAATATTCTGTGATGGTTAGGCTTTACTGTCAACTTGACTGGATTAAAAAAGCTCCAAGAAAGGTGATCATATAATACGGTTGTGTACTCATCACATGTACTGTTATTCATAGCTTCATGCTCTTAGGAAGAGGAGTTGGAGGTACATCTCTGGAGGTGTGCCTTTGGAAAGTGTATTTCTTGCTGCACTCTTGCCCTGAGTTCTATTTCTTGACTGTTATGGAGTAGCTTTGCACTACTGTGCCCTTCCACTATGACACTTTGCCTTAGAAGCAGCTATCAATTGAAAACTCTGGAACTCTGACCCAAATTAAACCTCTCTTCCATTTAGTGGGTGGTGTTGGATATTGTGGCCCACAGGAAAGCTAATGAATACATGAAATTAGTGCCAGAAAAGTGGGTTGATTGCTGTAACTATACCTAATCAGATGGTTTAGAAGCCTTTGGAACTGGTTTGTGAGAGGACTTTGGAAAGGTTTGAAGATGTAGTCCAGAGAAGCCCTAAAATGCTGTAAGCTGAGACTGATAGGGGATCCCAGTTGGGGCTCAAAGACTATAATGGTGAGAGAAATGTGGATGGCAAAATACAGGCTCTGGAGGTTTTATTTGGGAATGGGGACACTATTGGGAATTGAACTAGAATCCATGCGTGTTATATCCTGGAAAAAAATAATGCTACATTTTTGCTCAAGTACTGAAACTGCAGAAGGCTGTGTTTAAAAATCATAGACTAAATGATCTGATGGAAGACATTTCAACTGTAATGTCCTCAACTTTAAACTGTAGTGTGGTAACTGCAGAAGCTATCTAATAGATTTATAGTAAAGGAGCAAAAAAATGGAGCAAAAATATTTGAAAAACTTAAGTTTTGGTCAAGAAGAAACCATGTTGGGGCCTTTTAGGGCCAAAGGAGGTGTGGTTGCTGAAGAGATTAGTGCTGTTAAAGATTGTCTTGGTTACTTTTCTCTAGTTGCTGGGACAAAACACCATACATCCAAAGTTAAGGAAGGAAGGGTTTATTTAGCTCACAGTTTATGGAGTTTTCAGTCCATAATCAGCTGGCTCCAAGGCAGGGTGGCATGGCAGAGGGGCAACAGTTCAAGGGAGCAGAAGACAACAAAAGCTACAAGAACAACAGGGAAGAGCAAGCCACTTTTCCTCCCTTATAGTGTAAGCAGGCTACCCACCCCCAGGGCACTCACACCATCTCCCTGCCCTCCTCTTGCACAGGCTCAGGATGTTTACAAAGCGAGGACCCTGGCCCCCTGCTGAGTCCCTTAGTTAAACTTCTAAACTTCTCAAATTGACACAATGTATCAACCATTACAAAGAGAAACAAAGTAGTTTGAACCAGTGCAAGAAGAAAGATAACCTGAGGGCATTTTTGCATCAGCATGAATGAGCCTGTTTACTAAAGGCTCAGGGGTGCAAAAGGCTACACATTTCATCCCAGAGAAAACTTCTGCTCCCTGCTCAGGAAGGCTAACCCAGGGAACTGGTTCTCAGGATTCATTTCACTCTGCTTAGCATTTCAGGTACCTAGAGGCCACTGCAGCCATGAGCCAAGTGGACCTTCCTGCCACAAAAGCTGATAGCAGATCTTGGCGCCAGCCACCTGGTGCTGGTTGTTAGGCAAGCAGAAACAAAAGCTGTGAGATCGCGGAGGCTTGTGTTCAGATTTCAAAGGAAGGCCTGGGAGGCCAGAAAATACGGCCCTGACCACTGAATGTGTGATGCTGTGAGAACAAAACTGCACGTCCAGGGGAGTCCCCAGGAATTTGTAGATTCCAGGCCTGTGGCGTGTCTGCTGAGGAAATGTGTGAGTTGTGAATCCTAGATGCTGGACATGAGCTACAGGACTTCACATTTTCCCCGTGGATTTCCGTCTTGATTTACTGTGATTCTTTTGTATATGTTGTTCTTATATTTCCATTTTGGAGTAGCAGGTTTTACTCTGCGCTGCTATATATTGGGACTGTGTAACTCATGTTTTATTTTTACAGTGGTTTCACAGCTGTGTTTAACTTTAGTCTCGAAAAGGACTCTGACATGAACTTTGGAGCAATGCTGGAACTTTTGAGGTTTTGGGGAAAAGATTAGTTCATTTTGAGTTGTAGACAGAATAATTCCATCATGTTAGGCAAAATTAAGACCTTATTATTATGTTTATTTTGAGATTTAAGTGTGGTTTGAGGAGATGTTTGGGTGTCAAGTTAACAAGACGTGGTGTGTGATGGTGAAGGTTAATTAGCAATTTGACAGAACTTTAATACACTGTTTGCACAGCTGAATGTGCTGTGGGAGGTGGGACCCTGTTGGAGGCAGGTCATGTGGGGATGTCTTTGGGGCATTGTGTCTTTTGCTAGTGGTCTTCCCCGGAACTCTGCCTCCTGGTTGCCATTAAGTAAATAGTTTTGATTCACTGGGCCCATCTACCATGATTTTCCTTCCTGCTTTGGAGCTGGCCGATTATGAACTAAACCTGGACATTCATGATCCAAATGAAAACTCTCCTTTCTTAAGTTGCCAGAGTCAGGTATTTTGTCCCAGTGATGAGAAAACTGAATAATATGCATTATATGTTTGCCAAATTGAGGGGTGCATTTGTATAGCTCTTCCCAGACTGCTTTGTTATCAAATTAACATCTTATTTCCTTCTAAGTCTTTGATCATTGAACAAATCGTTACCTATATCCCATGAATTAGTGTACGTTCCTCTCATTTTCCTTCCAGATACAGCAACAAAGCTGTGATTTTAAGTTTATCCACTTGAAGGGTTTTTTGTTTGTTTTCTTTTTTTCTGCAGGTTTTCACTTTTAAGCAGTACTGGCATATATATGGGACTATCTATGATTAGATCCGTCTTTTTTTCTTCAAGCAGCTGTAAGAAATACTTCATAAACATTCTGGGATGGAAGTGAGAGGGCGAGGTAGAAATGCTTTCCATGATTATCTGAGCTACTTCTTTATGGAACTTACTAGTGCATTCATGATGTGCTGTCTTATGTACTATTTTCACACGATAATGAAATGCTGCTGACGCACTGGAATTTGTGGTCGAGTGCCTTATCATCTTCCTAAAATCTTGGAAGTTACCTGTAGAATCCTTCCAAAAGCATTTCCAGTGGCCACAGGCACTTCATGCTCTATCCTATGTGCCAAATCACTTTTTCCAAGTGTCAAAGCTCTTTGCCACATAGTCTTAATCTGTTGCAGCCCTTTCTTTCTTGCCAACTTCCAAACGGAAGTAATGTGTGTTACTCAGTAAAAAGGGCAGAAAATACAACAGCTACTGCCAAGGCCTAGAGTAGATATAGGAGGTGCAGACTTAAGTAAGTTTGAGATATTTTCCCCCCTTGCTTTTTCTGTCCAGGTTTGCTTCATTTGCTGTGTTTTATACTTTGATCAGAAGATACTATCTATTTCATGTGGCCGGCCCACTTTCTGCACAAAAACACCCTAACTCCCGCTGTCTCCAATATATATATGGAGGTAGCATATATATACACTGTCTTCATATAAAGACATGTTTTGCATTATTGCTCTTTGCTTTATTGAACTTTAGAGATTTTGTTTATTTCAGAATAAGAAGGTCTGTGGCCACCCTGTGCTCTCCAAGTCTATCACAACATATTTCCTGCTGCATGTATTTACTTGTCTCGCTGTTGTATTTTGGTAATTCAGTACTTCTTTCTTTTCACTATCATTCTATTAGGTATAATGATTTGTGATCAGTGGTCTGATGTTACTATAGCAACTATTGAGGAGTGACATGAGCCATACCCATATACAATGGCAAATTTAATAGATTAGAATTCTGACTACTTCACTCACAGGCAGTTATCCCACACCTCTTCCACCTCTGCGGCCTCCCCTTTCCTGAGACACAATCAGTGTTGAAATTAGGCCAACTAATAACCCTATGATAACTTGTAACTGTTGCAGTGAAAATATTTTCACATTCCTCACTTGAAAGCAAAAGCGGTAATTCATCTTTGTGATGTATCCAAAAGTACTAGAAACACCAGGAAGCATAGGATACTGGAGTAAATAGCAATTACCTTAGGAGCATGTCAAGTTTTACAGTGTAAGCCTTATTTCATAGGATGAAAGCTACTTGTTACTTCCTACTATAGAAGGTAGTTGTGGGTAGTGGCTTCCTGCAATTTCCAGGATTTTTGTCTAAAAATAAGACTGTAGCTTAATTTAAACACCTCTTACAAAAGCAAACCTCTTGACTATAATAATAAAATTCGTTTATTTTATATTTTGATAAAGCAGAAAAGTCCAGAAAGCAGAGAATTTTAGACTGATTACGTGGATTTGATAAGCTTCACTTTTGATAAGCGACAAAGGAAAAGAACTTTGTCACTGAATTTTACTCCATGTAAAATGAGACTCCTATATCCGCTTGTCAATGTTTTAAAACTAAATAATAGGGGCCGGGGATATAACTCAGCAGCAAAAGAGCCTGCCTGGCAAGTGCAAGGTCCTGAGTTTGAATCCTGGTACTTAAAAAAAATAAATAAATAAATAAAAAGAAAGAAAGAAAGGAAAGAAAACTAAATAATAGACAATATTGAAAAATATTTTAATATCAAAGTATACTCTTTAAATGTAAACAATGTTAGAGATAGGAATAAATACTTTGCCAATATTAAATATATTAATCTTATTATTTAAATCATTATGTTATAACAATTTTAAATAAATAATCTCACAGATCTGCATTTTATTGTAAATATTGTACACTGACATATTCAATAATAAACGTACTTAACATTAGAATAATCTTAAATAAAAAATTATTTACAATTTTTTAAAAATATATTTTTCCTCTTTTAAATCATATACTATTTTATTGAAGTTTCAAGAAGCTAAGTATCTGTGAAAAAATGATTCAAAGGGCCGGTGATATAGCTCAGTGGCACAAGCGCCTGCCTGGCAAGCGTGAGGTCCTGAGTTTGGTTCCTGGTACCCACATAAAAAAAAAAAAAAAATTGAAAAAAAAAACAGGTTAAATAAGATATTTTTTCTATAAACTTATTTGGCCGTTTATATGTTTTTACTAAGAATTTGACAATGTATAATAATAATTCCCTATATTATACTTCATGTTCTAAAACCTATTATTCTAAAAAAGAAAAGGAAACTGTTTAAATGAGAAGATCTAAAATATAGACAAGACAAAATAAATCTTTCTTGGCAAGGTAATAGTGAAAGAAAAAAGTTTTCTGCAAGTAAAGACATTGTAAAGTACACATTATTTCAATTTAGAATAATATAAAAGAATAATATAAAATTCAATTATTATGTTGCTATTACAAATGTGAACATAATTACTATTAATGGATTAAGTTGCTATAAATTGAATCAACGATATTATAGATTATATAGATTATATAGATTATTGCAGAGTGTGACTTTATTCTAGTAAAATGACATAGGAATTTGAAAAATAATTATATCCATTAATATTTTATAAATGAAATTTGTTGGTACCCGTACTCTTATTATTTAGTGTGGGGACGGACAAACCACATTTCTCAGTCCATATGCAGCCCACCATTGATCTTGTATTTTTTTATTAGAACAAGGGAACATCTACTCATTTAAGTATTTCTTATTACTCCTTCCCTATTAAAAAGGCAGAGCTGAGTGTATGTCAAACTATGTAAAATATTATGTCCATAAAAGGTTAAATATTTACTATCTATCCTTAATAAATTTTACCATTAATTAGTAACATTAATAATAGGCAAATATTTTTCTAAAAATTTATCCTTTTGTAAATCAATTATAAAAAATGTGAAATATTTATAGCTCCAAGATGTTCATACGAAAATCTTTTATTTTATAGAAAGTTGTTTTTACAGTTTGTAATTCTGATATATTTGATTCTCAGAATCGAATAGCACAAAGCACTAAGAATTATACATGTTAAGAGCACGTAATAATTCTAAATGAATTATTAAACTGAATAGAATTTTATACAATTTTATGTATACTAGCATTTTAATTATAAAAAAACCACAATAGAATGATTGTAATATTTCTGACACTATGTTTCAATGATTTTTTTGTAGAAATCTAATTTGTTAAGTTACTTAAATCGCTATACTCATTGTATATGTATATATATATATATATATACATATATATATATATTTTTTTTTTTTTGTGGGTTCCGGGGGTCGAACTCAGGACCTCGCGCACAAGCAGGCACCCATGTTGCTGAGCAATATCACCGGCCCTTTTTTCGTATGTGGGTTCCAAGGGTCGAACTCAGGCCCTTGCGCTTGCCAGGCAGGCACACCGCTGAGCCATATCACCGGCCCTGTTTATATTTTTTATATTTAAGGTAATTTTATAAATGTTTTAATGACTATGTTGTGACTTTGGATATCATATTTAATATCATCATTTTTTGGTGCTCAAAATAAATTGGTATTCAAACAATCATAATCTCCCAATCCAATAAAAAGCTTTTATGTAAAATAACTGTTAAATTTTAATTCTCCCCTTCATCATTTCAGTGAGAAATGTAGATATATTTATCCTAAACCTAAAAATAAGTTTCTCTTCAATACAATGCTCTACTCAAATGTAGCTTAGTTTCCAAAGTGATAATCTTTAAGTATTATAACAAATGAAAATAATTTATACATCAAAATTTTCAGTTTCTTCTCTATGACATCATTGTATTTCAAAACATATGTTCCACCTTTCAGGAGCATTTGTAAATGGATGCTGGCAGAGTTTTTATGAGACGCTACAGGTTTCAGTCTTGTCTCTGAAAAATGCAGGTGGTAAACAATACTAGGGTTGATTGTTGCAGTCTCTCCCTCAAAGTCACTAATGCCTCTAAATATTATTTGTTTTGCTGGAGTGTTTGAGATATAATTTTTATTCCCCCACAAGACTAAATTCAGGTGCTTTTCCTTCTACTTGCTTTCTGTCCCTTTGTGACATACGAAGTTACCCTAAAATAGTTACTATTTAAGAGAGACTCTTGGATCCGTACGAGTTTCAGAAATAAAAGTGTGCTTACAGCTGTTAGAAATAATCAACTTATTTTAGAGGTGCTTCCTCGAGTCTAACAATTGGTGAGGGGAAGTTATTTTCTGAGAAAATCAAGCACAGAATACAAAATAAACATACTCCAATTTACCAGCAGTTAATTTAAGTATTTAAGGACATAGTGTAAATAATTACATACGAGTTAAAATGATCTTCGATATCGACATTGACGGAAGACACTGCGATTACTCTAAATTGGCTTTTGTCTTTATTTGTGTCCTTTATTCTTTAACTGTTAATATCATGCTGTCAGCATCTCACTCCCCAGTGACACCACCTCTTATCTTCTTGATAGATAACCTCTTAAGGAATTGTGAAGTGTTATTATACTTTTGTTTGAAATTACTTAGTATTGACCTTTTAAGATTGCTTCTTTTGCCCTAATTAGAAAATCTCTACTGTAACCTTGTGCTTTTGCAATGCTCATGCTCTTGAGGTTACTGCAGATATCCAACTGTTTCCTTGTCTTGACTAATTTTTCATTGCACTCTTATTTAGGGACATATTTATTTTCTCTGGAGTGGGTAGAAAAACTTATTTGTAATACAATTGTACTACATAATTTGTTTACGCTGGATGGCTTTAAAGCAAATCTAAACATATTAGTAGTGTAAACGTATTTTAACACAACAAAGAGTGCAATGACATATATTGACTACATATTAATTATAAATGAATGCATTCCATTGTAGACATAGAGGATGAAAACATACTGGTTTTCAGAGATTCTAATTGTGAGTATATATTATCTACAACTTCTTTCTCCACGTATGTGTGTATCCATATATTTAACTATATCTATGTAACGATATAGATGACTCATATATATATATGACTAGCTAGTTACATATATATTTAAGTTGAGTCATGCTACAAAACACAGTTTTTGTCCTTTCTTTCAATTTTGAAATTATGGTGAATTGCAGAAATAAAATAGTACTGTCTCCCTTAAATTAAATGTGACTCAATTAAAATGAAAAACAAATTTAGTAATTATTTCATAAAAGCAGAATTTTGGTTTTCTTGAATATGACTGTGTTTTATATTTTTTCATCTAACAAAATCAACTCTAGGGGGCCGGTGAGATGGCTCAGCGGCATAAGCGCCTGCCTTGCAAGCGCGAGGGCCCGAGTTCGACTCCCGGATCCCACATACGAAAAAGGGGCCGGTGATATCGCTCAGCGGCACGGGCGCCTGTTGGCGCGCGAGGTCCTGAGGTCGACCCCCCGGTACCCACCAAAAAAAAAAAAAAAAATCAACTCTAGGGCTGATGAGATGGCTCAGCAGCGTAAGCACCTGCCTGGCAAGCGCAAGGGCCTGAGTTCGACTGCCAGAACCCACATACGAAAAAAGGGCCAGTGATATCGCTCAGCGGCACGGGCACCTGCTGGCGCATGAGGTCCTGAGGTTGACCCCCAGTACCCACAAAAAAAAAAAAAAAATCACCTCTATTCTCTATACAGTTAGTAACCTGATGGATAGTTTATAAAATTTGAAATCATATTATTTAAATAATCCAGTCTGAATAAAATCTATGTGATCATATAGTTACAAACATGTAATAACAGGTATAAAAGTAAAAATGTTCTGATCATTTCTAACATCAAAACTGAGTACATTATAACATCATATGTAAAATTTTATAAAGGTTTTTTAGGATAAAAATCTCTTTAGTGAGGCAAAAGTGAATTGAAACTCTCTAAAGATCATCTTGTACTTATGATAGCAACAATGGAAATGAACAGATTAAGTACCGTTTAAAAAAAAAAACCTTTAAAGTAGTAAGTTCAGATGAGCAAATTCTTAAATACAGAGCAGAAATAAATTCTGGTGCATCACCCAAAACGATCAAAGAAAAAGAACTCTGTAAAGCAAAAAGAGTGATATTTTTGCTTGGGTGCCATAACTTTCCTGGTAACTTGTCAGTCTTAATAAGAAAAAAAGTGTAAAATCTCTGCGTGAAGCAGAAGCATTACTCCTAAACCTGGAGCAAAGTCACATTGAGCAGAAAACACATTTAAAAAGAATTCAAAGAATATCAGAAGCCTTGGTCATATTGACTCTCCAAATTTAATGAAAAGAGTTCCCTCTAACACAGGGTTCAAACTCTAAAACACAAGAAAAAAATGTTTTAAGGCTCAGGAATGTGACACTATACAAAACATTCAGTATTTCCATCAACTAAACATCATCATAAACTAATAGACAGCAAGTGCTCCTGTGAATATTTCAATATTAGCAAACAAAATTCAATCCAAACAATAGAAATAGTATACAATGGATTAAATTTTATTATATTTATTTATTTATTTATTTATTTTTATATGGGTTCTGGGGGTCGAACTCAGGACCTTGCACTTGCCAGCAGGTGCTTGTGCCACTGAGCTATCTCACTGGTCCCTGAATTAAATTTTAAAAGCAAAAAATAATATATTTTACTACAGTACCTATGGAATTATTAATAAATAAATATTTAAAAGAAAAGCCTTTTTAATATATGTTTTACATGCATAGTTGACAGAATACAGATGTGGGGATAAGAAATGTTTTAAAATACTAACTAAGCTTTATTAGTCCAACATTTTTGAAAATAAATCTGATTCATTAATATACTGAAGTCATATTTGTGTTAATTATAAATGAACCAAATATGTGAAGTTTTTCTGAAGCCTGCTGTTATTCTTACCTCGTCTCTGATCAAAATACTGACTCCAGGATTATCTACTCATGATTCTCAGAAACAAATTATTGAAACTAAACTTATAGTTTCTCTTCTGGTGTACTTTACTTTAAACTATTTCAGAAAACAACTATATGAATCTTAGCTGCCTAAGACATCATATTTACCTTAAACTTTTGCATCAATGAAATCCAATATTATTTAAACAGATTCTAGCTCCATGAAATACTTTCTTAACCACGTCATTGGCAAAAATTAAAAAATAAAAATAAAACAGGGGAGACCCATCATAGCGGAGTAAAGGAAGGACAATTTATGGAGCTCTTCATGGTACACACCAAGATCAGTCAGAGCACAGCTACATGAGGTGGCAGAGTTAAGCACTACCAGAATGAACCTGAATGGGGTAGCGGTCATATGCAGTACAGAAGGCAGGAAAGCCAGACTAAAAATGCAACCGCGCATAAGCTCAGATGCTCCCCCATCAGTGAGCCAGAGATGCCTGTTATTCACATTTAGGCAGAGGGGCAAATTTCCTTCCTGAGACACAGAGCAAAATTTAGGATAATAACAGCAAACCGAATTTCAAATCGTCAGTGCAGATCCCTGCCAAAGTCTGGAGACTTAGCCACTGTATGGAATGCTCACAACCTTCAGGGAAAGGGACCCATTGTCTCCCAGCCCTGCTGAAACTCCGTGGTCTCCCTGTCACGACACAGCCCACCGTTTGTGCTAATAACAGCAAACACAATCCCGGTCTGAAACCACAGAGCCTAATTTTGGTCCAGAGACCTAGCTACCCTGTAAAATTCTAAAACTTTTCAGAGGAAAAATCCAAGGGGCTGACTATAGAAAGACCCTTCCCCAGAGGCCAATAGCCAGACTATAGGTGGTGCTACCTGACTCCTGCCCTTCTGCCTCTAGCACCCGGGATGAAGAGAAACAGCCTGCACTAACTGAGGAAATCTTCCAAATCTCCGGATTCTAGCAAAACCACGAAAGGATGTGGAAGTTGAGAGAAAGGAACAGAAAGTTCCATAGACGGTGTGAGAAAGATGGGGCTGATGTCTGAAGTTGCTGGCTGGCTGAGAAACCAGGGCTGAAACTCGCTGGAGGGAGCAGAGTATGTGGCCCACCAAGGATTCTGAGGAAAACACAGGCTTTGCAACTTGGCGGGCTAAAGACAGCAGGACTGGAATTTGGTGAGGTGTTGTCTCTTCCCCAAAACACACTTGTAGCAGCATGTGAGGCACACTGCAAAATTTGTTTGTGTTCTTAGACACATTTCCTCTCAAAGTGTGAGTGTGGAGCTTAAGTGTGTATGCAACTGTGTGTGGTGTGGATTAATGTTTGAATTTTACAATAATTTATATAGAAGTATTGGATTTCTCCTCAGTAAGAGTTGGTCATCGATTCTTGCAACATTGGGCATTTGCAGGTGGAGATACATGATTAATCTGTTCCAAAACCCGTAACGACTTACCACTTATATTTTGTTCTCTTCTCTTCTTTCACTCTGCCTCCTCATATAACCATTCAAACCTACTTTCCCTCTCTCCATTTGTCTGGCAAAAAAATAATACCATCAAAAATCTATATTCTCATTTTTGCTTGTTTTTTGTGTTTTTATTTGACCTAATTTTATTTTGTCCTATTTTCCGACGAACTTATTCCATAAAGCTACACAGATATCAAAACTGAACAAGGATTCAACAAAAAAGAAATCTATAGGTCAATATCCATGATAAACATAGACACAAAAAGCATCAATTGGGTACTTGCAAACAGAATGCACCAAAACTTTAGAAAGACTATGCATCAAGACAAAGTTATCTTCATCACAGGGAATCAAGGATGATTCAACATACGTAAATCAATAAGTGTAACACAACATATAGGGAGAATTAAAGATAAAAGTCACACAATTATCTCAATAGATGCAAAAAAAGAGAAAAATAACCAGCCTTTGACAAAATCCAACATCCATCCATGTAAAGTACCTGAAGAAAATAGGTGTAGGTGGCCTTACCTTGAAATGAGTAAGAGGCCATTTATGACAAATGCACTGCCTACATCACACTAAATGGGAAAAAATAAAAGCATTCATTCAAAAACCAGGAAAGAGACAAGGGTGTCCACTCTTATCATTCCTGCTCAATATATTACTCAACATTTAAGATAAAGCATTTAGGCCAAAGAAAGAAATACAAGTAACATGGAGGTGAAAGAAAGAGGTTAAATTATCTTTATTTGTAAATGATATCCTTTACATCCAGACCTCAATATCTCCACCAGAAACCACTTAGAGCTGAATAAACAAAGTTGGTTAAAGTCACAGAATATAAAACCAACACACAAAAATCAATAGCATCCAGCACACCTATGATGAACACAAGAAGAAAGAAATCAGGTCAACAACCTCATTCATGGTAGCTTCAAAAAATACATTAACTACTTAGGAGTTACTCTAATCAAAGAGGTAAAAGAATTTTATAATGAAAGTTATACTACTCTGAAAAAAAAAGATTGAAAAAGACTTTAGAAAACCAAAAGAGACCTCTGTTCCTGAATAGGCAAAATCAATATCATCACAATGGCCATATTTTTTAAAATGTTATATAGATTTAATGTAATTCCTATCAAAACACCAAAAATATTCTTCACAGAACTTGCAAGAAACTATCCTAAAATTTGAGCTAGCTCAAATTTATGTTGCATTTTGATGAACTTGGACTAAAATAATACATATGCTTTGAAAATTAAAAACCCAACTTCTAGGGATCACTTGTAATTATTTACATAGAATGCATCTATAATTTGTCTTCAACCAGACCACAATCCAAGAAATATTACAGAAAATAATTTAAGCTGAAGAAAAATGACTAAAATGGAAATATGGATCAAAAAGCAAAGAACATCAGAATATATACTTCCTCTAATAATTGAAAACTACTTGAATTATAACTGATTGTTTATATAAAAGTGTCAATACAGTTTGGGGTAATAATCCTAGTCACTCAGGCCCTGTTATGGTTTGTGTGTAGATCTCCCTCCAAAGCCTCATACAGTCATGGGGTGCAGGCTTTTTGGAGGTGGTTTAATCTAGAGTTTGTGTTTGATTCATGGTCCAATGGTGGGATTATAGGTGTGAGTGCTATAGCTGCCCTAGGGCAGGTAGCCTGCATAAAATATAAGGGACAGAAAGAGTCTCTCTCTCTCTTTCTCTCTTGTTGCTTTTGATGTCTTCTGCTGCCATGAACTTCTGCCCCTCTGTCATGTGCCATACTGCCTTGGAGCCTGCCAATTATGGACTGAAACCTCTACAAGCTGTAAGCTAAATAAACCCCCTTTAATTTTGGGTCTTGGGTATTTTGTCTCAATAATGAGAAAAATAACTAAGACAGACCGATAATAACAATCTTTCAAAATACATGAAGCAAAAGTTATAAAACTTCAAAGTTCATAAATTTGTAATTTAGTTGGAGATTTCTACAGCCACCTCTTAATAATACATAAAACAAATTTAAAAATCAGTAAACTTATAGTATTGAATAACTATCAATCAACTTGATATAACTGATTTTATAGAAGACACCACTTGACAGCAGAATTCAAATTATTTCAAATGCACACATAGCATTGACCATATTGTACATTATTCTACACATCTCAATAAATTTTAAAAGCTTTTAGAATCAGACCTTTTTTCTTTACCACAATGTGATTAAATTACAAATAATATTAAAAACTAGAAACCTATACCAAACATACTCTGGGAAATCTTCAAGCATATGGAAATAGAATGAAAGTACATATATAAGTATGCAAACTAAATAAAACACTTTTAAAAACCTAAAATGACACTATCATCGAGGAGTCAAAGAGAAACTTAAAGGGAAATTATAATTAAATACTGAATGAAAATGGGAGCATAACAAGCATAACATATAAAAATTCTCAGGTTTTTCTAATTAATGCATTTGAACGTCATCAAAAGTTATGGTTCCCATATTCACAAGGCACTATTAGGTGAATAAAAAGTCATAACCTGGAAGAAAATACTGCTAAATTATATATGTATCTGATAAAGATCTTAGAAATAGTTTATATAAAGAACTATTAAAGCTCAATATTAAGAAGACAATACAATCTTTATGAGGAAATACTTAGGTACCTTTCTAAAATCAGAGATGACAAGCACAGGGTAATGTGTGCTACAGTAACAATTACTAGGTGTTACTAGGGAAACGCAAAACATTGCACAGCCATTAGAAAGTCTAAATTTAAAATTGCTGACTATATTAAGTGTGCATATATAGAAAAGCTTGAATTCTCATATACTGCTATGGTAAATGTAAAGTGGTACATCTAACTTAGAAAACAGTTTCACAATACATTAAAACTTTAAATGCATAGGTTTCCATTTATCTGTCCATTAATTCCTGCTCTCCACACACCCACCAAAACATCTGTACATACAGAAATCAGAAAACTTTATGGTTGCTTTACATAGAAAATTTTCTGGAAACAAATGTCTGTCGACAGGTGAATAAATAATCAAATTATAAAACATTCATACAATAAAACACCACTTAGCAATAAAAGGAATAAAGTGTTGATACCTTCAACAACGCCTATGTGTTCAAAATAATTATATGTAGTGAAGGAAATCAGAAGCTTAAAAAGTTTATTCTGTTTCTATAATTCGAACCAGAGCATGTGAATCTTTAGGGGAAAAAGCAAATTATTATTTACTGTTGGTCAGTGGGAGGGACAGGTAGGAAGAGTAGCAATGTGGCCAGTGGAGACTTCTGCAGATGGTATATCTGTGAACTATCTTAAATGTTGTGATTGAAGGGTAAATATTTGCCAGTATTTATTAAACTGTGTACCTCACATAAGTACAATTTATTGTATATCCATGTTATGTCTTTAATTATAACAAAAAATGTCAGCCATCTCCAATTTAAATTTGGGTAAAAGAGTATTTAGTAATTCATTGTTGCTTGTGGCAAAAATAAAGAAAAGCATGTCAGAGTGACCATCAATAGGGAAGTATTTGAAAACATTGGGGTCTTTTTCATTGTTTTTATGTTTGCAGTAAACAATATTTACATCCTCTACATGGAGAATGTACATAAAACAACTTAACGCCTATTTTCGTCCTCTTCCCTTCTCCTTCTCTCCCCCTCCCTCCCTCTCTTCATCCCTTTCACATATGAGAAATATCTCTCACCTTACTTCATATTACTTATTAATTTGCTCTTTATATATAATTTGGGTTTCTCGTAAGAGAGACACTGTGATATAAAAGCTTGTGTATCTGACTTATTTCAATTAATATTTTGGTGTCTAGGTATCGGGCACTTGGCCTAACTGACAATCTCCTATAATGAGTGTATGGTGAAGGCTTAAATAAAAACAAACAAGTAATATGGTTTTTGAGGAATCCAGGAAGACCAAAACTCTCTGGTAGTAAAGACTGTCTGAGAGTAAAGACAAGGACTGCTCTGGATCACATATTTATTGGATTTTCACAGATTTGGGGAGTGCAGGAAGAGGAGAGCACATCAGAGGCAAAAGCCCATGAAAATGACCAGGGTCATGACAAAAAAGGCAGTAAATCTTGCCAATTAACAAAACTGCTTGATCTCTAAGATTAATAGTTTTATTCCTCCGGAGCAGGGAGTGTAAGCAGCCCTATCCTCCACTGCCTCAGCTGTGGTGTTGTCTTGTCTTCAGAGCACTGTGATTATGGGCTTTTCCCATACAGCCAGAGGTCCCTTCATGGTCAGCAATTTAACCCTTACACAGCCTGGTCTCCAACATCTAGGTGCATCCATTTTCCTACAAATAACTCATGTCTATCCTTCTTTATAGCAGAATAGTACTCCATCGTGTATAAACCACAAATTACATATTTTTTTTATCCATTCATCTGTTGATGGACATAAAGGGTGCTCCCAAGATTTAGCTGTTATGAATTGTGCTGCTATAGACGTGGGTATCCATACATCACAGTACTGTGATTTCTATAAGTTTTTAAGGAACTTTCCTAGAGGGGAATAGCTGAGACAAATGGAATTTTTACATTTGCTTTTTTGAGAAATCTCCTTACTGATTAACATATTGATTGTATTAGTTTACATTTCCACCAACAATGAAGAAGTGCAACCTCTTTTTTTTCCCCTGCAACCTCACCAGCAATTGTTATTATTTGATTTCTTCATGATGCATATTCTTACTGGCGTAAGATGGAATCTTACCGTTGTTTTAATTTGCAATTTTCTAATGGCCCATGATGTTGAACATATCTTTGTGTAGTTATTGGCCATTTATACTTCTGTGAAGGGTCTATTCATTTGTGTGCCTATTTTTTGATTGGTTCTTTTCTTTTAGAGAATTTATTTTTATACTACATTATATATTTCAGATATTAGTCCTTTTCTGGAGAAGTAGCCCATCAGAACTTTTCCATTCTCTAGGTTGTCTCTTCAGTCTGATGGTTATTTCTTTTCCTGTGCAGAAGCTTTTTAATTTGATATGATCCAGTATTAGCTAATTTTCTTATTGCTGAGACAAAATAGCCAACACCCGAAGTTAAAGGAAAAGAGGTTATTTTTCAGCTAAGAGTTTGTTGAGGTTTTGGTCTATAATCTGGCTCCCAGGCAAGGTGGTCATAGCAGAGCAGAAACAGCCCACGGCATTGCAGGCAGGAAGTACCAAGCAGCAGCAGCAAGCCTTCCTTCATACTCACTGCGTTTTCCTAACCACTTTTATGATTCTGTCTTTCTTTTGGACTTCTGTGATTTTGACCACAATATGACATAGTTTTTGTTTGTTTGTTTGTTTTGTTTTGTTTTGTTTTTCTCCTGGTCATGACTATTGGGGGTTGTATATACCTCACTTATCTGTATATTAAATTCTTTTCTTATCTGGAGTGCTTTCTGTTCTCATTTCAGTAAACACTTTCTTTCATGCCATTTGTGCTGTCTTCTGACTTTTCACTAATTAAAGTTAACATAAGATTAATCTTTTTTGTTACATCTAAGAGCTGTTTAATCCATTTTTCATGTTCTCTTGTTTTAAAGTACCTCTCATTAGTTAATTACAAAAAACAGCTCTTCTACACCTATACTTCACACACGGACTTTAGAAGACATTTCATCTCCTGAGCCTTGTGACTCACTACTGTACAAATAAACATTTTGTACAGTAAATGATCTTATTTTTAAATGATCTGCTTTAAAAGAATCTTTCATTCAAAATGAAATTGCTAAGGAATCATATGAAATAAAAAAAAAGTTTTTGTTTTTTTTTTTTGAGAAAGGATTTTGATATGTAGCCCAGACTGCCTCAAAACTGCCATCTTCCTGCCTCTGCATCCCGAGTGCCAGGGTTACAGCCCTACACTATCAAGCATGGTTCAGAAAAAATTTTTAATCCAAAATATGTACACAAGTTGGGTCTAATGTTGTATTTCAGGGGCAGAGCACTTGCTAACCATGCAGAAGCCCTTGGTTCAATAACCAGTTAAAAAAAAATGTAAACGAAAGTTGACCTGACACTTATATTTCAAATAACACCTATACATTTTCCAAAAATCATAAATAAATTTCTTTGATATTACCCTCTTTAAATTTTTGCCTGCCTTTTTATTTATAGAAAAGGGCTGCCCATCTAAAAATCAGTGAGAGACATTATACTTTTAGAAGTAAAATTCTTACTCAAAATTCAAATTTCTATCCAAATTTAACAATATTCAAAGATAGATTTGGCTAAAAGTAATAAAATGATTCAAATTATAAGGCCATTAATATTACATATATATTTATTATATGTGGATGTATGCATATATATATTTCACTTATATATATTTATTATACATGGATATATGCATATATATATATATATATATATATATATATATTTCCCTTACCATTGATTTCCCCATATTTACCTCTCCAATAACCATTCTACAACATTTACACTTGCAATGAACTTACAGAGTATTTCTCAACATCTCCAGACAGGAAGAAACGTATTCCACACAAAATTTTAAAAAATTGATAATGTCAAATATTCTTGATTTTTACACTTATCATGAAGGAATGAAATGTAAGGGTTAGTAAACATCCTTACAGAATTCTCCTAAATTCCTAAGACTATGCCACCAACAAATCAGCTTAAGTAAGATTAGACAAGAGTCAGGCAAATATGTGAAAAACTTTGAAAGATTCTTAGTCAAAGTATTTTCAAAATTATAATTTCTGTCATAAAATGGTAGTTGTACAATATTGCTTTTATTTAACTGAATATTCTGTGACAGGACAAAACAACTGGTGACTGGGAGATACTGTGGAGATGGGAAGTAGTCTCAGACCAGAAGGAGAAAGGGAGAGAAGAGAGGAAGAGAAGTAAAAAGAATTGAGATGTGATATGTACATGAACCGATACCCCATGATACAGTTATGTATGTAATATGTATTGCAAGCATATACCAATAAAATTAAATTATATAGCTGGCAACCAATATCTATACTCATATAAATTGATTCCAAATAAGAAATGAAAAAAGATAGGATTCATAATTCAAAAATTTTACTGTGATAGTTAACTGTGATATTTCAACTTGACTTGAGTGGGAACCATCCAGTAGATTAGTAAATTCTGGCTGTGACATGTAGGTCAGCAAACAGAGGGAAGATCCATTCTATAAATAAACACATTTATTCTGTTCCTTTAGAACACTCAAAAACACTTACATAATCTGTACTTCTGAAAATCGGACACTCTAAATTATTGCTGTGCAATTTTCTAAAAATAATTTATTTATTTTTTTTTTTTTTTTGTGGGTACCGGGGGGTCGACCTCAGGACCTCGCGCGCCCACAGGCGCCCGTGCCACTGAGCGATATCACCGGCCCCTTTTTCGTATGTGGGATCCGGGAGTCGAACTCGGGCCCTCGCACTTGCCAGGCAGGCGCTTATGCCGCTGAGCCATCTCACCGGCCCTAAAAATAATTTAAATACTCTTCCTGGATGATGTAATTCATTACTTATATTAATTTTCAAGGGATTATACACAAAACCACTATCATTAATCCACAATAAATATCAATGTTCTCATTACATTTTTTTCTTTATTTTAAATAAAGTTAAGGTTTAATTTTATGTGCTGTTTTAGATTCTGGCAAGTTACATAAAATTGTATCAGAGCAAAACACAAACTCACAGTATATTTCTTGTTTGTTTTCCTCATGGATAAATGCCAGCATTCTTTGCAAATGAGAAAGGAGGCTTGCAAATATGTCATAACTTTCTCAGTATCAAGAATTGTTAGTCCGCCATAAAAATGTTCCCCAGTCTATCCAACAATGATAAATGAGAAAGCAGTGGTGCATACAATGGCAGGATGATCGGTAGCCTGAAGAAGCACAGGAATGTAGTAGGTCATCATTGCTATTTTTATTCGAATTCTTTTCTTCCCTAGAGCATCATTCCTTTCAGCATTAGCTGAGTTGTTTTTGAACTCTAAGTCCTTGAGGAGATATAATTTTCATGTCATTCACTGCTCCTTTTGCTCCTTTCTACAAATTTTAATCCAGTAATAATTTCAAAGTGTTGCCACACTTTTGTCTTAAGTACTATTAAGTGAAGGTAATTTTTATTTGAAATACATAGTATGTTATGTGTTAATTTCTATTTGACTGAAACAATTGCATTCAAAAACATTATCAGAGAATGTCATCTTAGAATTTCTATTCTATCATATTTAAATATTTTTAAAACATGTACTCATATATTATTTGTTGTTTATTCATTCACTGGATGCAAGGAAACTAATGTACTTATTTGGACATGATAAATTTATTTCACATGTAATAACAGTGATAAGGTAAATGACACATTTACTTATTACACCCTTTTCTCTTGTTAGCTGGACCTAGGTAGGAATGGATGGGTTTAAAGAATTTAAAAATTCTTTAATTATATTGGATTTTTTGGGATTATTTTTTATGTAAAAGGAGAGATAAATAAAAAGATAAAATAAACAGATATTTTATCTTTTGGCTATGGCTTTCATCTTTTCATTGTTAAATGAAGATAACAGTTAACTAGGATGTTTCTATAATTGTTATGTTAAACCTGAAAGTTATAAGAATTCATTAAATATTTTATGAGACTAATAATCAGTTTCTTACTATTGACCTATTGCAAGTAGTCCCAGATAAATAAGTCCTCTGCTGTTTTATTTCCTCCATGTGACTGGAGATAAGCATGAAGGTAAGAGTCATTTACTGTGTTTACATATTAAATTTATGATTGTATAATTTGGCAATTTTTGACTTTGTAACTTCTTTTCTACAGAATGTGTACTATTTATAATATTCAATGACATGAATGTTGAAAGGATCAAATGGAGTTATATATGCGAAGTGCCTATCATGTTTTGAATTTCCAAGGAAATTGTAAGTAGTTATTTCCATAACCACATTATTCCTTTGTAAAACTGAACTAAAATTTCCTCTCAGGGGTGAGAATTAAAAGTGATTCTGTAGGTATGATGAAACATAGACTAAAAGTGACTGTAACTGTGGGTAATTATCATAGTATAATGTGAATGATAGAATTATTAACATCAGTATCATTTTCATAGGCATATTTTGCACATCAAGTAGAAAAATTACCTACACCTGCTACCTTCCTATTTTAATTATAATGCAAAACCTAAGTAGTATTTTAACTTAATCTCATGCATTTGTTAACTATTGCCATTTAATCCAGGCCCATAAACCATTAGATACCAATACTTTATAAAATTTTTTAAATTATATTGCATTTTTTGGATTACTTTTTATGTAAAAGGAGAGAGAGAGAGAGAGAGAGGGAGAGAGAGAGAGAGAGAGAGAGAGAGATCCCTTCTACTATCTTAGTTTTTTGGTGCGCTCTTTGGCTGGATCTAAGACCCAATTAATACAAGAGCTGATTAACAGAAAAGAAAAGAAGTTTTATTATTTTTACATGTGAGATCTTTATAGGAGAGTGAAATTTGAAATGACCAAAGCATGATGCTATATGATTTTAGACCACAAAAAGTTTATGACACAATTGCAATACAAATGTATCTCTTGATACATTTACTATCTCTTGATAGTAAAATGAAGGGACGATTACTTCAGGACTGAATCATTTAGATGCTCTGCAGCTCTTTCAGTCTCTGGAAATCAAAGCTGTTTTTTAGTGATGATATTTGAAAAACATACATGCCAAAGGAATTCTATGTTCCTGCAGGTAGGGAAAGTCAGATCAAATGGCCCTTTCTGAAGTTACAGTTCTTCAAGTGATTTCACCTTGAAATATTCAAAATGCTATATTGGCATATTTTGAGATGACACATCTTTAACTCCTTCACTTACAATATGTAAATGAGTTATCCTATTGTTCAAATTGGCAATTTTCACTCTCCTTTGCTCTATTAACTTTATGACATATTTAGCAGAAACATTTTACCAGTAGATTTCTTTACTACAATATTTACTGTTTTAAAACTTTTATCTATCCAAAGTATTTATTTTTCCCAATATGTCTGTGATGGAAAGTAGGAGATAACATTACTTGCTTAACAAATGTTCCGAGAGTACCTAATAAGAAACAGATTTTTAGTGAGGTCAGCAAATAATTATTCTGGTAATTATGTACTTAAACTCTTCTTAGAAGTATTGGAGATACAGTTACTATAGATCAATTTTAACTTTATTTGTGTGTTAGACTATTCAGAAAAGCCAAGTAGAACACACTAGAACTTCCTCTACCTATAAAAATAATAAATCAAAAGCACTATTTCATTGCTAAAGAGTGTTGTAGAGATGACTGCTACTGTTAGTAGCTCAAAAGAGGCCGATTTCTACCACTTTCCCCATTCATCTCTTCTATCTGCTCCAGGCAGAATGACAGTGGGCTTAATGAATTGGCAAGTCCACTACTTTTATGATTTTTCCTTGTACCTAGGTGAGAAAGTGTGACTAATTTAGTAAATAGGACAAGTAAAATTGTTTTGTTATAATTCCATAGTTGTCAACTCCTTTTAAGAACAGCTGGAACACTCCTTTTGTCTTCAATATGTTTAAAATTATTGACATATATTTAGTTTATCTTTTTTGTTTAGATGGTTTAGAAGGGAAGGTAATTTGCAATTAACTCAACTTGGTTGTGTAAGTGTAATTCCAGTGTGTAAAGTTTATGACAAATTTGTGAGACCATTTTCTTTATAACGTTAAAACTATTCTTCTGGATATTACAGAATTATCAAGAATCCAAGAGTGCTGTTTATGCATCAGTGCTTTTTAAACATGAGTAAAACATTTTTTTAACGGAAATAAATATGTTCCATGCAAGTGTCTTACATTCGAACAGAAGTTGTTTTTTAAATGGATAAGTCAAGCCGGTATGTTTCAGATTGTGAACGTAAATAAAAGTTTGAAATATTGAATTTCTTTCACTATTAATTGAAAATATTTGCTTTCTACTCATATTACTTTGCGTCTGCCTTAATCGCACACAGGCTATAACAAACAAGAATCAGTTGCTCTGGGGTGGCTGAGGCAGGAAGATCACAAGTTTGAGCCTAGCTTGGGAAGGTACCTCTTGGGCACACTGCGAACTGAGCAGCTGTCCTTAGGACCCCAAGCTGCTCCTGCTGCGCCTCTGCGGCGGGTGACTGCACGCGGGGACACAGCAAGCTGCTCTGCTTGAGCTCAGAGGGCAGAAAGCAGGGACGGAGGTCCTGAGAACAATGCAGGATGCAAACATCAGTTCATCCCATCAGTTTAGTGAAGGAAACCAGACTTCAGTGTTCCTTCATCTCGTTCCGATGAGTGCTGAGATTAGCACCAGAATGCTTCCAGCTTGTCTCATGGCTGGACTCGATGTCTCTTGATTGTTCGTTTTCATAATTTGTCTTTTGCTCTCACTTCCTGGTATTTTCAACAAAACCTGAACCGGCCTCACTCTGGGACTGCTTTCCCTCCTCCAGAGCGGTCCCTCTGCTCTCTCAGCGCTCTTGCAGTCTTGGACTCTGCCTGATTTGTTCTGCTCATCTCCAGCGTCCCAGGTGGCATTTTGCCTTTCGGCCCAATTTGGAAATACATCAAAAACAAGAGACTCAGGATGTAACTCTGTGGGAAAGCCCGGGGTTCAATCCCTAGTAACACACACACACACACACACACACACACACACACACACACACAAGGTAGTTGGGTAATAATAGTCTGTATAATGTACATATATTCTGTAAATAAACTATGATAAGAGAAATTTTTAGTAAATAGTGTTTCATTAAATGCAGATCATTTTGTCCTAATTATACGGTACACTCTTCCCGTACTTATAAAGCATGCTTCGATGGAAATTAATTCATAACCCTGAAATATAAGATATAAATTCCTATTCTTGTTGTTCAGAGTGGCAAAAGTTATTAGTAGCACTTGAATTTGCCAAGAATTTTCTCGGTTTGTAAAATTTATTGTAAAAACTGGGCGATAACTTTGGAAGATTTAGTACTAAATTTCATTAAAATATCTAAAATTAATCTTCTAAAATTTATAGATTTACTTTTCCTCTGCGGTCTATTTTTTTCTTTTCAATAATTTTTAACTCTAAAAATGAATAGGCTATGAAAGTCACAATCTACTTACCTTTGAACTTGATTTGACTTTTATTGGTACTCATCAAAACCCAGTAACACCAGTAGAAAAAAAGCTTTAATTGATTTAGAAAAATGGTTCCATATTGCATATATAGCCAAATTTTCTGCTTAATATTAGTGTTCATGTACCTTGTAAAAATAATTTGTTGAAAAGAAACCAACCATAACATTCTCAATATTTTATTTTATTTTTTTGAAATTTAGAAAGGAATATCAATTTATCTCACTCCTTATTAGCAAAAATTAGTTATCGAGTTTATTGGATTTCACTTTGGCAGGCTCTACCTCTTACAATTTTAGTCTTTACTTTCACTGTGTTCTATAAACAAATTCCCTGCATACAAATTTGAGCCAGCCCTGTAATATACAAACTGTGCAAACCTTGGCAAATAGAATTTTCTAAGCATCAGTTTTCTTATCAATAAAATTATATCAAAATAGTATTTATCTTTTAAATTTGTTGTGACCACTTTATGTTTATCAAGTACCATGCCTGGCAAATATCACATAACAGTAATAAACATTAAATAAATCCTACTATTGCTATAGATTAATATCAGCTTTATTCTAAAGAAGCAAAGTGCTATCTTTGTTCACGAGTTGTAAAATAGCTTAGCATAATTTTCCTTGTTTGTAATCCCCTCACATCTTCCTAAGAAATGCTCTTGGAGAATTATCTTTTTCTATCCTGTTGTAACATGTATTATTGGTACTGAGTAGCTCCACATATGGCCTTCCTTAAATCTGTTAGGGATAAAATGAAGGAACATTCTTATCTTGGCCTCAGTTTTGTAGGGAACCTTTTTATCATCATGAAAACAGTTGGCAGTATGGATACTAGTTGTATAATGTCACAAGTAAAAAAGCGAGAAAATCTTACCAATATTTCATAACTGCATGAGTATTTTTTCAGTTTCTTCTCATCCAGACAATGTTGTAGTCACATTACAAAACACCATCAATATGAACATTTAATTATGTCATAAAAAAGAAGAGAAAGTTTGAATCTCCACTCAGGAATTATAAACAAGGTGTTCACATTTTTTGAAATATTTGCCCCAATAGCCTGAAAAATATGTGAATAGTATAAAATTCCAGAAATAGTTGTTTCCAATGATTAAGGACCAAGGTAATCATACCAATATGTGAACTTCAACTATCATTAATTTTTTTTTAAGTATGGGTTTATCTGTCTATTGTAAAGGCTTCTTAGGAGAGAAGAAAAGTATTTTATTTTCTAAAATAAAATAATTAGAAATGAAATTAAAATACATTGATATGAAAAGAAATTTCTGAAGATAAAGAAAATGTAATTTAATTTTTCTAGCTTGAAATTTCCAGTCATAAAATTATATTCCCAAAATAAGCAAAGTTAACAAAAATGCAGTATTTATTCTAAAACAATGAATGTTTTAAGCCGGAAACAGCAAAAATCACCTCAGTTCTATTTCAGGCTTTCCCAATTAGGTCTCTCTTCATATTGCTCATTGCAGTTCTTCTTTCATTTTTCTGACACCTAAAGAAAATATAGATTGACATTTTGTCCTATGTTAACATAATCTTTGTTAACTTTTGCTTCGGGGAGCTAGACTTGAAAAACTGTGAGATAAAATGAACTTCTCCTCCTTGAAATTGCAGGTTTCAGGGACTTTGTCCCAGCAACAGGAAAGCTGGGAAATGTAAGGGACTGGAAGCCCCACACTCCCTGCAGTACTGAGGACCTCTTCAGTAGGGAGGAAAAGGAGGTTGAGTAAGGAACCAGAACTGTTACCTCCACGTAAGAGCAAAGATGTAGACTTCTCCTTTCTCTTCCCAAAATATGGTCAGAAAATCAAGACTTTAAAAGTCAAATCTTGGGGCTGGTGAGATGGCGCAGTGGCATAAGCGCCTGCCTGGCAAGCGCGAGGTCCTGAGTTCGACTCCTGGTATTCATACACGAAAAAAGGGCCGGTGATATCGCTCGGCGGCACGGGCGCCTGCTGGCGCGCGAGGTCCTGAGTTCGACCCCTGGTACCCACACGCACACACACACAAAAAGTCCAATCTTATTAGAATGTCAAAATTCTAATTAAAAGAAAACTTGTCATACACAAAGCCAAAAAGATCTCACCCTTGAGGAGAAAAGATAACAGAAAGAATGGAGCCTAGAATACCTATGGAACATAAGATTTAGCATTTTAAATGTTGTTCTTTGAAGGTCCCTGATAAGGTTTTGAATGTACAGTGTACAGAATAGGGAAAGCATGGTAGGCTACATTGTCTAACAGGGAACTAGTGTTTGGGAAATGTGAAGAACTCGTATAGCAAAAGTAAAAGACAGCTGTGTGAGGACAATTAGGAAATGGTCAAAAGACATGAAAAGATATTGCACCGAAGATGTCCAAAACACATGATAGGCAGCAAAAGAGCACAAAAGAATGTGCATGAATAATGAGAGAATTCCAAATTAAAAACTTATGAGACTGCAAAAATAAATAGTATCAAACCCTAGTAGCAAGCTAGAGTCTTTCTGAAAAGATGAAGGAGGAGAAGGAAGAGGAGAAGAAGGAGGAGGAGGGAGAAGAAAAGGTGGAGGAAAAAGAAAAGGCAAGGATAGGAAAATGAAAGGAAAAGAAAAGTTGGGGAGGAGGAGAGGAAGGGAAAGGGGAGCAGGAGGAAGAATTATTTTTCAAAGTAAGCATAGTCGGTTTTAATTACTTATGAGCATTTGTTTTGATTGTGACAAAAAGATTGCCATGGCACAAATGTATTATTTTCACTAATATAAATCAGTCCCGTGTGAATTATTGCCCTCTATACCATAAATGAGAAGAGTTGATCCCAAGGCAATCAGAAAAACTGGAGAAGTTGCCTAGTTTTCTTTCCTATTAAATTAGCGTTCAATTAGTTATGTTGGGCCATCCAGTAAATGATTTAAATAACCAAATTGTGTTATCTGCAAATCTAAAGAAGGTGACCTCGGTGCACTTAATACAGCTCTGAGTTTCAGTAACCTTTGGACAGGTTCCTCCACGCACATTTCTTATCACTTTTACTCTAGAAAACATGCAACTTTTAAATTCTTTCTCTGCCTCCTTTAACGTCAATCTCTTTGAAATCTTTACTCCATTTTACAGCTCAAGAATGTCTTTCTCGAGAGCCTGGAACCTCCCCTTTAAAATGTATTTTAGGGGAGACGATTTCCCATCTCCCAGTTTGTGCGGGAAGGTAGTAGTTTTACTGGCGATCTTTCTTTCTCTCATCGTTCTGGAAGGACACGGTCCAGACGCGTGGATCAGGCTGCGCCAGAGGCTCCTGGTGGGAGCACGTACGCATCCCTGGCTGTGCGGTCTCTCTCCGTCTCCTCGCAAGGTCGACGGGATTCAGTCATAAAATCTCAGCACTCCTCCAAGGCTCCTCCCCTAAACACCACAACCAGATTAAAAGTGCAGGCTCCTAACATAAAACATTGAGGGTTACAATGCTGAAGAGTTTTGTTTTGGGGGGATAAACCATGCTGAAATTAACATCAAAGGGGGGGACAACAAACACAGAAGGCCTGATCACAGAAAATAAGATCTGCAAACTCAGAAAAACTCAGTATGTTCCACTCATTCTAATGTCCCGCCGTGCTGGTCTGAATTGTGGTCTTTTTCTCTCATCTCAGCTGCCTTGATTAAAGTCTTCCTCGCCTTTTCAACTCTGTCCAGTGCAATTTTTGCTTTGATATAAGCAATGGCAGTGACACTCTTCCCACAGTTTTAGTGTTTTTTCTCTCTCTCTCTTTCTGTTTTTTGTACTGGGACACATATCAAATAATCGGATGCGCAATAAGGCATATATTAATCATAGTAATATCTCATTCTTTATTAAATTTGTTTCTTTTCAAAGGTGAACATATTTTATCAAAAGCATCAAATCAATACAGTGTGATATCCGTATGAGATTGTGAATTTGTTAATATTGATTTAATTAAATTGAAGAGCTAAGAGAATCCATGCTGATTAAAAAAAAACATTGTAGTAAGAGTGCACTATTATACTTTCTCGGTCAAAACACGGTTTAAATATTTTCTCTTCAAGCTATGGAACAAAAGCATTGTTTAATACAACATCCATACTCATTTATTTCTGCCCCAAACCCATCTGCCAAAAAGCCTTGAAATTTTCCTTATTTGAACTTTTTAATTGAATATCATCCTTTCAATTACCTCTCTTCTCTGATACAGATAAATTTAAAAATTGATGAGCATTCAAGAATCTCATAAAAACAGATATTTTGTGTATTTGATGAGGGCAACTACCTGCACCCTGATATCCAAGTAAATATGATACTGAAAGAATCTGACACTTTTTAAATATTTACCAGTGAGGAAGGTAACAAGGGATCCAGGAATGAACAAGGAGTCCCAACTCCAAGATCAAGGGGCAGGATATAAAACTGCATACTTCCAGAGTGAAACATTTATAAGATGATATTAGGTATAGAAGAAAAAAGTAGAAAACGAATTGGCCTTAATCACAGAAAGGAAAGATAGGTAACACAGTTTTAATTTGGTTGGCGATACAGGTAGGTGACGAAACCTGCAGTATTTTATAGGCTGTGTAAATGTGGGTTTTCTTCATCTTAAGAGCAATTGAGTAGCAAAGAAAAAGAAGTAAGTATAGAAAAGTTTTGAAACTAATATGCTTAGTTCGTGTCATGACACAGTTGTACATGTTATTCTGATCCTAGTTTAGGTGGCCCCTCCTCACAGTCGCCTTTGAAAGCCCATGGCTCACATATGGAGTTAAGTTCATGGTGTGGGCCTCTACTGCTTACAGCCAAAGCATGCTGAGAACAGCTTTTCATAATATTTCATAATTAGTATTATGCTTATTTGTTTACTTTTATTGCTCACTGATAGACCACTATTTCCCTAAAATGGATTATGCCCTCCAAGTAGCACGGTCCATAGTAAGAAGTGAATACATTCTTGTCAAATGCTTAAGATAAAAGTATGATATTATTATAACAATATACTCTCCACCATTAGCACGAGGTCATGGCAGTTTTGTCTCCCAGGAGTGAATCCCTGTTTCGCAGCATACATTCTAATAAACTATATTTCATATTTTTCTAGTATTTTTATCATATCAATCTTAAACAACTTTATCAAATCTCGAGCATTTCATTTGTAAATCAAATCAAAAGAAAAATAGTACAAATGTTATTTCTAAATCTTTGTGTCTTGATGCAAGAAAGGAACAAAAATAAAATATCTTCAAATGATACCATCAGTATATGTTTTCATTTTCCAGGTTGCTAGTGTATTATATGGAGTTCTTATTTTACTTTCTCACCAAAGTTAAAAGAAAAAATAAACCATTAGAAAATAAGATCAATGATTTCACTACAGATGAAAAAATTATGAAGGCTAAAAGCATAAGTATCATGCTGTGTTTTTGTTTTATTTTCACTAATTTGTTGTCTGGAATGGGTCATACTTCCCTTCAGCTATTTGTAAGATAACTGCAATTATAATTTGCCTTTGTTCTATAGCTACCACCAAATTAGGCAAATTGAGAGACAGTTTTCACTGCTGTTATTTTGAGTGATTTATGATCCTAACTTTCATTTAGCTAGTACATTCCACTTATAAAATAACTGCTATTACATTATTTAAGTCAAATACATCCATTTTAATTTGTTTTAACTCATTTTCTTTTGCCCACTGTCATCCAAAAGTCCAATCTAAATATGATTCACCTGCAATTGAGTAAAATCTATTTTATTTCCATTGTTTGAAAAGAAAGACTAATATAAAACTTAAAAAAAAATAGAGTAGAAAGACTAGTATGGGAACAATAAAAACCATAAGAAAATAATAATAATCACAGTTTTTACTCAAATTCTACAACCTTACCTTAGAGAAACTCAACCTTTCCTGATAGTGAGTTTATTATATGCAAAATACCAGGTTAAATAAAGTTAAATATTATCTATGAAAAAAACATTTGTCTAATACTAATTGCAAATGGAGCAGCATTATATAGATTTCTTCATTAGCTCTTGCAATAGTAAAAGGTACAAACCTTAGAATAACTCATTTATTATATGCCAATATCTATATTACTGCATCCTTTGTTATGTCTCTTATTTTGGTTCCATTTATCTAATCAAACATTAACTGGTACATTGCTAAAATGCATAACATTTTGTACTCAACATATTTTGTTTTTTAAAATATAACATATTGGGCCGGTGAGATGGCTCAGCGGCTTAAGCGCCTGCCTGGCAAGTGCGAGGGCCCGAGTTCGACTCCTGGAACCCACATACGAAAAAGGGGCCGGTGATATCGCTCAGCGGCACGGGCGCCTGCTGGCGCGTGAGGTCCTGAGGTCGACCCCCCGGTACCCACAAAAAAAAAAAAATATATATATATAAGATATTAATTCACGGTAACAGGATAAAAATTCTCCTAAGAAATTCAGTGAATCATCTTACCTAGGTATTATCATTGGAAAGATACCGAATATAGATATAATTTATAAAATGCTACCATATGAATATTTGCATAATACTTTGCTAATTAAAGTTCCAATTAGAAGTTTTCTAAGTCAAACATATAAGAAAAGTTAACATATTTTAATTACGTGAATTAAATTATCATAGTAAAAATGGCTATAATGAATAACAAATCTGGCAACAAAATATCATTTGTTCTTATTAATCCAGAACCTTGAGGCCCATATAAAAAATTTAGATTGCTTAAACATTCTAATATTGTAAGAGAAAATATAGAAAAATAAAGAGGTTTATATTTAAAATAATATGTTTACCTGAGCAAAGTAACCAGAAAAATTGCCAAAACAAACTACCAAATGAAAAGTGAATGGTAAATTTGAAAAGACTAAGTTCATAAAAATATTACTGTTAATAAAGTAAAATAATAAAAATTTATGATACAAATACGGGGATTGGAATAACAATTTTCAGAAGACCATGAAAAAGATTCATGGGAGGAACAAACTGATTAAAATTTTAAAAACCTTGCATTACAGAAATAAATGCTATTGAATCACATGATTAACTTCTAAGACTGATTTGACCTTGATAACATAAATTATTCAGTACAAAAGTGAAAATAGGGCCGGTGAGATGGCTCAGCGGCATAAGCGCCTGCCTTGCAAGCGCGAGGGCCCGAGTTCGACTCCCGGAACCCACATACAAAAAAGGGGCCGGTGATATCGCTCAGAGGCACGGGCGCCTGCTGGCGCGCGAGGTCCTGAGGTCGACCCCCCGGTACCCACAAAAAAAAAAAAAAAAAAAAAAAAAAAAAGTGAAAATATTTAAAAACCACTGACATTTTGCTGCCTATCTTAACTTCCTTGGGAACTTAGTGCACCCACTACTATACTAAAAGTTAGCTGATGTACCACGATGGACAACCTGTCTTTTGACAAAACCACTCAGAAAAGGTTGTTTACAAGCTGGAGACCCTGGCACGCTGGTACTATGGTGCACTCCTAGTCAGAAGGCGTCAGCCACAAGGAATCCAAGGAATCCAACACTCGTCCAAGGCTAGAAGTATGAGGACGAGGGTGGAGCACATGAGTGATATCAACTGGAGTCCTGGATTCCAAAGGCCATAAAGCCAGGTGTTCTGATATCCAAGGCAGCAGAAGAAAACCCTGCCTCACTTCTCAGCAAAAGAACAACTCACCGGTACTTGTTGTCTCCGGGGCCTGAAACATTACATGTTGTCTGCTCAAACTCATGGTAGATCTTTCTATCTTTTTCAGTCTCACACTGATTTCTCCTGGAAATACCCTCAAGGACAACACACACACACAAAATGGTTTGCCAGGATTCTAGGTATTGGTTCCACCTAAAATGATGCAACTGCTCTGCGTGCATTTGGCAAAGCACTAAACTTTTCCCCAGAATTTGACCTCTACCCCTTACACTGCCTTTAAAAACTACACTTTGGGGGTTTCAGTTTTCTGAATTTCAACATGTCATCATTATGGCTTTCAGTATTTTAGACTTCAAGGAGTTTGATTTTTGGGGATTTAAACATTAAGAATTATAACATTTGAGACTGTCTCTTTCAGGTTATGAACTGACATTAGAAAATACAAAGTAAACATCAATAGTATCTTTCAGCATTAGTTGTTAGACCACTTGTCCAACATGTACAAGGCCCTGGATTCAGTTCCCAGCACTAGAAAAAAATTATATAAATCTGTAAAAGTATCTTATTATTGTAATGTACCAAATTACCATTTTGAAGTATACACTAATATTTTACAATAATTATGCAGTGATGATAAGGCTTGTTGTTATATATATGTGTGTGTGTACATATATTTATGAGTGTACATATATACGCATATATTATCTGGTCCCATCTTCTGCTGCTAGGATATTAGGAGGAAGATGACTCCAAGGTGTCATACTATCTACTGAAAGAAGATGTTCTTTCCAGAGAATTCTGATTGAGTCAGGTTTTGTCAGAAACGTGAAGCAGGAAGTGTAAGTCTCAGAAATAAATATACCGGCCTGACTTGGCAATAAACCTGCCCAATTTTCTTTATGCTTGATATAGTATTAAATTTTTTTCTTATTTATATTTTTATGTATAGAGAATCTGGAAAAATTTCAAGACATTAAGAATTAGAATTATATTTCTTAGCATTCCTATTGTTTATATCTTCATAATAACTATCTTGATTTTAATCTAAAGATTATGATGCAATCATGATGATGATTACTTTGTTTTTTCTAATTATATTAGCTTTCATTTATTTTATAATAAGTACATTTGAACAATTACAGATATACCAAATACAGAATCATTTTACTTCATAGTACATACAATGTAATTCAGTGGTGGTAAAAAGCCGTTAAATTATATGAATTTTAAATTAATAATTATAATTAATTTAACATTAATAATTATAAAATATTTACATAGTTTTTGACACCAAATAATATTCCTTATATCCAGTATAGACATAATAAATTAAAGAGTATAAAAATTTAAAATGACATCTTTGGAAGGCATTTTTCTAAAACTCTTCCACTTCCTCATCTGTTGGACATATTATTTAAACACTCTGCACCTCAGTTTCTTCATCTATTACATGAAGAAAATTGTACTATTATTTTCATGTGGTGTAATAAAGAATTCATGATGTACATATGGCATTCATTAGAAATATGTCTGGGATAGAATTTTTAAATATTGCTAATACTCTTCTTATTCTTCATAAAATAATACGTGACATACCCTACACACGTTGTAATCACTAGGATAAAGGAAGAGGTGACGCAGATGTGGTTTAGTTTGCTTCTCATAAAATTCTTACAAAATGCAATTTAAAATTTCTTGAGATGCTTATTTATTGACACAATGATTGACCCACTACTAATGCAGAGTATTTGTGAGAAGCTCTTCCTTTCTCCATGCTGCCCATCTATCTTTTCATACATCATTCCATCACTAGTCAATAAACTGAAATAACTGGAAATTGATCACTTATTATAATTATCTAAAATGTTTTCATTTGAAAGTTTAAACAAATGTACTGATTTTATATGGGCACAATTACTGAACATTTTACTCAACTTTTTACATATGCAACTCTGCATATAGTGGTGATAAGAGCAACACTTTATTGGACTTCCAATTATTATAAATCAGAAAGAAAATAATCAAACACATTCATTATCCTAAGTGCTGAGAAAGAAAAGAAAAAGTCAGGAAGATGTCAGGAGATGATATAGATAAATGGATAGATGGGTAGGTGGACAAGCAGAAAAGCTGCCAAGTCTCTGCACTCTGGAGATACAATATTTAACCTGATAACTGAAGAAAAAAAGGAGCTGTCCATGTAAATAACTGACAGAATTGTTTTGTGGGGAGATAGTAGTATGTACACTAACACTGAGTTAAAAAGTTATAAATATTGGGGCCGGTGAGATGGCTCAGTGGCATAAGCACCTGCCCAGCAAGCGCGAGGTCCTGAGTTCGACTCCCGGATCCCACGTACGAAAAAAGGGCCGGTGATATCGCTCAGCGGCATGGGCGCCTGCTGGTGTGCGAGGTCCTGAGTTTGACCCCCGGTACCCACAAAAAAAAAGTTATAAATATTAAAGAAATTAAAAAAGAAAGAATTATGGCATAACCATAATGAGTAATTTTCCATGAGATGAGCAAATGGATAGAAAAGAAAATCTCATGAGACCTTGTAGGCCATGGATAAAAATTCACATATTATTCTAGTAACATAAAGTAGAAAATTTAGCAAAGGATTGACATCAAATAGTTTGCATTTAAAAAAATAATTTCAGCTGAAATGTATAGATAAACTCTACTGGATGCAAATTTAGAAACAGGGAAAATCATTCTAGAAGCCACGTCTCTCATAACCTGTTTTTTTTTTTTTTTTTTTTTTTTGGTACTGGGAATTGAGCTCAGGACCATGCACTTGCCAGGCAGGCGCTGTGCCACTGAGCTATATCCCCAGTTCTCATAACCTTTGTCCCACAAGAAAGGTCGGTGCTGAGGCTTATATAGAGACAAGAAAAAATAAGTGCATGTTTTGTAGTGCACTTTTGTACTTACTGCATTTATTTTTGTACTGCATGTTTTGCACTTATTGTGTTCATGTAATTACATTAGTTGCTGATAGCTGTTTAACCAGTTGTGGAATTGAAAAAGAAAGAGAAACCCAGAGAGGTTTGATGGAAAACCTGCTGATGGTATAGCCATATCATGAATAGGACAAGTGAAAAAAAGAATGGAATAAGATTTGGGAAAGATGTGACTAAGAAGATCATCTTATTAACAAAGCCTTGTTTTCAGTGTAATTATCTTTTTTCTCTGCATGTCAGTTGTCAACTTCATGCTATATACCCTGAAATCCTCTCATTTCAGCCTGTCTTCATTTCTGAGAGGATTACAATACATTATTATAGTTCAGGGTCCTGGATAAATCTTAGCATAGGAAGACAACTCTCTTTAGAGCTTTGGAAGCTAGGAAACCCAGGAGAAAGATGGTGGCAGATTCCTTGTTTAGTGAGCACCTTATCTTCACAGGATGGGAGGCTTAGCTAGTTCTCTAGAATCCCTTGCCCTAATCCCATTCACCAGGTGCTGATTCATGATTTAATCATTTCCAAAGGTCATTAATAGCTTCATTCTGCAGGTTAGGATTGTAACTAAAAGTTAAGCTTGAAAGTCAGAATATATATGAAGTAACATATAGAAATACCTCCTGTATGAGAAAAATATGAAGGAGAAGTCAAGTGTTATAGCAGAAGCACCATTGCCCAGGTTGTTGAATTCTTACCTAGGCCACCACACATGTCAGAATATGATCCTCCTGTATGCAATAGTGAAAGCCTGGGACTGGAGTGGGCATAGCCGACTCACTGCAGATGAAAATACTGACTTCCTTCTGCTGGTGCCCACTTACTTAACATAATCAGACCTCCTTTTCCAATAAAAGACAATATTAACTCTTTCCTAAAGAAAACATGGACTCCTGCTTTGCAAGACACTTCTATGCCTAAAAATTTACCTTACTTTCTTCTGGCCAGTCAACTAATAACTAGGAATGTATCAGAAAATATGCCAGCTAGGAAAGTCTGGTTTTTGCTAAGATGCAAAAGGTCACTACTATGAATGAGCTACAGAAACTATTCAACACAGTTGGGGAGAAAAAAGGGAAGTGGCAAATTGTATGGAAGGAGGAGAATCTCATTTCCACAGTTACATTATTAGATTTAAATATCCAGTTTTTAAAAACAAAACAAGGTATACAAAAGGTAGGGAAGCATGATCCATTTAAAGGAGAAAAAAATGAATAAAGCAACAAAAGCTGTACCTGAAAAAGATCTGATGAAAGATGTACTGGGTAATGCTTTCACCAACTGTCTTAGATGAGAGTGGTGGGTAAGGCAGGAGGATCGCAGTTTGAAGCCCAGTTTAGGCAATTTAGTGATATGGCAAGACTCTGTCTCAAAAATTAATAATAATAATAGACTAGGAACATAGCTCGGTGTGAAAACCCTGAGGTCAATCCCCTGTATTACAATCAATCAGTATTTTTTTCTATATATGCGTGTACCGGGAGTCGAATTCAGGACCTCGCACCTGCCAGGCAGGCGCTTATGCTGCTGAGATATATCACCGGCCCTCAATCAGTATTTTTTAAAAAATAAAACAAGTGTTTTATAGATCCTCAACCAATGGAAGACAGAGAAAATTACGAAACTGAGGTGTAAACAACAAAAGAAACATCAACGAAAAGGTAAAAATCCTAAAAATAAACTAAAAAGATGCTCTGTAGTTGAAAAATATAATTAACAAAATCAAAATTCACTAGAGTGATTCAAAGGAAAATCTGAACAGACAGAAGAAAGAATTGGCAAACTTAAACATAAGACAATGGAAATTACTCCGAGAAAGTAGTGGAACTGTGGAAATGAGATCCTCCTCCTTCCATACACTTTGCCACATTCCCTTTTTTCTCTTTATCTGAGAAAGACAAAAAAAAAAAAAAGAAAAAAACTGAAGAAAAGTGAACAAACTATATGGAATGTGCAGAGTCCAATTAAGCAGGCCACCAATGTATACATGGTGGAAATTTTAAAAGAAGAGATGGGAAGATGCATAGAGTCTATTTCAAAACATAATGGCTGAAAATTGCCCAAAATGAAGAAAGACGTGAACATTCGTATTCAAGAGGCTTAAACAGCTCCAAGCAGAATGAACTCAAAGAGGCCCTCATAGAAGACACATTACCAAACTGCCAAAATTGAAAGACAAAGAAAATTTTGAAAGCAGGAAGATAGAAATAAATCATCACATACAAGTAATCCTCAATAAGATGATGATAAGATTTCTGATCAGAAACTGTGGAGACCAGAACTCAAACCTAGTTTTTGCTGCTGAGGAGAATAGAAAAGATTACTTCTTAACAACCTAGGTATGGTGGAAGTCAATTATATATTACTTTAATTCATCAGGCAGTTTCCCATTAAGGAAAAAAAGAAAGGAAAAAAAAAACCTGATAGATGGTGAAAGATGACAGCAGACTACTACAAAAAATTCCCATTGCAGCTACTGTGCCAGATGCTGTCTTTGCTAAGACAGCATTCCTCCAGGCCCATGTGCATAGAATGCCATTATTAATCAGGAAAATGTATTTTCATCCATCCTTATCAAGGAAGTGAATCATAAGTAATACATAATGCGCATACTGGAAACTATGTGTATCTGCAGTCTTGCTGCAGTGCTAGGTTACCTTGCCACTGGCTTGTGTTATGTGTTCCAAAAAGGAATTTTCCTCTAGGCATCCTTTGTAACATTACCTTGTGTAATGTTCCATCTACACCCTCATGCTAATCAGACCAGGGAATCATAAATGACAATAATATGGAGAACTTGGCATTTCAAATCCTGTCCAGAGAGTGGAAAATAATTCTTAAAATGTTTAAAAGTTCACTAAATCAGTGAAGGTTTTATGGGTCTAGTAGTCTGGAGTTACAGAGATATACCCAAAAATATAAAAGACAGAAAAGTATACCTTAGTCTTTTCACCACTAAAAAATAATCACAACATCTACAGGGTTTTTTTGGACCCAGAGGCAGCATGTTCTGCAGTTAAGAATGTAAATTTGACCCACTTATAGGAAACGAATAAGACCAATGGGATAAACTGTAAGGTGACCTAGAATTTCATCTTATTTGCTCTAAAAGTATACTGGAGTTTGTCCAGCTCTCTTAATATGATAACTTAGGGATGTCCCTTAGCACTTCTGGACCGTTCACATTGATGTGTCCATGAAGAATGGGTATGTAAGCTTAAGTAAAGTATTTTAATTGCACCATAGCCCCATTAGAAACAGCCCTGACTGTTAGAAGTGAAGAAAAACCTTGCCAGCAAGACGGAACTTTTGATGGTGCACCCTATTACCCACCTGTTGGAAGGGAAACTATTCAAAGTACAAAAATATATAAAATCCCTCTAAAATGTCAAAGGACTCTCAGATTTTTTTTCCATGCTCATAGCAATTTGGAACATTTTACATGCATAAAATAAAATGTCTACAGGTTTGATGTGGAAGGGAATTGAAAATAAAATGAAATGGAATGAAACCAAATGAAATGCCTAGACTTTCAGAATTTATAATTTCACATGTCAAATCCTTGTCATCTAAATTTGAGTTTTTTGTTCCCATCTTTTCAAGTGTCACTCATATATAGGTGCTCTGTTGCAATTTCATCATATGGAAAATAATATGTTTTCCTCCCCTAACTTTGTTCCAATGAGCAGATTGTTCATTTTCCTCCAAAGATATTAATATTTTGCACATTAAACCTTTCACAATATATATTCTTTGTTTTGTCTTTATTTGTAATTTTTTATATATGTTCTTTTTATATATCAGTAGTCCCGTGTTCTTACTTATCATCAAGAAATCATTTATTGACAGGCATACATGTTGTATAGCGTAGTAACGCCTGAGATAAATGGGTTTTATGCCTATGAATTCATGCATCCCTCTTTTTCACAGGATTTTCCTGTAAGGATTCATATTCACCCAGTTAGCCTTTAGACTGAGTTTATGATTTGTTGTTGGGTTTATGTGTACTTACATGCACCTCATCCTTCAATTCCATGAAGATAGTGTGTTTCCATGGAAGGGTTCACCAGTGAAGGCCTTTATATTAAGGTACTCTTTCGTTTGTCTTGGTGTCTCATAGAAGGTACTTTTGCAAGGTTTTGTTCCTTTCCTTAGAACTTGTTATTCAAAGCTGATTAGCTGAGCTGAAGGGCTGGGAGTGGGATGATGGGTGGAGCTATGGTTGGATCTCTGTGGCTCTGATAACTTGTCAGCCTCCTGTGGTCACCAATCTAAGACCCCTTGCCTTCCTTCTCTGGTCCCTCCCCTGCCTGCAGCATTGGTGTCTGCATTTAATCTCATTTTATTTCCTGAGGTGGATTCACCTCAATTTTTTCCTCCCCTCAGCTACGATAAATATTCACCAATATCCTAAAACCAGTTGTGTTACCAGTTTCCCCAATTAAGAATTTTGCTTTAAAGTGTTAATTCCTTCACTGAAAAAAGTTTGGTGAAGAGCATGGTATAGAGTTTCTTGCTCATGGTGCTGTTTCTCTTCCGAGATCAGTACTAAGCTGGAAAATTGTTGAGATTTATTCTGACTGTTTCTCAGTTCAACTGTTTCTCAGTTCATGTGCAATCCTGGCAAAGATCCTACAGGAGAAATACAGACATCACATTTGACACATTCAGAGACTTCACCCCATCTTGCCAGCCCAAACACAGCCATTGTCCCATTTCTCAGCTCTTCTGGCTGATCTATTCTACTGGTTAATTTTTTTTTATCTTTTAATAGATATCAAGTGACCATGTGTTCACATCTCCCCTTAAATTTTAAATCAGTACTTTTCTCCCCAACTTCAAATCTGGGATCATTTTTTTTTTAAGTCAGAAATTAACTATAGGTTATCTTGTAAAGTGAAACAGAAGCTCCTTTTTCTCTTAACATCATAAGGAAGGAAATAAAACTTCCTTTCTGTTTAAAGGATTTATTTTTACACATAGAGTACTAGTAATGCATTTTCTTGCTCAGTAGTTTTATAATTTGATTCTTTTGTATAATGGCCTTAAAGATTTTGTATACTAAGAACATGCATCTACATAATCACAACAAAATTATCATACTTTAAATGTTAAGTAATGATGAATATTAATATCTAATATAAAGCCTAGTCTGTTTTAAAATGTTCTTCATAATAATTTTGTCTTTTATTGAGGGTCCCATTAGAGACCCAATTATTATTAATCATTATTAATTCTGGAATCATTCCACTGCATATATTTTGCTTTTAATGATGTTAATATTTTAGGAAAGTTAAAGGATTTTGCCTAAAGAATGGCATGTCTAAAATTGAAGTGGTAAAAGGGATACATTTTGTAGAAATGGCGAGGTCCGGAAATTAACTATCTAACATGTTAGCCACTAGAAATACTAAGTTAATTACTGCTAAATAAAATAAAAATTCAGCTCCTCATTTACAATACTCCCATTAGAAAAGCTCTGCATTCACATGAAGCAAAGGGCTTTCAGAGTGGACAGCACAGATACAGAACACTTCCTTCATCGTAGAAATTTTTATTGACACAGGATATGGCTTAAATTAAATTCAAAAAAATAAATTTATCTAACTTACTTACCTGATCTTAAAATTAGCTATCCATGTCATCCTTACAGTGTTACAAGCTGAATTTATTTTTGGTCTATTTCTCTGTAATACTCAAAATAAGACTTCATTGTCCAGATATGGGTATAAGAGAGTTACTCCATTTCCCATCTCCAAACTGGCTTCTAAATCCAGGTTTAAAAGTTAAAGAAGCAAGGAAAGTGCTCTTGCTTTCTTTAAAGGTAAAAAAAACAAAAATAGTCTATATGATTTATATTTTATTGGAATATATTTGGCAAAGCAGCAATGTGCCTAAGTAAACTTCAGTAACTTCTACTAAAACTAGACCCATGTCTATTACCATACACTAAACTAGAATCAAAGTGGATCAAAGATCTAAATATTAAAGGAGAAACACTAAATCTGCTGGAAGATAGAATAGGTAGAACTCTGGAAGACATAGGTGTAGGCAAAGACTTTATGAACAAAACCCTGATTGCACAGGAACTATCACAAAGAATTAACAACTGGGATCTCATCTTACTAAAAAGCTTTTCAACAGCAAAAGAAATCACCAACAGAGTGAAAAGACAACTCATAGAGTGGGAAAGAAAAATTATGCCAGCTATTCTTCAGACAAAAGGCTAATATCTAGAACATATAAAGAACTGAAAAACATCAGACCCTCCAAATTCAAAGACTGAATCAAAAAATGGGAATCTGAGATGAATAGACATTTCTCAGAAGAAGAAGTACAAACAGCAAATACATGAAAAAATGTTCAACACCACTGGTCATTTGAGAAATGCAAATTAAAACAAGCTGAGATTCTATCTCACTTGCCTATTAAGAAAACAACTAATAACAAATACTGACACGGCTGTGGGAAAGAGCGAACACTTCTCCAATCTTGGTAGGAGTGTAGGCTCGTGCAACCACTGTGGAAATTAGTGTGGAGATTCCTCAAAAAACTAGAAGTAGCTATCCCATTTGACCCAGGTATTACCCTTCTGGGTATCTTCCCATAAGAATTAAAAGCATCATACTACAGCAATATATGCACACCCATGTTTATAGTGGCACAGTTTGTTATAGCTTAATCTTGGAAGCAAACCAAATGCCCATCAACCAATGCATGGATAAAAAGTATGGCTTTTTATACAATGGAGTATACCCAGAAACAAAGAAAGCTAAAATTGAGACTTTTATTGCTAAATGGATGGACCTTGAGACCATAATCATAAGTGAAATAAATCAGACACACGTGTAAATATTGCACTATCTATCTGAAAATGTAAACAAGAATATAAATGTACAATAGATATTGTGAAATAGGAAGAAACTATTTAAAAGGAAAAGGGAAATAGAGGTCCGGTGAGATAGCTCAGCAGCATAAGCGCCTGCCTGGCAAGCATGAGGTCCCGAGTTCAACTCCTGGTACCCACATATGAAAAAAGGGCCGGTGATATTGCTCAGTGGCACGGGCGCCTGCTGGCACGTGAGGTCCTGAGTTCAACCCCAGGTACCTACCAAAAAAAAAGGGAAAATAGGGAGGAGGAAGGAAGGGAAAGAAAAATATGAGAAAAGAAGGATAAAATGAAAACCAAGGTTTGAAAATAGGGAGTGGAAGGGGATTTGAAAAGAGGGGATGGGAATGGGGAAAAAAAAGAAGGAAACAAGATATATTATGTACATTAACAAACTCCTTAAAATGAATGCGGCTGTTATGTATACCTAAATTGTACCAATAAACTTAAATTTAAAAATTTTCAGTAACTTCTATGATACAAGGAGAAAATTAGAGTTGAAGGATAACATACCATTATCTACTAATGCTTAGGAATAAGGAAATTATCAGAAAATATTTAGTCCTCTTCAGTGCATCATTATATTGTTTCAAAAATTATCAAATCTATATTCTCAAAAATTAATGAAATAAATTATATTAAGTTCACTAATATTAGAAGCAAATCACCTATAAAGGAAAGCCCATCAGAATCACAGCATACTTCTCAACACAAACCCTCAACTCAAGGAGAGCTTGGAGTAATGTATTTCAAGCCCTAACAACAACAACAACAAAAAACCTCCAGCCAGATTGATGTACCTGCAAAATTATCTTTCAAAATTGATGGAGAAATAGGATACATTCATGACAAAGAACACCTGAAGAAATTTATGACCACCAAAATAGCATGCCAAAATGTTCAGAAAGACATTTTAGAAAGCTATAACAAGAACTATAACTCTATGAACCCCAACAGAATGAACCCACCAGACAAGCCAAGTAATTAAATGGGGAAGAGGGGAGGAACAACCCAAGAGGAAGAGATAACAATCATAAATATATATGCACCAAACACTAGTGCCCCCAGTTATACAAAACAAATATTAACAGACATGAAAAATCAAATAAGTGCTAATACAATTGTAATGGGAGACAAGCTGGGGGCACTTGAATTCAATACACCACTGTCACAAATAGACAGATCACTAGACCAAAAAAAAAAAAATAGACAAAGAAATATCAGAGCAAAACCAATCTTTTGAACAAATGGGGTCAGTATATGTCTACAAAGTGTTCCACCCCAGAACATCAAAATACACATTCATCTTAGCTGCACACAGGACATTTTCCAAAATAGACCACATACTAGCTCATAGGACACACTTAAGTGAGTGCAAAGGAACTGAAATTATCCCATGCATATTATCAGACCATAGTACAATGAAGTTGGAAATCAATGGCAAAAGAAGCCACAAAAACTTCATAAACACATGGAAATTACATAATACCCTCCTGAACAACCAATGCGTGGCAGACAAAATTAAGGAAGAAAATAGTTTCTACAAGTAAATGATAATGCCAGTACAACATACTGGAACTTATGGGATGCAATGAAAGCAGTCCTATGAGAGAAATTTATACTGGTGAATTTCCACATCGGAAAAACAGAGTGAGTTCAAATAAACACCCTAATGTTGAACTTCAGGCTTCTAGAAAAAGATCAAGTCAAGCCTAAAGTTTGTACAGGGAGGAAATAATAGAGATCACAGCACAAATTAAGGCAATTGAGACTAAGAAAGCAATATAATTAATGAATCAAAGAGTTGATTCTTTGAAAGATTAAATGAAATAAACAAACCCTTAGCCAATATTACTGAAATAAGAAAAGACCCAAATTCATGCAATTAAGAATGAAAAGTTGAAATTACAATAGATCCTGCAGAAATCTAAAACAGCATCAGTACCTACTTTGAGAACCTATACTCTAATAAGATGAAAAATACAGAACAGGTGGATAAATTCCTAGATGCATTACTCTACTACTAAAACCAGACAAAGGGTTTACAAGAATAAAATTACAGACCAACCCATGCAAAATCCTCAACAAAATATTAGAGAAAGAAATCCAGTAATGTATAAAAATAGTACACAACATGACAAGGTGGTTTTATCCCATGTAAGCAATTGGTTTCCCCAGTTAAAAAGAAGTTAGTGTGATCTATATTAACAGCTTAAAATAGAAAAATTATATGATATGCTAATAGACACAGAAACAATTTGATAAAATCAAACATCTATTCCTGATAAAACTTCCAGTAAACTACCAATACAGAGGAATGACTTCAAATTTATGAAGAAACTCTAAAAACACCCTACAGTTATAATCATAGTTAATTATATGCAGTTAGAAGCTTTCCCACCATATTAATACAAGAACATGTCTTATCACTACTCCTAATTACATCCCACTGTAAGTCCTATCTAATCAAATAAGATTACAAAAGAAACACTAGATCAACAGAGATAGTATATTCACATGGAAAAAAATGTAAAAATACACTTGGAACTGATGTGCAATTATAGCAATGTTTCAAGATACATGATTAATTTACAAAAGTCAATAGCATAGCAAATTATGTCTGCAATGAATTAAATGGAATTTGAATTTAAGTATAATTAAAATAAATACATAGAGTCATTCTTATTAGTAACCCAAAAAATGAAATACTTACATATAAAGATAGCTATATATATATGATATTTGTATGACAAAAACTACAAAATTCTGATAAATGAAAACAAAGAAGAAATAAATAGAAATATAGTTCATGTTTTTGGATAAGAGAACTCAATATTATCAAAACATTGCTGATATATTCCGCACTTGATCTATAGTCTCAGTGCAAGACCAATGACACTTCCAACAAATCATTTTGCGGATATCGACACACTGATTCTAAAGTGCACACAGAGAGGGAATAGACAGAAAAGGACCAACATAATATTGAAGAACAAAGTGTTGGAGGACAGACATTACCTGATTTCAAGACTCAATGAATCTATGTTACTCTGGACAATTTGATATTGGTAAAAGAGTGGAGAAGAAAGCAATGGAACAGAACAGAGAACAAAAAAGTTTGAATCCCATAAATATAGAACACTGACATTTGAAAAAAAGTCAAATGCAATATACTGCATCTTAGATCATATAATCAAAATATGGTATTCAAAATATGGTATTGGAAAAACAAGATATCAATATCCAAACAAAAACAAAAATAAGAACAAAACTACACACAAAAAATTACTGATTGACTTTACAATCCACCAAATTTTTTCATTTACTTAAATAATGCCCATTTGCTTCAAAAATAGGAAGAAAAAGAAGAAAAAAGAATAATAAATCTATTCATGAGCAAATATCAAGATCATATAAAACCTGTTTCGATAAATTAGTAAGTGGAATTTTAAGTATTCTAAATAAAGGCAAGGATTGTCGAAGATTATCAGACTATATTTAGAAACCAAAATCTAATTATATCTGCTTTTAAAATAAAAGAAAAAGCCCTAGGAAAACAAAAAACAAAACTTTAAATGTATGGAGTAAGTTGTAGAATGCCAACACTATGAAAAGTAAAGTTCTTGTAGCTGCATTTATAGCAAACTAAATTTAAGAACAGAGATACTCCAAAAAGTAAAGATTTCATAGGTATAGAAAAGAAAATAATGAATAAATATTTGAACATTCAGGATGAAAACAACCTATTCAAATTTGAAGGACCAAGTAAGTGGATATTAGTTCTGAAGGGTCAAACATTGAACTAAATTGTGTGTAGTTCCTATCACCTACAAACAATCGCTTTCTCTTCATTCCAACAGCCCCTTTTTGGGGTGAATGAATGGGGTGAATGAATACTCTGCTGTCATTTTTTTGACATTGTTCTTCCACATACATTTTGTATTTGAAATTAAACTTGGAACCATCTAAAGAGAGAAGTTCATGAGTAACTGGTTTTCTATTACGTTTGTATTCTGCAAGAATAATGCAAGAATAATGAACTAGTAACTTAGCTGACACACTTTTGAAGATTATTTAGAAAGCTGAGGCCAAATTTTTAATTTCAGATTCACCAGGGTAATGGTGAATAATATAGCCTTGGAAATGAACATTTTCACTGAGAAGAAAATAACAGTCTGGAAAATATTAACCTCTTAGTTTTCCAACTTTTTCCTTACCCATATTGTCATATTATTGTCAATACAGATGTTGACATTATACTTACATAGTAGAAAAAATAATAACAATTATTGTTCTCGTTCTCATTAGAAACTCTACTTCCATGATGGAAACAAGACAGGTCTGAAATTACTTATTTGATACCTAAGTATTTCTACGTCTTGGCTAATGACAGTTTTGGTTTAGATTTACTTTTTGGTTTTCAAATTTCCAAGAGAGAATGATAAAACTGTGTATTTTTATCAACAGGGAAAGATGTGGGCTAAGGGTGTAACTCAGTAGTGGAGTGCTTGACTTGCCTGTGTGAGGTCCTGAATTCAATTCCCAGCAACACCAAAATTTATAATAATAATGATGATGACAATGAGGATGATGATGACAACGATGAGGATGGTGATGGTGATGATGATGGTGAGTAATGATGCAAACAAAATATATGAAATAGATGGCAGGAAAAGTACTGAAATGTATTAATCTATTTAGCAATTGAATTATAGATGCAGTGGGGATAATGGTACAGCAAGGAAGTGTTTGTTTTCCTGAAAAATAAGTTTTGATTTGATTTGGAGGTGAAAGAACAATGACAAGTGATGGATTTGTTGCCTGGCAACAGTCATGGCAATCAGTCATGGCAAATCAGTTACATAACTGAGTGTGATACTATAAGTATGGAAAACTCATCCATACAGCCACTAAAATCCATCTGAATGATTCCAGGAACCTACATGAAGGGCAACACTGTGAAGAACATGCATAAAGTTTCAGCACCTGAAGCTGGGTATCTTATAACAAGATAAGAGGCTGCTACTGTGAATAATTCGTAACCAGATTTGTTGACTCGTATTGTTTCCACAGTGCCATGCTTTAAACACTGCTTCTGTAAAGCATGCATTGTAATTACCATTATTTGCTTTTGTCATCTCCTTATCCAGTTTCTATTCTTATAAGTAAAATTGAACCTAAACAATCTTTTACAAGGATATTAAGGAAGTCTTACATGAAATTCAAAAACAGAAGTAAGCAAAAAAAAATTGCAATGATAGATATTTAAGTGTTTTGTATAAAACATACATGATAGGTCCAGTGAGATGGTTCAGCGGTGTAAGCGCCTGCCTGGTAAGTGCGAGGGCCTGGGTGTGACTCCCAGAACCCACATACAAAAAAAAGCACCAGTGATATTGCTCAGCAGCACAGGCGCCTGCTGGCGCAGGAGGTCCTGATGTCGACCCCTGGTACCCACACACACAAAAATAAATAAATAAATAAATACAGAATCTGTTCTTAAAAAAAAAAAAATATATATATATATATATGCATGATAGTAATTTAGCTATGTTAGAAATTGAAGCTATTGTATAATCTTGTCTGAAGAACTGCATGGAATTTCAAATCACAGCATGATTTGCCTAGATTTATAAGCTCAAACATTAAAGGGAATATTGACATTGTTGCATTCCTTATGAGAACAATGAAAACCCCATCGCGATAAGAATTAAATTGCTGGACAAGTTAATATCAGAAAAGAAAAACATTTGAAGATTCTTCAGATATATACCTTGCTACTCTATAAAAATATGTCATGTCATAAAAATTAGAAACAAAGAGAGGGACATAAAAATATTTCAATGCAGAGAATAACTCTTTTTGAACAAGTGTCGTGTATTTGGCATAATTTTCCCTAGGAATAAATGAACTTCACTTAACTTGATTAATGTGAGTGAGGATTTGAATGTCATCTTTTTTTTTTTAATTTTAAAGAGAAGAAAAAACAAAACAAATCAAAAAAAGAACAAATTTTCAAAACAACATAATATGAGGGTAACAATGGTCAATGCATTACGTATTATTATCTTTAAGTTAGTTATTCAGGATACCAGACATTAGCATTCAATTGTCCAAACATTATAGGCACAAACCTTACTCTTCAATGAACTAAGTAAAAATGGTAGTGTATCTATCTTAAACATCTTATATACATATACAATTTTTTTCCCTTTCCCTTCTTTCTATTCCCCATTCCAGTCTCCCTTTCTTATTGACCAGTTTCTTTTTGATTCACCGTGTCTATTGTACATTTTGGATCTTATTTACTCTTTCAGTTTCTCATACTAGAGAGACAATACGATGCTTACACATGTGCGTCCGGTTTATTTCACTTATGAGTATTTTCTCGAGTTGCATCCATTTACCTATAAAAGTCTCCAGTTTATCCTTCTTTATGGCTCAATAGTACTCCATTGTATAAAAATACCACATCTTTCTTATCCATTCCTCAGTTGATGGGCATTTGGGTTGTTTCCAAGATCTGGCTATTACAAATTGTGCTGCTATAAATATGGGTGCACATATATCACTGTGGTACGATGTTTTTAATTCTTCTGGAAAGATGCCCAGAAGGGGAATAGCTGGGTCAAATGGGACCTCCAGCCCTAGTTTTCTGAGGAATCTCCACACTGACTTCCACAGTGGCTGTACCAGTCGACACTCCCACCAACACTGAAGAAGGGTTCCTTTTTCCCCACAGCCCCTCCAGCATTTGTTATTAGTTGATTTCTTAATAGTAGCCATTCTTTCTGGGGTGAGATGGTATCTCAGTGTTGTTTTAATTTGCATCTCTCGAATGACTAGTGATGTTGCACATTTTTTTGTATATTTATTTGCCATTAGTGTTTCTTCATCTGAGAAATGTCTATTCATCTCAGATGCCCATTTTTGGAGTGGGTCTTTAAATTTGGGAGGTCTGATTTTTTTGTTCTTTATATGTTCTCGATAGTAATCCTTTGTCTGAGGAACAGCTGGCAAACATTTTTTCCCACGTTGTGGGTTGTCTTTTCACTCTGATGGTGGTTTCTCTTGCTGTGCAAAAGCTTTTTAATAAGATGAGATCCCAGTTATTGATTCTTTGGGATAGTTCCCGTGCGGTTGAGTTTTTATTCATAAAGTCTTTGCCTACACCAATGTCTTCAAGGGTTTTACCTATCCTACCTTCCAGCAGATTTAATGTTTCTATTTTAATATTTAGATCTCTGATCCATTTTGAATTTAGTTTAGTGCATGGTGAAAGATATGGATCTAGTTTTAATCTTCGGCATGTGTAGAGCCAGTTTTCCCAGCACCATTTATTAAAGAGGCTATCTTTCTTCCAGCGAATGTGTTTGGCACCTTTGTCAAAGATAAGGTGGCTTAGTATGTCTGGGGTTGTTTCAGCATCTTCTAATCTGTTCCATTGATCTTCAGGTCTGTTTTTTTGCCAGTACCACACTGTTTTTATCACAGTAGCTTTATAGTATAATTTCAAGTCGGGGATTGTGATGCCCCCTGCCTTGCCTTTGTTGCCCAGAATTGCCTTTGCTATTCTAGGTCTCTTCTGATTCCAAATGAATTTTAGGATTGTTTTCTCTAATTCTGTGAGATATGCTGTTGGAATTTTGATTGGAATTGCATTAAATCTGTATAACAATTTTGTAAGTATGGCCATTTTCACTATATTGGTTCTTCCTATCCAGGAGCAAGGGATATCTTTTCATTTTCTGATATCCTCTTCAATCTCCTTTTTCAGAGTACTGTAGTTTTCAGTGTATAGGTCTTTTACATCCTTTGTGAGGTTGATTCCTAGGTATTTCATTTTTTTGGATGTTATTGTGAAAGGTATTGTTTCCCTAATTTCTCTTTCAGTAAGTTTGTTATTTGTGTACAGGAAGGCTATTGACTTTTGAGTATTGACTTTGTATCCAGCTACACTACTGAATTTGCTTATTAAATCTAGCAGTTTTTTAGTGGAGTTTTTGGGGTCTTCTGTGTAGAGTATCATGTCATCTGCAAATAATGATAATTTAACTTCTTCCTTTCCAATCATTATTCCCTTTATTTCTTTCTCTTGTCTAATTGCTCTGGCTAAAGTTTCCAGAACTATGTTGAATAAGAGTGGGGACAGTGGACATCCTTGTCTTGTTCCTGATTTTAGAGGGAAGGCTTTCAGTTTTTGGCCATATAGTATAATATTGGCTGTTGGTTTGTCATAGATAGCTTTTACCAGGTTGAGATAAAGACCCTCTATTCCAATTTTCTGTAGGGTTTTTATCATGAAAAGGTGCTGGACTTTGTCAAAAGCTTTTTCTGCATCTATTGAGATGATCATGTGATTTTTGTCTTTGGTTCTGTTAATATGCTGTATTACATTTATTGATTTACGTATGTTGAACCATCCCTGCATCCCAGGGATGAATCCAACTTGGTCATGGTGTATAATCTTCTTGACGATTTGTTGGATTCTGTTTGCCAGTATCTTATTAAGGATTTTTGCATCTATGTTCATTAGGGAGATTGGCCTGTAGTTCTCTTTCTTAGTTGGGTCCTTCTCTGGTTTTGGTATCAGGGTAATGCTTGCTTCCAGGAATGAATTTGGGAGTATTGCTTCCCTTTCAATTTCATTAAAAAGTTTGAGAAGTAGGGGCGTTAGGTCTTCTCTAAATTTCTTGTAGAATTCGGCAGTAAATCCATCAGGGCCTGGGCTTTTCTTTGTTGGGAGGTTTTTAATTTCATCATCAATTTCATTGGTTGATATTGGTTTATTTAGGATTTTTAAATCTTCTTGATTCAGATTTGGTAATTCATACGAATCTAGGAATCTCTCCATTTCTTCTGCATTTTCCATCTTAGTAGAATATAGATTTTTAAAATAGGTATAGATGATCTTCTGGATTTCTGCAGGGTCCGTCGTGATATCACCCTTTTCATTTTCAATTGCATGGATTTGAGTGTTTTCTTTTCTTTTTTTAATAAGGTTGGATAAGGGTTTGTCAATCTTATTTATTCTTTCAAAGAACCAACTTTTTGCTTCATTGATTCTTTGTATTGTTTTTTTAGTCTCCAATACATTAATTTCTGCTCTGATCTTTATAATTTCCTCCCTTGTACGGGCTTTTGGCTTAACCTGCTCTTCTTTTTCTAGAAGTTCGAGGTTCTCCATTAAGTTGTTTATTTGCGCTTGCTCTATTTTCCTAATATAAGTATTTAATGCTATAAAATTCCTTCTTAGGACTGCTTTCATTGTATCCCATAAGTTCCGGTATGTTGTACTGTCATTATCATTCAGTTGTAGAAAGTGACTAATTTCTTCTTTAATTTCATCTGTGACCCATTGGTTGTTCAGGAGGGTGCTGTTTAATTTCCATGTGTTTAGGGAGTTTTTGTGATTTCTTTTGCCATTGATTTCCAATTTCATTGCATTATGGTCTGATAATATGCATGGGATAATTTCAATTCCTTTGCATTTACTTAAGCAGGTTTTATGAGCTAATATGTGGTCTCTTTTGGAGAACGTCCTGTGCGCAGCTGAGAAGAATGTGTATTCTGAAGTTGTGGGGTGGAACACTCTGTAGACATCTACTAAGTCCATTTGTTCAAAACTTTGGTTCAGTTCTATTATTTCATTATTGATTTTCTGTCTAGTTGATCTGTCTTTTTGTGACAGTGGAGTATTGAGATCTCCCAATATAATTGTATTAGTGCTTATTTGATTTTTCATGTCCTTTAGTACTTGTTTTATATAGTTGGGTGCATTGGTATTTGATGCATATATATTTATGATCGTTATCTCTTCCTCTTGGATTGTTCCCTTTACAAGGATGTAATGACCGTCTTTATCTCTCTGAATCATTCTTGGCTTGAAATTCAATTTGTCTGCAAAAAGAATAGCTACCCCTGCTTTTTTCTGGTTCCTGTTGCATGGAGTATTGTTTTCCATCCTTTGACTTTCAGTCTATGAATTTCTTTCTGAATTAAATGTGTTTCTTGTATACAGCATATTGTTGGATCTTGCTTCTTGATCCATTTTGCCAGTCTGTGCCTTTTGGTTGGTGAATTGAGACCGTTAACATTGATAGTTAAAACTGATATGTATTGACTTATACTTGTCATGATATTTTCCTGTTGTTGGTTCCCACTCTTTGTTTTTCCCCTTTCCTGCTATTTAATTATCTGCCTTGCCTGGTGGATCCCTTCTGTTGGGGTTCCTATCTCTTTCTAGAATGTCTTTCAGAACATTTTGGAGTGCTGGTTTGGTGGTCATAAATTTTCTTAGATGTTCTTTGTCATGAAAGTATTTTATTTCTCCATCAATTTTGAAAGATAGTTTTGCGGGATACATCAATCTGGGTTGAAAATTATTTTCCTTTAGAGCTTGCAATACATCATTCAAAGCTCTTCTTGAATTGAGGGTTTGTGCTGAAAAGTCAGCTGTGGTTCTGATGGGTTTTCCTTTATAGGTAATTTGTCTCTTCTCCCTAACAGCTTTTAAGATTCTGCCCTTCTGTTGAATTTCTGGGATCTTGACTATGATATGTCTGGCTGAAGTTTTTTTTTTGATCATGTCTAGTTGGTGTTCTAAAAGATTCACTTATTGGGGGGTCAAATTCTTTTTCTCTTCCAGGAAAGTTCTCCCTGATAATGTCTTTGAACAAGGTTTTAATGTCATTGATGCTATCTCCTGCTTTTTCATTTATTCCAATTATTCTTAAGTTGTTTATCTTTGAGTCATCTAGCAGCTGCTGAATTGATTTCTCATGGTCCCTTGCTGTTTTTAAGAATTCTTTCTTTTCATGATCACTAATTGCAAGCCTGTCTTCTATATCTGATATCCTGTCCTCACATTGGCTTAATCTGCTACAAATACTTTCAATGGAATTTTTGTTCTCTTGGATATCTGCTTGAATCTGCTTTATGGATTCCATTTCTTTCCTATGCTGAGCATTCATGTTTTCTATAGTTTTCTTAAGCTCATCTATTTTTTTGTCTGTATCAGCTATAGTGTCCTTAAGCATAGTCTTCATTGTGGACATTATCTCTGCAGTTATCTGTGAAATTATTTCTGTTTTAATTTTTTCCAGAGCCTCATTCAATTGTTTTGTTGTTACCCCTTCAGATATGCCAGGTGGGTGGCTTTTGGATTGTCCCACCTCGTTGCCCCCTACGTTTGCCTTTGGTGAATTGGATGTGTGGGGTTGCATCTTGTTTAAGTGTCATCTCATTTTTTCTTTCTTTAATTCCTGGGGTGATGTTTGTAAATTACCTATGATAGGTTACTTTATTGCTAGTGTTCAAGATCTTTAGAAGATGACTACTTCTCTGCAGTATCTTCCAAGTGGAGCTTGCTTTTGGGTTTTGAGCTTTCTGCCAGATCCTACCTCTTCAATTCGTTGGATGTGAGAAGTTGCTACCTGTTTGGCCCAGTCCTTGATTCTTTGCTACTGTGCCACTGTATTTTCTGTGTCCCTTAGTCAATATCAATCATGAAATATCAGGAAGGAAAGCTGTGTAGAACAATTATTTTACATTTGGCTATAATGGTAACTGAAGCATCAAACACAGCCTAGAAAATGACAGACTGAGCTAACCAGTTATTTACCACTTTTAGCTGTATAAAGTAGAGTTGCGGTTATATAACAAAATCTAAAACACACCAGAAAAATTATATGCAGTATACAAGTCCTTAGTATGTCAATTTTTCCCCTCAGGAGTTTAAATTTAAAGTGAGTTAAGGAGGAAATAGAGTATTGTGAGAAGAGGAAGGAATTAGATGTAAGGTTAGAGGACCAAGAGGGATCCCACTCACATTGGGACACTGGTGCAGAGGACTGGTGTGAAAAAGAGAAGGAAGGGATAAAAGGAAGAACAGATCACAACCACAATCACAAAGAGGTTAGAGGCGCTGTTTACACTCATATAAAAGCCAGAGAGAATAATGAAGGAAAGAGCAAATAGACAAACAGAAACAAAAATGAAGACAAAAACAACAAAGCAAACAGATAAAACAGAAATAAAACCCCACAAAAGAAAAAAAAATAAAAATAAAAAAAAAACCCTTCACCAGAACAAAAAACTAATGAGAGAGAGGAAAAAAAAAAACATAAAAAAATAAAGAGAATCAGTTCCAGGTGTTGACTCTGCTGTAGGCAGGCACCATGTGATGACAGAGTCCTGTTCTGTGCAGGTCCGTCCCAGCAAGCCAAGAGCGGCCCTCTGGTGGGCAGTGAGCAGAGCGTGGACTTTCAGGCTGAGACCGGTCTTGTTCGCCTGCTGCTGTCAGCGCACTGCTTTCGCGCCGCTCTGATTTTCGCCATGCCCCCCACAATGGCGTCGGGTGAGTCGCTCTCTGGCGCGAGACAGGTGTGGCTGAGAGACCAGTCTCGTCACCTGCCATCCTCAGTGCACTTTCGTGGGGCTGAGAGGCGCCGTGCTGCCCTGTCCGGAGCACAAGTTCCCAGAGCAGTTTTCAAGCCGCTCTGAGTTTCGCCGCACCCCCCACAATGGCGCCCGGCCAGTCGCTCTCTGGCGCGGGACAGCTGTGGCTGAGAGACACTCACTCACCGCCGGCCAGCGCAGTTCTCTGCCGCTCCCCTGCCCCGCCGCTGTCTCGCGATCCTCCATGGGGGCTCCCTGGGTGCCAGCTGTCACCGTGTGTCCGCAGCTTTGAGCTTCTGTCGCGCCGTGATTCCTGGGATGGTAGAAGGTGCGCGCATGGGGTCTGCTTCTTCTTTGTTGGAAATCACCCTTCACTGGTGCCGGGGGTCCCAAGCTGCACTTCAGAACTTTTCTGGGTCCCGGGGGGGCATCTGCCCCCTTCCTGCGCTCTCCCGGTCACTATATTCCCATAGTCCAATGGCAACTTTTAGAGAGTTTCTCTGCGTGCTTCTTACTCATCCGCCATCTTTTTTTCCCGAATGTCATCTTTTGATGGATGCTATGGAATGATCTCCCAATCACAAGAAAAATATATTAAGTGTTTTATAAGGCTTAATATTATCCAAGTATACAATGATTATATACATTATATGATATACCATATGGCATGGTAGTAAATTTTCTGTTTATAATGCATTCTATTGACCGACTCCTACATACAATAAAATTTAATTTTAATATCATTATCATACTTTATTTCAAAGAAAAAAAATTTAATGTTTAGAAACTAATTACTTTTCCCTCAGCTTTTGACAGAGAAGTTGATTGGTCTATACATGGTGAAATTGAATTCACATTAACAGAACTTTTATAACAAATAACACTTAAAATAGTATATAGAAAGATGAAGATATTACCTACAGTGCATGCTTTAAAATCTATAAAATTATATGATGCCATAAACAGAAAAAATTGGGATCATCACAAGTTCAAGGTCACATTTTTCTGGAAGAGATGGATACATTAGTATCCATATTCCTTTTACAATTTTTAAAAGAATTATATATTATTAATGTAGTGGTAGAAAATAGTTTTAGCCATATATAAAATGTGCTTATTTTGGCAGCACTTACACTAAAAATTAGAACACATATATAATATAAAATTATCTTGAATAAATCAAATTGTCTACCTTTAGACACATACACATCATACATTTAAAATAAACTAATAGTGAAATTACTTCTAAGCATTATAAAAACATACTTTGATATTTTTTCAAATTAATAACTTAGACTTTCTCAAAATAAAATTGATGCAAAGATGTATTTTGAAACAAGAAAATTGCCTGCATTGGTACTTTTCCAATATTACTTTGCAGATAAATATGTCCTCCTAAATGTAACTCATTTTTATGAATGTATTACATTAGAATGACCAAAAACTAAGATCATTTCTTAGGACAAATTGCTGAAACTTGAGATAGACTATTACTCTGAAAATTAAAACCAACTTGTATAGAACAGTTCTTTATAATGAAGGCAGCGTTATAATAAAAATACTATGAAGAGAAGATAGAGTTTAATAATGGCTTAGCAAGTTACGTATGTATTAAAAGTATGTAAATTTAAATCACTGTCATTTTGTTTGTACATAGTGACTAGAATTATAAAGTTAGAACTGAGGCAATATTTATGCTTGTTTTAATCCTCTCAGAAATGTGTTCCCAGATATAATAATGAGATAATTTTCTAAGTGTTGTATGTTTAGCACAGTGACTTTTGTCTATCTCAGACAAAAGGGTTGTGTTGAAAACCCATGTATTTTACAAATGATTCTTTGAATGAAAAGTTAAAAAGCATAAATAAGATGCATACCAAATTACAATAGAGTGATATGCTCTAAAATATATCTAAAAGAAAAACCTTAACAAGTGCATGTAAGGATATGGAGGAAAGGAAACTCTGGTATATTACTAGAGGGAATGTAAATTTCATGCCTATTCAGAAAACATAATATATGGAGTTCCCTAAAAATGTAAAAATTGAACTACCATATATTTCAGCAATTTTCCTTCTGATATATTTCAAAAAATGGAGTCTATGAAGTGATGACATCTCCAAAATAGCATAATGGAAGCAATCAAGCTTTACTCTGTCTTATACAAAAAAAATTTTTTACAGAAGTTCAGTGGCAAAATTACCACCTAGAAAATTCCAGAACTTAAAACAGAGATTGTAATGATTCCTTCAGCTGCAGAGCAATAAAACACATAAGTAGACATTAAGAAAAATACGTTCCCATATTTTTCCCATATGTTCCCATACTTCTGACCATGCTCCCCTAAAAGAATTGATAGAGGTATGTTGAAAAATCTTCCCAATTCTCACAGTCTCACAATTTCTAAATTTGAAGAAGTAAGGATGCGTTCCTCAATGGGCCAAGTGTTTCTACCTCAGTTCATGGGAAGCATTGTCAGTGTCCACAGGGATAAAGCTCTAGCAACCATGTAATGAAAAAGAAAGGAGGAGCTGTTTACTTGTAGTCCAAAGAACACTGCTGAATAATTTTGGCCAAGCACCATATCTGAGAGGCTCTCTAACAAGCCATAGGACAGGACAGTCACCCCTTCAGTCCTCTAGAAGGGGTTTCTAGACCAGACTTTCCACACAGTCCAGATGGGTCTTTGGGTTCTCTGCCAGGATCCTTTAGTTGAAATTTTGTTGTCCAATTCAAATGTTTGTGAGACTTATGGTAAAATTCACCTGATAGCATTATTCAGTACCAAAAAGAAGCATTGATCAAAGATTAGAGAATCCAGCTACACCAAAAAGACCTCTAGTGAAATGGGGCTTAAAAAATACATGTAAATCAAACTATACAATTAAGACCAAAATAAGTAAATACTACCATGAAAAGAAATAGACACGTATTGCATAAAAATAAGGAACAAACAGGAATCTACATGCTCAGTAAATGGAACAAAGCAGACACCAGTGACTAATCCTTATTTTATGAAGATGTGAGATTTTTCAGACCGAGAATTCAAAGCAGCTGTTTTGAGGAAACTCAGTGAAATCTAAGACAAGACAGAAAAGTAGTTCAGAAATTTATCAGCAAAATAAAGAGATTGAAATAATATTTGAAAATAAAGCAGATATTCTATAGCTGAAAACTACAGCAAATGAACTTAGTAATGAATTGGATAGTCTCGGGTGCAAATTTGACTAAGTGGAAAAAAATTAATCAGCTTTAAGGTAGACTAGTTGAAATACAGAATAGAAAAGAAAGAAGAGGGAAGAGAGAAAGGTAAATATCCTGATATGCAGAGGTCAAATATCAACAGATCATAATCAAATTCTCAAAGATGAAAAACAAGGAAGGGATTTTGAAAGCAGAAAAAGAAGCAAAGAACAGAGTAAGTTTACCTACTGTGCCTGGTAACAGACTTTTTAGTGGAGTCCTTGCAGGTGTTAAAAGAATGGGATGGTATATTAAGACTGATGAAGGAAGAAAACTGGCAACATATTATACTATAGAAATAAAGCTGTCCTTGAAAAAGGAAAGAATAAGACTTTTCAAGGTAAGCAAAAGCTGAGAGAATTCAGAATTTGTCTTGCAAGAAAGGGGAATATTTCTCCAAAATAAGAGAAAGGGTTGTTAATATGTAACAAGAAATCAATTTGAGATACAAATGCACTGATTAAAACTAGTATGCCATAAAACTTAGAATACTGTCATCTTCTATAAATTTATATATTCAACATTAAAGATGAAAGAAACTTTGAAAGAATTATTGCTCAAACAAATTGTCAAAGGATAAGCAGTGTAAAAAGATGAAAATTTTGTCAACAAATTCAAAATATGGAGTAGGGAATACAGTTAAATAGACGGAGGTGTGAAATGCAATACAAATACCTACATCAAGAATAGCTCAAATACAGGGTTTTATTTGGTTTACTTCTCTTCTTTATAGTCAGTTGTCATTTCCTTTGTTTTTAAATTAGCACGTTATAAGATGATTTTAAACCTCTTTGTAAGCACAAAGAAAAGTTAGAATAGACACAGTGAAAATAAGAAGCAAAATTTCAGAACATACTACCAGAAGAAAATCACTTAACCACAAAGCATGATTGGGAGATAGGTAGAAATAATCTACACTAACAACTAGAAATGAATTTTTTAAATGGTAGTGAATGATAAGATACTTTCTTATCATTAATTACCCTAAATTTAAATGTGAATGAATGAATAAAAAGGCATGATTATATACTATATACAAAAAACTTACTTAACACACCTTTAAACACACAAATAGATTGAAATAGAAAAAAATATTCCATGAAAATATAAACCAAAAAATAAATATCTTACATATATCAGACATAATAGATTATAACTCAGAAACTATACATGAAGAAAGACAATGTATTATGTAGAATGATAAAAGGGTCATTTTAGCAAGAGGTTATGACAGTTGTAAATATGAATGTGCCAACCATTGCAGCAACTAAATATTAAACAAAGTACTAAGATATCTAATAGAGAGAAAGATGATGTTATTATTGCTGTAGGAGACTTCAACAGCCTAATTTCAGCAATGGAAAGATCATCCAACAAAAATTAAGAAATGTTCTGGGCCATACAGCACTCTAGTTTAAATGAACCTATGGAATATTTAGGCAACATTCCATCGAACAGCTGAAGAATACAGATACTTCACAACAGCACATAGGATGTTTTCTAGGACAGAACATATGTTTGTACTCACAACAGCTCTTCTCTAATTAAAAATTTATATCAAATAAGTTTTCTGAGAACAATGGAATAAAATTAGAAATCAGTAGCAGGAGGAATTGTAGAAAACCTATTACATGATGAATGACTGCATGCTTCTGCAAAAAGAAGAAACTGAATCAGTAGAAAAATTCAAAAGAAAATATAAAAAAATTCAATCAGATGAAAATGGGAACACAATGTAACAAAATTTGTGGGCCACAGGAATATATGAACAAGGAAGTTTGTACAGGGAGAAATAAACACTTAATAGAAAGTGCTAAAAAAAACCCAAAAATTGCATATCAAGGTACAAGAAAAAACAAAACTAAACCCAACTAGTAGAAGAAAAAATATACCAATGAGAAGTTATAAATAACTATTATATAGAAAACCTGCAAAAAGCAATTATAAACAATGAACTTGGATCAGTACTAAAATTTTCAACAAAAATCCAGGAGACAATGGTTTCACTGCTGAAATATGAAACATATTCAAAAAAGTATTAATACCAATTCTTTCCAAATTTTTCCCGAGAAATTGAAGTGGAAGAAATTCTTACCATCTTTTTCTATAAATCCATTTACTGGAATGAAACAGTCACACACACACACACACACACACACACACACACACATGCACATACACACACACACTACTGCCCAATCAAATTCCAGAGTACAAAGAAATGATTATTGACCATGATGCAGTGGAATTTATTCCAGGGATTAAATGATTTACATATGCAAATCAATAAACGTGACATATCTTGTCAACAGAATCATGACAGAAGCATGATCATTTCAAAAGAATAGATATATAAAAAGCATGTACAAAATTCAACATCACTTAATTATAGAACTCTCAAAAAGCTAAGAATAGAAGGAAAATACCTGAACCTAAAAAAGACCTTACAAAAGGGGTAGTATATATCTCAATGGCCAGGCATTTTCTTACAATGGATTAGCCCACAGTTCAATTCTAGCATTCAAGAAAAAAGAAAAAATCTTCTAAGAGGTCATATAGATTCCCTTTCGGGAGATCCAAACCATAACAAGGACTTTTAGTATGGTATTAGTTATGGACAAAATATATAATATTCACAACTTAAAGGGGAAGTGTTATTGCAAGCCATAGCTAATATACCAAATAGGAAAATACTGACAGCTTTACCTCAAATACCAGGGAGAAGAAAAAGATGCCTACTTACAATACTTCTTTAGAAATACAGTTCTTGTTATGGTTTAAATCTAAAATATCCCCCAAAATCCTTACATTTGGTGGTGGGTCTGGACAGAAAATGTGGGCCACTATGGGTAACTCAAAAGGGTGTAGTCTCATCCCTGTCTTGTCTCTTCTCTCTGCTTCCTGCTGCCCTTTTGTAAGCATTTTCCCTCTGCCAAGCTTCTGCATCTGGTTGTTTTTGACTTATAGTTGGTCATCCATGGACTAACCCTACTGAAACAGTAAGCCAAAATAAACCTTCTCTCCCTTACAGTGTGTATGTTGGGTGATTTATTCCAGCGACAAGAAAGTGACTAATACAGAAAATTGTTAAGTAAATGGGTGCATTGTTGTGACTGTACCTGACCACATGGTTTAGAAACCCTTGGAACTGGGTTGTAGGAAGTGTTTGAAAAGTTTTGAAGATGCCAACTAGAGAAGCCCTATATTGCAGAAAAAGATAATTGCTTGAAGGATGATTTTGATCAAAGCCAGAAAGCCAATATGTTGATAGGAATGTCATCAAGAAAGAACAGGCTCAGTAGCTTTAGCAGTAAATGGGGACCCTATTGGAAACTGGATGAGAGTCTATGTATGTTTCATTTGGCAAAGTATTTACCTACACTTTGCCCAAGACCTGAGACTTTAGAAGACAGAGTTTAAGGGAAGTGGATTACATAATCTGGTGGAGGACATTTCAAGGCAGCACGAAATTCAGGTCACAGCATCGGTTCTACTGGCTCCTTTTATTTAGAGCTACAGTGAGAATAAGGAACAACATGCAGAGTTAAATGATTTTGAAGTTTGCAGTTCTATCAGAAATAAAGTGACTGCAGTGTTGAGACAAAGAAAATGGAGGTTTTTGGAAAGATTATCATTAAAAAGGAGCCAAGAATTTTGTATAGGGACAAAAAACCATCTGAGAAGGCATGAAGTCATCTCAGAAATTAAGGCTCCACCCATTGCTGTTTCAAGGGGGTAAAATGGTAAACCTTCCATTTGACAAGAGAATTCTTGGGACTTTTACTCATTAGGGACATCTATGCAAGAGTATCCCCAAGTTCAACTATCCGAGCATTCAGATGCCACTGCAGCCATGTCCACGGTGGCCTAGCTATTGCTCAAGCTAGTGGCTAACTTTGGCATTAGCTATCTATCTAATGCTTATTGCTCAGGTGTGTAGAATACAAGAGTTATGGGGCCACAAAGGCTTCTACCAAGATTTCAGAAGAAGGCCTAGCGGGCCGGTGAGATGGCTCAGCGGCATAAGCACCTGCCTTGCAAGCGCAAGGGCCCGAGTTCGACTCCCGGATCCCACATACAAAAAAGGGGCCGGTGATATCGCTCAGCGGCACGGGTGCCTGTTGGCGCGCGAGGTCCTGAGGTCGACCCCCCGGTACCCACAAAAAAAAAAAAAGAAAGAAAGAAAGAAAGAATTGAACGTGGCATGGTGGGAATGGTAGGAAAAAGCAGCACAGTTAAAGAAGCTTAATTAGGTGGTGGTACGTTGAGAGTGATCGGGCTTGTGCAGGGAAAAAGGAATAACGCAGGAGCGCTGCATATTTTGGGCTTAAGAATTTAATATGGTGCACTGGGTTAGGGCACCTCCCATTTTTTTCTGACAGAGCATGATTGACAGCATGATTTACAGGGTGCTGAGTCACGTCACCTGCACCTACTCTGCATGTCATTTCTCATAATTCAATCTGGTATAATTTCATATACAAGATGCAATCTGTACCTATGAAACTTTAATAAGGTCAAAGTGAAAATATGTTATTGTAGGTCACATTGGCAGGTCTGACATGCGTGCATACTTTTTTGGGATTGCTGAATATTTCAGCAATTATTTTTCTTATCTCTGCCTCCAGGTAGTAGGACTTTGGAAAAATGTAGAAGTGTTGGCTCTGGGGTATTCCCCTGGTTCAGTGGAATCGTCCTATAGCCCCAATTGTACTATCTATATTAATAGGTTTAAACATCATGTTGAAATGTGCATATACAGACAATTATAGAGTCATTAGTAAGATATCCTGTGAGGTATATACCAGTAAAAACACTTCAAATGTAATTTTGACAAATCACTAGAAGTTTAATGGGGCTGGCTGCTAATAGCCTGAAACATTTATGGGTTTTAGTTTAAGAGTTCCACCAACTTCTCATCGAGAAGTATCAAGAAAGAGCCCTTTTTGACAGTGGCAAAGAGAAGGGAAGTAGTTACCATTTTTGAATTCACCCTGAATACTCTCCATAACGAAAGCTACTTTCAAAGGAAAAGCGTTCACCAGAGACTACATCACCATTTCTCTACCTGGTGCCCCCTAGTGGCGTTCCTATCTCACATAAATGGGAAGGGAGTGTAACCCACAATATATTTTGAAAAATTATGCCTAACAACAAGATGCAATGAAAGCCTATAAAATTAAGGTTATAAAATACTTTCCCTCCTCTCCACCTAACTCCTGCAACAGGGTTCCAACATAATAAGTGAGGGTTCAATTGAAAAATCCGCAAGTTATGTATATTATTTACAGTGTATACAAGGAATTTCAAAGAAAATAAGGAAAATAAAAAGATATTGGAAGAAAATAAAGCCCCTGGCATTGAAAGTTATAATGAAACGTTTAACACAAGACACTGTCTACCCATATTAACTTGAAGTCTCAAATGAAAGGATGATTTCAGTTCTTACTATTCAGTAGTCATGTATGACTTTCAAAAGAACTTAAGTATGCTGAAAGAAAACAAACAAATTTACAGACAGTCTGAAGGGGCAAAGTGAGAATCATAAACAAATTTAGATACAACAGTTATTTTAGAATTATCAGATCAGAAATTTCAAATAAATATACTTAATATGATAAGAGTTATAATGGAAAAAATAAACAACCTGGACAAAGAGTGTAGTATAAGGAAAAAATTAAAAATTTTAGAAATATAAGGAAACACTAGAAATTGATACATTTTAACAGAAAGATATATATGTTACAGCTTATAATCGTTCATAGATATAAATAAAAAATAAGGATTGAGAATGTAACTCATGGGTCAAGTGCTCTCTTCCTGGTGCTCTGGCCTGTAGTGCAAGATAAAAAGAACAGTAAGAGAACATTAACAGTATCTTTGTGTTGGATTCACATGTTTATGTATGTTGTGTTAGTCACTTATGCATACATAAGCATGTGAATCCAACACAAAGGAATAGAGGAAGGAAATAGGAATATATATATATATGTATATATGTAATATATGTACTATATAATATACATATATATTTATACACATATATATCATAATTTTTCAGGTGAAATTGTGTAGTGTTTTTAAAGATGAGTTTAGGTTATTTGAAAAGTATATTAAAATCTATAAAGAAATTACTGGTGTTTTAAAAGAAGTATATTTGTTACTCTAAGAGAATGGATAAAATGAAAGTATACAAAAGGGAACAAAAAGGGAAAAGAAAAAAATTAAAAATAAAATAAATAGAAAACAGCAATGGTATAGTGGATATTAATCCAATTATGTTACTAATCATTCATTAAAAAACGAATGATTTAAATGAACTAATTATATGATTGAGGTTAATACAGTGGATTAAAATAAGACTCAACTGGAATGCCACACAAGAAAGGATCCTACCTGCCACAGGCGTCAAACTCTCAACTCTTAGCTGGTTCTATACCTTGATTCTCCTCACCGCAGGGCTGCACAGGTGACAATCAAATAACTGATCTGATTGAGGAAGAGGCCAACATCTCGGAAAAGAGGTAAGCCTGCCTGGGACAGTTGGCTATTTGAGGGAGAAACAATGCATGGGCCAACTGCATTAGCCACAAGAAAAGCCCGCAGCTAGAGTAAACTAAAAATTAGTATGGGGCTTTACTGTGAGAATGATTTCTTCATGGTGGGAGAGAGTTGGAGAAGAAATCTAGTGCAGTGCCTGCCATATTGCAGAGAGGGTTTAATCAGGTGCCATTTCAGAAAGGGTTGATTGTGTGGGACTACACCCACACTCTAGCTGCACTCCAGGACTGAAGTAATACATGGTTCCACTGTGACCGGATGAGAGACAGCCACAGGAGAGAGACTGAGAAAGATGAGAGCTAGACAGATCCCTCCAGATCTGAGAAGCTCAAGCTCAGGCCATGAAGGATGTGGGCCTGCGTTCTGTGTTGGGAGGCCAGAATCAGTGGGTCTGGCTTTCAGGGCTGGTTGGATCAGAAGGTGATGGCATGAAAAAGCATCCAGCCCCCTGCCTACATCCAGAAACCAGTGGTCCGATTGCTTCCCGTGTTCAGCACGAGTGGGGACGAGTCTCACAACGCACTGCAGCTTATAACACTCGCACCTCTTGAGCACAGCGATCCCCTCACAAACTCACGGGCTATAACGTGGGGGCGGGGTAGGACTTGCCGGACTCCAAACACTGGGCCTTGGGGCGAAGCACTTATTTGGAAAAAATGCAAATTGTTTTTCCTTCTTCTTTTAACCCAATTTTTTTTCTATTGAAGTTTGTTTGTTTGTTTGTCGTATTTAGAGTTCTATCTTCCATTCTCTTTCTCCCCTTTTATAATTAATATTATCTTTATTTGTTTGATTAGATCCTCTTTCTTTGTCTTTCTTTTCTTGCTCCCTTCTACTTTTTTTATTATTTTCCTTTCTTTTCCTTTAGCTTACACTTTTTTTTATGATTTATCCTTTTCCTCGTTTTTTTTTTTTGTTTGTTTGTTTGTTTTATTTTCCTGTTTCTTTTATCCAATAATACTATTTTTCTTTTACTTCTAAATTCAGTCTCCCATTCCCTGCTAGGTCTACACTTAAAGGATAACCTTTAATATTTATGAATCTATAGTTATATAGTCAAATATAACTTATTATGTTTGAAAGCAGTTACATTATTAGTTGAGGTAAAGTTTTTCTATTGTCTTAATGTTTATACCAGTGATGGCAAAATTTTTAGAGATCAAGTGCCAAACTGCAACCTAAAATCCACTTATTTATACATAGGGCAAACAATGCAATTAAACCTACATCATGAGGTTCTAGTTTAGAAAAAGCAACCCTATGCTGACATCTTTTATCCTAGCAGAAAAACACAATAATACAAATGCCATAGGTTTGCCACCACTGGTTTATACTACATAGATCTCTTCTCTATGTTTGAGGAAGGTACATTATTTGTTCTTTGGGTTTGTCAATATCCAGTTTGTACTTGATGGTATGGTTGTTAAGTTTACTACCTTAGTCAAGGTGACATTCATGTTACTATCAAGTGGTTTTCACCCTATGCCAGTATCTGAATTGCCTGGACATTATAAGCAATAGGGACAGAGCAAAGACCAACACTTACCTATGCCGAGGACATCGCTGAAAAGTAGGCGTAAAGTAAAGAGATTTCCACACTTGCAACACAGTCACACATTACAATAAACCCCCAAACTGAGCACAGAAAGTAAATAAAAAATAGAAATATGAAAAAAAAGGCAGCAAAATGCCCACAACTCCCAACTCCCCCAAAGCCAATCCACAGAGCGACAAGGGGGAGGAAATCAAAATCCACATAGGCAAAGTATCTGAAAGGATAACAATGGAGGTAACAAAACAGATCAATAAGGTGTTTCCTAAACTCAAAGGAGATATAACTGAATAGATAATGATCCTTACAAGTGAAATGATCAGTGAGTTTAAAGAAGACACTAATAAAAATCTATGGGAGCTAAAGAAAGAGATGCAAATCATGAATGCCCAGCACAGATAAGAAATGGAGTGCATAATATGTTTCAAACAGAAATACAGGAGATCAAAAATTTTACTGAAAGTATAGGCAGCAGAAGCAACCTATGGGAGATTGAGCATTAGATCTAGAAGACAGGGCTGTGGTGGTGATAAGTTAAAGAGAGACACCTTAAAAACATTAAAAATGGGGCCGGTGAGATGGCTCAGCGGCGTAAGCGCCTGCTTTGCAAGCGCGAGGGCCCGAGTTCGACTCCCGGATCCCACATACGAAAAAGGGGCCGGTGATATCGCTCAGCGGCACGGGTGCCTGTTGGCACGCGAGGTCCTGAGGTCGACCCCCCGGTACCCACAAAAACAAAAAAAAAAAAAAAAAAAAAAACATTAAAAATGTAGCTGCCAGTTGACACAAAGAATACTAATCTAAGATTAATTGGAATTAAGGAAAAAATCAGAAGATAGCTCAAACAACATTAAAGGCAAGCATGTTTACAGAAGTAATAGCTGAAAACTTTCTAAGCATGAAGAAAGAATTTAACATACTGTAAGTGAGACATGTAAAACCCCAAATAGCCATGATCAGGAAAGAAAACCCCCAGGACAAATCATGGTCAAAGTACCAGAAATCAACCACAGGAACAGATTCTTAAATGTTTTTAGAGAAAAGCGATAAATCACTTATAAAGGAAAACCCATGGGGTCTACAGCAGACTTCTTAACACAAACGTTAAAGTCAAGAAAAGCTTGGAGTGAAGTCTTTTAAGTCCTAAAAGAAAACAACTTTCAACCCAAACTGATATACCATACAAAATTATCTTTTATAATTGATGGAGAAATAAATAATCCCATGTTAAAGAACACCTAAAAAAATCAGACCACCAAATCAGTACTCCAATAAGTTCTCAAGGATATCCTAGAAAGAGACAATGAAGCTGATAATGACAATAGGCTCAGTAGAATTAAGGCATGAGGCAGGGTGAGCAATTAAGTACAGATGAAATAAAGGGAATCAACAGCAGGAAAATAATACAGTAACAAGAAAAGTCAGAACCTATCATTTATAATCATGAAAGTGAATGGTCTCAATTCAACAATTAAAAGACACAGATTAGCAGAATGAGTCAAGAAACAAGATCTAACAATATGCTGTGTACAAGAAACACATTGAATGAAATTAATCAACTGAAAGTCAAAGGATGGGAAACAATATTCCATGCAACAGGAACCTAAGAACAAGGAGGTTTTCAGACAAAAACACATTTCAGCCAAAACTGAAACTAGGAGGCAGAAAGGTCACCCCATTTTAAGGGAACTATTCAACAGGAATCTCTTATATTATAAATGTATATGGGTCAAACTACTTCGCATCTAACTTCATTAAACAAACACTTCTAGAAATAAAGAAAAACAGATAAATTAGTATATTCATAGTGTGGGAGCTCAATAACCCAACTATCACATGTAGATGAAGTAAATTAAAAAATCAACAAGGAAATATTATAGATAAACCAAACTTTTGAAGAAATGAAACTAATAGATAGCTACCCCAGTGTTCACCCAACAAGAGAATACATATTTTTTATGGCAACACATGGAACTTTCTCCAAAATAGAACATATACCAGCAAGCATACTTAAATAAATGCAAAAGAACTGAGATTTTATTGTAGATACTATAAGATCATATTGCAAGCTAGATCAATGAAACTAGAAAGTATAAATCAATGGCAAAAGAATCCACAGAAATGATGCAAATGCATGAAAATAACCAATAAACTCTTGAGTAAACAGTAGATCACAGAAGAAATTAAGGAAAAAGTAAGACAGTTCCTAGAATTAAATGATAATGTTCTAATAGCAAATTTATAGAAATTTTATAGCAGAAATTAAAAATCAATTAGTAGCCTGTCACTATATTGAGACAGGATGTGCATGCTGCTTGTCACATAATTAGACTGCTAAACTCTCAGCCTTGACTATCTGCATCCACCTGTTTCTTCCAGATGGCCCACTAGGTCAACCTGACAACATTCAGCTGTAAAGTCTGTGTTTTCCTATCTAAAATATATACCCAGTTTTTCCAACATGCTTCAAGGACTTTATGGCCAGGACAGACTGGCCCAGTCAAGGACACATTGAACTGTACCTGCTCGGCTCAAACCCTCTCCCTCCCAGAATGCTCCTGCCTTATGATAAACAATTCCTTTTAAGTAAACCTGCTGGAAACAAATCTGCCTGACAATATAAGACTTGATTCATGTAACCAATTATGTAATAACCTGCTATCAGCTTTGTACTTCCTGCTTGCAAAGTGTATATGAAATTCTGTTTCACTTTGAGCCAAGGCTGGTGTTTTTGGATACCTAATTCCCACCAGCCCACTGGCATTAATAAAAGTTGCCTTCTAACTCCTTGGTGCAAAGAGTCTTCCATTCAGTTCAATATCAGATTTCTGCAACGATGTCAGTACAATACCAGAATTTATGAGACACAATGAAAGCCACCCTAAGAAGGAATATTATAGCTCTGAATACCCACATCAGAAAACAAAAACAAAAACAAAAACAAAAACAAAAACTGATCAACCCCAAATAAATAACATAATGGTGCAACTCAAGGTCTTACAGAAACAAGAATAGTTCAAATCCAGCACTAGTACAAAGAAAATGATAAAGATCAGAGCAGAAATAAATGAAATGGTGACTCATAAAACAATATAAAAAATCAATGAATTGAGGAACTGGTCCTTTGAAAAAAATAAACAAAATAAATAAACCCTTACTAAATATTGCCAAAAAACAAATAGGTACCAAAGACACAACTCAATGCAATTAGAAATGAAAAGTGTGAAATCACAATGGGCATTGCCAACATTCAGAATATTATTAGCAATCACTTCATGAACATGTGTGTCAATAACTTGGGAAATTCAAAAGAAATAGGGAGATTCCTAGATACATGTGAATTACCAAAATTGAACAAAGGAGACTTAAAATCTTGAATAATCTGATATAAGGCAATGAAATTGAAACAATAATAAAAATCTACCAGTTAACAAAGGACCTGAAGGATTCACCACTAAAATTTTCAAGCACTTCACAGAAGATCTAATGCAAATACTCCTTACACTGTAATATAATTGACAGGGAAGGTATACTCCTAAAGACATTCCTGGAAGTTAGCATTACCCTGATTCCAAACCAGACAAAAATCCAACTGAAAAAGAGAACATCAATCACTCTGATGAGCATAGATGCAAAAATACTCAGCAAGATACTGGCAAACAGAATGCAAAACATCATCAAAAAGATCATACAGCATGAGAAAGCAGGCTTCAGCCCAAAGAACACAAGGATGGTTCAAAATATGCAAATCAACAAAGGTAATTTACCCTAGATATATTCAAATATTTTATCCTTTGGACTGGGGCCAAAAACATTCACTAGAGAGCAGATTGCCTTTTTAATAAATGGTGCTGGTAAAAACTGGATATCCATATGAAGAAGATTGAATCTAAACCCATCTATCTCACCATGTACTAAAGTCAAAACAGATTGAGTATTTAATTGTTCAAACAGAAACACTTAATTTGCCATAAGTTAAACAGGTAAAATTCTTTTTTTTTTTTTTTTTGTGGGTACCGGGGGGTCGACCTCAGGACCTCGCGCGCCAGCAGGCGCCCGTGCCGCTGAGCGATATCACCGGCCCCTTTTTTCGTATGTGGGTTCCGGGCGTCAAACTCGGGCCCTCGCGCTTGCCAGGCAGGCGCTTAAGCCGCTGAGCCATCTCACCAGCCCCAACAGGTAAAATTCTTGAAGACGTACGTATAAAGACTTTCTGAACAGAACCTTAATGGGACAAGAAATAATACCAATAATCAAAAAATAGCATCATATCAAATTAAAAAGCATATTCACATCAAAGAAGACAACCAACAAAGTGAAGAGATAACATACCAAATGGGGAAAAATTGTGCCTACTATTCCTCAGAGAGAGGAGTAACATCTAGAAGATATAAAAAAATCACAAAAATTAGACCTCCCCAAAATAAAAAACCCAATTAGAAAACCAATTAGAAAAAATGGGCAAGTGAAAAGAATAGATACCTCTCAGAAGAAGTAGAAATAACCAATACATACGTGAAAAAATGTTCAACATCACTTCCCATTAGAGAAGTGCAAATTAAAACAATACAGAATTTTCATTTTATGAAACAATGACTATCATCAAGAAATCAAATAATACCAAATGCTGGTGAGGCTGCAGGGGAAAAGATACACTTTTTTTTATTGTAGGTGGGAAGGTAATCTAGTACGATCACTGTGGATGTCAGTAGGATGATTCCTAAAACACTAAAAGTAGAGTGAGATGTGCACACCTATGTTCATAGCAGCAAAATTTATAGTAGCTAAATTGTGGAAACAGTCTCTATTCCTTTCAAGAGATGAATGGATAACGAAAATGTGGTATGCATACACAATGGAGTACTACTACACCTTAAAGAAAGAAACTTGAGGCATTTTTAGGTAAATGGATGTACCTTGACATCACAATGTTAGGTGGTTGTAAGTCTAACAAAATGTGTGTGTGATTTATACAAGAAAATCTACAAAACTCAGAAGAAAAAATCTAAAAGATTTAAATGTTCATATATCAGAAACATCAATATTAAGAATTTCATTCTTCCCAACTAGAAGTGTAGATTGTATATCATCCTAACAAAAATCCCCAAAGACAGACCTTATTAAAAAAATTGATCATAAAATAATTAGATGTCAATATGTTTTAAAAAAATCTAGACACATATACAAGTACTGAAAATCAATTATAACCTAAGTGCAAATCATAACCTCTCAAGCTAATAGGAGAAAACAGATGGGAAGACAGACATAAACTTAAGCTTTCTGATGATGTTTCAGAGACAACAATGAAAGTAGGGTGGCGAAATTAATACATGGTAAGATGAATTTTGTTAAAAACTTAACTGTCTACAAAGATGGTTAATAAACATCTGAAAAGAGGCTCAACATAACTGTCACAGAGAATTTAAAATTCAAAAAATAATAGGATACAACTACACACATACTGTAGTAACAAAAATACAAAACACTGACAATACCAAATGCTGGTGAGGATGAAAAACAATAGCAACTTTCACTAATTGCTGGTGGGAATGCAAACTAATATGGCTAGTTTAGAAGACAATTGGGCAGTGATTTCAAAGTAATTGTGTGATTCATGAATCGAACTTTTAAGCATTTCCCAGCTGAGTTTAAAACAAATGGGAACAGTGCAGAATAAGTTGAATCGCCTGGGTTACCAAACTCTTTTCCCCAATTTCACTTGGTAGTTCTCAAAATAAGTAAAGAATGTACTGAAAATATATCGTCTTGAGGATAGCTTATATTTTGTCCCTGTCCTTCCTAGCATAAGACGTTGTGCACTATGGTAGCCCAGTTGTGCCCTTTTGCTCCTAGGGTTTAAAACACAGAGCAGGCTGCTGTCGGGATGCCTCAGTTGAGGAGTGACATCCAGCTGGACAGCCTTTCAGAGCCCTCGGGGACTGATTCATCACGAATCAGGCTTCTGTTGCCTTTCATAATATCTATCTGTGAGTTATAAATCTGTAGTACTCCAGAGATTGTGTGAATTTTCTGTCCTACTGAATTTGTGCAAGTAGTAGAATTTGTAGTTTATGTAGAATTTGTAGATTCAGTGTACTGAAAGAGCAACCAGTGCCCAGTGAGCCTGATTTGCATACACAGAAAACAACGTATAAATATTTTGATACTTCATTCATATTCATTAAAAGGTGGAAACAGCCTCTCATTTCTTAATATTTGTATGAAATGTGAGTATACAAATTTTCCAGAAAGAAAGCATACAGCAATGATGGCAGCAAAGAGAAACACTAAGAAATGCTGCCACTGATTAAATTGCTGAAGGGATCAATTTTATTCTTAGTTTATGTAGAAAAATAGTGATGTTGTGCTGCATGTCGAAGTAATTGCTTCTCTTGAATGAAAAGCTTCTTAAACAATTCTACTAATCTTACTTCTTAAATGACTCTTCAATAATGTGTGTTGTTTGGTTTACACAGCTTCTGAGCACATAATACAATTAATTCAAGTAAGCTTCCAAGCCAATGAGAATTTGCTGCTGTTGTTAATATGAGATTAAAGGCTGGAAATGATTGTTGCTCTGGGAATCATCAAGTCCCATTTATTATATTAAATCAGTGTATAGATTAAAAGAAAAACATTTTCTTTTTCTCCTTTGTTCTTATTCTTGCCACTTTAATCATTTCAGTTCTTCTCTAAATGTGAGAAGATACTCTATATCCATCATATTTTATGACTGCTTTTGTCATAGAATCCTGTATCAGATCTAAATGTACATGAGAACAGTTCTCAATCATCATTCTCGGTCTTTGACTGTGTTTGCTGGACAAAGTCTTTAGCATTTCCCTAGATTTTACAAATCAGTTCATTGTTTTCTTGAGCTTCAGCACTTAATTATTAGGTTCTGGTAGTTCCTATAGCAAGAGGAACAATTATATTTTCTAGTGTCACAAAGGTTATCAATGTAGGGTCAAAAGGGTAGGGATGATGATAAATACAGCTAAACCTTTATTATTTCAAAAATTGCAAGATATTTACTTAAAGATGAGAAAGAATTAATCTGTTATTTAAATAAATGAAATTAACTGAGAGAAATGGAGACTCAAGAATTAAAAGAATTAGTCTCTTAATACTAGGACTCACCATTGGTAAAAGGAAGTTACTTTCAATAAGTATATATATATATATTATATATATATATATATGCAAATATACGTACTCATTTATATACTCAGGAAGTATCTTGGAAAGAATATAGAAGATACAGACAATTTCAAAATGAAGAGATTTGAGGAATTGTGTAAGAAAATTTACTGGGCCGGTGAGGTGGCTCAGCGGCATAAGCACCTGCCTAGTAAGCACGAGGTCCTGAGTTTGATCCCTGGTACCCACACACACACACACACACACACACACAAAAAGAAAATTTATTTTTCATGGAACATCATTTTTTTAACTTTTGCTATTCTTTCTTGTCACTATAATAATTATTTCAAAATAAAATATAATTTAAAAACTAGAGTCCAATAAGCTGTGGTCAGATATGTTTATGAATCCCTGGAATCCCTGGACTATTGTAGCAGATAAAATAAATTTAATAAAATCTTTGGTGCTAAGAGAGTAAAGGAAGTAAGGTGTAATAACCTATTTTAATAAGCTATTAATTCTCATACGTTAATAATGGCAGAAGCTGATAACCTAATCTCTCATAAACAATATCCATCCTGGTAAGTAGATTTAGAATTTCTATGGAATGTGCTTCATATTTGTTGCTTTGGTTATACTATATTAAAGGAAAGAGCACATATATTAACTTCAATATCTTATATGAAGGTTATACATTTATGTCATTTGTTTTAAAATGTCTTTAGATATCTAGTTATCATTTACTAGAACATGGTGACACTGAAGAATTGCTACTTGTTTTTACATTTTACATTCATATGTACATTTTACATTCACATCAGGAAAATCTAATTGTAGGATATCATTTCCTTTCTTTCCTCCTTCTGTCACCCTATGATTTCCAGTCCTTCCTGAAATTTGCATACATTGACATTTCAACATTTCAAAAGTTAGGCAGTTTTATATTGCTATGCTTGGGTATGAAAGCACCTAGCAATTACTTCTCATTGGTATTCAATCCTAGTAAGTATACTTTTCAAATAAGGACTAGTGGTCATTATTTTCAAAACTATTTCCTGGTGTGTTTTGTTGTGATAAATTCCTAATGTCTATATCTACATATCTAATATCTACATATTTTACAGAACTGTGAAGTATTATGCTATTTTGGAATCATTTTTGTGGTTTCCACAGCATATAATTACAAATACATTGAACAGATTTTTCTGACTTCTATAATGAATACATTTAAGGACGGCTGTGATAACACATTGTTGAAATGCTTAACAGTAAACTAAATATATCTTCAAGATATAGGATAGATGCCTTATTAACTGCAGTTTGTTGCTTTAAAATTATCCATATACCTGCTTTAAACAGTTTTTGCTTATTAATTCCCACATTCTACGAACTAGAAGACCAGACACAGCTCTGTGTTTTAGATCTGCTGTACTGCAGTCCTTCTGAGGCTTGAACAGGGACAGCTCTGATTCTATCCTTGTTCAGGTTCTCAATGAGTTCCTTTTCTTGATGCTATAACTCATCAAGAATTTTGAATAACCTTATATGAGGTTTTTAAAATTAAGTCCCCATTTTCTTACCGTCCACAGAAGATTTTAGCTCTTCTCTAATGTGAGAAGATACTCTATGTCCATCATATTTTATGACTGCATTTGTCATAGAATTTTGTATCAAATCTAAATGTACACAAGAACAGTTCTTGATCGTCATTCTCAACCTTTGACAGTGTTTACCTGACAAACAGTCTTCAGCATTTCTACAAATTATTGCAAATCAGTCAGTTGTTTTCATGAACTTCAGCACTTAATTCCTAGGTTCTGGTAGTTCATACAGCAGCTTCTAGAAACCATTTTCAGGGTTTCATAATGTGATATCTTCCTTGTTAGTGCACCTTAGGAAGAATATCTGCTGTACTTAGAATCTGTGTTAACTTATTAAATCAGGCCCCCCCAAGTTCATACCCCCTTGGGTGAATTAAAATTAATTCACTAGGGGTTTTAATTACATCTGCTAAATTCTTTCCTCTTTGCTACATGAAATAAACTCTTCATGGGAAATTCATCCCTTCATGTTGATTAATCCTTTGCACAATTGAGGGTACCACATATGGCTTTTTATTTTGGTAGTACTGGGGATTGAACTAGGACCTTCACACTGAGATATATCCTAAGTCCTTTTTTAATTTCTTTTTTAAATTTTGAGCCAGGGTCTCACTATGTTGACCAAGCTGGGCTCACATTTACACTTCTCTTGGCAGAGCCTCCCAGAGTGGATGACGTGGGATTATATGAGGAATATATAAGTAGAGTAGTAATCTTTTCAAAATTATACTAAACAACCTTCAAAAATATCTGAAATATGAATTACTTTATTAAAATGTGAACACATTTACAAGTGTTTAATAGGCTCATGCACATTTACAGGTTTAGATAGCATCTGGGACCTAAGGAAACTATGATTTCAGCACTCAAAATGTTACTGATTTTTGTATTCTAAGGGGGTTGGTGGATCATAGTGAAATGAGAAGAACTGCCCAAGTAAAGTCCACTCTTCACTACTGGCCATGTCCCCACTGCTTTACCTCATCCACGTTCCCTGTGCTGGGAATCACTGCTACCTAAGAAAAATGCTGCCCTTTCCCTACACTAAACACCTAAGTTGTCTGATTTTCTTAATGTTCTATTTTTTAAGAAACTAACTCCCAATACCTGTGTGTTGTGGATAAACATGTACTTGATGTTTTGTTCTTATTTAGATATTATATTTTCATATTCTTTTCTACTTACAGTTGTTTTTCTTTGTTAACTACACTTGGAGCATAAATTTGAGCATATCTGGTTTTCTAGTTTGGAACATTGTTTCATATTGAAAATTTTTCTTTTATTAGTACATGTTTGCAGTACATAATGTTTACATTCCTTGTGTGGTGTTGCTACATGTACATAATAATCTTCATTCTTTTTTAATTACCTTCCTCTTCCCCTCCCCCCTCCATCTCTTTGTCCCCTTCCCTTTTGCAAAACATCTGTCTCCTCTTTTCCTGTCTTTTTTTTTTGCTCTCAGTTTATGTTCATATTCATTTTTTAAAAATAGTACCTAGTTTAGTGGGCATAGATCTTTATGTAGCACAGTGTATTTCCTCTCAACATTCTCTGATTTTCCAATATTCTTGCTTGGGGAGAAGATTTTTAGTAAATTTTGGATGTAAAATACGTAAAACTAAATATAAATCTTTTCCATTTTCTTCAACCTCACTCCTTCCTCTTTTTCTTCAGAAGTTTGACCTAGAGTCTGATTCTGCTTATCACAAGGCAGTACTTCTAAACCATAAGTGTTTCCCTTCTCAGCTGACCATGTTCTTGGATCCAGTTACGCATTTTTTGCCTCATCTTTTACTTTTTAGGTATATCAGAGCAAACCAAGATGTCTTATACAAAAGTTCAGGGGCAGGTGAAGAAAATCACAAATCCAGTCTCTAATTAGTTACATTGATATAATGATATTTGCCTCTGCTCACAATTAGTAGATTCAGTATGCTATCAGATCAATCTAAATTCATCTTAAGTTTTGTTTTCTTCAAGTATTAAATGTATGCTCTATTTCAAATAATTACACTTTTAAGTTTCTACATATGGGATTCTTTAAAGTTTCTTCATTTTGTTTCATTTCTTCGTTAATTTATCTTTCTATTTGTTTATTTATATTTTGGTAATGGGGATTAAATTCATGCCAGGCCTTCACACTGAGCTATATCTCCAGCCCTTTTTTTTTGTTTTGTTTTGAGACAGCATCTTGCAAAGTCCATAAATTGCTCAAAATGAGCTTTAACTTGTGATCCTCCTGCCTCATCCTCCCAGAGTTCTGGGATAACAAGTGTACACCACATTGACTGGATTTTTTCTTTTTCCCACTTCATGTTCTACACCTTTTTTTTTCTCTACATTTCATTTTCTTACCTTTTACTTTTCAACCTTTTATTGTCCATTTGCTTCTACTTTTGCAAGCATGTAACACAGTACTATTACAACTCCCTTTTCTTCTTCAAATACCTTAGAAGACCACTTGTTTGACATAGGCAATTTTATTTAGGAAAAAAAAATGCAATTTGCTTAGTACCATATAAATATTCAAGGTTTTGAAAATATTATTCGAGGGCCAGTGAGATAGCTCAGGGGCATAAACGTCTGCCTGGCAAGTGCGAGGGCCCGTTTGTCTTGTGGAACCCACATACGAAAAAAGGGCCGGTGATATCGCTCAGCACCCCAAGCACTTGCTGGCAAGCGTGAGGTCCTGAGGTTGACTCCTGGTACCCACATAGAAAAAAAAAAAAATATATATATATACATACATATATATATATATATATATAATTTGAACTACAGAAATTTGTAATATTTTGGTCTATGATAAGGTATTTTACGACCCATAGAAAATGTTTTACTAGAGTTCTGTGATTAAAATTTTAGTACTACTTAATTTAATATATAATGAAACTTAGGGACAAAGTAGTAATTGTGTATTTATATGAATGAAAGAAATCAAGTATATTAGTATTCACAATCAAGTTGTCTGAAGTTGCAATTTTTTTTTTCTGTGGGTACCGGGGGTCGACCTCAGGACCTCACGTGCCAGCAGGTGCCCATGCCACTACGAGATATCACCTGCCCTTTTTCCATATGTGGGTGCTGGGAGTCGAACTCGGGCCCTCGCATTTGCCAGGCAGGCGCTTCTGCCGCTGAGCCATCTCACTGGCCCTGCAGTTGCAATTTTGACTGTGTTGTTTTTGAGACTAGCCTAATGTGATGCAAATAAAAAGTTTATTATATGAGATTGGTTTAAAGGTGAAATACGTGACTATAATGTGATTCAAAAGAAAAAGAAATTTTAAATAGACCTAAAAGAGATTACATAATGGTAGGCAAGTTAAAGACAATGAAAGCTGTTATATATGGTCTGTAATATAATTACCTATATTCAATATTTTACTTAGCCCAAATATTCAAGTTGACAGTCAAAAATGTCATAGAACATTATAATTTTAATATGTAATCTATTTTTGAAAAGTTTTATCATGTACAGGTACAGATTCCCTATGATGAATGTGATCACTATGTACACCAAAAATATACCAATAAACAATTAATTAGAAAAATTGATAACTTTAGGAAAGTTAATCTCTCTAAATAAAAATTTTTCAATTGTAAAATTGATAACATATTCAAGCTTTCTTTATACAATGATTGAGACACTATGTATAAAATTGTCTAAACGGAGGATACAGTAAGATTTTTTTCATTACTACATCAATAAATGAAGAAATAATAAACAATCACATATTTGTATTACTTTTTATATTTTTAAACTATGCATCTTTGCATAGATTTACATATTTTATACATGCTCTTTTTTTTTTTTGTGGATACCGGGGGTCGACCTCAGGACCTCGTGCTTGCTAGCCAGGCACTTATGCTGCTGAGCTATCTTTTGATAGCCAACTAAGGATAGAACATTTTTGTCTAACTCGAATGTAAACTAGAATGAGAATGTACATAGTTGGATTAAAATTTTTATTTAATCAGAACTCCTAGCAAAGTCATAAAAGATAGATTTTAAATGATATATTAGAAAACAGCACAATTTCCACAGTGTGAAATTATTTCAAGGCAGAAAAACTGCAAGCATAATTTAATATTTCAATATTTATCCTTTTAAGAAACTTATGTAAGGGGCCGGTGAGATGGCTCAGCGGTGTAAGCGCCTGCCTTGCAAGTGCGAGGGCCCGAGTTTGACTCCCGGAACCCACATACGAAAAAGGGGCAGGTGATATCGTTCAGCGGCACAGGTGCCTGTTGGCGCGCGAGGTCCTGAGGTCGACCCCCCGGTACCCACAAAAAAAAAAAAAAAAGAAACTTATGTAATTTTAAAAAAGCTATCAAACAGGTTTAAAAACTTATCATCTTTATATATAGAGATAAATGTGTATTTATTGTTTATTTGAATTATATCTATAGTATAGTTTCCTTTAGGATTGAAAAAAATGGACGTAGTGTTTGGCTATACTGGTGTTTTAAATACATAGTTTAATTTGTTAGTCATGAACCTTTCCACAATTATTTGTTCTATATAAGCCAAATTTTTAAAAGTAAAGCATAAGATCTCATTTGTAAAATTAATATTATGAGTATATGACATATGTAAACTACTTATAGAATTTGTTTAGTTTTAGATTTTAATAAATGATACATATTCCCATAATATCTTACTTCTTAGATCAACATACAAAATATCTTTATCTATCTAAATATTGTGAATACAGTGAGACCACTTAGAGAATATTATTAAGTAGGGAAATGACATTATTTATTAGAAAAACAAATTTCAAATAATAATGGCAAGAGTTAGTTTAATGTAGTTTGCGAACAAATTCAGAAAAAAATCTTTTAGAGTTTTCAAAAATGAGAGAAATTATTCAGAGGAATATTCATAGAAATTGAAATGCCAGTTTATTTTCTCTAGTTTCAAAGTGTCTTGAAATAATTATATATTTGTTTTAAATAAATAAGCCAGTAGAGTTTTGAAAATAATTGCAAAGTAAATTATAAATATTATTGTGAGGATGAAATATAAACTATATTTTGCAGGTGTTACACTTTCCCTGCTTTAGGTAATGAAAAGGATATAAAATAGTTCACAAGAAAGACTAGAAAAATAGTAACCAATGAACATGTAAATATTGAATTATAATTAAATAAGATGATGAAGTTCAAAATCAAAAGTCACATTAGTATATCCTAACAGAATGAGGATATTAAGACAGTAATTTTAGTAAAATAAATCACTCCCCATACTTATACAAATTGAACCCCTTTGACTTAACTTATTGTCTTGTCTGTTGTGGAAAGTAAAAGCAAAACTAACCAACAATCATACTACTTGTTCTTGAAAATTAAGACTAAGTTTGGACACATGGCCCCATTGCAACACACATTCACTGTATTGGTACATTATTAAATTTTGATATAAATAGAGACTTTAAGTTTCTTTTAACACAAATAATTTCAACCAGGCATTATAATATCAAGCTAAATATCTAAATAATCTAATCTTTAAAGTAAATAGTAAATATATAACATCGAGAAATGAAATGTTAACCAAATATGAAAAATATGCTAAATACTACATTTGGTTAATGCACTTTTTTTTAATAAGTAGAAGATACAAAACTTTTAAAATTAAAATAAAATACTTAGAATAAAAGGCATTCTACTTACACCAAAACACTTTATGACAAAGTCTTATTTTCAAAAGTACAGTGGTACCTTGGTTCATGAACATAATTTGTTCCATGATTCTGGGGAAGATGGCCATGGTGATGTTCATCGCTAGATGTGGAGTTTGCAAAGGAAGCAAAACTTGCCAAAAGCTTCTGTTTGTTCATGAACCGAGGTATTATTTCATAATAGTCAAGACTTCTTCAGTAGACCATGAAATTGAAAAAAAAATTAAAATTTAAAAAAATAAACAGTGAACGACAAGATATTATAAAAAACAGATATAAAAGTGTTTTATAGTTACTTATATTTTAATTAAAATGTAATAATTGAGTTTAACATTATTATAAATTAGTAAAAAGCAAAAGAGTTGTGAATTAGAAGAATAAAAATGAGAAGTTATCTGATGAGTCTGAATAATTTAAGAAAGTAGAAGGTAAAGATGAAAATGAAAAAGGAAAGTTACAGTAATTACAGTGATGTTTAAAGAAGAGCAGACAGATGTATGAGGTAAGTTAAAAGATGTTGGGTAAAATGATTTCACAATTCATAAGAAAAGATTAATCAACATTATAAGCAGAGTACTGGGCCAAAAAGAAAAACTGGAATCCATGGCAAGCATTTATTAAAGTAAAAGTACAGTATATTGAAGAAAAACAAGTAAATAATTCCAGGAAAAATAACAATTAGACTAGCAGCTGACATCACAACTGCATCAATGAATACTGGAATAATATTAATAATGTAAGTGTGGCAAATTACTACAAATTCCCTAATGTGAAATTTGAAGTTTCTCATTCTTTCTTTTCCATCATCATCATTATCATATAATGTCACTCATAGCTATTGTTTTAAGAAAACATATTTTCCAGACAGTTTGTAACAAGATGTGGTCATGTGATTGAGTTTTCAACACTGAGGTATGTACTTTCACCTCACTCCCTTAAAAGAAAATCGCTGACTTTATCTTTTTTTCTTTCATGCAAGACAGAACATCAATAGAATATCTATAAGGCAATTTTATCATTAAGACTAGGACAACATTCTAGGGTACAACAAGCCAAAAAAGAAATATTTCAATAGCATGATTATTTTTCTTGAAAAGAAATGCAATATAGTACCGCCCTGAACATGCCAAAGTCCTTTGTTATTGTACCTTGGAATGAAATTACATTCTAATGATTTGTGGCATGTGATTTTGGTTCATTTGTTAAAATCACATGCTAGTCAATATTATTTTTAAATCCTGACAGGAAACAATACTGTATTGGAACTGTATACCCAAAGAAGACATTATTTTAAAATGATCATAATGTAATTTTAATTCTGTTAAATACCCTCCCAAAGTATCCCTAACATATTATCACTGGAGAAAATTCTTCAGTAGTTTCTTTACAAGTGTTCCCTTAAGATATACTTCAGGATAAAAGAAAAGATGGAAAAAAGGAGGTCCTAACATAAAGAGGAAATCTTCACCAAAACAAATGTCTAGATGAATTCTATGCAATTAGATGATATCTAAAATGATGCATCAAGCAGTATACAACCAAATTCTAAGCTACACTAATATAAAAATTTCATAGATGATTCGGGTGTATGCAACTAAAATTTCATGATATGGTGGGACAAGTGCACAGTACACACTCCTGCTTGAGTCATAAGCAAACCTAGTTTTCAAATATAGTTATGTGTTGTTTAATGATGGGTATATGTTCTGAGAAATTTATTTTTTGGTTATTTTATCATTGTGCTGCCATCGTAGAGTGTACTTAGCCAAATGTAGATGGCATAACCTACTGCACACTTGGACCATATGGTACATACCATCATATACAGACTTATACACAGTTATAAATGCAATATCTCCTTACCTGGATGTAAAACCTATTTATAATTTTAATTTTTCTTTCAACAACTTTCCACTAAGATTGTCCCAAAGAAGTTATTGTAGCAAAATTCATGACTGTCTTAGACAAAAGAATTATATTGGCATTCCCTGTTTTGCCACAATTGGTCATCGAAAGAACATAGAGATTTAAGATTTCTCCATATTTTTTCATTTTTCATAGCTTCATAATTCATTTCTCTGATATAGCTGAATACTTATACATATAGTAATATATACATATATATACACCTAATGATAGACCTGAATCATGTATAGGAGACAGGAGGTAGCCCCATTGCGAGCTGCCCATGAGCAGGCAGTCCAGATTCCTGAGCTACAGATGCCAAGGAAGTAATACAATGTTGCTTTACAATTCAGAATTGCCATAGTTTGGTTCCCAACATAGCAATTTGGAAAATGTACTTTAATACTAACAATATTGATAATAACACTATTTATTATTAAGATTCATTTGAATATTTTGTTCAAGGAAAATCACAAAGAACACATGATGATGAAAATTATTTCTGTGCTATAGCAAGACATTTGTATTTTTCTGTATCACAGTTTTCAGTGTAACTCCTTTTACAAGTTTTGTTTCAAAAGATTCCTAACACTTATTGGCATTTCCTATTACCAGAAAATTTCATCATTTGTCACTTATTGGCATTTCCTATTACCATCATTTGCCGTGAAATGTAAGTATTACTATTTTCAAGAAACAGTAATTGAATATTATTTCAGTGATGTAGAAATGGATATTTGAGAGAAAAAAACCACATTTTTCAAAAGTAGCACACCTGGCAAGTGGCAGATTTATCCAATGTAGAAGACTTTAGTTTTCAAATTATGGAATTCTGAGAAAAGGAAGTCATCATAATGACTTAACTTTGTATAGAATATACTTATATTAGATGCTCTCTATAAAAATGAAGTATTACAATTATAGTATCTTCTTTCATTTCTACTCATGCTTCCTGTTAGAGTACATTTTTTACAAGTTCTTCAAAGAATGCACTTATTTTACATGCTTGTTTATATTATACAAATGAATGGTCTTTGAATTTCTTGATGGACAGAAGCAGTCAGTTATGGCTTGAGATAGTACAGATGTCCTGCTCTTAGAAAGTGGGAAGACTATAGTAATATTGCCTGTGATAATGTTAGTCATTTATTCTTCAGCACACTTTAAAAGATAATTGAAGTCTTAAGGAACTGCACATACACATTACAATCTATGTAGTAATGGAATGGGGTGTAGATTAACAGATATCATAGTGTTACACATTTATATACAAATGGAATGACTAAGAAAAAGGATGGCTGATAGTTGAAGCCAGATTTGTTACCAGTTTACAGATAAGCAGGTGAGGAAAGTAGAATGGGTCACGGTAATAGGTTAAAATTGGAGCATCAGTACAAACTTACGTTCAGCTTCAAAAAGATATAGAGTGAATGTGTATAAATATATGCATAACATACATGGGTTAGTTCAGACACGCACGTGCACATGTGCACCTCTACCTGGGAGGCATTAGGAGAAGAGAGATACCTTCTCAATGAGCACTTGACTCCGTCAAAGGCATTAAAAACAAGAAAAATCTGAGCAACTGCAACAAATGAGAAGAAACATAACAGTTAAATGTAGTGCACTGTACTTGGGAAATTAAAAGAGAAAATGCAAAATAAAAAATATAACTTAGAAAATGTAAATCAACAGTAGCCTTCACTTAATAATAGTATGTATTAATACATCAACAAAGATAACAAATATTCGATACTAACACAAAACGTTAATAATGGGGACACTTGTGAGTATATAAGAAACTTGTACTATCTTTCAACTTTTCTGGGGTATAAAGTTTTTCTAAAAATAAAATGTATTTAAAGTAATTGATAGGCCAGGTGGTGGTGCACACCTATAATCCCAGCACTTGGGAGGCTGAGACAGAAGCAAATTTTGAACATGTATTGGACAGGGCTGATAACAACTAATTAAATACACACACACACACACACACACACACACAAGCTAACAAAGACATTATCTGTCAAAAAATAAATGTAGTATAATCAAAACTATGGAAATATGCAGTACATGACAGTATTATCTAAAATCAAATGATTATAGTAAGAAGAGAGCCTCCTCTTTAACCTCATTTTTGAATCATAGCATTTAGTATGCTTCCGAGGAAACTATTCCAATTAAACTTACCATATGTCTTCGGATAGGTTTTTAAAGTTTTGCGCAGTAACTGAGGGTGTAATTCCAGTAGTAGTGGGCAAGGAGCTGTTTAGCATGTAGGAGGCCCTGGCATCGATCTTGAGCACCAACCAAGTAAATTATGATAAATAAATTAGTTCAGTGGGCAGAAATAAGATTTGACTACATCAAATTAATAAGTAAATAGATAAATAAAAATTTAAAATTATAATAGATAAATAACCTTGTACTTTTTGAATGGTATGAGCTTCTGTAGTGTGTGATAAATACTGTATTGTCCTCTTTGATTCCATTAAGATCAGTTAACTGAATGTAACCGTAGGAGAATTAACAGATTTTTCTGGGCAGATGGTGATAAGCATCTTAAAATTTAAATATATAAATGTGTATCTTCAAGGACTACTATGAAAAATATTACATCTTCTTACAAAATTTATGTACTATTGTGTTATGTTCAGATCAAAGGTACTGTCCTGGAAATTACATTTGTTTTTTGTTTTGTGTTTTTTTAAATTTTTCTTATGAGACATTTCTCAGAGCTTCTTAAGGAGATATGAATGTACTTTGGAACTTTAGTGAAGTTATGTTAATCTCTTTTCTTCTGAATTTTTACTTATTTACTATTTAAACCTTAATACCAAGAAATATTTTGAGATATATTGATTCTCAATATATTGCAAAATGATTCAGTCTTGAAGATGTTCCAGTTTTTTTATTTATTTTTTCAAAACATCAAAATTCATGTTAAAAAAAGATTATATGAAGAATGTAGCATTTTGTTGAAAGTATTCTTGTGTCATCAAAGTTACTTACATAGTCTTTAAATTTTTCATAAAGTTTTTGCATAAAAATCTAAGTAAAATGTATTATAAAAATAAGGGTTATAATATTTATGTTTGGCAGTGTGGAAATTACACCATTTAATTTAGATCAGGAGATTTACAACTAACCTGAGAGATTTTGGAATTAGATTACTAATCAGCTTTATTTTCTGTCATATTGCAATAATATATCTTTTCTTGTATGTTTTCTGATGATAGTTTCAAACTAGTAATCATAATGATTTCCTAGGCATCAGAGGCCGAAGAGTTGAAAATGACCATCCGCACGCTGTACGTCTGCAGGATCGAGTAGCAGCTGAACTTTGAAGGCTGAGGAATTACCTGTTGTGTCACTGGTGCAAGTTCATAGTAGAAGGCGGAAGAGACTGTTTTGGAAGGCTAAAGAATGTACCTTGGGAAGGTGAAGAAATTGGAGATCAATGTCCAAAGACAATTGTTACACCAGAGTTCCTCGACAAAGCTGTGTACTTCCTTCTTTCCTTTTTCATATCATCCAGGTTACAAGCCTATTGGTTGGTGCTACTCATATCTGGAGTGGCTCATTCTCCTGCCTGCTGGCCTACATATTCATCTGGAGACACACCCACGGCTTTTCCAATCTGTGAAACAGTCCTTACTCAAGCCAAATCGGCATGCCACAATTAGTAGTCACACTCGTGTGCTATAAATGTGTTTCTATAGAATTTTTATTCATTTTTATGTTCATAGAACTGTTGCTTGTAATTAGGTTTTTGATACTTCACAAGAAACATGCTATTCACATACTATTACAATATTTGTAGACCTAAAGCAGTCATTTCACTTGGATACATACATAAATTTAGAATTCTTGGGTCAAAGGGAGTGTGTATTCTTAATTGTATAAGAGACTGCAGAAACTTTTTAAAGAAATATTATACATCCTCTTACCAAAGGGTAAGAATTCTCATTATTTATTGTCTTTCTCAAATCCTGATAAGAATTATCAATTGCTAGCTCTTCTCATCAAGGTTTAGAGGAATCTCATTGTTGGCTACTTTGTTTTCCTGATTATAAAGATTCTGACTATGTTTCTACTAATTCAAATGGCTTATTTTGTTTACTGTCCAAGTAAAATAACACTTTTATTTATTTATTTATTTATTTATTTTTGTGGATACCGGGGGTCGAACTCAGGACCTCGCGCTTGCGAGCAGGCGCTTGTGCCGCTAAGCGATATCACCGGCCCTTTTTTCCTTTTTATGTGGGTACCGGGAGTCGAGCTCAGCACCTGGTGCTTGCCAGGCAAGCGCTTATGCCACTGAGCCATCTCACCAACCCAAAAGAACACTTTTAAATTTCATATTATTATTAGTGAATTATAATTCCTGAGTATATATCCTTTGTGAGAAGTATTTCCTCTCAGTCTTATTTACTTTTTCATTTTCTAACTAAGTCTTTTGCTGAGCAGAATTTTAAAAATTAAATAGGTATGCATGTGTTCACGCATATAGATATATGTGTCTGTATATTCAAATATCCATGAATATATTTATAAATTTTCATATATACATATGTGTACACACATAATATTTAAATATGCATCATTCTTCTTTTCAGTTTTACTTTATCTCAGTAAAGGCCATCAGCATATGCTTTCATGGTCTCATCTGGAAACATAATATTTCTACATACTTTTTTGACAATATTCACATTACTTAAAAGTAAATGCTAAGGTATAATAATCATAGTTAATTTATTCTTACACATAGCTACTCATTCAAGAAAATTTTGTTTTGTTTTGTTTTGTTTTTTGTTTTTTGATACAGGGTCTCACTATGAAGTCCAAACTGCACTTGAACTCACAGCAACACTCCTGCCTCAGCCTCTCCAGTGCTGAGATTACAGGTATGTACCACCACACTCAGCTTCATGGAAATTTTGGTGAAAAGGTCTTTTTCCCCATTGAATAGTACTACAAAATATTATTTTATCATATTCTCATTTTCATTGATTTTGATATAAGGGCCATTATTTTGTCATTTCATTAAATATAATTTTAGTTTGGCTTTTTACAAGGCTTTTTTGTTTGTTTGGTATGATTCTTATTCTCGATCTTACCCAAAGGCCAAGAAATGATATTTTGCTTTTTAAGTTTTACTTTTTTGTGCCTTTGTGAAAGTGTGATGATTGAGTTACTAATTTAGGATTGGAATCTTTAGAATGATGCCATTCAAGAATTTTGAAAAATTTCTGAATATATCTCAAAAGTTTTTCTGCCTCGCATTACATTTCCTCTGCTTCCAGAGTTCTAATTGCACATGATTCATTTCATTAGAAATTATCCAGTCTTTCTCAGATGATATGTTAAAATGTTCTGCTTTTCTCTTTTCCTTTAAATTGGATAATTTTCATTGCCTTTTTATCAAATGCATTTAAAGGAATTTATATCTAGCTCCCAAATATATGCAGTGATTAGTCCTTAATTTATATCTTATAGTTGTAATTTATATTGAGTACATAATCTAAAATATAGCATCGACTTCAACACATTTCTTTCTCTTTCAGTAAATACATTTATGTATCTACAAGAGTTATTTTAAAGTACTATCTGCTAATTCCAACATTAAGGTCCTTTATGGGTTGGCTTTTAGCGTTTGTATTTTTCTACTTATATTTTTATGCATATGAATTTTTAGATACATGTCAGGTATTTTTATTAAAGAACCACAAAGTTTGAAATGATATTTTTACTTTTTTTAGTGTTTCTAGGTAGAACCTGATCAAATCACTTCAAACCTTACTTTACGTGGGTCTAACGTGGGCTTTCAGTTACATTTGCTTGTACTGTGAGAGTCAGCTACTTCAGTGAAAGGGTTAGTGCTCTCGCTTTCCTAGAGATTGTCATTTAAGCACTGGAAAGGCTCAGACGACAACGCTCTTTCCTCACTCTTCGTTACAGTTAAATCTCGGGATTTCAGTCCATCCAAACAGCACAGCTTTTGATCGAATATCTTATCCTTTGGTTCCTTGGTATTCTTTTCTTGTTCTCCATCTAGTCTTTGGGTGACAACACCATGCAGCCCTTGACGGCAGCGTATTTTACAGTTGGGTTCCCCCAAATAGTGTGGGTGCTGTTCCTCGGACGTCTCTGAAGGCCAGTCTTCCATGCGTCGCTGTCCTCAGGTACGTGGGAAGGAATGCATAGGCCCTGAGCACTCTCGGATTCCTAGAAACCCTGGCTTTTCCAGCATCGAAGTAACATCATTAATACTAGTTTCAAGCATTAAAGGAGCTTCTAGCTCTTTTCTCCTAGGAAAGGTTTATGTCAATCTAGAATTTAGTTCATTTAAGACTTTAATTCCTCAACACATGGATTTTTTTTTTTAACGTGGGTACCAGGAACCGAACTCAGGACCTCGCGCTTGCCAGGCAGGCGATTGTGCCGCTGAGCTATACCACCGGCCCAACACATGGATTTTGAGACATGGTTTTCTTGCTTCTTTTCTTTGGCCTCTACACTTACAAGAGGTGCTTAGTGTGGTGGCCATGAGCTTCCAGACGTTTACTAGTATGGCGAACTGCTGCTTGCGTAACCTTGGTTCCTGAGATTGTTGCACGTGTGTAGTCAGTTTCTTCTCTAAGGGCCACCAGTGAGTTTTCTGCCATACGTGACTTCCTCAAGGGTCCCCCATGTGACATGACATCCTCAAGGGTCCCCCATGTGAGGGTAAGACCATCTGTTGTAAAATCTGTTGTAAATATGTGTATATATATATATATATATATATATATATATATGTATATATATGGTGAAAATGTTATGAAAAACTATAACACAGGATGCCATGGGAACAAATAAGAAATAGTGTAACATACCATTGATTGTTAACATTTGGGGATTGAAAGAAATAAAGGTTAATATGTGCATGATATGTTAAAATAGGCTAGTAATGCTTATGTGTATCATTTTTCACTGAAGCAAATGCAGCAAACATACAATAAGCCCTGATCTTGAAAGATTATGTGATATGTCAGAACTGCAAAAGACTAACAGAGTTCATTATGGAACATGATACACTATGGAAGGGCAGAAAAAAAATTATACTGGAGAGATAAAAATAACTTATTTATGAAAGCCTTCAATAACTAAGTTAAGTACTATGTTATTTTTTTCTCCCTTGAGGGCATTGTGTTTCCATGCAATCTTTTGACTGAATAAAGATATCATTAAATGTTAACATTGAACTTTACAGAAGACATTTGTATTTGATGAAAATAGGGGAGTTTTACTATATAGATTAAAAATGGCACAAAATATTTGGAATGTTATTTAATACTTCTTCTAAATATAGCAACATGTAAGACAAAATCCACGTGGTTGGTCATGCACAGTGTAATCCCCATGAAGACTGAGATTTTATTTTCTATTCTTTTATTATTGAGCTTTAATATCTGGAACCATAGTACCTGATGCATGGGTGCACAATAAAAACTTGGATAAATTAATGAGGATGTTAAAGCTGAAATGTGTATAATACTGAAATACTAATAATTCTTGATGCATTAACAGTGAAAACGTGTACATCAAAAGGAAATTGGTAGAGGCTATTTTATTTTTATTATATTAAAATGATAAATACAGAATATTCCAGACAAAGGAGAATGTTGATATGAATATAAAATTCAGTCGCGCACCAGCTAACATTGTGAAGTCAGTCAACTACAGGCCGCATCTGAATCGGTACTATGAAGTGATTATGGAACTGGAAATTACACATTTCCAAGTAATATCGTAGTCATAGTACTGTCACAGTACAGTGCATTACTCCTGTTGGCAGTGATTCTGGCGCAAACAAACCTATTGCACTACCACTTGTATAAAAATAGTACCTAAATTCAAATGGTACTGTGTATACTATTTGATAGTGATCATAAAAGACTGTTTTATAATCAGTCTATGCATTTACTATACCACATTGTTAGTTTAGAATATACTTGTCATAAGAAGACTTGTAAAAGAGGATGCCATGTTATATTGTAACTGTACAAAGCTAGTTTCCACTGAGTCTCTTGATTTCATGAAGCCTGTGTGGAGTGATTGATGTATACTATGTTTTTGTCAGTATGTGTCATAATGCTCACACAACGAAAAACAACAAAAGGATACATTCTTTAAAGTATCCCCATGGGATAAGTGATAGATAACTCTATTTTTGCATTTTAGACATAGCAATTATGGTAGTCAAGTGAATGAGTGATAACTAAATATATATACAGTGGCACCTCGGTTCAAGAAATTAATTTGTTCTATGGTTTGAAAGATGGCCATGGTCATGTGTCACCTGATGCAGAGTTTGCAAACAAAGAGAAAATTTTACCAAATGCTTCTGTTTGCAAAGCAAATAGTTTGCAAACAAAAGCATTCATGAACATATATATTTCCAGTTATATATATATATATATATATATATATATATATATATAACTGGAAAGCCATAGGTTGAATGACATCTGTAAACAGGATAAAAATGTGTGTATATATATATATATATAGTATTACTAATATATATTAATATGTAATATATTATTAATACATATAAATCAGTAATGCATAAAGAATATATTCATTACATATTACAAATATATACTAATAAAAATTTTAAATAATATTAAATTCACTGACAAAATTTCCCAGTATTTGACCATGTCCAAGTATACAGTAGTTTACACAGAACATTTTAAGACAACATTTTACATGTTAGTATACTGTTTATTTCTGAAAAATATGTTTATCACTGTTCATTTCAATTCCCTCCATAATATATTTGGCTTTCAAAAATTAGTTTTTATTTGTACATCAATTACTTATTATTCCCTATGGAGTAAATATAGCATTTATTAGAATTTAAAATGATTACAGAGACTGAATATTTTGCCCTGCCCAAAGTAGCAGTCGCTTTTATGAACCCTATTGTGTTCAATGTCCTCAAGAAATTATGTTAAAATATTTTTAATTGAACTTATTCATTTTGGGAAACATTCTTTTAAAACACCTAAATATGACTATTTAGTAATAACAGAGTGATAGAAATTACATTTGAAGCTATTAAAGTCATAAATAGTAAATTAGACTATGTTTTTAATAAAATTTGGTCTTTTTAATGATCATCAGATTTGATCATATCGTTCATTGAAAAATATTTTCATTTGCTCTCATTGGCAGTTTTTGTCCTGAGTCAAAACCAGCAGTCAAGTTTATGTAAAATTCTTTAAGAATAGTCTAATTTTATATCCGGTATATCCCTCACTAGAATCACCATACCTGTCGGTTTGTCCAGAGTAACTCCTTTTATGCCTCCCATCCAAGAATGTTAGATTTGCCTCATGCTCATCCCCAAATCATCCCATTTTAACTGTAATTTTATAATATGTGTTGCCCACTAGAAAAATCAAACACAATTTTTCTGACATCCTTTTATGCACACCATACAAACACACACAGAGACAGATACGAGGGAATTAATTTCACATGGACAAAATCGGTATTCGATTCCAGCACTTTACTAGGTTTGCTGAATCAGAAATCATTACATCACTGCATATTTCAGTAAAATACTACAAATATCTTCATTACAAAGTAATTAAGATAATGCTGCATTGTAACTGCATTGGGTGAAGAACCAGATGTATGATGATCGGTCTACTATTCTATCCACTGCTCCAATAAATAACCTACATTTCATTACAATTCAGGCATTTGAAGTTTCAATATAATATTTTTGGTTTATGTTTCTTTTTTATAAATGTGTCCCCACACCACATAATCCTCAAGAATCCTGTCATAACTTTTAAGAAGAAAAAGAAATACACACACACACGTATGTATACACACAAGTTGTGGTATGCATAGTACATTTTCTCTATGTAACCTGATAAGATATTTATTAAATTTATTTTATAAATGAATAACCCATTACTGTTATTATAATTCTTATTGAATGTTTCTTTAGAAATATATGGTAATAAGCCTTGTACATGGTGAATATTTTATATTCTAAAGTAGGATATGAATATGTTTCTGGAACTTAAACTGTATTTTGTTATTAACATTTCTACCTTCTTATAAAAACATATATTATTTAAAAACAATGCAAACAATGTCTATTATTCTGTAGCCATGTTACTAGTAAACAAATATTTGATCAAGTAAACTACATGGATTTTTTCTCCTTCAAGATTCTCTTTGTTCTTTGGAAATTAATTATTTAGAGTTTCCAGTATTCTTGTTTACTTTACTTCCAGGTGTTTCTAACACCTTCCATCCTATTTTTCTTTTTATCTTTGTAACAGAAATATTTTCAGGAGTAAGTCTTATTTTGTGTTTAAGGAGAACTGTGTCTTACTTTACATATATTTAAATTCAGTCACACATAAATATTTTCACACATCATGTTTTCATTTGTGGTGTGAATATTTTAACACCTGCCACAGCATAAAATCTAACATTTGAAAGTCTGATGTAATGGCCCTTTCACCTGTCAGGTATTTGATTCCTGTTAATCTTTGTAAAGCTAAAGCAAAATCAATAAGTCTACATTTCAGCCAAATACATAAAATCTAATTAATCAGGTTTAACAATAAATAGTTTTATAAAACATGTTATTCAATCACATTCATGTACAAGATGGAAAAATGGTCTAGAGTTTATCTATGAATTCAAACTGAATTATTTCCATATTTCTATTCTTATTACATATTTCAACTTAATATTGCTGCTTCATTATTTTTTATCTTAATGTACAATGTTATTATACTTAACTTTCTTTCTACTTTTTCTTATTGAATAAGTAAATTGACAGAAAAAGAAACAAATCAAAATTAAATAGGAGAGGAAAAATAATCCCACTAGAATTAGAGAGAGAACTAACGAACATTGCACTGGAAAAGAGGATATGAATACAGGAGAAGGCCAAATTACTACCTCTTTTTTTCTTTTTACTGGTGATGTAATGACTGAGGAGGAATAGGAGTAACATTAAAAAAAACTGATGTCTTCCATATTTCGGCACAGTGATACGAATATTACCTGTGAACCTCTGAAAACAAGGACCAGAACCTTTTATTTATTAATCAATTTATTCAGTATTACTGCAATAGTTCCCCTTTACTTTTTGCTTGTTTTCTTCATGATTTCATTTAAGTTCAGAGTCCAAAAATACTAAGCCTAATATTTCAGAAATAAATTGTTCATAAATTTTAATTTGTGTGCTTTTGTGAGTAGTGTGATGAAAACTTGTGCCGTCCTACTTCATCCCAGGCATGTTGTGAGCAACACCTTCTTATCTGTCAAATAGCATGACCCTGTATACTCACCATTAATCTTGTTGAATCAGCTGTAGTGGTATCACAGTACTGTGTTTAAGTAACTTTTATTTTAACTAATCCTAGCCTCAAAGTACAAGTTAGTTATGTTGGCACTGCAGATATATCAAAAAGAAGCCTTATAGTGCTTCCTTTAAGCAAAAGGATAAAAATTATTTACTTAATAAGAAAATTATAAACTGAGAATTCATGGAATTATGACAAGAACAAATCTTCTATCTATGAAATTGTGAGGAACCTAAAGCAATTTTTGCTGGTTTTGCTGTTGCACATTAAATTCAAAATGGCTTTGGTGTGTAGCAAGTGCTTAGTTTAGATGAAAGCCCATTAAATTTGTAAATGCACATGGGAACGAATGCATTGCAGTTAAAGTTCAGTGGTTTCATGCATCAACTGGAGCTCTTGGAATCTAGGCCTAGTGGATGAGGAAGAATGATTTATTATTGTTAATATCATTATTATTACCATTTGTAGTTTTGGAATCTAATAAAGTATCTGATACAGTTTCTGTTTGTTACAGAATGATCATCTAATTTAATTTCAGAAAGTCATGTAATTGCAGTTGCCATCTCTAAATTAAAGATGAAAAAATGAGAGCTTTAAAGAAGAAAAATAAAAGATAATGTCCACAACTAAAAGGCCTGAGCGCTAGTCTAATTGATTCCAAAACATTCCTTTTATTTTCTTCACGATTCTTTATTCTTTTTGTGAGGCTGAATGTCCAGGGTTTGTCCAACTTTGTGTATGCGTACAAAGGTTCATAGTAAGGGACAACAAGTGGGTTATGAGGAATGGTTATCAAGAAATGTGCATCTAAGTGTAGGCGTTGTCAGGGCAGCTGTCCTTAAGCCACTGCAAAGAGGAGCTCCCCAGAGAAAAGCTGCTCCTCTGACTATGAAATTTCTAGTTTTCACTCAAAACGTTTTCTACATCCCTTATATACCAGAAAGACTACAGGTTATCTTTAAACCTGAAATTACTCTGAGTTTAGAGAGAGATTCATTTTCTCTGCTACACCATGCATGACAACTACATTCTAGATAAAGGCCCGGAGCCATTTCGACTTGCTTCCCTTTAAAACAACTCTGAAAATAGTTTGTCCATGTATTTTAAAAGGTGTTATTTATTTAAAATACACATGTGCTTGGATGATTGTAGCTCATTTTACATTTATTTTATTTATTTATTTTTATTTATTTATTTATTTTTCTTTATGTGGGTACTGGGAACCAAGCTCAGGATTCCGTATATGGAATCTAGGGCACATGGTGGTGAGACCTGAATTCCAGAGGACCAGGATTGGCCACTCTAATGACCTCAGTGAATGCAGATAACATGGCATCTTTTTGGCTGTCTCCATACACGGCCTGCAGTTTCATCAGTAGATATTCCATATTCCTACCATCTCTGACACTGATGTCTCTATTGTCTTTGGCGTCATTCCTGCAGCTGCAAGAATCACCTTCACAGGCTTTTCTTTCAAGTCTGAAAGGAAGCTTCCAGGACCCCATAACTCTTACATTCTGCATGGTGGTAAAACCAGCATCACCTAGATGATTCCAAGTTCTGTTGTCAGTGGCAGCAGTAGCCAGGGCCTCTTGGAGCATGGCTTACAGTGGCCTTTCAGTGCCTGCATTGGTGAGTACAGAGAAATGAACCCTTAAGAACTAATTCAGTAGAAGGTACTTCTGAAATGGGGGTCTTAGGTACTTTTCTCTAATAAAATGTTTATATTTTTATACCTTTCAGACTGGGCTCTTGCTGATTACTAAGGTGCCCCCAAGGCATCTTTTTTTTGTGTGTGGGTACCAGGGGTCGACCTCAGGACTTTGCGCGCCAGCAGGCGCCCGTGCCGCTGAGCGATATCACCGGCCCTTTTTTGTATGTGGGTTCCTGGAGTCGAACTCGGGCCCTCACACTTGCCAGGCAGGCACCTACACTGCTGAGCCATCTCACCGGCCCCCTCAAGGCATCTTTCCTCTTGGTCCTATACAAATAATTGGTTTGCTTTTTATAGCACCAATCTCTTCAGCAACCGTAGCTCCTGTGGCTCCAAAGAAACACATGGTTACTTTTGGACCAAAATTTAAGTTTTTAAATTTTACCTTGTTTACTTTCTGCTTCTGAGTCTCACTGTAAACATGGATAAAAGCAGCTACAGCATGAATAATGGGTTGCTTTGACATTTCCTCAACCAAATCAGTTAGTCTAGTGCTTTTAATTTTAGTCTCTGGAAAGACTCAGGACATAGATAAAATGTAGACTTTTTTTTGCCCAAATGTAATACACATGACCTTTATCCGAATTATCAAGGAGGCCTTTATTCTGAACTGAAAGCTTCTGAGCCTAGAATTTGTTGTCCACATTTTTATCAGCATTTTTGTTTTCTGAGCTTTGACCATAATCACCCATTAGTCTAGGTTTATAGCATTCTGGGCTTCAGTACACTGTATTTTCAACACTTTTAAAAGTCATCCTAGGCCAGTGAGATAGCTCAGCGGCATAAGTGCCTGCCTAGCAAGTGCAAGGTCCTGATTTCAACTCCTGGTATCCACATGCAAAGGAAAAAAGGGCCAGTGATATCATTCAGCGGCACAAGCCCTCAAGTGCGAGGTCCTGAGTTCGACCCTCGGCACCCGCAAAAAAAAAATAAATAAAAAATAAAAAAAGTCATCCTGTGAAATAGTCCTAAAGGCTTCTGAACCACATGATCAAGTATAGTTACAACAACAATTCCACTTCTCCATTATGAGTTTTTGGTATTAGTCAAATTTCACATTGCTGGTACATAAAACTCAATTCTTTCAAGTTAAAAAAGGGAAGGTTTAAGTTGGTTCATGGCTTCAGGAGATTCATTCCATGGTTAGCTGACTGCAAGTAAGAAAGTTCCTAGCAGAAGTATGTGGTGAAGCAAATTTTCTTAGTTCATGGTAAGCAGGAAGCAAAATAGATTAATAGCAGCAGAGAAGAAAGAGCCAATCCAGACACAACAAAATGTGTGCTTCACTAATCCCATAGACGATTAACAAGCCAATCACATTGACAGTTTAACTTTCCATCACAGAGAAAAATCCCCAGGTGATTTTGGTAAGAAGATACTGAAATTAGGCAGAAATATATGAGACACAATATAAGAATAAAAAATGACAAAAACTATGTCTTGGTTATATTTTAATACAGTGGAAACATTACATTTGCATTTTAACTTTCACTCAGGCAAAATACACACGGAAGAAATTATTTAGTACATTCTGTAACTCAAATTATGTAGATCCAATCATGTTTTTAATCTGCTTACACTTCTTTAGTTGGATAGCATTCAAACACTTTTTTAAAATAAATTGACTTTTAAAGAATGCCACACTAAAGAACAAAACAAAAATAAAAATTTTCACCATGTATTTAATGAGGATTTTAAACACTTTATGAAAATTTCCATGAAATTAACCACTTTAGACAGGAATTTCATGCTTTATTCACTGATCGACAGTGACTTACTCAGTTTCTCAAAAATAAAAAAAATCAATCTATAGACACATTCAGAGAGTGAGTTAATATATTCTATATATGAATAATAATCAATGCAATTTTATATAGCATATTTTTATTTAAAATTACTTGTAAAGTTTTAAACATTTTTTGCTTTTATTAGGTTTTAAATTACATAGAGTTGATAAGTTTTTTATTTAATATCGCTGATAATGAACTTGAATAATAGTTTTGTGTCTCTTATATAATACCTAAATGTATTAACATTTAGTTATTAAAATGCACGTAATTACAGTGATACCTCATTTGTTGAACTCAATTTGTTCCAAATTCATGTTTGAACAGTGCAAGGTTTGAGAACTGAACATATTTTTCCTATAAGAAATAATAGAAAGCCAAATAATTGCTACCAAGACCCCAAAATTATACCTATAAATTAATTTTTCCAGGACTTCAAGAAATTTTGCAATGATTTCTGTTTTTTTTTTTTTTTAACTATCATGGTTCTCATCATTTTCCTCTTAGCTTTACTGCTGGTATCACTAACTTTCTTTGGAGCCATAGCTATGATATTTTACACAAATAAAGGACACAAAAAGGCACAATGAGGAATGTTTTAATGCACTAACAAGCAATATGTTGTAAGGGTGAAAGTGTCACTTAGGATAAAGCAGACTTTTGTGTCTGTGGCAAGATGGGAGGCATAACTCTCTCTGGCCCCGTACAGGTTTTCTAAAGTTAGATTTTTCAGTTCAACAATCAATCAAAGTAATGAACATTGAGCAGAGTTTTTTCTAACTTTGATGTTTGAGTAGCAGAAAGAGCTTAAAACCATTCCACAACCAAGGTATCACTGTATACATATGTTGTATGGACTCAATCCTAACACTTCAAAAAACAGTTGAAAATCACCTTCGCATGTATTTACATGAAATAAAATCACATGAAGATACATTAAATATTTTGTTGCTGACATTTTATTTTTGTGTAGTTGTCCGTTAAGGAAACATTTTACTTTCTCTGGAATAATAAATAATTATTTTTGTACATAATTTTTAAATTTTACAGTGAAAACAATGACATGAAAACTGCATTTATAAATGTTACCCTCATATATTTTTTGGTAAAATTAAAGAGAATAAAAATAAATTTCTAAGTAATTATATCATCCTCCTATTCAGCTTAAATTAATATTTATAAAAATGTGTTTTATATCTCTGCCTCTAAAAATGGTGAAAATGAACAAGAGCAAAGAAAGCTTGGAAAGAAGAAAGAAGGAAGAAAAATTTTATTTTTAAATAAATTGAAAATGATGCATAGTATATCTTATATTCACACTGCAGTTTTAAAAGGCTATACAAATGAAAAACACTGGTGATAATTTAGAAATATCTATCTACTCTATATTACTGTATTGTTTCACATTTTTTATTCAAATTTTCCGGAAGGTATTTGTCTTCTGAACTAAGAAAGAATGAAAAGGAATAATAGTTCCAATATAAACATTGACCAAAAATGATAATTGGTGTAGTATGTCAGTTGTTTTCACTCCTGTTAATGCCAAGCTTGGAAGTGGTCCTTGCAAAAAACTTTTAAGGGGGAAGGTGAGATTTGAGTGAAGTTGCTAATCTGAGATTTGAAGCATTGAGTTTGAAAATGCGTAAGGAAACTGCTACAAGTAGGTGAGGCAATTAAGAATCACTATTTATAGTTGAGAAACTTTAGCTCAACTGTTTCTGCAAGAAATGAGATGCATACTAAAATGATTTATAGAATTGGTGAAATGATTTAAAAATAGAGTATTAGGGCCGGTGAGATGGCTCAGCGGCATAAGCGCCTGCCTGGCAAGCACGAGGTCCTGAGTTCGACTCCCGGAACCCACATACAAAAAATGGGCTGGTGATATCGCTCAGCAGCACAGGTGCCCACTGGCACGCGATGTCCTGAGGTCGACCCCCGGTACCCACAAAAAAAAAAAAAGAATATTAGCTTTCAAATTGGTTGTTCCTTGCAAAATAAAGAGTAAGCTCCAGTTACAAGAGAATTAAAAAATAATAGAGATATCCCAGTGTTTTTAGGGCAGATGATTGAGAAATTAAATATAATATTGACAATACAGAAATGAAGTCACTTAAGATCCATTAGAACCCAGCTTCAGGTGAAAGAAAAATAAAGCCCTCTTAAAATTTGAGAATGAATTAGTGACTATTATTATATTATAGCAGCTAGAGGAATTGCAAGTACAAAAGAGACTAAATGTGTTGTCACAAGACTACCTAAATGATCAAAATAAAGTCAAATAGAAGAGCATAGTCATAAAGTAATCTTTCATTAGAAATATGAAGATAAAACACATTTCATGCAGTATTACTGAGTAGTAGTTAGAAACCAATATTGTCTTTCTCAGGGTGGTTTTTCTTTTATTCTGATATAATTTAGGCATTTGTCTCTTAGATAATCTGAAGGTTTATCACTGTGTTTCAATGTAAAAGTTATTATATTTCTTCCATTAAAATCTTGATTTGGGGCCGGTGAGTTGGCTCAGCGGTTTAAGCGCCTGCCTTGCAAGCGCGAGGGCCCGAGTTCGACTCCCGGAACCCACATACAAGAAAGGGGCCGGTGATATCGCTCAGCGGCACGGGTGCCTGCTGGCGCGCGAGGTCCTGAGGTCGACCCCCCGGTACCCACAAAAAAAAAAAAAATCTTGATTTGATTGCTCTTAAAAAATAATTGAATCTTGGAGCTGTGGCAAAGGATTACAGTTAGCCATGGTCAAATTACATCACTGAAAGTGACTAAAAAGTTCTCTATACTAGCTACAAAGTCTTTAGAATATAAACTTCCACAGACTTCAGCACAAAACAAAGCAAAACAAAACAGGCTAATAAAACATTAGTAACAATAGAAGAGAGGCAACAAAATTATTTCAAAAACTCTGAACTCCCCTGAAACCAATTAAAGAAGTACCAAAGGAGAGAATGGCATCAGTCATGCACTATAATTAATTGAAAGGATAGCAGAGAAGGTACTTAAACAACTCATGGATGTACTCAGTGGGATTAGAGTAGATATAACTAAACTGACAATGGAAGTAACCACCAAAAAGGTGAAGAAGATGTAGAAGCTCTAATAAAAAGCTAGATGAGCCAAACAAAATGATACAAAACATCAATGACCAGTTTGCCAAATAATTAGAGTCCATAAAAAGGTTTCAGGAAGAAATCCAGATTAAAAACCTTACTGAAAGTATAGGCAGAAGAACCAACCAACATGATGACAGAATTTCAGAGCTAGAAAAAAATTGTGCCTTCAAAGACCAACAACACAAAGACAACTTAAAAACAAGAAAACATGAAACTTGGATCTAACAATGGTAGACGGTGCAAAGACTAATTTGAAAATAATTGGAATATGAAAAATTGGGAGACAATACAAATACCATAAAAAACCTTTTCAAAGGAATAGTGGAAGAAAACTTGCCAAATACAGGGAAAGAAATAAACATAGAAATAAGTGAGTCACATAGAACCCCAAATTGCCATGACCAAAAGGGAACATCTCCATGCCACATTATACTCAAAGTACTAGAATTCTACCACAGGGATAAAATCTTAAAAGCTGTTAGAGAAAAGCAACAATCATATAAAAAGGTAAACCCTTTAGAATTACAGTAGACTTCTCTTCACAAACCTTAAAGACCAAAAGGGCTTGGAGTGAAGTATTTCAAATCCTAAAAGTTAAAATTTTCCAACCCCAACTTATGATTACTGCAAAACTTTTCTATGTAATTGAAGAAGGAATAAGGTATTTTCTGGATAAGGAGCAACTCACGAAATTCATGACAAGCAAATCAATGCTACAAAAAATTCTCAAGGATACCCTATAAAGAGCCAATGAAGCCAATTAAATCAAAAAAGAATGAATACCCTGGCAGGATGAGCAGTTCAGCTAAATGGAAATAAATAAGAAAATTAACAGCAGGAAAATAATGCAATGACTGTAATAAGTCAATAACTCTCAGTAATAACTCCCAATGTGAATGGTCTCAATTCCCCTATTAAGAGACACAGATTGGCAGGATGTATCAAGAAAATGTCTAAACAATATGCAGTACAGAAGAAAGACATTTAAATAAAAAAACTCACAGATTCAAAGACAAAGGATGGGAAATGGTATTCCATGCCATGAGAACCAACAAAACAAAACAAAACAAAAATGCAGAAGTTACTATATTAATTTCAGACAAATTGGATTTCATGCTAAAACTGATCAGATGAGACAGACGAGATCACTACATATTGGTTAAAAGAACAATTAAACAGAAAGAGTTAACAATTATAAACATATATGCATCAATTACCAAAGCATTCAAATTCATAAAACAAACACTTCTGTGAAACTGAAGTAGTTAAAAAAAACCTACCAACTAATAAAAACTTAGGTCCTGATGGACTCACTGCTGAATTAAACAAGTAGTTTAGAAAAAATTTAATGCTAATATTCCACATCTCTTTAATGAAATCAAAAGGGAAAAATCACTCCCAAAGTCATTCCCGGAAGCAATTATTACCTTGATTCCAACACCTTTAAAGGAACCAACCAAAAAAAAAAAAAAAAAAAAAAAAAAGAATTATAGGCCAGTCTCTTCAATAAACATAGATTTAAAATCTTCAATAAAATACTGGCAAACAAAATGCAGAAAATCATCAAAAAGATCATATATCATGACCAAGTAAGAATCATTCCGGGGATGTAGGAGTGGATCAACATATGGAAATCTATAAACATAACTCTCCACATAAACAAAAAATGGTAAAAACTACATGATCTTTTCAGTAAGTACAACGAAAGCATCTGAAAAACTGCAACATCTATTTATGATTTAAAAAATTCTGAAGAAAATAGGAATAGAAGGTTTTTATTTCAACCTGATAAAAGCCATCAGCGACAAGCTGATAGCCAAAAACACTAGCTGGAGAGGAACTGAAAGCTTTCCCTCTAAATTCAGGAGTGAGTAAGGATATCCAGTCAGCACTTCTGTTCAGCATAGTTCTCAAAACATTAGTTAGAGCAATTAGACAAGTGAAAGAAATAAAGTGATAGGGATATTCAAGGAAGAAGTTAAATTTTCAATATTTGCAGATGACAAGATCCTCTACGTAGAAGGCCCCCCAAACTGGACCAACATACTACTAGAATTAGTACTCATATTCAGTAGCATAGCAGAATACAAAGTCAACACGTAAAATTTAATGGTGTTCCTGTGCACCAATACCAAACTTACTGAAAGGGAAATTAGGGAAACAATACCTTTCACAACAACATCAACAAAAATGAATTGGGTAGGAATTATCCTAACCGAGGTACTGAAAGACTTCTACAAAGAAAATTATAGTACAGTAAACCCTCGGTTTGGGAGCATAATTCATTACAGAAACATGCTTTTAATCCAAAGCATTTCTATTTCCAAAAGAATTTCCCCATAAGAAATAATGGAAGCTCAAATGATTCATTCCACAAACCCAAAATATTCATATAAAAAATGACTATAATACTGTAACATAATACAAAATAATAAAGAAAATACAAAATATAAAGAAAAATAGGCAAATTCACCTGCACTTTCCTTTGAAAATTTTTGTGGCTTGTGTGAGGGAGACAAGAGAGGGGGGTTATTTTATTGGATGACTCTCACATCACTAATGGAATCACTGCTAACTGTGCTTTGACAAAGGGGCCAAGTCCACTCACTGAAGAAAATATACCCTCCTTAACAAATGGTGCTGGGAAAACTGGCTATCCACATAGTAAAGGTTGAATTTAGACACATATCTCTCACCATGCACTAAGCCAAAGTCAAAATGGATCAGAGATCTAAACATTAGAACAGGAAGACAAACTAGGTAAAACTCTTGCTGACGCATTATTAGGTATCGACTTTCTGAGCAAAAACCTGGTTGCACAACAAATAATTCAAAGTATCAAAAAATGGGATCATATCAAATTAAATACCTTCTGCACAGCAAAGGGAACCACCAACAGAGTGAAGAGACGACCCACAAAATGAGAAAAAAAAGTGCTAGCTACTCCTCAGAGAACTAAAATATAGGATATATGACAAACTCAAAAAAATTACATCCCCCAAATTTATAGACCCAATACAAAAATATGCATGTGAAATGAATATACACTTCTCAAATGAAGAATTGCAAACAGCAAATATACATGAAAAAATGTTCAACATTGCTGGCTATAAGAGAAATGTAAATTAAAACCAAGAGATTCCATCTCCCTCCATAAAAAAATGGCTATCATAAAGAAATCAACCAATAACAAAGACAAGGCTGTGGGGAAAAAGAAACACTTTTTCATCATCAGTGGGAGTGTAAACTGATATAATCACTATGAAAATTAGTATGGAGATTTCTCAAAAATTTAAAAAAAGAAATTTCATTTGACCCAGATATTCCTCTTTTAGGTATGTTCCCAAAAGAGTTAAAGACATACCACAGTGATGTATACATATTCATGTTTATAGCAGCATAACTCATAATAGCTGAATCTTGGAAATACCCTACATGTCCATCAACTGTTGAAAGGAAAAAGAAAATGTGTTATTTATATCAAGTAAGGTGCTACCCTGTCATAAATAAGGATAGACTTGAGTCATTTGTAGGAAAAATGACAGGGACAGAGAATAAGTAAAAACTAAGTTTTACTATTGTTATGGCTTGCATCTAGATTTCCCAACAAAGCTTCATGCAGTCATAGCTGAGGTGTTTAAATGTGGCTGCAATAGGGGGTGTGACACTGGGATTATGGGTGTGGATAAAGGAAGACCCACCCTTGCTATGGGTGGCACCAATCAAGAGTACTATAGCCTGGATGGAATATAAAGGGACAGAAAAAGGCAAGCTCGCTGCTAGCTGCTTTGGCTGCTCAGTGCCTTCCTGCCTGCCATGCCATGGAATGTTTCTCTGCAATGTCCCTCTATCATGCCACGCTGCTTTCTCACCATCCAACTATGAAACCTCTGCAGACTGTAGGCTCAAGTAAACCTTTCCTCCATTAACTTTGTCAGGTATTTTGTCTCAACAAGGAGAAGAGTAACTAATACAGCTGTCAAAAAAGATATTTCCTCAATTGTTTAGAAATATTCTTTCTTATTTTTAAAAAATATTTTACTTTTTTCTATATTTCATAATTGATGCCTCATTAAGACTTGATTAATTCTAAGTTTTAAATTCACGCATCTTTTCTTTCTTATTTTCCACCTCTGCTTCATGTCCTCTGAGAATTTTTCTATCAGCTGTTACAATTCATTTATATTGCTTCCAGTCTGTGTAGATGATATTTAGAGGCTTTGCTGTGTGCATTATATTTAATGAAAATATTTCAATTTATTTCACAGGTGGCATCTAACTTGTGGCATCTTTGCTAAAGAAATTGAATGCTGGGAGTAGAAAATGTACAGATAAACAAGAAAAGGGAAAACAAAAATCATTGGGAAGTGGCACAACATCAGTATCTGCTTAATCTTTCTAAAGACTAGTATTTCTGATAATCTTCCTTCACATTAAGAAAGATTATTAGAAATAATCTGTGGGATTTCATTTGGCTTATGTTTTATAAAAGTACAACATGTCAATGGCAAAAATAAAAATTCAAGATGGTCTCACTTAGGAAACTTTAAAAAAATTAAATGTTGCCCTAAATTAGTGCCTAAATTTGTGAAATATCATAATACATATTCTGAGGAACAGGATCCATTAAAACTACACTGCTGGCCAGGGATATAGCTCAAGCGGCACAGCACCTGCCTGACAAGTGTACAGTCCTGCTATTTCCACTTTTGTTATAATCCTACTGTACACTGGGTTAGCTCCTTACATAATATCAAAGAGGCCACTAAAATTACTGCCAAAAATGTGGAAATGGAAAAAAGATAGGAAGATAAGAAATTGGGTTGTAATGACAAATACGATTTTAAGATTTCCTCGTTAACTAATGCCTCAAAATTGTATACTTTGGCTCAATGCCCGTGGTCTGCTGGAAGTAACTAGGAAGTGAGTGAGCTGTCCCAATGGTCTCAGTTAGATTCTTAACTAACCCATGATTTGATGGCTTTCCTGAAGGACTGCTTACCCAGACTGCTTTGTAAGGGGTACCATGCTGGGCTTACTAAAGAACTTATCTATTTTTCTGTGTTTATTTCAAGAACACTTAGAAAAGACTACCTTTAAAAGTCATCAGAACAAAGAACTCACAAGATTACAAAGTAACAAAAACATCTGTAAGTGATTTAATCCTAAGCATCCTATTAATCACTTTTGAGATAGAGTATGAGCTTATGAAAATAAAACCCCAGTACTCTTATATATTTGATATTTTTCATCAGTTGATCAGAAGAGGTTTCGATCTCAACTTCAACATACTACTTACCTTTCATCTCAAATTGCTCCTCCTGTTAGTCGTGGATGTGAACCTAAGACGTCAGGGTAGTTAGGATCATTAGGAGTATTTTATTTTATTTTATTTTATTTTATTTTATTTTTATATGCAGGTACCGGGAGTCAAACTAAGGACCTCATGCTTGCCAGGCAGGCACTTATGCTGCTGAGCTATATCACCAGCCCTGTTAGGAGTATTTTAATAGAAGGAACATACTGAGTTCATTTACTAAGAAAAAGGATTTTATTCTGATGTGTTTCTGAGATTTGTTTTGGTTTTTTAAATGCGTTTCAGAGATTTTACATGCTCTATTTTATCACTGAATGAGAAATTTTCTAAAACCAAATATCTCCTAAGATACCAAAGTACTCAGTTTGTTATGATAGTGTACTTTTAGTATATTAAAACTTACATAGCCTAACACAACCAAGCAACAAGTTAATAAAATCACAACTCAGAATTCCAACATTTCCACAAATATCAGTCACTATGGAATGAAAAGCGACTACTAATGTTTTAGTAGAATGACCCTTAACCCATAAATTACACTCAAGTGACCAAACAAATGACACACTTGGAAGATTACGGAACATAAGTATAGAAAACTGTTCCCCAGAACTGCTTCTTCAAAGCTTAAACAATTAACTGAACATCATTTTGGGGGTGGAAATCTTTTAAACAGACTATATTAGATGTTTATTTGATACTGAAAACATGGTCAATTATCATAAAGTATTTCTTTTCATCCCCAAAATTCCATATATTAAGGACTCACACAATCCAGAGGAAAAAAATCTAGAAACTTTTTTATTTAGTTAGCTAGTTTTTTGGTCTGAGCCCTGTATCTTCTAAAAAGGCTCTGCAAAATCATAAGTAGAAGTATCATACTCCACAATGCTATGCTTGAATTCTTCAACACACCACTTGCCTATTTCATGTAAATCCTGCCTCATTGAAAGCTGTGTAGACTTTTCTAGTGAAGGATCTTTTTCAATCAGCATTTTCACCACTATTCTGAAAGGTTCCATGTGTTGTTGGTAACCTGTTTGGTCTCTTTGGCTTTCCATACTATTGCTTTCGAGCGACTACTGAGTTGATTGTGCAAATAATTCTGTACTGCCTCTTGCATTTTACTCTGGTTCCTCTGGATGGTCAATGAATAACATCGCTGTGGGGCCTGCCTTGAACGCAGAAATCTCAGGCAACTTGGACTTGTCTGCTTTCTGGAGCTTTTCAGCAGCCCACTTGCCTGTGGCCTCAGCAAGTTCTTTTTCATTTAGTCTACTAGTTTATCTAAAACCTTTGATAAAGGACCTGCTGAAAAACATGAGGGCGATGTGTCTTTTGATGTTTTCAAAAACTGGACAGGTCTCTCTTTCCTTCTGTGTTGAGACATGGAAAGACTATGTTTTGCTTCGGTCTGGAGAACAGCTTCTGTTACTCATACTGGAGCCAGATCCGCTGTCTGGCAAGTCCCTGAGAAACTACCAGAGGCAAAAGAACTATTCCATTTGTTAAATTTATTAAAAAGTCTTATTAACATATGTTTAAATGTAGGTTCAGTTGGTAATTTCCTCTTCTGCTTTTCCTCCAAATAACATTCAATGTGTAAAGCTGTTTATAGCTTGCCTTCAGCATTATTCTGCAAGGATTGTCGATGTTAAATCTTTTTAAATGTATTTTAAAGCCTGATTTTAGTTAGATAAATTCTTATGTGTACCAAAGTATGTATTTTGCAAAATTTTCCCGATTAAAGAGATTTGTTTGTAAATTATCCATTGTTTTACATATACACAGTTGATGTGATAAAATTTTCATTGTCTTCTCATAAAGCCTTGATGATCAGCAGGGGCAAGTAGGTATTGTAAAACTTTCTATAAATTGGAAAAGTGCAAAATAAAGCAACCAAGTTTAAAAAAATGTTTCAATTGATTTTCCAAGTCTCTGTTTTTCAGTGTAAATGTATATAAACATCACTTCATAGTTCACAGGAAATAAGGATTTAAAATATGAAAAAGATTATGTGACATCTTAATACTTTATTTAATTTTGCACATTTTGATTCAAAAATCAGTGGTATCTTTAATACAGACACTTCAGAAATATGATTTGTTCATATTAATAATATTTGCTTCTGTTAATTTTAATACCCAACATATTAGATTAAGTGAATTTCTTTTTTGCCCAGAATTTATTTTTTACTAGTGCATGTATGCATTACATAGTGATTACATTCCTTGTGGGAAGCCGGAGCATGAACATAAACTTCTTGATTTTTTTTTTATCCTTTTCCCCTTTCTCCCTCCTCCCTTCATTTTTTGATTTCCTTTCTAATTAAAAATACCTATCTCTCTCCTTCCTATTACATATCCTTTACTTTGTTCTTTATTTATATTTTGAGTTTCTCATGTAAGAGAAAACCTGAAATACTTAACATAATGTGTCTGATTTATCTTACTTAACATTTTGGCAAGGTCCATCTGGCTTCCTACAAATGACTCAAGTTTATTCTTCTTTATGGCAGTGTAGTACTTTACTGTGTATAAAAACATTTTCTTTAATCATTCATCTACTAATGGATATGTAGGCAACTCCCAAGATTTAGCTCCTATGAATTGGGCTGCTATAAATATAGCTATGCATGTATCACTGTAATACAATATATATATATTTTTTTCTTTCTGGGAAGATACCCAGAAGTGGGATAGCTGGGTCTAATGGAGTTTCAAGTTTTAGTTTTTTGAGACAGCTCCACAGTGATTTCCACACTGCCTGTGATAATTTATATTCCCACCAACAACGTAGAAAAATTGCTTTTTCACCACATCCTTACTGACATTTGTTATTATTTGATAACTTTATGATGATCATTTTTTCTGAAGTAAAATGGAATCTCGGGGTTGTATTAATTTGCGTTTCTCTAATGGCCAGTGATGCTGAACATTTTTTTTCATGAATTTATCATCCATTTGTAATTTTCCTGAGAAATGTTTGTTCATTTTGGTTGCTTATTTTAGAATTGGGTCTCTTATTTTTGGGGGTCCTTTTATATGTACTTCTTTAAGTAATCAAGATATTGGTCCTTTGTCACAGGAATAGCTGGAAATATTTTCCCATTCTGTATGTTGTGTATACACTCTATTGGATGTTTCCTTTGCTGTGCAGAAGATATTTAATTTGATATGACCCCATTTATTGATGATTAGTACTACATTTCATGACACTGGGATTCTGTTCAGAAAATCCTTGCCTATGCCTATATCTTGAAGATTTTTCTCTATTTTATCTTTAAGCTGACTTGATCCATTTTGATTTTAGTTTACTACTTGCCTAGATAAGTAGTTCTAGACTCAGTTTCTTCATGCAAATAGCCAATTTATCATAGCATCTTTTATTAAAGAGGATATTTTCTTCTGGTGTATGTTTTTTGCCCCTTTTATCAATGACTAAATAATTGAATTGCCTGAGGTTGTTTCTGCATGCTCTGTTCTGTTCCATTGTTCCGCATGCCTGTTTTTATGCCAGTATCGTGTTGTTTCTATCATCGTAGCTTTGGAATATAACTTCAGATCTAGAACTGTGATGCCTCTTTCTTTGCTGTTGCTACCTATTACTGCTTTTCTTTCCTGGTTTCCTATGAACTTCAGGAAATTTTTTTCAGGAATTGTTTTCTCTCGTTCTGTGAGGAATCCTGCTGATATTTTCATTGGGGTTGCATAGAATCTATACATCAGTTTTGGAAGTAAGACCATTTTGACAGTATTGATTTTGCCTATTCATAAATAGAGGATAATATTGCATTTTATAATGTCTACTTTTGTTCTTTTTTTCAGAATTCTGTAGTTTTCATTGTAGAGTATTTCACTTCATTAATTAAGTTAATTCCTATGTATTTAATTTTTCTTCATACGGTTGTGAATGTTGTTACTGTTGTCCTAATTTCTTTCTCAGTGAATTCAATATTAGTGTAGAGGAGTGCTATTGACTTTTGTGTATTGACTTTTATCCTGCTACATTGCTGAACTTGGTAATGAATTCTAGAAATCCTTTCGTGGAACATTTTGGGTCTTATTTATATAGGACCTTGTCCTTTGCTTATAATGTTACTTTGACTTCACTGCTTCCTACATGTATCCTTTTGGTTTCTTTCTCTTGCCTGATTGCTCTGGCAAATATTTCAAGGACTATGTTGAACATTAGTGGTGATAGTGGACATCCTTGCATTTTTCCTGATTTTAGAAGGAAAATTTCTGTTTTTTCCCATTAAACAGGATGTTGGCAATAGGTTTTTTATAAATTGTTTTTATCACATTGTGATAAGGTCTTTCTGCACCTATTTTTTTCAGGGTATTAATCAGGAATGGATGTTGAATTTTGTCAAAGGCCTTTTCTGTGTCTATAGAGATGGTCATGAGATTTTTGTCCTTGATTCTGTTTATGTGATATATTTGTTACATATACTCATTTACATGTATTGAAAAACTCTTGTATCCCTGGGATGAAGCCTACATGGTCATGATATATGATCTTATTGATAATTTGTTACATTCTGCTTGCCAGTTTATTGTTGAGGATTTTTGCACCTACGTTCATTTGAGAGATTGGCCTGTAGTTATACTTTTCAGTTGGTTCCTCGTCTAGTTTTGGAATCAGGGTAGTTCTAGCTTCCAGGATTGACTTTGGAAGTACTCTTTTCCTCCATATTTAATTAAAAAGCATGAGAAATATTGGCATTAGATCTTCTCTGAAGCTCTTATAGAAATCTGTAGTTAATCCTTTGGGACCTGGATTTTTTGTTTTTGTTTTTGTTTTTTTTGTTGTTGTTGCTAGGTTTTTGTAATGTTTCATTTCATTGCATGTACTGGATTATTGAAGGTTTTTATATCTTCTTGGTAATGGGAATATGCATGTTTTTGAATTCTTCATTGTATTGGCCTACAGATGTGAAGAAGTTGCTACAATTCTGGATTTCAACAGTATCTGTGGTGATTTTGACTTTTCCTTTTCTAACTGAATTGAACTGAGTCTTCTAATTTTTTTTCCCTTGGGAAGATTACTAAGGATTTGTTTACTTTGTTAATTGTTTTGAAAAAATGATTCTTTGATTCATCGATTCTTTGTATTATTGTTTCCATTTCATTGATTTCTACTTTTATCTTTATTATTTCCTTCCTTGTACTAGATTTCGTATCTGTCTTTTCTCATTTTTTCTAGGACTTTGCAGTGTATCATTAGGTTAGTTATTTGCACGCACCCTATTTTTCCTGATGTGGCATTCACAGCTATAAACTTCCCCCGTAGGCCTACTTTGTTTCCCATAAATTCTGGTATATTGTACTGGCACTATTGTTTAATTATAGGAACTGTCTTATTTCTTTCTTTATTTCTTCTGTGACCCATTGACTATTCAAAAGTGTATTTTTAAATTTCCATTTGTTTGGGTAGTTCCTTTGGAATCTTTTGCCATTGATGTCTATATTCATTGTGCTATGATTTTACAACATGCATTGTATAATTTTGATTCTTTTTCATTTACTGAAGCATGTTATTTTGGCTAGTATATGGTCTATTTTGGAAGAAGTTTCATGTGCTTCTGAGAAGATTGTGTATTCTGTTGTTTAGGCTTTGTACATTCATAGATATCTGTTAAGTCCATTAGTTTGAAGGTTTGGTTCAACACTGATATTTCTATTTTAATTTTTGTCTAGTTGATCTATTTGTGATAGGATATTGAGACCTCCACTATAATTGCATTGACATTTATCTGACTTTTATGTACATTGATTGTTTTATAAATTTGGGTGCACTGTTGGTGGGTACATATATGTTTATAATTGTTATCTTTTCTGTAGAATCATTCTGTTAACCAATATTTAATGATATGTTAGCATCTCTTCTGGTCAGTTTTGGCTTACAGTCCACTTTTTCTGAATGTATGATAACTAGCTAGTCCTGTTTGTTTTCATTTTTGTGTTGCATAGAATGTAGTTTTCCATCCTTTGGTTTTTAGTCTATGAATTTTCTTTTTTTTAAATGTGTTTTTTACATGAAGCACAGCATTGGATTTTTCTTTATTCTTTCTACCAATCCGTTGTCTTTTGAATGGAGAATAGAGACCACTCACATTGAGTTTTCACTGAATGGTATCGACTGATTCATGTCATTGCGTTACTTTCTTGTTGGTGATTCCTTTTCTTTCCCTTCTAATTATTTCCTTACCCTTCTTGCTGTATTCATTTTATTGGACATTTTGTCATTGTTGTCATTGTTATCTTCATTGTCCGTTTCTGGGATAGCCTTGAAAATTTTTTGTAGTGCTGGTTTGTTAGTGATGAATTTCATTAGGTGTTCTTTATCATGAGTATATCTTATTTCACCATCAATTTTTAAAGATACTCTCACTGGATGTAACAGTCTGGGTTGGATGTTGTTTTCTTTTAGGGCTTGAAGCACTTCACTACAAGCTGTTATGGCCTTTATGTTTTCTGCTGAGAAGTCTGCTGCAATTCCAATGGGTTATCCTTTATTGTTGATTTGTTGATTTTCTCTAACACTTTTTAGGATTCCGTATTTTTGTTGGACTTCTTGAATTTTGAGTATGATGTACTGTGAAAAGGGTCTTTCCTGATCATACCCATTTGGTGCTTTACATGCATCACTTACCTGTGTGCTAAATTGCTTTTTCATATTTTGAAAGTTTTCTGCTATTACTTCTGTAAAAAGGTTTTTTATGCCATTTGTGCTGTCTTCTGATGTTTTACAAATTCCAGTTAATCTCAGTTTTCTCTGCATCATGTAGCAGCTATTTGGATTAAATTTTCATGTTTTCTTGTTATTTCTTAGGTATCCTTCAGTAATTTGTCGCCAAAACAGCCCAGTCTTCTAGTTCTGACTCTCTTCACAGTGGGCACTTTTGCTGCCCACACTTTCAATAGAGTTGTTAATCTCCTGAACTTTTCTTTAGTACCTTTTCATGAACTCTAATTCTTTCCTTTGCTGAACATTCATGTTTTCTATTATTTTGTTTAGTTCAGCTTGCTTTTTATCAGTGTCTTTTGTAGACTCAGTGATCATTATATTAGGTCCATTATTTATTCAGTTATATCTTCTTTGAACACACCAAGCAGTATATTGATTTTCTAAATCTCTGTTAAGCTTTTGAATAATTCCACTACATGGTTTATTATTTCTTTTCTCTCAGTGCCCCAGGAATCAACTTTGGGGGTGTTGGAAGTTTTTGGAGGCATTATGTCAATTTGTGTTTTTGTTTCTTTGTGTGTGTGTGTGTGTGTGTGTGTCTATGTACATGTGCTGAGGTTAGTGGATTGATTAGAGTGGAAGATTTTTTGCTTGTATGGAAACCACTTTAGTTAGTGTCTGCTCTTCAATGATGCACTCATTGTATAGCTAACTATCAGCCTTTGCCTCTGTCCCAGAATCCAACTACCTCTCCTTATTTGGGATGGGAGGTTGCAGTGTATTTAGCTAAGTACCCAGTTCTCTGGGAATTGGCCACAGTGCTGTTAATGACATTAAGGCAATCCAGATATTGGCATACGGGGAAAATCAACTGATAGCAAAAATAATGTCAGCTTGGCTGTAGTAATAAAATCAGCCATCAATAATATGTCAAAAACAAACTGAATATTGACATAACCTATGAATTACTAATATACAATCCTGAGCCATAGAAAAAAGATCTATAATTGTATTACAAACACTAAGACAAACCAAATATTTACCTTTGGTCTATATCAATTAATTAGAATATCTTTATGTCCACTAATAATAGTACAGTGTTCAACAGTAATAGCATAGTGTTAGCTCTCTAAAGATTCATTAAATCTTTATGGTTATATTAGTAAAGATAAAGGGGGTGGGGAACTAGAGAATGAGTAAAGTAAAATTTGAAATATGAATCAATGGAAGATGAGGAGACAGAAAAGTAATATAGGCAATTGTATTGAGGGAAAAAAAAGAAAATTAGTAGTATTAATTAATAGTAACAGGAAAGTAAACAAGATAAAATGGAGCAACATAAAGGAAGAAAGAAAAATAAGAATTAAAACATGTTAAAGGAAATAAAACCTTGAAAAAGTGAAAAATGCCAACTCCCCCACAAAAAACAGGAAAAAAAAGGAATTAAAAAAAAAAAAAAGGAGTCAATTATAAAGGAAAATTATTCCTCTGTGTTTTTAAGTTACTGGTTTCTTTCCAAGATCTTCAGTCCTGGAATCCAGCAGTCATGATTTTCTCCACTCAGCTTTACGGTCTGTGTATTCCGAAGTGCCCTCCCTGATTTAGGTTTTATGTGTGTACCCAGACTGTGGCAACCATTCAAGCTGAACTATGTCTTTGCTCACATTGGCAGATGGGAAAACCAATCAGCACTCTGCTCTCAGCTAGATATAGGTCACAAGGCAGGGTTCATGCAGATTGTTGGACTTAGCGACAACACTTTAAGGTACAACCTTCTCTCCAGGTCTGGTTTTTATCTACAGGGGGCAGGGCCTGTTTCCTCCCCGACTGAGCTTGCACTTCACAGGGGAGCTATGCTTAGCCCATGTCCACTCCCCACTCTCACTGTGGGAGAGTAACCCTGAAAATCCTGAAGTGGAGTTTTTCTGTTCTTCAGTCTTAAACAGCGACTTTCCAAGCAGAGCCTGTTTAAACACTGTCTGATTATATGCTGGGCCCTGCTTTTTCTCCTCCAACTGTAGGCTGCTAGACAGGTACATTATTTTCCTGGGCTTACCTTCTCTTCTTGGGCACTGGCCTCATCCACAATCAGGCTGGTCAGTTGGTTGGCATCACTTCTGGCTGTGCTGAGTGGAAACAAAACATGGAACAGGCTTGGAGTTGGTGGAGAGCTCCAGGCAGGTGTAGAATCCACAGGCAAAGAGTTCTTTGTGGCAAAGGCTGTGTGGGGCTGACTTCTCTCCATGAGGAGTGCAAGGCAAGTTCCTCTATTTCATTTTTCTTTTAATGCATTACTAAAGAAATAGTAATTCAATTTTTTTATTTTTGTCATATTTCAAATTTAAATTTAATGTAATTTAAGTATCACCTTCATGTTCACTGTAAAACCTTATTAAACTTTTAGATAATTTCATACAATGGCTATTATATCTTTACAATAGAATGAAATTAAAACAATTCTTACACACCCATTAAGGGATTCATGAGAGCCCTGGTCAACATTTTCTAGAAACTGTTTGTTTGTTTTTTATTTTCTTGTGTTTTTTTTTTCCCTAATACTAAAATGGGAAGGCAGCTATATATTCGGACACAACACATCCAAGTTGTTTGCAATAGTCTTACAAGGATGGCTTTTTAGAAACCTATTTCCAGTAGACTATGCCTCATTTCCATCTGACATCTCCTCTACATGGCTTTTACTGTTCACGTTTCTATCAACATTGTAATCATGAGCATTTAAATAGTCTCTAAGAAGCTTTAGCTCTTTCCTAGTCTTGTCTTTTGAACTCTCATGAGAATCACCCACAGACTTCCAATTTATAGCATTTTTGGATTTTTCTATGCCCCCCAAACTGTTGCAAAATCTGTCGATTACAAAGTTACAAAGCCATATATACATTTTCAGTTATTGTTATAATATCCTTTCTTAAGTACCAAATTTTCTGTCTTAATTTGTGTTTCTGTAACGTAACCTGCTGGTAGATAATGTGTAAATAAAAGAGTTTGGATCAGTTCAAGATTCTGGTGGCTGGAAAGATTAAATAACATGTTAGCAGCATGGTTTTAAGAACACATTTGTGTGTGACAACATGGTGTAAGGCATCACACAGTGGCAACATATGGAAGGAAGAAAGAGGCTTCATAGAGAGAGAGGCAGCAAGGAGCGGGGCAGGGGCTAGGCTTGCTGTCAAGAGAATTAATACATTCTTGGAAGACTTGCATTAAATTCTCCATAAAGATAGTCAAAGCCATTCGTCTAGTCACCTACCACTGCAGTGCATCTCTTAGAAGCCCTTTTATTTATTTATTTATTTTCGCTATTTTCCCATTATTGGCTAAGCTTCCAGTACACGAGCTTTAGAAGACAAACAATACCGAACCATAGCAGTATGTTAGAGGTGTACCTAAGAAATGTGCCATTTCAGGATCCACCTCATATTTAGCGAATCAGAGTCTTTACTGTGATTTACATGCACAGTGATGATAGGGAAGCCTAGAGTACAGAATTTAAAAATGATGATTCACCTTTGATTTATTTGATCCTGTAATGGAGTACTTGGAATATGTATTTTTTTTCTCCTTCTTCAGAGAGGCATCTGCTTTCTAACAGCCTATACCACATTACAACAAAATTCAAGGATTTAGATCAGAATCATGTGTTATCTCACGAGTGTCTAGGTCATCTCCACAGTTATAATTTGGCTCAGCTCGCTCATATTTCAACGTAATTGGCAGGTTGTCTTGATTTGACCGGTACGTGGTGGCTCTCACCACATGACTCCTCCCAGCGTTGTGCCCACACTCCTTCACACGGTGATAATTAAAGTGCTCTCCAGTACATAAGGAGAGAGTAAGTACCAATATGCAAAATGTACTCAAGTCACCACTTGCATCCGCGTGCTACTGTCCATTGACAAAGCCCACATTCACTGTGGAAAGGAACACAGGAAAATATTGATAATAGGAAGTATGACGTAGTTGGCAAGGCCTACAATAAGATATCAAAATGATAAAACTTATAGATGATTACCAAATTTAAATAAAAAATGATAAGAAAATGTCTTGCTACCAATCCTGTCTTGTAATCTCTGTAAAGATGTCTGTCGATTGCTTAGATAATTAGAGGAAAGCTATGTTACCTCATTAAATTCAGAACACTGTTTATCTCACCTTTATGCTGTGGAATTCACAGGAAGATATGGCCCTAAGGCAAGAATCCAATAAAAGTGTAAGTGGAAATGTTGTCTTTCTCATTACCTTAACAGCTATTTACAGATTGTCAGCAGCAGCCTGTGCTGCTCTCTGAATAGAGATTTGGTTGCTCACACTGAGTCCTATTACTGGCCAGCTGTGCTTTCTTGGAGCTGCTTGTTATCAACCTTCGTATGTGAAAGTAATAAATATCATGGCTTCCTTCTTTATAAATTAACTCCATCTCTGATGGCCAACATATACGAGTACACTTTGTGTCTGAATAAGAATAGATGCTATGAAACATAGGAAGTTCACAATCTGTAGACACAAAATTATGCATCATTACTTATAAATAGCCAGAGCATTTCTGTTATTCATGTATATTTCAACTCATTGAAGACTTAAAGCAAAGATACGCGCGCGCACACACACACACACACAACTTTGATTCCTTGTATGAGCATATAAAAACTACATTAAAAAAGAAGAGAATAACAGAGAAAAACATAGATCCACTTAGTTCCAGTTCTGAGATGTACATGACTGTTCTGCGAGGCCTAACAGGTTGTAGTAATGAGCTGGCACAATGCCTGTTCATACCATCTGCTGTTTTTTCAAGGCTGCTGCCTTCTCTGTTACAGAGAATACTATAACACGGCACTGCATTGCCTCCTCTGCATGCAGAGACTTCTCAGGCTAGGATTAGGGCAAGGAGAGCTCCACTAACATTTAGCTAAAAGGCCATCTGCTGTAGAGAAAAGCTAAGCCACTTGTTTAAAAAAAATGCCGAGTCTCACATTACTGTTTTTCAAGGTTTTTATGACATCTGAGGGCACAGCAGTCATTATGTCATGCTTCTCATCTCTCCTTTTTCAGGAGTCATTAAGATTTGGAGCAGCAGTTGTCAAATTTTCTATATTCCTCCCTTTAAAATATAATAAAATTAACATTTGGGAAGATTTTATAATGATATTTAATAAGCACAGTTGAACTGACATCTATAAACAAGACTGAAGAAGAAAGACACCCAAACTTGTCTAATTCTCTGTGCTTTCTTCCATGCAGTCATTTTATCTCTGTTACTAGATCTGTAAAATAGAAAGTTTCCTCTTTTTCAATAGCTGATGTTCCTGTATGTGAATATATATGTGCGGGTTTTATTTTCCCTTATCCTACAGAGGTTTGTAAAGAAGCCCTCTGGCAGAACAGTATGATAAAGCAGACTTAGTCAGTTTAGGTTATGCCTGCCCAAATAGCCACTCACTGACCATTTATGAAGACACAGAGCAGATGAGCTCAAACATAAGAAAACAGCAAAATGCAAACTCAGTTTTTATCATTTAACCTTTATTATCTACATGTGAACTCTAAGATCAGTGTCCTCAAATGTGAGCTAGTTAACACGCCATACACAGTGTTACTATGAAAATAACACAGTGGACAAGAAGAACTTCTAGTGATCAGAAAGATTTGTACAACCAGGTTTTCTGATTTAGTGGTTTGAGAAAGGCACAATGAGAGATTCACTTTATATATTATTGTAACTTTCAATAACTTAAAAAAACTTATTAAAATCCATCATATCTAGTGTTACTCAGAAAAGAATGTAATATTTAACGATGGAAAATGTAAATTTAACAAAAATAGCTCCCAAAAACTTAAATCCAAGCATTTCTAAAGAGAAAAAATAGAGGTTGTGTAAAGAAACAAATTAAGTCAATTAAGAGAGTCAGCAATCATTTATAATAGTATCTAAACTTAGCCACCAGATATCTCTCATCAGGTCATTCCTTGCTTAGATTTTATTTTTGTATTAGCAAAATGAAAACTCCTCTCTTTTCAAAATGAATGTCAAGAATATCCAAGAGGGAAAGTATAGTTTTATTTTAAAATATTAATATAAAAACTAGTTATTCACATACAAAGAATAAAGTGATTCTATTATTTTACATCACACAAAATGTGAATTCAAGATAGATTATATACTAAGATGTAAGAATTGAAAGTATAACATCTCAGGTAAAATAAGAGAAAGTTTCTACACATTGTCTTTGGCAGTGACTTTTTGGATATGACACCAAAAGCAAAAACAGCAAAGAAAATATAAACAAATAAGATTGCATGAAACAAAAGGCATATATTACAGCAAAGAAAATGAAATGAGAACTTACAGAATTACAGAAAATTGAAACCCATATATTTGATAAAGGATTAATTTCAAAATGCCTAAGAAACTTCCATAACTCTATAGTAAAAAACACAAAAACATGATTAAATTAATAATCGGGCATCCAGGCATGGTGGTACACGCCTGTGATCCCAGTCCTTGGGAGGCTGAGGTAGGAGAATCGCTGCGAGTTTGAGGCCAGCCTGGGCTACGGAGTGAGTTCAAGCCCAGGCTGAACTGCATAGCAAGATACTGTTTCAAAAAATAATAATAATTGGGCAAATAAACTAAAAAGACACTTCTCCAGAGAGAACGTGCAAGTGCCAACATCTATACGAAGAAATTTTTAACATTTCTTGTCATCATGGAAATGTACACATAAATCACAATGAAATATCAACTCACATGTTAAGATGACTATTATCAAAAAAAGTGTTAGTAAAGATATGATAAAAGGGAACTTATGTACATTCTTTGATGAAGCTAGTGTAACATTCAATGATATGGTGGTTCTTTAAAATTAAAAATGGAACTATCATGTGTTCCTGTTATTCTACTATTAGGTAAATATGCTGTATTGTTCACCTTTTCAGTTGACAGAATAAATGACATATTCTACTTACAGAAGAAAAGTTTTATTTTGACCCACAGTTTTAGAACATTCAGTCTTTGATCTAATGGCTTCCAGGCAGAAACATTTTGGTGAAAGCATAGGAAAGTAGAAAGATAAAGAGCCAGACATAAAGGGGCCTGTGATGAGATACACACTCAGTTGTGTTCTCTACTAATTTTCTAGGCATCTTTCAGCCAAATGATGTTGTAATCAATATTAACCATCACAAATCTACCCCTAATCAACACATGAATATATCTCCTTAAACAATAATAATATCCAAATAAATACAATAACAAGACCATATTTCTGCTTCATATGATCTAATTGTCCTGCATAAAACTGAAAACATATCAATTCCTTCCTTAAAGTCTCAGCAATTTCAACATTGTTCAAACAACCAAGTCTAAAGTTTCCTCTGCCACTCATCATAAAGCTTCAGTTATGCAGATGAATAATCTTGAAACTTAGTATCCAGCACAATTTTTATGGTCAGTATATACTTCAATTTGCAAAGATTATAAACATTGTGTTTTGTAGTTATAACAGTGTAAAAATAAACTGAACAAGGAAATTTCGGCAGGTTTTGAAAATTTTTATGCTATAGATCCTTAGCCTGTAAATTATTTATTATATATATATATATATATATATATATCTCATTTTGTACATTAATCATATGTCAATAAAATGTTTTTGTGAAAGATTTACTTTGAAATTTTATAAATTATCTTTTTTTTCCTAAAGGCCATTCATCAGCAAATTCTTACTATAAATCCTCCTACTATTAATAAGATCTCTTTAAATTTAACGCAACTTGATCTATTTGCATGATCTCAAATCTTAAGACGATGTACTATGTTGGAGAGATTATTGGTCACATCCACTTCCCTGAGATCATTCCTAACATCTACAATTTAATGGAGAGGTTTAGCTTGGCTTATGGTTTTAGTGAGTTCAATCCAAGGTTGATTGGCTCCAAGGCAGAAACAACATATTGAAGAAAAGAAGAAATCTACTTGACCCATGGAACCAAGAAAGAGAGAAAAGAAGGATGCAGGTAGGGAGATGTACCACCCAAAGCCATGCTCCCACTGGCACACATCCTCCAGTCGGCCTCATCACCTAGCCACACATTTAGCCATCAACTCATCAATAGATTGATACACTGATCACTATGGCACCCCATGAACCAATCATAACCTGTAAACATTACTTCTAAATATATCAGTCTTTTGGGTGAAATTTATATTTAAACTATAATATTCTACACCTTGCCCACAAAAATCCTCAGATCAATCTCATTATATATAGTGTATTTAGCCCATCTTCGAGTTGCCAAAATCTTAACAGTTCCAGCATTGCTGAAAAGTCCCTGTCCATAAGCTCCTCTGAGACTCAAGATAAACCTGTAAAAACCAAAGGAAAGTTAAATGTTTCCAACATACATTGGCACAAGGTAAACATTTCTATTCCAAAAGGAAGAAAGAGGAGAATAGAAATGAGTGAGAACAAAATAAAACTAAAACACAACAGGGCAAATATTAAGTCTTGTAAGTCTGTGTCAAGCACGCTGGACAGATTATGCTGTGACAAGAGCTCCCAAGGGCTTGAACAACCCTACCCCAGTGGCTTTACTGGTTGCAACTTGCATTGCCTCTTTCTTGAGTTGGTTCTGCCCATTGTCTGAGGCTTTCCATGGCAGATGTTCTATGTTCTTCACACCTTCAGTGTCTGTGGACTCCACTGAAACTTCAACTTCACTCTCACAGCTGCACACATTTTCTGCCTAGGATGCATTGCCTGCCCTCACAGGCATCCATCTGAAATCTTGGTGGAGCTTTCCATGACCCACAACTCTTGCATCCTCCACACCAGCACATATAGCATTGCATGGATGAAGCCAAGGTGGCCTCTGAATGGCTGGATGACTAAAATCTAGATATCTGAGGTCAGGAAAACTCTTCCCTTGGCTATTGTGAATGTGCAAGGCAATCTGGGCTCTTTTCTGAAAGCAAACTCTTTCAAAGGAATTTAATGTTTTATACATTTGACTCAGAATCAGTGGGGTTTGGTCAATTTCTGAGATGCCCTCAAAGCATCTTTCCTATTGGCTTGATGCAAAGTACTTGGCATCTTTTTCATGCTATTCTTTTCAGCAACTGTGCTTTCTTTGGCTCCAATTTTGTGGGTACATCCTTTCTGTTGAAACTGCAAAATTTTCACACCTTTGGCTTGATTTAGCTTTTCATTTTTACTCTGTTATGGTTAAAAGCAGCCACCAGAACCTATGCAGGACCTGAACATAGGCTGTTTTGAAATTTTTTCTGCCAGATTAATTAATTAATCCACCACTTTTAAATTTCAGCCTAATGCAAAGTCTTAATGCATGGACAAAATGTGTACAAATTTCTTTGCCAGAATGAAAGATGCATATTCTCTAGTTTATTTTCTAATATAGTTCTTATTGCCATCTAAAACCTCATGAATCTGGCCTTTAATCTCTGCATTATTTTCAACATTCTAATCTTCTGTGCCTCAACCAGAATCACCCACAAAACTCTGCTTAGAGCATTGTAGGGCTTTTCTAGTTCACATCTCAAAATTTTTCCAAACTCTTCCACAAACTAATTCCAAAGGTTTATGAATCATAAAGTCAGATAGATTCATAGCAAGGACTCCACTTCTCTGGTATCAATTTTCTGAACTAGTCAGCTTTCACGCCACTGGAACAAAATAACTGACTCCCACAATTCAAAGGAAGAAAGGTTTATTTTTGACTCATGGTTTTGGTGGGTTCGGTCAATGGATTGTTAGTTCCAAGGCAGAAACAGAACGGTGTATGGCCCTGGTGGAGGGAAGCTGCATGACCCATACCAACCAGAAAGAAGAAAACAGCAGGAGCCTGGAAGGGAGATATACCCTCTAATGGAACACCCCCAGAGACTCAGCTCTTCCAACTAGGCCCTGCCTCCTAACAGCACATTAAGCCATGAACTCAGTGGCCACATGATCCAATTCCTCCCAAAAAAGGCCCAAGTCTGAATATATGAGAATCTGGGGGGACATTTTAGATTTAAAACATATGTGAGGGCCTTTATAATTCAATAAATATTATAAAATAAGTCCTGCTTCATATATTGAGGGAATCATAATTCCTTACAATAATTTTTGTAAAAATAGCTCAATTTGAATTGTCATATATAGTGACTTGCTTTATTACATGAACATTTCATTCTTGAGTTTCTAAAATGTTGGCTGCTTGTTATAATTTCAATGTAAATGAAATGAGTTTCCAAACTTCAATCAGATATGCCTTTTAAGAAATTTCTGTCTTGCATCCTAGGTAATTAACATTGTTTTTTACAGTCAAATCACATACTCATTACATGAAAGATATTAATATTAGAGAAAAATCAAACAGTTTATAATATGAAAATACTTTTATTATTGAGGTTGATTTACAGATGTACATAACACATTTGAAACACATGTCATTTTTACTGTTTGTTATGGCTTATATCTAGATGTCCTCCCAAAGCCTCATGTGGTCATAGTGCTTTTTTAGAGGTGGCTGAATCTAGAGTGTGTAATGCTGGGATTAAGGGCCTGTGATTAGTAAATCAGTCCACTGATTGGCTTGGCATAATTCTGGGTAGGATTAAGGGAGGCTGAGGCAGGAGGATTGCCATGAATTCAAGGCCAAAGTTCAAAGCTAATTCTGTCTTACATTGCAAGATCCTGTCTCAAAAAATAAAAAGTAAATAAATGAATAAATAAATAGTTAATGTAGACATGGGGTGTTTTTATTTAAATAATTTAATTGCATTTTAAAACTAGAGAGGAGATAGAGCGGAAGCAATTGTTGTTTTGGCTTGTATCTGGATATCCCCCAAAGCCTCTTGTACTCATAGATGGGGCTTTTCAGAGGTGGCTGGGTGAAGGGTGTGTGAGTGTGGATAAGGGTTGGGGTGTGATAATTGGATTAATCCACTGATTGGTTTAGGGTTGCTCAGAGTGTGGATAATGGAAACCCCACTCTGTGTGTGGGTGCACCAATCAATGGGCTCATAGCCTGGATGGGAGATAAAGGGACAGGAAAAAGGCATGCTCAGTACTGCTGCTTGCTGCCTCCTCCTGCTCTGCCATAGACTGCTTCTCCTCCGTGACGCCTCTCTGTCATGGTGCCCTCCTTGAAGCCAGCCAAGTATGTACTGAAAACTGTACAAACTGTGAGCCAAAACATACTTTTCTTCCTTTAATTGTGGGTGTCAGGCTTTTATTCTCAGCAATGAGAAAAGTAACTAAAACAGTTGTGAACATCTCTAAGAGTTTCAATAGCAGTATCACCTATGAGTGAGTGCATGTGTATGTGTTAGTAACTATCCTCATTGCTTGTGCCACAATATGGGATACCTGCATCTAAAAGAAGGAGAGGTATATTTTGCCTCACAGTTTCAGAGGTCTCAGTCCCTGTATGGTCACTCAGCTTCAAGGCAGAAAAGGCGTGGTGGAAGAAAGCTGCTCACATCGTGGCAACCAGGAAACAGAAAGAAGGGAGGAGTCGGGAAGGGAGATGTGCCCTCTGAGTCATGCCCGCAGTGACCATCCTCTTCCAACCAGGTCCACCTTCTAACAGCACATTCAGCCACAAAAAGTTAATGAGATATGGAAGATGTGAGGAAAACAGGCAATAGGGACTTGGTGAATTTATATTAATGTGGGGAATTGAAGGATTTGGGTCTGATTAAAGAAAATATGTGCCATTTCAAATGGCATTAATTTCCTGATATTTCTGGACTACTTCTTGTGGATGAGAGAATACACACACAGAGGAGAATCTCAAAGGTTAAGAGAGAGGTATGTGTCAAGTATCATAAGTGTGTGTGATGGGAAGATACAGTATTAACATTAGAAAATACACAGAAAGAAACAGAAAGAGGTGAAAAGAGAGTACTACAGTACTCTGATTTTGTTGAAATTAATGTTCTTTAAGTGAATCATTGAAACAAAGTCTTTTTTTTTTTTTTTTATGTGGGTACCAGGAGTCAAACTCAGGACCTCGCACTTGCCAGGCAGGCACTTATGCCGCTGAGCTATCTCACTGGCCCTGAAACAAAGTCTTGATTAGTATTTTTTGTCTAAATTCAGTTTTCTTACTAACTGCTCTATTTACCTTTAGTTTGTCTTTTTTCCTGTCATTAAAAGCATACATAAAATGGAAGTTCCAAAAGAGCAATATTAAGCAATCATGAAATAAAGTTATTAAGAAAATATTATTTCAATTCATAATATATAACTTAATATACAGCAACATTTTCTCTCACCATTCTAATGAAATTAGTGCTATCTTTTCAACCATTTGGGAATCACTTTTTCTATTTACCTACTGGCCCTAGGAAAGAATAGAAGCTTTCTTTTTTCTAGAAATTTTTTGTTTAAACATATTTAATGCCACTGATATTATGTTTAGTGGTCTTTTAAGTTAGATTTACTTTTTTTTTTTTTTTTTTTGGTGGGTACCGGGGGGTCGACCTCAGGACCTCGCGCGCCAGGAGGCGCCTGTGCCGCTGAGCGATATCACCGGCCCCTTTTTTGTATGTGGTTTCCGGGAGTCGAACTCTGGCCCTCGCGCTTGCAAGGCAGGCGCTTAAACCGCTGAGCCATCTCACCAGCCCTTAAGTTAGATTTACACACACTCACACAGAGAACTTATGGAATATACTCCTTGTTATGTACATTACTCAAAATTATCTCTTGCATGCATATTCTAACTTTTCCTATTCTTTTCAGAACTTAATCATTTAAGTGTATCTTTCAAGATCTCCATAAAATAATAAGTGATAAAATTTTATAAGTTTCCATGAAAGAAATGTTGAAATTAACTTCTCAGTGACTATTCAAACAACACTTACTTCATAGTCTTTTGTGAACTATCATTACCTTAAATCTCTGTAATCTGCTAGATTGCCTTATATCCAAATTTTGCCAGTCTTTGCTAGTACTGCAGCATAAATCCCCATACACAAAGTATTAAAAAATATTATTTGCTTCCTGGAGTCATGATAAGACTTAAAGATGAAAAATCTGTAAATATTCCAAAATGTATCCAACATGTATATTATCATTAATATCACAGTTATTAAAAAATGGAATAATTTCTGGGTGTGGTAGTGCACGCCTGTAATCCCAGTACTTGGGAGGCTGAGGCTGGAGGATCGCCATGAATTCGAGGCCAGCCTGGGATGCAAAGTGAGTTGAAGGCCAGCCTGAACTACATAGTAAAACCCTGTCTCAAAAAAGACAAAAAAAAAAAAAAAAAAAAGAGAGAGAGAAAAGAATTATTCTTTTTTTTTTTTTTTTTTTTGTGGGTACCGGGTGATCGACCTCAGGACTTCGCGCGCCAGGAGGCGCCCGTGCCGCTGAGCGATTTCACCGGCCTCTTTTTCGTATGTGGGTGCCGGGAGTCGAACTCGGGCCCTCGCACTTGCCGGGCAGGAGCTTAAGCCACTGAGCCATCTCACCGGCCCAAGAATTATTCTTCTTTGTATTAGTTTATGTATTTCTTAAAAACAGTTCAAGGGGAAGAGAATCAAGACATGGAGGGAGAGGGAAAGGAGGGAACAGAAATGGGGTTAGAAAACAAGAATGAAGATGTATTATGTACATGTACCACTTTCCCATAAAGAATGTAAACATTGTGTACTACAAATACTTACTAAGAAAAAGTGTTCAACTGACACATCATGAATCAAATAATTGTATATTAATGATTGAATAGCTTTCAAATTTTCTAGGAAAGGAAAACATGATATAAAAATACATTAGGAGGGCCGGTCAGATAGCTCAGCGGCATAAGTGCCTGCCTGGCAAGTGTGAGGTCCTGAGTTTGACTCTCGGCACCCACATACGAAAAAAGTGCCGGTGATATCGCTCAGCAGCATGGGGGCCTGCTGGCGCGCGAGGTCCTGAGTTTGACACCCAGTACCCAAAAAAAAAAAAAAAAAATTAGCAGTGCTGACTTTGATGAAAAAAGTAAAGTAAAATGTCAATCCTTGTGTTGTTCCCATTATAAAGATTTATAGCACAATTTTTAGTAAAGATAATATTTGAACTGCAACTGATATTCTATGAACTGATTTCTGTCAGCATTGAATTTGCTCTTCTCTTTTATGATGTCACATCAAACTTTCTTCACACTACTTGTTTCCATTTAGTGACACATTGTAGATATCAATAACAGGAGCATGAAAATAACTTTTTAATTCTTGAGATGCTCAACAAAAATCATACCCTGTCGAGCTAACTTATTTTGAAATTAATGGTCTTAACTTATATTAGCAAATTAAAGATGTGAATTGAGAACTCACAACCTGTGCATTTTGTGAGAGCTGGAATCCTGGGTTAAGAATTGGAAGAACTGGAACACTGGCTTACTGGATATTGCATCTCCCAGAGTCCTTTGCAAAAAGGATCCTTGTTTTAATTAGTGGTTCTTTAAATCAGATTCACACACAACTTCTTAAATATAGAATAAGCCCTTTGTTACTTATGTTATTAAAAATTAACATATTGCATGCTCGAACTTGCGTGCATACTCAAAACTATACTAATGCTGTTAATTTTATCCTAGGTAATATGTCTGAAGTTTTTCCACAGCAGTGTGTTAATTCATGATCTTTCACCAGCACTGCCTTCTCTGTCATGTCTATACATCAGACACATACTTATATTTTAAGGTGTCCTAATACAGATGCCACTTCACTTATGCAGACTCTCAAATTCTCCAAAGTGCAAAAAATGTTTCTTTTCATTTCTCTTAATCTTTAGTGATTTTTGAAGTTCACCTTCTTTCTGTTTAAAATAACTAACACAGGGTGAAGACATGGTTTATTCCTTCTTAATATGCCAGTAAACTCTGAGATTACACACAGTACTAGACTCTTAGTTACTTTTCTCCTTGCTGAGACAAAATACCAGACACCAAAATTAAAGGAGGAAAGGTTTGTCGTAGCTCACAATTTGTAGAGGTTTAAGTCTACAGTCAAGGCAGTAAGTCTACTCCAAGGCAAAGGGGCATCAGAGAAATATTTCATGGCAGGCAGAAGATGCCAAAGCAGTGAAGTAGCAAAGCAGCAGCAGTGATAATTTATTTCTGTCCCCTTATATTCCATCCAGGCTGTCAGCTTACTGAGTAGACCACCCACACCCAGAGTGGGGTATTCTTAATCCCAGGGTCACACCCTTAATCCCAGCATCACACCCTTAATCCCAGCATCACATCCTTAATCCCAGTATCACATCCTTAATCCCAGCTAAATCCAGACACCTCTGTAAAGCCCAACCTCTGACTGCAGGACGCTTTGGGGGGACGTCTAGATACAAGCCATAGCAACTAGTCTTTTTGCAACAGTTGCTGTTGATTGACATTTGTTCAGTTTGATTGTTTTATACTGAATATAGGAAGTACCATGAAAGGGATCATGGAAAAGTATTAAGTGACATTTTTCAAAACTTGAAATATATTAGATTTTTCTCATGAGTAAAAATACTTATTAACTTTTTACACACATGCACAAACTCTTAAGTCACTGGAGTAAGCGCAATTTTTTGTTTTACTTATTTGGAGGAAATCTGCAGTGTCTCTGGATGGGAATACAGGAGCCCAGCTACAGAAAAAATATTTATTCTTTTTTAAGAAAAATATACATTAAAGAGATATGTCAAAACAAGATCATTATTATGAGAAAATAAAGTTTATGAAAAAATGTATGCAGTGGTACCTCTATTCATGAACTTAATTTATTCTATGATTCTGGAAAAGATGGCCACATTTGTGTTTGTGCAGGAAAGATGGCCATGGTTGTGTTCATCACCTGATGGTATCTGTGCAAATGGCCAACAAATCTATGAAAAAAAATGTTCAACATCTCTGGTGATTAGAGAAATGCAAATTAAAATCATGCTAAGTTTCCATCTTACACCAGAAAGAGTGGCAATCATCAAGATGTCAAAAAATAACAAATACTGGCATGGCTTTTGTGAAAAAGGAACACTCCTAACTTGTTCGAGGGAATGTAATTAGTACAACCACTATGAAAATCCGTATGGAGGGCCGGTGAGATGGCTCAGCGGCGTAAGCGCCTGCCTTGCAAGCGCGAGGGCCCGAGTTCGACTCCCGGAACCCACATACGAAAAAGGGGCCGGTGATATCGCTCAGTGGCACGGGTGCCTGTTGGCGCGCGAAGTCCTGAGGTCGTCCCCCTGGTACCCACAAAAAAAAAAAAAAAAAAAAAGAAAATCCGTATGGAGATTTCTCAAAGAACTAGTATTAGAAATCCCATATGACCCATCTATCCCCCTTCTAGGTATCTTCCCCAAAGTGTTGACACCATACTATGAGGATGCAGCCATACCAATGTCTATAGCAGCACAATTCACAATAGCTAAATCCTGGATGTTTCCTGTATACCCATCCACAGATGATTGGATAAAGTGGTATCTACACATGGTGGAATACTACTTGGCTATAAAGAAGGGCAAATTTGTAGGAAATTGGGTGCACCTGTAAAATATAATTTTGAATGAAATAAATCCAACACACAGATTTAAATGCAGTGTAGTAGCTCTCACTTGAGTAAGGCAAAGTATAAAAAGCACAATAAAGGATGCATAGAAGGAGACAAGGGGAAAGATCTCTTGCAAATGAGAAAAGGTCCAGGAGACCAAGGGGGAGGAGAAGGACAAATAAGTAGAAAAAGACAACCTAATAACTTCAAAGAATGTAAGAATTATATGTCATAAACAGGAGCTCTAATAAATAATATTAACAAAAATTAAACAGGTGAAAGAAAATCCTAAGAGGGAGGTTTGAGTATAAACTGACAATATGGACATGATCTAACCAGTTGGCACACCCACTGGTGCAGCTTCTCTACTGTGATGGGCTGAGACTTAACCCTGCTGCCGTACTCCCGGTTTGTTGTCAGAAAGTCTGTCCATCATCAACACAACACAAAACATTTTCCAGGGCAAGACACATTCCCCAAAAAAGTGGTATGGTAGGGCTGGGGCTATCCCTAAGTGGTAGAACACTTAGCTAGCATGTGTGAAGCTCTGAATTTTATCCATCACCCCCCACAGAAAATGATGGACTGGGTATACACCAGAAGCAGCCAGCCTAACTGAACGACAGATTCACCTTATAAATTCTCAGATGAAGTGCTGCTTTTGGGGACAAGATGATATGGTATTGAGACATACCGAGATGTGGCGGGCACAGTGAAGTCATCATTCCTCATAGCGAACAATAACTAGAACAGATGAGTCTGGACACCAAGGGCAGAAAATAAAATTGTACTTTTTGCTAAAATTCCCAGCAACCAATTTGTTGAGGTTGTACTTGTCATTCCCTCTACCTTAGATTTAGGCGTAGAGGCCCCCCAATTTTAGGGCAGGAGGGGGCAATGGAGTTTCTATGAAAGTGTACTTTTAATAGTTGAATAAATTTGAGGCTACAACTACACACATTTATCAGCAACTGTCATGCTAAGCGGTCAAAGGTTAAGATAGGATTTACTACATTGTTAGGAGGCCTTGACTTTTATAATGAAGGGGAGGTTTGTCTGCTGCTATAAAATAGAAAGTAAAACATGTAAGTGGAAGAAAAGAGATTGCAGGAAGTTTCTCTTGGCACTTCCATGTCCAGGAGTAATAGTGAATTCCAGTAATGCTAACCACAGAAAAGTAAAATGACTAAATATTCTAATGTTCAAAAAAAAAAAAAAAAAACTGGTCATGTAGCTAAAAGGGAAAGGAATCTAAAATGGATAGAAAAAAAGAGAGAAGATAGCTTATTAGTCAGAACATTGGAAATAATGCTGTACGGGAAAATGTGTCAGACACTTGATCCTTCTTATGTTGTTTTTGATATAAAAGGACGTCATGAAGGCTCTGTGGCTCGTTGCATTTAGTGCAATTGCAAGCTTATTTTAGTGTGTAACAGCTGTTTCAGACAGTTACACTGTATTAACTCACAATTATACAAATTTTGTGTAAGTGGGAAGGAGAAAAATATTTCTCCTTCAGTAGAAAGGAGACATGATGTAGGTCTATTATACAAGAATAAATGATTGGAAAAATAATCCACTTCCCTAAAATTGTTAGTCTTTCAGAATCTTATTTATAATTTTATTGGAAATTATGATAAAAGGTAAATGTATTTTTTACATTAGGTTACATTTTATTCTAAGCATTATGTATTAATCTAAAATATTTTTGTAAAATGAAATGCCTAAATTTAAATCTGATGAATAAAATTATGATTTGTAAAATTTCTGTTTTATATTAACATCTTTTTCACCCTATTATTTAGTTTATAACCATAAATATATTAATTTTTCTAAAATGTATGTGTTTCTAAAGACACAAATTATAATTGGATTCATTAATATATTCCTTAATATATATCACAAAGGACATGGATATATATGCCAAGATAATAATAGTCAAGTAATATATAATTTGATATTACAAACATAGAATGTATGAAAGCAAGAAGTTGTGCTTCAGTGCAGTTACTAAAAATACAGCAATGAAATATCATGATACCCTTGAACCTGCCTGAGTGGAAATAGTTGAGGTCCTGAGAGATGCCTTAGGGTGGAGCTGTAGATTTTTCGGTTTCCTTATGAACTCTAGATTTTTTCCCTGTGTAGAACTGCATTAATTATCTTTTTAGGGTATTTTACACAAATGATGTAATAGTGTTTGAGGCCATTACTCTGACTTATCATGTCGTTTTAAGAGAGTAAGATGAGGCAGTTAGCCATAACAGAAAGCAGACCATTACCAGCTAGTAACAGGTCAATAAGTATTAGTTTAAGTACATGTTAGCCCATGTTATGCTAAAACCAATTTGGAAGGCAAAGAAAAGTGACTTCATATTGCTAAAATGAATTTTCTATTGTAAAATATTCTACTCTAAAACTTAGCTTTTTATTTAATGCATTTTACTTTTCTATTCAAACTAAGGGTGAGTGATTGATATATTTACCATGTAAAAAAATTCCAGGCAATTGTATATATGTATAGCATATTAGAATAACATATATATATATATATATATATATATATATATATGTATGTATATATATGTATATATATATTCCATTTTTGAAATGTTTAAAAAGTAAAGTAGTTAAGTTACTCTCCTAACTATTGGTCATCTATGAAATGGTGTTCGCTTTGCATTTTCCAGTGAGTCAAACAATGATTGTAAGTTGATACTTGATATTATATAACTTGGTAGAGTAAGGGTCATTAAACTAAGCTTCTTTGATTTAAAATCTAAAATAGTCCACCATACCCAACACATTTCAGAGGGAATAAAAGAAACAAAGTAGTCACAAATGAAATGCTCAACCAACAGGTATCAGTCTCATTTGGAGTAAATTAATTGGTCTTTTTTGCTCTTGTTTTCCCTTGTTTCTTTTTTGAGGTTCTGCTTATTAGTGGAAGGTGCGGGGTGTTTAAGGTTACAGTGGTACAGCTATTCTATATTTATAAGTGTGCAAATAAATTTTGAAATGAAGACTGGGAAATTTGATGTTAGATGTTCTGAAGTAATATTGACCTAAATATCTTATATAAACTTTTATCTTTATAAAAGGATCATATTAATCATCATTTTTCATAATTTATATCGACTGGGGAAACAGCCTATGCAATACATTGCCACATTCTAACAGCAGTGCCTATGTTTAAAACGTAAACAAACTCATTTATGATGGTTCTTTTTTTTTTTTTTTGTGGGTACTGGGGGTCAACCTCAGGACCTCGCACGCCAGCAGGCGCCTGTGCCGCTGAGCGATATCACCAGCCCTTTCTTCATTTGTGGGTTCTGGGAGTTGAACTTGGGTCCTCATGCTCGCCAGGCAGGCGCTTATGCCGCTGAGGCATCTCACCAGCCGATGATTCTTAATATATAGAGAGAATCTATAATGAAAACTGAAGCATGAAATTTCTGCCGAGGATCATATTTCTAACTAAACGATTGCCAAAGTATGGCATATAAATACAAGAGAGAAATTTCCACCTGGTTGTGAGAACCGCAGTGGTTATATAGATATGTGTGTGTACGCGTGTGTATGTGTGTGTGTGTGAATTTCTGTACTACATAGACATTTACATATTCATATACATATATGTTTTATAGTATCCAACATGAGAGATTATATTAAGAATTTAAATTATTAAAATCACTAAGAAAAAAATTAAAATAGTTCTCTTGCCCTACTCAATCTTCGCTTACTGATGTCTATTTAACCACTCCAGAGGGCCCATGCGAAGATGACTGCTTTGGTTTTCTGCATATGTGGTGCCCGCCTCGTGGCTATCACCTCACTCCATGGTGCCAACAGCCACACTGCGGGGTGTTCTTCACTTGAGTGAATCTTTCCTAAGTGTTATCGTTTTTTCTCAGCAATATTCCAGAGTACCAACTTTTTGCTGCTTTGATTATTATTTCATTATTCATCCTTAAACATTCACACCATTAAGATTTAGCCCCACTTATGATAAGGCTGAATTGATTAAAAGTTAAAAGACAAGATGAAGAAAGCACTCTTTCCTTCTTCCAGTAATCAAGGTCTAAATTAAATCCTTGTTGGCACAGTGAATATTTTACCAACTTAAAGCTGCAGGGAACCCATAAGTTTTATTTTAGGATGACGACAGTGGATGGAGTGTAAAGACAGTTGCTTAAACTTGGTGCCTAATTAATCCTAATTTGCTATTTCATTCTACTGTCCTCTTCTCTCCCCTTCCCCTCTCCCCTCTCTTCTCTCCGCTCTCCCCCGCCTCCCTCTCCCTGAGAACAGTAGGGAAGGGGAAGAGAGGAGAGGAGAGGATATCTGGAGTCCATTTGCATTCTCAAACAAAACCTACCGGAGACTTACTCTTTGATTCAAAGACGATTTGCTCTGTTTCTCTCCTCCTCTCCAACTGTTTCTGATTTCAGGGTTTAACTTTTGTGTCATAGACTTCAGTATTTGAAATAAACATCTAAGTTTCTTGATTACAGATTTTCCAGCTTTTTGAATGTGATATTTATAAGATATATGTTATTGGCTATGAATGATTGATTCCAAAGGTCATGTGAAAAGTTGTAACTAAATAAGAGTATATTTATTGGAGCTCAAACAGAGAAAGGCTGTTAGAGCTTGTCGTATAAATCACCTAAAAAACTAACAGACAAAAATAAATTGTATTTCTTCAACTGAGAAGTCATAGTTACTTTTTACACGTAATATTAAATATTTTTCATTGCCTGATGAAATAATATTTACCTAAATTCTTATCAGAACTACAATATAGCATTTATTTAATTAATTTATTCTATATTCATTTAGTGTTTCTTTCTAGACAAGATTTTATGCCAACCTGACCTTTCTACTTAATTTTATAGTCAAACTAATATGATATTTGCTGGTATGTTTCAAATATTATTAGATCAATGAGATGAAGGGAAAAATACAGGAGAAAGAAGTATAATAATTTTGATATTCTTTATTTTACAAATATTGATATTATTATTATTTTTTTTTGTGGGTACCGGGGGGTCGACCTCAGGACCTCGCACGCCAGCAGGCGCCCGTGCCGCTGAGCGATATCACCGGCCCTTTTTCGTATGTGGGTTCCAGGAGTCGAACTTGGGCCCTCGCGCTTGCAAGACAGGCGCTTACGCTGCTGAGCCATCTCACCGGCCCCTGATATTATTTTTAAAAACATGCTTGAACTTGTACGTATTCATTTTTTACCTGAATTTGACATTGTATACCTGTTATATTTATAAAATATCAAGAAAAGTCTGTTGGCTACATGAACGAGATTTCCGGACTTTAGAAATTTTTACACGCAATAACATACAACCACACACTACTTCAAGTTTTAATTGGACGGGGGATAATCTACATTGTGAATATCATTTTAAGTATTACATCAATGAAAAATAATTTTAATAGTATATAATTATCCTAAACAAAAAAAGCTTTTAGACAGTTCATCTTAACACAAAAAAGGATTTCTTCAAAAAATATTTCAAATGTTTTACAAAGACCAATCCTCTGAATGTACCAAATAATATATATATTTTTCAAAATAAATGTTAGATGGAAACAGTGGCATTTTCTTTTGTACAATATGTTAAATCTTAGATATTACATTAACATGACAGTTTACATCCTGACCTGGCTTGCTTTATTATTTACATAGGTTAAATTCAGTGAGAGTGATTCATTTTTGTAGCTTCTTCATAAATGGTAATTCACATGAGTATGTCCTTAAAGCATTATTTGATTGTTTATCCTGAAGTGGTGAGATCCATTCATGTATGGAAGACATTTCACTTTTTAGGACCCTGGGAATTCCTAATAAGGAATTTTAGTTCTTTCATCTGAAAAACATTTTAAATGATTAGCTTAACGTAGAGAGGAATCAACTTTTAAATTACCAATCTTGATATCTTCATTTAAATTGACGATTAGAATTTCTAGAATCTCAGTTTAGGTGCTTTCCAAGCTATGGATTCTTCTAAAAAAAACTGAATTGTTTACCTCTAGTCAAATGAACTAATGTATATAAGTAAATACGAAGATGCCATAGAAAATATTAATGCTAATCCTTTAAGTGAAAAACTGGAAACTATTCAGGGAATGTACCACCGACACTTTTCATAAATATGGACAACTAGGTTCACTTTTATGTTCATAATGGGAAAGCAAAATAATATACTTCTGAGTGAGAACTTCATACAGTCAGGTGAGTACAAACATTGATTTATGCCCTGACAAACTTCTTGAATCAAACATATTGTGTATCAAGATGTTGTGGACACACTTTACCTACCAAGAATCAGTTAAACAACATAGTACACTGTAGAGAACTGGATGTTATCCTCAAGATTGTGTGGCTGACTAGAAGCTACCCAGCATTGTGTGAGATAAAAGATCAAAATTCAATATACAATTTCTACTGTATCTTTTCACACCACTGTAAAGTTAAAATATTGTATGTTAAGCCATCATTAAATTGGGTGTCGTCCGCATGTGTTTGTATGTGTATCACATTTTCTATTTGACTTCTCCATCTCACTTCAAGGGATCTATTAGTAATATTGCAATGATCTATTTATGTATTATATAAATATATACTCATATCTATTAAATTAAATGATAGCATCTTTTATGTTTGTGAAAGCATAAAAACAACTAATATTATTATCAATATGAAATTGGGTTAATAATCTATAGAGTACATAATTACACCATTGTAAAATGAATGGAGAAACACTAAGGGTTGTATAAAGTAGCAAAGAGATTTCTAGTTTACATAGTTAAAAGAAAAACAAGTCCTCCCGAAGTTTGTATAGAATACCTAATACACTTTAATATAGTGGGTTGAAAATGATAAACTACTGACTTGTAATATGTTATCTTCCTTCCTAGGATGTCTAAGGAAAGAATGAATCCATATATTCAGCTCTATTTGGAAATATAACAACTAAACCTTCAGGCAAGCGTTATTATAGCAACTAAACCTCCTGTAAGCATATTAATAGTGTTTACTAGCAGCAAGATTATGAAGACTGCTTATCCTAGAAATATTTTTAGAAGACATTATATGACCTGTTTATGTTTTATAGAAAATAACATGGACTATATGAATTAATGATTGCATGATTGGATGATTATAAAATGACAAGTGTAAGAGTTGTTTCATAACTGAAAATACCTCTTCCTAAGCAATATTTCATATTTATTATTTAATTAGTGCTTGTGAAATATGAATCACAATATGTACTATTAAAGGAGGAAAAAAGATACTGGCAGGATGAACGCTTAGCAGATTCTTGCTTGTACTTGTTGTCCTTTGAATCATATGTACACTGGAACTGGGTAATATCTAAGATCTATGTTATGTCTGATTTAATGATTAAACATTTTGTATCATGCTAATAAGGACAGAAGAATAAACACATTTTCTTTTTAATATATAGACATGTAAAAACTCATTTGAATGTGTTCACACACAGTTAATTGTAGCAAAAAATTGCAAAGAGAGTACAAGCAATATGCAAATACCATTTTTTAAAGAAATTGGACTGAAGAATATATGGATAGGAGTAAAATCCATTAAGTATACATATTTCAATATTTTATATTTCACATAAGTGTTTTACATAAAACCAACATAGAGCAAATAGGAAAAGAAAACAAATCATAAAATTCATCAGAAAAAAATAACTGAATAGCACATGAATATGACGGAACAAATGTTAAATGTTACTCAATAGTTTTGTTATTAATAATATTCACAATATAATTTGAACCTGTTTGTAAAATTTATAGGAAAAACATATGGAAATACATAATGATGTTTTATAAAATATTTTTCTTACTATGAGAGACAGAATTATAGAACAAAATGGGCTAAGAAACACTGTGTAATATTAAATATGAAACAGAAATAGTAGTATGATGTATTATACATTTGTATGGGGCCATGCTACTCACTGTAAGAGCCTGTAGATGGTGTCCCAATGGTAAATTACTCACCTCTGATCAGAGGGTAGATTCAAATTACTAATGGCCATGTCCTCTAACAGGACCCAAGGCTTACAAAACAGTAAATAGCCTCTTTTCAAAAGGATAGAACAACCAAGAATAAAGGACTCTTAGTGGTTAAATTTAGAATGTAAGAAGCAAAAACAGTGACAGTAATTATCAAACAATGATTTTAAGAAAAAAATATCTTTAGAAGGAATACAAAAATGAAAAGGTAGCAATAAACATCCTTCTTAATAGAATGGCACTTGATAATTAATAAGAAAAATAACATAATTAGAAAATCGCTATTTTAGAAGGCAAGATATGATTCACACAAGTATCAAAATGTATTAAATCACTAAATGTAGGTTGCTAGGAAATAATATGACTGTGTTTAAAAGAATTATCTGCATATTATGTAATTAATCATATGTGGAAACATTTACTTGTATACTGGAAAGATCTAGAAGTTACCACCTTGATAAACAGTTCATATTTATTTGCTTTAATATCATATAACCACAAATATTTTTCTCCTAAACTAAGAAGTATTTTTAAACATCTAGGCTCAGCCTGAATTTAATCATATTCTGGCATTCTTATATGAAATACTGTTGATAAGATAAAAAAGAAAGCAACATTAAGAAAAATAATTAATTTTGCAGGTTATATTTTTAAGAATAAATGTAAAAAATTAGAATTAACTGTGATAGAGTGTGACCAAAAACATTTAACAAAGACAATAAATCAGAATAAATCTTATAAAGTACAGTTCAGAAAGAGATCTCTATGTAAGTTCGTATTGAAGAGTAGCTAATGATATATTAATTATTAATTTTCTTACTGTTATACTGTGTTTATATAAGATGGTGCCTTTACTCTTACAGATTTCCTGAAAATATATTTAAGTGTGAAATGTCACTGGTGCTTGAAAACACTTTTCAAGTCTTTCAGCTTAATGAATATGTGTACATATGAGAGAAACGGAGAGAGAGTCAAGTCTAATAAAATTCTAAAGTTAGATGAATCCCGTAAAGGATGTTCACATGTTTTTCATATTATCTTTGAGTGTGCCTTTACTTCTTAATTGATTAGGGAAAATTGGTAAGTTGCAATGACTATTTCAACTTTGCAGTCAATTTGAAATTTTACTTCAAATAGTCTTATAACATGCCTATATTTTACTTTGGAACTGTGTTTTGTTTAAAACGATATCATGTCCCTGGTCAAAAGGAGTCTTTTTTCCTTGCAATAGAGTATACAGACTTTTGAATATGCCACATGAGTTGTATCTTCTCTATCCTAATCATTTTTACAAAATGGTTTAAGTCTTTCCTTTGAGGTAAATATTTTTATCTCCAGTCTTGCTTTCTACTCCATCAAAATTACTTTCTTCATTGTTACTATTGTTACTATTTACTATTTACTCTATTGTTACTATTTACTATACTGGTATACTCTACCTTCATATGGTTACGTTACATCACATGGAAACCTCATACTTTTTCTTATTTTTCTAATTAGTGTTTTCTTCTTATCTAGTATTTTGTGTGTGTGAATTATGAACTTAGTGTTTTAATGCAACCTGTGTGAGTAAATTTGAAAGAAATAAAAAGTAAACAATGCGGGGTAGGTATATTCCTAAAAATCATAATAAATATATAACTTGATTTACACATACCTGCAGTATCTACTGGTAAAACTTAAAACATAACATTTATTTCAAAGCTTAACATTTATTTCAAATAATAAGATGACTATGTTTTATAGTATAAACATAATAAAACAATTCAAAAGATCATGTTCAATATTTAAAAAAAAAGTGAGTAATCTTTTGAAAAATAAATCCCACAAGCTTCCATGAGTTTCAAAATATTGAATCACTCTTTGCCAGAAGGGACAAGATCCATAAAAACCATGCAGCAGTTCCTCAGTTTTCTCAACCTGTTAAGAACATATAATCCTTTATCTTCTGCAGATATAGCTTAATAATAAAATTTACTAAGCATGGTAAAGACAGAACATCACACATGTCTAGTAAAAGTTGTTCTTGAACTGGATGCTGATGAAGCTGAGGCAGATAAGAGGTGGCAATTCAATGTCATATATGTAATAAACCGAGAGGCTGGAATTAACGGTGTGTTCTGACTGCCAACTTCCTGCTGTATTTTTAGGCTTTGTTACTACTATATTTTCCTTACTAATAAGTACATGATCATCCTGACCCAACTGACTTATTCAACAAATAGTCACTGCGCACGCACTTAGTGCCAGGCACCGCCCTGAGCGTGTGGGACGCATCATTGGACGCAGCAAAGACCTCACAAAAATGTTACTTGCAGGAAGTGATTTTAGGTGATAAAATATAACATACCATTATCTTTATCAAGTTTCTATTTCCAAAAAATCACATTTTTAACTTTTTTTTAACTGTACTGCAACATTTTTCTTTGGTGTTATTTCCCTGACAATATTTTTCACACTTAATGACTTCAAAATGCAGTTTTATTATCTCACGGTTTTGTGCAGCAGAAGTCTGACAGGGATCTCATTAGCTTAAAACCAAAATGTCTGCAGAGCTGTGTTATTTTCTGAGACTCTGCCAAGTAATCCATTTCCTTTTTTTTTTTTTTTTTTCTTCTAGAGGTTACTGACATCTACTTAAAGCAACCATGCTGCATTTTTGACCATTCTTACATGGAGAAACACAAAGTATAAATTCGTGAAAGTTCAAAATAAAAAATAGATGGGAAACAGTGAAACAGATCTTTTTCAAAACAGAAGGGGACCAAGAGAAGGGAGGGAAAATGGATGAAAAAAAATTAAGATGCGTTATATACATGTACTAACTCTCTGCAAAGAATGAAATCATTATGTAATGCAAACATACCAATAAAGAAAATAAGATAGTAGAAAATATACAATTAATTTGAAAATTTGATTAACTGAGACAATGTTTCTGTAAAGAATTTACAATTAGAAATCTTGATCTAAGGAGATTCTCTACAGTGAGAAATTGAGTATGGAATAATAGCTGGAGCAAAAATTCCAAGAATGTATAGATATTATGTCCAGATAAAGAGAGGAAAGGTTATTTCACATAAACCACTCTTTTCACCAACAAGGCAAGAGAAAATGGAATGAAGAAAAGTAATATAATACTCTGAAATTGAAAGTCCAAGTAGCAAGCAGTTTCAGTGAAAGTCAGAAAATCAGTAGGAATACCCACCAGGAAACAGGTCAATGGTACCTGGCTCATTCCTGACATGATAGGAATGAAAAGACATTACTATTCATTTATAGTAATAAATTAAGAAAAAAACATTTAAATATGATTTGTACAGGATGATTTTATGTATCAGTTAAATTTAACAATGATTTTCTTGACCACCAGGAGAAAAATATTAAAAACACAATACAAAACAACTCATTACCTTTGCATTTGTAGAATATTAAATTTAAATGAAAGATTAATACAAATAAAGACAAGAGGAGTAAGGAAAATGTTCAAAATTGAAGAGGGCAGATTGCAATTTATAAGTACAAAAGAATTCACTTGTAATTGATCAAACAAACAAAATCTAACCAAGTATGCAGTCAAAGACAATTTACTCCTAAAATTCAATGCCTCTGAAAGGTTAGAAGAAATGTTGCACGCAAAAATGTATGACAATTCAAAAAAGAAATTTTGACCTTATATTAGTGTTAAATTGGATTTTAAAATAAAAAGCATTAAATGGCGCATCATTTAGTCATAATAAAAATAGTAAGCACAGGGAAATAATGCACGTGCATTTACTTTGATATTTATTGAGTACAGTAGTTAGCTGTGATTCTTTTATATCCAATAGATTTTGCTAAAATATCCCTCTCTGCTAACAAAGGACTGTTCAAACATCCAGTGTAGGGAGATTTTTTTTTTATAGCATTTAGCAATGTAAATGACAACAAAGAAAATATGTAAATATACATAAATATTGAAAGAGAAGAAGCACTGCAGAATATACAAGAAGAAAGGAAGACAAAAGAGAATGTACATTTTTAATAATTAACAATCTTACATAATTGCTATACTTCAAAATATTCCCTGTTTAGGGGCTGGTGAGATGGCTCAGCGGCTTAAGCGCCTGTCCGGCAAGCGCAAGGGCCCGAGTTTGACTCCCGGAACCCACATACGAAAAAGGGGCCGGTGAATATCGCTGTGCAGCATGGGTGCCTGCTGGCGCGCGAGGTCCTGAGGTCGACCCCCCGGTACCCACAAAAAAAAAAAAAAATTCCCTGTTTAAATAATATATTATTTGGGCGGATACCAAACCTCCCTTTACATGCTTATGGAAATTAGGCCATTTCATAATTAGAGACATCCTAAAACAGAGTTTGATTAATATTCAATGATGCCATAAGGATGTCATAAGAATTCATAAGAAAAGAATGATGCCATAAGAATGCCATTAGAATTTGTATAAATAATATTAGTCATAACATTTAAATTGGGGTTTTTATTTTAATTTTTTTGGTATTTTATGTGATTACAATGAATTATATTTTAAAGTAATATATTAGTACTGTTATGTTCATATTTTACTTTTTAAACATTAAAGTTTATTTTTGTATATAAATATGAATATTGTGTAAATTTTGCAAAGCTTTATTATGTGATAAGCATCTTTAAAATAGATATTTGTTGCTCTGCAATTTAGAGATAGTGGTTAAAATATTAGAATTCTCCTAAACATAACACATTTTTAAATGACAATACTAATGTATAATATTATAAACTTATCCAATAAACATTTTCCATCAATCTGCTTGAAATTATTGACTTCATGTATTTTTATCTGTGTGTTCTTTTATGAAATACCATAGATAGAATACTCTAGAAAGTATGGAGACAATAAATTGAAGAGTACAAATAATAACCACTGGAGTCTTAGTCTATTTGAGTTACTTTAAAAGAATCCATGCTGTCTATACTGCAGAGTGGATGGCTTATAAACAGAAGTTTCTCAGTTTTTAAAGCTGGAAAGTCCCACATCCAGATGCTGGCATCTGATGGGGTCCTTCTTCATGCCTCATAGAAGGATATTTTTTCCCTGCATCATATGTGGCACAAGGGCTCTCTCAGATCTCTTTGGTAAAGGCACTGTGAATGTTAAGCTTCACTGTCAACTTGACTGAACTAACATACTTTGGAGGAATTATAGCACTGTATCCATCAGTGAGTTAATCCTTATATTCATAGCTGAATGTGCTATTGGGAAGTGGGGCTGTATTAGAGATGCGCCACTGGTTTTATGCCTTTAAAGGGTATATTTTCTCTGGTACTCTTCTGCTGTGTTTCCTTCCCAGCTGCTATAAAGTTAGCATATTTGCTCCACCAGTACTTTCTGCTATGATGTTTCTGCCTTGGAGACGACTTACCATGGACTGAACACTCTCAAACCATCAGTTAAAATAAATCTCTCCTAACAAACAAACAAACAACAAATAAAACTTGTCATCCTTAAATTTGGTGTGATACTAATTTTTTCACAGGAATGTAAACCATAATACAAGCATTAATGTTATTCACAGGATCTTTACATTTATGGCCTAATTACCTACCCTCACTTACCAAAGACTCTCTTCATAACTCTACCATATTTGGGGGTTAATATTTAAAAATACAAATTTAGATGCAACACAAACATTTTGTAAATAACACCTGGCTACTTGACCAAAAGAAAAATAGAAACTATAAAAACTACACATATCTTCTTCACTATTTTATGAACATATTTATAAATTTCACTCATGTTTAACCTTTTTTCTTTCTGAACATGTTAAACCTAAATTCAAGATTTATGCTATGTCAAAATGTACTGGGTACTGAGCTAATTTTTTTACCATCAAGATATGAATATAGTAATTTTAGAATATGTATCTGCTCTTTTCAGATAGCCCATAAGTGTGTTTTCCTAGAAGGTGTTCAGTGGAAGCATTGAGTATTTCTTTCTTTCTTTCTTTTATTCATTACTTTCTTTCTTTTTTCATTATTAAGTTTACTGGTACAGTTTAGATATACATAATGATCACATTCATCATAGGTAATTTGTACCTGTACATGATATATCTTGATTCCTCTTTTTTCCCATTACCCTCCTCTCCCTTCAACCCCTCTTCTCCTTATTTAAAAAGCTTTTCTTCCATTTTATTCTTCTTTTCTCATTTAGGGAGGGTGAAAGGAAGGAAAGGAAAAACATTGGGTATTTTGCACTGTCGTTTATGAAAAGCTTATAATGTAGTATGTATGGATTCTGTGTTGACCAGTTGCATAGAATCACCAATATGCAGCTGCATACATTACAGATGATAGAACTGATAAAAATAAAGGAAAATATGTCTCCAAAATACGAAAAAAGTGCAGAATTCTGAACCACTGTTTTGATTTAGATCTATAATGCCCCTCAAAACTCTATGTGTTTGGATCATGGGTGTGGTGTGCTACACTCATCAGCAGATACATCCATTGATGAATCCAGTAACTCAAGGTAGTGTTGGGAGGTGGGTCTGGGATGGAGGTGTGTCACAGGACATGTGTCACAGGATATTCTTGTCCCTGGTTGGTCCTTTTTCTGCTTCCTTGCTGCCATGGGTTAAACAGCTTTCCTTCACTATGCCCTTGTACTATGCCATTTCTACCTTGGAGCCAACCATTCAGAGACTGACACAATTATCTGAAATATATCTCTAGTCCTTTAAATTGTAGGAGTTGAGTATTTTGTCCTGAAGATGAGAAAGTGACTAACACAGAAACCAGTAACAGAAAAGTGGGGTTATTGCTGTGACTGTACGCGATGACGTATTTCAGAACCCTTTAGAAATGATTTGGAAGAGAGGTTGAGAAAAGTTTGGAGATAGAGGCTAGAGAAACATTTGAATTCCTTAAACTGAGGAAACAGAGATGGATGGGGTATTCTAATTGGATCAGAGAAGAACAGAATATTGATAGGAATAGAGATAGTAAAGGCCTATCTCAGAAGATTGCTGTTGGGAACAAGAGTTCCATTGACAATTATAGCAGAGACGGTGTGTGTTACATACTGGCAGAAAATTTGACTTCATTTTGCCCATGTCCTGAAATTTGACAAGACACAGAGATTAAATGTAGTGGAGTTGAAAATCTAGCAGAGGAAATTTTAAGGCGTCCCACAGTCTAGGCTGCAGCATGAGGACTACGTACTGCTTTTAGCCAGATCTACACTGAAAATCATGCGTAAAAAGCGGACTTGAAAAGTTTACAGTTTCATCAGAAGGGAAGCTCCTACGAAGTTCAGGCAAAGGAGATCATGATTGGTGAAAAGATTGGCATTAAAAAGAAACCATGTACTTTGCATCAGGACAATAAGAATGATCCCTTGAAGGCATCTCAGGAATCAACAAGTCCCCACCTTTTGTAGGCTAACATGAAAGCAAACAAACAGACCTGTTTGCCATACATAATGATCACATTCATCATGGGGAATTTTACTGGTATGTAGTATCGCTTAATGCTTTTTTTTTTTCCAGTTCCCTTTCCCTCCCTTCAACCCTTCTTCCCCTTCCAGTTTACAAATCTCTGTTTCCATTTGTTCCTTCAAGTTTCTCTTTTTTAAGAACTGCATTTCCTTTTCATCCCTTCCCTCTCCTACCTTCCATGTTCCTCTACCTATTTGAACAAAGGTTTCCTACTTCCTAATACCTAGACTTCATTTTTCTCCACACTTACATTTTGGGTTTCTTACACAAGAGAAACAGTGTGATATTAAACTTTTCTGTCTGATTTATTTCACTTAAGATTGTGGTCTTGAGATGCATCCATTTAACTAAAAATGTCTCTAGTTTATCCTTCTTTATGGCAGATTAGTACTGTATTGTATGTAAATACCACATTTTCTTTATCCATTCATCTGTTGGTGGGCATATGGGCTGTTTCCAAGATTTAGCGATTATAAATTGTGCTCCTATAAATATTGGTATGCATGTACTACTGTGATATGGTGACTTTAATTCTTTTAGGAAGATACCAAGAAGAGGAATAGCTGTTTCAAATTGAACCTCTAGTTTTAGTTTTCTGAGGAATCTCCACAATGATTTACATAATGGTTGTACCAATTTACACTCCCACCAAAAACAGAGAAGGGTTTCTTTTTACCACAGACTTGCCAGAATTTGTTATTGGTTGATTTCTGGAAGATAGACATTCTTTCTAGAATGAGATAGAATTTTAGTGTTGTTCTAATTTGCTTTCATCGAATGACCTATGATTTTGAACATTTTTTCATGTTTTTATTTGCTCTTTGTACTTCTTTTTTTCTGTGAAGTGTCTATTCAGTTCAGAGGCCTATTTTTTATTGAATTCTTAAATTGGGGGAGTCTATTTTTAAAATTCTTTATGTATTTTAGATATTAGTCCTCTGAGTAGTAGCTGGCAAATTTTCTTTCCCATTCTGTGAGGTATCTCTTCACTCTGCTGGTGGTTTTCTTTGCTTGCTTTTTAACTTGATACAATTCCTTTTGTTAATTCTTTGTAGTATTTTCTGTGTAATCAAATTTTTGTTCATAAAGCCTTTGCCTACACCTGTGTCTTCAAGAGTCTACCTATTCTATCTTCCAGCAGATTAAATGTTTCTGTTTTAAGAGTTAAAACTTTGATCCATTTAAATTTTAGTTTAGTTCATGGTGACAGACATGGGTCTAGGTTCAATATTCAGCATGTGGAAAGCCAGTTTTCCCAGCACCATTTCTTACATAGAGTATCTTTCTTCCAGTGAAGGCGTTTGGCTCCTTTCTAAAAAATAAGGTAGTTGAGTCCACTTGGAGTTGTTTCTGCATCTTCTGTTCAAGCCATTGCCATGCTAGTTTTTGTTTTTGTTTTGTTTTTGTTTTTAATCACTGTAACTTTGTAATATAACTTCAAATCAGGGATAGTGATGTCCCTTGCCTTGCCTGTATTGCCCAGAATTGCTTTTGCTATTTTAGTTCCCCTTGGGTTCCATATAAATTTTAGGAGTGTTTTCTTTAGATCTGTGAGGAATATTATTTTTATATCAATTGGGATTGCATTAAATCTGTGTAACAGTTTTGGAAATATGGCCATTTTCATTATATGGGTCTGCCTATCCAGGAACAGGGATATCTTTCCATTTTCTGACATACTCATCATTGTCATTTTTCAAAGTACTGTAGTTTTCAATGTAGAGGTCTTTCATTTCCTTGGTTAGATTGATTCCTGAATATTTTATTTTTCTTGAGGCCTTTGTGAAAGGTGTTGTTTCTCTAATTTCTCTCTCAGTGAGTTTGACAAGTGTTTTAGAAACAAAGTTTGATTAAAATGGACAAAGCCAAATGTCTTTTTAAAAAGAAACTATGTACCCATTTAAGAGAATGAGGTAAAGGATTGAGATTTTAAAATGCAATGCAAAATACACAATTTTCAATTTACTTCTGGGTCTCTTTCTTGCATCTCTTAGTAAAAAAAAAAGTAAAATGGTTTTCATGTGATTTTTATAATTAAATTTAGTAAATAATATGATAAGCTTCGACAACCCTAAACTGGAAATTTTATTTACATTTATAATTATCCTATGGAATACAATGCTTGATGTTGTTCTTTTATTTGTCTCTAAAATGTCTCACTCCATTTAAGATGCAAAATGAACTTATCTTTTCCTAGTCAAGTTCCAAAATAGTTTATCTGAAATGTACAAAATTTTAAAGACTTTAATAAAATGTATCATGAAATAGATTTCCTGTTAATAGAAGAGTTAAAAAAATTAGTTATTAGTTGTGTTCAACACTCAGATCCACAAAGAATATCCACAGATCCACAAAGAATAAAGAGATTAAAAAGACATCTAGCTTACAAAGTATATTATCTCTGGGTTTGATAAAGACATATAAATTAATGTGGATAGCTTAAAATAAAACTTGTCTCATATAACAAGAAATCTTTTTTCTTTCAATTTTCAATATTTAATGTTATTATTTGAGATAGTACAATGTAATAAGTAAACAAGTGCTTCATATTATATTATACTGGGTTTTTAATTAACATTATTTGGGTGCTTAAAAATTTACAATCCGATATAACTTAAAATATTTTTTGTATAATGCATTTTAGTACTTTGCCTAAACCACCCAATGTGAATAGGTGAAGGATAGATTACTGCAATTTCTGACTTGGGTCTTCAATGATAACTCAGTGAAAGAACCAGGTGATATTTGAAGAATTATATGTTCATATCACTAGGTGATAAAATGTGAGCTTTTAAGGCAGACAATAATAGTAAAGATAGTTAATAGATACTCAGGACCAATTATAAACTAAGATTAGAAAGTGAGATTTATTCTGTAAGTGGTAGATGTCAGTGAATGGATAATAAGTTAAATATGGTGTTTAATTTGAATTTTAGAAAGATCACTCCACTGGAAAAGGAAAGAATGAATTACACAGAGAGAGATATATGCCAATGTATGAGGGGTGTGCTTACGTTCTCAACAAAAACATAGACTTGATTGGTTGCAATGTTTAACCATGTGCTGCATGGCTTGGGCCTCCTTAGATCTAGATTGGACTTTGGAACAGTGCAATGCTGAGACAGGTTTTCTAGCACTTTTCCTGACTTCTGGATGAATACAGAATCCTAAGGAGCCAAAAATTTTGTTTGAAAACAATTTGGAAGATCGACACTCTGAATAATCACATTTAGTAAAGTTATTGATTAAGCAGGTGTTCTTTATTTGTTTTGGGTTTTTTTTTTTAATAGTGGATGATTTTGGGAATTGTATTTTCTGTCTTTGGGAGGAAAATTTTCCAAGCTTAAGAGGTGTGTTTTCCGGTCAATATGATCATTTTCTCATAAATTATAGACTCTGGGGAATAAGAATCCAGAGAAAATTTCTCCTGATACATTATTATATATAATGTAGAAATATAGATATTGAAATAGACATAGATATAGGCATACACACAGATGTAGACATAGACATAGACACACACACACACACACATACACACACACAGGTTTTAATGAGTTCCACATTAGCAAATTTTCCTAATTGGTAAAAGTTATTTCTCATCCATGAAACAATACATGTTTCACGTTCATCAGTGCAAGAAGCTCTGGTTCTGGTTTAGCAAACCAGATTTACATCCCAACTCTGATACCTGCTGGTGGGGTCAATCGCTTAACACTTGTGAACCTCATTTTAGTTTTTTTTTTTTTTGTTTGTTTTTTTTTTGTGGGTACCGGGGGGTCGACCTCAGGACCTGGCGCGCCAACAGGCACCCGTGCCGCTGAGCGATATCACCGGCCCCTTTTTCATATGTGGGATCCGGGAGTCGAACTCGGGCCCTCGCGCTTGCAAGGCAGGCGCTTATGCCGCTGAGCCATCTCACCGGCCCCTCATTTTAGTTTTTGTAAGTATAGAAAAATAGAATTTAATAGGATGACTTGTTTTTAGAAATAAAAATTATAATAGGGAATTGTAGGAACAGTGATTCAGTATTTGCTCATTTCTGTGTTTGCGGTGACCTAAGAAAACACAACTACTGTAAACAGTTTTATATAAATAAATGCAATATATACCAAGAGCTCATGAAGAGTTATTTCTCCCTCACTTTCTATTTTGGTCTCACCAAAATTCATGTTGAGGTTTAATTCTGTAATGTAATGGTTTTGAGGTCGTGGACCACTAAGAAACACTGTGTTGTGCTATTAAACTGAATTAGGGATTTTCACCGTGTACTTGTAGTTTTTAATACATACTGGAAAATACTGAAAAATGTGGATGAAAATGTCAGTTCATATGTTTGCAACCCTCAGCTGTACACACAAATGTCTCAAGTGCAGCAAGTCTTAATAGTGTACAGACACAAAACCCAGGTACTTTCAAAATATTCTCATTAGAACCGGGTCATACGAAATTGGCAAGATTATCACAGAAGTTTTTTCTGTTCCTTTCATTATATCCATTAAGGTAACTACGAAGGCAGGTTTGCCATCCTACTTGTGATATTAGCTCTGATCATTGAATGAAGTCTTAATAGTGAATATCTCCTTGAGCTTTTTGGAGAAATAGCTAATATCAGGGATGACGAAGGGATATTTTTCTTTAAGAAAGCTAGAAAATTCTCAAAGAATAAAGAGAACATGTCAAAGGAAATATGGCCCATTGACCAAAATTGGGACAGCAAAAGTTTTTATGTAGATAATAGTAACAGAAAATAATGTATTTATTAAAATATCTTTTCTTGTGTCTGAACAAATACATGGATAAATATGGAGACTTAGAGAGTTATGCAGTAGGGAATAATGACAATGAATAACTTTTTAGGAAATGAAAAACTTAGAAAATCAATATTTTGAAACGCTCGTGTTTTATTTAAATGGAAAACTACAATACTATTTAATATTTGGATGATGAATAATAATCACATAATCTTAAAGTACTGCCCCCAAAAATGTTATTAATAACCATAGAAAAAATTATAACTTTGCAGTGGAGAGGTAGTAACTTATTCAAGTGATCAAAGTTAGTATCACAAGCGCCATGACAAATTTAACGTCGGTGTCACTTCATAAGATACAATGAGCAAAGCAGAAGATTTTTCTGTGATATTCTTGCCAAGAATCTATGACTTGAATTTAATCAAATAGGGGAACAGATTACAAAATAACCAGCTTAGAATCATGCAAACTATTGCGGCACAGAGGTCAGGGCAAAACTAAGAAATTGTTTTAGATTGAGAAAGACTGAATAGATAAATACTGTATGACATGAGTAAACCTTCATTAGATCATTTTGCTATAAAGGACATTACTGAGCTAATTAACAAAACCTGAATGGATATTGAGGTTTACATGTTATTAATATGTAACTGTTATTTTTCTGGATTTTACCTTAATACTAGTCTAATACGGGAATTTATTGTAACCAATACGAACTATATTTAGGGATGATGGTATATGATGTTAGTAAGTTTCTCTTCAAAAGACCTTTACTGGGTGATTCTGGCAACATTTCTGTATGATTGATTTTTTCAAGTTAATAATGTCATAGTAGTATTTATATCATATTTGCACATTTAAGTATGTACTCTATCAAGGTATCTGTATGTAAAACAAAAATACTTGTAGGATATATTTTTAGAGGTTTATTGGCTTTATGTAATCTGTCTTTGGAGACAGTTTACACAAACTAGTAATTATATTAAAATACATAACCACATTAATCTCATTTAATTTTCACTGTGTCATAGTGTACAGTTTTGTATTGAGTCACATTATATTAAATATGTTATGAAATATAACCCTCATCTTTATTTGAATGCTATCATTTGATATTTCAGAAAATGAACATAATTAAAATTCATTGAATATATTTAGTCACTAGGCATTATTTAATAATTGATTCAGAATTTTTTATTATGAGAGAAAAACAATGTAGCTAATGATTCAAACTTTAGAGACTAACCTTATTAAAAGGGTAATTTTTATCAGAACAAGGGTCCATTGAATTAAATAATCTAGAATGCTGTCAAAATGAATTATTATTAAATTTTGACTTTAGCACTTTAAATTTTGCATTGATATTTTACCAATTCATATTTCTCTTATCATTTTCCTCATTTTGAAACTTCATACTGAAGGCTGAGGCATGCTTTATTAGGCTAATTATTTTTTTTTGTGGGTACTGGGGGGTCGACCTCAGGACCTCGCGCGCCAACAGGCACCAGTGCCGCTGAACGATATCACCGGCCCCTTTTTCGTATGTGGGATCTGGGGGTCGAACTCGGGCCCTTGCGCTTGCAAGGCAGGCGCTTACGCCGCTGAGCCATCTCACCGGCCCTAGGCTAATGTTTTTTGACAACAATATTTTATAACAATGTACAGTTTAGTCGGGTAGAGGAAAATTACTTTTAAGGAGTTCTAAGGAATGTATAATTTTTCTGGCATTCCTGCATTTTTAAAAACAACTACTGTGTAAAGCAGATAAGCTTTCATATATCACTGCCATAGGTCTTGACTTAGCTCAGAAATATTCCTGAAAACCTAAGCACCTCATGCTGATCAAACAACTTTGGTGCAATCCCCGGATTTTCTGCAAGTCTTTTTCTTTTGTAAGTTTTGTGTCTGAGGCCATTTAAAAGCAATAAATGTGTTTCTTTTTATATTTGGAATCAATTCCGTTAAGCTTCAGTATTCTATCTATAACCACCTCCTGCACTCCATTTCCTAAATCACCTCCCTATTCATTACCCAAAGCTTTGTAAATGCCGAAGCCCATGAAATGCTGTCACATAAATTGTGTTCAAATGGTAAAAATGACCTCAAAGGTACAAAGTTATTTTGTGGTTCTTCCACCTTTGAAATTATAGTTGCTTAATATTTCATTTGTACCTAAGTGCCACGGAAACATTAGTAGTGGATTCATGAATTACTAATGTGGTATTTAAAGTCAAAATGTAAAGACCTCATCAAACTCTAGATATTTGCATATACATTGCAGATAATTAAATGACTGCTAGGCTATGCTCCCTCCTCCTTTTCATTAAGGTATTCAAAGATGCTAGGATATTAGCTATAGTATGTTTCTCACCATTAACCCCACATTAATAATGCCCAGGCCTACACATGATGCATGGATCATCATCTGCAATGCTGATACTTACTCTTTATGCTAAGGCTGATATTAAATATTATTGTATTTTATATAAGGCTTACAACCTGTTGACATACATTTCATTCTTTTTTTCCTTTACTCAATTTAACAGTCTCTTTTGAATTATATGACCAATAGTTGAAAATATTTGCTTAAGAATTAGCTATAATACTTAAACTATCCATAATATTTATTTTAGAAAATAATTAGCATTTTAAGAACAAAATACAACAAGCAAGTGGGAAGATTGATTTGGCTGTAAAGCTAATATGCTCTTTTCTTAACTAGATATGGTTTGCTGAGATTAGGTCATTCACTTTACTCTTGGAAAATGGTAACCCCAAGTAGCTACTTTGATGTTTTAAAGTTTATAATGTATTTGTAAATATATTATCTCCTTTGATCATCACAATACCTCTGCAACCTTAATTACTTATATCTAGATTTTCATCTACAAAACATTATTTCAAATAGAATGAGAAAAGTAGATTCCATCTTTGCTTCTCATTTACAAATATCAAATAGTTCATACAATTTTACCTTAAACAGAAATAAGACCATGTATGAAATCTGAAACAGCAAATAAAAGTATTTCCCTCATCAATTTTATGTCCACAGAGTGCAAACACTACCTTCTATGCTAAATAAAAAGAAGGTAGCTGAAGTTTATTCTATAATTTTACCGTCTGATTACAATCTTAGTTTTTGTGTGTCTCCTCTGAAATGTCACATTTTATTCAATGTACCCATATTGCTTCTATTTTGAAAGAGTCAAGATGAATAAAACACAGCCCAAGAGTCTGTTCATGTTCATTTTTATTATAAGCCAATTTTGGAAACAGAGTAATTTAGAAGATAAATCGATCTTACTATAAGTTGTACATCTTGAAAGATTATAGAAGCACAAAATGAATGTCAATTTTATACATTTTTGGTGGAATGCATTTTGGTAGGCCTTACAGCATGCCACAAAATTCATAATCTCATTGAAAATTTTGAAAGAAATTTAAAAAATATTTGCATGTTAATAACTACAGTTAGAAAAGTTTTGATTTGAATATCACATAAGTGGAACATGGACAGAGATATTACATATATTGTAAACATTTCTAAAAAAGCATAATAGAATTTAATAAATTTAACAGTCTTTTGAGCAATATGTTCAGTATTTGATAATATTTGCTTTAGAAATATTAGTAGAACTTGGTATGACAATTTTTCAGCATTTACATCTATAATTTCATATTTTCCCTATAGTAAAATTTAAATTCCTCATGTTGCAACATGAGTCTATACCCTGCCTTATTTGACTGAAAATAAAATAGATTAGAACAAAAACAATCAAATATAAAAACACCACCACCACCACCACTCATCAGCAACAGTAACAACAGCAAAGCACATGGAATGACATGTTTCTTTTTGAAAATACCAATTTTAAAAATGAAACTTTTTATATTTTTTTCTTCTCCCACTTTTTGAACACACTACTGTTTGGGGAAAATTTCTCCATTGGTCTGTGAAACTTCTACCTCTTTCCCATGCTTACTGCCTGACTTTCTCTATAGCTAGAGAAAAAAACACACACCTAACACTGAGCCAGAGAACTCCAGAGCAGAGATGGGCTGTCGCAGACTGTTGACAGTGGCCACGGAGGGATGATAAATAAGTAATACCTGACTGAGAAGTGGCAGAGGAACAGAAACAGTGGCGTTTGTAAAAAAAATCTAGCTTCTCATGCGGAAAAGCCAAAGTACAAATTGTGAAAGATCGTACACAGTGGTTGTGGGAGAGCTTTCTTCTCTTTGGTGAATTTTTTTTTTCATTTAATCCAGCAATATAATTTTAAGCCTAATTCCTCAGATGTCCCTGTGCTACTTTGAGCCACCCAAAATTTATAGAAAAGAAGAAAAATATATCTATATAAACTGAACACAGAATCAAGTATTAAAGCTTAATATTCATTTATCTCTTTCTTATGAACCAAATTAATGACCATACCTTATTTCACACAGAAGGTTGAAATTATCACTAGTAGTACCAGTATAGGAAATAATAGCTCTTGATGTTAATTCAGGGAGTCTGTGTGATAAGATCACTGTTCACTGCCTAAATGCTGAAGTGCTTGAAGTACACTCAATAAAAAATTAAAAATTAATAAAAAAATATAAAATTAATAAAATTAAAACAAATAATACTATTTGAAAAATTGTGATATTTTCCCAGGCTGCCCTTCTGTTGCTGTAATTAGTTAAGCTTGTAAATTAGTTGTGAGATAAATTAAGATTGAAGAAAATTTTTGAACGTTTTACTGCATAAATTGGAATCAATCTTTGCTATTTTCTTTTTAAAAATGAAAAGGAGGAGAAATAATTGGCATGCCCTTTTTTCTTACTTAAAAATTTTCTACCAGGTCAAAATATCAAGATTCCCTTTTCATCTTTTGATGGTCCTACATTTTTAAAGTTGATAAAAGAAAATAGTGCTCAATTCACATTTTCAAAAAATATTTTGTTTTATTATCATTAAGTATCAATTCACAAAAGAATTGGTATGATGAAGATATTTTTGACAGTCAACATTTGACAACTCTTGGGCATAATCTTAAAATATTAAATGTGTGAATTTTACGTACATTTCCTTCTGATGCAGAATCTATGAGGAGTAAAAGCTGAAAGAGTCAGTATTCTTATAAGTGTGGAAGATCTGTTAATAATGATCTAGATCTTAGCACTATGTCACTAGGTTCTTACACATTAAATCTATTGTTCCATAGGCAGGAAAACAATACATGATTTTTAAAAATCTGGCATCTGTCAGCTCACTTTCCTACCTACTTTTATCTGTGCTCTGCAGTTTTGATTTGGACGATTACTGCTTGATTGGTTTCACATTGTGACATTTCTTAAATCCATTTAGACAAGTTCGTATTAATAATTTATTAAATACGTCATCGGGTTTTAAAATTGAATATGCTCCTGTCTCTTCATGTGAGGAGGAGAATTGCTATGTCGTGAAATCTTGAATTTTGAACTAAAAGTTTCGTGATGAATAAGAAACTAATAAAGACCTTCCAGGAGAGGAGGAAAGGTCTAGGATATCATTATCTCGAATTGCTTCTTTCCAGTTGAGAGGCAATGGATCAATATTGTGTGGCCCCGTCATTTCATTTTCTGATATAAAATATTCAGGAGACACTGAGGTGGCCACTGCTATGGACAGACCCAGTACATTAAGGAAACCAATAATCTCTCCTTGTCATACCTCCATTCTGAGCAAACATCATGGGTCCGTCGGGTTGGACATCGCGTTTCACATGCTCAGAAACTATGGCACTAAATTTAAACGGCGAGCGGGAGATTCCGGTTTGGACTAGACTTCTTCCTTTACTATCCAAACCTCATGCATGTTGCTCACTGCCTCAGTGGATTGCATTGCTAAGTTAGGTTACTTTCCATCTTCTAGATGGGTTGCAAAAGTGGGAGGGACCAACAAGAAGATGGAAGATTGTAGGAAAAGAAAGTTTCTTTTCCCGTTTCTTCCTTAGAGGTGCTTAAAGTTGTTTTGTTTTATTTGTTTTGCAGTATCAAATATCTTTACAACTGTTGGGTAGGTTTTCTGAGAGCTACACTTTATACAACCTATTAGCATTTTCCATGCATTCTTACTTTTCAGAGCCATAATGTAGTGTTTTGGGTTTTTTGTTATTAAGATTATTGGTCTTCCTAAGCCCTGCCATACATAAAACTGCAGACGATTCCTATGAATGATTTCTATGTCATACAGTACTTTCCTTCCTTTACAAAATTGATGTGAATATTTTTCTCATAAGATTGTGTTTGATAAACAAGTCCCCAAAGTTTCTTTCTCTCAACTCATCAAAAACACAATATGTTTCAGTAAAATTAGTCATTTTTTCTTATTAAGACAACTACAACATCCCTTCCACCTTTCAATAGCCCAGTCCCTTTCTGGCAAAGTATGTTCCCTCTTAATTACAGAGAACATGTTCCCCTCTTTCTCAGTGTTAATTCTGCAATAACAAATGGATAAACTATTTATTTATTTTCCTATAATGTATGTTTAAGGAAAACACCACCATTTACAGTACAAGACAAATTTATTTTTCTCATACATAGGATAGTATTCCAGCAGTTATTCCCCTTCTGTTTTAATTTCTTATGCAAGGTATGGACTTAATATTTGTTAAATAAGTCATATTAATTATTTCAATGATGATATCATATGTTCTAACATCAATATAAAATCTGGAAACTAAGGTGAAATATTAATAAGTATTTGAACATGAAGTGTGAAGTATATCTGTTGCAATCTTAAGATAATCACCATCAAGACAAGAAGAACAATGAATACCTATAAAATGTATTTGATTAACTCAAAAGAAAGCAAGGACAAAAATAGGATTATGGAGCTAATGTTACAAATACAAATAATTATTGGTAATTAAATATCATTAACCAATATTGTTTAATACATATTGAATGCTATACACAATAATGAATAAATGTGCATTATTTTAGTGTATCTGAAACATTTAACAGATGTGATCATATCATGTTCCACAGAGCACACGTTAACTAATATCAAAGTGTTGAAATAATTAAGTTCTCTATTCTCATGTAATTTAGTTATAATGTAATATCAAAATATACAGAAAATGATTCATCTAGTGGAACTCAAAATAAGATTAAAAATTAGAGTTAAAATTATCAAAGAGGTTCCTAACAGTAGGAAAACAAAATACAATTTGAACTGAAGAATGACAGAAATATCCAATACAAAAACATGTTGGGTATACCTATAGCAATGTTTACAGGGAAAACAATTTGCTTAAAAGGATATATTACACAAATGGTATGATAATCAATGGTAGAAATATTCACCTCAAGAATGTAGAAAAGAAATATCAGTCATACACAAAGATAATAGAAGAAAGAGCAGGAATTCATGTTAGAAAATATTGATAACAAATTGAGAAAATCAAAACTTGTTTCTTTGGAAACAAACCATATCCATACATAACAATCCAAGACAAATCAGGATCAAAGAAGAAAAGAACAAAGAATAAATTAAACAAATCTGTGAAATGATGATCGTAACTACATATCTCACGTTTAATTAAAAGCAATAGGCAAATATTTGTAAATAAATTTAAAATTACATTAAAACTTAAAGTACAAGTAAAATAATACATATTATAAGTGTTCATTTTTCTATTAAAAAATGGAAAGCACTTAGGCAAATTGGTATCAGCTGTACATTTTGTAAATATTCGAGAAAATATAACACAAAATTATGTATCTTTACTTGGTTAGTTTAGTGACATTTGGAAAGAATATTAAGAAATTACAAAAAAAATACAGTTTGGTAAACGCACAGACACTAAAGCAAGTATTAGCAAATATAGCCCAGGAATTATAAACGGGAAATATATTTTAAGCAAGAGATAGTTATTCTAGAATTTGAAATTCAATTAATGTAATTCACTATATTAATAGAATAAAAGGAAATATCACGTGTTCATATCCATAGATAACATGAGGCCATTTTATTAAATTTATTTATGTCACAAACACTTCACAATAGAATGAAATTTATTTAGTCTAATTTAAAAAATTCAAAAAAAGCAGAAACCATAATATATAATGAAAACGTGTTAAAATACTGTTAGCAGGACCAGAATGTCCCCCATCCCCACTGCTACTTAACATTATATGGAAGTAAGGCAAGAAGGAAAGAAAGTTAAGTATACAATGTGAAACAAAAGAAGTTAAAATACAAAATTTTAGTTGGAAGCACAGATAATCTAAACAGCATATATATAACTCTGTTGTAAGTGGAGATAGCAATGTTCCTGTAGAAATTATTTTATAAAAAATCATATTGCAGTATATCCTCAAAGAGAAAACAATAAAATATGTTAAATATCACTTATATGATGAAAATAACATTCATTACCTGAGGATTGAGTTAGTAAGAAATGGCTTTGCATTAACACACTGATGTGAGCACTACCTTGATCTAAATGACCTTTATGTTTCTACCTTAAGGTTAACCACAGACTAATTCTGTGCAGGCTTGAGAGGGAGAAGTCAGGAGCTGTTTTTTTTTTTTTTTTTTTTTTTGTTTGTTTGTTTGTTTGTTTTGATTGGTTGGTTGGTTTTTCTTTTTCTTATTATGCTCTGAAGACTGACCAGGCTGTTAGCCCTCTTGCTAGGCACGATGTCATTCAGCTGGTGATTTACTCTGTTGTGTAGCAGCGCTCTGCGTGCTGCTACAAGTATGCAAGTTGTAAGCTTCTCCTCCAGGTAAACTCAATGTAGATTTTGGAGGTGGTGAGAGCAGAGGAAGGTCCTGTTTTTTCTCGTGTGTGCCGTTTTATCGCTCCTCTTTGAGAACTGTAGTCTAACTTTTCTTCCTATTCACTCTGCTGATCAGTTGAGACATTATGCTCAGCAGGTAATGAAGATCCAATGTCAAAATTGAGTTATTTCTTATTCTAATATCTCTATTTGCCTGGAAAGTGCAACGTCATGAGTTCAATTCCCGGTACCAAAAAATAAAAATAAAAATAAAAAAATCTGAGCTGTAATATCTCTATGACTCTATAACTCACACAGTGTGTTGCTTCTTTTAATGAAGATTGATTAAAATTGGCACTAGAAATAGTTTTAAGAAACAGAATCTATGAACTGGTTCTGGCTTAGAATTAAGTTTTAATAGCTTTACGCCAAGTATATTCCTTGCCCTTATTATCTCAGCCAAACTCATAAACCACAAATTTGCAGCATAACTTATTGTGCTGAGATTCCATATAGAATTGTTTCTGGAAAAAAAAAAACACTTATTTTACAACAAATGAAATCAGACTATTGACTCATATTCACAGAATTGGCAGTCTTGGCAAGTTGCCCATCATTCTGAAGTAGACTGGCAGAACCATGCAATAATTGTTTGAAGATTTATTTATAGGAATGACTACATTGCTTTAAGTTATCAAAACAATCAGAATCAACATTTTGGGAATTTGCAGTATCTATGCAAATACGGGAATTGCAATGTCTATATGCAATGGCAAATGATCAAACAAGTTAAGCTAATTATAATACTAGAAACCTTGGGAGGTACATTCGCAAGTTATGTTGAAATTAATTTAGAAATTAGCACAAAAAAGGCAAACCCAAAATCACAAAATTTGGAGCTTGAACAATTGACCTCTAAGGTACATATGGTCAAAGAAGAAATTTCAACAGAAATTGTAAAAATCCTTGAAATAACTGAAAATGAAAATATATTTTAGTGAAGTTTTCGGTTCTGTCCTGTAGAACTCAGCATAAAGCTGCACTGTCACTCAGGTTCCTGCGTTCTAGGTCCTGATGCAGGCAGTAAGTCCAAACAGCATGCTTGGGTCCTAAGTCCAAATAGTTGTTAAACAGGTAGGTCGTTAAATGAGAACATCTGTGATACTTACAGAGAAATTAGTAGCATTAAATGCAAATATTAAAAAATAAAAATTATAAAATCAGCAAAGCTTCTTTTTTAATAGAGAAAGAACAGCCTAAGGAAATCCAAAGGAAATTAATTATAATCAAAAGAAAATACATAAAAAGCCAAAAAAGAGTAGAAATTGAGAATAGGAAAGTAGTAAAATTCTACAATCATGAATTCCTGGGGCACTCAGAATGTGCTGGACGTTTCATGACTTTCTATGTTTATCTTTAAAGCTCTATCTCTTTGAAAAAAATTGATTATTCAATACATACCATAGATCAATTCCTTTATAATTTAAATTCTTCTGATTTTCCTCTGATCATGAAAGTAGAACAGATTGCATATTTTTCCATTCATTTTAGTTCATTTTATCTTTATTGAAATTCATTTTCTTTTGTTGCTGGTACCTAATAATGTTGTCATTTACCTTCTGTAATATCAGATATATGGCATGCTCACTGGTACATAATTCATACTTTATAAATATTACTGCATGAATTAATAATTATCACTTTATTCCCCTGGAAAAATACACTTTGATAATAAAGTCATCTGTATGTAAAACAGTTAAATAGATATAGAATTTTTTTTTTTTGTGGGTACCGGGGGTCGACCTTAGGACCTCATGCTCTAGCAGGAGCCCGTGCCACTGAGCGATATCACGGCCCTTTTTTCGTATGTGGGATCCGGGAGTTGAACTCAGGCCCTCGCACTTGCCAGACAGGCGTGTATGCCGCTGAGCCATCTCACCGGCCCCAGAATATTCTTAAAATATATTCTCATAACATGGCTGTCTTTTTCTAATGCAAATAAAATATTTTTAATATAACCTGGGCAAGTTAAAGTAGACATAGCTCAAAATAATCTGCTTGTTGCTGTAACTGATTTTATTGAATAAACTGTCCATATTCTCAGGAGAGCACAGTCTTTGATCAATACATTAATTTCTCAATATTCTTCAGTTAAATTTGTGTTTTTATGATACATATTTATAGTGCATTTTGTCACATTTATAAGTATATTGATAAAAATCTCTTTAGACACTTCTAGATAGGAGCTCAAAACAATGTTTAAACTTTCAGGTGTAGTTTTAGATACATCACAATATTTGTAGCATAAAACCAACTAAAGTGACAACTATTAAATATGTATCATAAGACTGAAGAAAGTTAACATAGAGCTTTGAACATAGAATTTTCAATTATATTCCTTCAGTATCCAGGACAAATAGAAGAAACCTCATTTGCTAAAATAGTTGCTGTGCAGTTTGATACACATTTCTGATCTGTTGTTCTATTCTGAGCGCCTAACGCAATCATTAGAATTTTTACAGCAGAATGCCACTATTATCTTATTATAGAATTGAAATAGAATAATTCAATCTGTGACTATGACAATGTTTTGTAGATTTTTTTTCAACAAGAAATATTTAACACACCTCTCTTTACAGACTTCCTGTCTGTCAATGAATCATTTTTATTCAGAACCAAGTCGTCCACTTCTTTTCATTTCTTTTTGGATTTTCTGACAAATGTGTAAGGGAAGTTTGCCTAAGACTCTACAGTATTATTGAATTCAGGTATCTTATGAAAAATCAGTAACCATTTCAATACCAATATTAACGATAAGCAAAGGAAACTGTTACCACTTTTAAAAGGATAATGTTTTCATCATGAAACTTTGTATGTACATGACATAAAATTAATAGCATAAAATTTAGAATACTTATGTTGATATCTTGTATTAAACAAAAATTAAATTATGTTAATATATAAATGAAAGAAATTATTATCAATCTCCACCCAAATCGAAGAAGAGTGATAAAATGTCAATGCCACTTGATGTAGCAATGAAATATAGATTTAATTTTGTTTATTTTAATAATACTGCCTAATAATATTTCCTCAGGTTTTCAGGAAAGTTTTTTTTATTTTTTTATTTACTTATTTTTTTGGTACAGGGAATTGAACTCAGGACCTTGCGCTTGCCAGGCAGGTGCTGTGCTCAGGAAAGTTTTTAAAGTTCAAAATAGAATATATAACTGTTCTATAGAACACCAAAATTCCTTAAAATAACCACAAGTAATATTTGAATTTAAAAAAAAATCACTAAAATTATTCCATTTGAGAACAGTCATAAAATTTTGAAAATACTATAATTTGCCTTGGTCAGTTTTTTTTCTCCATTAACTTACTCTCAAGGATTGAAATGGTTTTGAAATCGTGTGTATTTAAATTCATTTCTAACCATATTCATCAATGATATTCTCAGTTACAAGATGAAGGATAAAAAACTAGTTTTTCTGAGTTAATATTCTAAGAACAACATACAAATTTTTTTTCAAAAAATATGGGCTGAATACAAACTGATGATTTCAGAACTAAATGACCTAGGTAAATGTCCAAGTGCTTTTTGAGGCATTATTTGAAAACCAAAGGGCCGGTAAGATGGCTCAGCGGCATAAGCGCCTGCCTGGCAAGTGCGAGGGCCCGAGTTCGACTCCCGGAACCCACATACGAAAAAAGGGGCCAGTGACATCGCTCAGCGGCACGGGTGCCTGCTGGCACATGAGGTCCTGAGGTCGACCCCCGGTATCCACAAAAAAACAAAAAAAAAAACCTAAGTAATATATTACTAGCTTCATTTTACAAATGAAGAATTGCATAACAATGAAATGAAAAGAACTTATCGGAACAAATCTAGCAACTGAACATACATTTAAACCCAACATCTTTATCGGTAACATTCACATAGCTAACCACTACAAAATACTACATAAATGTGGTATTTATGGAAGGAAGTCAGTAGTTTTATACATATTTATATATATATATTTACATAATATATATGTGTATATATATATATATATATTATGTAATATATATATATAAAACATATATAGTATACTATATATATATAGTTCATGGATGTCAGATAAATGGAAATGTCTGAACAGGTAAATATCATCTTTCCTCTCAAATAGGAATTTATTGCATTATAAAATCTGAAGAAAACAGAATACATGCAAATAGTGGTTAAGAAAGTCTAATTTGGTAAGCATTGAGTGGGGAAGAACACATTGGCAAAGATTTAAACAGATTTTTCTTAGCTAAGATATCATTTGAGAGGATGCAGTCATAAAGAATGAAACAGGAGGGCTGGGTATTTAGCTCAGTGATGCAGTGCCTGCCTGGCAAGCGTGAGGTCCTGAGTTTGATTCCCGGTGCCAAAAAAAAAAAAAAAAAAAAGAATGAAAGAGGAATAAACTTTTAGTATATTTAGAGATGATATGTATAATTTCCTACAATTATAAACCTGGGTGTAGTGGAGGGAGGTACATGGCAACTTTGTGATTTCCATGTATTTCTCCTTGCACTGAATATACTCTAATAAAACTATTATAAAATTATTAATACATTGGAAAAGTAATAGTTGTGAGTCTTTGCATTCTTTTGTGATGAGTAGAGAATTGACAAATGATCTTGTGGTTACTGCGGTGTGTACGTGCTCCTTATTTGGATCCTGTATGATTACTGGTTTATTATAATTTGACATTATTTTACTCTCTGTATTTTTAAATTAGTTAAATCTTATTAACAGCCCAACTTATTAATTACTAAATTATTAAATTAATAAGTAAGATGTGACTTTTTGAGATTGTGTTCTCACTCTATATTCACTTCTACACGAGATTCATTTTAAGTACCCTCAGAAAAATACAAAATTCATAAAATTAAGTGAAAATGATCCTATTATTAAGAATAGAGGAAAGATGTGGAAGAAAAGTAACATAATAGATAACACAAAACCTTAATAGGACCTCTTTTTTAAAGGTTCACATACATATTTCAAGCAATGGATCTCATTTTACTCTTTCTCTCAAAAATATCTAGACTACTTTAATTAATAAGTCTTTAATTCGCCCATTGTTCAAAGCAAAATCTCCACCTCAATATCAATTCCATTGATATTCAAAAATGTGTTTGTATGGAATTCCCACCCCTGTGTCCGCACTGCCAAGTAATTGTCTAGGTGCCTGTAATCACAGCACTTGGGAGGCTGAGGCAGGAGGGTTGCCATGAGTTCAAGGCTAACCTGAGCTACATAGTGAATTCAAGGCCAGCCTAGACCACAAAGTGAGACACTGTCTCAAACAAACAAAAATCATCTAGGATTTTAAGATCTGCAAGGAATTCTAGTGGAAAATGATTAAAATCTTCTACTTTTGTCTATATACACACGCTGTCAAAAATATATATTGTATATATGTGTTATTTAAAAATATAGGTAAATAATATTTATTATTATATATTCATAAAGTATTTACTAAACCACTACTATGCAATATGCACAGTTCTTGTGAATGAATATGGGGGAAGATTTATTAATCATTAAGTTTAAAAGAATTAAATATAAGTCATTAAAATGGGAATATATTTTACTTAAAAATTACATTGATTGTGAGCAGTCTAAAAACAATGAAGCAAAATCTGTTTGATTGTACAGGGAAATGTTTAACACTCTACACTTTATAGGAAAGAATTATGAGTATTATTGCAGAAAAAGAAATAATGAGTCAACCACTTAACAGTTTACCCGAAGCGTTACTCGGGCAGCACTTTTGTTTATGTTCTGACTATCCCAAGCTTCGCTTGGGCAGTTTTCATTTCAACCAGTTGATTCTTGGTTGCAAAAGATACATTTCTACACTTGTTTATTTGCTTTATATCAACTATTTTTTGAGTACTTTTTTATTTAGAATGTTGTATTCACCTTTGATGTTTGTTTCTGATGAAATATAATAGTAAGTTCTGGTTATTTTCTTTTACTAATTCATGTTTATTTTATTTGTAAAAATAATCTATAGGGCTGGTGATATGGCTCAGCGGCTTAAGTGCCTACCCGGCAAGCACGAGGGCCTGAGTTTGACTCCTGAACCCACATACGAAAAAGGGGCCGGTGATATCGCTCAGTGGCACGGGCGCCTGCTGGTGTGCGAGGTCCTGAGGTCGACACCCCGGTACCAACAAAAACAAAACAAAACAAAAAAAAACTATAACTTTGTGCCACAACCTATAAAAACTCTAAGTGCATTAGATATAATTTTTAAACCTCTCTAAAACCCAGTGATATTCTTTTACAGTACAAAACGGACACGTTTGGGTCACTAATACTAAATAGGAAGGAAGTGCAAAAAGCTCTGCAAAAGAAAAAACTGAAAAAAAGAGAAATGCTAGCATATAAGAGAGGAAAATTGGGCCGGTGAGATGGCTCAGCGGCGTAAGCGCCTGCCTTGCAAGCGCGAGGGCCCGAGTTCGACTCCCGGAACCCACATACGAAAAAGGGGCCAGTGATATCGCTCAGAGGCACGGGTGCCTGTTGGCGCGCGAGGTCCTGAGGTCGAACCCCCGGTACCCACAAAAAAAAAAAAAGAGAGGAAAATTATGTGTTATGAAATGGAAATACAAAAAAAGATGTTTCTTTGTTAACAATTCTAAATATAGAAGTGACAGAACTTGAAAGAATAAATAAAACTAAATAATTCCAACAGTGGTCAATAAGTATAATAATTCCATGGGTGGTGTTGATAGAGTCTACCAACATCTAATAAGCTATCCTGTAATCAAAAAGTAAGAAAAAACATTATTGTAAAATATTTATGCACTTCCTGGACCAAACAATTTAGAACTCATTTGTTATTTATTGGAAACAAGGGGGGTTCAAAAAGTCATTTACAATTAGATTAAGTCTAGTAGATCAAAGAATTGAAAAATACGGGGTAACAAAAAGCCAACCAGGAGGTACATCACCGACGTCTACACTAATAGGTTTAGTGAGTGGACATTTTATTGAAATTATACCACCCACAGTAAAAAAAAATGAAAGGCTAACATGACAGTATAAATTGTTTTGTTAAAGAAAGAAAATCAGGCAAGAGGAATTGAGAAAAAGCATTACTGTCCAGACTGTGATGCTGTTTTTTGTATTAAATGTGTTATGATATACCATACACAGAAAAATATTAATAAATTTAATAAAATTGACATTTTTATATTTCCTGTTATATAATAAAATTTAATGAAAAAATATGCAACTTTTGGTCACCCTGTATTTAAATAATTTGAAAACTAAGTGGTTAAATAAAAGAATTAGCATTCATGAGATATGAAAAATGCTTACTTGTCAAGTATACTCTGGCATAGTGTCACTGAGTTTTTCTTACAGTGACAGAAGTAAAGAAATTCTGAAATGTAATATCTGTGAGTAAGGAAGTAAAGTCTCTATTCTGTTGAAATGAGAAGCACATTCTAATTATCAGTGAAACATTTTGAAGAAGCTTTTCTTCTTTCCCTGTCTGAAAACTCAACAATGTAGGAACTTATCACAGTAAGAAGTTAAGAAAAACCTGCATGCAACACAGAACTTGACATTTAGAAACTATTTTCAATTTTATAATAGACTTCTTTTGCTAAAGAAATTCAATCAAAGTAATTTGTTGGCTGCTGGATAAATGGATCCTGAACAAGATAGCTTATTAATCCATGTACTTTTCTCTGTTCTTAGAGTGTGCTTAACGGTCATTTGGATAATTCATGCAAGTGTCTATAGTTCTTTTATTTTACTTTCTGGTCAAATTCTTAGTCTATTTAATATTTAAATACAGAAGCAAATTATTTGAGGGCGTTCATTATTTTAAATTCTACTAATTACATATGTTTATCTTAACAAAAATAAAGATACAAAATTGGATGTGAAAAACTAACAATGTAAACATAATCCCAATGGAAGTGTATATATTCTGTGCGTCAATGGTGTTAGTTAAGAAATATAGTTCTTATTAATGTTTCAGATTAATCATTGTAACTTATACCATAAAATTTTCAAAAAGAAGGATAGATATCCTGTAAAACATGCACGAAACCGAAATATTCCCTAGCATCTCTGGAAGGAAACCACTAACCTTACACATTTAAACTTTCTAAATATAGAATATAGTTAACATTTTTATAATACTTCAGGAATTGTAATAAGTAAATAAGGGATATTTTTATTTGGTTGAAATTTCTGTGTTGAAATAATTTATCATACAGCTTTCTTTTACATTTTTTGAAATACTGAGTTTATGTTAAAAATATACTGCAAGGTATTTGGATATTTTTGTAGTGTTATTTCTTTTGGGAGATGGTTAAGTATTTCATAAAGGGCTGTCAGGTACAGTCTCACTCATTAATTACCTTTGGGTAATTAATGGGAATCGGAAAGAGCTAAACAGATAGGTCTTGTAGATTTGGGCAGAAGTATCTTTGGGGAGAGAAAAGAGCAAGTTGTAAAAGAGATTAATGAATGGCAGAGATTTCATATATGTGGAAATTCAGGCCCTTATAGAGATACAGCTTTTCAAAATATATGGGAAATAAGTCATCCATACAAGTAAGGAAATGTGACATAGTATGTTTTATATTTTATAAAAGTTTTTGTCTCAGTTTGGCAGAAAAGAAATCAGAGGGACAATCACAGAAATAGAATAATCTGTTAGCAAATCATTGCAGTAATTTATACAACATGACAGTGATATGGACCAGCATTAAAATTTAAATTCAAGAAGGTGAAGAGCAGAAATGAGCCAAAGGATACATTTGAAGATGTAACCTGCGATGTTCTGACAGGATGGATATCAAGGGTGGGATTAGGAGAAATGGGGGAAAGAAAAGAGGGAATGAGAGGATTAGGGAATAACGAATAATCTTTAGATTTCAAAAATTTTAATAACAGATGTAGCACATTTTATTTTTTTGTATGTGTTTAATGAATAACAACATTTTGGTGAACATAGGCCACATCTGCTTCAACGACAGAATAATTTATGACTGCACGAGTTCGCTAGGATTCCTGTAACAGAGTCCCTCAGACTGGCTTCAATATCAGCAGTTAATTGTTTCACAGTACTGGAGGCTGGGAGTACAAACTCAAGGTGCCCTTAGGATCGGTTCCGTCTGAGGACTGTGAAATTAGGATGCACTGGACGCCTCTCTTCTTGGTGTACAGATGGCAGTCTTCTCTCTCTGTCTAGTCACACTGTCTTTCATTTATGCATGCTTTTTGTCCAAAACTGCACTTTTTTATTAAAAAAATCAGTCATATTTGAATTAAATCCCACTTTAATGACTTTATCTTCCTTTAAAAAGACTTCTATCTCTAAATTTTTTTTTTGTAGGTACCGGGGGGTCGACCTCAGGACCTCACAGCGGCGCCTGTGCCGCTGAGCGATATCACCGGCCCTTTTTTCGTATGTGGGATTCGGGAGTCGAACTCAGGCCCTCGCGCTTGCCAGGCAGGCGCTTAAGCCACTGAGCCATCTCACCGGCCCTCTATCTCTAATTAAGGTCACACTCTGTGTTGAGGGACCCAACATAGATTTCAGAGGAGCATATAATTCAACCCAAAACAATAGCCTCTTGAAAAAATAGTTTGGAGAGTTTAGTTGCAATTACATTTAAGCAACATATAATTTACTATTTTTCTTAAAAATAACTTAAATGGATGATTGTTACCGATACATCATCAGCTCTAATTTATATATGGTAGCCATAAGGTTAGAAGAACATTGAGCCAATTGCTCAAATAGAACTGTTAATTTTTCGTGTGCATACCAGCTGATAAAAGTTTGGGGAGTATTTTATGGTGACATTTTTACTTTCATTTATTCCTCTTCTCTATGTATACTGCAGCTAGCTACACTGTTAACCTATATTGCTATAGGACCAGAATGATGGAAATGATTCAAAGATTACATAGAAGTAGGATGTGGTTGGGCTCTGAGGCTTAAGGTCAACTAGCATCTTGTTTTCTTTGTTTGTTGGTTTGTTTAATCAATAAAAGTAGTTTATTGAAGTAGTTTTATTAAAGTAGTTTTAGGTTGACAGCCAACTTGAGCAGAAAATTACAGAGAACTCCTATACACTCTCTGTCCCCAAGTGTGCACAGCTCCCCCCACTGTGAACACTGACGTAAAATGTTTCTTATAATTGATGAGCCTGCATGGACATAATACCATGTGCGGTTTTTGTTCACATTAGGCGTCACTCTCAATTATGTATATTCTATGTGTTTGGAAAAATGTACCTGTTCCCTTCTATTATTGTGAAATTTTAAGAACTCCATATTTTTAAGAACTCCGCATATTTTAAGAACTCCAACTTTAACCTATTAGTAACAAAGCTAAGTATACTTTATATGTTTTCTATCATCTACAACTTTGATCATATCTGTTTGGAAGAAATTAGACTCAAGGATTAGAGCACTGTTCCTGTATCTCAGTAACAAGCTCATTAACTGAATGTCCAAGGATTTAATCACCTTCCAAATTAGGAAGCTACTTTATTCCCTGAATTCGAGCTAAGCTTCTTATTGAGATAATAAAACAGTTGTCACTGGACATACCTGGATTCCTATGCGGGAAGCGATTGAATAAGTATTACTACGTAAAGTTTCTAAAGACTTTTGAAGATCAGGTACCTCTCTTTGCTCCACATTTATATGGCTCTTTTGCCATCATGTTTTTGAGTGGCAGAAAATACATCGGAAACAAATCAGATATTCATTCGATGCTTCCCTGAAGTGGAACTTTAGGTTAATTTTCACATGATTATAGTTATAATGGCATAAAATGTTTTTGTTAAATTCTGTTTGAAGTGACTTCATATCTTCCTAGAGAATCAGGTTCCGGTGGTTCTTCTGTCTTAAGGTATAATCATATTTTTTGTATCATTTTGAATATTCTAAGTAAGTTTATTGTATTTTTAATGATTGTTAATGGGTGCCAACTAAGCCTAGAAAAATCAATGGAACAAATGAGTTTGAATTCCTTTATGAGAAACTAAAGAATTTTGGTTACTACACACTGTTTAGCATAGAAGCCAACCAAAAGTATTTCCTTGGGTTTAATTTTGTTCCTTGGGGTATACACTTATTTTAATTACAATTCTTCCATTAGTAAGGGTCATAGTATGAAACAATTCAAAATATGAATTCTATTCTTGGAGGGCAAGGTTTAAATTAGTAGTTATAATATTCTTTACTTCTATATAAATAAAATCATGCACCATACCCTAAATATAGCCACTCTTACCATAGATGTGAGTCTTCTAATCCTTTAGCGTCTTCACGTTTCAGTAAGAACTATTAGAATGGACATTTGTGTAGAATTATTGTCTGTGAGACCATAATTTTTTAGTCTGTTAAAATCTAGTAGTAGCATTTTGAGCCTGACATTTCTCTTCCCACATTTGAGACAGGACACACATATAATAAAAATAAAAATGGGATGGCCAAATATTATTATTTTTTTTTTGTGTGTGTGGGTATCGGGGGTCGACCTCAGGACCTCCCACGCCAGCAGGTGCCTGTGCCGCTGAGCAATATCACGGGCCCTTTTTTCGTATGTGGGTTCCGGGAGTCGAACTCAGGGCCCTCGCGCTTGCCAGGCAGGCGCTTATGCTGCTGAGCCATCTCACCGCCCCCAAATATTATTTTTAAAAGATCATTTCAGAACACACGTACTCATGAACAGCCGATGTACAGTAACCACGCATTATTTCTGCAGGGGTTTAACATACGCAAGGCAGGAAGGAAGCTGTATCATCAGCACAGAGTAATGTGAGAGATATGGTCTTCTGTATCATATAAAGTTAACAAGTTGACCCCTCAAAAATGTTGTGTCGTTCAGTCAGAATAAGTTTTAGGGATTATAAGGCAGCCATACTTTTAAATTATTTTCCAGAATAATACTGGCAGTCATTTCTACTAATTATATAGAAACAACCACTGCCTATAGAAAGATGGTAAATCATACCTATAGCATTCAAAATTAAGAATTAAGATATGTTAGTGTATGTGCATCAACTCCCCATGATGAGCAAAATCACCACGTGCTGCAAATATATACTAATAAAAACTTTAACATGAACAGGATTGTGCTGTAATGTACAAGTCCGTGATCTCCTTCTCTTCTTGTGTGGGCATCGGAGATGATTATCCAATCGTACCATATGCAAAGGGAAGACTTTATGATGACCAGGAAGATTTAGAATGGTAGACAGCAAGAGAAAATCTAAGAACACTGAAGTAGGGCACACTGTTAGTGGGATTCTTAAATTCTGGTGTCTCTATTTGGGAAGGGTTATTTCAGGGAAATCATTACCAACGGTTAACTAAATTCCTTAAGTTTTTTCTTGGTGGTAAGTAGAGGAAAGTGACCCACACACTATCATTCGACAGCTATTTACTTTTCAGATGTCATGGAACAAGTGATGGAGTAGAAATTAGCAGAATCAATATTTATCTTTGAAAGACCTGGTGACACCTTTCAGTGAATTTTTTTAAGAAGATAAAATGATATTTCTACCAAAAAGTCCTCAGAGGAAGGACAAAGCATTTAACCAGTCAGATTTGGAGAAAAGGATTGCCTCCCTTGACTGAAAAACACAGTTCGTGTCTTCATACAGTCAGTGAGAGAAGCATAAATATCCTTCCCTGCACTCTACCACACCAGGCCTCAAGCATATGGTTGATTTTCTCAACTGCAAGCAAACAAAATAAACATTGATTTTTAAAAATGTACAGGTATAATAAAGATGAGCAGAGCTCTACACGGCAATATAAAGATCATCTGAAAGAACAAGGGTGAAAATAATATTGAGTGGTAACAATCAGAAAATTAGGCAAAAGCATTACATCCAAGATCCTGAACAAAACCAGAGCCTTGCCCATGAGATTTCTCAGCTGACATCCAGGGCTAGCCTCCTGAGTGTGTCAAGATTAATTTCTGTCATTTCAAGCTATCTGGTTTGGGTTATTTGGTAATGGCTGCCCTAGGAATTGAATACAGCAGACTTCAGTGAATCTGGTTTGCATCAGATGGTTTATTACAAATTCCATGTCACTGTCAGAAACTGTGACTATGGAGCTTGTCAAAGACTAAGTCTGGTTCTGAGATGGAGTTTAGAGGCCCACCATGCCTTAGTAGATTTTCTTTGCTGCTGTACTATCCCCCAACTCCATCCTTTAGAGATTTTTCTTTTCTTGTCTTTGTTTTTTCATCAGTGTGGGAAAATTACAGAGACTTTTGTTTAAGGCAGGGATTTGCTGCCACATTCCTATTCTCTGTGAAGAATGTTTTTCAGTTACTTAAAGATATTTGCAAGGGATTAAGAATTTTTAAGCCACTGATTCTGGAATGGTAATACTTTGTTTTGTATTGCAGCCCTAACAATTACTATTTGGGCAATTTATCTAGTACTCCTAGTCTAAGTTTTATCATCTATATAATGAGGGCATGAATAGGAACTATGCTATAGAATTTCAATAACTGAATTAATAACCCACATGAAGAACTTCAACCAGCACCAGGTTACATAGTTGGGCAATAACATTTAGCAGTTCTTCGTAGGCACTTTCATTTCCTCGGATGTCTGCCTTTTATACTGAGTGACATGCAAATATTTCACCTTCCATTCATATTGTAATGAATGAATTATGAAGAACATTTTACAGTGAAAATATCTTAAGATTTAACTATCCTGAGGTTTCTAGAGTTAAGAGAGCATGTGAAGACATCCCATTTTAGTTCCTAAAAACAATTTTTAAACCTACATTTATTTTTAGAGACCATGATAAGTCTACTCTAATGGCTCAAGGGATCATTGATAATTTAGAAAATATTTAGTGGTCTGTGGTGGGATTAAACCACCAAGTTGAAGAGGTTCATTGCTTCAAGAGTGACCTGACTCTTATCTCACAAAATAACAATCTAAGTATTATTAGAAGGATAAATTATGTGAAATACTTGAGAAAATTAATTTCTGTTGCTAATCCTATGCTCATAAAGATATAGATCTTCTTTTCTATTTCACCAATTTTGTACTTTGTTCGCTGAACCACAATGTGTCTGATGCATTAATAGATATAAATTGTATTATTAAATTTCCTAAACGGGCTATTTCAATATGGCTGGGCACCACGATAGCCATTTAAAGTTTAAATTTACAAGATTAAATCTGTAATTTCTCCAAGTAGGAGAAATCTGAGTACAATACAGTAATATGAATTTTAGAGGCAAGAATATTAGAAATGAATTAAATTTAATTTAGATAAATGGTCTCAGTCTTGCGGAAGGACTCCCAAGAAGAAAAGTAAAGTGCTTTAAATAGCAAAGAAGCTAGGATTAAAAGCATGAATTACATTTCCTCATATTATAAAGAATTATTGCTGTCACTTGAGCATGATTATTAATACAAAATATAAAATGTAAACTGTTCAATTTTTTAATTGGAATAACAATTGACTAAACAAATGAAGTTTCAATTTCCCAAGAATTTATTCCACAGTATATTTGTGAGACTACTTTCATATGATTTTATTTGGGCAATAGTTTATTACAAAAATATTATTTTATTTAAGTCATTATCGCAAGACTTGTCAATCACAGAAATCCAGGACATATGCTTAGAATTACACTTGCGAGCACTGTCTGCACCTGGGACCAATCAGAAAGTGCTATCTTCAGTTCTTCTTAGGAAAAATCAAGCTGGTTTTTGCTTGGACGGCCTAGATCTGATGTCAGCCTGAGGAGTGGAAGACACAAAAGACAGCAGCCAGTAACCACCGTGCGGTCTTTTCCGGTGATCTGCTCTCACTTGGCGAGTATACGTCTTTTGTGGCTTTAACTGGCCTGCAGTCATTCTGCAAAGCACTTTTCTTTACCTCTCTTCATTAAAAGTAAAACCTGGCTACCTTAAAAATATTTTGATTGTCTATTGTGTGCCTGTGAGAAAAATAATCAGTATAATATGTTCACAATGGAGTCTATTCGTGAATATTGGCAAGTTTTAGAACTTTCAAAGATACAAATACATTTTCGTGGCGTATAGGAATACATGAGAATTGATAACGCAAGTTAGATTTGACTCTAATACATCTGATTTAGTAACAAGAAAGCTACAAGTGAGAATGTTGGTGTCTTCATATAAAGTTATATATATCTGGTAACCAGAAAAATCACTGGCTAACGTAACAGTTTTACAGTATCTCTTCAGTCAACAATAGCATAATATGCAAGTTGAAAAAATGACTTTTCCCATCTCTCTCTAATGCCATGTAAAAAAAGATAAATCACAGGTAGCCAAGAGAATCTCTTTCATGAACAGTTTAATCATAGTACCAATACTCTTGACATTACGAGAGAATATAAAAGCTATTTGATAGTCATTTTTATCTTTAACAAATATGATATGATTAGCTGCTGACAATCAAAATAACATTTTAAATAAACTTGTTTTGAAAACAAACACACGATAAAAATTACTTGTACTTTCACAAGCCTCAGAATACCAATAGTGTACTATTAAGGCCTGCTAGTTGTAGTCCTTCTTTCTTTTTCTTTTTTTTTTTTTTTTTTATGTGGGTACCAGGAGTCAACCTCAGGACCTTGCGCTTGCCAGGCAGGTGCTTATGCCGCTGAGCCATCTCACTGGCCCATAGTCTTTATTTCTATTCACTTAGAAATGCTTTTTTCTTTGAAGAAGTAATTCACTGCAAGGAGGATAGTAGCACTGTTAGAATCAGGGGCTCCTGAGCTAGAGAATACTAAATTTCTTCAGCTGCTTTCCACTTTAGGGATCCATGGACTTATACTTGCAATCACTTACCCTGTACATGCCTTATTTTTCTCTTTCGGAAATAATATTAAATTTGTAAAGAGTTAGCTAATTAAATCATATAACACACTTAGAAGAGTACCTGAAAAGCAGCAATGTACATTAACCATTATAACAATTATTGTATCGTTCGGTAACAAGCTTCTCACTTACTAGTTATCGAAAAAGTGAGGTCACTGAGAGAGATTCTTTTAATAATGATTCTTCATTTTAAAGACCAAATGTAGGGTTATGTTTTAGATCTAGAATGTCGCTCAAATGGTTCATGTGTTCACAGCTTGGGCTTTGGAAAAGGCGTGGCATGGTGGGGCACCATACCCTGTGGACCTATCCACTGAGGGGTTCAGACCTGGCTGTGCTGTAGGGAGGGCGTCCGCTCGGAGGAGGTGGGTCCTCCCTCTGGTCCTCCCTTCTCCCTCTGCTTCTTGGCTGCTAGGACTTGAGCACCTTTTCCTCTGCCTTGCCGTTCTGTGCTGTCATTCTGTTTCTGCCTTGGAACCAAACTAGCACGGACTAAGATTGTGAACCAAAGATGCTGGGTATTTTGTTCTTTTGATGAAAAAGTGATGAACACATGTAGTATTCGTCAAAATAAATTTAAGTGCAATAACAGTGTTGATGCAATAATGATATCATTATATGTTTATATAGTCTCAAATGTGGATCTCTAAACATTCCGTGCTTACCCATATTTGTCAATTCGAAGGAAACTGAAGCTTTATTGTCCTAAATCACTGAATGTTAGGGTTGTGGACTGAGACCCAACTGTAAATACGAAATATAAAACCCTTCTTATACTATATTATGCATTTCTTTTTCTGTTGTCCCTCTATCCATTTGCCTTTTGTATTTTTGTTTCTTTAATTGATTTATTTCCCTCAATCTGGCTCTGCCAAAAAGTTTGAGATCATGATCATGGAGGAAACAAAATTAGATTTATTTTTGTTCCAAAGCTGTGCAGCACAACCTAGAATATGAAGACAGTGCTACCAACCTGGGTTTCTCGGCTTTGTATTTAAATTAAGGGTACTAAAAGTCATCCAATTTATCTCCCTTCTTCCAGGCAGGGAAGTAAGCATAATCTGCCATCTGGTGGAAATTAGGGAAATGAATTCTGGAAGAAGCAAAGAATGTTTATACAAGGGTTAAAAAAATGAAATATGCAGAGAAATAACTAAATTGCCCAAGTAGTTGCTAGCATGAGGCAAATTACAGATATGTTATCGGAATGTGTCTTAGTTGTTGCTTTTTGACACAAATCACTTTTTCAAGAGAAGCTTGAGATGTGAAATTTACTGACATTCTTCTGACTTAAATATGGTTTACTACTCGAAATAATTAAAAATAAATCAAAACCGCAAATGAAAACATGTGAATACCACATTCAGTCTAGGGCCCACAATTTTGATTCCTACGTTAAAGAAGCAACTTGCATATTCATTATATTTCACTAATATTTCTAAGCATTTTAATATGAATTTCAGATAGTAGAGTACCAAGTAAGTTTGAATCCTTACTCTGATTTCCTCTTTTTCAGAGTGCAAACAGTCGTTACTTTGAATCTCATGTTCCTTTTTTAAACTAAAAACTTAATACCTATCTTAGTGTTTGTAATGATACATTGAAATGATGCATATAGAGAGGCACAATGTTAAGAGGATCTCCACATATACCAGTTTACTTTTCTGAATCATAATTCCTCTAAAAGTCTGTCAAAATTAGTTTAAGAAAAGATATTTGTCCTTACACAGACACACAGACACCCACAAATACATATATATAACCTAAAATATATATATATATATATATATATATATATATCCTTAAACTATGTATGTATCCTTAAACATATGTATATATAATGCCAAAATCAAAATTTTGAAAATATTACGGAATAGTGCCTCACAACCAAGAACTATGAAAAACAGGTAAACACTGTTTGGAAGTCATGTAGGATAAAATATAGTCTAACTATAATTAAAGAATAATTACTGTAAACACTGCAGTATGAAGTGTAAGAGATGTAAATGATACAACAAAACTAAAAAAATTAATGTACATTGCTTTGACTGGAAAATTAGAGGTAGTTTTTCCTGAGTTTTATGGTCTGATTGTTAATGTTTTGGTATAAATTCAGTTTAAACTTTTGGTTCTATCTTTCTAGCTTCATAGGAGTGACCATATTTGATTCCAAATACTCTCTGAATTTCAGGAAAAGCTTTGCAGAGCAAAGCAGAGTCATAAGCAGGATGGCAAGCACAATATTTGCTAAATTGGGTTGAAGGGGGACATTTATTCCATCTGTTATTTCTACTAAACAGCATTTCTGCCTTCAGAGGGTTTCATGAGATTCCAATGGATGAGGAGAATTTGAGATTCATTTTAGTACCAGATTATTCCAGAATAATTGGTTTTTAGTTGAGAGCTACCATCATGAGCCAAGTTTTAAAACATGCTATTTTTCTGAATTTTGTGGTCATGGAGGGATACTCTGAAAGCATATTAGATTGGCGTGTACTGCTCCTAAAATATGATTTTATAGTTATTAGCTAGGAAAGGATCCTTTTATAATATTATATAAATATCAATGCAATTGTAGATAGGGAAATTTCTCCTCTGTACTTGTCCACTGTAGAACTACTAAGTGCTATATAAGAAGCATTTCCAAAAATTGCATAATTAGGTTTTAAAGGACATCTAAAATTCATTTAATAATATTTTATCATGAATATGAATTAATAATAAGGCAATCCATGGCCAAAATCATGACCATCACAGAACCACGGAAGAAATAAATCAACATGTTCTACGTGGACACAGGGAAAAAGCAAACAGATAAAAGAGTGCTTTTAATTATTTAGAACAAATTACCAATGTATATGCCCAATTTGAGGCTTACTTTGGCAAATGAACTCATATAGAGTACACAAGTAGTATATGCTGACATATTTCTAAAAGTGTGGAGATAGTTGGATTAGTGGTTCATGCCGGTTATCCCAGCACTGGGAAGGCTGAGGCAGGAGGATTGAGAGTTCAAAGGCAGCCTGAGATACACAGATGACCCTGACTCAAATAATAACAATAACAATAATATTAATAATAATAAATGTAGAGATGAAGCTTTAAACAGATGTAAAATCATTATATAAATTAATCAATATGACATTTTAAAAAGTGTTTTTATAGTATTTAATTTTTTCACTTCAGTTAAGAGCTTATCTAAAGATCTATTTTGTTTAATTAGCTAAAGCTTTATACCTGGATGTAGCAATAGATCTAGAGGTAATGATATTCAGGCTAAATAGAAACAAACAACATAAGTGACATTTCAATGCACATTGTATACAGGCATTGAACTGTTACATTTTACACTATAAATGTGCTCAAGTAAAATAGTAATAATAATAATAATAAAATAAATTACAAGTAGGTTGGCCAAACATAAATTTAGAACAAAATAATAGTGCAGGCAATGACTCTCAAAGATAATCAGAATCTTTTCAAGAAAGTATCTTAGATGTTATGTTAAGTGGCTTACATGCTGAGGATTGCACAGAGCATTAACATGATTAAATTTTTAATTTTTTAAATAAATTTGACATATTAGCAGTATTGAGAGCAGTCAGTGGATAACAAGTGTAGCCCTTGATAGCCATTAAAAGACTATTCTAATAATGGAATAGTAATATATTCTTGTAAAATTTTAATAGATTAGTAGTGGAGATAATGAGATGGATTCTACAATACAGAACAAACAAACAAAAACAGTAAAACTCCATGATTAGTTGGATATATTAAAGAAAAGGTGTCTCAAAGTCCTGTGGGTTAAATCTGTAACAACTGGAAGACTTGAACTTATATAATGTAAAAAAATTCCATATCAGGAACGAGTTTGATAGGAAGAGGATTCCATTCTAAATATGTTAAATTTGAAATACTTGCTTGAAACTTAGAGGAATGTCTGATCTCTGTATTCAATGATTACTATGTGGAAGGAGCTCTGATAGTTTTGAGAATCTTAAAGACATTAATAGCATAGGTAATTTAATAAAAGCAAATATTGTGGATACATTTTATATGCTAAATATATAACATGAGAGAGAGAACAAGTAGTATTGGGCTTCCTTTCTCTGCCACAGAGGCAGCTTTTCAATCACTTCTATGAAATTACACACGGAGAGGCACTATGTTTGGCTTTCTGAGTTTTACCTAGTGGTCACATGTTGCAAACACAGAGTGAGAGGTGGATTGTCTTCAAGAGAGAAAATCTGGACCTATAGGAAATAGAACACCAAAAACAAGAAGGATGATGATTTCTGTGTTATTTTACTTTCTTAGATGGTCCTACAGGATGTTAAATTTTTGAATCTATTTACATAAAGAAGGAACTCTTCCTTTTTTTTTCTTTTTTTTGAAACAGGGTCTCGCTATGTAGTTCAGGCTGGCCTTGATCTCACTTACGTGGCCCAGGCTGGCCTCAAACTCACAGCTATCCCGCTGCCTCAGCCTCCCGAGTGCTGGGATTACCAGTGTGCATCACCATGCCTGGCAGAACTCTTAAATTCGCCAAAAAACCTAAGACAATACCACTACTCAGTGCAATTCTCCCATTTATTGTTTCCATATAGAACAAATTATAATTTTAAGTTAGAAATGTATTACATGACTATATTATATATTCAACATATTTTAAATTTTATAAAGGTACATAATATTCTATTTGCTATCATTTTATATTTTTCAATTTCAAGTATTTCAAGTTCAAAATATTATCTCATTTTAAAATTAATATCAAGGGCTGATGAGATGGCTCAGAGGCTTAAGCGCCTGCCCTGCAAGCGTGAGGGCCCAAGTTCGACTCCCGGAACCCACATACGAAAAAGGGGCCGGTGATATCGCTCAGCGGCACAGGCGCCTGCTGGCGCGCGAGGTCCTGAGGTTGATCCCCCAGTACCCACAGAAAAATAAAATAAAATAAAATAAAATAAAATAAAATAAAATAAAGTTAATATCAAAATTCCAGATGTATTACAGCTTCTGCATTTTGTGTTTTCTAAATTTTCATACTTATTGATTGAAATATTCTTTATCTTATTTCAAACTAAAGGGGATACTTAAAAACGTGACATTCAAAATATTATATGGAAAGGGTAACTTTTATGTCACAGCACAGAAAGGTTAAATTTTATGCACATGCACCTGAGTTTTTTTCACATGCATAAAATATAGTCATAACCAGTCACTTCCGGAAATGGCTTTTTGCTTACATATATCTAATGAAGTTAACATTTGTTTACTGAAATTTGTTTTATTTTGCTAGAGTTGATGTCCAAACAAAAGCGGATCCTCAAATATTAGACAGAAGCAATTTGTTTTGGTGACAAATTGGTTTCATTACTTTATGTTTACAGAAATAAATGGACAAAGAGTTAATTCATCTTTGAAAGATGTTAGTGTAGATTTACATTGAAGTAGTTATTGGATAATGGTTTACTTCATTACTTAAAAACAAAGTAATTTATTGTCCAGGCTGCATTCTTCCTGGAGGTCCTAGGTAGCAGATGAAATCTGTCTCCTGCCTCTCCTACTTCTTAGAGCCAACCTATATTCCTTCACTGATAGCCCTTTCCTCTATTTCAAAACCAGCACATCATGTCAAGTCCCATTCTCTCTCTGATGTTTGCTTCTGTGTCACATTTGCTCTGATGTTGATGTTCTTGGCTCCTTTTCATGAGGACCCATTTGGGCCACCCAAAGATCCACAGTAATCCCTCCAGATTCTAACTTGATCACATATGCAAAGTCCCCTTTGTGTAAGATAACATATCCATGGATTTGATAGAGTATTCCATAGATATTCAGGGGACATGTTTTTCTGTCTACTACATTTATCCCCTGGGCCCCAAGAATTTACATCATTTTCACTGCAAAACACATCTACTCTATTCCGTTATACTCAAATATTGCAATCTATTAAGCATCAACTCAGAGTTCCAATTTTCATCTAAATTTTATCAGCTCAAATGTCCCAAATTTCCTCACACATACCTGTAATCACGGCACTCTAGGAATCTGAGGCAGAAAGAATGCAAGTTCAAGTACACCCTGGGCAATTTAGTAATTTCACTAGACCAGGTCTCAAAAAAATTATGAAAAGGCTGAAGATGTAGTTCAAAGTCCCTGGGTTCATTCACCCATATCACACCAAAAAAAAAAAAAAATCCAAATCTCATGATCTAAATTTGGCAAGGGTAAAGTTTTGGACCTAATCCATCTTGTGGCAAACTCCTCTACATCTATATACCTGTAAAATTCTTGTAAAATAACATAGACCCAAAATACAATGGTGGGACAGGCCTGCGCTACCTATTACAAGCATACCCATTTTAAAGGAGAAATAATACAGCGTATCTACCAGTCATAATCAGTTTCAAAATCCAGATTTTAAAAAACATACGCCTTAAAAATTGACCGTAACTCATTGCCCCTTGGGGTTCTTTCTCTATCCCCCAATTTTTTTTTCCATGAAGAATATTACCTATCTTTGCAGTTGACTAGGTGCACCAGCCTATTTCCTCCGGACTTTAGAATGTTTGAAGACCAGCAGACATTTCATTTAGTTTCTGCAACCTATTCCAGACCAAGTTGTCAGTTGCGCTGTTGTCTAAGATTCCCAAGATTGTGTGGCTCCCGCATGTGTGTGTGTCACACAGGTTATGGAAATGTGCACGGTTGGCAGGAGGCTTCTCTGGGGGTCTTTCCAACATAACTTCACCTCTATTTTTCCCTTCTGGTGAGGCGGCTGAGGTCATTCATGAGTCAGATGCCCAATTTCTTCAAAGAACTTCTGTGTGACTGAATACTCTGACATGAGGTGTTTTCCAAAGCACTGGCAAAAGGTTGTCCTGCCACGCTCTGGGCTTTTTTCTGAACTCTTTTTCTGGACAGTTAATCTCCTACTTTTATTGCCTTCTGCATTCTAAATAAAGTGAGAATTTCCCAATTTATCCTATCTTAGTTCCTTCTTGCTTAACTGCATTCTTAATTTATCTCTTTACCACTGCTTCCCCAGCCCTTTATTTTGTTTTGTTTTATTTTATTTCCTCCTTACTTTTATTTTGAGACAAAGTCTAAGATGATAAATTGCCATGTGTTCGCTCGAACTTGTGATCCCCAATCCTCACACCCTCCAAGAATGCTTACATTACAGATGTGTACCACACCAGACACACCACGCCTCTTGTAAGGACCATTGCAATTACATTGCATTCACCAAGATAATCTAATATAATTCACCCAGATCAAGATCTGCAGCTTAATCATATTTGAAAAGCCACTATAGCCACATGATACAACATATTTACAGCTGTGGGGGTTTAGACTGAGGACATTATGAGTTAAAATGTCACTCTGTCTAACTGTAGTTAATTAATAGAAGTAGTTTGAATATGGACATGTACATAATTACTTGTGAGAAATCAATAGAATGTGAAATCACCTTATAAATGAATCTTTATACAAACTATCCCCCATTAGGATTTTAGTATGGTAAACTCCTACATCCTTCATTTCTGTGCAGCAGTTTATGCAATTATTCTTGTGTCAGGCTTTTAAATTCAGATTAAAACATGAAATTAATAAGTAATATATCTGAGCTATTTCTGTGTGATTGATATAAGGTGATGAACAATTTAAATATTTTCTGTAGATCAATAATCTTTTTTGAATCTCATGACTACTAAATTTCATTAAGTACAATGTATGCCACACATAAAAACAATCTTTAAACTGTTTTAAATTCACTGGCACAAGTACAGATTTTATAATGTATACTTTCTAAGTTTAGCCAAATTTAGTTTCTATAATGTCTCTAATTGTTTTTCTCTGAGATATAGGATAAAACTTAGAATTTAATGTAGTTTTGAATTGAATTTAAGGTGCCAGGCATAATAATACTGGATATGCACAAATTAAGAGCCCAAGTATTATTTCTATTGGCATTATTGTTGCGTTAACATTTTATACTAAATTCACAAGTTGTAACCATTTTAGCAGAGTTATTAGTTATATAACAGAATTTTTTTTTTTTTTTTTTTTTTTAATGTGGGCACCGGGAGTTAAACTCAGGACCTCGCACTTGCGAGCAGGCAGGCACTTATGCCGCTGAGCTATCACACCGGCCCTAACAGAAATTTTTTATTTCAATAAGCAATTCTGAAATCAAAATTTTTCCAAAGAACTTTTACAAAACTTAATTTCATGCTATCCAAGATTGTATAATTTTCTCCAGGATAATTCCTCCAAGATTGCATAGTTTCCTCAAAGATTGCATGCATTTTCTCAAAAAATTTATACATTTCTGTACTGATATGTTCCTATACTGATATATTTAATGATCTTAAAACAACAAAATAAAAATTTCAAAAAGTCATATTTTTACTTCTTCACATTGCTTCCATGGCTAATATTCTGACAAATCTCTACTTTTAAATTCCTATCAATTAGATAATTTATACATTAAACTGAATTTACATTATTATCTTGATATTATCTTTAGTGTAAAAATTGAAATCACATCAACCTTTTTTTATTTTTTGTGGGTACCGGGGGTCGACCTCAGGACCTCGCACGCCAGCAGGCACCCGTGCCGCTGAGCGATATCACCAGCCCTTTTTGCGTATGTGGGTTCCGGAGTCGAACTCAGGACCTCGCACTTGCCAGGCAGGTGCTTATGCCGCTGAGCTATCTCACCGGCCCCACATCAACTTTTTTGATGACATTATTTTCATAAGTGGCCTATCATTAGCAGCAAATGTCTTCCTGTCAATTTTACTTTACAAACTTAAAGATGTGCTTCATGAAAAACTTTAAATATCAGAAATTTAATATTCCTGACATGGTTTTCTTTTGAGGTTATGGTACAATTAAATCATAAGTTAAATTTTTTAAACAATTTTTTAAATTTGGATTTATCCACAGGATAAAGAGTACTGAAAATAGTAAATAGAAGTTGAGTATATTTTTCCTCCAAGTAAAAAGAATTCTGATTAAGAGTATTTATAGTTAACATGAAATAATTAGAATAATTTTGGAGTTTATAAAATAAGTAAAATGAAACTGTATGAATGAAATGACACAAAGGAAATGAGAGATAAAAGCGTACTATTCGAAATTGTTTATAAATTAAATCCTTTATTATTTAAAATTACTCAAATATGATATGTTGACTAAGGGAATTTACTATCATTCTAGTGATCAAAATAGTAAATACGTCTAGATATATTACTTTAAAGACATATTTTTATATGCTTTACAGAGGGTTTTGAAATAATTTCATTAAACTATAACAATTAACAATCAAAGAGATCCGTGGTCAATAGGAGGTATTTTGGAAAGCTTAAAACACCAGTAATGAGATTCAATCATGAGAGTTTATTACATATGACAAGATTTGATTTGCATATTAGAGAAAGAAATAGTGGGGTTAATAATTTTGGTGTTATTTTTGATTTATGAATTCTTTCAGCATAAATATTCAAAATATATTCAGTTGGAACTTGACTTTCCACATGCAATCTATATTTATAATTCCAGTAACTAATGATTTTTGTCTTACTGCCTATTATGTAATGCATATTAGACTGTATTTCACATTGCTTCTAACCTACTCAATTAAATATGAGAAAATCTATACACAAATTCATCAAGTTTGCCATTGATACATACACGAGTAAAATAGTAATTCAAAAGGATGAAATATACTAATTTTTAAAAAGCCTTGCAGCTTAAGGTAGGGTAAATCATTAAAGTTTGTAACTGAAATTATGAGAATTAAGAAAATTTTAATCACACAAATTTTGCAGTACAGCTAGTATACACGAGGCTTGTAAGACATGCAATTGGAAACTTTAAGGAAAAATATATTTAGCAACTTTAAGTCAACAAATTTATTTGCAACTAGAATGAATGCATATATATATATATGTTTTGGTACTATCTTTTTTAAAAAATGGTGGGCTAATAAAAAAACAGTATGTAGCAATTTAACATAGGTCACTTTTTTGAGTTTAGAAGAAATACAACAGTATTTTGTCAAAGTGTTTGTGTCATTTTAACAAGTGACTTCATGAATACTAGAAGATAATCTTAAAATTATAATTTTCTTCTCAGTAGGCAAAATAATGCTTCCTAAGAAGTAGGAAAATGATTTTAAAATGAAATACTTATGAGAAAATTTTTTTATCAATATGCCATTGGTGAAGCATATTTCATGACTTCTAATTAAAATGCAGGACATTTCTGTGAATGAGCTAAAAGCTTGTGAAATATGGCATGTTTGATAATTTCAAGTAGTTGGCAGCATGCACAAAGTATTTCTAAAAGTAAGTTTTCCTGGATGAGTTTATCATTTTTGAAAGATGTAGTATATAGAGATGTCATCAGTAGAATTTTCTTTGTAAGACAGTGTGCATGATATCATGGAGAAATCAATAGCAAAAGGATTCTGTATTGATTATATATTTTATGCATTCTCTGTTGAGAGTACAAGGAGGGTTGAGTGAAACAATGTGTACACAATGAGTAAGTCATTGATAATCTGTGCCTAAATCCAGTTTTGGAGTAGAGCAGGGAGTCCAGGAGCTAAGTTTGGCAGAAGAAAATGGGAAAAGTCAACTCTTAAATTGGATGAGTTATACGAGAGAGTTGAGTGATGATTCCTGAAAATAAAGAGTTTAAGAAATGAAACTCTATACACACGTGATTTAATTATGAGGAACTTACAGAAGTAGAGGCATTTGAGTATGTCATATCCGGATATGGTTTTTTTTTCCTTTTTAGTCATTGAATGTTCAGACAATTGCAATCATATTAGCTTCAATCTTTATTATTTTAATTAGGACAAGTTTCCACATGGGACCTTTGGATTCTTTCACATTACTTCAACTTTATCTGAAAAGGTGTATACTTCCTGAAAAAGTAAAGAAAAGAGGAAAACATCTTTGAACATTAAACTTTAAAAGATTGCCACTAGGATAAAACCTACGTCTTCCTGGTACCTTCAAATTCTTTAGCAACTACCAACTTTTATAAAGAAATGTGCGAAACTAAGACTGGGTGAAGTAGTCTAATCAAACACCTTGTTGAATAAATTTAATTATTCTAAATTAATTTTAAGTATGAAAAGCTTGTGCTCTTGAAATTATTGATGGCAATATTTAATGAAATTTATGTTTATCATTCAGTGTATATTAAACTTCAATATTAAAAACTCATGTTTAACCTGAGCATAATATATAAATGAAAGCACTAAATATTCCATAACCAATCTTAATGGGTTTTGGGTATATAGCTCGTGTCCCTCATAAAATTTTGTTAAGAAAAATATTGACAGGCCAAATATCATTTTATGATGATTCCCAATAATTTCACCATCAGATGTATTTATGTTTTCTGCTTGATATCTCAGGCTGCCATTCTCCGTACTGCTCCAGCCCTGAGAATCTGGTCTGCATTGATTAATTAAACAGATCTTCACGCTGTAGCTCTTTGATTGAGTTTTCTGTATGCTGCCTTTTGTAGTGATTGAAAGAAGAGCGGAGTCCTTGTACTTAGCTTTTTCGTATCCTCCCTTTGAAGACTGAGATGACTACCTCTTCTGCCATGCACCCTGCTCTATCTGACATGCTCTTGAAACCCAGATCCCAGGAACTTCTTGCTTTATGCAGTCAGGCTTAAGAATGGAGAATGTTGGGCTGGCGATATAGCTCAGCGGCATAAGTGCCTACCTGGCAAGCGCGAGGTCCTGAGTTTGGTTCCCAGTACCAGCATAAAGAAAAAAAAAAAAAAAGAATGGAGATAGCTCAGTTACTACTGGATTGAAGTTACTACATTATTTAATGTGCATCTTTTAACCCATTGTATAAATTGATGGATAGATATGTTGCTTGGTCTGTTTGTGGAGAGGGTCTCACTATGTAGCCCAGGCTGGTCTTGAACTCATCCTGCCGCAGCTTCTCAAATGCTGAGATTATAGGCATGTGCCACCACAACCAGCTAAAGTGTCTTTTTAAAGTAAACTCTGCTTTAATTGGTTCATTTTGAAGTTGCCTTCTATTTCCTAATTGACACATTTTTAGTTGATTTGAGCACCATTTGGAAAGATCTCTGTTAAGTCATTCCTTTTGCCTTTTATACAAAGATATTTGACTTTTTTTTAGTTTCTGATTTTATTAGTAAATGATGACTATGTTTATCACAGAGAGTTGGTACACACATATCCTGTAACGCACCTTAATTCTGTTTTCATCTCTTTTTCCTTACCCTTCCTCCCTCCCTCCATCTCTTGGTCCCCTTCCCTTTTGCAAAAGATCTATGTTTTTGAACATGAAATATCTTAAATTCCATGATATACACATGTCTATATGCCATTCATTTTTCTAGCTAAAGTTCACGTGTTATACCTGTATATATTATAATCTATGTTAAAAGTTATGGATGACTCACTTATTTTATATGAAGAATAAAATTCATTTCAAAAAATACTAATAAGCAACATTTTGGCATCGATTTCAAATTTTCTTTTGATACTGTCATCATTTAGATTAATTTACAAATTTTCTAAATATATTTTGGTAAAATTTTTCTAGATTAACAGAAGGTATTAGCTATGACCTTTTATCATTCACTATGCATTTATTCAACCAGTATGTATGTTAATTAACTGATGTTTCATAATCAGTTGTGCACCCCAAAACTCAGGGCCTTGAAACAATAAGCCTTCCTTATTGCACACAAGCCTATGTAAGTCTGAGAAAGCATTTGAAAAGAGCAGTTCTCCCAGTATTAAAGGAGGCAGGAATGATTTCCCTTAAAAGATTATTTGAGATGTGAATGGTGTTAGCCAGGAACACTTGAAAATGAATTCATTTTTCTTAGATCATAGAGCATTCCCTTTACAAAATGTAAGTTAATAAAATGATATGGCATGGGACACATACATTTTGATGTTAGAAACAAAGTGTGCAGAAAATATAATGCACACAGAATGAAAATAGAGCCAGTAATGAAGACAGTTCATTTTAAAGTCAAATTGTGCAATAAATTGTCATAGAACATTGACATTGACATTGTCATAGATTCATGAAAGAGATTTTGTGCATTAAGAAAGTCATTTCAGTTAGCATCACAGTATAGTCATATAAATCTAGTCATCTAGTCATATAAATATTTTAAAATAATGTATTTTTATTTGTTTGGCTTTAATGATCAAAGACTTAAACACTAAAGTACAAATTATTTCACAAAGTCAATAATGGTAGTACTAATCATTGCCAACAAGGCTTTTCTCTTGGCTGTTAGGAAATGGCTGAAAAGGAATACAGAGAAATTAAAATTTGCATCTACTTCAAACTCTATATTGATGTTCAATGTTTTAAGCCTACATTTTGTGTTTGATTAATATAACATTTCTTGTTGTGAGCACATGTTAGTGAGATTTACCAGTTATTTCCAAAATTAAAATAAAAATAAAGTTGTAAACTTAAACACAACATCGATGTCACCTGTTCTTTATTCACACTGACTTGGTTGACATGAGACTATTAATCCCAAAATAATTCTTTCGTTAGATTTTATTCATAGAAGGCTTTTAAAGATGATATTTTTAACATGAGGGTTTACTTACTCTCATTGAAACTGACCATGGGATGGAAGAAAATACACATTGATTAATAATAAAAAAAATAATAATATATGAGATCTTATCAGACAGAGCCTACCAACCGAGCATTGGATGTTCCTGAGGAAAGTGTTTTATTTCTGTGTAAGATAAAGTAGTGTAGAGAACATAATATCTGCTATGGGGTAAGATAAATAATAGAAAAGTAGGATATAATTTGAAATCTCTTGAATAAAACGCATCAGAGAGCCATTGGAGTAGCAAAGACTGGGGATGAGGGCAAGACAGCTTATAATAGATAAATTTGGGGGCAGTACATTGAACTTCATCAAATTCTAAAGATTCAGAATCAGGAGGCAGCAAAACCTGAGCCCCATAGAGCAATCCGAAGCTTTCCAGGGACAGACTGGTCTTAGGAGTGAACACATCAGGTTTCCCATGGCTTTGCTGCAATGAAGTGAACTAGAAACAAAAATGGAAGAGATGAAGATCAAGCACTACCAAATATTTTACTGAGCTTCAACTCAAGCCATTCAGTGATAATTCTCCCACCCTATTAAATAAAAGCAAGTATATAGCCTCTCTGAATGAAGACAGTATTATCTGGAGATTTTTTAAGGTTTCTATGTAATATTTAATAAATATTAAAAATGTCAAAGTCATGCAAGTAAACAATGATATATGGCACAATTTAGAGTCAAAGAATTAAAATAAATGCACAGAAAATCAAGAAGGGGTTAACATATAAATGCTTTGAATAACAATGTTAATATCATATGGGAAAACATAGGAAAAATAAATGAAATTGAGATTAAAATTAGAGAAATTGAAAAGATAAAATAGACAAGGCAATGTTAAAGGAAAAAGAATGGATGACATAATTGCTAGTTATTAATGGCTTACTGGAAGTTATTAGAATTGAGATTTTAAATATGGAATAGAGTGCACAAAATACATAAAGTGGATAAACCATTTGAACAAATATTTAATTAGAGATGATATACAAAATAAAATAAGGACTTGGAAAATTGATATTAGTCAAAAGAAAATTAGGGCCGGTGACATAGCTCAGCAGCACAAGGGCCTGCCTGGCAAGCATGAGGTCCTGAGTTCGACTCCCAGTACCCGTATATATAAAAAAAAAAAAAAAGAAAATCAATGGTACCTTGAATAATGAGTTTAATTCTCCTCATGATTCTGACCACGTCCCAAACTGTACAAGAACTGAATCCAGTTTCTCCATAAGGTCAACACTGAATATAGCCATGGAATTTGATTTGGTTCTTATCTGACTTGGTTTGCAACCAAAATCATGGAAAGAATCAAGTTCATGAACAAAAGTACCAACTAGGTTCACAATAAGATACTGTAACATATGCATCAACATCCAGTTAGAAAGCCTGCCATTTAAAAGGACTTGCCGAGACCACTGTGTTCTCTCTCACATGATGGGCCTCCCTCACGCTGTAGGGTGCCCTTCTTTTCCTACTTTTACTTGGCCCAAACTTTCTCCTGGAACATGTGTCTTTCGCTACCTTTAATAAAACTTTGCTAATATTTGTGCTTGTCTTGACTAATTCTTTGCTTAGGATAGAAGGAACCTAGAAACCATCTCCAGAAGGAGATTTCAGCATCCCCAAACCCAGTAACATATTTGGCTTAGCTAGCCAGGAGAGCAGGGTTTTTTTACTTCAACCCAGCCAGTGAGCCACAACAGCTTATGGTAGTTGGAGAGTGCATAATCCCGTGTAGGTAGGGCCTATGCCCCTTTCCAACCAGAAGAGACTGGAGAATTTAGAGACCTCCACCATCTCAGGACCACATAAAGAATTACAGGTTACTTGTCTCTCAGGGAAATGAGATAAGAGATTAGGGTGTGGAAAGTGTGGATGGGGTAGTGTGACCTGTTAATTGCAAAATCGCAGGACATGTACACAGAACAGTTCCCAGAGCCCTGCATGTAGACTTCCTGAGAGAGCTCGAGCAGATTTTTGGTAGGATGGCCTAGATCCAATGTCAACTTGAGGAGTGGATGACACAAAAAAGACCGTCCACATGGACTTTTTGCTGCTGTGCTCTCTCTTGTATGGTGGCCCAGTATCATACTGTAGGGTGTACTTCTTTTCTTACTTTTACTTGGCCCAAACTAGCTCTCCAGAGCCTGTTTCTTTTCCTAACTTTAATAAAACTTTGCAACCATTAAAAAAAAGACTTTCTGAAAAGTATAAAATATTAGGCATACAATAGAAAACAATTTGGTAAATACGCCTGCTGTATAATTCAGCAATTCCACAATTGCTATGGAATCCACAATACTGTGATGGGTACACTGAATCCTCATGACTCCTACTGAAAACTACTGTCATTAGACTCTTTTTACAGGAAAACTGACATGCAAAATATTAACTAATTTTTCCAGAATTGCATAATAAATCATCAAGCTGCATGTGGAACTGAAGAAACTGGATGTAGAATTAATGCTTTAGTTTAACCACTAAGGTAAAACTTTGGTCCACCAAGCAAAAGGCAGAAGAGAACTACACTGACACAATGTTTAGGTAGATATTAAAGTTAGGTAGATATTAAAAGAATATTTTTTAACAACAAGTACAGGAAGTTGAGAAAGAGCAGTTATCATAGCAGAACGTTCCCTTTCCTGGCATTCTCTTCTGCAATATATTCCTTTCCAGAACTGTCTCTCTTTTCTTCCAGCAAATGTGAGGATAATAAATATATATCAGGGAAGAATCAGGCAGCCTTGGGAGGAATGCTTTCATATATATGAACATTAACATCTTATCATAAAATGAATGAAAAAATAATTTTATAATTCATAATTAACAAAATATAGGGGTTTCTAAATAAGGTTTAATTGTTAATGCTTGTGTATGCTCGTTTAGAGGAGGTGCCCTAAGTGTACTGATGTAAATTCTCCTTTAAGGGAAATGCATATTAAATCGAATTCAAAATATTCGCTTTAGTACCTAATTCTACTCAAGAGATGATAACATGGTTAAACATAACAAATAATTTCAACAGATAAAGACATCGAAGCACTGCCATACATTATGAAGAATAGTTGTCTGTCATAAAGTTTTGAAACTGTACAATGCACTTGGAAATTAACTTCTATTCTTTTTTTTTTATGGGTACCGTGAGTCGACCTCAGGACCTCGCGCTTATCAGCAAGCACTTGTGCCGCTGAGCGATATCATCAGCCCTTTTTTTTCCTTTATGTGGGTTCTGGGAGTCGAAATCAGGCCCTCGCGCTTGCCAGGCAGGCGCTTATGCAGCTGAGCCATCTCACCAGCTCTTAACTTCTATTCTTAAAACTTCTGCCAAAAATAATTAGTGAGGTTTTGATGAAATGTTTCACATGGAGTAAGATAAATTTTATAATGATAATAAATTATCTTAGTATTGTTTTCTTATGTATTTATTTGCATTCACAATTATTTTAATATTGTTTTCTTATTTACTTATTTGCATTCACATAATTATACTTCAAAGTAAGTGGATCTTATGAGAAAATAAGAAAGTATATATTTCACTAATTAATGTACAGTTTTAAGTTTATAAATATTCAACACAAAGCTTAATTAATTTTATAATGTTTTTAGGTCTTTATTAACTTCTATAAAACATATTAGAATAATCTAAGTGTTTGGTAGCAATTATAACAAACTGCGTTTCATGAGAATACTCATTAAAATCCCACAAATAAAACTACAACAGTTATGTGATCTCGATAGATACTCAAGAGAATTAACATAATTTATACTATTTAAGAAAAATAAAAATATGAATTTGCAAAGTAAGTGACTACATCCAGAACATAAACTTTCTTTATGAAATGCTTGTTTCAACAAATATTATTTGACATTTTTATCAATTTATGGGTGTTCAGTTGAGAGTTTTCAAAATAACATTGCAGCTAAGGAAACAATAAATAGGAAGATATGTCAGAAACACTGCAGAGTCATAAATTTATTTAAGAATTGGTATTTTTATCGTACTCACCAGGCAGAAAGAATATTTTAAAGTTTTATTTTGACACTATCACTATTAAAGACCAGGCTGTAAATTTTAAATAATTGTCTTCCAAGTTCCAAGCTCACAATAATTTCCCAAACTTCGTATGTTGATGTGTTTTGTACATCAGTGTTGTTCTGTATGATATTTGCATTATCTTATTTCCCAGATTTTTATTACTTCTTCTTGTAAGTTAGAATTTTTCCTTATTATTTTTACTTCTCATTTCATTAGAACGTTTTTTAACATATTGGAAAATTTTTATCTTGTCTTCTAATTTCTTTTACATTTTAATATCAAATATATTCACACTGATACTCAATTATCTATCATATTCTTTAGCCAGGACATTTTATATTACACTTCCCAAAACAGGTGAAGATTTGCTTCATGTAAAACAGTAATGTGGTATGTTCAGGTCCCTGTATCATATACTAGAGGAGGTCTCCCACATAGGAACTCAAACAAATTTTCTCTGATGTGTGTAGTTCAGAAATGTCTTGGCCTTTTATCTTTTGCACAGTTTTCTCTACTTTTCTCATTTCTTTCTAAAAATACAAAATTAACAATAATAGTGCAAGAAAAAAAATCTATACAGTAATCCCAAATATATAGTAATATGTTCAAAATAGTGTACATTATTGTTACCTGCTCTCTTGTTCCCCACTTTTTTTTTTTATTTTTTTATTTTATTTTTTTTTTTTTTTGAGACAGGGCATTGCTATGTCATTCAGGCTGGCCTTGAAATGTCTATGTAGCCCAGATGGCTTCGAACTCACTCTGATCCTTATACCTAAGCCTCTCCAAAACTGGGATTACAGGCATGAACCACCACACCCACTCTCACTTCATAATTGTAAGGCTTACAGTATTCTTCGCGCACAGCTGGGTAAGTTTTTTGGCAATTAGGAGAAATATCTGTGAATTATTACATGAATTCCACATAGATAATGAATTTTGAAGCAAGAGTCTGTTACAAGAGCAAGAATAAGACAAGTCAACTGGAAGAAATACATGCAAAAACACATCAGATAAAGGACAATTATCTAAAATTCACAAGTCTTTTTCAGCTCAGTGCTAAGGAAATAGACAGCTAGAATAACACACGTGTCAAAGATCCTAAAAGAAATCTCACCCAAAAGACCCACAGATGACAACTAAAATTATGAAAAGGTGCTTCACAGCATGTCCTCGGAGAAACGCGGGTCAATACAGTGAGATATGACTGCACACTTAATAGAATTGCCAAATCTGCAACACTAACAAAAACACTGGAGATGGCTTGAAACAACAGGATATTTCATTAGTTGCATTTGAGAAAGCAGAGTGGTACACCCACTTTAGAACATAATTCAGCAGCTTCTTACAAAGCTAGTTTTATTATGATTGAGCAGTTGCGTTTCTCGGTATTTATTCAAAAGATTTAAAACCTATGTGCACACAACAACTTGCACACCAATTATCTACTTGTAATTCCCAAAATGTAGAAACAATCAGGAGACCCTTCAGTAGGTGGGTGACTAAATAAACTGTGATGCATTGAGATAATGTAATATTATTCAGTATAAAAAGGATATAATCTGTTAAACTATGTAAAGACATGGAGAAAACTTAAATGCAATTACTAACAGAAAAAAGCTGATTAGAAATGGCTACATACTACATGATTCCAATATAACATTCTGTAAGGACAAAACTATGGACACAGTAAAAAGATTAGTAGTTGCCAAGAGAAGAGGAAGAGGGGGAAAATGAGCAGGTGCGGCACACAGGATTCTTCTTAAGGCCATGAAAATACTCTGTGTGACATACACTGTAGAGAGAGATTTCCACAATGATCCAAGTCTAGACTTTGCCACTCCGAGTGAACTTTAATGTAAACTAATTGTTTTGGATGATTATCAAGTGTCAATAAGGTTAATCATGTGTAAGGAGTGGTGGGGGAGGTTGATACTGGGGTAGGCTAGTATGGGGGAAGACGGGATACAGAGGAAATATTTGTGCATCCTCAATTTTACAGTGAACTTAAAACTGCTCTACTAACAAGAACAACAAAACTATATATGGAGATCACATATGTACATGCACACACACACACACACACAAATATTCTAAGGGGTTACGTCTCCTAGATGGAGTAAGTAAGGTAAAAAGAACATTGAATTTTTGATCTAGAGCTGAGCTCATAAACAAATATGGCTATGGGTGTCCAAATATATAGTATAATATCTATTTGACCAAATTTATGTTTATAAAGTTAAAATGAGATTATAGTTGATAAGAATTACATTCAAATAATGAAAATTTAAATGAAAAGTTCTGATGTACTTACATTATTTTTTGTAATATCTAACATCATATAATTTATTTTTCTTTAAATATCTTAAATTCTTTATGAATTTAATTACTTCTGAATGTCTCATTATTTCTATTATGTCCTTTACCTCCTCCTACATAGACACATAATTAAATCTAACATTTTTGACAAAACTGTATTGAGACCATGAACACTACGTATTATTCATATATTCACCAATTGTAAACAGGTACACTGAATGTTGCTACCAGTCTATTTTACTAATCCCAATACATTAAACTAAAGCAAGAATATGGTGTATCATGTGCATATTTGTGCTCTTTTGTTTTTGTATGTAAAAAAAATGTTGAAATGACTAAAGAATGCAAAGAAATCCAGAAAATGTTAATGAAGAGAGTTAAAGGTAAAAAGTTGTAGTCAATATAAATTAAATCAAGAAAAACTGAACGGTTTAGGCTCTGCCCTTTTTTTCCATCTCTCATATCATTTACAAATAAGCAGGAGCCCTACAAACAACAAAGAAATCTCATTAGGGAAAAAAAAGATTTTGAGTCCCAGATTCCTCATATTTACATGATTTGGGAATACATTGTCTAATAATGTTTTATAAACATTTGACTCATTCTCTAGCTTTGGTAACCAGACGTACATTTTATGTTCTTTTTAAAAATGAATCTGCATCAAATGTGAGAGGTTTCAGTAATTCTTTACCCCAAAGTAAATTGAGCTCTACACACTCAAAGTAATGATTCCTGAAAGTTAGCTTTTCACTAGCTCAGGTTTTTCATCCTCTAAATGACAACATTTTATGGACTCCGTGAGTGGATCGTTCAGCAGTAAATAGGGACCTGTGCTCAAGTTCTCAAGCACAGTGAAATCCATTTGGGGAAAAAAACAACAACAACAACACTGTTTTTAACATAGATTGTTTAATGTTATAATGTTAGTCATAGCTTCAACTTTGTGACTGTAAATTCACTCTCCCATTGAAAGCACCACTGTACTAAACACGTTATTCAAAATTTGATACTTTTTTACTTAGTTTGACGTGAAGTCGCCTTGAAAGTTCTCTCCATTACTAAGAAGTGTTTGCTTTATATTGATAGAGAGCAAAATTCTCTTGGTAGCAAAGTTACAGACATTTATCTATTTAAAAATAACTCCAAAACTCCTTTTTATGAAAATATAATGAAGTTCTTTGACTCTATTAGATTATCACATTCTGAATTTTCATCATAATTGATCAACTCCAAACTGTTTTATGTCCCACTTAAAGTGTGATTCCCACAACCCTTCATATTACATAAAATTATATTAAAAACCAAATTGAAGTTAGCAGTTCAAAAAATTTTGACTAATTAAATTGGATATTTTTCAACTTTCTAATTATATTTTGCTTATGTTAGCATCATCGTATTTCCAAAAGTCTGTGCGAACTGGCATGTGAGTCCAACCTCTGATTTATGTCTAAGTGTGAACTTTCATCGAATCATGTGAAGACCCTGTGATGCCAACTCTTCTTTAAGAGAAGAAAAATATTACAAATGTGCACACAAATCTGTTTATCTTGAATGCTGCCTCCCATTAAATGTGACAAGCACATCACTTTGCTGAATTTTTAATCATCGCATAGAGAATCACTCAGTACAGTCCGCATCTGTTAGCGTCAGACACTCCAATCAGTAGCCCTGCTAATAGGATTTGCCTTTATCAGTGTCTACACCAATAAAAGGGCAACTGCAGTTTATGGCTGCACTGGGGAAAAACAGATGAGCTGCATCTCATTCTTGTATTTCCTCTCCTGTACTGCATCCCAGTATTCATTTTCTAAGTTATTCAATTAAAAAATATATTTCACATATATGTCTAAAGCCTAAGTGTTGTGATTTATTTGTTAAAGGAAAAAATATAACACTCTTCCTAGGGTAATCACATACCAATCTTAAAATCTGGATTTTGAAACGTAATGAATTTAAAATCTTACAAATAATTTTCTGGCATTATGGATTTATAATCTTACAAATAAAAATTGTAGTACAGTTGCTAAGACTTATTTTTTAGTAAGTTGATGGACAGCATGCATTTTCTTTTGCTTCCCATTTGCAATTAGGCAGAAATGGCAACTCAGTGGCCAATCTCATCTTCTTATCTCTCACCCAGAGCAAGCCAGTAGACTTAGAACAGGTCCTAGCAGCAAATGTTACTGCAAATTCATCTATCTTTCAAAAACATAAAATCTAGAATTCCATTAACTCATTAAAATCAGGAAATTCTTATCGTTTAAAAAGATAATGTGCTAATGGTGTAGCTAACATGTATAATCCAACTTGAACTTCTTCTTCTACACATTTTCTATTCATCTAACAAGATGGAACAAACTTTTATTGAAAAGTTCCTTGTATCCCAAATTGTTATCTGGAATAGAAAGGCCATTCCTATCATTCTAATCCATAATTATTTAAGTGTCTAGGTGTGATAGGCATTATGTCAAGTAGTACTTACAAAAATGTCATATATGAAGATCATGTGATTTAATTTTAAAAATTTGAAAGCATTTCAAAAACTTACTACATTTGAAAAAGACTATTCATGAAAAACATTTTTGTTTTTTATTTTTTTTTATTTTTTATTTTTTTTGTGGGTACTGGGGGTCGACCTCAGGACCTCGCGTGCCACCAGGCGCCCAGGCCACTGAGCGATATCACCGGCCCTTTTTTCGTATGTGGGTTCCGGGAGTTGAACTCGGGCCCTCGCGCTTGCCGGGCAGGCGCTTATGCCGCTGAGCCATCTCACCGGCCCGAAAAATATTTTTAAATTGATAATGAATATTATGATTTCAAAACTAGTTTTGATTTAACACTTTTGATTAATCCATAAATCTAATTGTAAATGTAGACAATTGTAATGATTTTAAGAGATATGAATGTAATATGGGTAGTTGTTTTTGTTCTTGAATAGTTCTACATTCTAAATATTTTGGAACTGAAAAATGGATACTCATTTGAAGCAAAGGCAGAATTTCTCAAGTTGCTCAGGTTATATCTTAATGCCATGTTTGGAAATGTCGAAGAAAACTCAAAGGACTCCTAAGTCTAAACACCAACTTTTTCTAAATATTTTATGAATAAAATAAAATGCAAGGACCAACAACATTTGTTTCCAAAGGAATCTCTTTTTATTAGATAAAATTTTCTCAGTCTCTGAAAATAAACTATTTTAGTTTAAAGTAACACATTAGCATTGAAAGGAACATCGTTTTCCAAAGAAGCTCTCTAGGTTTGGGGTGCTTCCTGATTATGGTTAGACATACGAACAATACAACAAAATGACTGACTTTGTAATTTCTATTCTTCAGAAAACTATGCTTCAAGACCATAAAGCCTAAGTTTATTTATTGACCGTACACCAAGTACTAAGTAAATGCTGGAGTTGTTTTTTGGTTGTTTGCTTATTTTGTTCTGCTTTTTTTTTTAGGGGTGTCCAGTCATAAAATCCATTTCCTTAAAATCTATGAGGTCTTCAGTGAATTTACTAGGAAATCTTGTAGGATGTATTTCCTTTTGTAATGAGTAAGTCACTACAGTGGTCAATTTTGAATACTTAGTTTTTTGTTGAAAAGTATTCGCACTGGTCTTAATCAGTGTTGGTCATACTTTTATAACAAAAATAAGTGTCTAACAAAACACTGAAGGAAATTTGGCTTATGATATGTAAGTTTTATGGGCAAGTATAAAATATGAAATCAAGAAACTAATTTATCCTTATGAATGTTGAATGTTTGTAAAGATTATGGAGAATATTCAGCTACTTTTATAATTTTGGATTCACTATATTTATAAATTTAACTTGCCAGAAAGACAAGAAATGCTTAGATTTAGCAAAAACTTTTTATCATTTTTAATTTTGTATTCCCTTTTATTAGTACATCTGTGTAATACATAGTATTTACATTCCCTGTGGGAAGTTGGTACATGTACAGGACACATCTTAATTCCTTTTTTCATTCTCTTTCTACTCCCTTCCTCTCTCCTCCACCCATTACTTGATGCCCTCTTTTATTTTAAAAACATGTTGGGAGCACAAAATATTCACATGCTGTGTGTGGAGTTGGTACATGCACAGAACACATCCCAGTTCCTTTTTTTTAGCCTTTATCTCTTCACTCCCTCCATCTCTCAATCCCCATCCTCTTGAGATTATCTATCTTGATACTTCCTACACCTACTTTTATTTATATTTTCTTTTGCTTTTATCATCTTTTACACAAGAGGTATTACAAATTACATATATAAAGATCAAAGTATTTGATATTGTTAAAATAATTCTTTGTCCACATTTTGTCCACATTTAAATAAGTAAACAATAGTACCAATATCATGATCTATGATATAATACCTTACCTTGACTAATCACTAATCTTTTCTTTCTTTGAAAACACTAACCTGACTTCCAATATCACAGAATACTTTTTCCCAATCTTAATAATTATGTAAATGGAATCAGGAAGTTGATATTATTTCATTTACCATCTTGCTTAATATTGTGTATGTAAGATTTTTCCACCTTGTTGTTTGACAAAGCAAAAGTAAGCGATGCTGATTTCATTGTCATTGGTGAGTGGCATTTCATCTCATGAATACAACACAAATTATTCATCCCTCCAGGATTTCTAGTCTGCAAGAGTGTTTGGATGTTTGCATTATTGGTCTACGGCCACACCAGCCTGAATACTCCTGATCTCATCTGAGGTTTGCATTATTGGAAATAGTGCTTCCATACTCATATTTTATATCTTTGAATAAATACATGCAAATATCTATGTTGAGTGTATACAGCAAAGTATAAAATTAATTTGTCACATATAGGATAATTCAATGCTCAGTTATGATTAGACCGATCAAGTTTCTTTTGAGTTTTTTTGAGCCAGGGTCTCACTATGTAGTGCAGGCTGGCCTTGAACTCCCTTAGGTAGCCCAGGCTGGCCTCAAACTCACAGTCATCCTCCTGCCTCAGCCTCCTGAGTGCTGAGATTACAGGCATGTTCCCCCATGCCTGGCTCAAGTTTGTTTTGTAAATTTGATTTAAACTAGTTAAGCCAATATGTCAATATAGTTTAGATATAATTTGGATTTGCATCTTAAAAATTAAATACATATACATGCACATATACTTAGATATTCTTTTTTTGTAGCCCTTTTGCCTATTTGTAGTGGAGTTTTAATTTCTTAATATCATCTAAGATACATTTTAATAGATCATCAGTTAATTTAATATAATCACTCCAAGATTGATTTTCTCACTCTTGTTGCATTTTGTTCAAAAGAATTTAGTAATTTGGTCAACTATTTTATGAAAGCTGTTCAAAAATCCTGGCTTTTTGTAATGTCATAAGATATTAAAATACAATTTTGTAGGAAATTTTAGGGTTTTACATATCATATTTAGATCACAACCTAACTGCACTACTTCTGTATCGAAGAAACATCGTAAAACATAAAATGCTAGTTGTTTCATTATTAATCATTAAATACAGAGATAAGAAAACCCTTGAGGGGCTGGTGAGTTGGCTCAGCAGCATAAGCTCCTGCCTGGCAAGCGCGAGGGCCTGAGTTCGACTCCCGGAGCCCACATAAGAAAAAAGGGCCGGTGATATCGCTCAGCGGCATGGGCATCTGCTGGTGCGCGAGGTCCTGAGGTTGACCCCCAGTACCCACAAAAAAAAAAAAAAAAAAAAGAAAAAGAAAACCCTTGGAAGCCACCAACATGTTAAATTGCATTTGAAGAGAAAAACAGACTCCAGTTATGTTCTTCTCTTTATCATATTTGAGTCTAAATGTTCAATATAAATGCTCCAACTAAATTTATTGCCTTATAATTAATTTTTAATTTAAGTTGTTGTAGTCAGGGTTTCAAGGGAATAAATTTAATTCAGGACACATAATTTATAGGATTATTTTATATTTATCCAAAGAGTCAAATCTAGAAGAGTGCAAGAGATCTGTCCACACACTGGAGACCCAAAGAATCCAGCTGAGGGCCTGGATCCCACAGCAATGTCCTGTACGAGTCCAGCTGGACACCTAGAGCCCACGACAATTCTCACACAAGTCTGTATCAAGGATCTGCACTGGGAAGGCCTAAAGGTCAGTGGTGGAAGCTAGAAAGTCTGTGCCAGCAGACTGAGGGATCTGCACTGGAGCCAGGAAGCGATGCTCAAGGTAAGGACCAGAACTCCCCCAAAGAGTACCATAGCCATCGTCAGCAACAATGAAGACCCAAGCTCCAATGACGATGAGGACAGCTGAGTTCATATAAGGAAAGCCAGCATGACAAGCTTCTCCAGGAGAGTCAACAGCACACCACCTTCCCCTCCAGTTCTCCTTTTATGCTGTTGGCAACAATTCTCAGGTGGGCCTTCCACACCCAGCACCACAGTGGTTCAGTTCAGCTGGGTGTTACAAGTTGACCACTAGTTAATCCACCATAGTAGTGATATACAAAATAAGTTAGAGATATATAACAATCGGACCTGAAAATGTCATATACATGACATCAAATTTCTAAGCTAATTTTAGCTTGCTAAAATTAATATGAAGCAAAATAAGCTGAAATAAGGAAGAGGAGGAAAAAACAGTGAGAAAAGAGATAGAAGAGGTACAGAAAGCTGGAAGGGATGGAATGAAGGAAAAGAAGAAGAGGACAAAGTTTATTTATTTATTTATTTATTTATTTATTTATTTATTTTTATTTTTATTTTTTGTGGGTAGCGGGGGTCAAACTCAGGACCTTGCGCACCAGCAGGCACCTGTGCCGCTGGGCGATATCACCGGCCCTTTTTTCGTATGTGGGTACCGGGAGTCAAACTCAGGACCTCGTGCTTGCCAGGCAGGCACTTATGCCGCTGAGCTATGTCACCGGCCTGACAAAGTTTAAAATAGGAAGTTTAAAGGAAAAAGAGGAGAGGCTAGAGGAAGATGAATGCATAGTTTTTAAATAAAAAGAAAAGAACAGTAAGAAAAATGAGTTGAATAAATAGAAAAAAAGAGGAAGAGGAAAAGAAATATGGTAGAGGTGAAAAAGAGGAAGAGCAAGAAGAAGAGAAAAGAGAAGGAAAAAAAGAAGAGAAAAAGAAGGAAAAACAGAAGAAAATCATAAATAGATATTAGTAAAGAACTTCCACAAAATTCAATAAACAAAAGAGACCAATAAGGATGAAATTTTTTTATTAGATGAGTGATCTTCCCTTTTTATTAAAAGAAATGGGACAGACACAATTTTAGGTTAAATATATTTTCTGTGCTTCCCAGGAATAAAATCATATTTCTGTCATTGACATTTAAATATCTATTTTCTCCCTGTAAACATTTTTTAAATATATGTGCACCATTTTCACCAAATTAGGTTTTCAAATTACTCAGAAAACCCTTACTGCCTATTTAACACACTATAAAATACAATAAAATGTTTTAAAATCACAAATATTTCTTATACCTAGGTTAACTGAAGTACAATAACAGTGACTCCTGTCTTGCACAGCATATCCAAATTTGTTCTACTTTTACTATAATCACTATTCTCTCCCTGATTGGATACAAGATTTTGCTTGTAACTCCATCACAACTGTGTAAAAGACAACGTGCTGACCTGTCAGGTGACACACATCAACACTTCCAGTGCTCGAGTATTCCCCCAAAATCACACACACGCAGTATCTTAGAGATAACGCTCCCGTTTTCCAGGGTCGTGCTGCTGCTACGAGGATGGGACTTCATTAACTGATTTCCTTATTGACTTGTCACTGTCAGCCTTGTTTCTCAGATGGTTTCCAGTGACATTGTGCTGATAGAAATAGACATTACTGAAAAATATTACTGATGGCAGAGATAAAATATCAATATTACTCCACATTGCTAAGCACAGTTTGTTGGGGTTACCAATGAATAAAGGCAGGAACCTGGCTCCCCCCTTAGCTTTGATGGGTTTAGTGGGAGTGGGCCAACATTATTTTTCTGCTATTGGCTGGAATAGAGCACTGTTTGTGTGAATATTTTCTATCTTATGAAGTCTAACTTTTTCTAGTTCTTCGCCTAGTTCTAGTTTCTAGTTCTTTGTTTTTTCTTGGGTTTCTTTCTTTCCTTCTTTTTTTGCATTCTTGTTTGCAGTATATAATGCTTACATCACTTGTGTGGAGTTGGTATGTGTACATAGCACATTATTTTTAATACATAGTCAAATACATAGAAATGGGGAGTAGAATGCTGGTTACCAGGGACAAAGCAGAGGTCGAAAAGGGAGATATAGGTGAAAGATGTAAGACTGCAGTTTATGGGATGAATGTCTTAAGCTCTAGTGTACAGGCCAAGAACTGTAGTTAATAATTTTGCATTATATACTGAAAGTTACCTAACACTGTAGAGTTAAGCTATCATTTCGTAAAACAATTTTTAAAAAGTAACTACATGAGGTAAGAGTCGTATCAATTTGCTTAATTATACTAAGTATTTCACTATGTATATGTAGATCAAAATAAAATATTGCATACATTTAATATATAAGTGCAATTGAATTATTTTAAAAGAGAAAAAAATTGAAATAATAATTAAGGTACATTTGGGATAAACAAAATTATCAATTAAAAGTTCATGTTACCACGTTTATGTCAGAGTTTACAGCATACATATTTAAATATTATTAAATAATATCTAATCATATCACTAACTTTAAAAACAAGTATTCAATAATTTCACTGCTGTATTTTATTCTAGTCAGTAAACTCAGCTTCACAGATTTAAGCTTTATTTGCCACTGTGGTAGGAACAGTGCTACATAGTGTTTTGTTTATTTCTTTATCAAATGGAAGTCTTCATAATAACTAGAGGTAGGACCAAATATTCTAAGAAGAAACAAAAGCCATCTTCTTCACTTTATATCACAGGTACTACTACAGCCTGCACTCTCACACATGCTTGCACACACTTACAGATGTGAAATTCCTGTCCTGAAATGTATATGAAAATATCTTGCTTCCTGAATTTACCAAATAATAAACATAAACTTGTATCCTAAACGACATGTCCTACTTATTTTTTAAATTCATTATTTATTGAATCTATTCATAGTAATACTGAGGAAAAGATACTATGTATAACTTTACCTCTAAGGTTTTCAGCTGAGTCACAGGCTAACCACTCCATCTTTAAAATGACACCCCCAGGTGGATGTGCGGTACACACACACGTGTGCGTGTGAGTAGAGAAATTAAGTGATTCATTTATATTTAAGAATTTGGCTGCTTTTACCCACACTGAGCAATTGGTCAGAAAAATGTGCCATAAACACAAAAGAAAGCTTGTTAGTTCTATGCACATCTCTTCCCCAGACAGCCGGGTTGTACTCAGAGGCCAGAGTCGCATTCTGCCCTAATCCATTAGGGCCACCTGTCTTCTGGACATTATCTCACTTTCAATCCATGCAGGACCATCTGCTGTGCTCTGATTCCAGAAAACCCTGATTTTCTGGAAAGCAATGGTTTCCAAGTGCCTGAATTAGGTACTGTCACTTAAGTTAATAAGTTAACAATTTTATATTAATCCAAACTCAGATCATTACACTTAATATTTGACCTTATGCATGCTATGCATTCTTGTGCATTTATTAGAATTGAGAAACTCATAAGCTTAACTTTCTGTAACTTATTAAAAATATCTGAACCTCGAATGTCTATTCCACAAATATATATATTACTGTAATATATAATATTATAAAATATAATAAATAATATGATTTTGTTATATATACATACTGTAATATACATTATACTGTAAATTTCAGGGAATTAATTCTACCTCAGAAGACTTCTTGTAAGTAAAATTGTTCAAAGAACTCTGATTTCCCACCTCCAAATGTGTCCCTTTAAATCCTCTAAATTTCAATAACTGGTAACTGGTCCTAGTTGTTTGGCCAACATCTTAGTGTTACACTTATTTATTCTTTCTCAAGTACCCTACACACTATAGCAGAAAAGTGCTTCAGTTCTAACTTTGAAAAATATCCACTCTGGCTTGTTCTTCCTCTAATCCTAGCCTTCATCATCTCTTGTTTGAAATATTCATTAGGCTCCCAGTTCATCTTCATGGCCTCTTGCTTTCCCAGAGCCTAGTTCTGACAGAGTAGCTAGAGAAATCCCTTCAAAGCATGAGTCAAATTTTGCCACACTTTGCTTCTGCGATAACTTCCCATCTTCATCAGAGTAAAAGATTAAGTCTTGGCAGTTGCTCACAGGCAACTGAATAACTGCATACTCTAATTCTCTGATCTCATCTGCTGCAACATTTTACTGTAATCATTATTCTCAAAGATCACTGCTCTACATCCAGCAGCCCATTAATACTCCTTCCCCAAATATTGTAAATTCATCTGCCTGAAATAAGTTTTTCGTACACGTGTCACCTCTCAAAACACAGTAGAAGAGGTCTTTTCATCTTATTGTATACAATATAATTTCCATACACTGTTCTTCTAACCAGATTGCCTAATTTTAATTATTGTTCTTGGCATTTATCTGTTTCATTACCTAATTATTGAATTTAAATGCATGTTTTAGTTATTTTCCACATTGCTGAGACAAAATACCCAACAACTAAAGTTAAAAGAGGAAAGACTTATTTATTTCACAATTCGTAGCAGCTTCAGTCCATAGTTGGCTGGCTCCAAGTCAGGGTGGGTTGGCAGAGGGGCATCACAGAGGAGAAAACACAGTTCATGGCATAGAAGGTGGAAGGCAGGAAGCAGCAAGCAACAGCAGTAGCCCTCTTCTGTTCTTTATATTCTGTCCAGGCTACATGACCCTGGGGTCACATCCAGGGGGGGGCCTAGCCACACCCAGAAATTTCAGAACAATCAGTGGATTAATTTACTAATCACACCCACTTAATTCTAGCAGCACACACTCTAGATCCAAGCCCCAACTATCAATGCATGAGGCTTTGGGGGTCATTTAGAACAATCCATAAGAGTCTATAATAAACTTGTGAAGTTATTCATAATATTTTTTTATTAGGAGGCACATGTGACTAAGAGATTTCTGATTCAATGTCTTTCATGTCCATATGTTATCATACAATGGCATAATTTGTGACACTGAATTTGAATATATATACAGTTTGTAATTCTGCATCATACAGTAGTTCTGTTTTAAAAGCTCTAGTGACATTACTAATGTGGGGTTGTGGCAATAAAAGAATGGATGTTTGTTGAACTGTAATTATACCAGCACATTGTAAGGTCAATATTTTTAGGGTCTTTCTCTTGGTTATATTCTCCTTTTGGAATAAATGCATAAAAATTGCTCTAAGCCTTACTATTTAATGTATTACTTTTCACTTAATAACTATACTTTAGTATGGCCCGTGTGTCTTTGGTTGTACTTGGTGTATCCTGATTAAATTATCTCACCACCTCTAGAGAATAAAATTCCAAACTCTGGGAACTGGGTTGAGCAAGTTACCTCTGTGAATTCAACTGCTCCTAACAAAACTTCTATTCGTTCCTCCTGTTTTTACCTTCATCTGTATCACTACTCATACTGAAACCTGATGAATAACTTTGATTTTTATAACATAACAAGCCATCCCCAAATATAGTGACGGAAATTGAAGTCATTCACTTTGATTCAGGGCTTGGGCGGGCTCTACAGAAGTAGATCATCTCTTATGCACGTCTTGTGGGCTGGGCCTATATTTTCTCTGCTTTACAGTGGAAGGGCTCTCCAGCTAGCCTCTTGTTCTTCAGCCCAAGTTAATTCATTGTCAGGATTATTTAAAGCAGTCCAAAAAGGAAGCTGCATGGTCTCTTGAGCCCATGCAATATCACTCCACCCACATACAGTGTCAAAATGAGTCAAAATATTAGCCACTAAGCAAGTATTTTTACTAGTAATCATTTGTGTTTGCAGAGGGGGACCTGACTAGGAGGACTGCAGACTCTAAATGGTAATGATCCTCCAAAGTTTTTTTTTTTTTTAATTCAAAGAAGCCCCTCCAGAAAACACAAAGCCAGCCAAAATCACCAATGCACCTTTATTTATGCTATTTAGGTGATTAAATAGTGGTAAACTTTTTAAGTTTAGATTAAACTTTACTCATTATAGTGCTAAATTATCTGTCCTGAGGCATTTCCATCTGTCACTTTTTTGAACATGCAATGTATGATCTCAGCTGAGAATACTCAAGAATTTGTTTCCCTCTAAATGTAATCATGAATGTTTCCTATATAAATATGTATGAGTTTCCTCAGCAAAAGGCCCTTGATAACTTGTTTAGTGAGGCACTGCTTTAAGAATTATCTCCAGTATGGTCCTTATTTACTATAAGTAATAAACCTTTCTTCACTCTTTTATCCCTGGTTGTGCTTATTGGCTTTGCACTCTTCAAAGGAAAAATTCATTGTGGTCAGTTGCAAGAGTCATATTCAGTGATTGGAAAAATAAACTCACATGTTATAAGAGTAGCTAAAATGGACCGGTGGCTATTAAACTACTAGATTTATGCATTAAATCTTTAATACTAGGAACTTAACAGTACATAAATCAGGTACTTCCCCAATATCTTTTCAAAAAATTCCATTTTATGTGTCTGATAACACAGTTCCCACTGACTCGTTTGAGTTCTATTAGTCTTGTTCTGCTGCTGTTTCTGATATTGTGTTGGTCTTGCTGTGTTCATGCCCCTTCTTACGTTCAAAATTAACAAAGAACAAAAACTTAAATATCTCATTTATTTTAGAAGACAGGGATGAAGCAGGGTCAAAGCTTCTGTTTAATGCAACCTACTTAACCCAAAGATGTCGGCGATTACTGTAAAATTCCCATTTAGTCTTCAAAATACTATCTTGTGGATCCCATCTCAGTGAAACATTCTTTGGTCACCTCACAGAAAGAATTTCCATTTCTATCTCCATTTCTCCTCCACTAAGTTAGAACACTGATTTGTGATTAACTTAATTTACTGCACAGCAGTAGAAATACACTGACAAAAAGCCATAATTGTTAAAATTACAGATTTTGGGCCAAGGATATGATTCAGCAGCATGGTGCCTTCCTGGCAAGTGCAAGGTCCTGAGTTTGATTTCTGGTTCAAAAAAGAAAAAAAAAAAAAAAAAAAAACCTACAGATTTTGTAAATTGATTGCTCTGATTCAAATGTCAACTCTATCTTTTACTAATTATGTGACCCTGGCAGTTTTCCTAAATTCTTAGTGCTTCCCTTGCCATACAGTTATAAGTATTAGAAGAATTACTCCATGTAAATTACTTAAAACAATGCCTGGCACATACTGTGGGGGTCAATAGATTCTATTTATTATTATTATATAGTTGCCTCTGAGATGGAAATATGTGAGATAATTAGTTATAAAGATCAGATATCACTTACCTTTGCATCCCCAGCAGAGCAAATGCCATGGAATAGTATTTGCTGCATGAATAAGGGAATATTTCAGAATGCCACACGTTTCACAAGGCCTCCTATCATGACCTCAGCACAGTCTGTTCATATTTATTAATTCTCCTGAGACTCTTTGTCAGTGAGGAGAAATGTGATATCCAGTAATACCTTGGTTTATATGCGTTACTGACCGATCGATGTCACGAATGTTTAATTGGCAGACACTTCTGAGCCCTTACGTTGCAGGAGGATCTGAGCTAGGGGCAGGGTAGTGATGTGGATATAAAGACAGCCGTACTTTTCCCACAGTCGTAGTCATTTTGTGTAAAGTGATTACCATACATGTTGTCTTTGCAACAGACAGAAGCCTACAAAAATATTTTTTATTTCACCTATTCTATCATGTATTGGCACTTCACGTCTCAGAGAGGTCCTTCTGTTTTCCCTTATTAAATCTTGTGTTCAAGAGGGTACAGACATACAAATATGAGATTGATTGGAAAGTTGCTCATGTTGATTAATTGGTGAGTAAAATTAAAATCAAATGCCCAAAATCGAAATATGTATATTTAACAATATTTGAGTTACAGTATTTCTTGTATGATCTTTAGGACATCATATTTAATACTATCACTTTGTGAGGCCAATGTATCTCATCCATTTTATAAAGGAAGAAACAGAGTTTAAAAGAAATAAATGACTGGCCAAAATTGGCAAATTAAGTCACTTGTTTACTACTGGCCCAGAGATGAAATGATGATTTGACCCCTTAATTTTTAGCATTTGTGAATATTTTAACTAGGGTACTAAGGAAATTGCAAGTCTTTAAGAAATGTATACTCCAAAATGTTTGATTAAAATCATGAATTCATGTGACAGAGTGTTTGGATATCGTGTAAACTGTTTTGGGAAGGTGTGCATAAATCAAACAAATTGCTAAGTATGTTCTGAGTGTTCAGTGGAAGGATAAGGTAAAGGATATTTTTTTGTGTGTGGGTACTGGGGGTTGAACTCAGGGCCTCGTGCTCCAGTAGGTGCTTATGCTGCTGAGCTATCTCACCTGCCCAGGTAAAGGATATTTATGATATTTAGCAACTCTATGTCTTTGTTTGCTCCAGTCACGTTCCTTGGTCACAATATTCTATTTCTCATGGATCATGTTATGGGTTGAATTGCATTTCCCCAAAATTTATAAGTCATTCTCCATAAAGTTTCCACTCAAACACCATTTTATCAATCATGTCTTTCAGTCAAGTATTTATTAATCATACTCCGTAATAATAGCAACTCAGCATCTCATTTTACTCATCTAAATACATTTCTCTACATTAGTGTTTATCATTTTCTGACGCAGTATATAAGGGCCTATCTAGCTCATAAACAAATAGAACATAAAGTGATCTATGCTATTTTTTCATCTATGTATTGAAGACACTGAATTTAAATAAAAGGGGAAATGAATATATATACCATATGTGGAGCACTGGGGGCTACAGTCTTCTAAAAAGCTGAAAGAGAATTTGACTTCAGACATCAAAAAGCTTAGACTCCAGAGAGGAAGAAGTAAAGTTTGGTGACATGTCTGTGATTCAGAGGGAACATCAAAAATTTCAAAGAAGGTGACAAATACATAGGTCTCGGGGAGTGTGCAGAGCATGATAGTAGATAACAGAGGCTTGGTCTGTTCAGAAAACCAACATGTTCAGAAGCAAAGAACATTGCAAAAGGATGACAGGCTGAGTAACTGACTGGCTAAGGCAATAAAAATTGAACTTTTTCTTCTTAGTCCAGATAAGTGCTGCAGAAGAGTATAACTAGGTAAAAATATTTGCTGCAAAGCAAATATTTCAAGTAGTTATAATTTTGTAGTGCTAATTTGAGTATGGTTGCATGATATCTTCACATCTTGTTATCTTCATCTGAATGTAGCTACAATGGATTTATTTGAGTTTTATTCTCCAGAGGAAGTTGTTTTACAATAAATATAAAATCATTATTTATAAAATGTGCATAAAATCCTATTATTTAGAGATTAAATTATTACAATGTATTACTTTGCTTCATTTTTGAGAAGTACACAGGAATTAGTAAGTTGAATGAAATGTTGTATAGTATCTTGCTAAAAGTTTGTATTTTGAAGTTTCCTGAATCATATAATTTTACTTTTCACTCCTATTAACTGTTACATTAAATAACTACCATTTGTGCAAGTAATTCCAGAGTCCACATGAAATAACAACACTGCTTTAAAGAAAACAGTGTGTTTGTGCCATTGTACGTTGGAAGTATTTGATTTTCCTTTTCATTATTAAAGGGACTCATAGTTAAGGGTTTGCCTTGAGTCTCAGAGGAGACTTTGGACTTGGACTTTTCAGCACTGCTAAATTCTTTAAGACTGTGATGACTCTTAGAGACAGACTAAATACATTTTACATAATGATACTGACATAGGACTTCGGAGGGCCAAGGGATGAATATTGTTGTTAAGATATATAATGTCCCTTCCGAAGGCTCATATGTTCAAAACTAGGGTTTTTGAAGGTGATGGTATCATGGAACATTATATTCATCAGGGCACTGATCCAATCAATAATGAGTTCATCCCTAAATATGCTGTCAGGAGGTGGGGCCTGGCTGGAAGCAGTATGTAACTGGGTCTTGCTTTAAACAGTATTTCCCGTACTGGCTCCTCTCGTCTCTCTCTGCTTCCTGACTGCCGTGAGATGCAGATTTCCTTTTCCATGCCCTTCTATATGATGTTTCTGCCTTGGAGACAGACACTGAATCCCCCGAGACCATAAGCCAAATTAAATCTCTTCTTGTTTAACTTGTGGGTGGCAAGTATTTTGTCCCAGTGATGGGAAAGCTGACTGTTACACTGTGCAAATACCAAAGGGGTCAGGCATAAACTTTTCTGTCTGATACTCTGCTTTTTTTTTCCAGTAAAGATCTTTCCCCAATAAGAAAAATGGGGTTATAACACCTCGTCCAGACAGAGGTTACCTTAGGTTGCCGTTACGTGAGAAACTTCACCTGCATAAGAGAACAGTGTTCCCTGATTTACACCTCTTCCACAACCATCTACGCCACCTCCTTTCACACAGTTGCTCAGGCCTCAATCCCTTTGTTAGGCTCTGAATAAATTCAACCATCCTACCTCTCTTTTAGCTTCGAACTGAGTGTGTGTGGCTTCTACGTTTAGACACAGTAAAATTTCTATGCTCTATTTCCTGGTTTCGATTGTCAGTTATTTTCATGGACTAAAATTCCCAAAACTTCAAAAGAAAAGAGTAAAAGCATTCATTACAAATTAATTTTTTTTCTTTCCTTTCATTTTGCTTTTTAAATTAAAAAAAAAAATCTAACATGAGCTAACACAAATTTGTTCATTAATGCATGCCAGCCAAGTATAAATTACATTTTCTTGCTGTTTTTGACGTGAAGAATTATCTATCATTTACAATTCATAATATTTACATATCAATACAGCTAATTTTGTCTAACTATTGCAGAGTTTTATGCATTTAACTCTGGTAAATTTTAGCCAGAACCTTAGCCTTGGCTTCAATTTTTAATTTAAATAAAGTAAATTCACGGAAAAACCCATTTTTAGTGATTCAGAATTTATACAACTGCATTGTTAACATGGTACATTATTCTATTTCTTATTCGATATACTGTAAAAAAAAAGTACACTTATACTACCTTATTGTATCACATCTGGTTTGAAAAGGATTAATATTATCTGTCTTGTTTACTGGATAGGTATCTCTGGCTCACCTTATGATATTCAGGTTCTTTATATCCTGAACAAAGAATTGAACCGACCTGCAGATATAGTAAGAAAGGTAGAGATTTATTAAAGGGAAAGTATATTCTACAGAACCAGAGCAAAAAAATGAGAAAATTCAGCGGCGCCTTTGACTCAGAGTGGCTCCTGTCTGCTTTGCGTTTGCAGTTACGAGTACACTTGGAAGAGTTCGGGTAGGCAGAAGCGGAGACTTCAACTGTCAGTAACGAGAGTACACCCTCAAGAACAGAGGGTGGGCAGAGCTAGTGAGGGCAATGGCGGTGAGTTTCAGGTTTGGCTTTTCTTTTGCTTTGGAATTTAAGGAGTGATCAGCGGTAATAACCATGTACTCTGTCCAGGTCACCGTGAGACCCTGCTGTCACGTTTGGAAGGGTAGTTTTTTTTTTCTTTTTTTCACATTCATGGGCATAGACAGATCAGGCATATCTATTAAAGCCCACTAGAGTGGTCAATAATACAATGCTAATGATGTCATGATGTACATGGGGTTTCCCTTGGTTACTCTAATGCAATTAAAGTGCATGCTACTTGGGCTCATAGCAGAAGTTAAGGAACTGTGACAAGGGCAGAAGCATATTACTTAGATTCATGTCAGGATGATGAAGACTACGGTGAGAGCAGGACGCTGTTACTTTCTCCAAGATCCAGAAGGCGTCCTGTCTGTGTGAACCTAAGGCCAGGATGTCTCCCACACTTGTCCATCAATGTCACCAGACTTTAAGGCCCTCACCATCTGATCCAACTGAAAACTGGCAACACTGAATTTAGTGGAAGGAAACAGATTAATTCAAAGCTGGGCCAGAACACGACAGAGAGGATCTTTGTCACCTAAAATCTCTATCTTAGGGGACTCAGGGGCATAAGGGATTTTAAGGGAGTAATGGAGATACAGTGAGAAAATGGGTGGGGAATCCCCCTGCTGAGAGGAAATGATCTTTTTCAGAGTGCTTGTTTTTCCTCTACTTTCTTATCAAAAAGAACTGCACCTCAACTTCCTGGAGCCTATCGAGAGTTTTCAGACAGACCATTACTTCTTTGCAAGCTAATTCGAGGAGAAGAGGGGGTTTTAAAGAGGCATCTCTTTAAATTTAGAGTGTAATGTAAAAGACTGGGTTGTAAAAAGATTAAGGAGAAGATTAGAGAAAAGACTGGGTAGGGGAGGCAAAAACAATCGTGTTAAACACATCTCCCCCAGCAAGCTGTTTTGTAACAATGTGACAGTTCTATTTTGTATGAGGTTTGGACTCTTAATTGCTTTGGAAATGGTTTTAGGGAACATAAGAAAGTCCAAGTGCAAGAGAGATGCCAGTTAGAGCTGGATAGCTATCAGTGCTCTAGGAAGTAAATGAAAGCATCATCCAACAGACAGTAATTTAAAAATCAAAGGTTAGCCAACCTCTTTTGCACAATGTTATGCCAAACACTGCTGTGATAATGTTTGCAAAAGATCCTATTTTCACATTAATCCATTTATGCAGTTTTACCATGTTGTGGTTCTCTTTTACACTGAAGACAAGGCTTTACATTTGAAATGCAAACTTTTAAAATCTATTTTAGGTATGCCAGAAGTGCTTTAAAAACACCGAGAATTCAATTTTCCAGTAAAAAAAAAAAAAAAAAAAAAAAAAAAAAACAAATAAAAAAACCTTAAGATCACCATTAAACAACCTCAAAGTCAGATTGTAGAAATTGTCTAAGCTACTGTTTCTGGAAAAACATTCAGATTTCCTGCTTGGGTTTTTTCATTCTGTTCCCTGATGAGGAGGGAATGTGATCATTACAAATATCTCAATTTTATTTTATTTTTTAAGAAAAAAATCCTTAATTCTCTCTAAAGGATGGAAGTTTTGTCATTGTTTTCATTTTCCACCTTCCCTCACCACCTCCTTCTCCTCCTTTTTCTGCTCCTCCTCCTCCTTTCTCATCCTCTTCTATTTTTTAATTCTGGTATTCAGGTTTTAAAATAGCTGCTTTTACATATATAACATATGATAAGAGAGAAATCAGAAATTTCCTTTATTTTGTTCCAAGGACAGAAGAGAAGAAAGATAAAAGAAGCAATTCAATTAACAGCTTCAGGCCAAATCATCAACAAAGACCTGCCCGCTCCACATTCCTAAACATACATATAAACCTTTGACTCGGACCCTAGTGAGGCAAGAGGTTAGGGCATGGCAAAGCAGCAGGGCGATTGGATTGAGCTGTGGATGACAGAAACCTGTCCATCAGGGCTGGATGCGTGCACAGAGCAGCTTTGGAGCCCTGCAGGAAGAGCCCACTTCTGATGTCAGGAGAAGGATACAAAGATGGTGCTCACTGGCCTAAAGACCACTGTCTTCTTGCTTTTGCTGTGGCCTGCTTTGTATGCTGGGCGGATTTTCTTTACTTTCTTCTTTTCTTCAGAGGACTTCTTTTTCCTCAGAGCATTTTATTTTTTTAATTTTTCTTTCACATTTTACATTTTTTTGTCATCTCATCCAAGTATTTGAACAGGACAACAGGAGCCCAGAAAGGATGTCTGGGCACCCGAGCATGTGGTAACAGTTTGGCGAGCCAGCCGGGAGGTAAGACCCGACTGCCAAGGTTCAGAGAGCCAATGGGGCACAAAGTAGGGATGGGGTGTCCCTGGTGGTGCAGCCCCATGCAGCTGCTAGGCTGGGATCCCACCACAGAGCCAAGCTGAGGGAGTTCCTCTGCCCATGCCCCACAGTGGGCTGGGAAACATGCCCTTGGCTTGCTGGCCCAGACGCACCTGCAACCTGCCCTGTGGAATGCAGAAGGCGGCTCCTTTAAGGCTTGGCCTCAGCTGGTGAAGCCACTGCCATGCCACAGCCCAGCCGGACACTTCCTGTGGGGTGAGAGGCAGTGGAGCCGTGTGCTGGGCTGCAAAGCTACAGCCACTGTGCACTTGGGCAACTGCCACAGATACGCAGTACTGCACCGTGCCATGTCCAGTGCCTGCTATGCCCACCTGCAGGAGCATGCCTGATGCCAGCCTGCGGAGGAGCAGTGGGCAGAGCCAGGGCAGGCACATGGACTGCAGACTCAAGGCAAAGGTGACTGGGCCCAGCGCAGGGGACCTGGGGTTCTCAGTCCCAGCCCTAGGCTCCAGCCACACCAGCTGGAGCTCCCTCAGGAGAACATGTGATGTGTGGATTGGTGGCCACCATTTAGGAAGGGCACTGTAGTGGGCAGCCCACAGCACAGGATCCTCTTTTTGCAGGAGTCCCGCTTCTCACCATTCTCCCTGGGAGAAAATGCAGGAGCCGGAGTCACTTCCCACCTGGCCCCTGGGGAGTTGGTGGGGCTTCCTGCCAATTCTCGCCTTTGGAAATGAGGCAGGAGCCAGGGTAGATTCCTGCCCAGAGGTGCCACCATTCTCCATTGGTGAGGCCTGGCCCAGGAGCAGGTTAGTGGCTGCTGCTGCTGCTGTAGAGTGCAGGAAACCAAGTCGAGGCCACAGGACGCCGGCACTGCGGTGGGTCTGGTGTACAGGCACCTGGTGGATGTACCCCACGATGCATGCCAGCGCAGCCCAGGTGGGGGGGGTGCCCAGATGCCAGGCCCTGAGGCCCTCCTCATTGCCCCTCTGCTAGTCCAGGTCTGCAGTCACTGCACCGCATGCTCCCGGGGCAACTCTACCCTCTGCTGGGTCCCCTCGGCTGCCTTTTGTTCTGGTCACCTCCGCATACCTGCACCACTCCCACCTGTCTCCTAGCTGTGACCGAAAAAGCCCACGAGGCCCCAAGTGTAGAAACTGCATCTCAGTAGCTCTGGGTCAGTGGGGGCCGTGAGCTCGAGGCCAGCTTGGGTCCCACATCTCCCCCAGGTGCCCGTCATCCCGGGCAGCCCGGGAGCCGCCCGTGCTCAGCCACGCTGTCTCACGCCCAGCCACGCGTGCCGGCTGAGGCCGTGCGGGCCTGTGGCTCGCTCCCGCACCCTCGGCTTCCTCGGGCAGCCTCCTTCGGCTGGGCTGTGGGAACCCGAGTGACCAGCACCAACCCCGTGCACCCTGTGCGCAGTGCCACCCAGTCCGAGATCAGCCCTATCTGCGACCCCACAGCCCAGCCCGTCACTTGGCAGCCTCTTTCGCTGCGACGCCGCAGGAGCTGGCAGCCCAGGAGTCTGCGGCCCACAGCGGCTCTGCGGCCTCCGCGGAGCGCCCGGTGCCCCCGTCTGCCCGCGGAGATGCACCGCGCTGGGCACTCGCGTGCCGCGGCCGCCCTGCTACTTTCTACCACCTCCCTCCCTTTGGCCATCAGGGGGCGCTGTTGCCTTTCAATGAGATTTAGAAGCCAACCCCATGTTTAGAAAACTAAACCCTTAAAGAAAAAAGAAAGAAAAGAAAAACAATTTAACTAGTTATTGCTAGAGATCCAGGGGATTCTGTGATATCCTGAATTTAGAAACATTTGCCTCAGTTAAATGGTTACTGCTTAGAAATGGATATGAAAAGATCATCACAGCCATAAAATTGTTTGATTCAGAAAAATTTATACAGAACATCTAAAATCAAGTAAGAATTTTACCTGATAGTTAAGTTATATTAACCACGTACCAGCCCAATTATTTAAATACAGGATAACCAAAAGTTGCATAATTTTTATGATACTATAATAGGAAATGTAGAAACAACAATTTTATCAAATTTATTCAATATAACAAACGACTGGTTCAAGTGACAGGGTAGCAGGAGCTGATTTCTGACAATGAAAGAACAGCTAGGCTTGGGAGAGTCAGTACCTTAAGGCTTGGGATAGGCGATACATAAGCAAACGCGCCGGTGGAGTCACACGGGGTAAACTGCTAAGCAGTTGAAATAACTGATTAATTCAGGTACTTTTGTTTTAAAATTTAATTTACCGGGCCGGTGAGATGGCTCAGCGGCATAAGCGCCTGCCTGGCAAGGGCAAGGTCCTGAGGTCGACTCCCGGTACCCACATTAAAAAAAAAATTAATTTACCTGCTAAAAATAAAATATCTACATTTATTTTACTTGTACAAGTCCATTGAAATGCCAAAAATATTTGCAACATTTTTCCCATAAAGTTTTAAGCGTAAAGGAATGTGAATTTACTCCGTATGTTTGGGATGGGAATTGTCAGCCGTTCATATGCTCAAGTACAAGATGTATGTTCCCCTCCGTGGCAACCGGAGAAACAAAGCAGCTCATATAATGTAGAGACAGGCTGGGAAACATCCACAGAGTTAAACAGTTGTGTTAGGGTAAACTTTTCCCCTAGTGCCAAAGTTTTTATTTGATCCTGTTACTTTTATGATTTAAAAAGATATATACAGTGTGCTAAGGAGAGAAAAAATACAGAAATGAAGAAGATGCGGGGATCTTAGTTTACAGCAAGCCCTAGATGATCCCATAATGTGATGCAGTAACTCGAAGAGGTCGCTTGCTCTCAGGCTGTTAGAACCTATAGAGAGGAGAGAGACACCTGGAGAGAACTGGCAATTATAAAGCCAGCTCCTCATAACCCACCTCAGGAAAAAGACCACCAAATGTGGATGAAAGCTACTCATGTGCACCTCTGGAAGACGTGAGGCTCTTCTTCAAAATGCAAGACTCCTGTTCTCCTTTGGGTACAGTTAAGTAGCATCACTATAAAGGGTCACTCCTAGCCTAAAATCCCTTTTTGCCACCACAGGAAATGTGGAAATCTGACCTGCTCCTTCTCATAGTTGGCTCTACATCACCAAACTAATAGTAAAGTTACTCTCTTGACAAATTCACTAATTTCTCTTCTGTTAAACATTCACCATTCTCTACATATTGACACCAACTCTTTTTGTGATGGCTGCATAGTTACCAGCTACATAGTTACTAAACAATAGAAAAATACCATTGAGTAAGTGTATCTAAAGTGCATACCAAAAGTGGACAAAAAAACTTGCTGTTCTGTTCTTTTGTAACTGCTAGGTACCTCTATAAGTTCCTTATGCAAAAGCCAATGTACTGTAACAGTTATTCGTTATTCGCTGTTCCGAGAATAGTTGATTTCTGTTCCAATAAGGATGTGGTTTTTGTTTTAAATTCTGTGTGTTAAACAGACCCGCACTGATCTGTGATCTCCCTGCATGGACTTGCAGATCAGTAGCCGGTTCAATAAAGGCTCATCAAACTTCCAGATTGGCTGCCTGGCTTTCTATTATGAGTTTGAACCCATAACGCTTTTCTCATTGTCTGATAGACTGATAGATCAGTTTTCCTCAGCCCAACCAGTGAGTCATAACATCTTAAGTACTTAGAATAGGTGGCTCCTACAGCCCCTTTCAGGAGGAAGTAGCTATATGGAGGCAGACACCTTCATTTCCTCAGAAACTCATAAATAATTATGGGGATTTGTCTTTCAGGGGGAAATGAGGCAGGAGATTAGGGCATGGCAAGTTGGCTGGGTAATTAGGTGTGAACTGTCAATTACAGAGATCTGTTCATCACAGCTGGGGTACATGCAGTGAGCAGCTTTGGGGCCCTGCATGGGGTGGCCCAGATGTGACATCAGAAGGAGGATATGAAAGATGGCAGCCAATGTGGCCACTATCTTCTTATTCTTGTATTGGCCCGCTCTGTGTGCAAGGTGTATTTTTCTTCTTTCTTCTTGTCTTCAGAGTACTTCTTTTTCTTTATACCATTAATAAATGTTAAATTCTTTCATTCTTCAGTTTTCCTGTCCAATATTTTAAACAGGATAGCCAGAGCCTGGAAAGAATGCCTGGGCACCCCAGTGTCCAGTAATATTAGCAGGACAAGTGTGGAGGCACCACCATGTTCTGCTTGCAATGCCTATCAATCAAGAAGTAACAAGTACGGGCCCCCAAAGTCTATCCTCCCGTCCCAAGCTTTACCTAACTGATATTGCTCCATCCCTCTTTGTAGCCAATTAGGTTCCATGAAAGCAATTTATGCCTTCTTATCCCCAAATTTTCATGCAAAATATGTTTTTAAATAAGACTGACATTTTGCCAGCTGTTGCATAGGTTTGCTGCTGGTAGCACAGGAAACATGTCCTAGGACCCATTTTTCCTTTTTGGCTATTATTTTTCATACCTCAATAATTCCTTTTATTTCAGAGATCTCTTTTTTTTTCCCTCAAGAATTTTGACTCTATTACATAAATGTACTCTTTGCTAAATGAATTTTAAACCTATTAGTCAATTTTTTTCCTTCCTTCTTATTTCAAACTTCAACTATGCCAGGTCTCTCTAATATTTTCTACAATTTTATCTCTGAAATACTTATCTGTCTCCTACTACTAATCTCCTACTTGGCTTTTTCATGCACTGACTACCATGTGGCAAGGGTTCTGATACCACAATAAGAATTCCATTTTCCGTGGGCCGGTGAGATGGCTCAGTGGCGTAAGCACCTGCCTGGCAAGCGTGAGGGCCCGGGTTCAACTCCTGTAACCCACATACAAAAAAAAAAAGGGCCGGTGATATCGCTCAGCAGCACAGGTACCTGCTGTTGCACGAGGTCCTGAGGTTGACCCCCGGTACCCACAAAAAAAAAAAAAAAAAAATTCCATCTTCCACATGTGCGTTGAAGTAATTTATCTAATAAATTCACCCTTCTGTTTTTCACACTTGGTTTGTATGTTTTAAATCCTTTCCCTTGTTTTACAAATTATGTGTGATAAAAAAAAATTGTGTGTACTTAAGTATTATGCATAGCAGGAAGTTTCTTTTTTTTTTTTTTTTTTTTGTGGGTACCGGAGGTCAGCCTCAGGACCTTGCGTGCCAGCAGGCGCCTGTGCTGCTGAGCGATATCACCGGCCCTTTTTTTTTTTCGTATGTGGGTTCCGGGAGTCGAACTCGGGCCCTCGCGCTTGCCAGGCAGGCGCTTACGCTGCTGAGCCATCTCACTGGCCCCAGGAAGTTTCCAAATGATATTTCTATGATATCTATTGAGATTCATGAGTGTGTGAAATGTAATTTTATTTAAGTTTATCTATACCGATTGCATATTTTTTGAATTTATTATTATAATAACTGAACCTTCTAAACTGATGTTAAAGAGATTTGTGGTAGTGAGTATTCTCCAATTTGCAAAATATATTTTCATTTAATTAAATGCTTTCAAAAGCTTTCTGGTGGACTTTATCATTAAATAATTCTCATATATATTAATTCCTCAGTGTTAAAATTGTTTTTATGTATTTCTATAATTATTTTAATTTGCTTCCTTTTAAAAATAAGAATATAGGAATCTTTTTATAAATCTTCTCCATGGATCACACTATTTGCTGTTTAAAAAAACCCAGAATTCTCAGGAAAATAACTCTGTTGGTTATGTCTCTGCATGCTGTTACTTTCCATTTATGCAAGACTATATTCTTCCTTTTTAGTTACTACTGTCCTTAACTACATTGTAATTTCTTTTACCTCCCTGTCACTTTGTCCTCTTTTTGTACCTGCTCAGCCTATTGTGCTCTTTCTGTGTATCAAAAACCTGCTTTGCAAGAAAGCACGCTGCAGTTTTTGATACAGTGACCCAATTAAGAAAAAAAAAAAGGGAATATATTTCAGCCCAGCTGCTGAAGCTCATAGTTCGAGAATCTTCTCAGATTTCCATCTTGTTGGAATGTAAGCAGGGAGAAGCTGCTCTATTTTGGGGACAATGAAACAGAAATGCTGTAGTACGCCGTAATACCCACTACCCAGGAGCGCTGAGAGCGGGCGTGTCGCTCCTCCAGAGAGTCACTGACAAGGGGAAGAAGTCCCCATCTCAGGGCCTCGAAATACACTTTCCAAGCCAGATCTCAGTGTTAAAAATACAATGGAAAACTTTGAACAAGTGGAAAACATTCTTCAGCTTTTCCATCTCTTCTCACTTTTATTTTCTATTGTTTTTGAAGATCTGTAAAAAACTCAAACTTTCAAGTCTCCTGATCAATTCTGAACACTCTGTAACAATTATCATTCCATGCTTGATTCTGTGGAATGAATTTTGGAGAGAATAAGACATATACGCATCCCAGAATGATTTTGTAAACTTTTAAAACTGCCTGTATAACCATATTAAAATTGTATCTTTAAATAAATTGGGTTATTAGATTATTCTGCCTCTGAACAGTCTTTCTTAGTCAAGTGTTTCTCAATTTGGTGTGAACGAACATCAATTATTTTGTGAATGACATCCTTCATTGATTCTTTCCTTCAGTAATTACTGTGGGTCATTCTGCTATCAGCTCAGTACTACTTCTCTAGGACACAACTCTGATTGCCTAGGTCTAAGGTGATTTCTCCAAACGTTCTCAGAGCTTACCTTGACTTAACAGAGCAAGAGTAACACTACATTTAAACTCTCATATTTAACTCGTATTTATTTATTTATTTATGTATTTTTTGTGGGTACCGGGGGTCAACCTCAGGACCTCGTGCGCCAGCAGGCACCCGTGCCGCTGAGTGATATCACTGGCCCTTTTTTCGTATGTGGGTTCTGTGAGTCAAACTCGGGCCCTCGCGCTTGCCAGGCAAGCGCTTATGCCACTGAGCTATCTCACCGGCCTCCTTAACTCATATTTAAATGCGGTAATATTACATTTAAACTTTTATATTTAACTCTTATATTTAAATGTAGTAACACTACATTTAACCTTTTATATATTAGATAATATGTGCTGATTAGTTAATTAATAAATAGGACCTGTCAATTATTTGAATAATAAAGTCTAATGACTGAAGTTTTAATTTAAGATGGTTTATAGTAAGATTCTTTCAAACCCTTTGTTTGCAATTTTTTCCAAATTAAAACTGTTGCAAAATATTATTGTAACACATGATACAATAAATAATGTGGAAAAGACAAGTTAATCACACTCTCTCATCCTCTACCTTCTTTCTCCACTGTCTACATTCTGTGCAAATATTAAACACTATGTGTGTCTCTCTTCCAGTTTTCTTGTAAACTATATACTTTGCTTACTTTACTGAAAAATAACTCTGTTAGAATCAGTTTACACCTTATTTCGTCCTACTACCATATGAAATGGGTTCCCTATAACCAGTGTTTGCATATCAAGTCCCTCCATTGTTTTCCACCCAGCCCGATTTCCTTAGAAATGTATTTTATCTGAGAATATTGCTTTTCCTTCAGTACTAATTTTTCACCTTCTTCTATTCAACAGCATCTTCTGTATCTAGCTAATGGAATGGCCTTCCTTGAATCCTTTGTCATGTCTTTTACAGGTAGGAGTGTGAATATATGTCACTTTTGGAAAATGAGATAAGAATAAAGGGATGTGTATATGTTTTGAGTTTTATTTATATTTAGAAATGTTCCTGACTTGAAAATTCTGACTTTCAACACTGCTAGGTGAGGGAAAACGTGTGATGTGGCTATGAGAATGACAGCTAAACCTAGGGAATGACAGAGAAACAGAAATTGCCAGGTAAAGAATCCAATATATATATATATATTTTTACCTTGTGGACTAGAACTAGTTCTCGGCTTTCAGCCTTGCACTACTTCTTGAAATAAGTAATTTCTTATTTTATTTGGGCCTCTTCAATTTGTAATCTCATTATTAAATAAATGTAGTATATTATAAAGACATCCATATTCCTAGCTGGAAATCAGGTGTTCCCTGTTTTTCCATGACAAGTTATTTAGTAATATTCTGTAACATTTTGGAAGGCATATCATATATATTTGAAGTACATAATTATATGGAAAATGGTAGAAAGATCCAGATTATTAGTGTAGTTGTATTTTTTGTTGTTTGATATTTTTAGTGAGGTACTATTTTTGTTTTTGTTGTTTTTGTTGTTAATGATAAGATGATGATGATGTTGTTTTGAGACAGGGCCTCACTATGTAGTACAGGTTGGTCTTCAACTCACGACGTAGACCAGGCTGGTCTTGAACTTATGGTAATCCTCCTGCCTCAGCCTCCTGAGTGTTATTCAAGTACATAAGTTAAGAATAATCTTTAAGTAGTTTTTGAAGAGTTGAGTTCTGCCAGAAGAAAAACATTCTTTGCTAGTTCTGTAATAGAAATTGGGGTAAACACCTAATTCAATTTCCTAAACAATAGGATTTTTTCCAGAGAATCTTTCAAAATAGCCTTTCATTAGGTAGTGTTGGTCAAACGCTGGTGATCAGAATGATGAAAAAGTTTTATTAAAAATCAGGGCATTGACATTCACATATATGTTTTTCATGGTCTCTGCATTGCCATAATTTTAGTGAGGGATAAAAGGATATGTCAGTTACAAAAAAAAAAAGTAAATAATGAGGAAGAATCAAGAGGTTTAATTTCTATTTCAACACAGAATCTCTGGTCATAGTTATTTGCACTTGGAAACGAAAGAAAGCAAGTAGAGGATGGAAGCTTACTATTTTATTGAGAAAATGTTATTATCGTAAAACATAAATCTGTTCTATAATAACTTTATCCAGTCCTGAAAGCAACACACTTTCAGCCATGTTTCAACCAAGGGCAGGAAACTGTTTAATAAGGAATTTTGCCAATTAGGAAGCATATACTTACACAAAAACTGCATCTCCAGCTGGTGAGGGTGATAAGGAATCTCGCAGAGATCAAAGGCAGGAGTCATGGAGATGAAAATAAAATAAAGTTTCCAGCAGAGAATCAGAGTCATCTTGATGAGACAAGAATAGAACTGTCTCTATATTTAACTTCTTTTCCATCTAAGCAAAAATGGGAATTATTTAAGAATAATAAAAACTATTAACATATTGTGAATGCCTAAGAGTATGATACTTTATCAAATGCTGCAAAAATGATATTATAATTTTATCACACATTCATTGTTCTTTAGTGTTATGTTAACTTGTTTATCTTAAAATTCCTAAACAAAAACTGTAAGAATAACATATCACAGAAATTATGAATAATTTTTAATATTTATGGAGTAGAGTTTCATTTTGATATTTCAGATCAGAACTTCTCAATCTTTATATAACTTATGGTTGGAGCTCAATAATGCTTTGCCACAGGAGGCTACTCTGTGCATTATAAATTAGTAAAAAACATCTTTGATCTCTATATAATAAATACTAGGAACACCTTATTGACTTGTCACAATCAAACATGCCTCTAAACATTGCCAATTCTCTCCAGTTTCAAAATCATTTCACGATGGAAGCTGCTCTTCTATTACATAGTTCCTCAAGCGTTTTTGCAGAGAGACTTCATGAATTTTCTGCCACTAAAGAATTTTCTAAGTATAATAAAGGTCCTCTTCATTTTCTTGACCAAACTGACTAGAAAAATGAAAGATATTTTTCTTTTATGCCATGTGTCTTGTCTTCATCATGAGTGACACTGATGTCTCTGAAACAGAAGACAACTTCTACACGGTTATCGCTACCACTGTCTGCTCTAAATTCAGTGTGGAGTGAAATGAAAAAGAAACACTTTTTTAAAAAGACAGAAAAGAGAAAATGGGAAGAAAAACCCCAGACTTTTAGTATGGGGCTTCCCATTTGTAGTAAGCTTATTAATTATATATCAGTGTTCCAAAGTTTCAAGTTCCAAGTTTCTCTACTGGCTCTGGTTTTATTATTATAAATATAAAAATATATTTATAAATATAAAAAGGGATATAAAAAGGGAAAATTGAATTCAAAACTGATTTGTACAAAATAGTGTGCTTTCACCATATTTGATTACTAAAATAGAGCTGTCATACATCACATTACTATGTGCAAAAAGAGCAAATCGCACAACAGTGTCAGTCCTCATATGAACGAAAATAAACAAGAAATTGAATCTTTACCACAAAATTTTGATTTTCAAAAACTATGTATGTGTAAAGAAAACATACTAGTGCTTCAGACTTTCAAATATCTTGATAGAAAAAATGTAACCTAGAGAGTGATGCTCGTCACACATTTTTGAGAGGTCCCAAAAATGAATCTGGAAATAAATGGTTCTTATATGTTTCATAAGAAAAGGAGAATGTGGTTATTTTCTGTTCTGTTTTCCACATGCACAGAAAAAGCAAAATATCTCATTACTTATTTTTATAGTATAAGTGACTAAGAAACTATGAAAGCTAAAAACAATGAATATTGGTCTCAGAATTCATTAGAGCAACTGCTTTAATGAATTTTAATTTTAAGACTTATGTATCATTATAAACCGTAGGAAAGCAATTTTTACTTAGTCTGATTCTTCAAGCTGATGTGAGATGGTCCACAGAATCAATCAATGACACTTCTGACTTTGAACTCTCTTCTTAGATAGTGCCTTATTCAATTTTTATATCATCAGTAAAGTACAAAAGACTATAAAACAAGCACTAGCTCTTCCTCATTTGATTACTTTTATTCTCTCCAGTTCTTAACAGCAGTTAATCTTCCAGTTTTGACAATAAAAATGAATTCTATCTACGGATTTATTACCCACACTTGCGTAGTCACTGGAGAATGATATTCTCCCTGGTTTTAAAAATCTATCAGTGTCATATGCTACCACCAAACCACTAAGGTGATAGCTTAAAAAATATTTTTGGGAAAGATGTCTTGTAAGGATCCATAGTTTATCCTGTTCTGAAAGTACCATAGTATTTTTGAAGGTAGCGGTCTGTTTCCATAACTTATTAAATATATTTACTCAGCATCTAATATGTTACACTTTCAATTCCACTATCTTATGCTCTATGAAGAAAATAAATAGTGGCACATGAAACAGACTAACATTTGGGAAGGTGTGATTAATATTGGGAGATCAGAGAACTCGCAACAAATGAAGTGGTATTTAGACTGAGCCTTGGAGTATTAGCAGACATCAGGAATAGGATGGAAACCCAGCGACACTGACAGAAAGCAATGTGAGAAAATCTAGAGGAGGACTGATTGTGATCTGACCTTTACAAATAAACGTCGGGCCACATATATGGCAGATAGCAGGTAGTGAAAGAAGGAATATAACAAAATTCAAAAATCATAAAATATGTTCAATCATCCTTAGACTGCTATAACAATGAGTCACTTCGAAAAACATGAAGTGGCTTTAAAAAACAAATCTAAGTATTATACAGACAAAATTTTTAAGAAAGTTAATTTATATTTAGTAAAATTTGTAGAAATAGCTAAAATGGCTTTCTGTAAAATATATTGGTTGTAAAGATTATGAAAAAGCAACAAGAAATGCAAATCTTACACACTAAAAGAAGTATGAATTTTGCAAAAGGGAAGGTGACCAAGAGACGGAAGAAGGGGAGCGGGCAGTGGACAAAAACACAATTAAAATGGATGCGCAGAACTCCCCGTGATGCATATAATCATTACGTACTGCAAACATGTTCTAAAATTTTTTAAAATTAAAATTTAAAAAGAATTACGGATTTATTTTTTACAATTTCAAGTTTAAACTTGCTCCTCAAAATTTTTGTTTCTGCAGTTTTTTCTGGATGCATTTAAGTTTTGTCATTTATGATTTCTCAATGTTATTGTAAGTAAGAAGCTCAACATAAACTTGAAAAATTTGAAAAAACTCGGGACAGAAGGCAAAAGACACATTTCCCGCACAAGAAAATAACGCATTTAGAAAGAAGGCAAACACAGAAGATCAAGTGCCAGAATTAGTGATTACTACAGGTTAAGAAGGGAGTGGAAGGAAATGGTGGAAAAAAAGGTTAAAGATGATCATTCATAAGTGGAAAAATTACACTAAAACTATTAATATGCAAAATTAATATGTGGTAATAAAAGAAAATGCTGACTTTAAAATGTCTATAAGGAGGTTACTCTTGCCAACCAAGAATCATAATAAGTGAGATAGAGTTCTTAGGCTTTTGAGAGTAAGAGGACTATGTATTGGAGGACAGGCAATTTTAGAGATGAAGAATTAATTATGTACATTACTTTTACAATAAGACATTAATAAAATACACATTGGTGACTATAATTTGATATTTTGTTGGTATAGATAATTTGAAATTCCTCTGCTACAAAATACATAAAATATCTGGCTCAAAATATATTTAAATAATAAATTTACAGTTAATCTTATGAGAATTGAAAGAGAATTGCCAGACAGCAAGAATAGGCGAGCACAAGTATTTAAGAAAAAATGTTAGTTATACCTTATTCTAAATGTTTTTTATCAAAAAGAACACAGGAGGTCTACAAAGGAAGCTTATGTAAAGTGTGTTATGTATTGAGATGACCAACATGCATTGGGTATCACAACAGAAAAAACACAATAAAAGTACCACACAATATTGTAGGAAATAAAGTTAGCTATTTTCATCAAAATAGTTATTTTAGAAAACAGAGAAAAATGCATCCCTATGATTTTGTGGCTACAAACTGGCTTTTAGGTGGGATTGCAGTAAGTTCATATCTATCATATTGCTCACAAAGTCACTGCCCTCTAAAAGATTAAATTATCTCTGCACTCGAACTGTCTCAGCCATATAGTGCAAGCAAAAGAACATCTTCAGTAAGGAAAAAAAAACATAAACTCAGAGCTTAAATTATTACAATTGTCATTAAATCAGTACTGGAAATCATGAAATGTATAATCATAAATTTTATTGTGTAATGTAGACAAATGCCTGGGCATAGTATTACAAGTCTGTAATTCCCATCCGGAGGTGGAGGCAGGAGGATTACAGCAAGTTTCAGGGTCAAGGTCAGCCTGGGATATATAATGAGTTCAGGACCAGCCTGAAGTCTATAGCAAGACTCTGTCTCAACAGACCAAAATAAAGAAATAAACAAAGCAGACTTGAAGAGATTTCAGACACAAAGTTGTTCATTTTTACTGTTATTTCAGTTGGTAGTTTACAGAAATTAAACGTTACCTAGGAATCAAGAGACAATTAAAAAAGGACCAAACATATTTAAAAATAACTAAAGTATCTCCCAAACTCCCAAATTCAGATAAAATATATAAATAAATGTAAAATTAAAATGATTTGTTTTAAGTAGCAGTTTTGACTCAACTGAAGAGGAGAACTAATGAAGTATGAAATGAGCTGAAGCAATAATTCAAAATGCAATACAAATAATGAAAAAAAAATGCAAACTGTTGAAGGAGTGAAGCTCTTTAGAAGCTGTAGTGAGAAGGCCCTGCAGGAGGGTTATAAATCTTTCACTAGAGAATGAAGATGTGATATTTTATGTATATTGAGGATTGAACCCACAATCTCTCTGCCAACCTCTGAGCTACTTCCCAAGCCCCCTTTTCTAAAATATTTATTTTGACTCAAGGTCTTGTGAAGTCACTAAATTGCCTCACCTGGGCTGAAACTAGTGGCCCTCCTGCTTCAGCCTCCTGGAAAGCTAGGTTTTCATACATACACTACCATGCCCCTTTAATGACTACATATTTTTAGACCAAGAATAACATGTTCTTATATGCACAAAGCAAAATAAGTCCTGGGTGAATAAAAAATATTAACCAATATTCATTTTACATGTAGTAATGTTGTTCAGTATAGAAGATATAAATGTCTTTTACAATGGAAGAATTGCAAAAGACTGATAAAGAAGACCTACCAGTACTATAAGGTAGTATTTTCAAGGAGGAAAACTACTACTCTAACTGCTGTACTTAGAAGTCTATCAAAAATATTTGAAATCGTTTTTCAACAAAATATTGAAATTATTATATTTCACATTGAGAAAAGCAACTTTCAGGAACTAAAAGGACTTTATTTCACTAAGTTCACCAAAGGAACTTTAAAAAGAAGAAATTTATTCTAAGACAAAGTTATGGAGATGTGAAAAAATAGAAAGAAAACACCACATATACAAATGGGATAAAACAAATAGGCTAAAAATATAAAGCTCAAAAATCAAATAAAAACTTATAAAGTGAAGTTTAGGAATTAAAATTAAATTATTTAAGTCTTTTAATTAAAAAAACAAAAGATGAATGTAAAGAGTATTTAAAATACAGAGGAGTAATACATAACACCAAGCTCCAAATTACTATAATTTTTTGCATTCAAATGACACTTAGGTTCTCCTCACGTTAATGATGTAATTATTGTAAATGTAATTCATTTTCTGTATACTTAGCACAGTTACAGCTTATAATTTACTGTTGTTTTCTTGACATGTTCAAATGTGTCACAAATTCTTAGTTTCATTCCTTCGGGAGGAAACAGTTTGGACTTTAGAATGGATTGATATCTTTCTCCAAAAGTCATCAGTTGTATCCTAATTCCCCATGTGATGCAGTCAGGAATTAGACGTTTTGGAAATAATGAGGTCATGAACATCTATCCTTTATGAATGGGATTAGTGGTTTTATCAAAGGGATCCCAGGCACCTAGCTTGCTCTCTTCCCTCCTTGTGAGGATATGAGAAGACACTGCAGCATGCAAGTGGACAATCATCACAGTGTAACCATGATAGCTGGCACCCTGATCTCAGATTTCCACCACCAAGAATTCTAAGAAATACATTTCTATGGTTTATAAACTACCCAGGCTATCGTACTTTCCTATAGCAGTGCCAACTACTACTAAACAGACATTTGATATTTCTCAGTTTGTCTTCTGTATCTTTCACCCACCTTGTTTCCTGATATTGGTCTTCCTCATGTTGGAATTTTCACCTTTTCCTGAAATACAACCCATGATTTTTTTTTTTTTTGTGGGTACTGGGGGGGACGACCTCAGGACCTCACGCACCAACAGGCACCCGTGCCGCTGAGCGATATCACCGGCCCCTTTTTCGTATGTGGGTTCCGGGAGTCGAACTCGGGCCTTCGCGCTTGCAAGGCAGGCGCTTAAGCCGCTGAGCCGTCTCACCGGCCCCAACCCATGATTTTTTTTATCTCTTTGTTCACTCATTTGTTTCTATAACTTGCTCTGTATGGTAGTTATTGGAGAAATATATATCTTTTCTTTTCTTTTCTCTCTTTCTTCTTCTTTTTTTTTTTTTTTTTTGAGACTGGCCTTCACTATGTATCATAGGATGGTCTCAAACTTGCTGTTCTCCTCCCTCTTCCTCCCTAGTGATGGGATTGTGGACCTCTGCTACCACATATGGCACAGGAAGGTATATCTTTACTTGATTTTTCTGGAAAAAGTGTCAGAAACTTATTGCTTATTTTTTCGATTTTTGAACTTTTTTCTTTTGTATGTGAGAATGAGTATTCCCAACAGTACAAAAATAAAGAAGGCAGCAGAGTAGAGCAGTAGAAAAAAGCTAAGCAAGCATGGCATTTTACCCAGGGTTTTTTACTTTGAGAACTCTGGTTTTCTGTAACTGAGTTGACCTCATTTTTAACATCTCATAACTCCATGTTAGTCTGCCAAAGGCTGTAGTTTCCTCTGTGGAGAAGGGGTAGAATATTTAAACCCAAGGAAGTTCTCAAGGAAACCTGCTCCAAATCAAAGGTAACCATAAGTCAGCACACTTATGACCTGGGCCAGTAATGGAGAACCTTTTAGGACTTTCGATGAAGCAAACAGCCAGCTGTGGCATAGATAGGTTTGCCACCACTGACCTGGTCTGTAGGTGTACCTGATAGTAAAGACTACGAAGACAAATTTCTGACAATAGCCACTAAAATCTGCTTGGTTGCACTTAAATAACATATTCATAAATTATCTAGCTGTAAATTCCACAAAATGCATATATGTTGGATTTCTGGGAAAACACACATGAGACGGGATAGTGGGATTAACTAAATATCCTATTGTTGCTGTTGGTCAGGCCCACTGACGGTTTTCAACCAACCCCTAATTCTGTAGACCTCATTGTTCTCAGTAGCACCCCTTTTCCTCTGGTTGATTAGACAAATTGGTGAACCAGGCCTACATTATTGAGTGTTATGGGCCTGAATCTTCATTCTCTTATCAGGGAGTCATTTAATCTTGTCAGTTTTTAGATGTAACTGGACAAAAGAATACTGAGTGCTGTTCTACTTGATTACCCAGGTCCCAAATGTAGTCTTTCTTTTCCCTGTATTTCCCTGCATGTATTAATTGCTTTAATTTCTTATGACAGTCATAATTTTTCTCACCAGTATGATATTAAGGAAATGTGACTTCTGTGATTATGGAAGTGATTGTGATGAGATTCACTTCTATTTCCATTCCTCTGTGACCAATGTGATTTAATAAATGGGATAAAGTAACATGTAATAGATGTTGTTTTAAGACAGACAATATTGAAATACAGCATTTATCAGAATCATTTGGAAAATATGTTACAACATTAGTTATTGAATCTCCATCCACAAGGTTATTCCCGCAGATCTAGGGTGGGACTTGTGGATTTGCATTTCTGGTACCTTTCTGCATGATGCTGATGGTGCTGGCTCAGGAATGAAATTCAATATCCTTCAGTTTAAGTGGTATATTCTGGACAAGAGAGTCCATCATTGCAAGATGCCATTCCCGTGATGAAACTTCAGCTGTAGCTCCAAGAGGCTATTTGCTCCACTTTCCGGGGAACACATTAAGAACAGCTGATCCTCGGGAAAGAGGAAAGGAAGGAAGGGAAAGAAAAAAATGCAAGTTAGTTATACTACTAGAGTCTCTTAGTTCATTGAAAATCTAAATGAACTCTTGTCCTCTGGAGTCCAGCAATGTTCCTCTCAGTGGTTGGGTGACTAATTAAGTTTGTAGGATCCTCTAAAAAGGCCCCCTCATGTCCTCAGTCCCTGTTTATCTTGGCCAGGGCCAAAATATTGGCTGTCCCCTTAGGCCAGTTATCTTTTTTCACTCACTAAACCTCAGTTGTTGAACACCCAGGAGATCAGTTGAACCAGTATTGTAGTGGTTTAATTTTACGATCTTATTTAGATACTGAACACCTTGAAATATACAGTTTGACCAGAGAACTGTTATTTTTAAATCAATCACAGATGTCTTAGAAGTTGAAATTGAGGTCAGGGACATTGCTCAGCGGCACAAGTGCCTGCCTGGCAAGCACAAGGTCCTGAGTTTGATTCCTGGTACCAAAAAGAAAAAGAAAAAAAGAAGCCAAAGTTGATAAATTTATAAAGTTTTATGGAGAAAAATCGAGATCAAAACAACATTTTAGCATAACAATCATGACATAGTTATATTAGAATTAGATTTGCTTATTAGCTCCAAAACATATTTAACTTTGCATCTTAGCATAAAAAAAAATTTTTAGTTATTTTTTTTTTATCTAATTACAAGATATTGAATGATGTAAAGAAACTTTTCCTTAAATTTGTTATTCTTTAAAAGAGTGGCATGTAAGAAGAATGTACTTGTCCATGCATGTACTTTCTAGGTTACTAATGTCTAACCTTTAATTTTTGGAGTGATGTTGTCTGGGCTCCACAGTGTTTTTGTATCTCTAAGTGTTGTAACATGTACAATAAATACACTTACCAATCACATAAGCATAAGTGTTGACAAAGTACTCACATCCTCTGGCTGGCTGTTTCATGTTGGATTGTTATGTGCATTTCATCACAAATAGCTAGAACACAAGTGAAGGAAAGCCAGAAGCTTGAGCTTGAAAATGTTTATCATCAAAAGCAACTTTACCTGGAAGTTGCCAGGGTGATAAGATGTTTTTTAACTTGTATCTTCAGAGGCTTATATACTTCAGAAACACAAATGTATCCCTTAGTAGACTATGAAGTTAGCAATAATTAGCATCAGAGCTATATAGAAATCCTAACGTATATTTAGTTACTATTCTCAAGGCAAGTTTTGACTCTTTTAACAGATTTTATAGGGTGTAACTATATAAATCAGAATTCAGTACATCTTTAGAGCTCTTATGAATATAGTATTAATGACCTTAAATAGATATTACCAATATGCAAGTGTATCTCCTTTTTATAATAATAAAATGTTGTTTTTTCAAAGCCAATAGATGTAGATCAAGTTTAAATATCAGGACACAATTTAAAGTGATGTCAATTTTGACCATTTATAAGTTTAAGGTCTAAAGGTATATTGTATAAAAGAAAGCACCTATTTGTTATTTTGTATATATTAAACTTATGCAGTGTTAACTTTGTAAACTTAACTTTAAACCTTAGACTCACAGCATAGCTTGTTTTTAGATGCATACATACACATACATGCATAAGTTTCCAAATATATTTTATGTCATAACGGAATAATTCTTTAACCAATTATGAACTGATTATTGAAAATATTTTATAGGTTAAAATTTAAGTACTCTTTAAATCTTAAAGGTCACTTTTTAGTTACCAAAAGTCTAATGATGGAAAACATAAGAAATTATGTTAGTAAAATATGGAAACTTTACTTTTAAATCGACAATGGACCCTTGACTTACAAACTCAATTAGTTCACGAGGGCTGGTTGTAACTCAAGTTGGTTGTAAGTCAATACTATTTTTCCCATAATAAATAATGGAAATATCCGTAATGTATTCTGAACCTCCCAAAGCACCCCTTAACTAACATTCTCATAATAAAAAAGGGTTCATAATATACATAATTTACAGCAAACACCCATAACTTTCTTAGTGTATTCACTGGAAACTTATAAAATGTGCCTAGTTTACCAGAAACAACAATGTCATACTGTATTCACCATTCAAGTTGACATCTTTGGCTTGCAGGAAGGGAGGATGAAGTGGAAGGTGGTTACTGTTTGGGAGGAGAGTCCACTTTCATAAGAACATCAGGAACCTGGCTCTCTGCTGTCCTTTCTCTCCTGGGGAGTCTGTAGCCCACTAGGACCCGCTTCTGGCTCACTAGGTCTCAACCTTTTCAGAACTAAACTTGTCTGTTTCTGTCTTTTCTTTAACACTGTTCTATAGTATGACACGACATTGTCATTAAGCCAGTGAATACAACAATTGGCTTTTTCTCTGTCTGGGTGGGTCTTCTCTATAAATGTTTGTAGTTCTGTCCATTTTTTCAGGATTTCTTTTATTCAGAAGAAGAACTTTACTACGCTGATTGTTGATACTCCCCCTCCTCTTCAGAAAGCTCCTCAGCTGCCATTCTCTGTTGCTCAGCCAGAGTTGCTGAAGTTCCTCTGTAGACGATTCCTCTGAGTGTTCCTCCACCAGGTCTTCAACATCACCACTGTCCACCTGCAAGCCTGTGGACTCTGCTATAGTGACAATGTCATCAACCAGAGGGTCAACTGGAGGCTCAGGCACCTCTATACAGCCTTCAAAGTCTCTCTTCTGTATGATTTTTGACCACACTTTATTCCAGGGAGATCTCAGTGTTTTTAGAGAGACATTGGCTCAGGATTTCTCAATGAACCCCACACAGGAAAGGATGTTGTAATGTTCCTTTCAGAACTCTTTAAGGGTTAAATCTGTATCTGAGACCATTTGGAAGCACTTCAGGAACAGCTCCTTGGTGTATAGCTTCTTAAAGTTAGCTATAACCTGCTGATGCATAGGCTGCAGTAGAGGAGTTGTATTAGGTGGAGGAACTTGACTGAGAGCCATGAGAATTCAGCCAAGTCTTCTTCCATATCTCATGGGTGAGCAGGAGCATTGTCCATGAGGAGGAGAGCCTTGAGTGGTAAACCTCTGTCCTCTAGATATTTCTTAACAGTAGGACAGGAAGTCTCCTTGATCCACTCAAGAAAAAGTACTCTTGTTACCCAGGGTTTTGCATTACATTGCCACATGACCTCTAGAATATTCTTCATGACTTTATGTTTTCTAAACAGTCTAGAAGTCTCAGAATGATAAACCAAGAGAGGCTTCGTCTGGAGGTCACTGCTTACATTAGCACATAGCAATACGTTTAGCCTATCCTTCATAGGTTTGTGGCCTGGCATTTTTTTCTTTTCCTGAATAGTGTATGTTCTCCTGGACATTTTCTTCCAGAAAAGGCCAGTTTCATCACAGTTGAAAACTTGAGAGCAAAAACCATGTTTCTTTGTGTCATCATTTTGAAGTGGTGCATGTAATTTTCAGCAGCTTTTTTATCAGCACTGGCTTCTTCACCATGCCTAGTTATGCTATGAACAGGAGTCCTTGCTGTAAAATTGTGAAATCACACCTTACTGGCAAGAAATATTTCACCATTATCACTCATTGATGGATTATCCTTTATGAGATCTGTATTTATTTATTTATTTATTTTTATTATTTTAAAGAGAAAAAGCAATGATAATTTCAAAACAAGATGATAGGAAATTAACAATGGTTAACATATTGCATATAGTTATCTTCAAAGTAGTTGCTCAGATTACAAGACATAGGAATGAAAAATTGATCAAACAACACAAGCACAAACTGTTCTTTTCAATGAACTAAAAGAAATTACTACTATAATTATCTTAGCTATCTTGTGTATATATAAATTTTTTTTCATTTCCCTTCCTTCTTTTCTCCTTTCCCCCATCCCAGTTGTTCTTTCCTTTTGAGCAGTTTCTTTCCCTTTCACAATATCTATTGTACATTTTGGATCTTATTTACTTTTTCAGTTTCTTACACTAGGGAGACAATACGATGTTTACATATGTGAGTCTGATTTATTTCACTTGTGAATATGGTCTCAAGTTGCATCCATTTACCTAAAGAAGTCTCAAGTTTATCCTTCTTTATAGCTGAGTAGAACTACATTGTGTAAAAATACCACATCTTTTTTATCCTTTCCTTGGTTGATGGGTATTTGGGTTGTTTCCAAGATCTGGCTATTACAAATGTGTTGCTTTGGTATGATTTTTAAAAATTCTTCTCAGAAGATACCCAGAAGGGGAATACCTGGGTCGAATGGGACTTCTAATTGTAGGTTTTCGAGGAATCTCCACACTAATTTTCACAGTGGTTGTACCAGTCTACAGTCCCACCAACAGTGGAGAAGGGTTCCTTTTTCCCCACAGCCCCTCCAGCATTTGTTATTGGTTGATTTCTTGATGACAGCCATTCTTTCTGGGGTGAGATGGAATCTCAGTCTTAATTTGCATTTGTCAAATGACCAATGATGTCGAACATTTTTCATATATTTATTTGTCATTTGTGTTTCTTCCTCTGAGAATTTTGTATTCATCTCAGATGCTCATTTTTGGATTGGGTCATTGAATTTGGGAGGCCTGATATTTTTTGATTCTTTATATGTTCTAGATAGAAGTCTTTTGTCTGAGAGAGAGTTGGCTAAACTTTTTCTCAGTCTGTGGGTTTCTTTTCACTCTGTTGGTGATTTCTTTCGTTTTGCAAAAACTTTTTAGTAATATGAGATCCCTGTTGTTGATTCTTTGAAGTACTTCTCATGCAGTTTGGTTTTTGTTCATGAGCTCTCTGTCTACCCCTATATCTTTAAGATTTCTACCTACTTTCTCTTCCAGTAGATTTAGTGTTTTTGTTTTAATATTTAGATCTTTGATCCATTTTGACTTTAGTTTAGCGCATGGTGATAGACATGGGTCAAGTTTTAGTCTTCAATATGTGGAATGCCAGTTTTACCAGCACCAGCTATTAAAAAGACTCTCTTTCTTCCAGTGAACACGTTTGGCCCCTTTGTCAAAGATATGGTGGCTGAGTGTGTTTGGGGATGTGTCTCCGTCTTCTAATCTGTTAAACTGATGCTCAGGTCTTTTTTTTTTTCCAGTGCCATGCTCATTTTATCACAATAGTTTTGTAGTATAATTTCAAGTCAGGGATGGTGATACCTCCTGCCTTGCCTTTGTTGCCCAGGATTGCCTTTGCTATTCTAGGCCTCTTCTGATTCCAAATGAATTTTAGTAATATTTTCTCTAGATCTGCGAGGAATGGTAATGTTATTTTGATTAGGATTGCATTAAATCTGAATAAGAGTTTTGTGATTATAGCCATTTTCACAATGTTGGTACTTCCTATCCATGAGCAAGGGACATCTTTCCATTTTCTGATATCCTCTTTGATCTTTTTTTTCAGAGTTCTGTAATTTTCAATGTATAATCTTTTACTTCCTTTGGTAGATTGATTCCTAAGTATCTCATTTTTTTGGATGGTATTCTGAAGGGTGTGGTTTCCCTAATTTCTCTCTCAGTGAGTTCGTTGTTTGTGTACAGGAATTCTATTGATTTTTGAGTGTTGACTTTGTATCCAGGTACACTACTGAATTTGGTTATTAATTGTAGAAGTCTTTGGTAGAGTTTTTGGGGTCTTCTATGGAGTATCATGTCATCTGTGAATAATGATAATTTAATTTCTTTCTTTCCTATCTTTATTCCTTTTATTTCTTTCTCTTGTCTAATTGCTCTGGCTAATATTTCTAGAACTATATTAAATAGGAGTGGTAATAGTGAACATCCTTGTCTTATTCCTGATTTTAGAGTGAAAACTTTCAGTTTTTGTCCATTTAGTATGATGTTGGCTTTGGTTTGTCATAGATGGCTTTTATCAGAGTGATATCAGCACCATCTATTCTGATTTTCTGTGAGGTTTTTATCATGAATGAGTGTTGGACTTTATCAAGACCTTTTTCTGACTCTATTGAGATGATCATAATTTTCGTCTTTGGCTCTTGTTCATATGCTGTATTACATTTGTTGATTTGCATATGTTGAATCATCTCTGCATTCCTGCAATGAATCCCACTTGGTCATGGTGTATAATCTTGATGATTTGCTGCATTCTGTTTGCTAGTATTTTATGGGGGATTTTTGCATCTATGTCCATTAGGAAGATTGGCCTGTAGTTCTCTTTTTTGGTTGGGTCTTTCTCTGCTTGTGGTATCAGGGTAATACTTGTCTCCAGGAATGAGGTAGGGAGAATTGCTTCCCTTTCAGTTTCATTAAAGTGTTTGAGGAGTATTGGTATTAAATCTTCTCTTAATTTCTGGCAGTGAATCCATCAAAACCTGGGTTTTTCTTTGTTGGTAAGTTTTCAATTATATTTTCAATTTCATTAACTGATACTGGGTTATTCAGAATTTTTATATATTTTTGATTCAGCTTTGGTAATTCATACATTTCTAGGAATCTGTCCATTTCTTCTATGTTTTCCATCCTGCTAAAGCAAAGATTTTCGAAGTAGGTATTGATTTTTTGAATTTCCACAGGATCTGTAAAGATTTCACCCTTTTCATTCATCATTGCCTGAATTTGAGTTTTTTCTTTCCTTTTTTTTTTGATAAGGTTAGCTAGGGATTTATCAATTTTATTTATTCTTTCAAAGAACCAACTCTTCCATTCATTAATTTTTGTATTGTTTTCTTAGTCTCAATTTTGTTAATTTGTGCTCTGATCTTTATAATATCCTCCCTTGTACTGGCTTTGGGCTTGACTTGCTCTTCTTTTTCTAGAAGCTTGAGGTGCAGCATTAGGTTGTTTATATGTGTTTGTTCTCTTTTCCTGATGTGAGAATTCACCGCCATATATTTCCCTCTTAGGACTGCTTTCGTAGCATCCCACAGGTTCTGGTAAGTTGTATTTGCATTTTCTTTTCTTTTTTTTTTTTTTTTTTTTTTGTGGGTACCAGGGGTCGTCGACCTCAGGACCACGTGCCAGCAGGCCCGTGCTGCTGAGCGATATCACCAGCCCTTTTTTCGTATGTGGGTTCTGGGAGTCGAACTCGGGCCCTTGCACTTGCCAGGCAGGCATTTATGCCGCTGAGCCATCTCACCGGCCCCTGCATTTTCTTTTGATTGTAGATATTGTTTAATTTCTTCTTTAAATTCGTTTCTGACCCATTTTTTTTTTCAGGAGGGTGCTATTTAATTTCCATGTGTTTATGCAGTTTTTGCAGTTTCTTTTGCCATTAATTTCCAATTTCATTGCCCTATGGTCAGATAATATGCACGGAATAATTTCATTTCCTTTGCATTTACTTAAGCATGTTCTATGAACTAGAATATGGTCTATTTTGGAGAACATTCCATGTGCAGCTGAGAAGAATGTGAATTCTGATATTGTTGGGTGGATCACTCTGTAAACATCTACTAAGTCCATTTGTTCACAGGTTTGGTTCAATGGAGTTATTTCTTTGCTGATTTTTTGTCTAGTTGATCTATTTCTTTGTGACAATGGGGCACTAATGCCCCCATTACAATTGTGTTATTGCTTATTTGATTTTTCATGTCTATTAACATTTTTCTTATATAGATGGGTGCTTCTGTATTTGGCACATATATATTTATGATTATTATCTCTTCCTCTGGAAGTTTTCCCCTAACAAGTACGTAGTGACCTTCTTTATCCCTTTTGATCATTCTTGGTTTGAAATTCATATTGTCTGCAAACAGAATAGCTACCCCTGTTTTCTTCTGGGCTACTGTTGCATGGAGTATTGTTCTCCATCCTTTTAATTTTAGCCTATGAATTTCTTTTTGAGTTAAATATGTTTCTTGTATACAGCATATTGTTGGATTTTGTTTCTTTATTCACTCTACCAGTCTGTTTCTTTTGTTTGTTGAATTGAAGCCATTTACATTGATGGTTATAACTGATATGTTTGGCTTACCTTTGTTATGTTTGTTACCTTCTGTTGATTACCCACTTTCACCTCTGTTTAATTGCTTGCCTTGCTTGGTGGTTTCTTTCTCTTTTTGTTCTTGAAATTGTGGTGATTTTTATCTCTGTCCAGAATACCTTTCAATATCCTTTGTTGATTTGGAGGTCATGAGTTTCTTCAGTTGTTCTTTGCCATGGAAGTATCTTATTTCTCCATTAGTTTTGAAAGATAGTTTTGCAGGGTACATCAATCTGGGTTGGAAGTTGTTTTCTTTCAGGACTTGAAATATTTCATTCCATGCAATTCTTGACTTGAGGGCTTATGTTGAGAAGTCTGCTGTGATTCTGATGGGCATTCCTTTAAAGGTGATCTGTTTCTTTTCTCTAACAGCTTTTAATATTCTGTTCTTGTGCTGAATTTCTGGGATTTTGATTCTTATATATGTGGCTGTAGATTTATTTTGGTTATGGCTAATTGGAGTTCTACATGCCTCACTTATCTGTATGTCAGATTCTTTCCCCATGCTTGGGAAATTCTCTGCTATTATATGTGCAACTAGTTTTTTATGTCATTTGTGTTGACTCCTATTTTTTCACTGACACCAATTATTCTTATATTATTTTTCTTTTTGTCATCTTGCAGTTGTTGAATTATTATTTCCTGATCTTCTGTTTATTTTCCAGAGATCTTTTCTTTCATGGTCACTAGCTGAGATCCTGTCTTCAAAGTCTGAGAGTCTGTCTTCAGTTTCATTCAAGTGGTTTTGTCAGCTTTCAATGGAATTTTTAATTTCCTGGGTATCTGTTTGATTCCATTTCATGCATTCTCTTTCCTATACTGATCATTCAGTTTCCATCTTCCTATCATCATCTATATTTTTTTGTCTATATCTCTACTCTATACTTGCTGAGCAATTCCTTTATAAATGTTGACATTTCTTTTTTTACCTGAGATATTATTTTTTCTGATCTGATTTCTTTTATAGCCTCATGGATATTTTCTTTACTTCAGTTGCTATCATTTCAGAAATGGCAAGTGCGTGTCTTCCATTTTCCTCTATCTCATTGTCTCCTGGACTTGTTCTGGGTGGGCTGGAGGTCTGAGGTCTTATTTTGCTTCTGCATCTTGTCATTTTCTATTTCAGAAGTTTTTATTTTGTTTCCTGTGTTGATCCTTGTAAGTTTTTGTAGTAGGTAGCTTTATCACTAGTATGACAGCATCTTTATGTAAGGTTTGCTCTTCAGGGATGTTTTATATGTGTAGGAGGTTCTTGGTTTGTGTCTGTCCCAAGATCTTACCTTTCCAATTAACTAGGAGTGAGCTGTTGGTATCTGTCTGGCTTAGTCCCCAGTCCTTTGGTGCTGGGGTGTGGTGAGGTTATTGCCCCAGAACTTCCCAGTATTGTTACAGAAGTGAGAACAACTGATTAAAACAGATTTGACACCCTAGTTAATGTAGTATAATTAGCAACAACAATAGCATCTAGCACAGTTTAGACACTGACTACCTGTGGTTACTATTAATTTTGTTCCTTTAACCATAGGAGTAAAATATGCAGTTATTTTACAGAACTTATCATAAATTGGGAGCTTGTATACAAATGTTTCCTCTTGGTGGAGTGGTTTTACCCTGTGGCTGGGAAATTTAAGAAAGATAATGGATAAAACAAAGATAACTGAAAAGAAAGTAGAAGCCAAGCTGGAGGACAAAAGATGATCATGCACACTTTGGGAAACTAGAGAAGAGGGTAGAAGAGAAAGTATGAAGAAGTAAGCAAGGGATTGTCTGAACTTGGTCTCTGGCTTTGGGGGATGGGATTAGTTTTCTGTGGCTGGATTTCTCCCCAGCTGTTTAGAAAACAGAAAAAAATAAGATAAGGAAAAAGAATAAAAAAATAAAAAAAGCAAAAAAGGGAAGCCCCACCCACCTGCTTCTATTTTGTGTGTCTTTGTTCCCAAGCACAATACTGGTTCACATAACTTACCACCTGTTGGCTCATATTGTTACTGTTGCTTCTGACAATTTCATGCCGCTAGTCCCGCCTGTCCATCCTGATGTCCTGGCTGGCAGCCCTACTGTGAGGCTGATGTTCCCATGATTTTCCACACCATTCACCTGGATCCCAGCAGCTGTGATGGGAGGGGCTGGTCTCTGTGTCCTCCTGTGCTGCTTTTCACCTGGATCCCAGCAGCCATGATGGGAGGGGCTAGTCTCTGTTGAGATCTGCATTTATAGCCCTAGCATTTTCACAGATTATAGACTCGGAGAGGATATAACTTGCCATCTGCCTTTTGTTTATCCACACTACTAATAGGCTCTCTACCTCACCTAATACTGGTGATCATGACTTACTAATTTGAGTAAAACCTTTAGCAACAGTAGCTCCCTTATACAAATCTTTTCTCTGTTAGATTGTCGAGAATGTGGATTTTGACAAGCTGTACATATTAGCAAGATTGGTCACACTAAACCCACTCGTATTTCTCCACAATTTCCTTCCTTTTTTAGATTGTGATTGCTTTTTTTCCCTTCCCTTGCCTCCTTAGCTTCTTTTCTAGCTTTTATGGGGCCATTTTAATAGCAGCAATCATAGCAATTATATAAAGCACTGACCAAAATCATGTCCACAAACATACACATCTGAGCTCAGATTGACACATACATATGCTTAAATATGCTTTTTTGGCATTGCAAGTGTATGTTTACAACCACAGAATTGGCCAGCATTTGGATTGTAACTTAAGACTTTGGTTGCAAGATAAACCTAGAATTCTGATCATAACCCAAGTTCTTCATATGTAAGGCTGGTTGTAACTTAAGTATCCACTGTAATTTTGTAAGTTTAACCAAGAGCATCTCAATATCTTAAGATAAACATATCATTTTAGATATTAAAAATTTACTTTTTTAAATTACAGTTAAAACAATTATTTGAGATGACTCATCATAACAGTTAACACCTTTGTAAACTATACATGTTATCTTTGACCAAGGAAAGCTCTTATGTTATATAGACAATAATGTATATGGCATTTATAGAAGTGATTTTTGATATTATCTTGGTTATCTAACAATTTGGATGGAAAATGTTATCAACTTCAAAGACATATTAATTCTTACCAACTGATTTAAACTAGTCTATTGTTAAGCTATGTGAGCCATGAGAATTTGGGCTAATGTCTTCAGTGTCTGTTTATCTATAAGTCAAAATGAGTAGAGCATTTGGAGGATAATATGTACCTAAAAGTGAACATACAGAAATATATATATTAACCTAAATCATATGTAAACTTTATGTTATCAAAATTTAAGAATCAATCTTATTTGTAAGTCTTATAAGTCTTATAAGCCTTGAGGTTACCAGTATTCATCTGGTAATGTTTTAAATGAGTTTGGCTACCCTGAAAACCTAAATAAATGGTCTTCCATGTAAATCTCAAAAAGAGAAGTCTATAAAAAATAAAAATAAATTTTTGAGCTCAAAACATATTTTTCTTAAACAGCTGCAAGTGCTTTATCTTGTGATTAACACAGATTTAACAGACAGATGGACCAATATACTGAAGACACTTACATTTAAATCAAAGTGTACTGTCTAATGTATTAGGCAAGTAGAATCTCAATAACCCCTTCATAGTCTTTACGTTTTTAAGTATAAATAGACTAGTCAGAACTTTTTAATATGCATTAGTTAGCAGAGATCTCTTTTCAAAAGTATCAGAAAGAAAATCAAACCATATTCCACTCGTGAAAGCAAGGACTATTTTTAAGAATTGTCCAAGTTGATAGTTTATCTTATTAGAATATTTAGCCATACAAGCTTCTCAGGGCTCTCTGTTGTTTTTATATTTTGTTGATTAGTAACCATAGCTGAAACAAAAAGTTGCTGTTTTGATAGACAGTGTAACTCTTCCCACTAAAGAGACAGCTTGTTAAAGGTAATTTTTAACTATTTTATTTTTAGTAGATACTCAGGCCAAATTTTGGTGTAGAAAGAGACTAGGTGACACTTTTCGGAGCTAAGTATGTATTCCAAAGTGTGGGAGAAAAAAGCCTGCCAAAGCTCCAATTGGCCCTCATGAAGATGTCTACCTATGATAGTTTCTTCCCTTTTTGAAAGAAACAAAAGGAGAGAAGGCATCCTGTTCTATCTCTCTTGTTCTGTGCCTCTAAGACATCTCTTTGATTTGATTTTGTCCAGTTCCAGTTGTGGTCAGCTGGAGATGCTCAAGGAAAAGACCAGAACAGTATTTACATACTCTTACTTGGTGCCTGGTTTCCCTTTCTCCTGATCCTGTGAACCTTCGCATTACAGTTACCTATAGGCTTTAAACATTTGCTGGCTTGGCAATATGTTTTGGAGAGAAATCATGGTGAGAAGCCATCCCTGTTTTTGTTTAAAACTATTATTTAATTTGTAAGAGTCCCTAAGAGTGAATGTTTTCAGTTTTTAGAACGACCTCATCTGTGAATATATATATATATATATATATATATTCAATCTGCCTTGTCCAAGCATCATTTTTGATAAAAAGACGATGAGAAAGAGAGTGAAGATAATTCCTAATTAACATTTCTTCCTAAGGTCAGAAAGGCTGATCAATTTGGACTAAAACTTTCATATTTATTTATTGAAAGTTTGAGGATTAAATCTAGAACAGTTTTTAAGAAAGTGGCCCAGGGATAAGTTATACAGAATAATGAAGGTCAGCTCCACTCTGAAGCCAGACTCTTCAGGATTGTATCTGGTCCTAGAATCCAGCAAGCACAAAGAAGAGAATTGTCTTGGACAAAACACTGCTGTTGTAAATTCTGTTATTTTTCATGGCAGGACCAGAATAAAAGAGTGACTCCATGCAAGGGACAAGAACCAAATTCTCACCATCTCTCACAATCATGACAGAAAGCTTTCCCAGGGTAGACCTCCAGTCCTTAGCAAAACATACCTCTAAAGTCAAAAGCTATAATTGACTCCAACTGCATTGCCAAACAGAAAACTGAACCAATAATCAAATAACTTCAATGACTGCTCTTTAACTTCCTGAGAGTGAGAGAGAAAGAAAACCGCAGGACAGATTGGAGATGCTCCTTTAAACTATACAGTTTTGGATTTATAAATATATATGTTTTGGAAGGTGTCTCTCTCTGGTGTCACCCACAGATAGGTTTCCTCCATTTGTGTCTAAGGATGAAAGTTTTCTCCTGCTGGTTATAGAGGAAACCCTTGTCCAGGCACTAGATCAGCCAAAACCCTCAGGTGTGCCTTTCCGGATGAGCATGAATTATGGTTGACTTTTAACCCAGAGATGGAAGTTATATAGTCTGTAAAAGAATACCTATCTTCAGTGTCTTTATAGATGAGCACTCATTGTAAGGGGTTCAGGGGCCTTCAATTGGAAAGGAAAAAGAAGCTGATAACAACCTACCTACAGAGGTGAACTTCTAAAACCTGTCCCATAGCCTTTAGGTGAATTCTTAGACACACCCAGGAGCTCAAGCTGCCACCCAAAAAGCCATTCCAAAAAGTTGTAAGTACCAAACAAGTCAAGGAAGGACAACAAAGCTCTGTTAGAAAAATAAAAGATATTCTTTCAAAGAAACCCCAAATATAAAAGCACCACAATCTTCCGTGCTCTCAAATTTTAACATGGCCCAAGCAACCAACAAAAGGCATAAGCAACCAGCAAACAACAAATGACAATTTCTTGATTACCCAAACAATTACAACCCAGAATCCACTTCAGATATATAGGGGTGCTATGAAAAAAAGCATACTCTTGCCTCCTTCCAATTGTCTCAGTGGGGCCTCCAAAATGATATAGGAGAAATATAGCTCCTAAGTTGCTAGATGTCAAATATGCTAAGTTTGTGGTTGCACCACATTGAGGAATGAAGTTAAAAAACAAAGGAAAAATTTGGGTTGTTTTATTGGAGATAAGATGAAGAAGAATAGCTCCAGTATCTCAAGAGCAGTTTTAAAGGGGATGGACAGAGTCCCTTTGTCAGGGGTAATTTACACAGCAAAGTCACAATGTGAGTACAACATGGGTGAAACTATATTCAGCCTATAGAATTACAATGATTAAATAGGGAAATGAGACATGTAGCAAGAGTACATGGAAAGAGCAAAGGCATTTTGGGAAAGGGATGGGTCCAGATGTTCTGCTCACTAACCTGGGTGTCTGATTCTAATCTGGACTTAATGGACCATGTGTTGCTAATAATTTGGTTATTGGCCATTGCACCTTCATCTTGCATGAGGCATGCCCTACTTCAGATTCCCTTCCGGTCCCAATTCTGATGTCTTTATTATTCGTGCTGACTTCTTTGAGGGCCCAATGTCTTAGTTACTTTTCTCATTGCTGAGACAAAATTCCCAACAGGCAAAGTTAAAGAGGAAAGGTTTATTTGGCTTACACTTTCTGGAGGTTTCAGACTATAGTTGGCTAGGTCAAAAGCAGGGTGGCTTGACAGAGGGACATCACAGAGAGAAACAGTCCATGACAAAGCAAGGAAGGAAGAAGACAGCAATCAGCAAGGAAGTGACAAGCAATAAGCAGCAAACTGCTTTCTATTCCTTATATTTTATCTAGACTACCCGCCCTTAGGCTGGGTAGCACTCACATCCAGGGAGGGTAACCTTAATCCTAGCCAGAACTATACCAACCTGATCAGTGCACTAATTCAGTAATCACACATCCTTCATCCCAGCATCACACACTCTAAATGTAGCCACCTCTGAAAAGTCCCACTTATGACATCATAAGGCTTTGGGGGGACACCTAGACTCAACCCATAATACTCACTTCTGCTCTTACTCTCTAGCTTAGCTGCCTATAATAGTACAAAACATCAAAGTGAGAGTCATGGCAGAGAATGTTCGCCTGATGGTGGCCAGAAAGTAAAGGGACACAGGAGCAGTCTCTACTATTCTTTACAATGGTATCTTCCAAATGATCTGACTTCCTTTCACTGGACTTCACCTTTTAAAGTTTCTATGAATTCTTGCATTTTTATCACATTGGTCTTTTGTGGGTCATATGAATTTAAAACAATAATTATGATATAAAGCAAAGCTACACAGGATTCATAGAGGTAGATCAGACAGACTTGCTGGGTACTGAGTTGCAGTTAAAAGTGGCAAAAGCATTCTCCAAAATTTTGTCAGTTCTGGACAGGAAAATGTTTTCCTTTCAAATTTAAAAATGGCTCTATGTAGTCAGCTTGTCACCAAATAGTCAGTTGGTCTTTGACAATGAATAGTTTGACAACGAGTTGTTTGACAATAAGCAACGACAACACTCAGATGTGATTTATTGAAAGAAAACACATGCAGTTGTGCTGCAGGATAGTCACCATGTTTTAAAACTTATTTCCTAGAGTAATGAACCTATTGCAATATCAGAGTTCTAACCAAGGACTGAGATGGATTCACTTCTACTGGCCGCGTTATCTTCTCTGCCATTTTAATTTTGCCACTAATGCTGCAGGTACATGAATATCCTAACACTTGATGTGCATGCTTGTGAATCTATCCACATGGTTCTCCTTGAGACTTCCTAATTCATGATGGATTCGTGTTTCTCCAGAGTTCTTGAGCAAGTATCCATGCCATCTTCATTACCCGTGATTATATTCCTCATGAGCCCATTTCGGTCTGCACAGAGTAGAGGTGCAGGTTCGCTACTCACTGAGAAAAGCTCATCTGGCTCATTGGAAGATTTCAGTCCAAGCACTCTTTCTCAGGCCAGCCTTGACTGAGGGTGCATCACAGAAGCAATTCATTTTTGCTTTGGATGAAATGCAGCATTTTCCTCCCATATATACCAATCATGACCCTTATTCTCTTAGGGCTTTGTAGTTTATGTGATGCAATGAGGTTAGAAAAATAGCCACCTCCAAATTTCTGGACTTTTATCATTACACCCTATGCTGGTAATCAGACAAATGAATCCATGTGGCCTTAGTCACTGCAAAGAAAGTCAGTGGAGGAATAAGTTTTTACTGTTCTTAGTTGTTCTTTTGTGCTTTTTTATTGTCTTTTGAATAAAATGGAATTTATTTTCCTTAGGACTTTACTCCTTTAACACAAATCTTTGATAACTTTATCCATATATTTTCTTCAAAGATAATTAAATTAGAGTGGATGAAGCTAATTGATGCTTACTAAAATTCCTTTTTGCTGTACCTGTGTATTTTCTCATTATATGTTATTACTCCAAGATGAGTGATTGTTACTGCGAAAAACTGAAACACATACATTCTGTCTCCCAACTTTAGCCTTTCTTAGTTAAATTCGTTAATGTGTTCTGCTTGTGCCCTGTGTGTGTTTCAAAAATGTAAACTTTCCAGAATTTCCATCTTATTTTCTCTGATTCACCGATCATTCATTTCTCTCCTCTTTAGCCTCTATTCATTTCTCTCAATACCTCTTACACTTCTCCTTGAAAACCTCATTTATTAATTCCTGAAAAATCCATTTATGGCCTTAAAATTTCTCTTTCTTCCTTTGACTTCAAAATCCTTCTTGTGATATTCTATCATACAGTTTCTCATTAGATTTTCTGAGAATTTTAAAGCCTTTACTTTCCTGGACTTTGTTTCCATGTGTTTCTGCTGCACTATTTTTTATTTTTAATTTTTTTAATTTCCAGCTACATTACCTTGTCTGTTTAATATCTCTTCAGTAATGTCAAAACTGCCTTTAACTATTACGTTTAAAATATTATAACTTTTTATCTCTATACATTTTATTGTTTATTTCTGTTCTCTAATAGGTAATATTTTCATGATTAATTATTTTATTTTTTAAAAGTTTTATGTACATTCAATAAAATCTGTATGTGAAAATTCAGATAACTCTCTAATGTTTACTAAATCTGGTTCTTCTTTCTTCTCTTTTTTCTCTGTACCTTGTCTTTTTCATGTGTATGGAATTAATTAGTAGAAGATAGATCTACTTTTATTGCTGGAGACTTGATGATCTAAGTTGGCAAATGTTTTCTTCTAAATTTTTACTTTCTTGCATACTAATCATTTATTTACTTATTTACTTGCTTACTTATTTATTAGTTCTAGCACCTTATGTGCTAGTTAATTCAGTACAAAGGTGAAAGGAGAGTGTTTATTGGAAATAAGGAAAAATAGCTCTGTCACCAGGAATGGATTCTGAATGGAAATTCAAGTTGTCTTTTTTGTCCTCACACTTAGAGTTATAAGATGAACATGGGGAAAAGTCAGTTAACTCCACTTTAAAAAAAGTATTCAAACCAAACTGCTTAGTTTGCATTTCTAATGTTTCCAAGTTTAATTGTGAGGTAGAGAGGAACTATCAACTAACTTAGCATCATGTGTATAAAAACCTTCTTCCTGGAGAAAAAGTTCTTATCTCTCCATTCTTATCCTAGCACACTCTTCACAAGGAACTTTTGCCTCTGTTTTCATTTCCTAACTAACTGAATGACTTGAATTATTTCTTAACTCCATCTGGGTTGTTCACTTTTTATTCAGCTGACTCTATTATACTCTATTATGCTGTATTGCCCCCAGCCATCTGAACAAACATCTCTAACTACTGTTAGGGAAAATGGGCAAGGGTCTTATCCCACCTGCTTTCTACTGAAACAAGTCAGCACATGGGGCTGGCAGTCCAGGATCCTCTTCAGAGTGTTAATCTAATGTGGATAGAAGTTGTGCTGGCAGAGAGGGCAGTTATGGGCTCTTTTTAGAGGCCAAATCTAGTACATCCCAATAAAAAGAATCTGGCACATTTATTGTTGTCCTCCGTGTGACCATTTGGAGTTTTACCACCTCTAGGCAAGAAGAAGCAAATGAGGACGTAGAGGGCTCTGTGGTTTTGAAAGACTATTTTAGCCAAAAACATTTAAAACTTTTTGTTGCATGTTTATAGCTGTTTCCATGGCTTTTTAACCTTGTTGAACCACAATAGTGAAAAGTTACAAGTGTAGCTAGAGACTGCCCAAAGTGGCCATGTTGTCCTTGGAGACCCTTTTTTATATCTAGCCTATATTGCTATTATTTTATTTATCTCATAGTTATATTCTTTTTGCAAGGTGTGTAAGACCAATTTAAGGTGAGATAAATGTTAATCAAAATTAACTTCTTTACATATGAAGGTCAGTTAACACACCTCAGGGGCTGCTTTGGAACCATGTGTAGAGCCTCTTGGCTCCTCCGCAGTCTTCTTTCATCAGTGCCATCTGCTGGGATGGGTCACAGTAGTGCTTGACCCTATGGCTTCCTTGGAAGCTCGGGAAATGTTTCACTTTTTTGTTACCCTCTTTTTAGCACCGTACCCTGGTTGATTCCTGCACTCTGGGGTGCAATAATCTCCCTTCTCTGAAGATTGGATGACTCACTGGATTTATAGGATCCTTTTAGGGGGGCCCAGCATGTCCTGGGTCCTGGTTGACCTTGGAGGATCAGGGCCAAAATATTGGCTGTCTTTGCAGGCGAGTTATCTTTTTTAGCTTCGGTCTTTAAGCCTCAGTTATAGAATAAGCAGAGGTCAGTTACACCAGCACCAAAGTGGGAGCAATAGGATTAACTATCATAATCTCATCTGGATAGCACTTTGAAATATAATGTATGGCCAGGGAACTGCTATTTGTTTTACCAGTCATGGTTGTCTTATAAGTCAAATTATCATAGAATGTTAGCAGATAACAGTTATAAAGTTTCACAGAGAAAATTTGAAGCCAAGAGAAAGTATAGCATTTTAGCCTAACAATTATGATGACAGTACAGTGATATCTCAGTTCATGAATGCTTCAGTTTGCAAACAATTCAGTTCTCAAACAAAAGCATTTGGCAAAATTTGCTCCTGTTTGCAAACTCCACATCTAGTAACAAACATGTCCACTTCCATCTTCCCCCACAAACCCAGATGCAGCAATCTTCCCCAAAATCATAAAATGAATTAAGTTCACAAACCAAGGTACCACTGTATAGTAGAACAATTAGGTTTTTGTTATCATCTCTGAAATACATCTAAATTTCTATTTTATTTATTTGTTACATTTATCTAATTACAAGAGAGTAAAAGACATAAATTAACCCTTATTTAAATGTATTACCTTTTAATAAAGCACTTTTTAGAAGAATATACTTTTTTGATGTACTTTATAAGTTATTAATGCCCAATCTCTAATTACTAAAGTGACACTGCCTGGATTGTATAGTGTTTAGGTCCCTTTAACTGTTATAACATATTCACATAAATCACACAGCCTGAAAAAGTTTACCATCATAAAAAACTTTAGTGTAGATGTCATGAGTATTAATATGATGCTTCCAAATTTCTACATTTTCAAATATCTGTACAGTTGGGAAAAAATGTGTTTAATATCCTATAAAGTTAACAATAATTTGTGTCAGATTTATATAGAAATCATTAAATATACTTACTCAGTTTTCACTGTTAAGGCATAACTTAGACTGTTTTAACAATTTTGTGGGGTGTAAATGTACTGACAAAAATTTTAAAAATAACTTTATATATTTCACAAGTTTAGGAAACAGTGTTACTGATCACAAATAGAATTATTAACCAATATACAAGTGTATCTCTTTTATAAATAACAGAATTTTTAATCAAATCCGATAGATAGAAATCAAGTTTTAAATGGCAGGACCAAATTTAAAGAAATGTCAAAATTTTTTATTATTTTGTATGTCTAAGGCCTGTATGTTGTATATATTGGATAAAAGAGGACAATTATTATTTACTTTATGTGTTTTAAACTTATGTAGTCTGAAATCTATAAACTTAACTTTAAAGCTTAGACTCGCAGTATATTTTGTGTGTATAAAAGGTACATATATCTCTCCCAAATATACAGATGTGTGTTATAAACTAACATGATAATTGTTCATTTAACCACTCATAGAATGATTATTGAAAACATTTTATAGGTCAACATTCAAATAACTCAATTCTTGAATTTCTTAAGTAACCAAAAACCTAACAATGGAAAACAAAATAAGTTATGCTAGTAAAAAAAAAATTGGTTTTTATCTAGGGTTATGACTTGTGTCTAGATGTCCCCCAAAGCCTCATACAGTTGTAGGTAGGGATTTTTAAGAGGTGGTTAGATCTGTGGTATGTGACACTGGAATTGATTCAATGTGCAATGCTAGGATCAAGGGCACTAGGATTAAGGATAGGAGTGCTACCTGCCCTGAGTAGCCTGGATAAGATATAAAGTATATAATGAGCTGTGGTCATTCCTTGGTGCTTTGCTACCTTCTGCCCACCATGAACTCTTTCTCCTTTACAATGCCTGTCTACCATGCCATCCTGCCTTGGAGCCAGCCAATTACGGACTAAAACTTTTACAAACTGCAAGCTAAATAAAACTTTCCTCCTTTAACTTTGGGTGTTAGGCATTTTGTCTCAGGAACAAGCATAGTAACTGAGCCATCAAATGTTTAAAATTGAATAAAGAGTACTTATTAGCTTAAAATTTTTCATTGTTTTAGACACACAAAACTTTTAATCTTTTAATTATATAGAATTTGATATCATAATGATTTTAAATGGCATTTGTTGCCACAGTAAGACTCTGAAAAAAACTGAAGAGTTCATTTATCATTGGAGAAAACTGAAGCAAATAGGCTCAGAGGATTGCTTTGTTATTTAAAGAGGAGGGAGTTTTGTTCAGGAGTTCCCCATGCCCAAGGGGCCCCTCCTTAATTATTTCTTGTGACAATCATTTTAAATGACTCATGAGAACCAAAGCAGAGGAGTTAACACTTTTAATCAATATATATAATCTTTGATCATGGAAAAACTCAAGTAATTATACACAGAAAACAATAGATATCACATTTATGAAAACACTATTTTATATAAATATTGTATTGATTGGCTAAAAAGTTGGATGAAAGCATATCACCAACCTTAAAAAAAATATCAGTACATGTTTCCAATGCATAATGATTATGTTAATCATGAGGAGTTGGTATGTGGTGCCTATATCTTTATAATTGTCATCTTTTCCTGTTGATTTGTTCCTGTAACCAAAATGTAGTGAGCTTGTTTGCCCCTTCTGATCAGATTTGGCTTGAATTTGACTTTGTCTGAAAATAGATAAGCTATACCTGCTTTTTTATCCAGGTTCCCTTTACATGGAATATTGTTCTCCTTCTCTTCATTTTTAATCTATGTATTTCTTTTTGGATTAAATGTGTTTCTTCCATACAGCATATTGTTAGATATTTTTTACTGATCCATTCTTCCAATCTGTGTTTTTTTTTTTTTTTTTTTTTTTTGTGGGTACTGGGGGTCGACCTCAGGACCTCGCACACCAGCAGGTGCCTGTGCTGCTGAGAGATACCACTGGCCCTTTTTTCATGTGTGGGTACTGGGAATCTAACTTGGGCCCCCTCACTTGCTAGGCAGGCGTTTACGGTGCTGAGCTATCTCACCATCCCTAATCTGTGTTTTTTAATTGGGGAATTGAGACACCTGATGTTGAGAGTTATTACTGAAACATCTTAACTCATTCATGTCATGGCATTATTTTTCTGTTGCTGATTCTTCCCTCCTGTTTAATTCTCACCCTGCTTTGTGTATTCATCCTCTTAGATTTTTTTTCATTGTTGGCTTTATTGTCTCTTTCTAGACTATCCTTGAGATTCTTTTTAGTACTGAGTTTTTGGTCATGAATTTCTTGAGATGCTCCTCATACGTTCTTTATTTTCCCATCAATTTTGAATGAATGTTTAGTAGGATATGTAAGTCTGGGTTGGATGTTATATTTTAGGGTTTGAAGCACTTCCCTTCAAGCTCTCCTGGCCTTTGATGTTTGTGTTGAGAAGTATGCTAGAATTCTGAAGGGTTTGCCTTTATTAGTGATTCATTTCTTTTCCCTAAAAGCCGTCAATATTCTGTCCTTGTGTTGAACTTCTGGATTTTTTACTACGATGCAGAGGAGGAGAGGTTCTCTGTTGCTCATGGTTATTTAGGGTCCTAGACACCTGACTAATATGTATGCTTAATTCTTTCCCAATACTTGGAACTTTTCTGGTATTATTTTTCTTTTCTTTTCTTTCTTTCTTTCCTTTTTTTTTTTTTTTTTTTTTTTTTTTTTGAGACAGGGTCTCACTGTGTAGTTCAGGCTGGCCTCAAGCTCACAGTGATCCTTTTGCTTCAGTTTCCCCATGCTGGAATTGCAGGTGTATGCCACCACTCCTGGCTATCTGGTACATTTTTGTAAATAATTTTTAATGCCATTTGTGCTGTCTTGGTATTTCAGTTATTCCAATTAATTTTAAATTAGTCTTCTTGCATAATCTAGTAGAAGTTAAATATTTTTCTTAAAGTTTTCTTGCTATTTTTTCGGTATCTCTGAATAATTGGTTTTTGAAAACATCCCGATCTTCAAATTCTGATATTCCTCCCTTATATTGGTCACTTTTCCTGTCCATAATTTCAATTTAATTTTTAACTTCCTGGATTTCTTTTTGAAACTATTTTATGGACTTCTGTTCTTTGATAAACTGGTTATGGATATTTTGCATCATTTTATGTCAGCTAGCTATTTATTAGTGTTTCTTATAAGTTCCCTAATTGTTTTGTTTGTTACCTCCTTTATCTGATTATTTTTTCCATGAGCCCACAAGCACCTCACTGATCTGTTTTTAATTTCCTCTGTTATACTTTCCAGTAATTCAGCTGCATGGCTTTTGCTTTCTTCCCCTTCAGTGTCCCATGGATTGGCTTTGTTCGTTCACCTTTGTTTTGTGGTTAGGTAGGCACTTGTTTATAGCAAAAAGATATTGTTGAAAGCATGGAGGTTTCTTTAGCTTGCCTGCTTTTCAAGGTATAGCTAGTTATTGTTCTTTACCTCTGCCCCAAGATCTAAAGGGTGCAGTGTAATTGACCCAGCATCCAATTCTCTGGGCATGGACTTCAGCATTGTTGATATCACAAAGTTAATCTGAATATTGGCATACAGAGAAAAATCTATTAATAGCAACAATTATAGGGCCCTGGCAAAATCAAGTAAATGAGCCGCAGTAATAGAATTCAAGAAAAGTTGGGTATTAAAATTTCATAAGAACTAATAACATACCACTTTTAACCTTAGAAAAGAAATCTACAATTATAGTGTAAATCCCTATGATAAAATAAATATTGACATACACCAAATATCTGCTAAATGCAACAGCTACATCTCCACTAATGATAGAAAAGAATCCAACAGTAGTAGCACAGAGTAGAATAACTCTCTAAAAATTAACAGCATGAGAGAATGGGAGAAGAAAAAAAAAAATTAAACAATGGGAGATGCAATTGAGAGAAAAGTGAGACAAAAATCCTACTATGAAGTAGAAGGATATTTGTAGAATTAGGTAAATGTAAAAGAAAATAAAACTAATGAGAAATAAAAGATAAATGAAAAAAGGAAAAAATAAATCATATGAAGAATAAAAATAGAAAAATATCAAAAATAAAAATAAAAGTAAAAAAATAAGAAATGAAGGAAAAAATAAAAATAAAAAAGAAAATATATCCAAAAGCATAAACACATTTTTTTCTTTATTTTTGAAAGAGTGATTTTCTTCTAGGATCCACAGTTTTGGAGTCAAGCAAGCTTCAATTTTCTCCACGTAGCCTTATAGCCCACTGGTTTTGAGGTGTACTTCCTCCACCAGAGGCCCCTCAGCTCAGCCCAGGCTGTGACAATGTCTCCACTGAGAAGTGTCCTTGGTCTCGCTGGTAGAAAGGGAAGGCAGGCCGACCTTGTGTCTGGTCTGGATACAGGCAGCAGGGCAAGGGCTGAAAGGTTTAGTGTTCAGACGCAGGTGTTTCTGAGTGCAACTCTAGTCAGGCCTCGCCTTCCACTACAGGGTGTGGGGCCTGTGCTCTTCCCGGGCTGAGTTTAAACTTCTCAGAAGATTTCTTTCGAGCCCACCCTCTGTCCTTGGCATTTTCCATGGCTGTGTCTCCTTCAGTCACTGTGGGAGGGTAACAGTGAGAGCCCCAAAGAGAAGGTTTTTGTTTTATTTTGCTTTTTAGTTTTTCTAAATCCCAGATTTAAATAATCAATCCCTTCCTGAACTGGAAGCTGTCCAAATACTCTGGTGACAAGGATGGAAAATGCACTTGGATCCCTGGCCAGCTGTTGCCTGCTGTGTGAAAGGAGTTCCTTCTGAGCAAAACCCCACGCTCTTCTTGAAGCTCACAAAAGCTATGGGCTCAGCTACCTTTTCTCCATGGATCTCCCAGCCCTTTGCTTCTGAGAGGCTCATTTCTCCTCCTTGTGAGCTGTGAAAGCTGGGGAGAGAGCGCAGATTTGTTTCCTTATTTTCTCTGCACTGTGGACCACCTTTTCAACTGCTCTGTATCATCTAAATTTTTCTCTCAGTTAACTTCCTGCTTCCCTGAGATCTGCTTCTTTTTTTTTATTGGACGAGTTGTTATTTCCCAGTGTTTGGATTCCAGATCTCGGAGAGGCTGCATACGTTTTGCTACCGATCACCACTTCACTGTTTTCTTTCCTCCACATGTCACCAACTTTGAAGGTATTTTTATTCTTATCTTACCAATCAATTTCAGTCATCTCACTGGTTAACCATGTGAACAAAGAGCATTTGAATTAATGTCAAGTGTGTCTCTTTATCGATAAGGCAACTTATATACAACTTTTAGAGGATAATTTATACCTGAATGTTAACACACAGAAACTTGCTCATTGGGGGCTGGTGATATTGCTCAGCGGCACAAGCTCTTGCTGGCAAGCACGAGGTCCTGAGGTTGACTTTAAGGTTTTTATTTGTAATCCCCATGCAAGCCTGGAGCCTATGAGTTTTGTTTTGTTTTTGTTTTTACCTTTTAGTGTTTTAAGAGAGTTTGGCTACCCCTACAAACTTAGACAACAAGTAATCTATGTAAAGTGTCAAAAGAGCCAGAGGTAAATGAGGACAACAACTAAAAAGATAAACAAAATTATATTAAGCTCAAAAACTTTTTAATGAAGCAGCTACAGGCACTTTAACCAGTTAATAAAAGAAATTAAACAGATAGATAGATGAACAAACAACATATAAAATATTTATGTTTAATCAGAGTATACCATTAGCTGCACTGGAATGCTGAATTATAATGATTTTTTTAAATATAGTTTTAGGTTTAAAACTATAAATAGACTAGTCACAACTTTCTCTAGGGTATACCATAGCATTTTTTTAGGTGAATAATAACAGATCTCTTGTAATATGTTACTCCAAAAAGAGTCGGAAGGTTGAAAGACAGAGCAAACCTAAATTGTTAGATGGAATCTTTCTTATTCCTCTTTATTATAAAACTAAGTCTGGGGCCGGTGAGATGGCTCAGCGGCTTAAGCGCCTGCCCGGCAAGCGCAAGGGCCCGAGTTCAACTCCCGGAACCCACATACGAAAAAGGGGCCGGTGATATCGCTCAGTGGCACGGGTGCCTGTTGGCGCGCGAGGTCCTGAGGTCGTCCCCCTGGTACCCACAAAAAAAAAAAAAAAAAAAAAAAACTAAGTCTGAATCCATATCACTTTTATGCTCATGAAAGAAAGGACTATTTTAAGAAGGATCCTAGGATGATGTTCTATCTTAATCTTTGGAATAGTAGCTATCGAATTACAGGCCCCTCTGGGCCCTCTGTCTTTGAGTTACAGGGGGGGAAACTGCTACTTTGATAACCACAGCTGTTTCTTATATCAGTGTCTCCCAGGGACAAAACTGTTAAAGATACAGGGTTGTAATTTATGTTTTTCTGGCAAGCACTTTTTGCATTTCCCATGGGGTATCCTGATTATGTATTGGTGTAGGAGAAAAATAGACAACATTTTTTTCTTTTTTGGAGTCTGTGGTCAGAGAACTCCTAGACTTTACATATTCCAAGCTGTAGGGAAATATTACTAACATAGAAACATTAAAGAACCAGAATTACATAAATGTAAATCATTATTACTATCCTATATTAAGAAACATAGGAAGAACGTGACTGTATTGTTCCCTAACCTAATGCAGTCTTTTAATTCAATAGTTTATTGCTACTTTAGGAAAATTTTATTTTTAAAATTTATTTTAAATGTAACATGAGTTTTTAATATGTCACTTATTTAGTGTTTATGAAGTGATAGTTTTCTTATAGTAAAATGTATAAGACCACAAAAATTTGGAAAGAGAATAGATTAATGATGCATCAGGATTTAACTTTTATAAGAATGATGTGAGTAATAAAAAAAATATATGCTGAGAAACAGGAGACTTTCAAATGTAATATTAAAAAAAAGTTTTTAAATATTATCAGGTATTGGGGCTAGTCCATGGAACACTATCCATCTCACTAAGTTGGTGTCCTTTCCAACTAAAACTTTTATTTTTCTGTGAAAATAGAAATATTTCTGTGAAATATTTTTCTGTGAATATTAATTTCCATTTCTGCTAAAGCAAAGGGCCATGCAAGCTAGTGACATATTTTGGCACCCAAATGTGGGCCAGTTTCAGCCTGCAACAAAATTCACCCTGACACCTTAATTCACTGAAATTGAACACTGTACATAGGTAAGTCCCCGGCTGGAAAGTTGACCCTACCATTGGTCTTCTGATCATTTTTTCCCCTTCCCATGCCTCTCAACTTCAGATTTACTTAGGGCACTGAAGAATGTCAGGACTTTTACTCATGGGGGAGTGCAGGGTGTTTTGCTGTTGTTTCTTCAGAGCTGTTGGTTTGGAGGGGTATTGGATCTTTTTGAATATCCTCTTCTTTCCCATCCTCTTGATCTCTCTGTTATTTTGGTGCCTGGTAGGGCAGGGAATTACTTGCTTGGTACTTTTACTAATTGGCAATTGCAGGGTTCTGTTGCTTTTCCCAGTTAGCTGCTGATTCATTTCCATCACTGGTTTTTATTTCAGACGGGTACTGGTTATTTTCCCAAATCTCCTGGATGGAGAGAGATCTTTTGTTGGACAGGACATTCAAATTTTACTCCAGCTGCTGCATGCTTGGTGTCATCTCTTCTATACTCCCACTTCTTGGGCAGGGACACCCTCTCCCCCACTGTGATCCATAGTTTTTATTCCTTGGATGTTACGGCTTATGTCCTCCAAGGACTCATGCACTCCTAGGTAGGGTAGGTGGGGCTTTGGGTAGGTGACGAGAACATGGTGACTAGCACTCTTCAGTGGATTAGTAAACTGAGGAATTTGTAGCTAAACATGATTTGAGAGGTGAAGCCTGGTTGGAGGAGATGGGACTCTGGGGACGTCACCTGGAAGGCCTACCTTTCCTTCCTTTACCCTTTGATCTCGCTCTGCTTCCTGGCTGCCTTGCCATGCGCTGTTTCTTCTCTGTGTTGCCCCTCTGCAATGCCACCCTGCCTTGGAGCCAGCTGACTGGGCTGAAACTTTTACAAACTTCGAGTAAGAAACCTCTCTTCCTTTGCCTTGTACCCACAAGGTACTTTGTCCCAGAAACAAGAAAGTAACTAAGACTTTGGGAAACACATATCCTGAGGTTTATGTGAAAAAATCTCATATGCGACGCTATCCTTTTAATGCACGGTCAGTGAAGATGAACCCCCACTCCTTCACTCAGGTTACAAATCTGGTTTCTCACCCCCATGGTTGGCTGATGTGAGCAGGCAGGTCTCAGTTCCTGCCTACCTGGGCTTTTGGGAACTTGTATGCCTGGCACACTTTAAAGCTCCATCCCAAAACTCAAGCTTTGTCTTTGTCAACCCCAGAGCTTCTGTCATTTCCTCAAAGACAGATCTTGAACCTCTCTGTACTTAGCCATGCTGGTTAAAACTCCTCTCCTGCCCTTCCTGTTTGCTCTTCTCCTTTATTGGCTTTGAGGATGTGTGGCTCAGCCTGGTCAACTGGGACCCCTGGAGATGAAACTTTTGCCTAAAACTTCATAACACATCTGGCAACTTGCTTTAGGGAAAATGTGCAACTTTGGACATCAGCTGGTTGCAGCTACCATTCCCAGAAGGAGGAGGAAACACTGGATGTCCTATACAGCTGCCAAAATTACTATAATTTTGGGACATTTTCTTATCTTTCCACTTTAGCCAATATCATTAGCTTTCCACCACCATTTAGTAGAACAGAAAAATGAATTCTGAAGTTTTATAAGCTGTCAAATTTAAACCACTGAAAAATCCACTTCTGATATTAGATTTTTCTATGTTTCTGTCTGTCTCTCTGTCTGTCTGTCTTTGTCCCTGTCCTTGTCTCTGTCTCTGTCTCTCTCCCTCCTCTCTCATCATTTGAGCTTTTCTGAGGGTACTGAGTTGAGGGAATTTCGATTTGACAGAGAAGTTTCCCCTGTCTATCGGGCATTTTTGGGGCTTCTGCACTTAGGATATTGGTGTTTGACAAGGGAATTTGCTCTTCATTTGAGCTCTTTTGAACTTTTGTAGCGGCACACTAGACACACTCTGGGAGGACAGTTGGAGACCAGAAATGATGTTTTGCCATTGTGTGGTGGTCGTCTGCGAGGAGGGCTGACTGGGCCATAAAGAAACTGGCTTGCTCACCGGAGGTATCAAGGCTGAGTGATTGCAGCAAGCAGAAATCAAGTTGTTAGCGAGATCTTTGTTGAAATTTATGTCTGTACCATCCATAAGTCCCTAGGAAGAATTCTAGGTAACCTCTGTAAATTATAGCTATAAACATATAACAAGACAATAAAACTTATTGTAATACCACACAGCTAATACATCTACAAGTGTGATCTGATTTAATGTAATTGTTTTGTGTGTTATATATACTTTCTGGTCTGTTTGTCTATCTGTTAATTTCTATTAGTGATGTTCTATTTAATGTAATTTTCTCATATGTTCTTTTGTCTGTTTATGCTAATTGACTTGATAAAGGCTGAAAATCTGTGGCTGCAGAATCAATCCCATTAACCTTTCTATATGAAGCTCTCTGGAATCCAAAGAGAAGAGAAAAATGTTCCCTCTGGCCTCCTTTGGGTGGCCCCAGGGGATTAGGGCCTTCACGGAGGGGGGAGGGGTAACTGGTGAAAGGGTCTCATTGGAAACAATCGCAGAAGAATATTCCCCATCTCCGGGGAGGTGACTTTCCATCTGGAAACTCATCTGGAAGACACAAATAAGGGGGTGGTCACCATAAATCTTGAGCTAACCCAAATCATTTTGCATTTGGGATTTTCTGAGACACACAAAATGAGATATCTGGGTCATTGGTAGCATTCTGAGAAGGAATCTCCACAAGCAGTATATTCTGACCCAAAACATGTCCCTAGCACAGACTCATGCAACAGTCAAGAGAAAAGTGTCTAACAAACTAAGATGTACTAAGAATAGCACTGGGTTAAAAAAAAAGAAAGAAAGAAATTAATTCAAAATTTGGCAAGTTATGCTGCCCTAAATTTCTAAAAGTTACTTCTGCAGCTGCTCTATTTTTACTTGTTTTTTTTTTTTTTTGTGGGTACCGAGGGGTCGACCTCAGGACCTCGCGCGCCAACAGGCACCCATGCCGCTGAGCGATATCACCGGCCCCTTTTTCATATGTGGGCTCCGGGAGTCAAACTCGGGCCCTCGCGCTTGCAAGGCAGGTGCTTACGCCACTGAGCCATCTCACCGGCCCTATTTTTACATTTTTAAGCTCATCCTCTTTTGTTTTCATTTTTGTTCTTTGAAATTTTTTTTAAAAATCTGATTTATTTATCTATTTTCCCTTCTGCAAGGAAAAAAAAAAAAAACAGATTATTCAAATTGCTTTCTGGGTATTCCAGCCATCCCTAACTGAAACACAATGGTTAAAATGAAATTAAAAGAAAAAACTCAAAAAAGATCTTTTAAAAATCCAACAATTGCCAGGCACAGTGGCACAAGCCTGTAATCCCAGCACTTGGGAGGCTGAGGCAGGAGGATCGCTGTGAGTTCCAGGCAAGGCTGGGTTACAAAGTGAATTCAAGGCCAGACTGAACAGCATAGTAAAACCCTGTCTCAGAAAGACAAAAACAAAACAAAACAAAAGAAAAAATGAATAAACAAATAAAAGAAGGAAAATTTAAAAAAAACGCAACAATTGCTATAAAGGCTCAGGATTTCTATAAAACCTGCAGATTAAAACCTTGATATTTGGGAATCTAAGGGTTATATATATATACAATGATGGTTGATATATACAGATGCTTTGTGTCTGTGTAATGAAATACAGAAAAATAGGCATTCATGTAATTCATCCAAATGATTTTTGTTCACTTGACTTATACAAATCTTTAATACACTTAATTTAAATTGCTAACATAAAACTTAAAATGTCTTTAAAGTTGGTAAATTTTTTTTGCCTAGGTTGTTATCTAATTAAGATGGTATTCATCTTTGTTAAAATTTAATATACAATGTTCATTGCTTTCTATAATTCAAGTAAAGCAATTTTTAAGCATTTCTTTGACAAAAAATGAATTAATGTTAATTATGTTGATGTAGTATATTGCTTTTTATTATTACATTGAATATAAATGTGATAAATACTCATAACAGAACATCTAAGTATATTTGGTTCAATTAAATGTGTTTTCACAACTTAGTATGTAAAAAAGTGTTTAGGATTGTTATGTTGGTTCTTAATTTTTTTTTTTTTTGTGGGTACCGGGAGTTGACCTCAGGACCTCACACGCCAGCAGGCGCCCGTGCCACTGAGAGATGTCACAGGCCCTTTTTTCGTATGTGGGTTCCGGGAGTCGAACTCGGGCCCTAACGCTTGCCAGGCAGGCGCTTATACCACTGAGCCATCTCACCAGCCCTGGTTCTTCATTAAATATAAACTTATTAAGAGTTAAAATCCTCATGTGCTATTATATAAAAAAGGGGAGGTATGCTTCTATTTAAAAATAATGTATTTTATGATATTAAGGCAAATTTCAAACATTTTTGTGAAGTTTGTTTTAAAAGTGAGCTTCAAAAACTGAGAAAAAGCTAGAAAGAAAGCAGTCAGTAAAAAAGGAAGAGAGGTAAATGATGATATGTGTAAGAAAAAAATTTTTTTATAAGAAAGGATCTTGTATGGTGAGATTTTGTCCCACTAGAATGAAAAAAGGGAGATGAGGACAAAAACAGAAAGATAATATAATTGCAGAATGTTTTCTAGAGGTGAAACTTATGAGAGAAAATTTGAATGTGAGATAAGGTTGGCTATAATTTCAACAATCATTTAAAGAATTTAAAAAATGAAATTGATAAAATTAATGTAAAATCAAGTTTTGCTTAAAAAATAATATTTTTTTAAAATGTTGGACTACCATTTGTAAAAATTTACAAAAATTGACCTATGAAACAAATGTTTGTATTTTATTAGGATGATTTCTTCTGTTTTCTGCTATTAGCTTTTTGATTACTTAGGAAATGTGTCTTAACAGAGTCAGGGTTTGTTTAAGTGTTTAGTTTATAACTTTGGTTAAACAACTATTATTTTTATTACACTATATTTGACACTCTACAGATCTGAGATGAGAGATGTATACATCTGGGGACTAAATATTCTGTGAATGTGTAACGTCAGCAAAACTAAAGATGCTTAAGTTTTAAAGATGCATAATAACCCCTTAGCACTCTCTTGTATATAATATATGTTGCATCTGGACCTCAATCACATAAAATGGTGAATAATACTTATTCCTGCTCTTATTTAGTACCATTCATGTGGAGAAAAACTTCACATTTGGACAATGTTGTTATTTACAAATAGTTTACATTTATTGTCTTTGATATTGTATAAATGAGATGAATTTGTACATCAGGTAATAAAGTCTATTTGTCGTCATTAATACTGTTTCCCAAATGTGTCAGAGATCTAAAGCTATTCTCTGACTTCTTATCAGTGCTGTTAAACTTTGTAGATCTGTTAAATACAAAAATTGTATGATTATAGCTTTACTATTCAGTCATAGATTATAAATTCTTCCTCAAAAGTGAAAAGCTAAGGTGATATGTAAAAATTTCTATGTAACTATAATACTAGCTATTACTAACTTGTTTGTTAATTGGATTTGTGTTCCCTAAGTGTAGATACCTTCCTAAGTTAAGGGCTAAGGAAAACACCTGGACCAACATTGGTTTTAATGATGGGCATTTTTTTTAGGTTGTATTCCTAATGGATTTGGACAATTTGATATTCCTAAACATGGTTCATTCCAAAATTAGTCACCTAAAAGGCCCATCTGGAGGCAAATATATTCTAATTACAATGACTAATTCTGGAAAAACTAGACTTTTAATTATATTTTTACACTATTATGCTAACTGAATTTGTTTTAGTTTTATTATCTTTGTTTTTCATTTTTCTTGTAAAACTTTGTGGCTGTGATTTGTTAACATTCTTCAGGAGTAGGACTTTTAACAGAGAATCTGTATGGTATTTTAAGATGGTAGGCTGTTTCCTGTGAGAAAGATGGGATATGACACCAACTTCCAGTAGTCAGAGGAAATTATAATAGGGTTAAGCCATACTATTCCCATGTTTCAACAAGTCTGACTGATCTTCTGGGTGTTCAACACTGGAGGTTTAGAAATCAAAGCCAAGAAAAGTAAAAGGGCTAAGAGAATAGCCAGTATTTTAGCCCTTGCCCTCCAAGGTCAGCCAAGAACCAGAACATGACAAGACCCCTGTGAAAAGGTTCTGCCACTCCAGTCTGTCATCCAGCCTGTGGAGAAGAGAGCTTTTGGAATCCCAGGGACAGGAGGCAAACGATATACATTGTGCTAAAAGGAGGGTCCCCAATAAGGGGACTGTCCCCATGCTTTTGAAGGAAGTCACATGCTCAAGTCAAACCATGGCCCGTCCTAGTGGATGACATAGCTGCAAAGATGAGGGAGCCAAAAATTCCTTCATGTGTATCAAAAAGTAACCCTGGAGAAGCCTTGACTGCCTTTTAACAGTAAAAGGAAGTTAATTTTGATTAACTACTCAGTCTTAAATGACCAAAAGGAAAGAATAACTAGTGAGTAAAAGAGTTAATAACATTTTTTAAAAACAGGAAAAAGAGAGAGTGAGAGCTTTTCTGTCACTTCCTCCTTAAGATTAAGGAGGATGGAATCTCTCCGGGGAAGTGATACAGTTATAACATAGGTGGGGACAATAACAGTGGGGGGAATAGGCAGAACTCTGGACCCTTTCATGTTACTCATTAAAAACTGGGTTTGTTTCTTCGGAGAAAGTTAGGGACTTAACAGGCAGTTTTGTTATGAACCATGACTCTTCACTGAAGCCCTAATAGCAAAACAAAGTTTGACTTTAATTTTATATCCTATCTTACTGTAAATCTTGGGTCAAGTGTTTTCAGCACTCTGCGTAACGGTATGTTTATCTTTTAGGTAGCGTCTGCCTACAAGCAGGTGGAATAGGAGGGCTTATTAGTCCTCAATTTACATGATCTAGTTCCCCTTCAAGGCTGAGGACAGCAAGGTGAGCAGTTTGCTGGGACACTCATGCACCCAGCCCCTACAGCCACTATCCTAAATGTGTATCTGCCTGGATTCTAGGAAGAGTGAAGCCCCATATTACTCAGACCACCAGAGAGAGACAATCTTTTTCGGGAACCAAAACCATCCCTCAGCCATAAAGATTCCAGAACTATGACACCAGGACTGAGACGATGATCAAGTGGACCGCATCTCACCAGCTTGTCCTTAAAACCTCTGGTCTCCCACTTTTGCAGGGGGACCAGGCTGAATCCCTGTATCAAAATGTGCCCTTCTGAGCCGGTGATATCGCTCAGCGGCACAAGCGCCTGCTGGCAAGCGCAAGGTTCTGAGTTCAACTCCCGGAACACACATTAAAAAAAAAAGTGCCTTTCCATCTACGTGATTTGGAGTCCTTTCCTATTTTCCTTCTAACTTTCTAATTAGAGGTTTTTTTTTTTTTTTTTCTGTAAAAGATATATAACCAGGACTACCAAAAAATATTTCATGGAGGACTTTCAGCTCATGGTCCTAATTCTACAAGGAACTAACAAAAATTAGCATTCTTATTTGCAAATGGAGTCCAAAGCAAAATGTTCGTGAATATCCACACATACTTAACATAAATTATAAGCTAACTGGCCCCTGATAATTCAAACAAAACATATGGATAAATTTCCTTATCATTTTTATTAATTTCTTTATGATTTCTTTTTTTGTGTGTGTGGGTACCGGGGGTCGACCTCAGGACCTCGTGTGCCAGCAGGTGACCATGCCGCTGAGCGATATCACTGGCCTTTTTTTTGTATGTGGGTACCAGGAGTTGAACTCAGGACCTCGTGCTTGCCAGGCAGGCGCTTATGCCACTGAGCTATCTCACCGGCCCTCTTTATGATTTCTGACCCCATCTCCTTAACATTAAAATATCTGGACAAAGTTAGAGTATTTTTTCCCTCCAACCTTCCATAGGTACATCTAGAAATTGACATTCACCCTCAAGCAGATAATTCAGAGTTTGTGAGTTTGCTGTCAGTTATGGGCTATGAATGATTCCTGATTGCAGTTCAAGGACAATTGTGTGAGTATTACACACCTTTTTACTCACTGAAGATTTCAGGAACAATTTGAAGAGTTTGCCATTTTGGTGAGGAAATTATTCAAATCTTTATAATATGTCAAAATACCTAAGATTTAAAAATATAGAGAATTAAACACTGAGAAGATCTTTATGATCATTGGCTACCATATCTGTATTACTGTAAAAATTAAAAACAAACAAAAACTTTCGGCCAGTCTAACAGTTATTTAATTAGTAGAGGTACTAATGATTTAAGGTTATTTATTTTCATTGGATAGGTTTTCAACCTTCTTCCCTATAGCAGGATTTTGAAGAATTTTGTCCCATCCCAGTTAATTTTCTATGTCTAATTTTCTGCAATTAAGGAAGATGAGAATGAATGAATGTTCTCATATTTGCATATTCAATGTGATCAAGTGCTGATTTTGGTGGTACTTTAGTTTGAGGCTTTTCAAGCCTTATTTGGCAGCTAGGCACATGACTGAATAGACCCATCTGTTGTCCTAGCAATTAGTTGGCTTCCACCTAGATGAAGCAGGCGTGTATCCAATGCGAGAAAAGTCTTCTGTGGGAGGTCTTGATTATGAAAATAAAATGTGTCTTCCAAGAGCAATGCCAACTGAATCTAGGCCATAAGCCTGTGCATTCATTTGTGGCATTTTGTGGCTTTTTGGAGACATACAACATTTATTCAAAATACTAATTGAAAAAAAATCATTTGTCAGGATAAAATGAGTATTAGCTTTGCATTGCGTCTTTTCATGATGCTTTAAAATATCTACATCATAACTGGTAAAGTGGGCATTGTTACATTATTAGTTGTTAGGTTTACTACAGAGTCTGACTAAAATTTAACAAATTATTTACATGTTTATACAAGTGTTTTGTAGATCTTTTTGAGTAGTATAAGCATTTGTAATGATGTTTCTTCTCTCATCCGTGAATATATCTTTCTTGTGTGTGTGTGTTCTAAATATTTATTTAAGTCATTTTTAATAAGATCATGTTATTTGCAAAAATATCACTTCCTCTTTCTAGCACTTTTATTTCAACTGGTTTCTTTGTCTAGGACATCCAGTGCTTTACAGAATGAAAATTATGAAGGAAGATATCCTTGTCTTGTTCTATATAATTCTTTCCTTATTCCTCATCTGTGTGTTAGGTGTTAACTTATTATATAGCACCTTTATTAAGTTATATTCCTTCTATGCCTAATTTGTTCTGCATTTTTATCATGAAGATATGTTGAATTTTATCAAAATTTTCTCTGCAACTATTGAGGTAACATGGTGTTTATCTTGCATTCTGCTGAAGTAATGTATTACATTCACCAATTTGTATATGAACCACCCTTTTATCTTTGGGATGAATCTCACCTGATCATGACAAATTATCTTTTTATTCTTATTTGATTTGATTTGGTAGTGTTTTGTTGAAGAGTTTTTTATCTTATTTTCATCATGTGTATTTGCCTGTAGATTTCTTTTCTGTCAATATTGCTTTGTTTTTCTTCTAATGGCCTTATGTATGTTCAAATTTTAGAGTAGAAAGAATTGTAACTGGAAGTTGAAGTCTGAGTGAACTAGAACTTCAAGAAAGCATGAAGTTTACAGGTTTGGGGACTACCACACATGAGAGATTAGCAAATGCACACTTTCTGAGGCAAGTGTGTGCCTGGGGAGATTTGCAAACAGCTTGGAGCTCACCGTCAGGCTGAGCTTCGCTTCCCCCATCTCATTTATTCAAATATCTTCTTCTAATTTCTTTAATCATGAAGACTCTTACTTATACACCAACCCTTATTGTTCAATCAAAGTCACTTGATTTATCATTTTTATTACTTCTTTACTATTCTTTTATGTCATTTTACTTATCTAACAAATGTTTCCATTCAGACATTAATGTTCTTACTTCTGTATCTAATCAACTGCAGGATATTTTATTTTAAAACTCACATAACCTAAAAGATTGGGTTTATTTTAAATTCTTATCATGTAGCACCAATACTACTGCTAATCCCGTATTTATTACACCAAATGTTAATTTTTATCCTTTCCAAAAAGAATGTTTATTCGACATGTTTATTTTTATTTACTGAAATCACTGACCAGATAGACATTTATTCTCTCAATAAACTTTTTCCCTGAAAGACTCATTCACTTCCATTATTTTAAATACGATTTACATAGTGGTCATTTCCTACTACTTTTCTCTAATCTAGACCTCTTCCTTAGCTCTTAATTGGTATATCCCATTACCTACCTAACTCCATTTAGATGTTTCAGATACAGGTTAAACTCAAAACAGAAATTAGTGTTTTCACAAAATGTGGATTTATTTTCTTCCTTGGAAGATAATTGGAACAGACATCTAGAAATCATGGTCATGTTTTCCATAAAACTATAAAGATGTAGGAAACACGGAGGTTGACTCAATGGAGATGGGAACAGAATTTGGGGAAGAAGGGAGAGTAGAGTGGGCAGAGGGAGTAAAAATAATCAACATGCAATATGTACATGTATCATAATCCAAATAAATGTAATTATGATATATCACAAACACATACTAATAATTTTTATAAATGTAACAGCTCTGAAACAATCTTTAATTTTAATTAGGAAAGTGGGAAGGTGTGCATTTGTGTGTTTGTATTTGAATATATGATTAAAGAATATAACATAGAGAACAATTATTTTTTAATTTCTAAATGTATTCAGTTTTGAACTCCAGGTTTAGGAAGGGAAAATCAGTGAAATAAAAAAATTTGAATGCTTTATATAGTATGGATATTTAATTGTCAATTGTATTTCTCCAAAGTTGCTGACAACCTATTTCATATTTTAATGCAAAGCATCTTTTTTTAAGATTATAGAATGCATTCTGTACTTTATCATTTTATCATGTGTTTTATTTCTCTTAAAATGAACTGCAAATCATTATTGAGATACTTTCTTCTTATGTAACGTGAATTTACTAATTCGCTTGATTGAATATATTTTAACACCAATACATGTAATCCATTTCATATCTGTATATTTATAACATATTTTTTGTGAAATAAAAATTAAAATAAAATATGAAAAGAGTCTCACAAAACCAATGTTAGATAATGTGCCATGAACTAAAGAACTGAACTATTTCATTGCACATTCCTAAAGTTGTTAAAAACAAAAAAGGAAAACAGAATACTTTGGGAGCATTATAATACAAATTATTGTCGAATCAAAGCTTTAAGAAAGAAAATTGTACCTATTATTATCTAATGAACTATGTATGCCTCAATTTTCATTTTAAGAATACCATTAAGGTACATTTTTTTTTTATTTTAAAAATAAACAAATCATGACCAAATTCACTAAAATTGGGAATCAATGAAAGACATTAATCTGAGAGATATTCTGTGAAGGCTACCTACAGAGAATCAATAAATGGTAGAAAAAGAAGTATACTCATGGAGCATTCGGTCTAATGAATTATAGTTTTTCCAAGAAAAGACACTAGCAGTTATGTCAAAGCACACAATTACTGAAATATGAATATAAAATAAAGGAATTCCACTAATAATAATAATTTTAAAATAAATCAATTCTTGTTTTTTGATATAAATGGATTCAGTGATAAAAATAAAATTAAAAAAATATATTGGGATGTAATATCTAATAATACAATCCATTAGACTATCTTTCTATAACAATGTAACCTATATTTCTCCTACAGTGAAGAAGAAATATAAGAGCAATTAATACCTCTCACAATAGTTTATTCTTTTTTTTTATTTTAAAGAGAAGAAAAAAATAAAACAAAATAAAACTAAAAAGAACAAAATTTCAAAACAACATAACAGGAGGGCAACAATGGTTAATACATTATGCATTGTTATCTTTAAATTAGTTACTCAGGGTACAAGATATCAGCATTCAATTGTCTAAACATTACTGGCATAAACTTTTCTCTTCAATGAACTAAGCAAAATTAGTAGTGTATCTATCTTAACCATCTTATATATAAATACAATTTTTTTCTTTTCCCTTCTTTCTTTTCCCCATTCCCCCATCCGAGACTCTCTTTCCTTTTGATCAGTTTCTTTCTGATTCATCATATCTACTGTACATTTTGGATCTCATTTACTCTTTCAGTTTCTCACACTAGGGAGCAATACGATGTTTGCATGTGTGCATCTGGTTAATTTCACTTATGAGTATTTTCTCGAGTTGCATCCATTTATCTATAAAAGTATCCAGTTTATCCTTCTTTATGTCTGAGTAGTACTCCATTGTATAAAAATACCACATCTTTTTTATCTGTTCCTTGGTTGATGGGCATTTGGGCTGCTTCTAAGATCTGGCTATTACAAATTGTGCTGCTATAAACATGGGTGCACATATATTGCTGTGGTACGATGTTTTTAATTCTTCTGGGAAGATACCCAGAAGGGGGATAGCTGGGTAAAATGGGACCTCCAATCCTAGATTTTTGAGGAAATTCCACACTGATTTCCACAGTGGCTGTACCAGTCAACACTCCCACCAACAGTGGAGAAGAGTTCCTTTTTCCCCACAGCCCCTCCAGCATTTGTTATTAGTTGATTTCTTGATAATAGCCATTCTTTCTGGGGTGAGATGTTATCTCAGTGTTGGTTTAATTTGCATCTCTAGCATGACTAGTGATGTTGCACATTTTTTTTTGTATATTTATTTGTCATTTGTATGTCTTCATCTGAGAAATGTGTATTCATCTCAGATGTCCATTTTTTGATTGGGTCTTTAAATTTGGGAGGTCTGATTTTTTTGAGTTCTTTATATGTTCTCGATAGTAATCCTTTGTCTGAGGAACAGCTGGAAAACATTTTTTCCCACATTGTGGGTTGTCTCTTCACTCTGTTGGTGATTTCTCTTGCTGTGCAAAAGCTTTTTAATAAGATGAGATCCCAGTTGTTGATTCTTTGTGATATAGTTCCTGTGTGATTGAGGTTTTATTCATAAAGTTTTTGCCTACACCAATGTCTTCAAGGGTTTTACCTATCCTACCTTCCAGCAGATTTAATGTTTCTGTTTTAATATTTAGATCTCTGATCCATTTTGAACTTAGTTTAGTGCATGGTGAAAGATATGGGTGTAGTTTTAATCTTCGGCATGTGTAGAGCCAGTTTTTCCAGCACCATTTATTAAAGAGGCTATCTTTCTTCCAGTGAATGTGTTAGGCACCTTTGTCAAAGATAAGGTGGCTTAGTATGTCTGGAGTTGTTGCAGCATCTTCTAATCTGTTCCATTGATCTTGGGGTCTGTTTTTTTGGCAATACCACACTGTTTTTATTACAGTAGCTTTATAGTATAATTTCAAGTCAGGGATTGTGATGCCCCTTGCCTTGTCTTTGCTGCCCAGAATTGCCTTTGCTATTCTAGGTCTTTTCTGATTCCAAATGAACTTTAGGATTGTTTTCTCTAATTTTGTGAGATATGCTGTTGGAATTTTGATCGGAATAGCATTAAATCTGTATAACAATTTTGGAAGTATGGCCATTTTCACTATATTGGTTCTTCCTATCCAGGAGCAAGGGATATCTTTCCATTTTCTGATATCCTCTTCAATCTCCTTTTTCAGAGTACTGTAGTTTTCAGTGTATAGGTCTTTGACATCCTTTGTGAGGTTGATTCCTAGGTATTTCATTTTTTTGGATGTTATTGTGAAAGGTATTGTTTCCCTAATTTCTCTTTCAGTAAGTTTGTTGTTTGTGTACAGAAAGGCTATTGATTTTTGAGAATTGACTCTGTATCCAGCTACACTACTGAATTTGCTTATTAAATCAAGCAATTTTTTAGTGGAGTTTTGGGGGTCTTCTATGCAGAGTATCATGTCATCTGCAAATAATGATAATTTAACTTCTTCCTTTCCAATCATTATTCCTTTTATTTCTTTCTCTTGTCTAATTGCTCTGGCTAAATTTTCCAGGACTATGTTGAATAAGAGTGGGGACAGTGGACATCCTTGTCTTGTTCCTGATTTTAGAGAGAGAGCTTTCAGTTTTTGTCCATTTAGTATATTGGCTGTTGGTTTGTCATAGATAGCTATTACCAGATTGAGATAAAGACCCTCTATTCCAATTTTCTGTAGAGTTTTTATCATGAGTAGGTCCTGGACTTTGTTAAAAGCTTTTTCTGCATCTATTGAGATGATCATGTGATTTTTGTCTTTGGTTCTGTTAATATGGTGTATTACATTTATTGATTTATGTATATTTAACCATCCCTGCATCCCTGGGATGAATCCAACTTGGTCATGGTGTATAAACTTTTTGATGATTTGCTGGATTCTGTTTGCCAGTATCTTACTGAGGATTTTTGCATTTATGTTCATTAGGGAGATTGGCCTGTAGTTCTCTTTCTTAGTTGGGTCCTTCTCTGGTTTTGGTATCAGGGTAATACTTGCTTCCAGGAATGAATTTGGGAGTATTGCTTCCCTTTTGATTTCATTAAAAAGTTTGAGCAGTATTGGTGTTAGATCTTCTCTAAATTTCTTGTAGAATTCGGCAGTGAATCCATCAGGGCCTGGGCTTTTCTTTGTTGGGAGGTTTTTAATTACATCTTCAATTTCCTTGGTTGATATTGGTTTATTTGGGATTTTTACATCTTCTTAATTCAGTTTTGGTAATTCATACGTATCTAGGAATCTATCCATTTCTTCTGCATTTTCCATCTTATTAGAATATAAATTTTCAAAATAAGTATAGGTGATCTTCTGTATTTCTGCAGGGTCTGTCGTGATATCACCCTTTTCATTTTCAGTTGCATGGATTTGAGTCTTTACTTTTCTTTTTTTAATAAGGTTGGTTAAGGGTTTGTGAATCTTATTTATTCTTTCAAAGAACCAACTCTTTGCTTCATTGATTCTTTGTATTGTGTTTTTAGTCTCTAAAATGTTAATTTCTGCTCAGATCTTTATAATTTCCTCCATTGTATAAGCTTTTGGCTTAGCCTGATCTTCCTTTTCTAGAAGTTTGAGGTTCACTATTAAGTTTTTTATTTGTGCTTGCTCTACTTTCCTGATATAGGAATTTAATGCTATAAATTTCCCTCTTAGGACTGCTTTCATTGTATTCCAGAAGTTCCAGTATGTTGTACTGCCATTGTCATTCAGTTGTAGAAAGTGTCTAATTTCTTCTTCAATTTCATCTGTGACCTATGGGTTGTTCAGGAGGGTGCTGTTTAATTTCCATGTGTTTAGGAAGTTTTTGTGATTTCTTTTGCCATTGATTTCTAATTTCCTTAATATGTCAGTTTTGCCCTCAGGTGTTTAAATTTAAAATGAGTTAAGGAGGAATTAGATGTATGGCAGAGGACCAAGAGGGATCCCATTAACATTGGGAAACTGGTGTAGAGGACTGGTGGGAAAAAGAGAAGGAAGGGATAAAAGGAAGAACAGATCAGAACCACAATCACAAGGAGGTTAGAGGCTCTGTTTACACTCATATAAAAACCAGATAGAATAATGAAGGAAAGAGCAAACAGGCAAACAAAAACAAAAATGAAGACAAAAACAACAAAACAAGCAAACAAACAAACAAAAAAACCCATACACACACACACACAAAAATAACACTTTCACCAGAACAAAAAATGAATGAGAGAAAGAGAGAGAAAAAAAAAAAAAAAGAATAAGTTCCAGGTTTTGACTCTGCTGTAGGCAGGCACCGTGTGGTGACAGAGTCCTGTTCCATGCAGGTCGGTCCCTGCAAGCCAGGAGCAGCCCTTTGGCGGTGCAGTGGGCAGTAGCCTGCACTCTCTGGCAGAGAACAGTCTCATTCACCTGCTGCCGTCAGCACACTTTCCGCGGACCTGAGAGCCAGGGTGCCGCGCTGTTTCGCTGCCCCACCAACAATGGCGCCGGGCCAATCGCTCTCTCCCGCGGGACTGCTGTGCCTCCGAGGCACTCACCACCAGCCAGCACTGCCCTTCACTGCTCCCCTGCACCGCCGCTGTCTCGCATCCCTCCACAGAGGCCCTCCGGGTGCGGCTGTCGCCATGTGTCCGCAGATTTGAGCTTCTGTCACGCTGCGGTTCCTGGCACAGGGAGAAGTCACCTGTGGTCTCCTCCTTCCTCTTCCTTGAAACCACTCTTCACTTGCACCATGGGTCCTGAACTGCACCTCGGAACTTTCCTGGGTCCAGGGGAGCCACCTCTCTCCCTCCTGTGCTCTCCCAGTCACTATATTCCGGTGGCTGAACGGCAACTTTTAGAGAGTTTTGCTGCCTGCTTCTTACAAATCCGCCATCTTTTTTTCGGATCACAATAGTTTATTCTTGAAATAAATACTATTATTTTAGTGCTAACATTAATTTAAGTGATTTCCATCTACTATCCAATTCTTACTAGTAGCAAGGATAAACTTTTGACATAAACATCATTTAATGGCCTTATTAAAATATCTTTCCTATCAATAACACAGAAATATTTTCATACTCTACAATAATCCCAGTATCCTAATGTTACAATTCCAACTTTATGCAAATCAAATCATCCAAATTTCAAACATTCTGTAAATCATTTTTTTAACTTTTATAATAACCATCCATTCATTCAACAAATATACCTAGGGATATATACATGAACATTCATACACTGACACCCATGTACACCCTCCTGAAAGAAATATCTCAAAATGCTTGCAGTATATCTAGCTTTTAAACTAAGGAATAACGAATGGTTTCTTTTATGCTTTCTTCACTATGTATATGCATTAGCTGTCATGATTCTGTATGGCTTCATATTAAAAAATGTATTGATAATTTATATTTCATTTTTAACTTGTTCAATGAAAAATTAAATTGTTAGTATTTAACAAATACTTTTTTATTGAAGCAATGATTTGCAAACATTTTACAACATGATACACACAAAGAAAGATATTCTAAGGAAAAGTTCAATTTAAATATGCTTCTTGAGGCTAACAACAGCTTGGTGGGTTGTTGTCTCGGCTACCAAGGCCATGAGTACTGTGGCATGGTAAGTAACTATCATGGTGCTTTGCTACAATTTGGTGGAAACCACTGAGAAAGACATACTACTCTTCTACGAATATTTCAATTGCTCTTCACAATATTACAACTAAACATTTATGGTACAATTTCCATTACTGAGTTTCACTTCTTGATTTAGTTTTCAGAATGTTCTTTATAAAAGTTAAATATAATAACATTTCAGTATTTTTCATTAACTTTTCCTTTTTTATGTAAATATACTTGCAAGTATAATAACATTTCAGTATTTTTCATTTTTTCCTTTTTTATGTAAATATATTTGTATTGGAATAAATTAGTATTAAAACCTGAAGATCATGAAAAATCTTATGCTCTGGGTACCTTCTAAAGTGAAATTCAAACCTTGCTCTATTTCAAATGATCATCCTTCAGATGAATCAATTTATTTTATATTATGTTTGTTTACAAGCATCTGCATACATTTCAGGAATATCCCACAAATACATTATTTTAAATCATTGTTATAAATTAGGTGTGGTTACATATACATACTAAAAAATTAACCATCACTAACAACTCATACTAAAAGACAAAACAGTAAATTTATGAATTCTTAATAGTTGTACATAATTCAAAGAGCATTAAATTAGCCTCTTTACTAATATAAGTAAATCACATTAGACTAAACTAGGACAGCAATGATGGATCAATTTTCCACATTATAATACAGCTTTATAAAGTTATTTCTTAAATAACCCTGTGTCCCTACCTCCTTTCCAAGTTACCATCTATTTTTCCTAACTTAGTTTATTGATATAGTCTTGCTATATAGCCTAGGTTGACCTTTAACTCACTATTTAGCCAGTCTGGACTCCAACTTGTACTTCTCATGCCTCAGCCTCCCAAATGCTGGGATTACTGGCACAGGCCTGTTATGCCCAAGTAAAAATTTTTTATTGGGTACTTTTTAAATTTCATGACCAAGAATTCATTCTTTAAGCCTTACAACCATGCTTTCTTCCTACTACTCAGAATAATCTTTATCAAAGTTATCTGTAATTACTATGCAAAACTCTAGTTCTTCTTTATTTTGTTTTTGCTTTTTTTTAAAACACAAAACCCAGGTGGCTTCCTTTTAATACTTCAAAGTCTATTTCCTTAGCTTGCATTAAAATACTTACCCTTTTTCTTTTTGCTATGTTTACTACAGCTTTATTTTTTGGTATATATCTCTGTAGCATAACTTTTCCCTTTTTTAAAGACTTTCAAACCTATGCCTTCAAACTCTAGATCAATATTTTGTAATACTGAATGTTCAATTTTTTTCATATATAGTAGATCAAAAATAAAATTATTTTTATCAGCATTTAAATTAGCTTATTTGGGGCATATGTTGTCTTTGTTTTGTTGCTGTGTAATGTCTCTCATTACTAAACTCTCCGAATTCTACTTCCAAAATAACTATTAAAATTATTCTTTATGTTTCTTCGCCCAGTCCTACTATCATTATGCTGGGTAAGACTCCTATATATTGCCAAGAAGTTGTTTTGATATAATTATATTGCTGAAGATATATTTATAAATTCTTATTGCCTACAAATGAAATGTTAATCTTTGCATGATGGCCTAAAACTTTTCCCAAATATTGCATCAGTTTATTATATGAAGATAGTCTTTTCTCCTAATAATGGACATTTTCTTTTCGTTGTTTTCCATCTCACACTGGGAACCAAATGGGGGTAAATATTTCCCTTCTTTTATGCATATATATTTGTCATCTACAATTGGTTGATAAAATGCAGATACCATTAATTTAAATATTAAAAGTAGGGCCAGTGAGATAGCTCAGCGGCATAAGCACCTGCCCAGCAAGCTCAAGTTCCTGAGTTTGACTCCCGGTACCCACATACGAAAAAAGGGCCGGTGATATCGCTCAGCGGCACAGGCACCTGCTGGTGTGTGAGGTCCTGAGTTTGACCCCCAGTACCCACATATGAAAAAGGGCTGGTGATATCTCTCAGAGGCATGGGAACCTGCTGGTATGTGAGGTCCTGAGTTTGACCCCCAGTACCCAGAAAAAAAAATTAAAATACTTATAGAAAGTTACAGAAAATTTGACAAATGATGGCAAAAGCAGCAGGAACCCTTCTACATTGGCAGCATGGTCACAACTCTGATTTTATCATCCACAGTCTTCTCTTTACTACACAGTCACACCTACCAGATTCCTCACAATTTTTGGAAAACACTAGCCACAGTCCAGCCCGTGGACTTTCGCCAGTCATCATCTCTTACAAAAGCAAGCTCTCTCCTGTGTGTTCACATAACTACCTTCCTTCCTTCCTTCCCGCAGGGCCAGTCTTATCTTTAGGAAAGTGTGTTCCGAGCATCCTACTGACTGATGCAACATTATACTTGACACTGCATATGTCAATTCCTGTATTTGGTAACCTCTGTATGTTTTGTTTTTTCTGTAGTAACCATAACCTTCCAAGTTACTAAAATTGCATACCTATTGTATAGTTTTTCTGTTTTTTTATCTTAATGTAAATAATTTAATTACCAAACATCAGAAAACTGTTTATGCATCATATCCACCAATGTACTCAAAGTAGGAAGAACTGCTTCTGGAACGTAAGAAGTAACCAATAAAGTTTTGTAAATGAATGAGAATTGTGTTTCACATTTTCAAAAAATAACCACCTCAGTTTACTACTTTTACTGCTGGCTTTACATCATTACCTCTTTCTGTATCGCTATAGTCGAGGGTAGAGTTTATGTTGTGTGCTCAAGTGTACAAAGGAGTAGTCATCTTAAAGCTGGGTTTGTTGTGATTAAAGAACATCCACCATTATCTCATTTGATAGATAATCTCTGATATTTCTGTAGAAAAATACCAGAAATATTTTAAAAAGTCTTTTTCTTCTGTATTTATCTCACATGCAGTGGGAACAAGATTCATCCTCTATAAACCAGAAGTCTGCATACGCCCAGGGCCTGAGTAATCCAAGTTACTGAGAATGTTTAAAGGAGAATCATGTGACTCAATTTATGGTAAAGGAATTAGGGCCTAAAAACAATGAATAAAAATGATGAAATTTCATTTGCTCCAGTTTAAGTTTAATTAGTACATGTTTCTAGTATATACTGAGTACATTCATTGTGAAGAGTTGTTACATACACATAGTGCAACTTAGTCTGTTTTACTTCAGCTTCCCTTCTTTTTTTCATCTTTCTCTATCCCTAGATGCACTTCAAGGCTCCAAAAGACCTAGTTCTCTGTTCCCTATCACCTCCAATTTATTTTGCTCTTTAAATTATTTATACTTTGGGTTTCTCATATATGAGAACCCATGAGATATTTAAATTTCTGTGCCAGATTTATTTCAGATAACATTATGAGTTCAAAATGCACCAATTTTCCTATAAATGACTCAAATATCCTTCTTTATGGCTATTACTCTGTTGTGTATATATGCCATATTTTCCTTATCCATTCATACGTTTATGGAGAAATAGCAGACTTCCAAGATTTAGGTATTGCGAATAGTTGCACATGTATAAAAATAGATATGCATGCATCACTATACTATGATGTCCTCACTATTTGGGGATTATACCCAGAATAAGTGTAGCTGGTTCAAGTGGAATTTTTATTTTTAGTTTTTTGAGGAATGTTTATACTGAATTCCGGAGTGTTTGTACTGGTTTTCATGCCTATGAACAGTGTAGAAGAATCTCTTTTCCCCAATATAGCAGGCCTTTCTTGTTAAGTTCTTGATGATAGTCATTCTTTCTGGGATAACATGAAATCCCAGTGTTGTTTTGATTTATGTTTCCCTAATAGCAAAAGATGTAAGTCACTTTTCCATGTACTTATTTTCCTTCTGTACTTCTTCTGAGAAAAGTCTATTTATTCCATTTGCTTGTTTTTTATTGGATCTTTTATTTTGGAGAGTTTAATTATTTAAATTCTTTACACATTCTAGGTATGAGCCCTGTGTCCAAGAAATACTTGGCATATTTTTTTTTCTCACCCTGTTATCTCTTCACTTTGTTGGTTGTTTTCTTTGCTGTGGAGGAAATTTTTAATTTGATATAATCCCATGTGTTGATTTGTATCATTATTTCATGTACAAATGCCATTCTGTTCAGAAAGTCCTTGCATATGCTTAGTTCTTCAAGAGTTTTATATCCTCTTGCTTCAATATTGGGGATTCATATGTGTTTAGAAATTTTTCTATTTCTTGTAGTTTCTCCAATTCTTTGGAATATAAGTTTTGAAGTAGTTTCTCATAATAGTCTGGATTTTGGTGGAGTCACTTTTGATCAACTTTTTCAGTTCTAATTGCTTCGATATGGGTTTTTTCTTTCCTTTCTTTTTTATGCTAAGTTTGGCTAATGGTTTACCAATCTTGTTTATCATTTTTTTTTTGTGGGTACTGTTGATCGACCTCAGAATCCCTCGTGCCACTAGGCACCTGTGCCGCTGAGCAATATCACTGGCCCTTTTTTCATATGTGGGTTCCAGGAATCAAACTCAGGCCCTCACGCTTGCCAGGCAGGTGCTTATGCTGCTGAGCCATCTCACCGGCCCCTTGTTTATCATTTTAAAGAATGAATACTTTGATTAACTGATCCTTCTATTGTTTCTTTTGCAATCTCATTTTCACTTATTTCTACTCTGATCTTTATAATTTCTTTCCATTAATTTTGGTTTGAATTGCTTTTGTTCTTCTACGATCTTGAGATACATCATTAAATATTTTGTGGCTGCTCGATTCTTTTTATGTATCCATTCACAGCTATAAACTTCCCTCTAAGAACTACTTTCTTGTGTTGCTTCAGTTGTCTCTTGATTTTATTTTATTTTATTTTATTTTATTTTATTTTATTTTATTTTATTTATTTATTTTTTTGTGGGTGCTGGGAGTCAACCTCAGGACCTTGCATGCCAGGAGGGGCCCGTGCTGCTGAGTGATATCACTGGCTCTTTTTTTCATATGTGGGTTCTGGGAGTCAAACTCGGGCCCTCGTGCTTGCCAGGCAGGAGCTTATGCCGCTGAGCTATCTCACCAGCCCCTGTCCCTTCATTTTAGAACTTTATTTCTTCCCTGATTTTTTTGTGACTCATGGATTACTCAGTAGTGTATTATTTAATCTTCATATGTTTGTGTAACTTCTGTTGTTTCTTTGCTGCTGATTTCTACCTTCATTCCATGATCTGATAGTGTGCAGGTGATTATTCTAATTCACTTTTATTAATTTAATCATGCTTTATGGTCTATGATAGTCTTATTTTGCAAACAGTTCTGTGTGCTACTGAGAAAAATGTATATTCTACTGTTGTTTTACTATGAAACACTCCATAGATATCTATTAGGTCCACTTATTCAATGATGTGGTTTAACTCTGATATTTCTTTGTTAATTATTTTGACTGATTGACCTTTCTAACTGTGGGAGTGGAGAGCTGAAGTTCACCAGTATGATTCCAATGGTGTCTATCAGTCCTTTTATGCTTATTAATTTTTGTTTTTCAAATTCAGGTGTACCATAATTCAGTGCATAAATATTTATAATTTTTATTTCATTTGGATGAATTTTTATTGTCATCAGTATGTAGTGGTCACATTATCTTTTCTATCTAGCTTTGACTTGAAATATCCTGTGTCTGAAAATAAGATAAATGCTCCTGCTATTTTTTAAGCTCCAGTTGCATGGAGTAGCATTTTCCAGTCCTTCACTTTTAGTCTATGAGCTTTCTCTTGGATGAGATGTGTCTCCCATGGGGAATATTCTTGCATTTTTTTTATCCAATCTGCAAGTCTCTGTGTTTTGAGGAGAGACTGAACACCATAGTCATTGAGAGTTATTTCTATAAATTGTTTATTAAATCCTCTCATTTCATTATTTTTCCAGTGCTAATTTGTTTGTTTCTTTTGTTTAACTATGCACAATTGGATGTATACTTTCCTGTGGGTTCTTTGGTGCTGGTGTACTCACTGTCATTAAGATACCCTTGAGTATTTTGTGTACTGGCCTAGTGGTCATGTATTTCTGTAGGATTTCTTCATCGTTAAAAGCCTTTACTTCCTTGTCAACTTTGAAAGCTAAATTTGCAGGCTGTAGAAGGCTGGGTTGATTATTGTTTTCTTTTAGAGCTTGAAAAACATCATCCAATCTCTCCTAGACTTTAGGGTTTGTGCTGAGAAATCCATTGTATTTCTGATAGGCTTGTTTTGTAAATTGCTGCTATTCTCTAAAATTTTTAGTATTCTCCCTTTTGTTGAGTTTCTGAAATTTTGATTATGATATGAAGTGGAAACTTCTTTTCTTGCCATAGCTATTTGGGGCCCCACATGACTCTTGTACTTGAATATTGAATTATTCCACTAGATTTGGAAAATTTTCTGCTATAATTCCAGTAAATAAATTTTATAACTTTTGAGTCATCTTTTAAATTTGTCTTTATTTCTATAAGTCTGATAGTGTGTTTTCTGAGTCAGCTAGCATTTGTTGGATCCAGCTTTCATGTTCTTTTGTCATATGTAAGCTATCATTGATTGTATGGTCTTCTATAACACCTTATCTTCAATTTCTGATACTTTGTCATATTGGTTGAATCTGCTAGCCATATGCTCCTTTGAGGTTTTTATGTCTTGTATTTCTGCTTGCTCGCTTTTTCATACTTTCTAATTATTTAACAAACTGTTCATTCATATCTTGTATTTTCTTGTTTAACTCAATTAGTTTATTGTTTGTTTCTTCTTAGAGTTCATCTTAAATTTTATTAGTAAAATCACTTATCTGTTCAATAAAATTCTCTTTAAGCTCCCTGAACATCTTATAAAATTGCTTTTTTTTTTTTTTTTCTTTGAGCTCTTTAAACATTTTCACACTTTGGTTTTTGAGAGTTTTTGCCTGAAACTACTTTAGTGTCCATGAGCTCAGCTTTGGAGAGGCTAAGGGTTTTGAGAGACATCTTGTTGGCTTGAGTCTCATATTTATCATCTTTGTCTTGCAAGTTGGAAATCAGTTGGGGTAGAGAAATTCTATCCTTCCTTTGTAGCTCTTTTTAGTTAGAAACTGTCTCCTTGTGATGTGCTCTTGTGATGTGTTTGGTTATCCTTCGGTGTTTACACACCTCTTCAACCTATTCAGCACATTATTTGAGGATCTGATTAGTGTTAAACCTTCTTCTGGGGCTTGATTCCCAGTATCACATGGAAAGAATAAACTGCAGTAACATTGATGACACAAAGACAAACCAGATATTAGGATTTAATAAAAACCAATCAACAGCAACAATTATGTCACCATTGGCTATAGCAAAGTAATCAGCAATAATAATAGTGTTGGGACAAATTGGATATTACCATACCATAAGAAACTATAAAATGGGCCAGTGAGATAGCTCAGTGGCATAAGCATCTGCCTGGCAAGTGTGAGGTCCTGAGTTTGACTCTTGGTACCCACAAAAAAAAAAAAGAAACTATAAAATGTATAATGTATCATTCTTACCAATAGCAAAGAAACCCACAATAATAGGTACAAAGACACACTGAATATATACTGTAAATATCTACTAAGTGTGGCAACTCTATCACCATTAATAGAAAACAATTTAGTAATAACATTATTTAGTCAACTAAATATCTAAAAATTAATAAAGCTTAATTGTAGTAGTAAAAAGGGAGATGGTAGGAGAAGGAAAAATAATGAGTAAAATTTTAAAGAAAAAGAAGATGACAAGAATGACAAGAGAAAATTGAGCTAAAAGTCCAATTAAAGAATAAAAGAAACTTAACAGAATAAGGCAAAAATAACAAAAGATAAGAAGAAAAGTAAATGAAAAGAATAAAACAAGAAGCAAATGGAAGGAAAAAGGAAATGGATACAGAAAAATACCAAGAAGAAAGAAAAAAAAGAAAGAAAGAAAGAAGAAAGAAAGAAAGGAAGGAAAGAAGGAAGGAAGGAAGGAAGGAAGGAAGGAAGGAAGGAAGGAAGAAAAAGAAAGAAAGAAAAAGAAGACTGAATCCAAAAGCATCCTCTGTGGGTGGGTGAGATACCTCAGTGGCATAAGCACCTGCCTGGCAAGTGTGAGGTCCTGAGTTCGACTCCCGGTACCCACATATGAAAAAAGGGCCAGTGATATCGCTCAGTGGCACGGGCGCCTGCTGGCACGTGAAGTCCTGAGTTTGACCCCCCAGTACCCACACAAAAAAAGAAAAGCATCCTCTGTGTGCTGGGAGAGTGGTTTCTTTCCAGGGCCTGTAGTATTGTGAATCCATGCTATGGGGAGAGAGTGAGTCACCACTGGGACCTCTACTGTTTCCATACTCACTTTTGTCAGTCGTGGCCATGTAGTTTCTAGCCTATGACTGCATCCACTCCAGTGGCTCACAGTGTCCCTGCCCCCCTGCCCCCCATGTCACTGCTATCTCTATCTAACATAGTTCCGTGACCTGTGGGCTTGAGAGGTGTCCTCCTTCCTGCAGAATCCACTCTATCTGTACCCCTTTGAGTGTGATAACTGTCCAAGCAGAGGCATAACCACGATCACACTCGCGGATGAGTAGAACAAACACACATTACCCAGCTCTGTGCTCAATATAGCAAGGACGATGGCCAGTATTTTCAGACCCACAAACGACCACACATGACCAAACTGGCTTTTCACCCGAAAGCGGGGGACAACACAATGTCCCTCCTAGCCTGAGCTTGCCACTGCTTAAGCTTCAGGGACTCTGTCACTAGTTCCACCCGTCTCTTGTGGCTGTCTCCCACACAAAGGCCTCAGAAATCCTGTCGTGTAGCTGTTCTGTGATTTCTGTTTCCTAGAGTAGCATAGACTCAACCAATTAACTCCTTCCTAAAATGGCTCCTGATATATCACCCCCTAATGTGGTGCTGCACTGGATTTCTTCCCCAAATCTAGCCTCTATGTGAAAGGAGTCACTTTTAGAGGGAAATCCCACGATCTATTTGCAGCTTACAAGGCGGTGAGCTTTTCTTCCGCTGGCCTTTTGTTTCTCCTGGGGGCTGCAGACCCTCTCTGAGCGTACTCCGTGATTGGAGAGACAGATCCTCTCCCCCAGAGCTGGGAGTAGCAACCCAGACTGCTCCATTCTGTTCTCTGTGTTGTCTTCAGGTTTCTTCAGTTTTTCTGTGACTTCTGGGATTCCTCTTCATTCTTTCTTGATTTTTGGAGATATTCTTTCTTTTGTCTTCACTAGTTGTTGTTTTCCAGGTGTCCTGGAGGAGGTGTAATGTGTTGCTAGTCCTCACACCCCCACACCTCTATGGTTTTAAGTTCAAAATTTTCATACTCAAACTTTATGTTCCGATGTCTTCAAACCTTTGTTATTTTTATGTAAATACTTTAATTTACCCAATAAAAGATAATTCCCTCCATTTGCCTTCCTTCTGTAACCTAGAACCTATATTTGCAAAATCTCAACCGTGTCTTATTGTTGTTCCAGCGCAAACATGTTGTAGCATACAGATGTTAAATCAATTAACTTGTTTGCAATTATTGCAATTAGTCAGCTATTTGTTCATTTAACTGGTACATGGGTACTTTTAAAAGTTTTTTTTTTTTATCTATTTGAAACAAGTCTTTACACCACTCCCCAGGTCTTTCATTTTCTTTGCCAACTTTCTTTTCTATTCAAGAGTAGATATTTCCAGTTTGTCCCCCTGTATTTGAATCGTCTGGCAATTGCTGCATCAGTCATGGAAAGAGACTCAGCCTTCAACTAAGAAAAAAATACGAGCCTCTTAATTTTTGACACACACTCAGTAACAAAAAAATTGCATCCACCTTTCTTTTCCATATTGTGTCATGAGGGCACAAGTGTTCTTACACAAGGCTCAGGTGCCAATTTGAGATCTGGATCACTTTTCTATGAATAGTTTCAGAAATCTCATTGCATTGACCATTTCTGTCTCATCTCACTTTCTCATCAACAGTGAATGTGCACAAAAATCTATTGAATTTCTCCCTCTGCAGAGAACTAGAACAGTGATACTAAACACAGTTAGTCATGACGGCGCTTTAACCATGTGATACGAAACACAGTTAATCATGTAAGTGTTTTAACCATATCCTCTGGCATGTACTGAAAGTGTATGTGATCTGAAGAAATGGCTACTCATGTGTTTGTGATACAATAGTCGGTGTACGCTTTTTGGAAATCAATGTATAATATTTTAAAATTGAGTCCTCTTGACCCAGAAATCCCACTTCTTGTATTTACTTAAGAAATATCTGTATTTCTCTATGGAATAAGCATGAACAAAAATTCCCCTTGCTTCAATTTTTATAAACACCCCTGCCCTCCATCTCACCTCTGCTCCTGACTCTGAGGCAGAGGTGTTCTCAGGGAATTTCTGCTTTATTTACATGATCATTGTGCTGTATTATTATTAATATTTTAAAAGGTATATACATTTTGGAATTTTAAAGAAAATGCAATAGCAAGAGAAAACTTATGTAGGTAAAGATGTCTATTTATAAATACCCGGTTGTTGTTTTTGTGTATAAAAATTCTTCCTTGTAAAATAGAGCAAGCAAACAAAAATTTTTCAAAACAAAAAAATCTACAAAAAATCGACTTTTGCACCCAGCCTTCAACTCAGGAAAAGACATTTGCTGATACCCAAGATGACATCCATACAGTCTTCTAATTCCTCCCTTCTCCCTCTTCTCACAAAGAATTAAGGAACACTTCATGGTTAACCTTGTTTTTTCGTGTGTGTATGTGTGTGTGTGTGTGTGTGAGTGTGTGTGCACCTAGATACTGGATTTTAATGTTATATGAATGTCATGTTGTCTTCTTTTGGGGATCTTTTTCTCAGTGTTATTATATTTTACATTTAGCTTTGTTGTGACTTGTGATTTAGTTTGTTTATTTTTCTAGTAGCATAGTATTTTATTTTGTAAATTACCAGAATAGATGCAGTACATATGGGCATAATTATTTTGTTTTTAATTTTCACAGCTGCAAGTCATAATACTTTAAACATGTTTCTTGATATATGTAGCATCATATTTTTCATGGAAGAATAGTGAAATTAGGTTTCTAGATTATAGAACTGTTATGAGTGATACTGTTATGAGTAATACCAAATATTTCCAGTATGAGAATATAATTTGTGTTTCTGGTAATATTCATGCAGCTTATTCATACCAAAACTTTGTTTTATTTTCCTGTATAATTTTTGCTTCACATCATGATTCATACTATGGGGTTCCTTTTCAAAAGCTTTTTGGCTATTTCCATATTTACCAGTAGATCATGTCTATTCATACATTCCATCCATTTTTGTGTTGCATTTTTGTTCTTTTTTTACTGATTTGTACTCTCTTTGTATTCTGGATGCATTTCCTTTCCCAGTTCTTCTTTAAAATGCCATTTGTTAGTTTGTAGTTACAGGCTTACTTTCATATGTTGTAACAGTTCTTAGTTTTGTTGCAAAATGATTACATTTGTTATATTAGTGCTTTAATATTTTTTCATTCTACATAAAAAATCATCCTGTAACATTGCCTTAGCCCATTTTGTGTTGCTACAACCAAGTACCTGAGGCTGAATGACTTATAAAGGGAAAATGTTTACTAAAGTTATGGTTTGAGAGATGAAAAGTCCAAGCATGGGCAGTCACATCCGCTAAGGGCCTGATGCTGGGTTATGTCATAGCTGATGTCCTCACCAGGCAGGAGTGCAGGTAAGAGGGGAAGTATCACAGGTAGAAGATAACAAAAATGTGGATAAACTCTCCCAAATAAAATTCATTTTTGAAGCAATTATTCCACTCACATGTGTGATAATTAACTGTGGTGTCAACTTGAGTAAGAAATGCCTAGCTGATTGATTTAGCATAGTTCTGGATATTTCTGCATGACTGATTCACTAAAAAAGGAAGACCCACCCCAGATGTGGGTGGCACCGACCAATAGGCTTGTAGCCTGGATGGAATAAAAAGGGAAAGGGAAGGAAGGTTCCTTCTGCCTCCATGGAGGAGCTCTAGTGTTCACCGTCACCTTTGGACATCCATCTGCAGTCTTCCTGCACAGACTTGTCAGCCTTCTGGTGCAGACCCTTCAGCTTCCTGGTACAGACTCCCATGGGGCTCTACAGTGCCCTCCAGACCTTAGATTTTATTTTATTTATTTATTTATTTATTTGGGTACTTGGGGTCAAACTCAGGACCTCATGTACCAGCAGGCGCCCATGCCACTGAGCGATATCACCGGCCCTTTTCTCGTATGTGGGTACTGGAAGTTGAACTCAGGACCTCGCGCTTGCCAGGCAGGCGCTTATGCCGCTGAGCCATCTCACTGGCCCCAGACCTTAGATTTTTTGGGTGGATCCTTTGCATCTCCAATTGGCAGGCATCCTTTTTGCTCTCTTCCACACCAGACTCTGCAGGTGGCCACTGTATGCCTACCTTGTAAAGCCTTTGTTTATATTAAATCTGTTCCGCAAGTGAACACAAACTGAGAAACCATGAAATATAATCCTCTCCTGTGAGAGAGGACTCAATTCCATCCAAGGGTGGTACTTTCCATGACCCAAATATCTCCCACTTAGCCCCAACTTGGACAAGTTTCACAACCGTTCAGTACAGTGAAGCACTATTCAGCGTGTGAACCTTTGAGAGACTATATCCAGATCATACCACATATCTACCATGTAACTTAGAAGATTTCTTTTTAAATTTTGCTTTCCAGTCCAGATGAAAAGTGTTTCTGATATATGATATGACATAGAAGTGAAATAACATTCTTTCATATACCTATCAAATTATTTCACCATAATTTGTTAAAATGACTTTTCTTCTGCAGTAGACTCAGGTATAATTTATATTAACTTACAACTGCCACATATATATGTTTATAAAGAAACAAATAAGTGTGCATACATACACACAAAAATATACATTTGTGCCTCTATATAATAAACATTTTTCCTACAAGTTAACTATAAAGAATATATTTCACTGCATTGATTTTATTACAAAAATTTAATTTCTAAACTTAATTGGAATTATGTTTATAAAATTATTTTCCTTACTTAAAATTTATGAAATTCAACCTTTCTATCTGAAGTAGACATTTATTGTTAAATAAAATACATTTTGATAGTAAAGAATGACAGTTTCAAAACTGTTTTTCAAATACAATACATGGGATCAGTGAATTCTCTGTTTTGAATGGGAATGTGTGGCTTACTTTGGTGAATTACTCAGTGTCTATTGAATTTAAAATGTAAAGTTTCACTTTTATGTACATTGGCTGGTGTCATTAAGTAAAAATAAATACATAAAAATCAATGATTGAATAACACCTGGGCAAATAAAATAATGCTACATGCAACAAGGAAAGAACCACTTCCTATAATAAAATTATCTCCTCCTAAATTCCTAAATACAGAGGCACACACATGTACACACCCCACTAGGAGATATATATATATATATATATATATATATATTTCCCCCCCAGAAAATGTAGGATTAAGAATATTTAACTTCAAATCAGCATTCATAGTCCTGGAAAATTTTACTGCTGTTGAAAATGAAATGTTCATAACAACTTACAGGCTTTTTGTTGATTCTTGAACTACCTTAAAAGATGCATAAATTGGCCGGTGAGATGGCTCAGCGGCTTAAGCGCCTGCCTTGCAAGCGCGAAGGCCCGAGTTCGACTCCCGGAACCCACATACGAAAAAGGGGCTGGTGATATCGCTCAGCGGCACGGGTGCCTGTTGGTGCGCGAGGTCCTGAGGTCGTCCCCCCGGTACCCACAAAAAAAAAAAAAAAAAAAAGATGCATAAATTATAAATTATGTTGAGAATGCTTTGAAATGTCACAGTTCTAACAAATAAGACTAAATGACTAATTAAGTCTATGTTTGAGTGATTTTCTTTCTAGTAGAATAATTTTATTTTTTTTTGTGGGTACCGGGGGGTTGACCTCAGGACCTCGCGCGCCAGTAGGCGCCCGTGCCGCTGAGCGATATCACTGGCCCCTTTTTCGCGTGTGGGTTCCGGGAGTCGAACTCGGGCCCTCACGCTTGCCGGGCAGGCGCTTAAGCCGCTGAGCCATCTCACCAGCCCTAATAGAATAATGTTATACAGCATGCAAAGACAAAGTGCAAATCACTTGGCCTCTTTAAAATGTTATATTTTTATTTATATGGTGCTACTTAATTTAATTAGGCATTTAATTTTGACTTGATTTGAAATTCTATTGTGTAGTATATCAGTTCATTTGTCTTGGTATGTATTTTTATTGTTGCATTTTGCTTTATAAGACAAAAATAGAGAGCAGAGATTTAATTTACTAAACTTGATGCACAGTGTGTGTTTAAGCAACCCAACTTAAGAATGCCAGTATTCATATTTATATGAGTATTTAAATTATTAGTTTGCAGAAAAATGGGTGTTCACTTAATTTGTCAGAAAGTAATTATGAGCAGAGATTTTATTATACATATTTACTTCTTTTGCTTCAGTTATATTATTTAATATTTACTTATAAAATAGACTATCTGAATTAATTCATACATATTTCAATTTCATATAAATGTTATATTTTAGTATAAATTCATATGAGAAAAACTTACTATGACAATAAAATCTTAAGTTTCTACTCTGTCTTCAGGTTTTTTACACTAAAATATACAGGTAATATAATTTAAGATTAGTAAAGTTTAATTGGACGCAAATTATGTTCAAAATACCACAACATATGTGCATAAATATACATGTAAGCAAGGACACACAGCACATGGAGCTTAAATCCTCACAGAGACACAAACAAATACCTCCACCTCTTTTTATGTCTTAAATGTGATCTTAACAGGATTTGGCTCTGTATAAGAGAAGGACACAGTAGAATTTGCAATTTTTCATAGGGGTGATAAACATTTGAAACCATTTTTAATAATAACTGGATTAAAATTTGAGAGATCATATCTGGTCAAGGTAGCAAAATAATAATATTATGATACAAAGGAATATTAATATAGCTCTTCCAAAACAAGGAGAGCAAATAGAGGTGAGGCAAAAACCATCCTATATTGAGCAAAATTTCTAAGAATACTTAAAGGAAAGAATGTCTTACTGTGGGAAATTAGCATGCATTGAATGATCCATTACAACATTTAAGTTTCCGTATAAAATTCCATTAATCCCAGTTATATAGTCATCAGAATATGATGATTAGAATTCTAATTTAGCATTGCTTACTTAGCTGAAGTGGGTAATATCACTAATAATAACACTATAGTGATATATATATATATATATATATATATATATATATAAAATGCAGAGAGTATTTTACTCTTTAAAACACTGATAAATACATTTTCTGTAACAAATAAGTTTACAGAGTCTCCATTTTACTTATTTTATCAGTGTAAACATTAAGTGATAAGTTGTAAGTGAAAATCTGCATCAAGATGATTTCCTTGTGTCTTTCTTTGTTTACAACTTAGCAAGTTCAGGTTCTATCTAACCAGTACTCTGTAACAAATGAACATCTTTTCCAAGGTCTATTACCATCTGTGTGACCCAGGACCATGTGTTTGGATTTTTCTGTATATAATTATAACCTAAGAAATCTCATTCAGTTTTATAATTTTTAAATATATATTCAGTGTTTAACTTCAAAATTTAAATTCCTTGTTTGTATCTCCTCCCAGTCTCCATTTTATATATTCAACAATCAAATCAAAAATATCACCTGCTATTTTGATTGGCAAATCAACCATAACCTATCCACAAATTAGATTCTTATGATTCCTCTAAGATCTTCTCTAGCAGTTACCTTTTGAATTTCAGTTCACTGAAAGTTCATTCTTTCATTTCTTCAGAATAACAAAAAGCGAACATAAAACAATCATAGTTAACAACAAAAAAGTTGTAGTCATCTCCAATCTACTTACCATTAACATTTCTATACCCAATCCAAGCCTTTCAAGTTCACCTTCAAATCATTCAGACTCTGAACACATCTCATAACCACCACCATCTGTCATGTGGAATCCTGGAACTAGTTTTGAGTATCTTTTTCTGGCTTTGCTTCTTGTCCTCACTAAAGTTTTCCATTTCAAAAAAAGATGTGCTTCCAGATAAAAAATTCAATTATACAAGATGAACAAATTACAGAGATCTAAGGTACAGCATAGTAACTATTGTTAATAATGTGTATTGTATGCTTTTAAGTTTGCTAAAAGAGTAGGTTGCAAGTGTTCTCATCACATGAAAGGTAACTAAGCTAGTGATAAACATGTTAGCTTGATGAAATCCTTCCAAAAAGACTACATTTTCAAAGCACCATGTTGTATATTTTAAATATATAGAAATTTTGTCAATTTAAATTTTATTTATCAAACCTCAATAAAGCGGGGAAGAAAATTTAAAAACATTGTCATATACTTACACTTTCTGCTCAGCACCCACATTTCATTCTTTACTTTACTGAGAATAGAAGTAAAAGTTCTTACACTCACTGATAAAAGCTCAGCAGGACCCTGTCCCTGTTTTCTTGACCATTTTGTACCAGTTTCACCTTACACACACTGCTCATCTGTACTGGGTTCTGGTCACTCATGAAGACTTGTCTTTGTCTAGCCTTTGAAATGCAAAGGATTTTTGACTGAAATTACACTTTCATATTTTACTTAAAGTAGGAAGATTTCTCTGAGCATCAGCTCAGTTAAAATACAGAATCCACTTCACAAATCAGTAGATCCCCCTCCTGTTGCTTATTACTTTTCTAAGTGATAATATCAAAGTACTGACAATTAGACCAGGCTCACAGAATATTGACAAAGCAAAGATCTGTATCTGGGAGCTCAAGCCTCAAGTCCAGTCTGGGCAATTTAGCAAGGCCTTTTAGAAAAAAAATAAACAAATAAAGGATGATGATGTAGCTCAGTATAAAGGTCCTGAATTCAATCCTCAGTACTGAAAAAAAAGTAGCTAATAAAACAAATGCTAACATTTAAGCCAAAAATGTGTTAACATTTTATGAGTGCTATATTCCCACAGTAACCACCTGTCTTAGTGAAAATAATTTGTATCTTTTTGATAATAAAATGATGATAGATACCCAGAATTTCATTGTCAAAATGCAATAATCCACACACATATGCGGTAAATGGGAAATATCCCTGTATGTTTCTTTCAAATGTGGCTCAATGAAAAGTCAGTGTGTTCAATAACCAAGCAGGCACCATGACATGCAGAGTTGATGCTCATCAAAGAATATTCCCCTCTCCCAGGACAGGGAGTCTCAAAATGCATATTAAACAACATTTTACCATTACTATAGCTCAGGGATTGCTGTGTATCCTTTATCCATTACTTTCTGAAGCTGTAGCGGAAGTCCTCTTTGGTTGTGATATCAATGCCTCCCTGATATCTGCAATCGATCCAAAACATTAGCTTTTCTTTTGTGGTCCTTTTGCTTTGAGGAAGAGTCAGAAGTGGCATGATACTACATCTGGTGAAGAAAGTAGATGAGTTTCTTATGAGAGTGCCTTTCCATGTGCAATTGGTAGCACCATTCACCGTTTTTGATTATACCTCCTAAAGATGCTGTGGAAATAGGTTTTCCAAAACTGTTTCAAAAAGTGACAAGAGGGGCCAGGGATATAGCTTAGCAGCACAGCGCCTGCCTGGTAAGCGTGAGATCCTGAGTTCGATTTCTGGTACAAAAAAAAAAAGTGACAAGAATGAGAATATGCCAATATGTCTTTTATTGTAATGCTTTTTTTTTTTTTTTTTTTTTTTTGGTGGGTACCGGGGGGTCGACCTCAGGACCTCGCGCGTCAGCAGGCGCCCGTGCCACTGAGCGATATCACCGGCCCCTTTTTCGTATGTGGGTTCCGGGAGTCGAACTCGGGCCCTTGCGCTTGCCGGGCAGGCACTTAAGCCGCTGAGCCATCTCACCAGCCCTTGTAATGCTTTTTTAAATTTAACTATTCATCATATTTTTGAGCACCCTGTGTACAACATTACTAAAGGTAATTACAAAAACAAAAATGGTGTTTCTACAGGTTTTGATTCACAGACTCATGGGTTTTCTCCGAGATGATTGTGTATTTTGCATTAGAAAAATAAATCGAATTAAGTATTTGATTACTAGAGTAGTAGGTTGTAGTAACCAGTGTAAATAATAAAATTTGATTCTATTCTCAATCAAGAAAAGGTAAGATTTTACTTTCTAATTCCATTTCAACTTGGTCTGCTTTGCACAGGTCAGTGGAATGGTAGCTGAATTGTTGTCCCTCACTCCTGAGTGGATGCTTCAACAGCCAAAAAGAACTCTCAGTCAAAAGAACTCTCTTGTCTTTTTCTTCCTGTGATGACCACTGAAGCAAATATTAAAATGACTCCTTACTGCATTACTCAAGTAGCTAAGAAAAACAAAACATCTCTGAAATAAACGTAAAACACGTTCGATCACCGACTTTCACAGATGGCAGTGAGAATCTTTATAGCGCATCTTACTCTGACTATGACACTTCTCGTACACACTCAGTTTGTTTATTTGCTGTCTGTAGATTCACTTAATGTTTACAACATATTCAAACCTGGCATTGCGTGCATCTCATAAATGAATGAATAAATGAATAAATGAAACAAGGGCTGGGGAATTCTTTCATTGTAACAGAAGCAAAGACAAACTAGATGGGAATAATTTAAGGGCAGCTTGTAGATTTGAGAGAGAATACATTAAATTACTTCTGTATTTTCATTGAAGTAGAGCAATATTTACTAAGGAAGTCCAGTTAAGCTTACTTGTTAAATGATTGAGTAAATAAACCAATGAAATAAATATGTATTAATATCCCTGATATTACAAAATACTTGGAAACTAATAATTTCTAAATAAGGGTATAAAATTATTTTATTATAATAAAAAATACATGTCAAAAGGAAATTTAAGTATTTAGGTTGTACTTTAATTGCCCTTTTCATTTTAAACATGATTTTAACACAAATCATCAAGTTTATTTTATGTGTTTTAGAGTTGTCCCTCAAAATATTAAAATGTAGTTGGAATTTCTTTCAAACAATGATTTAGTAACACAACTGCAGTCACCTAATTCATTCCTTGAGGCTTATAAACATCATTCACTCTCTCTGAAGGGGCAGAGTGATTTTCATTAATGAAACAACATCTGTTCTTTCACAAGTAAATGACTTCCCTGAAGAGTAACTAATAAAAAATATTGCCACTAAACACAGCTGGTAAATTGTTAATAAAAATACAACAAATTAAAGGGAAAATAACTATGGACTTAATAAGTATGAAAAGAATAAAGTATGTAAGTAAATTATTTTATTATAAAGTCAAGTATACAGGAATTTTTAATTCTCGACATAGGGGTATTTTCCTTTTAATAATAGCACTCTGATTATTGGAATCAAAAACAGTATTATTCTTTACTTATAAATTGTAAATTGTTGGATTTAATAAACCAAATATAGATGGAGTGAAAATTGTTAAATTGAAATGAAGTTTCACTATGGTCTGGGGTAGCACAAAAATGTTTAACAAATCAAATCAAAGTCCCTTATCAGTTGACTCTGTGTTATACGCATCATAGACATTGGAATAGAAAGGAATTTGAGAAGTTATTAGCTACATATGACTATAATCAATATAAATTTTGGACTAGGAAAGGAATTTGACAATTTGAAAGGCCTAACGCTTGAGCTAAAATATTAGAATTTGTTAAGTGTCTCACAATCGCGGAAGACATTCAGTAAGAAAGTGAAGCAGCTTAGAAAGTACTGGAGGTGACCTGGACAAAGCAGAAAGATGGGAAGCACTGAGACCAGCTCCTTTTCTGAACTTGAAATTCCACTGCTTTAGCGTGATTAAACTTTTGCATGCTGATTCTTAATCTTCGTCCTTTTAGCCTTTGGACCAGAGAATTATTTGTGGGGCAAGAAGAGTATCCCTGTCAGATGCTTCCTGGAAGGGGAAGGGATGATAATAAAATTGTCTCACACTGTACCACTGTCTTACCGTGAAAAATTCTTTCATATATGTACTCATTTAATTTCAAAATTCCAATTTCCAAGGGCATGTATCTAAGTAGGAAGTGTCACCATTTAACCTGTTTTTCACTGGTAGTATATCTTAACTGTTAGTGCTTCTTAGAAACCTTCTAATATTTTCACAGTGGAGTAAATTTATATTCTCACGTGTTCTCAAGTCACATCCCTTTCTCCAGCAATTTATTCTAACTCTTACTTTCAGTTAACTTTATGGCAATATTTAAAGGATAAATAGTATGTTGTATCATATTTATCAGTGTCTGAATATACACTTGTTATATTCAGAATATACACTGAATATACACAGAATGAAACTATAACAGAAATTTGGAGAAACAGAGGACCATATTTATAGTTTTGCTCCATCATTTAACTTCTTGATAAATTCTGATTGTTAATGTCTAATTTCAGAGATAACAATGTACAGGTAATGTCTATTCTTGTGTTCTCTGGACCTACATTTCTTACTTGATTACTTGATTGTTTCATTTTTTTTTTTTATTCTCACATTCAAATAAAAATCCTGTATCAGCTTTGTGAATGTGCATGGAATTCACTCACCGATTTTTCCTACTTTTCAATAGCAGCACCATATTCAGGATGTTACCATGGCCCAGACTGGCCTCTACTTCCCTGCAGGTGCCTCCTGATGGAAATTCTTCTCTTGAAACTTCCTTTTCTCTTTGTTGTGTCCAAGCTGGCACCGACTTGCTTGATTCTATTTAAATTCTTTCATACTCTTTTTATGGCTTAGAATGAACCCATTTATTTCTCTCTGAAATTCTCATTCCCCAGATGATAGACGGTGTTTTATTTTTGTCTCATTTTTGTGCCTGTAGGCTTACCTATAACCAATACGTTGTGCTTGAACTACCTCATTGTTTCTGACCACTGCTTCTTCTAGATGATTTTTATGTACTTCCTGCCCTCAACTGAGACATCAGTTTCTGAAGAAAGCTTTCCCTGACCCAATATTTTGAGGCCAACTGCCACTGCTCATATTTCATGTTTCATAACACCTGACAAATTGGTGAAATTTAGTGAAATTTATTGTTTGTCAGTTTCTTTGTGCTATAAACTCAGAGGAGAGAACCTATAGCTGTCTTATTTCTTTTTTTAATAGTCTCCAATACGGCTCAATTTTATTTCACTTCTAAATGAATAACATTTACTGAGAGCAATAAACAATCACTTGTCATTTGACACATTCTATGCTAAGTGCCTCACAGCTGCTTTTAAAGAAAGAAATTAATGTTTAAAACACATAAGAAACTTCTCTAAGTCCCGAAGTTGGGAAGTGGGAAAGGCTAAGCACAAACACAGGATGACATGTTCAGTATCCATGCTTTTTATCATAGAACAATTCTAAAATATTTCTAAAATCAAGAAACAATTTATTTTATGTTGAATTAAATACTTTCAAATTTGTTTTTCCTTAATAGATATTGTAATTTCTTCTAATTGGTATTTTTGTAAAACTTTCAATTTCATTATTGTACTATGTTGTTCAAATAAATTCAGGTTACAAGCAGAGGTTGTGAGTTTAATTCCCAGCACACAAACACACACACACAAAAAAAAAAAAAAACAAGAAGAAAGTTGATTAAAATTTTAGTTCAGATATCCATTGTATCTGTTGGTAACTGATTATCCACTGTAAAAACCACCCACTCCCCTCACCAGCTCATAGGAATAGAGTAAGGCTGAACTCCCGTACTGAGCACAAGACCAGAGAGGTGGTCAGACAGGTGGCCAGAGAGGTGACCTGACAGGTGGTCAGACAGATGCCCAGGCAGGCGACCAGATAAATGGCTTCTGTAGAGATCTTACTAAACTTGCTCAGCCATCACAAGCAGCTAGTGGTTGTCCCATGACAGAGAGCTTTGGAATCTTTGGGGTAATTTACATTGATTTGTTAATTTTATATGTAGCACAGGTTGAGGCTGAAGTTTTAAGAAAGACCTCCACCTTGGAATTACTAACAGTACATAATGAAGAAGTTTGATGGGTTCCGACATGATGTGAAGCCATTTCAGTTTTTGTATGTTCTTTGATGTATACATAATTTTTATTAATTCTACTTCAGTAGACTATTTCTCATAATTTCACGATCCTGACTAATTCACGCAATTTCAAATCATCATAAGGCAAGAAGATCTCTTGTATGTAATTGAAAAGATGTTGCAAACAAACTTAAACATGGGAAGAGAAAAGAAGAAAAACTATTTGTTCACCACAAAGTCCTGTAACAAACTACAGTCAGAATATGTATGTTTTCACATTTTCATGAAAAAGCATCATTAGCTATTTTTTTCTAAGTGCAATTATTGGGGCACAGAAAGGGTATGTAAAAATAAATTAAAATATTATTTACCAGACTTCACATCTCTTATGGTTTCAATATTGCTATTTATTATTACTTTTTACCTAAACAATATCCATCTAGTAATTCTCTTCAAAGTCTGAGATGATTTAACTACTTCACAGTTTCCTTTTGCATGAAGACTTCCACCAAAGATAACTTACACCCTCAATTAGTATTATATATCAATTTCTATAAATATAGCAGGTTCCTGAAAATATCAGCTGGAACTTGTAAATATTCTAGGTAATGATTATGCTAACTATAATTTACATCATGACTAAACGTTGTTGTATAAATAATCAAATAATGTATATCCATGTTGATAGCAGTACCTCTCACAATAGTTCAATTGTGGAGGCAGTCTATATGCCCATAAACAGACAAATGGATAAAGAAAATGTTGTATAATATACAATGGAGTACTACTCAGCCATAAAGAGGGATGAATTTCAGTCATTTTAAGGGAACGGGTAGATCTCAATACCATAATGCTAAGTGAAATAAATCAAACACGAAGGGTTAAACATTGCATGGTTTCCATCACATGAAAACCCCAAAATATAAGTAATTTAAGGAGCAAAATGAAAGAGAGATGATAGGAATCAGGGAGGTAGATTCTGTGGAAATAGGAAGGTTATCTAGCAAAGGAGGAAGTCAAGGGGGAAAGGAGGAGTAATAATGATCAAGATGTTATAAGTCTGTGTACCAGTTCCTGAAGATGCATTGCTAATACACACTGATTAAAATAATCGAATAGTATTCATTTAAACTGGGTCCCAGGAAGACTATGATCATTTATACCCAAATTTTATACTTAAAATAAATATAAACTGAACTCAATTTGTTGAGTTTTCATCTATCATTTTCTCTACAACAAGCCTGTTTCTTCTTATTTCCCTGATACTAATGGGTGGCACTATGATTTGGGTTTGACTTAAGTGTCCCACGCCATTCCTTCTGATAAAAGACTTGGCCCCAGGGAGGGTGGTATTTGAGGGTTTTGAGGACCGTTAAGATTTGGGCTTAATGCAAGTTCCTTAGGTTTTAGGGCTGTTCTAGAGAGACTTTTGGTCTCTTAGTCTTTTACCTGTCCTGGTTCAAGATGTACCACTTCCTCTCTCCGACGCACATTCCTGCCATCATATGCCCTTACCTGCTACAATTACCAGAAATCAAACCAAAGGGACAACCTCACATTGGACTAACAGACCTTTAAATCTGTGAACAAAAGGAAACCACCTTTCCATCAGAAATATCCTGTGTCCAGTACAGAACAAAAACCTTACTGATACAGGTAAAAAATGATTCAACTACTAGTGAAAGATAATACAAGCTTATGTAAATTACACATCAGTCAACAACAGTGAATGGTATCTATGTTATCTCAGACAACATTATTTACCTGGAATATAATTTATTTTCAATGTGAAACAACATGAAATGCTTAGAAAAAATCAGACGATGAACATAAGAATATTCCTAAAATAAAACATGCTTAAAAAATACATGAGGAAATACCTTTAAGATACTCTAAAGGAAAAGAAATAATCTTATTGTAAATGAAAATAGGAAATCAAAGTGAATCTTATTCCTAAATCACCCAGTTCAAGCTACATATTAAGTGACTGTATAGGCTAATATATTTTAAAAATGTCAGAAACATATTTTTAAATGCCAAAAGAATGTCAGATTTTGGTAAACATCTTATGAGTGTTCATTCCCTGGAGAAAATCCAGAAAGAAATCCTCTCTTGGTCTTTGGCAGAAACAAATAAATATATTTCTTTGAATTTAACTAGAATGCTGCAGTATACAATATGAAACATCACAGTAAGCTAAAAAATAGATCTCATTTTAGTTTAAAATTATATATATATATGTATCATACAAATTTTAATGATACTAATAGATTTCAATTTATTTTTTCTTATATATTTTTTGTTTGTTTATATATTTTACTGTACTGGATTTTGAACTCAGGATCTTCACACTGAGTTACACCTCCAGCTCTTTATATATTTTTATCTTGATACACAGTCTTCCTAATTGTCTAAATTCTGCAGGCTAAGCTCACACTTCCAATCCCAGAATACTAGGATTAAAGGTGTGTGCCATTGCATCTGACTATTTCAATTTTCAATATTAAAAAAGATCTACAGAGCTCAATACATTGTATTATTTCAAAGTGATGGGAAATAAATTAATATAACATAACAGAATTATGTGCTAAACTCACACACACTTATATTATCAATACATCATCAGATTTTCAGAAAACAGCTATTAATTTGTTAAAGAAAAGGAGGACTATTTGAGCAAGGGTTGTGGACCAACTTTTAAAAAATAGAATTAATAAACACCAAACTTGATTTCTTGCTGTACACAAAAATTTCTTCAAGGAATCAAATACAGGAGTGAAAAAAATAAATCTATACATCCAGAAAAAATCTAGAATATTTTTGCAACATATGGGTAGAGAATAGTTTCTTAGATGGAATGAACAATCAAATTAACAAAAACCAACTGATGTATTAGAATTCATTATTATTGAAGGGTTTTTAATTACTAGGAATGCAAACATAATCTACCAGTTGAAGTGATATTTACCAGATTAATATGATTATATATATACACATACACACACACACTTTTGAAATACTAAGAACTTCTACACTTAATAAAAAGTGATAGTATCTTCCCAAAGGTAGGCCAAAAATTTAGTGGACACTTTCAGAAAAGTACATTTAAATGCCCAGAAAGGCTGTTTAAAAATAACAAAGTTAGTCATTAAAGGGATGCAAATTAAAAGCACAATGAGATACACGTACATAGCCACAAGAATGGCTAAAATTAAAAAAAAACTCTTAATCATAAAATATTGTTGAACATGTGAATCAGTTGGTATTCTCTGATATTGCTGATAGAGGACTAAGTTCTAGTTAATCAGTTTATTTTAAGTTTAAATATACACTGATCTTAGGAAGCAGTAATTACATGGCTAAATATTCATGCAATGCACAAGAGTATTTACTGGACTGTAAATCATAAGAATTAAATTCTAGAAGCGAACTAAATGTTCATCTACAGAAGGATAAATAAATATGGTACAACCACACAATGAACATGTTAAGTAGCCATAAGTAGAAACGGAAAACTGTGTACATACAAACATATTTGTCTCAGTTATCACACTGAATTTGTAAGAAAATTGAGTACAAATATGGTGCATAAATTACATAAATTTTAAAAAGTCAAAAGAAGTAGTGATAACAAAGCTCAGGAAAATATTGCAGAGATGGTAAGGGGGATGATAAGAATTTACTATGAGGGACAAGAGAAAATGTTCTCATCAGTTTATGCACTTAAGATATTTTATCTTCTATCCCTCATTTTTCAATAACAATTATATTTACTGCTTCAGGATCTATGCTTTCTAAAATGAAAAAAATCATACAAGCGTGCTATGTTATTCCAAATCTACTTAATATACAGTCAAATTTCAAAGTAAGATGGCAAATATTATTTCATTTTATTGAGATCAAACCACTAATTGTGAGATCTATCTTCATTAAAAAAAAAAAAACCCTGAATATCCTATACAAGGTAGTTAATTACAAAGACCGTGTTGTACAGCAGAACTTCAGAACTTATTTAGCATGATTTTTAGATGTTTGACTTACTAGTTGCCAAAAGTAAAAATAAATAACAAAAATAATACAAAGTACAATTGTATAGAAAAAATATAAATTAAGCTCATAAGAAATAATTCTCATTACTTAAACATATTTTTAATTTTGCAGATGAATATTATTGTTTGGTGTACATCTAATCCATATATAATACTGTTTTAGAACTTCAATTTTACTGAATTTCAAATGTTCTTTCCTATAAGCATTAGCTACAGGACCAGGAAACCAAAAAATAATGTTAAATATACATTTGCTACCTTGTACTTCCTGCTTCCATTAGTTTCCATTTTATCTCTCAAATTTAGTTCCCTTTGATTAATATTATCACATTTCTTTCTTCCTGGTAATGCACTTATTGCAACAAATTAAAAAATCCTTTGTTAGGTTTGCTTATGTACCCTAGTTAATAGCTATGGTCTCAATATATTATCTCAAAATTGTTCACAAAGTTTGGAGTTTTTGTTCATCTATCTATCTATGTCTATCTATCTATCTATCTATCTATCTATCTATCTATCTATCTATCTATTATCTATCTACCATATGCCTATCTATCCTGTATCATCTATCTTTCTAGTTTCTCATCTAAATTAGATGGGTAGTGCATCTTTCCATAATCAAATATTAAAATATTTTGTATTGCTTCTTTAATTCACAATGGCTAATCTTTAGGTTTCTTTTGACATTTATTTATTTTCTGAGAGTAAGAAGTTTGTGATTTAGTAGTAGACAGTATTTTTGTCAAAGCTCAACAGGTTACTTCCTAAGAATTGTAAATACACAAAACAGATAAGTGAACCATAAAAATTTAAAATATTGCCAGTGTCTTTACATTTTGAAAAACTGTTTAAAGTTTGTTAATTGCAATATATTAGTAATTTTTGTGTGTAGAATAAACTAGGTGTAAAAAAATTACCTAGCTCTTGAATTTGTTGACTTTTTACTTGAAAATAGAAATGTTATTGTTATTTTCTAATGATATGACGCATTTACTGCACAGTTTTTGTTTCAGTGAAGTCAATAGCTCATGGGAAGGAAAGTACAAAACCCAAAAGATATTGAATGTGTTATACTGCTATGAAAGACAGATACTCTCATTGCTGATGACAGCACACAATGTATGAAGTTTAGATTGTTTTTTAAATTTACAAAATAATTTCTCACTTAAAATTTGAATATTTTATAAATAAAAATAAGGAAAATATTAAAATGCAATTATTTTCATAAGAGTTTTGAATATTCTAAAGTGACTTTGCAACATCTTATTGGGTGTCAATTACTTAGTCTCAGCAATGAGAAAAGTACCTAAGACAAAACCCAGTGTATGACTAAAGTGCAAAATAAAAGACAATAGGAAAAGGGCCGGTGACATGGCTCAGCGGCTTAAGCGCCTGCCCCGCAAGCACGAGGGCCCGAGTTCGACTCCCGGAACCCACATACGAAAAAGGGCCAGTGATATCGCTCAGCGGCATGGGCGCCTGCTGGCGCATGAGGCCCTGAGGTCGACCCCCCGGTACCCACAAAAAAAAAAAAAAAGACAATAGGAAAAAAGAGAAAAAAATTGTAATCTAGCATGGACAATATATCCAAAAGTGTACCTTGATTTAGTATAATTGTCTTATGTGTCTTATATGTTTCTTGACCTGTTAGTCTGGCTCATAATCAGTATTTGTGATAATTAACTCTATGAGGACTTAAATAAATGAGGGTGATACTGGCAAAAGAAAATTTTTAAACCGTGCATGGAGTGAAAAGGGAAAAAAAGAATAGAGATGTTATGTACATGCACTAGTTCCCCACAACACATGTATTAATTATGTACTGCAAACGTACTAATAGAAATAAAAAAAAATTTAGAAATATTCTGTTTTGTGAGTTAAAGGTAAAGAATGGGAAAGAATTAGGTAATACATTCCAATCATTTTCTTTCAAGAGTATTTCTAAAATTCTTTGCTTCCCTAAACATTTCAACTACAGAAGTAAATATATTTTATATTCTTTACTAAAAAGGAAAATAATTTATTGCATGTAGGCCTATCTCCTTTCGTCCTAATATAAATGTTACTTATTGAGATTTGATAATCAAATTTTACATATATAGCTACCTGTTTTACTTTTCACAGAAGAGAAGTCATAGTTAATTAAATACGATTTATGCTAGGCAGTGGTAGCAAGCTAGTCATATCAAGCACAGTATAAATGGAGGAAAGAGATATGACAGGCTGTCAGTAATAAAAAAACTCTTTTTGAAGGCATTAATACTGAAAAAAATGACATAAGAATCACAAAGGTGTGATCAGAGTCTCTTCTTATCTTCCTATATAGTTTGTAATTACTAATATAATCATGCAACTCTGGAGCTGAATAGCCAGCTCTTCGGTATTTACTCTATCCTAGGCACTTCAAATATACTTGAGTTAGAATTACAAGAGATTGAATGACTTGATCAGTTGCTCTATGACAGGTACTGTTCCATAGACCACAAATGTATGTTTTATATTAACAGGCAAAGAGACAGTATGTGTATTCTTTGCTTTCAAAACCCAGCCCTCAATATAGTTACAGAACCTTCAGCCAATTAAAAGAACCCATACTTAATCTTAGCCAATGTAGCCCTTCTGCTTGATAGTAAACCCTTTTATTTTCCTCCATATCTCCACCACTCTGTTCAGAACACAGCTCTTAACATAATGAATGCAAGTAGAGAAGCTCATAACAATGCTACTACCCTTTTAATCACTTACAGACAAGCATAGCACCACCCTGATTTCTCTGCCTCATTGGATAGATCAGATACTAAATAGGTCTGACTGTTGGAGCTCCTGAATGAAATCAGTTTCTCTGGTATAATAAATAGATCAGTGACCCCACTGCACACCTACATCTACAGGATTTAAATGTGGATCCCGGTACCAAGTTAGCATAAGTATTTTACTTACCAAGCACTCACATGTTTTTCTTATAGTTTTAGTAGTCTTACACTTTTTGTATATTATTTTAGACTTTTCTAGGTTTTACTATATTTGATTGGAAGATTCTTCCTGATTCTTGTCACCACTTTTGACAGTTTCTACAGGAAAATTCTTTGCACTACTTTTCATCTGTTATCATTGTATTGAGTACATAGACAATGCAAGAAAGATAAAACAGTTTTAATCAATTTATTTGAACAGGTAATTCTTTCTTCCTTTGCTAAAATTTAGAGAAGCTCTTATGATTTTTCTGACCATTTCCAAATGGGAAAACTTCTATCCAATTTACCTCCAAGAATCATCTCCCCAGCAGTTAAGATACGTAAGTATAGTTCAGTAGTTAAATCTCTGAACTTCATGCAAAAACTTCCTCTTCCCTTGTGTAAGTCTACTTCGGGCCAGAAATCCTGTAATGAAGATATGAAGAGAGGAAATATTTAATTTCTTTTCTATTTCATTCATTCTTCTTAAAATTCTTCTTCCTCCTAGTTCAAGTTTGCTAGTTAGGGTTCTACTGCAAGACTACTAGGGAGAAAAGCTAAAAGGCAGAAAATATCTCACTTTATAGAAAAGCACTCTTATGCTGAGATTTCTTCTCTAAATCTTTAATACAAAATATAATGAATAGTTCAGCTTTGGTTTATTGATGTCTCCCATGCCTATTCTCACAGCATAGTCTCATATAATATCAATAGAAATGTATTTATTTGTAATGTAAATATGCATAGAGTGTAACATAATGTAAATATAACTCCAGAATTAAACCCTGAGAATATTGCTGATTGTCAGCTATGTTTATTCATTTTTATGATTTTATTTAGTACGTGTTTGCAGCACATAATGTTTCCATTTTTGTATGGAGTGGGTACATGCACATAAGGCGTCTTCATTCAGGTTTATCCTCTAGAAAAATAATGATAGAAATGAGAGATTATCAGATAATTAGATAATAAAAATGGAAATGTCTGACAATATTATACAATTTTTTTCATTCTATGTTATGGTTTGCATAGAAAATGGCCCCTCATATCCCCATGCACCCATAGGCAGAGCTTTTAAAAAGAATGGATCATGAAGGGGGCTGGTGGGAATAGGCAGGTCACAGGGGATGTAACCTAAAAGAGTGCACCTCCCTCCATAGACGATCCCTTCTCTGTCTGCTTCCTGGTCACCATAAGAGCAGCTTTCCTCTGCCCAGGCCATTCCAACATGCTATCCTTCCGTGGAGCCAGCTGATCAGGGACTAAAAACATAAGGCGAACAAATTCTCCTTTACTTTGTGGGTGTAAGGTATTGTGTCTCCATGATGAGAAATGTGACTAACACAGAGTGTAAACTAGCAAAAATACTGATTTATACTAAATCTGAATAAACATGTAGCATATTATGACTCTAGAATGGCATTCATCCACATATAGCTGCAAATAATTTGTGCACATATGTACATGGACATACATACAAGAACATTCTTATCAGTCTTATAGTTGAAAACCATCCTCCATCTACAAAAGAAGAATTAAATTGTGATTTACTCAAAACAAAATGTGAGTAAAATAGAGCTTGTTGTAACACCTAACCAACTCTAACAGAAAAAGAAAGTTACTGAAAAAGAAAGAGTAAGCAATGGCACATGGTATGATTCTAGTTATATACATTTCAGAAAACATGCAAATTATAATATTCTATTTAAGAATATATACTTAGGTGATAAAATTAAAAAGAAAGACAAATACAAGATTTCCATAACAGGTAAAATATTGGTTATCTCTAAATGAGGGATGAGGTCATGATATCAAATGAATCCTAGTGTATTGCACAGTATTTCTGTAGTGAGGACAAAATACCAAACATCTACCACTTAAAGGCAGAGATTATTTTGGTTCACAACTTCAGGGGTGCCAGTCCATTGTTGGGTGGCTCTAAGGCAGAAACAATCATGGCAAAGGTATACAGTGGAGGAAAGCTGCCTTACTCATGGTTTCCATGAAGCAGAGTGGGTGCAAAAGAACCAGGAAGGAAGCCAAGAACTAGGTACTATCCCCAAGTTCATGCTCCCATGACCCACTTCTTCTGCCTGGATGCCAACTCCTAATAGTCCATTAGGCTCTGACCTCATCAACAGCTTAACCCGTTGACTAGGCGAGTGCTCTGACAATGTAATCCTCTCTCCAAGAGTCTCTTAATCCAGTCAAGCTGACAATCACATTAAAGATGGTGAGTTCTCCAATATTTTATTTCTTCACCTGGATGGTGAACTTGCTTAGGTTCTTTTATTTCATTGGCATGTCATACGATTTAATGTTGTACACCTTTATACATGTGTGTTGTATATTAAAATAAACAAAAATGTTCATAATTGGGGCTGCAAGCTTCATACTAATTTCCTTAAGATTTTAAAAATCCTTCCAATTAAATAGCATATTGTGTCTTATTTTTTAGAATATTACTCACATCCAGACTTGTCAACCTCATATTCCTCTACCATTATTCACATTCATCACAAAATACCCAGACTCTCTTTAGGAGTTTTGAACAACTGATTCTTTGGAGTATCTTTTTGTCATCTTCAGACTCTTTGCTTAAAAAAATCTGACTCCTCCTTCAAATTTACCTTAATTGGGCCAGTGAGTGGCATAAGTGCTTGCCTGGTAAGCCCGAGGTTCTGAGTTTGACTCCTGGAACCCACATAAAGGAAAAGAAAGGGCCGGTGATATCGCTCAGCAGCACAAGCACTGAGCTGGCAAGCACGAGGTCCTGAGGTCGACCCCCAGTACCCACATAAAACAAAACAAAACAAAAAAAAATTTACCTTAATTATCCTGGAACTTGAGAAGTATAACATCTCTAATCTTAGATGTATTCACATATATGTTGTAGTATTCACAAAGACATGTTACATGTTATAATTATTTATGCCCAATCAACTTTTTAAATTGTGGAGATTGGTGCCAAAAAATCTTAATCATTATTCCTAGGCTGACTTGTACCTGGCTTCCATGGTAGTAGGTCAGGAAAATCCCCACTTTAAAATCTTAAGTTTATTGTCCAGGTAAATTGTTTTTTCCTTGAAAGCAATAGTTATTTTAAAAATAGGTTGACTATTGATGTACAGTCTTTCAGAAGACAGCTAATAGTATATCTAAAGCAGAGCAGAATAGGTTGGACAGAGGGCTGTGTAGTGCTACAACCTAAACCAGATCTGCGTACCACTGCCACATTGCTCCCTGAACGTGAATAACAAAACAATATAAATTTTATGGTCCAAACCTTTCAGAGACTTGACAAATTCTTACTTATGGCAAAATGTACTATGAACTGGGATGATTTCGGCAGTGTTTGAGTTGAGTTTAAGCAAGTATAGATACTGTGAACTTTGGTGTTACTCTCAGTATTTAAAATTGGAATCACAAGACTGTTTCAGGGATTAAAATAGGGTCTTGGCTGAGTGGTGGAAGGATTTCTAAGTGTGGCAGACTCTAAAACACCAGCACAAGGTCATCTAGGCTTCTTAAATATCAACTAAGTGAATGCATATTTGTGTATGTGAGAAAATAAAGGGGGACAGAGAAATTTCAATGGCTATTCAGAAATTTTAAAGATAAGTTTCAGTTTCTTGCTTGGAAAAGTGTTTTCCGAATAGTTGACATCAGAGGTCAGAAGTCACAAGCTGGGAAAAGTGATATGGAAGGAATGATGGTCCTCATGAGCCTAATGGGACTTAAATGTTCAGGGTGATGGAGACACTGTGTACTTTCAGGCACAAGGCACAGAAAGGAGCATCTTTGGGAATCCTACACCAGCACTCCGTGGATGGCCAGCCTGCGCTCACCAAATCTGCATGTTCTTTGGGTAATAGTTTAAAAGAAAGCAAAAGGACATCTTTTAGTTACATTTTACAGAGGTTTGTATAAACATATGTAAAGTTATCCATTACAGGAGGATATCTTCTTAGATTGACAAAATAGAAGTCTGCAAAAATACAAAATAATCATTAAAATATCCTGTACACAACAGTAGCTAGTTCTCTGTGAATGAATTTGAAATTAATAAATACTTTTGGCACTCATAATCATATATTCAATATCTTTTGAATATGGGAAGAATATATCTTGAAGTTTCACCATCATAATTTTACACAGAGGCAGTAAAATATGAATGTGAAACTTGAAGAATAATTATTCTTGATTCCAAACCTGTTTATGTAGAAATACTGTACCTAAGGTACATTAGAGCATCATGCAGTGAGGTACATCTCTATAAACCTATCATACTGGGCCACTTAGTTATATAATGAATCTTCATCTTGCAATTTGTTTAAAAGTGCACACTTAGTGCCAGTCTCATTGCCAAGTGTCATTAAGATTTGATATTTTGAAGAAGCTTTTTAGATTTTTGTGCACGTCTATCACAAAAATATAGTTTCCACAAGTGAAGACATTTCAAATCCTCACATTTAAGTGAGAAAATATTATTATTGCAGAAAAAAAATGTATAAGTGCTACAAAATATGAGCATAGACAGTTTTTTATACATGATAGTTCCAGCACTATTAATTTGCATTATCTCAAATTTGCTGTAATTTCTCACAAGTTAAAAAAATTTCTTTGACTCTACACTTACTTCAAATGCAAATTTCAATTCTCCTATTTCTCTGCATTGCATATTTACAGGGTTTCTAATTTACTGTTCAAGACACTTTTTACTCTCACTAGAATAAAGCAATTGCTATTTCATCCACTGATACTGTGTATGTCAAGGCCATATTTGACCTCTAATTATGAAAATTTATAGTATTTTTCTTTCATAATATTTTATCAGCAGCTGATATTCTTTTTTTTTTTTTAAGAGAAGAAAAAAAACAAAACAAATCAAAAGAAGAACAAATTTTCAAAACAACATAATAGGAGGGTAACAATGGTTAATACATTACGTATTACTATCTTTAAGTTAGTTATTCAGGACACCAGACATTAGCATTCAATTGTCCAAACATTATTGGCACAAACCTTACTCTTCAATGAACTAAGTAAAAATGGTAGTGTATCTATCTTAACCATCATATATATATATACAATTTTTTTCCCTTTCCCTTCTTTCTTTTCCCTATTCCAGTCTCTCTTTCCTTTTGACCAGTTTCTTTTTGATTCACCATATCTATTGTACATTTTGGATCTTATTTACTCTTTCAGTTTCTCATACTAGAGAGATAATACGATGCTTACACATGTGCTTCTGGTTTATTTCACTTATGAGTATTTTCTCGAGTTGCATCCATTTACCTATAAAAGTCTCCAGTTTATCCTTCTTTATGGCTGAATAGTACTCCATTGTATAAAAATACCACATCTTTCTTATCCATTCCTCAGTTGATGGGCATTTGGGTTGTTTCCAAGATCTGGCTATTACAAATTGTGCTGCTATAAACATGGGTGCACATATATCGCTGTGGTATGATGTTTTTAATTCTTCTGGGAAGATGCCCAGAAGGGGAATAGCTGGGTCAAATGGGACCTCCAACCCTAGTTTTCTGAGGAATCTCCACACTGACTTCCACAGTGGCTGTAGCAGCTGATATTCTTTATCATTCCTTCCTTTTGGAAATCTTTTCTTTCTTTGGATCCCAAGAATATCTCATGCTTAACTTCTTAATGTAATTTTTTTATTTATTTATTTTTGTATGTGTGTACCAGGAGTCGAACTCAGGACCTCGTGCTTGCCAGGCAGGCACTTATGCTGCTGAGCTATCTCACTGGCCCCTTCTTGCTTACCTTCTTCACTGCCATTCCTTTCAGCCATGGCTACTGTTTCTTTCTCAAAATTATGGGGAATCTCAAGGATATGCCTTCAAAACTCCTCATTTCCTCCCTCACTTTAGATGACTGCATCAGTTTCATTGTTCTATTGATTATATTCGTTGTCCCAAACTTTATAGATTTGTTAACAGCTCCCCTAGACTCTTGATTCATACTCACTAGCTATCTAGTCTTTCAGTATTTTTTTCTGCTAGACATTTCAAACTAAATACCTAAAAATTAACTTCCTGTTTCCACAAAACTATTCATTTTGCATATTTTACATGCTTTATCTTAGTAAATGCATTTCTCTTATTCCTATCTTTTGCTGTAGATACAATATTCAGTTAGCTTTTCATTTATTTCTACTCATAATTAGTACCTACATTTAGTACATCAGCATACCCTTATAGGCTCCTTCTTTAAAAGACGTCCAAAACTCAAGTTTCTTACATTTATCAGCAGTTAAATACTTGGACTTTCATCGTTAGATTATTTGATCCCATTTGCTCCAAAGTGGGTCATGGATTCCATACTGAGTCACATTTTGCACGTGCCTTCAAAAGACCTCATCATCGGTTGTAACACAGATCTCTGGTTTCACACTCAGCTGCTTTAGCAGGATGAGTGTCTATCAGTTGTGGTATCTGCAACATTCTCCATAGATAATTTTATATGTGATATCTTATGTTTATATTGGAGAAACCCAAATGGGATCAGACTTTCCAAAATGCCAAATCTAAATCATTTTCATATGAAGCTCTTGAAGAAAAACAAACACGGAAAGCTGACCTTTTTAAAGCTGGCATGTTCATTTATCATTTGTTGTGCCATTCATCAGATGACTTGAAAAATAATAACACATTCAAAGCATCATCTTAATGTTGGATCTTTTTATTATTTTGCTGCCAAATTCTCTGTCATTGTCACTTTTGCTGTTTTTTTTTTAAATTCTATGTATATATTCTGTTTTTCTATTGCTGAATTTTCATTTATTCACAATGAATACACCAATAGTATTTGCATACTTTTTTGTTTTTCATGCGTGTGTGTACAAATACCTTTTTGTATGTAATGAATCTGATTACATTTGAACTATAGTTTTAAAATTGTACCTTATATTTTTATTAAATTTTTCTAACTCCCCAATTAGCCAAATAATATGGACAATTTTCATATTCCTTGAAATTTTAGCTTCAGATTCGATGGACTTATAAGATTTAATTTTTGCTTGAAATGAAGTTTAACTCATTAGAGTTTAATCACATAAACATTAATGCCTATATTTAAAGAGAATATAGTTTAGTAACTTGGTGTCTTATTACTTTTCTCATTGTTGAGACAAAATACCCGACACCCAAAGTAAAAGGAAGAAAGTTTTCTTTAGCTCACAGTTCGTAGAGTTTTCAGTCCATAATTGGCTGGCTCCAACACAGGGTGGCTTCACAGAGGAGAGCAATTCGTGGCAGGCAGAAGACAGCAAAAGTAACAAGGAAAGGACCTTTCATGGCAGCCAGAAGACAGCAAAGCAACAAGAGAGACAAGCCTCTTCCTGTCCCTTATATTGTATGCAGGCTACCCGCCCTAGGGCAGGTGCTGCACTCACATCCTTAATCACAGCATTGGACCATGAATCAATCACAAATTCTAGATCCAGTTCCCTCTGAAAAGCCCAGCCCCATTACTGCATGAACCTTTGGGGGGACATCTAGACACAAACCATAACACATGGATAGAAAAATAAAAGTATTTTGATGTAAGAAGATCATGAAGAAAAAGCCTGATGCTTATGCTACAGTTGATGTAAATAATTTATAGCTTTAATGTCTCACAAGGCTCAGGTATTAAAGATCTGGTCCTCAGTGGAATGCTAATGTATTGTTAGAGGCCCCTTACTGCAGATGTCCTCTGTAACAACTTTTCCCCAGATGAAGCTGCATTCTGAGGTATCCAGAGTTAGGACTTCAACTTCAAATTGTGAGAGGTCAATTTGTCATTGTTAATTTTATTTACCAAATGACTAGGACATGGGGTAACCAGCTGTTTGGTTAATTTTTATTTTGTGTATGTCCATGTGAGTACTTGAAGATGAGATTAACCTTTGAATTAACAGACTGAACAAAGTAGATTAAGTAGATTTTTGTTTTCTTAAATCATTAGAATGTGAAGAGTAGATGCATGAAGCTTCACCCATTATCTTAAAATAATAAAAAGAAACAATGTAACACCTTTAAATTTGACACCATGCAAATATGAGAAGCACATAGATTCTTAAAAATGTTAAATCACTGAAAAAATATCTTAGAATTTCAAGGTTTCCTTTATGTCATTTGATGAAAATCTTTATTGTTTTAGTGGTATTTCATCTTCTTCCATAGTCTTGTGCATAGCATGTTACTTTTAATCCTCTTTTACATGTTTCTGACCCTTAACATAATTTCTTTTGTTATTAACATGGAAAACACAACTGTGTGTGACTGATGAGTATATACTTGTGCAATCAGAGCACTTATTAACTTTTCACTTTTCCTTGTAGTTGTCTCTTCCTGTTAATGTTAATATCATTACACAGACTTTGTCCCTGCAAAACAAACAAACCAGGAAAAGTAATAATGACCGTTTTAGTATTGTATGTAGCACTCAGGTTTCTTATTCCTTCTTCTTGCTGAAGTATATTACAAAATCCTTAGCTCCTCTGTGACTATCTGGTTCCAGTCCCATAAATACCTGTGTGGATAATCGGAGTTAAATCACTCAACTCTTTTTTCAAAATCTTTCTATACTTTTTCTTTTTTTTTTTTTGTGGGTACCAGGGGGGCGACCTCAGGACCTCGCGCGCCAACAGGCACCCGTGCCGCTGAGCGATATCACTGGACCCTTTTTCGTATGTGGGTTCCGGGAGTCGAACTTGGGCCCTTGGGCTTGCAAGGCAGGCGCTTACACCGCTGAGCCATCTCACCGGCCCTATACTTTTTCTTTTCTACAGCCTTTAGGTAAATGTTCCCAGCAACTTTACTCGTAATAGTCAAAAACTGGAAACTGGATATTCTACAATGAGCAAATGCTAAAAAACTGGAATATAACTATTAAAAGTTGTTCTGAAATATAAAAGAAGAAATTATTGATACATACAACAACTGAGATTAATTGCTATTGTGCAGAGTAAAAGTCCTATCCCTAAGTTTATATAGTGTATGATTTCACTTATATATATATTTTCGAAATGACACAACTTTTAAAATGGGGAAGCTTTTAGAAAATGCCTTGGGTTAGAAAGAGTGTGGATGTGGCTAGAAGAAGGAATCAAGATTGATCTTTTTTTTTTTTTTTTGGTGGGTACCAGGGGTTGCCCTCAGGACCTCACGCGCCAGCAGGTGCCCGTGCTGCTGAGCGATATCACTGGCCCCTTTTTTGTATGCGGGTTCCAGGAGTCAAACTCGGGCCCTCGCGCTTGCCAGGCAGGCGCTTACGGCTCTGAGCCATCTCACCAGCCCGATCTTTGAGGTGATGGAAGTGTTTTGCATTATTGAATCAACATTAATACATTGGTGTGTTGGTAGAGATCCGTTTTTATGCTATCATTGTAGTAAACCGTGCAAAGTCTACAAATGGCCTTGTAGTATTTTTCACAATCCCATGTTATCCTATAATTATATCAAAATCAAAAGGTTAACTTAAATTATACATAAATCCAGTGGTTCCTTGGTTCACAAAATTAATTCTTTCCATGATTCTGGTTACAAACTGAATTGATCATCAACCAAAACAAATTTCTCCATCAGATCAACATTGACCTTCACCATTGAATTTGATTTGGTTCACGACAAATTCAGTTTGCAATCAGAATCATGTAAAGAATGAAGTTCGTGAAACAAGGAACCACTGTGTTTTATTTTTCAGGCTCTTTTACATCCAGAAGAGTCCATTTACTATGTTTCTAATGAAAGCATTATAGGCAGAAGTTTCTGGGAAGTCACATTCATCTCTGTTTTGGTAGTTTTCTGCTGGAACTGGAAGTGGCTGCTCATTATTCAATATAGTACATCTAGTTCAAAACAAACTCCTTAGTGTGGTTACACCACTGCAAAAGTTTATTTCTCTGTTTGCTCATGTTTTATAATGTAGGATTCACTACTAGAGACATATGCTAAGCTGGCAGATCAATAAGCAGTGCCTTTGAAAGAAAACTTTCTACTCACAGTTCCCAAGAGGCAGCAAGAGGCCACACCACGCCAGATCACAAGAACAGACTCTGGAGCCAGGCAGGAGGCATAGGGAGGAAGGGGAGAACGTGGGTGATGAACGTTATTGTGGATTTCATGGAGAAGAATAGGACATGCTTGGTAAGTAGTTTTAGGATTGTCTACATGAATTATCAGTGGACTCTAGAGTATATGGTTTCTCCCTAATTAGTGGAGCCCTGAGGTAGTTGGTATAGGGGAATAGTGACTAGCATAAAACCATCCCCTTCCCATTTGGAAAGATCTATCTCCTTTGGTGGAAGCCAGGAAGGGTAAAGAGAAGTAAAGAGAATTAAGAGGCATTATGTACATGTACCAACTCCCTACAATGAATGTGATCATTATGTATGACAACCATGTATTAATAAAAAAATTTAAATTCAAAAAAGCATAGTGTTAGAGATTGTAAGAGCCCCATGAAAGATGCAGTTGGTGGGCCAGTGAGACAGCTCAGCAGCATAAGCGCCTGCCTGGCAAGCGTGAGGTCCTGAGTTCGACTCCCAGAACCCACATATAAAAAAAGGGCCAGTGATATCGCTCAGAGGCATGGGCACCTGCTGGCATGCGAGGTCCTGAAGCCAACCCCCAGTACCCACCAAAAAAAAAAAAAAAGATGCAGTTGGCTGTTATATTTCTGATTGGCTGTTTTGCATATGGAAGATATGCTCTGAGATGCAGTTGCTTCAGGGTCAGCTAACCTTCAAATGTCAAAATATCAGAAACACATGATAACATAGTTATTTAGTGTTTAAAAAAACATAGACAAATATAGTATCTCTGGATTTGACAATCAGAAAAATAAGTGATAACAAATTTTTCTTTAATTATTATAAATTCTAAAGGAATTATATTTCAAAGTCATTTTAATTGTGATTAATTCAAATAGAATTATATTTCAGAGTGACTTAGATAATGCCACTTTACTTATAATTAATTGCAGTACTTTATTTGTGTAGTTATACTTCAAGCTTTGGTGACTGTAGAAGTTGAAATCCAAGTCAACCAAAATTCATGAATTGCAGAATGAAAATTGAAGAACATCAGATGATTTTATAGATGTTTCAACTTTTTACAGAGTGCAAATAAATAGGCAAGTTTCTGAGACACACATGACCATCTTTGTTTAGTTACTCATGAGTTATAATTTACCTTGCTCTGGGTCAGTATAAGAATCCTCTTCCATGTCTCTAATTTCAGCCATAGCATGTATAGAAAAGCATCAGAGGAGATGAATTGAATGTATCAATGCTTTAAGAAACTCTTAATATTACACATTAAAATCTTCACAAATAAGAATTTGACTAGGCAAGGACAACTATTGTTTTGGTAGAAGTTAGAAACATTTAATTAACATTATATTACTATGTTAGTTATGGAAAAATATAATAAATATTGTAGCTACATCAAATTATTGAAAAGAAAGATGACAATATTGTCTAGTCCTTACATGGGAAACAGCCCTGTCGGAAAACACTGTGTACACCTTTTAAATTGGTGCTCAAAATCTGATAGATGGATTCAGCTATCCATGTTCAACTTTTACTTAAAAAATGGGCATTCATGCTACGTATACATAGGAATATGATATCTGAGAAATTTGCTCTCCTAATTATCTGCAGATTCAGACAATTATATTATTACTCCAACTCCTAATTTAAGTCCAGTCCACTGTCCCTTACCTATGGTATTGGCTCTTCAGGTACACTTTTGGGTCTTAGCCTATGAAATATACAGTGGACACAAGCTAAGAATATTCAGTTTAGTTTCAGGTGATGATAGCTTAGTGAAATCATCAAGTTATATTGTAATATGCTGAAGTGGCATGATATTATTTTTCATAATCACTATAACCTTGTAGGACCCAGTTTATTACACTATAAAATTGAAAGATGTCCTTGGATCTGCCAAAAATAATTTTCAGAATGACAAAGTTTAGCTTTTTACATATCAAGAGTGTATTACACTTTATTTATTGTATTCAAATATTAAGCTCTAAGAATTGAATGATTTTCCTTTTTCCATTTATATTTATGTATATGTATGCATACACATGACAAAACACATTATAATTTATCATTTGCATGTTACTTGCAAGAGAATGAAAATATAGCTTATAGATATATCTATATGTCTAGCTGAATATATTTACATATCACATTTGGCTGTGAACATTAACTAATAATGCATTTCCTCAACAATGTATATGTATTATTTATTACATAGGGGAGATTCATCAGAAATTGTGAATCAAGTTTTGAGATCTCCAGAGAAACAAATCTGAGTAGTTGTACTACTCATGAATGACTTTCAATCACGATTTTGGGGATAGTGGGAAACGGGAGTTATTTACTCTTGAAATATTTTTTTCGTTGTCAAATCAAACTCAGTGTTTTTAGCCCTTGCCCTTACTTTTTTCCTTTTTTATCTGCAGTTTTCCTCTAAAATGGATTACAGTATTGCATAAGATGGAAACATATTTTATTCAACAAATACTGGTGACATAATCTAAGGAAATCAGTCTAAAATTATAACATTTTAATTTGAATAATAATTACAAATTGAAGGGGTAGAGACCTTGATTTAAAGCAAAATAAAGAATTTTGACACTGAAATGTAATGCTTTATAGAATGATAACTTGTAACTTATTTTGAATAACCTATATGATACCTTTCTCTTGTGAGTTTATTCTATAACATTCCAAAGGAATTATGGAGTCATATCAACAATGCAGGGTCCACTAAGGAGACATAAAACACAGTCATAACTAGTTACAGAAAATTCAATATAATGAATGACTTAAATACTTTTTCATTGCTGATACAAAATACCAGACATCCAAAGTTGAAAGAGAAAAGATTTATTTCAATTCACAGTTTGTAGAGGTTTCAATACATAGTTGGCTGGCTCCAAGGCAGGGTGGCATGATGGAGGGACATCATGGAGGAGAAACAGTCCATGGCAAAACAGACAGAAGCAGCAATGTAGCAAGCAGCAGCAACGAGCCTCCCTTTCCCTTTTATTTCATCCAGCGTAGAAGTCTTTTAGAAGGTGCCACCCATACCCAGGGTGAGTCTTCTATCTTCAGTAAATCCCTTCAACCATAACCATACTAATCTAATTTAGTTGGGCTTTGCTTACTGAAGTTGACACAATCATTTTACTATCATGATGAATTATTAATGTGGTGCAAGATTATTAATTAGGAAACTTGGAAATATAAAAGGGATACACTACTACATTATCATGGAGATTATAATTACAAAAAGTGCTAGAGAAACAAAAAATTAAATTATTAAATTAAATTATTAAAATTTAGAAGCTTATTAAGACACCCTGTGAAACTGATATGCATACCTCTGAAGAACAAACACAGCTCAGTTGGTGCTGCTGTCCCTAATCTGTGGGGAGCCTCAAAGGAGGACACTGGTCCTCTTGGTTCAATGCTATGAGAAGCTGTTTATGCCCATATCAATATGGCCACTGTTCTTTGATCTGTGGGAAGTATTTGTTTTAGCCAAAAAGCCTTCCTAACAACTAAAACTTGCTCTTAGACCTGGAAAGGAGAAAAAGAATTTTGACATTAGTGTGTAGTGAAAGATAATGGTGAGACGAACCATTTTCAGGGTCACTACTTGATTCTGAAATTGCACGTATTCGGTCTGTAGCAAAAACAGCACTGCAGTATACGGTCCTCTGGTACTGCATCCCGTGCATTAGAGCTCCGTTGTTTCACGGCTTTGCTCTCAAACGTGTTCTCTGAGTCATTTGTAGGCTATTTCAAAAATTTACTGCTTATAAATAACAGGTTATACAGTAAGAAAAATAAACACCACCTGGGGGACAAACTTATTACTGAAATTAAGTTTGTTTGCTGTGAAATGGGTTCCTTAACCAAAGACAACTTTATGCAGAATGTCACAAAGAAAAAACTAATCTGGAATGCAGGTCCATTTCAATGAGTCCAAAAATCTTCTCTGTGGTTTAATTAAAAAATTATAAATTCACAAAGATATAACAGGGTACTTAACATGGGTAAAACCAACCCATTTACACTTTGACATATGCGTATGCACTTGGCCATTCATGGGTGAATGCAAAAACTCCTTCCTGTATTCTCCCAGCACAGCTACTGTGATGCACAGCTGGCTATGGTTATGGTATAGTGCATATTTCATTAGAAAATTATGGTATGGGCATCTGTGGCCCACTATGAGGAACTGAAAAAGTTGATGTAAGCTTGCCCCCGGTGACTGGTTGGTGACCAATATCTGCAGGTCAATGTTTGTTTCCATTATGGACAGGTTAGGCACCCAGAACATCTGCTGCCAAGTAAACAGCCATGATCTACACAGTTAATTTCATTATTTTGTTAACAGGCATAATTTTACTTTACATGGTTTAAGCAGTTGCTAATTATTCAAGACTTTTCTCTCCCATTTTGCCTCTACTTTGCTGAGAATATTCATCATAGAGCTATATGAAGTTCTATGCATTTTAAGTAACAAAAATCAGTTAAAAACATAAATGTCATTTAAGGGAAGGGGAAAATGATGATGAGGTTGAGGGATTGGAGGCTAAGAAATAATAATTGCTAACTTTTACCTTATCATGTGTGATTTTCTAAGTACTCTGTTAACTTTCTCTCATTTATTTTTCAAAATAATCATACAAACTTTCTGAGTGTGCTTTATGATGCCCTATTTTAGAAAACAGGAAAATATGACAAGGAGATAATTGTTTAGGATGATACAGATAGTAAAGTATTCATGCTAATCTATAAACAGATGAATCTTGTACCCATAGCCCATGTCCTTTAGCTATATAAAGGTAAATCATGCAAAGATTTGTCTTATAAATCACCTAGGTAATTCTCCCTTAATGTTATTTCTTAAGAAGTCATTTCTAATCTTATATCTTTCTACTCAATTTTCCAGTTAAAATATATATCACACTGTAGAATATTTTTATTTGACCAATTAAGTATATTTGTAATGTAATTTTTACAACAACTTTGGTAAGAATAATACTTTCAAATTTACTTTTTCAAGTGAAAAGCTTTATTTAGAGAAATAAACTGAAACACAAATCTATTATATACTAATGTTGGAGAATGAACCAAAGTATTCTGATTCTGGATCTCAAATGTAATTTTTTAAAACCAATTGCCTAATACTCTTGAGTTTTGTATGTTAATGAAAAATATATAACATAAAATTATGAAATGGCTCATGTTTTTTATAAGAAACATGAGTTTAGGAAATTTTAGTAGCTGGTATATAAGCTTCTTGTCTTTCTACTTCATCATCTCTTAGCCTAACCTAATAAGCATATTCAGAAAAAAGCTGACCATGTCATTAAAATTCTGTTAGACTAAATTTCTTTTTATCAGTTGTTGCACTAAAATGTTCTCCCTCAACTTAAGAAGCTAATGCCAAATTTAATTGTGTCATTCAGTTATAAAATTATGAGTTATTATGAATCCAAAATTATAACATATAGGCTGACATTCTTATATTAGGAATGTCACGTTGGCTATTGTCCTCTTAAATGTACTAAAAAAACTGAAGAATATTAAAACTCTTACCACATTTTATTGTATCATGCCACTGTTTTCCTTATCTTGAAAAATTCTAATCACATCTTATTTTTTATCTTGTTCTATTTTTATATGACCATATCCTCTCATTTAGAGATAGGCACTTCTCTGTTAGCACACATATTGTCCTATGTATATCTCTTTTCACAAATGTATTATACCAGATAGTTCTTTATATGTCTGCCTACTAGACTAGACTGCCTGAAACATGTTTTTTGAATAAAAAATAGGATGGTATATTTTATTGACACAAATATTTATTGAATTCATCCGCATTGATATCCATCGAGTGAACATTTATATAATTCATTGATAGCCTACTCTTTCCAAATAATGGTATGCCTTATTGTTTTATAGTTCACAGATAACTGCATTTCACAAAGTCGAACTTTTATGGCAACCTTGCATCCAGCAAGTTTATTGGTCCTATTGTCAATAACATGGATTCAAATATTTCAAACATATTCATTATTATCGAATATTTTATTGTAATATGTGGTCTGTCATTATCAGTTATTAGTATTAAAATTGTTCTTGTGTGCCATGAATTTTACCCACATAAAAAAGCAAAATTAATCTACAAGTGTTATGTGAATTTATTGTTCTCCAAAGGGTCTTCCATCCACCTCTCTCCCTGTCCTCAGGCCTCCCTATTTACTGAGGCACAGTAATATTCAAATTAGATGAGTTAATAATCCTACAGTGGCCTCTAGGTGTTCAAATGACTGGAAACATTGCATGTCCCTCACTTGAATTGGAAAGTTTGAAGTAATTAAGCCTAGTAAGGAAGACAGGGCAAAAGGCAAAACTGGCCAAAAGCTAGTCTTTTGTCAAACAGCTGAGTTGTCAACGCAAAGAAAAGTTCTTGAAGGAAAATTCTTGAAGTAAAATGTTACTTCAGTGAACAAACAGATGATGGGAGAGTGAAATAGCCTTATTGTTCATACTGAGAAAGTCTGAATAGGAGGCCAAAGCAGCCACAGCATTGTCAAAACTTAACCGAGAACAAGGTCGTAACTCATTTCTGTAAGGCTCAGAGAGGTAAAGAAACTACAGAAGAATGTTTGAACCTAGGAGCATTCAAGAAGTTTAAGAAAAGAAGTTGTCTCCATAACATAAAAGTGCAAGGAGAAACAAGTGCTGAAGTTAAAGCTGTATTCAGTTATGCAGAAGATCTAACCTAGACAATGAAGATGACTACACTGAACTACACATTTTTGATGTAAATAAATCGATCTTCTTTTTTTTTTTTTTTTTTGGTACTAGGAATTGAACTCAGGACCTTGCACTTGCTAGAAAGGCACTTGTGCCACTGAGCTATATCCCTGGCCAAAACAATCTTCTATTGAAAAAACAATATGAAGACTTTCATAGTTAGAGGGGAAGTCATTGACTGGTTTCAAAGCTTCAAAGGATAGGTTGACTCTTGTTATAAGCTGATGCAACTGGTGACTTTAAATAGAAGCTTTTGCTCAAATTCTTCAGGTCTTTAAAAATTATGCTTCAGCACTTGGGAGGCTCAAGCCGAAGAATACCTGGGAATCTGAGGTCAGCCTAAGCTACATATTGAATTCAAGTCCAGCCTGAACTAAATAGTGAGATTCTGTGCAGAAAGAGAGAGAGAATGAGAGAAAGGGAGAGGGATAGGGGAAGGGGAGTGGGAGAGGGAGAAGGAAAGGGAGAGGAAGAGGAAAAGAGAGAAAAAAATTCCATTAAGTTTACTGGATCTTTATAAGAGGAACCACAAAGATTGGATGACTGCACATCCAATGTTGACAACATGATTCTCTGATTATTTTAAGGCTACGCTTAAGACCTACTCCTCAGGAAAAAAAATATCCTTTGAAAAATATTACCGCTCCCTGATGACTTAGGTGGTCAGCTAAGATCTCTTACTAAAATGTACAGGGAAATTAATGTTGATTTCTTGTCATTTAGCAAAACATGCATTCTGCAGTCCACAGATCCTGGAGTAATTTCTACTTCCAAGTCTTACTACTTAAGGAATAAATTTTGAAGGGCCATAGATAGTGATTCTTCTGACAGATCTGGGTAATGCAGATTGAAAGCTTTTCATTGACATTAGTAATTCTTGGAAGAAGGTCAAAATTTGAACATTAATGGGAGTTTTGAAGAAGTTAATTCCAACCTTCATAGAAAGCTTTAGGGGCTTAGAGTTCAGTGGAGAAAGTGACTGCAGATGGTTAGGAAACCAAAGAATAGCCAGAATTAGAAGTGGAGCCTGAAAGTGCACCTGCACTGCTATGGTTGTGTGATAAAACTAACAGAGTTGCTTCCTGTACATGACCAGAAAAAGTGATTTCATGAGATGGAACCTACTTCTACTAAAAGAGCTATGAAGACAATTGAAATGACAAAAATGTAGAGTGATTCGTAAACCTGTTAATGGTACAACAGGTTGTGAAAGGATTAACTCCAATTTTGAAACAAGTTCTACAGTGGGTAAAATTCTCTCAACAGCATCTCACGCTGATAAGAAATCTTTTGTGAAAGGAAGTGAATTGATGTGGCAAAGCTTATTGCTGCCAGTTTTGAAGAAATTGCCAGAGCCACCAATCTTTAACAACCACTGCTCTGATTAGTCTGTAGCCATCAACTAGTCGAAACCTTCAGCAGCAAAACTTTCACAGCTCACTGAAGGCATAGATGATTATTAGAACTTGTTAGCAGTAATATAGCTTTATATTATGCTGTGCAGTTTTTTTAAACAATGCTATTACACACCCAGACTGCAGTACAGGGTAAATATAACTTTTATATGCACTGAAAAGCCAAGAAGAATTAACTCACTTTATTGCAATATTTGCTTCATGTACTGCTCTGAAAGTGAACCTACTGTGAAATACACTTATACAGTTCTCAAAGAAAATCTCCATATTCACTGAAGAGAACAGAGAAATTAGAAATGTGTGTACTTTCTGTGTGTATAAAATAAAGACATTATAGTAAAAGTAAATCATTCTCACAGTTTGAGTACTTTTCAGTTTCTGCCTGATTATCTTTTCTCTATATCTGCCCATAATTTCTTAAAATTAATATTCCTTGGTGGTAGTGGTGATCTTCCTACTCCATATCTTCCTCAGTTTCTTTTTAAATCTTCATCTTTGTGGTTGCTATCTTCATATTTATGATTATAATTCAATTAACTTCATATAATTTGTCTCTAACAGTATTTTAGAATGATAAAACCAACCAACAAATAAATAAATGTCTACTACCCAAATCTTTTTTATGTATCCTAGTATGCACCAGTTTAGTTCCACAGTGGAATGCTGAAAGGTAATTTTTAACCCAAACAGCAATATTATAAAGAAAAACTCCTTTTGATTTAGTACTCTTTATTGGCCTCATTCTGTTAACAAAGCAAATGAACAGATATAAGTAGGAGCTCAACCAAATACTTGAGTTCAGATTTGATTAAATGGTTACATAAAATCATATTTTACTCCAAATTGGTCCCAAGGCACAGTAGACATTAATATTTGCCAGTTTTTCAGTAGGTGAGATATTATATGAATCAAAAATAGATAGTTGCTGTGCATGGTGATGCACACCTGTAATCCCAGCACTCAAAAGGCTGAGGCAGGAGGATCGCCATGATTTCAAGGCCAGTCTGAGCTACATAGTGAGACCGTGTCTCAAAAAAAAAAAAAAAAAAAAATCATCATTACTGTAACTTCCAAATCTGCTCTCTAATAATGTATTTTAAAATTTATTTTCTGAAAAGATTAATAACTCACAGCATTCTGCTCCTTTCATGTTTATGATTCATGTACTGAATAGGCACTATTGTAATTTTTATAGTATGTATTATAAAAGTAGGGCTATATTGTCACTTCCTCTAATGTGACATTTACATTTAGTCTTCAGAGACTGAAACACTTTTCATGCTTCTGGGCCCAATTGTTAAAAGAAATTCAGGTGTTATTATGTTCCTTTTTTCATTTAGTAGCTTTCTCCTAAATGTTTATTTTTGTATGACCTCAGAGAATTAAAAGAATCAATGATGCTGACTTATTTTCATTTTAAATGACATGTCTGTTCCACCATATTCTCATAATCTGAGATAAATAATGAAAATCATTTTCTAGTTAACAAGAATATTTTAAAAGTAAACACCTGGTCTTTGGTGGTAGGATGTTAATATTTTCAGACTCTATAATATCGTAAAATAACTCACAGGTTACAGTATAAACCACATCTTTTTTATTCATTCCTCGGTTGATGGGAATTTGGGTTGTTTCCAAGATTTAGCTACTACAAATTGTGCTGCTGTAAACATGGGTGCACATATATTGCTGTGGTATGATGTTTTTAATTCTTCTGGGAAGATACCCAGAAGGGGAATAGCTGGGTCGAATGGGACCTCTAATTCTAAATTTTTGAGGAATCTCCACACTGATTTCCACAGTGGTTGCACCAGTCTACACTCCCACCAACACTGGAGAAGGGTTCCTTTCCCCACAGCCCCTCCAGCATTTGTTATTGTTTGTTTTCTTGATGATAGACATTCTTTCTGGAGTGAGGTGGAATCTCAGTGTTGTTCTAATTTGCATCTTGTGAATACCCAATGATGTTGAACGTTTTTTCATATATTTATTTTCCGTTTGTATTTCTTCATCTGATAATTGTGAATTCATCTCAGATGCCCATTTTTGGATTGGGTTTTCAATTTTGGGGGCCTGATTTTTTTTCAACTCTTTATATTTTCTAGATATAAGTCCTTTGTCTGAGGGACAACAGGCTATAATTTTTTCCCACTCTGTGAGTTGTCTTTTCACTTTGTTGGTAATTTCTTTCGTTGTGCAAAAGTAAAGCAAGTTACTTTTATAATTATTCCAGTTTTGACCACTGAAAATGCCTTAATTATCTCCTGTGTTCTTTTCACTTGTCTTCTCAGTTGTATTTTCATTGCTTGATTATTCACTACTTCACTATTTTCAGGTTTATAAAATGCTTTAGTCTCATATAGCTCATTTCCTGCTGTGCATTAGTCATTTTTCTTGTGGCCAAGACACTATACCTAACATTCACAACTGAAAGGAAGAGAGATTGAATTTGGCTAAAGGTCCCAGTTTTTTCAAGTTTGTTTTATTTTGTTTCGTGTTTGCAGTACTAAGAATTGAACCTAAGGCCTCACACATGCTAGGTAAGCTCTTTGTTTCTGAGTTATATCCCTAGCCTTTTAAAATTTCATTTTGGGGCAAGATTTTACTAAGGCTGGTTTGAATTTACAACCATCCTGTCTCAGCCTTCCACATAACTAAGATGTTTTTCAGCTTTTTATGCATGAATATTGGTGCTTTATTGTTAACCGATACATGTTAGAGATTGTTAAGTATTCTCAAATTTTTGAAAAAGACTCTACTTAATTATTTACAATGAAAATGTTTAATCAGTAATCACCTGTTGGATTAAGAACAACTATTTTGTTGAAGCTTTACACATTTGTGCTTCTTCCTATTCATTGAACTTGTCCACTTGTCACTTGTTCTTTATATCTTTTTTATTTTTGGGGGGATCTCAAATTCTAATTGTGTATTTTAAATAATTCAATTGTCTATCTCCTAAAGAATACCCATAATGCTATTTCTAAGGTTTTGCTGGTAGTTTCTCTAGAGTTTCATACATACATTTACAATTTACATTACTCATCTACTTTTACTTGTTGTTTAACTTTGCCATTAAAGGAATCCAAATATCAGTTTTGGTTATTTTAAAACCTCTCCCTCATTATTTCAAATTCTGTCTCATATTTGAGTTTGTTTCAGACACTGGCTTGGTTTCTCGAGACATTTTTCCATTTTTCCTGCCTTTCTGTGTTTTTTGTATTTTCTGAATTAAAACTTGGAGTTATATATATATGAACTGAGGTAAATAACTCTTTAATATACGATCTTGTACTAATGTACTTCAAAATCACACTTATTTCTTGGTTACCATATCCATAGATACCAAGATTTTCAAATACTTCCAGCTTCCTTCTCTTTAACTTCCCTATTATCTTTGATTTATCTACAGACTCCTTGGAAAATTGGGCTTGAAATGTTCCTGTTGGTCCTATTATAATATGTGGACATTATTGGGGTGGTGGTAAGAAGTAGGTCCAAGGGAATATGTCATAATATTATGAATGAATTGAGTCTTTTACTGGGCCTGTGTTTCCTAATGGTTATTTTCACAAGTTTTTGTTACTTTGACTCCCCCAGTTTTCTTATGTGACTCCTCCATTAGGTAAGATAGGAAGGGTGGAGAGAGTTAAAGTTAGATAATTTCCCTCACCCTTTGTAAGATAGGATTTGGTAAAGTCTGTTTCACTCCAGATGGGCCTTTGTTAAAGAAAATGCACTGGGTATACTTTGAAGTGATTTTTTTCTCTCCCTGCCAAAGACCTAAGATGAATATTCTTGGTTCTCATCATCATGAAGATCTCATAGGAATCCTGAAAATAAAATACAGCAATTTCAAGTAGCTCTTTAAGTCTGTGGCTTCTAAGACTTCTTACTTTTATTGTTGTTCTCACACCCAGCTTCTACCAGTTCATCAAAATTTTTTTTATTGTTTTCTACCAGTTTATAGCTATGCTGCCTTCTGCTTCATGGAAGCAGATCTTATCTGTATTTCTGCATGCATTTACATTTCCTTCTTTTCCCTGTGACTTCAATTCTCTAAACGGTACAAGAAAACTTGTTAATCCTAGTTTGTTGTAGTTTTAAGTATTTTTTGTTATTATAAAAATAGGAGTGACAACTTCCAAGTTCTTTTCATGCTGTTATATATGGAGCTGAAAGCTAAAGTCCACTGTAATTTCACTTTCTGCAGAGTAAACTGGGTTTTCCATTAGATAGATAGATAAAGATAGATGACAAATGATAGACGATAGGTGATAGATTAGGTGATAGATAGATAGATAAACAGATGTCTAAGAAGTTAGCTTGTGTGATTATGGAGGCTCAAAGTTCCAAGCCCTGCAGTCACTAAGCCAGCTACCAATGGTATAATTTCAATGTGAGTCCAAAAGATTTGTGAACTAGGAGAGCCAGTTGTGCATGTTCCAATTCGATTCTGACTATGAAGGCAGAAAAAAAAAAGTACCTAACTCTAAGACAGTCAAGCAAAGAGAATGAATTTTGCCTTACTCAGGCTTTCGTTGTTGTTATTGTTTTGTTGTTCTACTGAGGTCTTCAGAGAACTAGATGGAATCCACCTACATTGGGGAAAGCAGCTAGCTTTACTTTGTCAGTCAATTCAAATATTAATCCTATCTAAAACACCCTCACAGACACAGCAAGAAATAATGATCAACCAAATAGCTTAGGTAAATCAAAACCTAAAATTAACTAGAGTAAATCTTCCTAAGAATTCCACGCAAATATTTGATTCTGAAAGAAATCATCATTCTTTATTGAACTGAAAATCCATGAAGGACCAATATTTAAAATCAAATTAAAACAGAAAATAAACATAAAAATAGGTGATATTAGTACATCTTTGAATGATTTTAATATGAAACATCTTCACGTTCTTGAATCTCTGGAGAGATGAAAATGAAATATGATTTAAATTCACTGGTACCTTACAACCATTACTAGTAGTTTGATGTAGTTGACATTATCTAGACACCTGTGAAATTTGTTCTAGCTCTTAACACAATGATCCCTTCAGCTAAGCTCTGAGCATCGTTGGCATAATTGTACTATTATTACTTTAATATATCTTCACAGGTTTTATTCTATATCACCATTTTTAAAGAATAAGTAGTTGTATACAGTTATGTTTTAATTCGCAGAAATTTATGGTAGTGCATAATATAATAAAGTGTTGATGAGTCATTGAGCAATAAAACTGAATAGGACAATTGAGACAATCATTTGATTTTAAATAAGTAAATTCATGCATTTTTTGGAACAAATCTTTATTTTTAAAATAATTTTGAAATGGAAAGAGGAAATGTATCTAATTATACTTTGTAATAAATCCATAGAAACAATTCCTGAGTGTTTGTATCTGGATAATGAAGAAGACCTAAATACAAAAGACTTTCTCCATCTCCCTATTTCAAAAGCTGGATTGCAATATATGACTTTTTACCCCATAACATGTTCAAACATGCACTGAATAGAATTTGTTGCACAAATGTTAAATATGACAACATTAGGACAAGGACAAACTAAATATTGTAGTGTTCATAAAGATGGGTGTTTGTTTTAAAAGAGCAAGGGTCAGAATTCCTAAATTTTTAAGCTGTCACCTTCATTTAGTGAACTATTTTGCATAATGTCACACACACACACACAACATAGATTATTAATAGTACACTATAAGTTAAAAAGAAAGCAAAGTGTGAAAGAGGAAGGGAGGAAAGTTGGTAGGCTGGAGGAAGGAAGAGGAAGAGAAGAAAATTTTTAAAATATACATGTGGACTGAATATATGTGTTGTTCAAAATTCATATATTGAAGAACAAACTTTCAATTTTACTATGGCTGGAGAAAGTAAAAAAAAAAAGACTGAGGATAGGTAAGGTCATGATAATAGGTTGTGTTATGGTTTGTGTCTGGGTGGCCCCCCAAAGCCTCATGCATTCCATGGGGATGTGATTGTTGGAGGTAGTTGAATACAAAATTTGTGATTGAGTCATGGTCCAATGCTGGTATTATGGGATCACCCATAATACCCTATCCACCCTATGCACACTAGGGTGGATAGCCAGCATGTAATATAAGGGATAGAAAAAGACTTGTCTCTCCCCCTACCACTCTCTTGCTGCTTTTGCTGTGTTCCACCACCCCAGCCAGCATGATCTTTTGCCTCTCTGTCACGTGCCACCCTGCCTTGGAGCCAGCCAATTATGGATGGAAAACTCTACAAATTGTGAGCCAAATAAACCTTTTCCTCCTTTAATGTTGGGTGTAGAGAATTTTGTCTCAGCAACAAGAAAAGTAACCAAGACAGAATTTGGTAACAGAAGTGGGGTCATTGCTGTGACTATACCTGATCATGTGGTTCAGAAGCCTTTGGGAATGGCTTGTGGAAAGAGTTTGGAAAGGTTCAGAGATGCTGCCTGAAAAACTAGAGCTGGAACACCTTAGGCTGTTCTGTATGAGAGATTCTGTTCAGAGCTCAGAGGACCAGAGGCTGATAGAAATCTTGCTGGTAAAGACCAAGCTCGGGAGGTTTCTGCTGGGATGAAGGACCACATTGGCTGTTGGACTCCAGACAATGTGTGTTACAGCTTTGTGGAAAGTTTGTCTGCATTTTGTCTGAGAATCTTTGCCTGAGACTGAGATTAAGGGTGGCAAACTAATTAATCTGGAAGAAGAAATTTCAAGGCAGTCTAATGTTGAGGCAGTAGTATAGCTACAGTTGGGGGTTTTTAGCCAGATTTATGTTGAGAATCAAGAGTAAAGATCTCAGCAGAATAATTTAAAATATTGTGATGGGGCCTGAAAGGAATCTCCAGTACAGCTGTGGACTGTAAAGATAGAGCAGAGGAGATCTTGATTATGAATAAGGAACAGGAGAATAGAAAAGATGTCCTTAGGGCATCACCAGAAGCAGCAGGACTCCACCCTTTGCAGCCTCAAAATTACAAAAGTGAAAGACTTTGCTTTGAGAGGAAAGCCCCAGAGCATCATGTTCCAGAATGGTGGCAGCCTAGAGAATTTGTTCCTCAGAATTTTATTCAGAGTGCTCAGTGATCCAGGCACTCCCCCTACAGCCAAGAGAGAAGGAAACCTGGCTACTGCTCCAGCTGGCAGCAGTCCTTTGCATCATCTATGTGGTGCTGGTTTTAATCTTATGCAGAATGCAAGAGTTATGGGGTTTGGAAGGCTTCCACCCAGATTACAGAAGAAAGCCTGGGATGCCAGGCACTCTGCCCCTGAGACGGTAGTATATGAAGCTGTGATTGTGAAGCCAAAGGTACAGTGGAAACCCCAGAAGTTTGGAAAATCTAGGGATGTGGATCTTCTTAGGAAAACTACAAGGAGGGTTCAGAGCTAGCCAAAGAGAGAAGCCATGGGAGCTACAACCACCAGCAGTCCTGTAGGGGTGGAGCCACCTAAGCCTTTTGGAGTTTACATCTTGCCACATATTGCCTCAGATGCTGCATGAGGAACTATAGGACTTAATGTTTGCCCTGCTGGATCTTGGACTTGCTTCGGCCCCATTTCTTTATATCCCCTGTTCATAACTTTTAAACTGAAAATGTTTATCTTGTGCCATTGAGTGCTGAAAGTGTTTAACTTTCTTTTCATTCATTCAGGGTCTCTTCATTCATACAGTGGCTCACAGCTAAGAGTTTGCCTCAGATCTCAGAGGAGACTTTGGACTTGGACTTTTCTGTGATCCTGAAACTGTTAGGACATTGGCAACTCTTGGAGAAGGCTAAATGTCCTTTGCATAAAGGGATGCACATGAGTCTTTGGGGTGCCAGAGATGGAATATTATAATTTGTTTCTGGATGTCCCCCCAAAACCTCATGCAGTCATGCGGGGTGGGCTTTTTGGAAGCAGCTGAATCTAGAATTTGAGATTTATTCATGGTCCAATACTGGGATTATGGGTGTGAGTGCTATATGCAATATAGGGCTGGTAGCCTGTATACAATATACAGGACAGAAAGAGTTGTCTCTCTCCCTCTTTCTCTTGCTGCTTTTGCTGTCTTCCACTGCCCTGGCCAACATGAAGCGTTGCCCTTCTGCCATGTGCCACCCTGCCTTGGAGCCAGCAAATTATGGACTGAAACCTCTACAAACTGTAAGCCAAATAAACCTTTTCCTCCTTTAACTTTGGGTGTTTGGTATTTCATCACAGCAATGAGAAAAATAACTAAGACAGGTTGTGATCCAACAAGATCAGTCTCCTCATGGGAGACTAGAGAACTTTCCTACTCTCCCTGCCCTGTAAAGACATGATGAGACAGCAGGCATCTGTTCCCTAAGAGGGCCTTCACATAAACTGAGCTGCACATAGGCTGATCGTTCAAACTTTCAGCACTGTGAGAAAATAAAACTCCATTGTTTATGCCACCCAGTCTGTGACATTTAGTAATGGCATCCTGAGATGCCTAAGATATATACTGTAAAAAATTTAGTGCCTTGTTCTGGTGATTTAATAAAATAATATACAAAAAGTCCAGTAAAACCTGAACTATAACTGGAATAGAATAGCAACTACTATTTTATAATACTATACAGAGTTATTTTATTATATGGAATATGTTCACAAATACCAAAACAAGTAAAACTTTGAGAAAATTTTAATATTTATTTACATTTTCAAGAATTTTATAATAGAAGGAAATCCTATTTTTAGATACATACATTAAAAGTAATCTTTTTTATGACCCCAAATAAAATTTTAATTTATAACAAATTTAAAATTGAGATACTTTGAGCCCTGTGTGTCAGTTATGATGTGTTAAGGGTAAACAAAAATTTGAAAATTATAGTAGTTTAAGAAACAAATATCTTTTCTCTCACATTACATGACACATCCGGCTTACCAAAGAGATTCTGTTTATCTTATCAACTCAGGTACCCCAAATGATAATGAAAATGAAAACCATGACATTATTGCCCCACCCACACACCATCACCAAAGCAAGGAAGATAAAACAATAGACAATCATGCACATACTCTTAATTATTTTACAAGATAAATTAAGAATCATTCCCACTCATAGCACATGGGTCAAAAAAGTTCCATGACCCTATCTCACTTAAAAGAGAGAAGGAAATGTCATTCCTATTATATGCCAAAAAGAAGACAAATAGCCATTTGTGAATAGCTTCATCAATATTACTAATGTGTTTTGCTAGACAAAAGTTACACCTGCTTGAGTATTCAGTAAAATGAAATATTAATTGATATTTTTCTTTCTTAAATTATACTTGAAAAATATATTAAGACATTTCACTAAGCATACACCCATTTACTGCTTAGAAATGAGTATTATTCATAAAAAAGCCAATTTAATCTGTCACTGCTATTAGCAAGAGACCACTGTTTGACAAAAGATTTAATATAGCAATTTCTCATTCTTTTAAAAATTCATGAAGCCACACAAAGAAAACTTATTAATTTCTGAATTGTTTTATTGACTTTAATGATAAAAACACAGGCTTTTCAGGATGCAATACAATTAAAATGAATTTTCTTATTGATTATTTATTTGGACAGATAGTTTTACATCATGTGGATTTGTTTAATATTTAATATTATTTTGGATTATTGAAGAATAATGAACATTTTTCAAGCATGTTTTTAAAAACATCCTCTCAGCTTATTAAAATACCATATTATAACAAATATATGGACTGGTTTGTATTCTAATAAATAACTGATACTCTGAGTAGCTGGGAAAATAACATGACAATTGCAAAACCATTCCTGATACTCACCTCCCTCTATATATCTATACTTTACTATCTGACTTTAAACTTCTAATTTTTCTATAGAATCTATTTCCCCCAATTCTTTAATCTGGTCAGGACTTGTGTGGTCCACGGAAGACATCACACTTCACAATGTGCCAAGTCAAAACTTAAAAAGGTGAGGAAGTCCTGTGTACTTCAGCTCTGTCTCTTTTAGCCATCAGCCATGGCCATGAAAACAAGCCCAGATTAAACTGGTAGTGGTGGGAGACCACACAAAGAACTGTTCATTCCAGGTGACAAAACCCTATCTAGACCATAGACAGCCCTGTAGCTGAATGTAAATCCATGAGGAAGCCATATTGAGGCAACTGTCCCTAGTCTATGTAACAAGTTTATCCACCCAATGCAAAAATTCCAGGAGGAAAACTTATAGTTTCTTGTGGAATGCCATTATAATTTTATGATTGTCTAGTATAAAGCATTAATTGTGGCCATAAATAATTTCAATAACTAAATCACTGTTGAATTTGGTTCTTGGAAATATTAAAGTGCATAGGTGAGACTATTTCAGGTATATGAACTTTGTTTCCCAGTTTATTTGTGTTTAAGTGTGTGCTTGAAGAGACAAAGGTACACGAAACTGAGAAACACAAAGTTTCATAACAGCATAAAAGTACTGGTTGGATTATATGTCAAGAATAAAGGTTTTTCTTATTATCTGTAACTTTTTTCTTTTCAGCTTCATTCTTGTGTGTGTGTATGTGAGCATTATGTAAAAATAGTACTCTTGATTCACATTAAATTATTAATTTACTAAATTGGAACATGTATGTTAGCACTATGGTATTCTCATTAGCTCTTTCAGATGTTATTTAGAATTTTTGATTTTACACTGAAAATATTTTCATTTGTTAAAAAAATGAGCAGGAAAACAGAAAAATATAAATAAAAAAAAGAGAGGAAAAGTGATTTGTTTGAGTAGATATACATTAACCACCCAGCATATTTTTATTTTTAATATTTATTTGACTTCCTAACTCTTCTAATAGCTCAATCAATAATTGTTTCACTTTTTGTTTTGTTTTGTTTTGATTTGTTTTTTGGTAGCAGGAATTGAACTCAGGACCTCGTGCTTGCCAGGTAGGTGCTGTACCACTGAGCTATGTTACCAGCACTAATTGATATTTGGGAAAGAATGACAATGAATACAAAATGAACCAATTTCAGGGATATGTATATCTTATAGCAGAGCTTATATATCTTTGGAATGATTTTCAATTGTCTTGTTATTTCTTAGATGTAATCAACTTCATTGGAACAATCATATCTTTTATTAATAATAAGTGACAGCACATTTTAATCACATGCATTTTTTAGAGCTTGCATGGAGACAAAGAGAGAGAACTAATTCAGATTTATTATCCTCACAATATTGAAAAATTAGAGGAAATTTTGAAAAAGAAAAACACATTGAGAAAAATTGGTACCAAGAAAATTTGAGGACTCTGATTGTTTGAAATATAACACCCTGGTAGGAGTGTAACTTGCATGATTGACAGTACCAACAAAATTTATATAGGTAGGGGAAAGGCACTTTTAAAAGTAAAATATTCTGAGAAAAAAAGAATATCTACACACACACACACACACACACACATATATATAAAACACGATGAATTTTCTTATTTAATCCTTTTAGTAAACTTATGCAATTATTTTTATTTTACAGATTAGCAGGCTTCAGGTTAGAAAACTGACCTACACAATTCCAGAGGTAAGCCTTGTAATGATGACACTCAGCAGGATTTTAAACTGTTATAAACATTTTAATTCAGTGAAACAATATGGAGATACTAAGAATAAATTTTTAACAGGATTTGGGATTGATTTTATTTTTATTCAGATTGTTTATTGATATTCAAAATTTTTCCTTTATACTTTATAAAATGCATTTTTAAAAACTCCTTTGTTGTTTTGCATTTCCATTAATTTTCTTTGTCTCTCACATGTCCTTTTCAGGTAATGTAGAGAAATATATTTGGTACTATAAGACAAAAAAAGAATTCTTAAATGAGAACAGAAAAAACATTAATGATAAAAGAATTCAAAATAGATAGTTTAAATACATAACAATTAAGAATTTTTATTCATCAGCTGATGGCCATACAAATAGTGGTAAATCAAAATACTATACCTTTGCAATACACATCATTGAAAACTGATTTATACCAGAAGACCAATCTACAGAAAAAACAATAAATAAATGAATAAATTGAGTCAGGTTAGGGTATGGCTAGTTGGCTGTGCCAGTGGGTATGACCTGTTAGCACATAGATTCAAGCCACATGCACAGAAAAACAACTTTCAAATCTTGCACTTGGTGCAAATCAGAAAGTGCTATCTTCAGTTCTTCTGTTGCAAAATCAAGGAAGTTTTTGATAGGATGGTCTAGATCTGATATCAGCCTAAGTGTAAAAAAGACTTCTACAATTAATCTTCTTTTTTTTGTGGGTACTGGGGGTTGACCTCAGGACCTCATGTGCCAGCAGGCGCCCGTGCTGCTGAGCGATATCACTGGCCCTTTTTTTGTAGGGGGTACCGGGAGTCAAACTCAGGATCTCGAGCTTGCCAGGCAGGCACTTATGCCACTGAGCCATCTCACCAGCCCTCTACCATTAATCTTGGTAGCACTGTGTTACCTCTCTCCAGTGGCGCACTCTCATGCTGTGAAGCATACTTTTATTCCTACTTTAATTGGCCCACACTTACCATGCAAAGCATATAAAGTTTTAATATATGTAAGACCTCACTACATTTTGCACTTGTTCAATTCTTTGTTTGGGATAGCCATAACCTGGAAGAAAACTGAATGAGCCCATGGCACCCCAGAACACTGGCAAAAAATTCATGACCTTTTTTCCCCCCTCTCTCTAAAGATTCACCAATCCATGTATATTATGGTGATTGAAGTCATCCCATAGTATTAACCTCAGTTCCTTCACACTAAAATATAGAAAAGTAATTTCACCTGCAAAAGCCCATGTATGTGTGTGTTTAGTGTTTGCACTGGACATGAATGTATGCATAAATATGTATTATGCATACACATTCTTTTTCTTTCTCATTAAATTCATTCATTTTACTCATTGTGTAATGAAATTAAGAGTATATAAGAGATGTCCACTTCTCATTTTATAAGGTCTCATTTTGAGTAACCTCCTGCAACATCTCTTGAGCCATGTTTCTTTCCCATCCCTCCAATCTCTTTATCCCCTAAGCATTTTCAAACAATCTATTCCCCTACTTGCTATTATCTATCTTTTACTTTGCTCATTATTAATAATTTAGGCTGCCCATATAAGATAAATTAAGTGATATTTATGTTTATGTGTCATATTTATTTCACTTAACATGGTGGTCTCAAGATGCATCCATTTTCCTAAAAATGACACAAATTTATCTTTCTTTATGTAAAAACACTATTGCACAGAAATACCACATTTTCTTTATCCATTTATCTGTTAATGGACACATAGGCCACTTCCAAGAATTAGCTACTATGAAGTGTGTTGCTGTAATATGGATATGGATGTATCACTGTATTTTTTTAAATTGGGTTTTGGGGTGCTGAACTCTCCTTCAGGACGTGGTTTCTAGGTTCTTTCTGTCCTGATCAAAGAATTGGTCAAGACAAGGGCAAACTGTAGCAAATTTTATTAAAGGTAGGAAAGAAACAAGCTCTGCAGAGTGAGTTTAGAGCAGGTAAAAGCAGGAAAACAAGTACACCCTGCAGCATGGGTACGGGCACAGGTAAGAGAGATCACAGTTGCAGAAACTAGCGGACTGTCCTTTTGGTATCATCCAGCCCTCAGGTTGACATCAGATCCAGATCATCCTACTGAAAAGCTGCTGAAATTCTCAAAATAGTCCTGTGAGGGCCTTTGGGAACTCTTCTGTGCATGTGTCCTGGGAGTTTGTAATTAACAGGTCACACCGACTTCCCTAGTCAGCTTTGCCATGCCCTGAATTCCTGCATCAATATGATGCCTTTAACACTTTGGGGAAGATACTTAGAAGGGGGATAGCTGAGAGGGGCAGAGAGAATTTCTAGTTTTAGTTTCTTGAGGGATATCCATACTCATTTCCATAGTGGCTGTACTAGTTTACATTCCTACCAACAATTTAGAAATGTCCCTTTTCCCCCACAGCCCCTCTGGCATTTGTTATTATTTGATTTCTTGATCATGGCTATTCTTTTTGGGGTAAAATAGAATCTTGGTGTTTTTTATTTTAATTTGTATTTCTCTAATGTCCAGTGATGTTGAGCATTTCTTTGTTGTATTTATTGGCCAATTGTACTTCAAATGTGAAGTATCTATTCATTTCACTTGCCACAAAAATTACAGTACTCTGAAAAAGTAAATCAAAGAAGATTTCAGAAAATGAAAAGATATCCAGTGTTCCTGGATAGGCAGAACCAATGTAGCCAAAATGGCCATACTTCCAAAATTGACAAACAGATTCAACACAATCTCAATCAAAATACCAACAGCATTCTATATAGAACTAGAGAAAACAATTTCAAAATTTATGTGGAACCAGAAGAGACACAGAATAAAACTAATCCTGGGCAATAAGAACAAAGCAGGAGGTGTTGGGGACCACAGATTACAAATTGAGTCTAGGGGACATCCAAAGCTTGCCCTTATTTTTTTCTTTGGGCCAGACTGGAACATGGAAACTCCCCACACTTTTCTAGTCACAGCTGGAAGCCCTAGGGCTAACGACTGCTGTGGTACTCACAGGGCAGGGTAAGACCAGCTAAAGATGATAAGGCACCCAGAGACGCTACAGTTTCCTCATTGCCCTCTGTCTCATCCTTGTCCTTGCAAGAATGCTTTGTTCTTCTTACTAGTTGAACTTACTAGTTCACCATAGTTGCCATTACTGTTCCCCAAAACACCCACTGCCCTTTGACCCATTGACCTTGACTTAGATGTAGTGAACAAATACCAAGGTTCTGGATGCTTTGTGGCCTTTTGTTTCCCAAGAACAACTTGTCAGCTCAGATCCCTGCTTGCACTTCTAGCTTGTCTCTTGCTCTTTTTTTCCATTATGCACCATAACTCTGGGGAGGAGATCAGGGACTCACTGCAGGGGTTCCTGATAACTGGTGCTGTGCAAAGGGTCGCCAATAAGAAGGCATCACAATTCCAGACTTAAAATTATATTACAAAGCTATAGGGATAAAAAGAGCATGGTATTGTCACTGGGCTTGGGCTAAGAGGTCCCTAATGCTGCAATAAGGACTTCATCTCACCCTTTTTGTAGAATAATGTAGCAGGGCCGTGGAAAGTTAAGTTTTAGGATGTGTCAGTAAAAAACATGTGAGAATGATTTATCGGAAATATAGGAGCTCAGTGCAGGTGTTCAGAGAAATGAGACACATTAGGAACTGTGGTCAGGTACATTTAAGAGGATATGTTTAAGATAAGTGATCCAGGATGTCATTTCTTATTATCTGTCAGGTTACAATGCAAGCTATCTACATGTGTTTACAGTTGAGATGTGCTGCCCACCAGTATTGCTGCTTCTTGAGGATGAATTGCCACTCATAGATGAAAAGGACAGGTGAAGCACCCAGATTTACAGATTTATTTGTCAAAGAATATTTAGGATTTTTTTCCAGTGCCTTTCATAAAAGGGAAAAAGACTTAAGTAACTTTTGTGTCCTGAGCTACAGGTTATTTTTTCTTTAAGTACAATTTTAAAATTTCAATTTCCCTGTTTCTTGTATACCTGTTTCATTTCCTCTATCTTACCTCACCTTCCACCAAGACTTAACACAAAAACAGAGGCGAGGATCAGTGGAACAGACTAGAGGATGCAGAAACAGCTCAAAGTGTTATCAGGTCACCCGCTTCTAAATGTGGCTCCCCAATTAAACGTTAGCAGGTTCTGAGTTGCTCACCTCTCATTCTGGAGTTAGAGTCCATGTTCTTTTCATCTCAAACAAAGAATAGGATAAGTCAAGCCAAAAACAGTGCCAGAAGTTTATTTGAAAAGTGAGGGATAAAGGAATATGGGATAAACCAGCTTTCCAGACTTGGGCAGAACAAAAGAAAAAGACAAAAGCAAAAATAAAAGCACATGCTGCACATGGGAAATTCAGGGTGGGCTACATGAGAAGTCATGGTAGCAAGTTCCTTGTGGTGCCTGCACCATTATATGTTGTCCAAATACCAAAAATGCCATAAGAACATCTACATACAGGTCCTGAGAGGCAGTGGTTGGATCCCACGGTTCAGGCTGACATCAGATCCCGGCATCCTATTGAAAACCTTCTCAAGTTCTTATGAGAAGTCCAAGTGCAGGACTTTGGGAACCGCTCTGTGCATGTGTTCTGGGATCTTGTAATTAACAGGTCACATCTACTCCCCCATCCAGCTTTGCCATCCCCTAATCTCCTATCTCACTAGCACATTTAACAATTTGATTTTTCACAAAGGGGCCAAAACCATACATTGCAGGAAAGATAGCCCTTTTCATAAATGACGCTGGGAAAACTGGCTATCCACATGCTGAAGGTTTAAATCTAGACCTGTAATTCTCCCATATACTAAAGTAAAATCAAAATAGATCAAAGGAATAAATGTTAAAACACAAATACTTAACCTGCTGGAATATAAAATTGGTAAACTCTTGAAGTCATTGTCATAGGCAGGGACTTTCTGAACAGAACCCAGTTGCACAGGAAGTAGTACTGAGAATCAACAAACGGGATGAGATCACACTCAAAAGTTTCCGTGCAGCAAAAGAAACATCCAACAGAGCGAAAAGAAAACCTAAGGAATGGGAAAAAAATGTTGCCAACTCTTCCTCAGAGGACTTGTATCTAGAATATAAAAATAATTCAAAAAAATTAGATTTTCCAAAGTGAAGGACTTGATCACAAAGGTTATTTAAAATTATTATGTATAAAGAATTTAAATTTTATTAATACTTCATGAAAACTGAGACAAAATCTTCAAAGTCTTGAAAAGTTCCACTATGTCCATATTCAATTAACTCTTGGGACATTGGCCAGAGGAGTGAAAGAGATGGATACACAGAGGTAAGGACTTTTGGAGCCGTAAAACCTCCTGAATGCATGGTTAGAGATTATAAGATAACCTACAGGTTCACAAGTCCAAGTAGGATGAAAATTTATTGCCTTAAAAGAATGAATGCTCTGGCCTTTGTCCTCCACACACTCCAATTTATCATTTAGATTGGTCCTAAAGTCAGTCATTTAATAGACCACAGTTACCTTCTGTGTTCTTCCCCTGTCCCCTGCTTGAGTTCCTGCCCAGACACCCTTCTTTTTGTTTTTATCCTTGCGTCCTGGGTCTATCAATAAAAAGCCAGAGAGGCTTCAGTTCGGGCTGTTATCAAAGACTTTTAAGTCTAAGGGGTCTCAGTTAAAGGCAGCCCCTCTGGGCCCTCTTAGAGTTTGGACTGGGCATTGACTCTGAGTAATCTTTTAGTAATCTTTCATACTTTTGTGCCATGCCATGCTCATGAACTGTGACAACTAACTTATTCCTCAGTATTAATTAAATTAATGTCTGAGTTCGATTCCCAGTATAAAAAAAAATTGATGTCACTGGTAATTATTTGTAAATTTTCAGTGAGGTTTTTAAATAGATGAAGTTGTTTCAGGATTCCAGGCACATTTCAGAAAGTATTAATCCTTGGAGTCAAAGACATTTATTACTACATTTGTATGAAGAAATATGTATGAGTTCTTCTGGGAAACTAAATTATTCTTATTGAGCATCCTGGAAATGAGAACAGATTGTATCCAAGTTTTTCACAAAAATTCTCTATACATTTTGGAGTAAGGTCCATGCCAAAATAACTCTCCCTCAAGTACAAACGAGAGTGAAAATTGTGTCATGCTTTACAGGCTTGACTGCTAAAAGAATATTGGATGTGACATTGTGATACTGTGAAACATGTATTTGGTTTTCTTTCCAGTAAAATCCTTGGAATCTGCAATGTAATGAGTGGCTTTTGTATGCTAATGAGTTGGCTTCTAAGAGCAACACCTAGATTACTTCACGATGGGGGCTGGTCGCTGGAAACTCCAGCCTACTACACAGGAATTTACCACTATCAGCCCCATCCTCCAACCACTAGGGGGCTGAGAAGGGCCACAGTTTAAGTTAATCAACAATGCTGAACTCGATCTTGCCTACATAATGAAGTTTCTATAAACCCCCAAAAGACTGGGTTCAGATTGCTGCTGGATAGCAAAATAGTAGAATTTTCTGGGAAGTGGTGTGGATTTCATTTGTATCTTTTGTTACATAGTCTGTAATAAGCCAGTAAATGTTTTCCTGACTTGTTCAGGAAAATAATGAAATCTAAAAAGGTGGCTATGTGAATCTTAATTTATAGCCAATTTATCAGAAGTTCTGCAGCTCAGACTTGCAATCGGTATCTGAGTTGAGCGAAGTCTTGTGGTACAGAATCCTTCACTTGTGGAATCGAACATTACCTCTGTTTTTGGCTTTTGGGTCCCAAGGTGACTTTTTTCCAGGTTCTTGGTGTCCTGAGCAAAGAACTGGACAAGACACTCAGAAAGGTAGTGAGTATTTACATTTTTGAAGGTGGAAAAGAAATATGCTGTGCAAAATGAGAACAGGCTAGTAAAACTTAGTTCACAGCAGCCATGAGACTGAGCACAAATTTGTGTCTCCTGGAATTTGGGAGAGGATTGTATACGGATCTGCCAGGAGAGGGTGAATTGGCGTTACAGCCTCACTGATGAGGCAGAGAGGTCTTGTACGCTTCAATGTTAGCCTGATGTCTTTGCCATAGGAGAATGGAAGTATTGCAAAGGAACTGGCACAGCCACAGTAGACCATGCTTGAGGAACCAGTCTATGAGAGTAGGGAAGGTTTGGGCCTCTTCTCTGATCAGATGCTATGTTTTTGTTGGGAAATCAGCTGGGGTATTTTAGCTTTTTAACGGCCAGCACTGCTGAATTTGCCCTCCTGGGCGTTCCATTATACCGTGCAGCAGGAGTCACCTGTTGCTTAATTAGGTCAGGGAGGCCTAGTGCAGTACCAACAGGTAAACTATGCCTTGGTCTGTGCTAGATTTAGAGAACTGCCCCCAATTTTACTAATAAATTTCTTCCTAGTAATGAAATAGGACATCGTGGGACAATTCAACATTGATGGTTGAACATTACCTTTGAATTGACATGTCAGAAGAGTGCATAAAAGCTCCATTTAGGGGTTCCTTCAACCTCAATTATAGTGTGGATCTGCAGGAGATTTTCCGGAGAATAAAATTAAAACAAACTGGGCTGACCCTGTGTCTGTAAAGAGTTGAATTTACATAGCCATGACATCCTGGGTCTCCCAGGTTCCTCATAGGAATGTGTAGACAGGGACATTGAGGTTTGCCCCAAGCTCCTTTAGCCCTATTCATCAGAGTGGGAGGTGAGGGTTTTGAGTGACCCAGCTACTCTCTGAGGGCAGAGGCAGTTAATCTTCTAGTGCCATATGTCAGGGCAGGCCCCAGGTAGGGGCTCTGGTACAGTTGCATGCTAAGTGCCTAGTTTCCTTGCATTTAAAGAAGGTCTTTTCTTGATTATTCCTGGGTTTTCCCTTGAATGACTTGGGTATGCTTAAGGCACAACCATAAGTTTGGCCTGTATTTTTTTTTTTATGTTCTTCTACTTTTCATCCTCCTTCAGATCCTGATTTTTGTACACTGAAAAAGCTGAGTCCAGCAATCATGTCATAGTGTTCCTGGGCTTTGCTCTCAATATGGCAAAATGGGGGACTCGGCAAAGCAATGCCCAAATCTATGGCCCACTTGGTGTGGTTTGTGTCTATATGTCTCCCCAAAGCCACGTGCACTTTTAGATGGGACTATCTGGGAGCTAGCTGAGTCTAGAGTTTGTGCTTGATTCCTGGTTCAAGGCTAGCATCAAGGGTGGGTGACTGCTTGATCAATCCACTGATTGGATTGGCACTGCCCTAATCAGAGCAGTCTGGATAAGATAAAAGGGACAGAAAGAAGGAAGCTTGTTTCCCCCTTCTGCTCTTGTTGCTTTTGTTCTCTTCCACCACCATGAACTGTTGCCCTTCTGCCATGAGCCACCCCACCTTGGAGCCAGCCAATTATGGACTGAAACCTCTCCAAACTGTGAGTTAATAAACCTCTCCTCCTTTTAACTTTGGGGATTGAGTATTTTGTCTCAGGAATGAGAGAAAAGTAACTAAGACACTCCCATGAAACCATGTCCCCTATGTGACCTAAAGGGCTACTGGAAGATGGACTATCCCCGCTCCAAAACTGTGGGGACATCTACTCTCATACCCTGCCCTGCTGACCTCATGGGACCTGTTCTTCTAACTGAGGACTGACAAACCCTGCTGGTTTTGCATCCCCAGCCCATCACTGCTTAAGGGCCCAGGATTACTCTTTCTGGTGTGTGTAAGTCTATCTTATTTCTCCTCCCACATGGGCCATTTATTCTCCATTGTCAACATTTTCAGGACCTGCAGTTGAATGTTCAATATCAGTAGTAGGATTTGTCAGCCAGCCTTTTTATCCCTACATGACAATAGCCTTAAATTGTTCTGCCAAACGTTATATATTCTCTCATTCATTGCCCGTGATTCCCCAGTGCTTTCCTTGTTCCGTTCCTAGGGCAAAATCTCTTCTTGAGACTCCTGGCAGTCGTCACAGCTGCCTTCAAACCATTCATCAGGCTTTCAATCACTTTCCCAATATACATAAAAATTCCATTTCAAGCTCTTTCCAAACCCTCAGTAGGCACTGGAAGCCATAGGCTATCATTGCTAATTCTGAGTGAGTAATCAAGACCCCATCTCTACCCCAAGAAACCACTTCCCAACAGACAAAACTCACAGCGCTAACCCAACACTAAATGTGGCTGTCGCACCTAGTGCATCCCATCAGAAAGGATTGAGCCTTATAGTCCAAGACACAATCTAACTGACAAGACAGTCAAACACAGTGCTTCCCCCAAACTCCAAAAGACATCCGTCACCTCTCTCAACTTCTTTCTTCCCAGACATTAGCCTACAGTATTCCCATGCCGAAAGCACTAAACTTTCCATTCAACTCCACCATTCCTGATCAGACTTATTGTCACTGAGCTTCCTAGAATCCACATATGAACCTTGTCAAAACAGCACACAGGCCCCTATATAGTTGCCCCTTTCTTCTGGGTCCCATTGCCCCTACTCTTTCCTGGGAAATAGCTCTCAGTCACTTTAGACCATTTAAATCCTCCTATGAGCACATGCTGAGTCTCTCCTTCCCCAGCCTTCAGACTGACCAATCCTTTCCCCCTTTACCTGCTTGAAACTCTTTAAAAGGCCACACTTCAACCAAAGTGGGAGAGATTCTATGTGCTTCTCTTTACTTCCCCCCATTCCCACTACTTCCTATCTTGCCCTTCTTATTACTACCATTAAAGCCAAGAATGTCAGGCTGCTCTGTGCCTCCTCCCTGCAGGTTTCTCCCAGAAAGCTACCTGTCGTTCTCATGACTCTCTTGCTCCCTGAACTTGCTTGCTTTACTCTTTCCTTCATGTGAGAATTAATATCTTTTCCCCCAACCTCAACTTAGCTCCCCAAAATAATCACAGACCTTTGGCTTCAGGACAGCTCCATTGAGTTCACTACAACCCAGATCAGCTTCTTCACTTTATACCTCCACTTTCTATTAACCCATTCTGCAGGTTACCCATAACAAGCAATGATTTTCTTAGACAGTTCAGTTAATTCCCCCCCTGCCATGAAACAGAGTAGCCACCACTGTTGGAACTAGCCCAGAGAGACTAGAAGTCTCTGTTCACCATTTCTCAGCTCTCTCCAAGCAGGTAGCTGAAAATCTCAAATCAAAAAGCTACACAGATCTGGGTTGGCTGCCCTCTTCTTAGGTCAAATGGCTCCCCCATCCAGTGGCTACCCATGCAGAGTCAGTTCTGAAACAAATCAACCTCAAATCCCAACTGAAAACAAATAAAATTCACTCCTCTGCTACACATAAAGTTACTGACCTGGCCTGCCTTAACTCCCCCTCTCCTCCACCATTTCTTTACCTGCTCTAAGGAGATATCAGAAAGTTTAAAACAGAGCTCTATTATACTCACTAATCTGTAAGGAAAAATCAACTCGCTGGCTGGTGTGCTCCAAAACAGCCAAGATCTAGACTTGCATACCAGCAAAAGATGGGCTCTATGCCTTTCTCCAGGAAACCTGATACTTCTTCACCAACAAGTCTCAACTCCTGCAAGATGGTATCAAAATGCTATGTGGTCAAGACTCAGCTCATGAAATCAGGCCTAGTCCCAGGCACTTCCTGGCTGACTGACCACTTCCTGGAGCTCCTGGCTCATACCCCTTCTGGGATCTATTTTTTCAATGTTCCTTCTAATCACATTTGCCCCTTGTCTCTTTCAGACATTGTCCAGCTTCATACAGACACAGATGTCACCATTCACTTCTCAAGTGACCATAACCCTGTTTCTCACCAGTTGCCATTCTTGGGCCTATAATCTCACCTCCATTCAGCCCAAAGCAGCTCCATGAGGATGAAGACATATGCTGACCCCTTACTTTGTTCTTTATTATTTTTGAAACCCAAGAAATGAGGGTTCTGATCCACTCTGTCCCCCAGCCCCCGAGTTCCTAGAGTGGCTGATCCTTGTCATCTGAGCTTGGGGAACAGTTAGGGCTGAGCCTCCACATCCTGTCGCTCTCCTAGGACACAGCACACACACCTCACCTGCTAGGTCACTGCACACCCAGCAGTTTTCCCAAATGAACATTAGCAGTTGCTACAGCCACATTCTCAGCTATTCTTCCTTCATTGGTTCCTCAGTCTCCCAACCCAGCTAAGCCTATCCAAAAAAAAAAAAAAAAAAAAAAACCCAGGTTAAAACTTGACTACAATTCTCCTTCGGAGTTACTCCAGTAGGTCTTGTTCAGACCCCAAATTCAGGCTGGCTGTTTTCTTTTACTGGCTTACCACTGTACACCTAACAAGCATCCTATTGGCTCTCTCTATACTTGAGAAAGAGTATCCCTCCCAAATCTCCTGATAATAAAAACTTTGGCAATTATTTTTAAGGCAGTATAGATAGAAACCTATTTTTTAACATTTGAGAGAAAAAAAGGCCCAGGAAAGTTCTAATTACAAAGATATGGTGAACACAGCAGACCAACATGACTGGCCAATATGGCCAGCCAACATGGTGGAAGGGTGAATTGTGAAGGCTTCTTGAGGTTTTAAGAAACAGACCCTGAGAAATCTCCTTACTAAGGATATCTAGAGATAAAATGCCTTCTGAGTGAAAAGTGCAGATGAGACTTTGAGCACAAAAAGAGACAGGCTGGGGTAGCTGGCTGCTCAAGCAGGAGACTATGTTACCCATAGCTATTGGTCTTAAAGAAATTAAAAATCTGAATAAAGTATTGGGAAAAACAAAAATGCATGCCTAAAGAGGCATATTAAACTGTAGGTTGCACACACATGGAATCTGCAGGTTTTCTTGGGCCCAGAGGAGGCTAAAATAACTGGTTTCATGATTGAATTAATAACAGAGGCCCTGGCAGCTCTTTATCATCTCATACCCATAATCAGTCAGAGTAAACAGTAAACAGAATAAAGAAAAAAGAGAAAAACTTGAAGTAGGCCTGTGGGCCTGTCTTCCTGGCTCGGAAAAACAGAGGCCATGTGCTTCCCACACACACATGGTTGGAGACACTAGGAAATGTTACCAGAGCCATGAGAAAATTTCCCGAGTTACCCAAATTTCATTTATTTCCCCACCCTCAAGGTCCCTGCCTTTTCCAAATATCTATAGAAGAAAAGCTAAAGGATTTGAGTTTTCTGACAGATGAAAGCCTGAGTAGGAGAAAAAGCACAAGAGGGGCATTGGGGTTTTCCAAAGGAAAGGAGGAAATTTAAAAGTAAACCAGTGGGCTCCTACTTGGCTGGAGTCTATAGACTTCAGAAACAAAAAAACAAAAAACAAAAACCCAATGTAGTGTTCCCAAAGGGCCTTACCTCCTGGCTGTTTATAGCAAGAAAATGTTACTGGCTTTTTGGTCCCCAAATTATTCTTTCCAGGTTCTTGGTGTGTTGAACAAACAATTAGACAACATACACAGAAAAGGTAGTGGCTATTTATATTTATCAAAGTCAGAGAAAACATGCTCTGCTGAGTGAGAGCAGGCCAGTGAAGAAGGATCACAGAGATCATGAAGATAACTGTGGAGGTCTTTGGTGCATTTTTTGTACATGCTTCTCCCCATGCAAACAAGGCATTTGAGAGAGTTGTCCTACCAGAAACTCTTTGGCCTGAGATCAAATTTAAGCTGTCCTATCAGAGGCCCACTTGGTTTCATGGCAGAAGTAAAAGAAGAGTTAAAGATAGCACTTTCCGATTGGTCCCTCCTGCAGAGTTTGGGAACTGCAGTCCTCACAGATTCTGGGTTCTGGGTCTGCGTGATTGACAGGTCATGCTCACTTTGCTGAACTGGTTTGCCCTGCCCTAATCTCCTAACTTATCTCTGGGTGCACAGGCCCAGAATTAGTAAACATCCAGTTCATTTCCACTAATGCAGCTTTGCTTGTTTGGTAGGGAAAATTCTACACACAACTAGTGTCAGAAGTGTGTTTTGAGAATATAGTAAGAGAAAGTATATTTAAGTTTTTTTTTTTTCCAACTCAGATATTAAAATTAGTGACATTCATCTTTTATCATATTGGCTAAGTGAATTGTAATAACTTCCTTCTGTCTTTCTTTCCCCTCTCCCTTCCTTCTTTCTTTCCATCCTTCTATTAACAGGAAGTTGGGTCCTGATGGAGTTAGCAAACATCCCCTCACATCCATGGTACCCAATTCTATTTAAATGGGTATGAAAAAACCGAGGGGGCATAGAAAGTGCAGATAACATAGTAGAACAGATTATCTTCAGAATATTCCTTGAGGACATAGTGTTTATTTATCATCTGTGTTAGTCAACTTTTCATCACTACAACAAAATATCAGACATGCACTGCTTAAAGAATGAAAAGGTTTTTTTTGGATCATAATTTCAGAGATTTTCATTCATACTCAGCTGGCTTTAATGCTCTCAGGCTTGTGTTTAGGGAGAAATGTTATAGCAGAAGACTTGGCAGAGGAAAATTATTTGTTTCATTGTAGTCAGGAGAGAGAGAGAGAGAGAGAGAGAGAGAGAGAGTCAAGAAGGAAAGAACCAAGGAAAAGATAGAGTTCCTATAGTCATGCCTCCATAACCAACTGCCTTCAATTAAGCTCCTACTTTTATGATTCCATCACCTCCCAAAAATAGCATCAGTTTATGAATTGATCAATGGATTAATGTACTGATAAAGCCAGGGCCTTCATGATATAAACTATATCAACATCTAAAGTTACAGTTTAATTTAAAGATAACAATACACAATATATTCATCATTGTTACCCTCCTATTATGTTGCTTTGAAATTTTATTCTATTTTTTCTCTTTAAAATACAAATTTTTAAAAATAAATAAATAAGGTTACAGTTTAAATTACCTGGATGGAGAAGCAACTAGATGAAGCAGGAGACCTGGTTAAGAAAGGCACTGCAGCAGCAGACAGAATTATCTTGACAAAAGCTACAGACAAAAAGCCTGAAACAAAACCACAAAATATCAACGTGGCAAGGGATGTCTGAGGTTAAAAATGATGGTTAGTGTCAGAAGAACAAGGGCCGGTGAGATGGCTCAGCGGTGTAAGCGCCTGCCTGGCAAGTGTGAGGGCCCGAGTTCGACTCCCGGATCCCACATACGAAAAAAGGGCTGGTGATATCGCTCAGCAGCATGGGTGCCCGCTGGTGCACGAGGTCCTGAGGTCGACCTCCCGGTACCCACAAAAAAAAAAGAAGAATGAGAACTGTAATTATGATTGAAAGAAGAACAGCAACGTTTAATCAGTTTTCTCTCTCTGGGCTCTAGTTCTGAGCACAATGAAAACTGAGTAGACAGGACAGTAGTGGGGAACAAACTGTCGTTTATTAGAAGGAACAAAGAAAAACCCTCACTAGCTGACTAGGGTTCTAAAGTGGATGCCAAGGAAACACCTAAATCTAGGAACTTCTATGGAGGTTTTCAGGAAAGAAAGGGACAGACAGACATTCCAAAATGAAAGTCTATAGTTGCTGCTGTTTGTTAGGCTTCTTATCATCAAAAGATTTTATTAAACCTTTGTCTTTTGTACTTCAATGTCCTGTGGCTTATTTCACCTTGTTATTAGGTTACTTAGGGGCATTATGGTGGGTAGAAAACACCAACCACACTTTTCTAATGAAAATATGTAGTTTAGCATAATGGTAGCTGTGTGTCTCCGTAACTATGCTGGGGGAATACAGGGAGCAATTTTTATGTTCACCCACTTGGTATGATGAACAGCAGGGTGTATGCATGTGTGCCAAACTGTCAACAGGTGAGTTTTACCCATGTTATACTCTGTAGTACATTTTTGTGTATTTATAATTTATTAAATGTTTTTTTTTTCTATTTTTTTCTTGCAGAATTAGCCAAATTCAGTATAATATCACATGAAAATCCATTTTTAGAACTTTGGGAGGAGGTTGAAGTGAGTCATCAGGCTATTCAGCTACTGATGTTCACTTGGATCATGTAAACCAAAGAAGTTACAACAGTGAGACAGAGCAAGATATGACAGAGAAGTACAGAATGAAGACCTTGATTCAAATGAGGACAAAAAGGGTAAAGTAAATAAATATTGATTAGTCAAAATTCTACAAAATGGTCATGTATACCTGAACAATCCAACATTAGAACTAGGTCAAAAATGTTATTAAGTTCTTGCCAGGGGTGAAACTTATTGGAGAGAATGCCAACACTGCAATTTAATGTTGGAAATTGTTTGTAATTGATGATATACTACAAGATGTTTTGAAATACACTAACAATGAAATACAAGTAAAACATTCTATATGCATCAATAGTAATACTCAAAAATACATTTATCATAATGTCTAAGTGTCTGAATTAAAAGGCTTCATAGCAGGGCTTTATCATTCTAATTGTTAGAATCTAAAAGATTTAAGAAGTGACAGATGTGGCATTGAGATGTTTAGGACAATAATGACACTCAAGATATTTGGTTTCTTTCAAAATTGCTTATGTTTTGATGACAAAAAGACCATCAAGAAAGAAAAAAGAAAATTAATCCAACAATTTGGCTGCTACTTGCTCATTTTTTGAAAGCTTTCTTTCAAACTGTCAAGCATTTATACACTGTCCAAATACATGAAAATTGACAAGCAACTTGCATAATTTTGTGGTTGTTGAAGCTTTTGACAATATATACCAAATAAACCTCCCAATTATGGTATAAAAATACATGGCCTGGTAGATGTGAAGATATTTTACAACTTAAAATTAGAAATTTATCCTGGAACTGAGCCCCAGGTCTTTATTCATGCAGTAATAAACCATATGACATTGTGAACAAATTTGTTGCATCTATTTCAAAACGTAAGCCAAATGTCACATTTGACAATTTGTTTATTAGTTATCCATTGATGTTACATTTTCTAAAAGAACACCAGTTGTCTAGCACAGAAACTATTCACAGGAACAAAGAAGAGATTCCTGAAAAAAAAGTTGCAAGCTCACAATAGAAAAATGTCTAATACAATCTTTGAATTTCAGAAAAACATAACGTTTCCCTGTTATATGTTGAAGAAAAAGTACTATTGATACTGTTAACATTAGACCATGATGATAAGATTGATAGTGAGGTTGGGTGTGGTGGTGTATGCTTATAATCCCAGCACTCAGGAGGCTAAGGCAGGAAGATCCTGTGAGTTCAAGGTCAGCTGGAGCTACATAGTGAGTTCATGAGTAGCCTGAACTACATAGGGAGGCCCTGTCTCAAAAAACTAAACAAACAAGCATACAAAGATTGATAGTGAATCTTCACTACAAATGAAGTCAGAAATGGTCACACTTTACTACAAAATGAAAGGCAGAGTAGATGTTTTTGATGAGTTATGCAGCAACTATGATGTCACTCAAAACAAAAAGTCTTGGCCAACTGTTGTGTTTTACTGGATCATAAACATGTCAGGCATTAACAATTTCATAGTTTATAAAGAAATAACAAGCACAGATTATCGCAGAGAAGTTTTCTTAGAGGATTGGGACTTGAATTGATAAATGATCAATTACAACACAGGAAGGACAATTGTGTCTGTCTGAAGAACTCCTCAAATGAATTCTGGAGCAGACCTGTGAATGACAGGTGAAACATCACAACATCCTCCTCAGAAAAGGAAGATCAGCAAGATGTCAGGTATGTTCTAGCAAAGCAGACAGGAAAACAAAACACATGTGCCCTCAGTATGAGTGATACTTGTGCATGGAACATGTTGTTCTCATGTATGAAAACTGCCTTAAGTGTGATGATTGAAGTAAAGATTGTTTTTGTGGTAGAATTTTATTGTATTCTTATTGTAGTTCATGTATTAATTTATTTCTGTTTTTTTTAGATTTAGTAAGCAAATAAACTGTTGATGGAGAAAAAGTTGATGTTTATTCTAAACACTTGTTTACATATTTGATATTTTATTTTATTGATGCTTCATTTTCCTGGTAAGTGCACATTGTATAACAGGAAACTCCTGACAAGACCAAAAGACAAGAGGGGTGACAAGTATGACCTGCCAAATAGGAAATGAAAGCTTAGAACATATGCTGTCAGTGTGAGCAATATTTGTGTATGGAACATGGTGTTGTCATGTGTCAAGACTACCTTAGGTGTAATAATTGAAGCAAAAGATATTTCTGTGCTAGCGTTTTGTTTGTATTTTTATCGTACTTCATGTAGGAATTTATTTCTGCTGTTATTTTTTCAATTTTGTAAGCAGGTAAACAGTTGAAGTTGAAAGTGGTGATGTTTGTTCTACACACTGATTACATATTAAAAATTTAATTTTTATTGATATTTTATTTTTCTGTTAAGCACACATTGCTTAGTATAATAAAATTCTTAAAATTAATAATTCATCAGTAGAAGTACTCCTAAAAAATAAACATGGGGATTATACACTCCCATAATGCACTTTTTCAAAAAATTTGCTGTGATTCCCCTAGGGATGTAGTTGTCTCTTTGTCTCCTGGTCTCATTTCTCCTCAATAATGGTGATTGTAACTGCCATCAGGGGTATAGGGGAAGCATTCTTGATGCTTCTTCCTGCAAGGGGATGCTGGCAAGTTAGCAGACTGGGTCTAGCACCATGAATTCTATCTAAGGCCCCTGAGTAGAAATGAGGAGGAGTAACTATTGGTGTCACCTTCTGTAGCTTTAAAGATGTTAAATGAAAATAAAAAAGACCAAAAGTTTGAGTATGCATGGTCTGAATAATGGGTTTATGAGCAGTAATGGCCCTGCTATAGGAAGCAACCAGAGTGCCTAATTTCAAATTTCAGATCAAGATCCTCATGACTCAAATAATTTCTGAAAGATCGTAGAAGCACTGTAATTTAGTTTTCATGCAGCATCACTTACTATTTTAGATTGATTGTCATAAAAGCACCATTCCTTTTTTAGGAATAGACATAGTCTCCCCTTTTTTCTTAGTCAGGAGGTTATCAATAAGCCTGATTTTTTGTTGTTGTTGTTTTAAGTTCTTTTTTTTTTAATCTGATGTGAATTATTTTTCTAAAGACAATACAATTTATTTATGAGCATGCAGGTTTTTTTAGTTTTAGACATAAGAAGACTGAAGGATCTGTACTTCTGAAGGACAATTTTAACTAAGGAATTTAAATGTGTTTGCTGATATTCTATAGCTACCATTATGAATTTTTTAGCTTCATTGAACCATAATAGTGACAAGCTACAGGTATACCTGGAGACTATCACCAGGGACCAATGTGGTGATTGGAGCCCCCTCTGTATATCTAGCCAAAAATATTATTTTTTATATATCTTGTTGGTTATACATTTTCTGGGTGTTTAAGACCAAGTTAAAATGATACCTGTGTTAATCAAAGTTAACTTATCACTATCTATAACATTACTTAAAGCTCCTCAGGGGTTACATTTGGTACCATGTATGGAACCTCTTAGCTTCTCTATCAATGTCATTTGTGAGAATGATTCATGGTCTTGCTTGAAATGTTCCCTTAGAAGATTTTGTCTTTGGTAACCCTGCTTTTAACACAATGTACATTTGTCAACTTCTGTCCTCTGGGTTCCAACAATCTCCCTGCTCAGGATGTTGGGTGACTCACCAGAGCTGTAGGATTTGAGAGGCCCCCTTTTGTTGAATTTTTAGGGCCAAGGCCAAAATACTAGCTGTACTCTTAGAACAGTTATCTTTTCTAGATTTGGTCTTTAAGTCTCAAATTTTGAACCTAGGAGGTCAGTTATACCAGCATTGAAGTGTGAGCAGTAGGTTTTATTATCACAATCTTATCTGGACATGAAGCACTTTGAAATATAAAATATGACCCTAAAGCTGCTACTTTTCCCAAACATGATTGTCTTAGAAAATCAAATTTCAGTAGAGTTTTAAGAGATAACATTTATAAAGTTTTACAGGGAAAATTTGAATTCAAGATCAAATATAACATTTTAGCATAATACTTATGTTGACACTGTTAAAATTATTGAGTATTTTTTAGCTCTAAAACTATTCTTAAATTTTTATTTTAGTATAAAGTAACTCACCACAGAAAAGAGCTATATATGGTTAGATGGGATATCCCTCCTTATTATAAAGCCAAGTTTGATGCCTTGTTTGTTTATTTATTTATTTATTTTTAACTTACATTTGGAGGAAAATCAACATTTTAAAAACTTTTATCTTAAATTGGACCTAGGTATATAAAATATATCCTAACAGTGACATTTTGGGAGCAGACCATAATCCATAATTATTTAAGATGCACTGTATGTGTTTAAAATCTCTGTTGCATATTTTTGGAAAGAGATATAGGGAGAAAGAAAAGAAAACAGGGAATAAAGATGGAATCCTGTGTAGGTCCCCAAGGTTAGGTTGCATGAGCTGCCCACCTTATCTTCCTGTCACACTTCATGTGCAGCCCATCCCAAACCAAGGTTAGGCCACAGGCTGGCTCACTTTTTGTCATGACTTGCCTAGATATCCCTCCCAGTCATATAGAGATCTGTTGCTCATATCTGCAACAAGTGTCCTTCTTCCTGGTACAAAACTACTCAAATCTTTATCAACCAATCAGAAAAGCAGGAAAAAGGAGTGGTACATAACAGCTGGGCTTTTACTCCAGTATTAACCCCAAAGATGTTTATATCTAGGGACCTGTGACATATGCAAGAAACTCATGTATGGTTTAAATAGTCTTGAGATGTCACTTTGGAATTATGAATCACATATTGTTATAAAAATATTACGTAAAAATATAAACATTTTTTCCTACCACAAGCAACTTTAGACTGGAAATCACCAGTATCATAAGATGATTTGCAGCTTTGTGCCTTTATTTTTTTTTTATTTAATTTTTTTTCCTCCTCCTGCCCTAGCTTTGTGCCTTTAAAGCCTGTGTACTTTGGAATCACTAATACAGTTAATATATTGTGAGATTAGCACTAATTTGTGTCACAATCATATAGAACTCTCTGTATATATTTATTTAATGTTTACACTTAAGGCAGAATTTAGATTTTTTAACAGCTTTTATGGGTGCAACTATACTCAGAAAAAGTAAGGAACATCTTTAGAGGTCTTATAAATTTGGGAAAGAGTGCTGCTGACCATGAACAGACTTATTACTCAATATACAATGTATCTTATTTATACAATGACAAAACATTTTGTTTAATCACATCCAGTAGCTATAAATCAAGTTTTAAATAACATGATCAAACTAAGACAGAAATGCCAAATTTTGATGCTTTTATATGTCTAAGTTCTAGATGTATATTGTATAAAAGAGAGCACCCATTAGTTACTTTGTATGTATTAATTTTATGAAGTCTTAACCTTATAAACTTAACATTAAAGCTTAGACTCACAGCATATCTTGTTTTCAGATATGTAATTTATATTAATTAAGGGGTAGATGTTTACTTAACCAATCATAAAAACTATTGAAAACACTTTATAAGCCAACATTTCATTTAACTCTGAAAACTTAATTTTAGTAACCAAAAGTCTAACAATGGAAAACACAAGAAACTTACTTGGTAAAATGTAGAAAATTTGTTTTAATCTAGTTTTATAAGATTAACCAAGGGCATCCTAATATCTTAAGCAAATCTAATTGTTTTAGACATAGTTTAACCTTTCAATTATAACTAATTTAACATATTACAATAATATATTTGATAAAATTAGTTGGGGCATCACCATAAATCTCTGGGGGTAAAACCTGAAATAGTCTTATCAGTGGATAAAATTTAACACATTTATTCAGGAAGTTGCTTTTTATCCACAGTGCAGGTCAGTCCAGCAGTTTTGCAAGCCCAAGGGGTCCCTATATCTAACAATTATTTTACATGACTCATAAGAACCAAATCGTAACAGTTAACATATTTTAAGCTATATATATTATCTTTGACCAAGGAAATATTGAAGTTACTGTACACAGACATCAATAGGCATTGTATTTATAAAACCAATATTTAATATTATCTTGATTGCCAAACAACCTAGATAGAAACCTGTCACCAACTTTAAAGATATCTTTATTTTTAACCAACTGATTTAAATTAGCCCTTTGTTAAACTATGAGAGCAAAAAAAAAAAGGGCTAATATCATGAGTATCTACTTATCCATAAGTCAATTAAAATAGAACATATACCTGAAAATTGGCACATACATACATACATGTTAATGCAAATTATGCATAAACTTTATTATCAAACTTTAAGGCTTTTATTTGTAAGTCCCATGTAAATATCCAGCCCATTAGCCCTCATCCTGCAGTGTCTTCAGTGAGTTTGGCTATCCCAAAAATCTATATAACTGTTTTTTCATGGAAGGTCCAAAAGAGGTAGAATTTTACAAGGGCAAACTTAAAAGAAAGATAAAATTGTTATGACTTCAAAATGTTATAACAGGTTGTAGAAATTTTAATCAGTTCAAATGGACAAACAATAAACAATGAACAAAACAATTATTTTTTAAATCAGAGTGCACTTTTGGCATATTGGCCAAATCGAACTATAATAATCTGTTATATTTTTATGTTTGTTGCTATAGTACAGTAAGTCCCAGACTTATGAACATTCCAGTTGTGAACTTTCACAGATATAAATAGACCACACATTACGAATATTTGTAGATGTGAACACATCGCAGAAATAGCTCACGTGTCTGCTGGACATTGTCACAATTGTTCTGCTGTGTGCTTACTGTACAGTGTGATATGTACAGTAGTGCAGTGCTCAATCAGAGCCCAGGATGGCCAGAAGCAAGAGGAAAAGCAATGATGATGTGGAAGGGATTTCTTGGACACCCAAAGCAATATGCATTGTATATTAGTGCCAAAGGTATACAAGACTCACTTTGTTGAACTTACAAATGAATCTGACTGATGCGCCTTCTCCCAGAATGGAACTTGTTCCTAAGTCAGGGATTTACTGCAGTCAGAACTTTTCTTAGGGATGACTAACTAGTGCTTTATTTATTTATTTAGGTGAATCATAGCAGAGATCTCTTATAATAAGTTAACACCAGTAAGAGTCAGAAAGGGAAAGACAGAAAAACTCTTTTACATTGTGAAAGCAGGACTATTTAAAGAAGAGTTAGGTCATGGTTTGTCATAATTTTGAAGTACCTTCCACCACAGTCAAGAACCTTTGGGTCACTTTGTATTACAGTTTCTACAGCAAAACACTACTCTGAAGGTGGATCACCGACATTAGAGTTACTCCAGTAACCTGCTTTTGATAGAGGACACAACCCACAAGGAAATCACAGGAAAGGTCCTTCTAAGTCTCTGTGTTTTTCCTCTGTAGGAGAGTTTTGGGAGGAGAGGGTGACCCCTTTATTCCCACTGTTATTTTCTTTCCTGCCTCCCTCTGCTTGTGGTATCAAGGAAGCAATCCCTGCTTTGCGAGCCAGTCGACATTAGTCACTCTACGTGTTGACATGTTGCCATGGGAAGGTGTGTCCAGGGCCTGATCCTCATGGTGGAAAGATGAATTTGGAATGAATGAATCTTGAGGGCTTTCAGGAGGGACAGAAAGCCCTCATACGGATACCCCTTAGCCTAATCTCCAGGAGAGAGGGGACAATGGTGCCAAGTGCCTTTTATGTAAAGTAGTAGCAGACTCCCAGAGTTTGAAGGAAGTGGTTGAACAATTTCCAAAATTGGCTCCCCCTGCCCCTGAGCACTGGAAGATATCTCAGAGTAGGGCGAGGCTGGCTTTTGACAGGTTGGAATGGTAAAATGGCCTAAGCGATTCTCCCTTACTTTTGAACTTTGTCTTTTCTCTCAGACGCGAGGCAGGTACTGGCTCCATGAAAGTCAGGGTGAGGGCCTGGGCACAGAGACCTGAGGAACCGGGGGAGGTCAGAGTGTGGGGTAGGATCCTCACCTGCTCCTGACCCAGTGAACGTATGAAAGCACATCTGAAGAAGAGTTCTGCCATACTAAGAGGGAAAAAAGCCCAAATCCGTAGCTCAGCTCCTAATGGAAGCTTCTGAGAGGGCTCTGATGGAGAGGTCTCAGGTCACCCCGGAAAGGGGATACCTGGAAAGCACCAAGAGAGGTTGCCCCTCACCTCACAGAGGAGTGCAGGTGGGATGCAATGGGCAAGTGGAGCTTTCTTTCCTGGATACCTTGCTGGCTGCTGGAACCAAGGTCTCACCGGATGACCTTTGAGCACTCACCAGGCAGTAGCCCTGACCAGGGTATCAAAGTTGTCACCTCAGTTTTCACCAGTTCCATGCATTCAGAGAGCTCTCTCCTGAAAGGAATCCAGGCCCCTGTCTGGCTAATATTTCCACTGTCCATAGGGATCAGCGGAAGATTAACCAGGTTTCTGGGGAACCTGTGCTCTACTTCAAGAGTGGCAGCCACTCTAGCAGCTCTTACCTGGCTGGGAGAGTTCCTACGGGACTGCAGCGAGGAATTAACAAAGTGTGGTTTATTAGGAAGAACAAAGAAAGCCCTCGCCAGCTGATGGGGGCTCCAAGGGAAGATTCTGAGGAAGCAGCTGCATCTAGGAGCTTATATATAACTTTTCATGTGGGAAAGGGGCAGACGGATGTGCAAAAATGAAGATATGCAGTTGTTGCTGTTCGTTAGGCTTCTTATCATAAGCAGATTTTATAAGTCCTTCGTCCTTTGCGCTCCGATTTCCCGAAGCTCATTTCACCTTGTCTAGCTTACCCATCCCCTTGAATTTTGTCTCTTCATCTGCTAATCTCAAATGGATGTCTAGTCTGTAAAGATTTGTGAAACAATAATAAATTTTGGTTTTATTACAACAATAGGAAGATATAATTAACATTTTTTTGTGGGTACTGGGGGTCGAACTCAGGACCTTGCGTGCCAGCAGGCACCTGCGCTGCTGAGCAATATCACCGGCCCTTTTATCGTATGTGGGTACTAGGAGTCAAACTCAGGACCTTGTGCTTCCAGGCAGGTGCTTATGCCACTGAGCTGTCTCACTGGCCCTGGAAATATTTAAGAAAGGAAATTATAGTCACAGCTCAAGTTTAGAAAAAGTTATATTCCAGGTATAGATTAAGAAATCAGTTAGAGTGGTCAGGAGACCAGCAGAGGAGCCAAGTGAAGGATACGCAGGGCCTTTCTGAACCACCTGATTAAACTTTTCTGTAGAAAAGGGTGCATTGTAAAATTAGAAAAAGGTTTTATTTCAAATCCATGATCATCAAAAACACCTTTTCAAATTCATTTTTGCCTCAATTTCCTCTACCCACAACAGTAGAAGAGGCCTTTAATTCCTCCATTCCTTACGTTTGCTACTCTCTTACTCAGAAAAAATTCCCCAATGCTGTTAGTTTGGGCTGTATGGTGAAGCACATGCCAAGTTGTGATTAAGCTTAGTGAAACACCTGTGAAAAAGATTTAGGAGACCAAAGAGGCGAAGAGAGCCTTCAGGTTATGAATCAGGTCTGACTTCTGTGGAAGATAAAAAGAAGGGATGGGTAAGAACAGTGTCAGACAAAAGATTAGTAAACAGGAGCATTTTTTTTTTAAATGTCAGCAAATTGCAGTGGGATAAGCCACCATAATAAATGGGATTTGATGGAATAGAAACAGATAAATAGATATAGGAAACATGCACCTAAGAACCTTACTTCTAAAATGTGTCTTCTTAGAATTTACTCCAATATTAAGCCACCCATTTTTAATTCATGTTCTATTTGGTTCATATCACCCAAGCACCTACAGGTCTTCGAGTGACTGATTCTAATATGCCATTTCCATCTTATGATGAATTGTTGTTGTCACCCTCTGATATGGTAGCCTAGAAATTGAAAATAGTCACCTTATGATAAATAGTACTACCAATTGCACAGTCAACTTGATATATCATAGAAGCTCAATGAATACAACTTGCGAGAGCACAAAGAACTGCTTTAAGAATAAGGATTGGGTCTCAAATAAAGCCAAGTTTTCTTTCTAGAACCCTCACTGATTGAATTGTGACTCTCCTTCTAGAGTTTGCGAAAAGTGCTTGCTATCCTTATCAGCAGCCATTGTCTGTCAGTGCTTGAACCAAAGATTATATGATGTAAGTGGCAAAGTTATAGAATTCTAAATCTGCGGAATCTGTCGTGTTCTAAGCATACTCAAAATGAGCAGTATTTCACATTCCTGAAAAATGTACTAAAGCAATATTTGAAATATGTAAAATCCAAAAAGATATAGCAAGTGTTTCACCACTTTCTTAGTGTTAGGAAGAGTAAAGTACACTAACATATTCTTTAAATTGTATGGAATATTTTGGTGCACCCAAGATGATTAGTCTCTTAAAGCTGAATTAATATGGAAGTTCTTTAAATCTTTGCCCTTGCAGTATCACAACTGATATGTTCAAGTTTAACCACAGTGATCAAAACATTTCTCACTATTGCTTCCAAGTTTAGTTAACATAACTACATACACATTTTTGGGTAAATAGCAGCAAACTAATTCGAAGATGAGTTAATCTGTTTTAGCAGAGATACAACAGATAGAAAAGCAATAATAATAGATAGTACACTTGGCTAAGGTCACAGATTTTCACATTGACTATAATCCACATGGCTGTCATAAGGCCAGAGTGGTGAAGTAAAGGGGGTAACATCACCCCTTGATCATTTAATTAAGAGTTGCATTTCATCTCATCATTTCACTTGTAATAATGTTTCTGATTGTATACCTTAGGAAGTGATGAGAAAATTTCAGGAATTTTCTTTTTTTTTATTTTTTATTTTATTTTTGTGGGTACTGAGGGTTGACCTCAGGACCTCGTGTGCCTGCAGGCACCCGTGTGGCTGAGCGATATCACTGGCCCTTTTTTCCTATATGGGTTCCGGGAGTCAAACTCTGGCTCTCACGCTTGCCAGGCAGGCGCTTATGCCACTGAGCCATCTCACCGGCCCAGGAATTTTCATTTGATATTACCTACTGTAATGTTTCTTTTCCTTATGTTGGTGATCTGACAGGAAGATCTAGCCAGTTATTAAATATATCCATCTGCTTATGGCCACAGGCCTTGGGCCACAGTGTGTGGGCCATGAACAAATTACTGAGAGATGGATTTGGGCCACTCCATTTGTCAACTGCTTTCTCTATGTCCTCATACTCACTAGGGTGGTATGATAGGATTTCTCTTCTCTTGTCTTTTCCACTTTTGTTCTCTATCAAACTGATAAATAGATGTGGGTGCCTGTAGAGAATTGAGGGAGGTGATAGTACGTACTTCATGTGACATTTTCATGATCTTCTTCAGTGTAAGTCACCCTTCTCTTCAATTATTTTCTTATTTTGAGAATTGAAAACTGAATGAGAGCTCATAATTTTCTATTAAGGCAGCTGAAAGTAAACTTTGGTTCATTAGACCTTGAATGAGTTCTGTAATGCAGGTTAAATAATATCATCCCTGCTTGCTCATTCATCTTATCCCTAGGAAATCCATGGCTTGTTAATCATATCCCATACATCTCCGTAAGTTATTTCACCTCTCTTACTGGTTGTAGTTGCTATGTACAATTGTTCTCATCAGTTAAATATGCCACTGGTTTCTACTTTCTGGAATGTTGTTCTTAGTTATTCTTTTTTTCTTTTTGGAATTGAACTCACACTTGCCAGGCTGGCACTGTGCTGCTGAGCTATGTCCCTAGCCTTAGTGACTCTTAATAGCTTAGTTCTGTAATAACTTCTGTAATCAGTCTTTTTCCAGAAAGGACATATATTGTTTTTAGTTTTGTTTCTTTTGGTTTTCTGTTTTTTGTTTTGTTTATGTTTGTTTGTTTTAAATGTATCAGTAGCTCTCCCAGTACATTGCTTATTACTTCCCCAAAAGAAGTAATCTTTGGTTTCTTCAAGGAAAGCTAGCTAAAGTTTCTCTAAATTTTATGTAGTACATCTCTTTTAGCATGAGACCAAACCAGTGGTGGCGAACCTATGGTGTGTGTGCTGCAGCGGGTGTTTGTGTCATTGAAAGCTCTAAAATGTTTGTGATTACTGGACTAGATTGAGATTCTGACCAGCTCTGAGTGTTTTACCTCAGTATGTTTTCTATTTCTACCTCATTTGCTGTACACCATTGATTTGTTTGTTTGTCTGACCATTTGTTTGCTTTTGTTTTGTATTTCTTTTTTTTTTTTTTTTTTTTTTTTTGTGGGTACCAGGGGGACGACCTCAGGACCTCGCGCGCCAACAGGCACCCGTGCCACTGAGCGATATCACTGGCCCCTTTTTCGTATGTGGGTTCCGGGAGTCGAACTCGGGCCCTCGCGCTTGCAAGGCAGGCGCTTACGCCGCTGAGCCATCTCACCGGCCCTGTTTTGTATTTCAAAACTAAAGGGGCTGGTGAGATGGCTCAGTGGCATAAGCACCTGCCTAGCAAGCACGAGGGCCCGAGTTCAACTCCTGGAACCCACATACGAAAAAAGGGCCGGTGATATCGCTCAGTGGCACGGGCACTTGCTGGTGCACGAGGTCCTGAGGTCAACCCCCAGTACCCATACACACACAAAAAAAACTAAAGAAGCCAACCAAGTAGCATATTAAGACCTCTACACTCTTTGAATAGCTCAAAGATATTCAATTATTTTATAAAAAGATGATCCATAAATTTCTCTCAATTACATTAACTTTTATGTCATCCCTTGATTCCAGTGACCAAGATCCATTCCCAGTTAGTTTCCTTCTTATATAGTCATGATGCTTTCTTGTCACAACTCCTTCCTATCTGAAAGAGAGCAATGACTGTGCAGTCTGCCAGTGCTGGCATTTGAGCCTGGCTGTGGACCTAGAGCACTTACAGAATGAGATGGAAACAGATGAGGAGAACGAGCACCATTATTTAAGGCACCTGTTTCAGTTGATGCTTATCAAGACATGATTAGGCCTCTACGTTAATGTAGAAGTGCTCAGAGATCAATGTTCTTGAGCGTGCCCAAGTAAATACCCTCATCCCAGGAGCCAGAGTTGCACAAAGTCCACCCAAGCTGTAACTTCAGTGGAGGAGCATTTCCAGGGTTCTGGATAAGCCTTCTTCACAGTTGTCCTCTCTGAGAGTGAGGTCCTATATATAGTTTAAGGAAAAGTATATGGGCTTATCATGAAATCATCTCCTAGAGGATTTTTGTGTAGTGCTACAGCATGTCCATACTTACAACCACCTACTTACCACCCAGAACAGAGTTTTGTTGTCATCTTGATTGAAAGTAATTTAATTCTAGAATCTATTATGATTATTTGCTTCCTTGGCTATTTTTAAAGTTAAAAATTAGTTTGTGTTTTCCCAGCAGCAAATTTTAATTGAAACATTCTGATCCAGATTCCTTATTTTGGAAGTACAGGAAAATAATATCAAGAAGTAAGAAAGTGATACAGGGAAAGAAGGTGACAAAGAGATTAATTATTAGGCTGGGATTCTTAGTTGCTTGGGATGTAGCTCACGTGAAGATCCTGGGCTCAATGCCTGGTAGTGAAAAAAATAATTAAGTTAATTTCATATAATAAAAGAACTTAGACTTGTTCTTTATGTAGTATTAAAATATCACATCTATATATCTTATTACTGAGCTTCTTTCCATCCACTACGTCCTAAAGGAAGGTTATGTACTTATTATAAGAAGTTGGAAATAAGGTATAAATAACCAGGACATGTTATCTGTGAATAGTTTCATTATCTGACATACATAAAATGTTGCAAAATACATCTTTATTTTCTGTGTTAGAAGTAAAGTTTAAATCTAATAAGCTCTCATGATCAGTTTCAAACTTTTACTGGCTTCCCCATACTCTAATTGATTATAAGGTGATTAGCAAGCTCCACGCTACCTAGCATAACACGGAACCTGCCTTGATTTCCCGAGATTCCTCACCCTATTTACTATGAGTTTTCTTCATTTGGTCTTCAGTGATTTTCCTAAGCAAAATAAATTGAGTTTAGACATTTTAAAAGGTTCTCCAAAACTTATAGGAGAGAAAATTTGACTTTTGTCATTAACTTAAATGCTTTGCATGTCCTGGGCTCTGTCTAATTCTCTATTTCTTTCTATTCCACAATCCCTTGTATTCACTCTGCTCCAGCCACAACAAGTCCCCCATTTCTTAAATGAATTCAACACATTTGACCCCAGGATCTTTGCATTTTCAATTTTAATTCTTCATACACTTGGCAGGATTTTCCTCTATGGTCTAGGGCAGTGTCCCCAAAATTCTTGCTGCCAGGGACCAGTTTCTTGGAAGAAAATTTTTCCAAGGCAAGAGTGGGGTGAGATAATGTTTTTAAGATGATTCATGCACATTATTTATATTATGCACTTTAGTTCTATTATTATTAGTTGTAATATATAATAAAATAATAATAAAACTTAACAAAATGCAGAATCTCTGGGAAAACTGATTTTGTTTTCTCTAACTATATCGTCCCATCTGGGGGTGATGGAAGACAGTGACGCACAAAGTGTGTCCAGACTGTTCTGTAATCTCATTTTGGATGCTGTCTCTCTAAAACCCTGTTTCACAAAAATAGGATGCTGGAAATGGAAGGAGACTTTTTAGTGCTTTTGTGGCAATATTAGGATACGCTGGCTTGATTTTACTCCAGAATGTATGGAGTTTTGATGTTGTTTCAAATACTTTTAAGGCTACCATCATTTGTAATCTCAAGCATTATCCATGATCTTCCGTCATGGACAATGTAAATTCACCTGTCCTAGTCATAAATGGATTGTAGATTCATTCCTTCCCATTTTGAGGCCTTTTGTGTTTAGGAAGTGATGCTCAAACTGTTTCAAAAACAAAGATAGCTGATCATGCACCAGCTGAGAGAAAGGAAGCCCTGGTTCAGCCTCTTTCACAATCTCTGCTAATGTTTGAGACATGTTCACTCAGCGTTCCCATGGTTCCAGCCTGGCATTGAAAGCAGACACTTTATTTGGCAAGTTGAACACAGTTGTCATTCTCCCACGAAGTGAAACATTGATTTTGTAGAATAGGCTGAATATGTCATACATGTAAGCAAGTTTTGCAAACAATTCCATGTCACTGAAATGTGCTACTAGTCATGACAGTTTTTCTAAAGAAATCTCTGGAATAGCTTTTGTAACTCAAAAACTCTGACCTGTGACCTACCTTCAGAAAGCCATTTCATTTCTGTGTATACGAGAAGATGTGTGTGATACCATCTATCTCCTCACGGAACTACAAGAATAGACATGTGCTAACAGCATGTGTACTAGTGTAGTTGATAGTGTTAATCACATCCTGAGACCTATTTTGGCTAAACAGCATTTCTCTATAGATGACACAATGCATAGGCTCATATTCAAAAGCAACCTTTTTTTTGGGGGGGTGGGTACCGGGGGTCGACCTCAGGACCTCGCGCGCCAGCAGGTGCCTGTGCCTCTGAACGATATCACTGGCCCTCTTTTCATATGTGGGTACCGGGAATTGAACTCAGGACTTCGCGCTTGCCTAGTGAAACCAAAAAGGTGTCCAGTTGATACAGTGTAAATCAGGCCACTGGCTCACGGAGTTGAGGAATGAAATTGTGGTCTAAAACGAGGCACTTAAAGCAAATGTCAATGATAAATATAGGAAGAAAAAAGCTCCCAGTTTATGAGGGGACTTGAAAGTAGGGCACTGCTTGGACTCTTTGTTCAGACTTTTTATGGATAAGTAGAACACAGGAGTCACCCACCACAGGTGGCCTCACAGAGCCAAAGAACTTTTCAATTCAGAGGTTTTTTTTGTTTGTTTGGTTGGTTTTTTGTTTGTTCGTTTGTTTGTTTGTTTAATGACATTCAGGCTTTCTAAAGCAAAGTTCAAAAAAAAAAAAAAAGCAAAGTTAAAAAGATATTGAGCATCTTTGAATTCCTGGAAACCAACCCCCAGCCCCCATTTAGGGAGGGGTTGTTGACTAACTTGGTGCACTTCTTTTCAATTAAGGAATTTCTTTCCTGGGTGTCAGAGTCCTTAACTGCCTGTCCTTATCTTAACTATTTGTTATTTTTCCTATGTTTATGTTTACATTTCTGAGCATAACTATCTACATGGCTTGAGTTATCTGTAATTCAGTATGTGCTTTACTTTCATTTTTTGTATTATAATTTTTTTACTTTTTATTGATACATATTTGTAGTGCATCATGATTACATTTATCATGGAGACTCTGTATATGTATATAACACATTTTAATTATTTTTTATTCCCTTCTTCCATCTCTTCCTGCTCTCTCCAACTTTTGTTTCCCTTCCAATTTGAAAAAGCTCCATTTCCATTTTTTTCTTTGATTCTCTTTTTGTTAATTCCCTGTCTCTTGCTAGACACTTATTTATGAGATAAGTAGCTAAACTACCTCTTATACGGTCATGGCATGTACTCATCTGTGTGTATACTGACTTAAAATAACCAATTCAGTTTTCCTGATATGTAACCATTCAATGACTTAAATAGTGTTGTAGCTGTGGTGTTGGTTGACAACAAAAAAATTCGTATGAGATAGTTTCATCACATCCTCGTGAAAAATATATCCCATACAAGCAAGCATTGTTGCCTTCTTGTCACATCAGGGGACCTAGATTGATATCACAGTGATCCATAAATCCTCTCTAACAATCGTGCTTCAGTATCCTCTGCTTCATCATTGGTTCATACAGTTATGGTGTTTGCCAAAAAAGGAACTTATGCCACATTTTTAACTGCATCTTTAACCTTTCCTAAAAGTTTACAGCAAATGCTTTTAGCAGAGAGCAGCATCAACTCTTCCCCAACAAATGAAGAGATGCTTCACTTTAGCAACATAGTTAGCCACTAAGGATGAGCCTTTGATCAAACACATTTGATGACGAGGTGGCCTTCAATAATTGCTTCTATCCTTCATGTATATGTTTTTGTTTTCTTTTGAAAAACTCCAAAGTTTTTTTTTTTTTAATGCAGGGTGCTTGCTCTCCATATGACAAAGCAGTTTTGAAGGTTTCATGGTTTCAGTGGATAGCTGGTTACCACAAATTATAAAAAGCAAGCTTGGAGAATGTACATTACCTGTGGCAATGAACTCGGAATTTAAGCAGGTCCCTTGACATTTTCTCTTAAGTCCAGTTTTCTTTTTGCTGGCAGTCCTTCTATACTCTCATCACTGGGTCTCTTCTCTTTTTCAAGAAGCTATCCAGTGATGTTTGTTGTTTAATTATTTTGGCTCAGGTTACATAGTGAGCGTACTAACACTGTGACTGAGACAAATGTGCACCTAGGGAAAGAGGCACAGGTGAAAATGGTAAATAGAATAATGGGTGTCCATGCATAGACTAAGAGTCAGATTCTCACTTAAAGCCTGCCACTAGATGCAGCTGTACAACTGAAATGCATCAACACGCTTGCAACTACAAGTCTTGCCACAAGATCCACATTGTCGCTTGCCATTCATTAGTAGGATTTCGATATGAGACTGCAAGCAATTGGTCTCTGTACATTTCAATGTTCATCTGTATTTGCAACCACTCCCTGGTATTAACATTATCACCTCAGCTCTACATCAGATCATCGGATGCGTTACATGCATAGTTCACAGTAGGGTTCTTCAACCTATGAGAATCTAGTGCCCTCACTGATCTGCCAGGAGGCATAACTCAGGTGGTAATTTGAGCAGTGGGTCCTGGCTGTACACAATGATGAATCTTTGATCACTCACTTGTGCAGCAGTGGTCCTTAACCAAGAGGTTGCAAACACTTCATCCACTGGATGTCAAAAGTCACTTCAAAAAAAAAAAAAAAGGCCATTCTACTCAATATAGATCTGCCGCAAGTTTTTAATTTCTTGCATTAAAAGTTCCATGAATGATCTTTATATGTCATATATATGTGTGTGGACATGTAAGCATGTGTAATTTTCTGTGTAAACATGTGAACATACACTGCATCTACTACCCTTAGCGTGGAAACTTAATGAAGGCATACGGATAGGCATCTTGTCTTCACTGATCATTGATATGTATGCCAGACTTGGTAGAGAAAATCATTTAATACAATGTTAGATATATAAAATAATGGAAGCTAAGGGTATATTCAAGTGCTATTCTTTAAAGCACTGCGTTATTTATTTCTTTACCATCTACATAGGAGATGGTTTTACTTTGATTAAAACATAAGTCAAAATATTTAAGTCATATTTTAAGGATTTATGCTTTATGATTAGTGCTTACAGAATTATAATTTTAAATCAACATAGAACTGTATGAGGGCACAACTCTGATTCAGATTTTAACTGTATAATTAGAATTGGTCAATTGGAGGTTTATCTATACAAATTAGTTCATTATTACTGAATTGTACATAGGAAAAAAATGTATCCCAAGCATATAATGATTCAGTAATTTTTAAAAATAATGAATTTATAAGAAAACAGTTCTTGTTAATAAGGATAGACATCTCTTTTGACAAGAAAGATGAAAATGTTCAGTTAAAAGCAGTAATGGTACAACATTGAAAAAAAAACTTTTTTATTAAACACCTTTTATAAAACATTTATTCATATGAATTTTGCTTTGATTTAATAAACTTTGTATTCACCTTAATATGGAGATAAATATCAAGATATACACTGGAAGTCTTTTGCAGACCTTGAAAGACCGCATCTGTCGGTACTCCCATAATATTTTCTTTTATAAAAAAATAAAAAAAAAATTTCATAAGAAAATAAGGTATTATATTGTGTATCATTATCTTCATAGTAATTGCTCAGAATAAAAGACATAAACCAAACATATACTTATAAAAAAGAAACAGATAATAGCACAAAACTTTCTTTTTCAATAAACTAAGATAAACTAGTAATATAAATGAAACTAATTAGCATATATATTAAAATATTTCTTTGAAAATGGAATTTGTCGTTTGAGGAAGTATTTGAATTTCATAGGTAAAAAGATGCAACTTGATAACAAAATGACATAAAGTTAAGTGAAATAAGTCAGATACATAAGCTCAAATATTGCATGAATATATATATATGAATATATATGTGTATATATACTAGTGAAGAATAAAACAGAAGAGAAATAAATAAATAGTAAGTAGGGAGAAGCTCCTATATTCTTATTTAAAAATTGTCTCACAGCAGATGTTCATGAGTATTTCTGGAAAACAAAATACTATGATTGCATAATGTATGCTTATATTAAAGATCTATGACCAAATAAATCTCTAATAGATTGCTTATACATCTGAAATGTCTACAAGATATGCCATCATCTCTATATATTTGAAAACATATTTCTTATAAATAAGGTAATTTGCCCATGCAGTTAAATTGTAATTGTTATGATCTAGCAATTATTCATACATTGCCACCATACAATCCTGAGATACAACTCAAATTTAGCAACTTTTCTACTACTATCTATAAAAGAGAATATTCCAGATTATACTAATAGGTAGCTTTTGCCTCTTTCTATTTACTCCTCATCTATTTAGAAAAAAAAATTTTCTTTGACTGTTATGACTTTGACACTTCTGAAGATTATGGGCCAGTGATTATTAGTAATCCTTCTTTTTGGTTTGATAAGTATTTCTTTATGACTTCTTTCAAATTATGCATATTTGGCAGGACTATTTCAAAAGTAATTTTTTTCATTGTATCGTATTAGATGGCACACTCTTCTACTTAACACATTATTATTGATGCTACCTTGATTATTTGATAAAGGTAAGTATGCCACTCTTCTCTATTGTAACTTTATTCTTTTATTCTATGCTATTAGAATTCTGAAGCTCTGTAATATATCATATTCCTCATCAAAATTCAATTTATTTATTTATAGATTCAAAATATCCTATTACTTGCAGTAGATTATAATCTGTTATCAACATTATTTATTTTCCTGATGAATGTCTTCTTATTCTGCCAGTGAGAGTCACTTAAAACTGTCTTTAGACTGTTTTGCTGTACACTTCTTGTTCTTTGGGTACTGTTTTTCTTTCTTGAACAAAGAATAGTCTAGGAAATGTATTGTTTCCACCCAAATTAGGCATTTCACCAAAAAGCTCTGATTACTTTAAGTGGAGAAACAAATGTTGAAACCAAGATTTATACCTTAAATATTCTGATGGTGATTAGGTTTTCACTATTTGCAAGTGCTCTCATCCCATAAAGCAAAAGGAAATACTCGCAAGTATGCTTGTGGACAGACAGACAGACTCACAATATTTTTTTTTAAATTAGTGCTGTCTAATAGCACTTTCTGTGGTTATTTTTTTCAATTAGCTACTTAATTTATTTATTTGGTGCAAACACTTATCGTGACGTAGATTTTCTTGGATTTGTAAGCATACAGTGCAATGCCAGTTCTTGGGCAGAAAAACAGAAGACACTTCTCAAGCATAGAGTGGACTCCAACCAAATTATTTCCAACAGGACTTCAATATGAGCTTTAGTGGCTCATCCCCTTTTGAAGTTCATTCCTGTGCACTTTCACCTTGTTCCAGCATATGACTAAATTTTCTGTGTTGTTCTATATTGTATCTTCCCTTTTCAAGTTACCATGTGGTATCTCTTTATATCTCTAGATTGGACTCTGAAAAAATATATAAATTAGCACAGCTCCAATTAGGTGTATTTACATGTGTCTGAGTATATTTTGAGTATATGCCTAATTATATTTTTTTTGGTGTAATACATTACTAGCCACATCTTCCCATATCCATTAAACATATATAATAAATGGTAAACACATGTTTCTGCTGGACACTTTAAATGTGGCTACTGATAAAAAGACTAAGAATATATTTTACTTAATTTTCATTTAATTGATTATTATATGTATGAGAGAGAAACCCATAAACATAGCAATTAAGTGTTATCTTTATGAATGTGTTTGTCTGTATGTGTTTATCTCTCAGTTCAGTCCAACACATAGAGATTAATCCAGTAATCATGCTTTCCGTATTTGTACTTCCTTCTTCCTGTCATTCTTATATATTGGCTAGATGTTCATTCTCCCGTAAATACTAAAACTCTTGTCACCTGTCTTAGTCAATTTCTCATCACTGGGACACAACACACACCACTTAAAGGAAAGTTTTGGAAGTTTCAGTCCTTGAATGGCAGACAACATGGTGGAAGGGTCTGGGTGGAGGAAAGCTGCTCGCCTCATGGTAGGCAGGAAGCAGACTGAGGGAGGAGCCAAGAAGACACATGCCCTTCCATGTCATACCCTTAGTGAACCATATCTTCCCACCAGACTCTGTCCTAACAGCAAGTGAGCTACACTGCCCCCATAACCGAACCACCTTTCAAGCTCTCTGCTTTTGAGCATGTGAGGTTTTGAGGGGACATCCGGATATAAACCATAACATTATCCTGTCCTCACTTCAGCTGTGCTTTGGCACCTGTACAGGTCACCCTGCTGATTTTGACACCTTCTGCTGGATTGTTCACCATGAAGTCTTCATTCACTCACTGAGGTCAGGGTTTGACACTACCTCTGGGATGTAATCATTTCTTTTTTCTCTTTTTTCAATTTGTTTCTCCTATATTTCAAGGCACTTATTACAGAATACAGGTTTAAAAATAACATTGTTTCCTTAGGAAACAAAACTGTCATGTAGTGGTTTTCTTCCTCTCAATTAATGCTTTTGTGTCCCAAACTCTGTGTTACTTGACATTAATTATCTCTATAAGTTTTATTTTCTAAATATTAGCCTCACTATCTTTTAAAATTCTTTTCTAATTTGAATTCTGTGTTTTTTTTCTTTTTGATACTTTAAAAAATCCCCAAAATAGAATATATCTTAATTATCTGAATGTTTTTCTTGGTCTATTTTGAAAACGAGCTTTAAGAGGTTATTTAGTCATTTCATTTTTATGATGAGCATTAGCACACATGAACCCGCATGTTTTTTGTTTTAATTTTATTGTTATTCGGTAAATATTCATTCTACTCTCCTTGCATGGGGTTGGGGAAGATGCACTCTGTTGATGCAGAAATTAGCAATGGGACTTCCTTCGGCCCATGGCATCGTGTAGCACTGACAGTTGTTTGACCTGGTAGGATCTTTAAGAAGCTTGGCAAGTTTTTATCCTCCATCTGCCCTCAATCACGAGAGCACCCTGTGCCATTAGGAAGCTAGTTCTTCAGTTTAGCAGTAGAATAGAGACAGCCTGGGAACCACATCTGAACCACCCACAATGTCTGCCCAAGTTTCCTCGGTCACCAACAAGGCCTTTGTACTCACATTAACAATGTTACTGCAAACCATGAATTTTGTTCTTAGTTTAAAAAATGATACAAATGCAACTGAGTCTGGCTAGCATACTTTGGTAGAGGAACAATACAACAGTAAAGAAAAAATGCAAAAACTGAGTCTTGAAAGATAAACTCTTCAGAACATGCAGCCATATGTTGTATGAAGATGTGTTATATTAAGACTCTCCTCCGATTGGATGTAGACACAGAAAATGTACGAATTAAAAAAAAAAGTTTCAAAAAGAAACTGAGAACATATTGCAATTAATGTCTTATATGTCCAATGGATCAGCAATGAAGTTGAGAGAAGGGCTGTTTCTTAACAATAATTATGGGTGTGGTGTGACTAAAATCAATAAACCAACAAATAATTTAGGAAAAATTAATGATAGTTGGATACAGATAGGTGACACACATTTCTGTCTCTCATGAAGGATGAACTTGACAATTTGAAATGGAATTTATCTAATATGTTTGTGGACAGAAATCCGAGAAAGTTGCTGAGTTACCAAGGAGAAAATATTGTCTAATGCTTTTTTCAGTTATGTTCAAGTGATATAATAACACAGTCACAAACACTCAGAACATGAGCTGAAACTCATGAAGAGTTATGGCTTCATTGCTTTTCTCAAAGTGAGTATCAGTACTCAACGAAGGGAGTTCAGATTATCTACAGAGAGAGAAATGCAATTCAACTTCTCTCTCTTAAAAAACAAAGACATTGTTTTCCTACCACTGCACTGAGTGACTTTCCCTCTTTCCCTCTCTCTCCGTCCTTTCTCTCATTCTGTCTTCCTTTCCTTCTTCCTTCCATTCTTTCCTTTTTTCTCTCTTCCTCCCTTTTTCTTTTTCCATTATGATTTTGCTGTTCCTAAATTTGCATTCCAAGAAGAATCTCATCTAGATCTGATGCAGATATTATCAAAAAATAAGACTTTGGGCTACACATTTTGATTGGTAAGAACTAGAATATCATCCTTTAGTACAGGGAATAATTTTTCCATATTGAGGGGAAAAAAACCCTAAATATGTGAGACTAAGATATCATCTTGTAATTTATATTATTTCAAGCAAAATTTATCCATCCTTCTGTGACCTTCAACAGAGTCCTGTATTTCCCTGTCTCACTGCTGTGGTTTAGTGATGAGACTGGTTTTGAAAAAAAGCACAGAAGAGGTCAACAGACTGCTCGTCCCAAGCAGGGTTGTTAACATGCATTGTGTGTGTGTTTGCTACTCAACAGCTTAAACAAGAGATTTTATTTTCTCATAGTTCAAGAGTCTGGAAGTCTAAGATCAAGGTACCAGCAGGTTTGATTTCTCCTGATGCCAGGTAGTTAGATTCTCACTGTGTCCTCACATATTTCCTTTGTGCATTTGCACCTTGGGTGTCTTTTACATTTCTAATAAGAACACCAGTCTAAGGAATTAGGAGACTCACTATTATAACCTCATTTATCTTAATCATTTCTGTAAAGGCTCTATCTCAAAATACTTCAACAAATGAATTTTAGAGGGATGTAATGATTTTGCAGTGCACTGCAGTTGTCATTCTGTGTGTCCACCTGGGTATCTTGGGACCAGACATGAGAACTCAAGTAGAGTATACTGATGTGTACCAATCTTTTGAAATTTTGCACTGTAGCCAACCTGAAAGGGTTTGAAAAATAAATGAATGCATAAATCACAGAGAATTTTTATTTGTATTTATTGGAGCAAATGTTTATGTATAATTTTCATTCATTACTTGCTTGACCAATTTTTCTGCTTAATTTTGCATTCATTTTATTATGTTAAATATAAATATAAATAAAATATGTCACATGTCTGCTCACTAATCAGAAAGTTACAGTCTTGAATTATGGAATCCTTATATAATTAGAAAATCATGAAATGTTAAACACTTGCACTCAAAGTGTTTAACACTCCCATTCCTAATAAACTCATTATTGTTTACCTGATAAGTTATCCATTATTTCATTCATGTCTAACTTCACTTTGATATTCCACATATGTTTCTGTGATGAAAATGTTTTCAGAATTTGAAGGAAAAATATCTCGAATCCATGTTATCTGCTATAATGAGTTACTGAACATATCTCAATTATTTAGTAGAATTTACAACCAAGAAATCCACTCTGAAAAAAAAAAAAGAGTATCTGTGACCATCGTTGTGTGGAAATACTTTATTACCAATTTTTCTCTTACAATATCACATTAGATTTTTAGTGAAAAATATCAGCATGACAGTAAATAAATCTATCCATACATTCTTCATTTACATTTAAAGAGATAGTAAGCAGGTGATTCCTATTTTCTTAGTCTCAATACTGAAAGTTCTTAAGCCAAAGAGCAGAATTTAATGTCAGTTGATCTGTTCTGCGGTGAGATTTCCAGGGAAACAGCAGTCACCTTTGGGGCAATTAGTGCTTTCTGCGATGTTAAAATGAACAAAACAAAGGAATTTACCAATATACTTGACCTATAGTTTATTTTAGTTTACAGAATTTTGGAATCCACAAATGATAGTTGATTTTGACCTATTTTTAAAAAGTTTGTTCTTCCAAAGAAATAAAGATACTATTATTACACACAGGAAAATCAGTTAATATTTAAAATATTTTAGTTTTTCACCGTGGAATTTTAATCTATACATGAAGACTTAAATACTAAAAGTCTTTACTTTTTTTATCAGGAATCTTTGGGCAACTAAGTCTATAGTCTCCGTGCAGTCATCTCTATTGTTATATTTCTAGAGTATATGATTTATGAGACTGGACTTTCTCTCAGCCCGGATGTGACATTACCCAGCTAATGGACAGGAACTGCAAATTCTCTTCTGTTCTGTGTAAAGCAAACAAAGGAAAGAAAAGGTGACAAAATTTCAAAAGCGTCAATCAAGCAGCAATTGAAGAGTCAAAAAGCTCAAGGCAGCGCTTACTTCTGACAGTGCTTACTGCTCTTGATAGAAATCACTTTGAGTCTGTGTGACGTGCAGAAAGTGATGTCTGACAGCTGATCGAGACAAGAACTGCAGAGGACAGCAGGAGGACATGAGCGAATTACGATGAAGGACTGAGCGGGCCAGGAGGAGGGTGATGGACATCTAATTTTCCCTGCGACCACCCAATAACACTTTCCCTTGTGTTTACAGCTCTTATGTTTCTAAAGCAAGTAACTCTGAAAGGAAATAATAATAACAACATTAACTTTATAGGACTTTATTTGTTGTGTATTGTTTGTTATCTCTCTCCATTAGACTGTTATTTCTAAAGGTCAAAAGATTTTTTGTCTGACTCAGTACAATAAATTTAACAGCGGAGTGGGAACTCATGCATAGCAGACTCTCAGTGAACATTTCATTGGATGAGTGGGGTAAACTAATGCTGCAATTATGTTCAACTTTCAATTTTTCCAATAGAGGCTTTGCAGTATTTTATTTGAATTATAAAGACAATATAAAATAATGAATGTGGAGCTGGTGATACAGCTCAGTGTCATAAGCGCCTGCCTGGCTAATGCGAGGTCCTGATTTCGGTTCCCAGTACCCACATAAAGAAAAAAAGGAAAAAAAAAAAAAAAAGAGCTAAAATTTAGTTTCTGACATAGGTGTTGAAATAATTAGGTGTTAGGGTGTTATGACTTCTGTCTAAATGTCCCCCCACAGCCTCATGCACCCATAGGTGGGGCTTTTCAGAGGAGGCTGCATCTGGAGTGTGTGGTCCTGGAATCAAGGGAGTGTGGTTACTAAATCAGTCCACTGACTGGCTTGGCATAGTTCTGGCTAGGATTAAGGGTGCCCCACCCTGCGTGTGAGTGCTACCTGCCCTAAGGGTGGGTAGGTTGGATAAGATGTAAGGGACAGAGAGGGATTGCTGGTTGCTTGTCACTCCCTTTGCACTTGCTGCCTTCTGCCTGTCCTGCCTTGCCATGAATGGTTTCTCCTCTGCAAAGCTCCTCTGCCGTGCCACCCTGCCTTGGAGCCAGCCAACTATGAACTGAAACCTCTACAAACTGAGACAAATAAAACTTTCCTCCTTTAACTTTGGGAGTCGAGTATTTTGTCTCAACAATGAGAAAAGTATCTAAGACATAGAGTAAACTGTGTGTCATTATCACAGTTGAAGATGACTTCTATCCAATGTGTCAATGATTATATTTTAGAAAATAGTTTTATTTAAAAACTTGTTTTTCAATCTTACACCTGTAACATAAAGGCTAGGAGACCAATATCTGGGGCAATCTTCTCTAGGGCATATAAAAGCCTGAAATTCCAAGATCCACCAGAATCAAACTGACTTTGCATATCAGTTATGTGGTCAGTGCAGACTAATGCCCAATAAATAGAAGTGGTTATTTATCAACTATATGAAAAAGTGAGATTCATGCACCACAAACTTTAAGGGAAGGTATTGTATTTGCTTTGAAGTTATTTCTTGAGCATAATTCTTACTAAGATATAAACAATAACATTTAATTATTTTCTTATAGATTTTCTACATTTAATGTTCTCTTTCAGTGGAGATATAAATTACTTTCTACCACATTTACACTTGAATATTTCAAAGTTTGATTAAATTTTGAAAATAAGAAGAGTTGTACTGTTGAAGCCAACATTTGCTTTAGTTATCTAAAGATGGAAATTTGCATAGAAATGTGTAGTACATATTTATACAATTCAGGGCATTTGTCAATACAAAGGGAAGGAAGGAGGAAGGGAGGGAGGGGAAGAAGGAAGGAAGGAAGCAAAAAATATAAGGAAAGAAAACAGGAAGTTTTTTTTTTTGCATCAGGAAGATAATGGATTTTGACTAGGAAACTAATAAGAGTGATGTTTTGGAAAAAAATATTTGGAGGCACTCTGCAAGACTGGGAGGAAAAGCTGCAGACAAGACTAGTAAGAGGATTATTATAGGAGACAAGTCATGAGATTAAGCATCGATTTATGGTGATTCTATGGGAATACATACCAAATTTGGTATGTAAATAGACTTCTGAAGGAAAGCCAATACCTGTGTTTAATTAGATGTGGGGATAAGGGAAATTCTTTGCAAAAAATAGGAGAGACCTCTAAATGTGTATGTATATTTGTATGCAAGTGTATAAAAAGTTATTTCCAGAGAATATGTAGCTAGAGATACTGATATTAAGTATTTATTTTTGACATATTGAATGGACATATTTCTTAGAACAAGAAGGAAATACTGCAGAATCTGTGTAGAATGCCCTTCAATTACAACAGGAGGAAAGCTGAAACAGAAATCTACATTGACCTGTTCTATCTTCATGTTCCTTTCTTTTGGTATGTTTTATATTGAGACAAAATTTAAATACTAATCTTTTACATTGGACTTAGCAAACTCTTTTGACACTTTGTAAAACCTTTTCCTCAAAGGGAAATCACAGTATAACAATATTGAGCTATCCAATAAAACTTCTTTATAGCTAAATTTTTCAACAAATATTAAATTTAGCATGTTGTTTTTATTGAGTACTAATTAAACTGAGAGTTGAGTGCTGTAGTTATCCGCATACACACATCCTACCAATTGTTTCTGTTTCTCTCCCTATGCACATTCACACACAATTCCTCCATATTTTAAGGAATTTGCTCACATGATTGTGGGAGCCAGCAAGTTTAGGATCTGCAAAGCAGATCAGCTGTTTAGAAACTTGGCTTAGAGTTGATGATCTTAAGGAAAGCTCATCCTAATTCATGGGACCTCATTCTTTGTTCTTTAAAGCCTGCAACTAATTAAAGAGTCCTGAGGATATTATGGAAGCTAATATGCTTTGCTAAGTCTTCTAATTTAAGTGTTTATTATACCAGAAATACCCTATGTTATTGTTTGCCCAAATAAGTGGGTTCCATGTCCTAGCCAAGTTGACACATAAAATTAATATTTATAATTCAGCTCCTATCTATTCAGCAACCACACAATTCATTTTTAATAATTTTATTAGTACATATTTGAAATGGATAATGATTATATTCAGTACATGTACATAATACATTTAATATTTTGTCCCCTCCCTCCATAACTTTCTTCCCTTCCACTTGCAAAAGATCTAGGTCTCTGTTTCCTAGTATCTACCTTGTAGTTTGTTCTTTAATTTATTCATATTTTGGGTTTCTCATAAAAATTGTGTGATATTTAAGCTTGTGTGTCTGACTTTTTTTACTTAATATTAAGTTCTCAAGGTATAATCCATTTTCTTTCAAATTATTCAAGTTTATTCTTTGTAGCAGAGTAGTACTCCATTGTGCATAAATACCTTTCTTTTCAATCCACCTGTTGCTATTCCCCAAACAAGGACAATAGCAAAGCCTTACTCCTGCCTAACTTGCTCCAAGCAAAAGCAAATTTGTACTCTTTCTCCACAAAGGGATGTAAAGTATTTGGGTAATATTCATGCCTCTCTTGGCATCTTGTAATTAAAATGCTATGATGTAAAGTTGACACTTCTCAAAGATAATATAAATGTAATATAACTTGTATGTTATTTGATGAAGCAGTGAAAGGGAATAACACAAATGTTATACACAGACATACACAAACATTCATAATAAGTTAAAGGAAGAAATAGTTTTCACCACTGCAGCGCTCATTTCCGCAACTACTCAAGAAACTGTAGCTGATCTTTAATCTCCCTTCTACAACTACTTATTCTGTATCTTTGCCTTCAGCATACCTCAGATTATCATGGCATTTTACCCCTGGTAGGGCAACCCAAACTTTCATACTTGAACAAGTTGGTCATTAGCTGTCCTGCCTGAATCTTGTTGTAGGTTTTTATTAATTTTAATCACAGATGTAATACCAATAAAAGCTTAAAGAATCTCTTCTAGTCCAGGAATACATTTCTGAAACTTCACTGGGTAGAAGTAGTCCAATTTTCCCTTGGCAGTCAGAAACAACCATTCTGTGTAGTATAGTACATCTGTTCAAAGCATACATTATGAAACAGGAAAACAATCACAGGAAGTACATGGTGACCCACTGGACCCCTGTGTAGATAAACTTCAACTGAAACTCTTCTGACCGCTCATCCTCAGTAAATCTTTATTCCAACAGTTGGGTCAAAATGTTTTGCCACTCCTAGAATTAATGCCAGTAAGAACCAGTGTGCAGTAGTCCCCCAAAATTTGAATATTTATTTTTCCTCAATGCAGTGCCCCTGGTAATAAGTCCATAGGTGCCTTTGTGGAAGGAAGGGAGAAAGATTAACAGTGTATATTTGGCAGAATAATGGAGCTCCTCAACATGTCTCAGATTTTCCTCTAATCAAGAGCATCTAGATCTGCAAACTAGATCAATTCCAGAAATTAAATGGAAGAGTGCGGCCTCCCTGCCTTTAGGATTTCAGTCAAACTTCTCTCCATTTGAGCTAAAACTCTATCACTTATACAGAGTATTCTTCCATTTTATTTCTAGGGAAAAAATGATAAATGAGCCAACCCATAGATCTTTGGAAAGCCTAATAATCTGGTTATATCTCTAGCTGTCCATTTCAATAAAAATGCTCATTTTGTGTTTGACAATTAACTGCTGCCACTTGGCCCTGTCACCCTGAGATGCAGTTATTTCTGTTGCATTTTGATTTGCATGATCAGTGACAGCAGTTGCCACTGTAATTTCAGAGCTAAGAGAACAGTGGGTAACAACAGACCTGTTAAGCGCTCTATTTGGTAAAAGATAATATGAAAACTAATAGCGAGCCTGTTCTTTACACTGATTTATTTAAAAGTAAAATTAGATTTGTATGTTGTTTTGTATGATAGTTTGTACTTCTTTTAACAACATCTAATATTTAAACAGTGTGTTCTTTGAGGTTTTGGAATTATAGAAATTGATTATAGAGAGTTTTAGTGTATGAAAGATGTGGAGTTTATGTAAGTACACAACTAGCATAAGAATTTTTTTATCAATTATCGCTTTATGACTCCAAGGTATAACAGAAGAAATAAAGACAAGTGAAAAGGAGACAGATGAATCTATAGATCTAAGGCCTAATTAAAGGTTACGCATATTGGTATTCCATATACTTTCTATCCAGGTTTATGACCATGTAGTTCAGAAAATCACGATTTGGCCCCTTCTCATACACTAGATTACTGTTCAACCAGAAAATGTACAAGGCCAGATTGTCTGACACCATAATTTCCCTTGAGACAGATTAATAAACCAAGAGAAAGGAGACTTTGTAACAGGGACCTAGAGACTAGGCCTGAAGATACATGAGGGATAATTAAAAGCAGGACAAAGCTTAGCCACTCTACTTTCATTTTATGCCTCCCTTATTACCTTAAAACTCTCCATGTGACCCCAATTTATGGAATGCCATGATTGTGCGGTTTATTAGCCCTAAATTTACCTGATCTGTCTCATCTCCATGCAAGACTTAGGACACCAAGATAAAAATAATTTTCAGAATCTACAGTGATACTCAGTTGCCAGCTATCACAATGTCCAGTCCGGATATCCCTTGAGAAATGCCTAGGAATCTCCAAACCTTCAATTATCTTAGATCTCAGGAAAACGAGAGCTTTACAGACCAAACCATGGTGAGACTGAAACCTTCAATGAGGAGCAATTAGCCCCTGTCATGAATCCAGGCTGCTATACCCCTCCTTCCCCTAAGCATGGACGAACACCTGAAGAGCATCACATCATCCCTCAAGCTATAGGATGGCTGTGGTGTTATGATACTAGTGCTAAAATAATGAGGAAGCAGACCCAGCCCACCTCAGCACCCCGTATTTTTCCTTGCGAGTGGGCCAGTCTGAACTTCATCAGAGTGCACTCTCCTGCTGCTCAAGCTGGCCTGCTTTTCCTATTTTCTCTTGATTTCTACCTGTGCCTAAGAAAATGTGCCTATGCTTCACACCGATGCGTCCTGAGTTTCTTTTTTGTGACGGGAGCCAGACCAAGTCATACGTACTAACTCTTCTTTGAAACCAGCTCAGGCCTACCCAGTGACAATTTCGTAAAAAATGTGGAATAATAATATAAAAATAGTAGTAGAAACTAATAAACTAAGCATGGAAGATAGTGAGAAAATCATTTTTAAATGTTCTTTAGTGGCACTATCTTATTTTATCTAAATGTGTCTGATTTTAAATTGCTTTGAATGATTAGTATAGCATACTTTTTTCAGTAATCTATATAAGATGTACATAAAAGTTTTGTGTATGTATGTATACATTTATATCACATAATAAGTATTGTACATATGTTTATCTGACAAATAGCTCTAATACAAAGATATCTACTTTTATATAATTATATATAAATATAATTATATGAAATGTCTATATTCTATTAAGAAACACTTTGAAACCAAGTTTCTTAACCTGAAATTTGAGCATATGTTTTACTTATGTAAAACTTTAAATTCACATACAGTACTTGCTTGGATGAATTTTCCCTTTGAAGAGGACTGTAAATTTCATCAGCTCACTGTATGCCTATTAACAAAAAAGCTGTAAGCCTTTAGATACCTTTGTAGGTAACATTAAATATTGCTTATTCATATCTCACAATGCAAAATTGGATTAATGAAAACAGTTGGGAATATCTTTATAACCTGTTTCCCTAAGATACTTTTATACTAAATAATTGTCTGCTCAAAGTGCTACGGGCTTGTGTAGGGTGTCACATTTAGTGTAAGAATGTATTTCTAAATTTTAAAGCCATGCAAAGAAACACATCAGGAGTGTGAGAGGCCAGAGTAGGAAAGAATTTCACACTTGTGTACATAAAAATGTCTAAATTATGTAAAATAAGAAGCTGCCCCTCCTGAGCCTGCATTTTTATAGCTTATAATTATTTCATATGGTTAGTAGGAATGGGTAACTAAAACATCACTCTGTGTGTTTGAAAAACTTAGACTGTTTAAACATTAGCATATTGTAAGGCATAAAAACAAAAAGAAAAAAAGCCTTTCCTATTTAAACAAGTCATTTGAAACGCTCAGTTCTCATAGTGTTGGCAGTGGGGTAACTTATTAGCATCTCCGAGGAGAGTACAATCTTTCCAGGACTTACAAATCTGAGAGAGCTAATGCCACGGTGGTATTCCATGACGTGTTCTGTCACGGAGCAAGCAGCCTGACCGCATTTCGGTTTCAGCAGCCTCACGACGATGCTGACTGCCAACACTCCCAAACGCAGGTCTGGGCATTCTGTCACCCACTCTCACAGGCAGTCTGTCAGCCCATAATCCTTGTTCCGCACTCTTTTTTCTTCCTTCTTTCTATTTATTTGCCTATCTCATCACAAACAATAGTAGATTTTAGTTTAGTTATAAATTCCATAAAAATCTACCAGTAATATCAATAATAAAAATAATTTCAGCTGAGATGGAAACATTAAGATTTGAGCAATTTATATACCAAAAAAGTGCAATGATAATACCATAATTATTTTTCTAAAACATATGCTTTTTTATCTAAGATCACAAAACTGCATTTTTACATCACTTGATAACAATGTTTCCTTTTTTTATTATTATTATTATTATTTTTTTTTTATGTGGGTACTGGGAGTCAACCTCAGGACCTCGCACTTGCCAGCAAGTGCTTGTGCCGCTGAGTTATCTCACTGGCCTCTTTTCTCCATTATGTGGGTTCTGGGAGTCAAACTAAGGACCTCGCGCTTGCCAGGCAGGCCCTTATGCCGCTAAGCTATCTCACCGGCCCAAACTGTTTACTTTTAAATACAGCAAATTACATGAACTTCACATGTAACATTGATAAATGTATTTGATAATAATGCTAAAGAGAATACTGCACTAGATTTATTTTTCCAAAATATATGATAATCACATGACATAGTTTTAGATAATTATGCATTCATATTATCTTCTGAATATGATAAAACATGAACAATCCATCTTTACCTATGTAATGTAAAAAAACAATTTCATCTTTTTTGTTGGTAATTTCTCTTTCAAGTATGAATATGTAAAGGAAAGCTTTCTTTTAAGGTTCTATTTTTCTACATATTTTGAATGTATATATATAAAATTTTGTGCTCTTTAAGTTTTACACATTTTAAATACAATTATTTTTCTCCTTTGGTTGGATATTTGGGATTTGGAGACTTCAAATTTTCTTTAATTTCCTTTATGACATTTGGACATTGTTAATAAATGTTTCTTATGTGTTTGTTTTTTTAAAGTGGATCTTGCAGTCATTAAACTCAGAAATCTAAAAGTATCTATTGTATCATGTATGTTTATTGTGCAGTTAAAATCCCCTGTAATTTAATAATTTATAAGGAGAAGTTAATATCTAGTTCCTGTGAGTATATTTAGCATATGACTAATGATATATATTTCAGTAAAATAGTAAAGATGGAAAGGAAGGAACAAAGGAAATCTGAGTAATGACTTTTAAATATTTATGTTAGAGAAACATAAAAATGAGTCAGTATGTTTTTTTCACTTATTGTTTAAATAAAAAAACTTTATTTTGCTCATAATTTCCAATTATATCTTAAATATTTTACATATATGAGTTCTGCTAAAAGTTTTGTGACAGCAGGGATTGCAAATTCAAGTGGATAAAATAGAGTATACATGTATTTTCTATTTCCTTTTGGCTATACACCAATGGTAACAATTTGCCAGTGATAGTAACTAATGAACTGCAATTAATATAGAAACAATTTTACAAAATGTTCTGGATCTTTCCACACCTTCATTTGTGACTTTAATTAATTGCACATATAACCCTCGTGAGTCATTCTCCAATATTAGTATAGTCGGCTCACAATATTTTATTATCTCAGGAGTTAAACTGATAAGACAGTAAATGTCATGTAGTTATTAACACGTGAGATTCGTACACTTCCTATGAGCTGTCTCAGAGGCATCTGTGTCATCGTGATATTATGCTTTGAGACTTTTTTGTTGTATATTTATATTACTATTCCAAATATTTTCAAAATATAAATTTTAATTAAATAATTTCAAAGATTCAAGTTTATCTCCTGATAAAAGTGTTTGGTGGTATTGGTTTCAACAAGTTGCATACTTGAAAAATACATAAACAGAATTTCCCAAAAGATATATTAAACAATGCTCAACCCCCTAATTATCAGAGAAATGCAACACAAAACTGCAGTGAGATATCGACTCGATATAGTAAAAATGGCTTTGATCAAAGAGATAAAAAGTAGTAAGTGTTGGAAAGGATGAGGAGGAAAGGGAACCATGGAGTTAGGAATATGAATTTAGTACAGCCATATGGATAAGAATATGCAGGTTCTTTAAAAATTTAAAAAGAGAAGCTGAGCATAGTGGTGCGCATTTGTAATTCTAACACTATAGGAAGAGCTCAAGTTTAAATCCAGACTTAGAAAGACCCTGTTTTAAAATAAAAATAATTAAGTAAAAAGTCCAAGGCTATAGCTCAGTGAAAAGGATATGTGTATATAGATAGATAGATAGATAGATAGATAGATAGATAGATAGATAGATATAATGAAAAGGATTATATATATCCTTTTCATAATTTCATTTTGATATATACATATATAATTTCATTTAGATATATACCTAGGTGTGGATTGGCTATATCCACTAATATGTCAGATAATAATGGATTGCGCAGGGCCGGTGAGATGGCTCAGCGGCATACGCGCCTGCCCGGCAAGCGCGAGGGCCCGAGTTTGACTCCAGAATCCCACATATGAAAAAAGGGGCCGGTGATATCGCTCAGCGGCACGGGCGCCTGCTGGCGCGCGAGGTCCTGAGGTCGACCCCCCGGTACCCACAAAAAAAAATAAAAATAATAATGGATTGCGCAAATCTACACTTAGGAATATATCTAAAGGAAATGAAATCAGTATATTGAAGAAATACCTGCATGCCTATATTCATCGCAGCATTATTTACCACACTCAAGAAATGAAAACAACCAAAGTGTCCATGAACTGATGAATGGATAAGAATATGCGGTATATATACACAAGGCAATTGTATTTAGCCATAAGAACAAATGAAATCCACTCATTTGCAACAATTTTGATAAAAATGGACATCATTATGTTAAGTGAGATAACTCAGCCACAAAAATCAAGTAGCACATGATCTCTCTCATATGCAAATCTAAAATACTTGATTTCATAGACATTAAAAGTACAGTGGTAGGGCCAGTGATATAGCTCAGCGGCATAAGTGCCTGCCTGACAAGCGCGAGGTCCTGAGTTCGACTCCTGGTACCCGCGTATGAAAAAAAAAAAAAAAGTACAGTGGTGGCTATAGAAGATTCAAACTATAGGAGTGTGTGTGTGTGTGTGTGTGTGTGTTGGGAGATGATGAATGAGTACTCAGTCACAGAATAAGAAGTTCTGCCATACCATTAAACAGTAGGGGGCTATAGATAACAATTATGTACTATATATGTCAAAGAGCTAGAACAAAACAGAAGATTTTGATTGCATCATAATGAAATGATGAATAAATTAATGAATATGCTTAATCTGATTTAAATATTACACAATGTAGACTGTATTAAAACATCTCATAAAGTCTATTATTGTATACAACTTTTTTTGCTTTTATGTATTAAAACAAATACAGAATAATAAAAAGAAACAATAAATAACATAAGTTACATATATTGCTAGAAGACTAGGGTTTTGGAACTTTTGCTTTAAAGAATATTTTAGACACCTATGTAGACAGAAAAGACTTTAATTTGCTCTTTAGACTACTCACATTCTGTATCAGTGAATACAGTATTCTCCCATTTTAGTGAAATTCTTTTCTTATGCAAAATATTTTTAATGCAAATATTTTTGACATACATTTGCTATGAGTACGTGTGTGCAATACATAACTTTCCATTCCTTTTGTAGAGCTGGTCCATCTGCATGACACATCTTTATTCCTTTTCTCAGCTCTTTGCCCTGCCCTCTCTCCCCCTCCATCTATCTCTTAATCCCTTTCCTTCGGGGGGGGATCTTTGCAAACTATAACAATGTGATGATGTCTTTCCAAGACAAGAGTAAAGTTCACGTTTTTATGAAAATTAAAAACAAAACTAGCTAAACAAATAAAAAAGCAAGCCAATCATGTAAAAAAATTTTGAATTGAAAATTAGTGCCTAAAATATCATTTTGTATTGTCAAAATACTGATTTGAAAGAACATTTTCTTTCTCTAAATAAAGTTTTATAAAAAAGTTAACATTCTCCTTAAACCTCATAGTCTCCATATTATTTTAAAAGTGTGGTCCAACATTTGGTAGGATGTATACTGAAGAACTTAATTTACTGAAATAATAATTGAATTTTTGCATAAACATCATAAATCTATTTAATGTGTACTTTGCATTTTATATTTTGTTTTAAAGCTTTTGAAAAGTATCAATATAAAATTTTATAACAATTTTAATACAATTTCTTCAATCCCTTATTGAATCTATATATCTTAATTCAACAAATAGAATTTAGAGTTTAATGATATATTTAAAACTCTGTCTTGGGCACTTACTAGATATGTTATCATTAAGCAGTTTATCTTATTTCTTTGTGCCTGAATGTCCTTATCTGAGTAAATTACTTATTTTACCTCAGAGTATAAATAGAGGAGTTTAATTCCAACCCTAATCGCTTAGAAAAATCTCTAGTATTACTTAAGCAATGAAAAACTATGAGCTAGGTTTAAAAAGAGTCCAGGAATTTGGTTCCTCATTAATAAATCAAATGGCCATTACTTACTTCTAAAATAAACTAAAAATAAAAGGAAAAGTATAAATCTGACTGATACTGTTCTAAGATAATATGTAACATGATATTTGAATCATTTTGATTCTTTATTTTAATGATAGTTTTAAATTGCTATGTATAAATTAATTTGTTATGTATCTGACTTTTCAAGGTGTACTAATGCATTGCATAATGTTTCAGAATTAACATAGTATAGGAAGATATATTACTACACTATTACATTGATACATACCAGTGTCTGGAGTATCAATATTTATGAATTTATTAACATGTATTATGAACTTCCTAGGTGCTAGACAGAGTACAGTACTAGGTGACAGAGACACCAGCTTATCTAACACATTATTTCTCCCATTTAAAGCAATTGCACACAATCAAAAAGTGCAAAATATGCCATAAGGAAAATAAAAGTGAAGGGGGAACAATAGTTCCACAGATAAGTAAAGTTCCACTCATTCCTTTTGATATCTCTTCTGAACACTCCTGAAATACTTTTACAACCTCAGTAGAAAGACAGTTTTCCTTTGTTTCACTAATGCGTTTATTTGTTTTAACTTTGTTAGCATGTTTCTTACCCCTGACTCATCTCTTTCCATAAGAGTCTAAGCCCATAAGAGTTGGCTTGAACTGCTATTTACAATACCATAAAGTGAATAGCATATGTGTAATGAAAAAGTATTTTTTGAATGTGGGAAGTTATGTTTGGTGAGTGGCCACTTTCTGGCTTATGACTAAGCCTTCCCTTCATGTCCTCCCCTGGGGAGGTCCAAAGAATGTCTCTCTCTCTTCTAATTCAAAAACAAAAAACAATAAAAACAATGATACAGAATTTCAAAACAAGGTAATATCCTCTTCAAACTCCTTTTTCAGATTACTGTAATTTTCAATATCTAGCTCATTTACTTCCTTTGTTAGATTGATTCCTCAGTATTTCATTTTTCTGGATGCTATTGTGAAAGGTGTTGTTTCCCTAACTTCTCTCTCAGGAAGTTTGTTGTGTGTGTACAGGAATTCTATTAATTTTTGAGTATTGATTTTGTATCCAGCTACACTGCTGAATTTTCTTATTAAATTTAGTAGTAGTCTTATGGTGGAGTTTTGGGGGTCTTCTATGTAGAGTATCACATCATATGCAAAAAGTGATAATTTAACTTCTTCATTTCCTATCCTTTTTCCTTTTTGCTCTCTCTCTCTCTTGTCTAATTGCTCTGGCTAGTGTTTCCAGAACTACATTGAATAGGAGTGGTGATAGTGGATATCCTGGTCTTTGTCCTGATTTTAGAGTGAAAACTTTCAGTATTTGTCCATTTAGTATGATGTTGGCTTTGGTTTGTCAAAGATGGCTTTTATCAGATGGAGGTAGAGATGACCTATTCCAATTTTCTGTCGGGTTTTTATCATGAGTATGTGTTGAACTTTGTCAAAACTTTTTTTGCCTCTATTGAGATGATCATGTGATTTTTGTTTTTGGCTCTGTTGATATGGTATATTATGATTACTAATTTATGTATGTTGAAACATCCCTGCATTCCTGGGATGAATCCCACTTGATCATAGTATATAATCTTCTTGATGATTTGCCACATTCTGTTTGCTAGTATTTTGTTAAGGATTTTTACGTCTATGTTCATTAGGGAGATTGGCCTGTAGTTCTCTTTCTTGGTTGGGTCTTTCTCTGGTTTTGGTATCAGGGTAATACTTGCCTCCAGGAATGAGTTAGGGAGAATTGCTTTCTTTTCCATTTCATTAAAGAGTTGTAGGAGTATTGGTGTTATATCTTTTATAAATTTCTTGAAGAATTTAGCCATGAATCCATCAGGACCTGGGCTTTTCTTTGTTGGTAATTTTTAATTTTGTTTTTGATTTCATTAACTGATACTGGGTTATTCAGAATTTTTACATGCTCTTGATTCCGCTTTGGTAATTCGTACATTTCTAGGAATCTGTCCATTTCTTTTCCATCTTATGTGAGTAAAGATTTTAAAAATAGATGATCTTTTGATTTTCCACAGGATCTGTAGTGATTTCACACTTTTCATTCCTCATTGCATGAATTTGAGTTTTTTTCTTTCCTTTTTTTTGATAAGGTTGGCTAGGGGTTTATAAATTTTGTTTATTCTTTCAAAGAACCAACTGTTTGATTCATTAACTCTTTGTATTGTTTTCTTAGTCTCCACTGTGTTAATTTCTGCTCTGATCTTTATAATTTCCTCCCTTATATGGGCTTTGAGCTTGACTTACTGTTCTTTTTCTAGAAGCTGGAAGTGTAGCATTAGGTTGTTTATTTGTGTTCATTCTGTTTTCCTGATGTGACAATTTACCACTATAATTTTGCCTCTTAAAACTGCTTTTATTGCATCCCACAGGTTCTGGTATGCTGTATTTGCATTTTTGTTTGATTATAGATGTTGTTTAATTTCTTCTTTAATTTCATCTGTGGCCCACTGGTTGTTCAGGAGGATGTTATTTAATTTCCATGTGTTTATGGAGATTTTGTGGTTTCTTTTGGCATTAATTTCCAGTTTCATTGCACTATGGTCAGATAATATGCATGAGATAATTTCAATTCATTTGCATTTACTTAAGCATGTTCTATGGGCTAGTATATGGTCTATTTTAGAGAATGTCCCATGAGCAGCCAAGAAGAATGTTTATCCTGATGATGTTGGGTGGAATACTCTGAAAACATCTACTAAGTCCATATGTTCACAGGTTTGGCTCAGTCCTTTTTTTTTTTTCTTTTTGCTGATTTTTTGTCTAGTTGATCTATCTCTTTGTGACAATGGAGTATTAAGGTCCCCTTTAAAATTGTGTTATTGCTTATTTGATTTTTCATATCTATTAATATTTATCTTAAATTGTTGGGTGCTCCTTTGTTTGGTGCATATATATTTATGACTGTTATCTCTTCTTCTTTAATTTTTTCCCTAACAAATATGTAGTGATCTTCTTTATCTCTTTTGATCATCTTTGGTTTGAAGTTCATGTTGTCTCCCAACTGAATAGCTTTGCTTGCTTTTTTCTGGGTTCCTGTTGCAGGGAGTATTGTTTTCCATCTTTTGACTTTCACTCTGTGAGCTTATTTTTGGGTTAAATGTGTTTCTTGCACACAGCATATTGTTGGGTATTGTTTCTTGACCTATCTGCCAATCTGTTTCTTTTGATTGGTGAATTGAGGCCATTTATATTGATGGTTATAACTGATATGTATTGGCTTATCTTTGTCATGTTATTTTCCTGTTGATGGTTTCCTGCTTTTCCCCTCTGTTTAACTGCTTGCCCTGCCTGGTGGTTTCTTTCCACTGTCGTTCTTGGAATTGTGGTTATTTTTATCTCTATCTAGACTATCTTTCAGCACTCATTGTAGGGTTGGTTTTGTGGTCATGAATTTCTTCAGTTCTTTGTCATGGAAGTATCTTCTTTCTTATTTGAAAGACAGCTTTGCAGGGTACATCAATCTGGGTTGGAAGTTGTTTTCTTTCAGAACTTGAAATACTTCACTCCAAGCTCTTCTTGACTTGAGGGTTTGTGTTGAGAAGTTAGCATGATTCTAATCAGCTTTGTTTTATAGGTGATCTTTTTCTTTTCTCTAACAGCTTTTAATATCCTTTTTTGTGGTGAATTTCAGGGATCTTGATCTTGATGGCTAGCCACCATTCTGTCTTCAGGTCTGTAAATCTATCTTCAGTTTCATGCAAGCAGTTTTGCCAGCTTTCAATGGAATTTTTCCTGGATATCTGTTTGAATCTTTGTCATACATTCTGTTTCTTTCCTATATTGTTCATTCAAAGTTTCTGTCATTTTCCTATGCTTCTCTCTTTTTCTTATCTATGACTTCTCTAGCTATGCTAAGCAATTCCTTCATTATGGTTGTCATTTCTTTTTTTACCTGAGAGATTATTTCTGATCTGATTTCCTCCATAGCCTGATGGATTTTTTTCTTTACTTTCTTTGCTATCTTTTCAGAAATTTCAAGTGTGTGTCTTCCAATTTCTTCTATGTTGATGTCTCCTGTACTTGCTCTGAGTGGGCTGGTGGTCTGAGATTGCATTTTGCTTTTTCATCTTGTCATTTTCTATTTCAAAAAAATTTATTATTTAGTGTTCTGTGATGATCCTTGCGAGTTTTTGTAGTAGGTAGCTGTATCACTTATATCAAGGTATCTCTAGGAAAAGTCTGTTCTTCAGGGATGTCTTTTATGTGTAGAAGTTTCTTAGTTTATGTCTGTCCCAGGATCTGACCTTACCAATTAATTGAAAGTGGGATGTTGGTATCTGTTTGGCTCAGTCCCCAGTCCTTTGGTGTTAGGCTGTGATGAGGTTATTACCCCAGAGCTTCCCAGTATTGTTACAGAAGGGAGAACAACTGATTAAAAGAGATATGATGTCCTAGTAAAATAGTACAACTAGCAATAACAATACCATCAAGCACAATTTTGAAATTGACAAACTTTATTAACTGTTGATTTTGTACTTTAGACCATAGGAGCAAAGTCTATAGTTATATAACAGAACCAATCATAAATTAGGAGTTTGTATGGAAAGTGCTTCCCCTTATTAGAGTGGTTTAACCCTGTGGTGGGGAAATTTAGGGAGGATAGTGTATAAAACAAAGATAACTTGAAAGGATATAGAAGCAAGGCTGGAGGACAAAGGATAATCATGCAAGGCTTGGAAAACTAGAGAAGAGGTAGAAAAGAAAGAATGAAGGAGTATTCAAGGGATTATCTGAACTTAGTCTTTGGGTTTGGGGGATGGGATTAGTTTTCTGTTGCTGGAGCTCTCCCCAGCCATTTAGAAAAGAGAGAAGAAAAGAAAACAAAAGAAAGGGAAATAAAGAAGAAAGGAAAAGAAAAGAAAAACAGAGGAAAAATTTGAGAAAAAAGAAAAGAAAAAAGGAAAAGGAAAAGAAAGTAAGATAAAAACAAATATCAAGATGAAATAAAATAAAATAAATTTAAAAAATGAAAGAAGAAAGAGAGGGCCACCCCACCCATCTGCTTCTATTCCATGTGTCTTTGTCCCTAAGCACAATGCTGGCTCACCTAACTTGCCACCTGTTGGTTTGTATTTTGGTCTTTTCAGTCTCACTGGTCTCACCTGTCCATCGTGTGTACACTGGTCAGGGTCCTCTTGTGTGGCTGGCATCCCCCCATCACTGGGTCCCATGGTGTAGTGGGAAGGGCCAGTCACCTGGACTCCTCTTGCGGGGCCGGTTAGTGAGTCCTGGATGTTTCCTGGGCTGACTAGTCTAGTAGTATTGATGTGAGCCAACTGTTGCCTCATATTGTTACTGCCACTTCAGACTTTTCCAGGCTGCTTGTCACACCTGTCCATTGTGTGTGCTGCAGCTTTGGGCTCCACTGTGTCACTGGTGATCTTGCAGGCCCACCAGGGCCCTCTGGATGCAGGGAGGAGTCACTGGGATCTCAGAGGCTTACTGGAGTCCTTTCCAAAGAGTCTTTCTTAAGCCTCTTCAGCCTGGCACTAATGCCATTCACTAGGCTTCTGCCTTCAAGACCTAACTACCTTGAAAAGTCTTCACCTCCTAATGCGATCACCCGGCAGTTAAGATTTCAATATATGGATTTTGGTTCGACACAAGCATTCAGATATAACAATAAGTTTTGAAAACTTTTGCATCAGTTATTATGTCTTATTTTCTTTTAGAGCCTAATTTCTACTATGTACTTGGCTGTATGAGAACAATTTGTTGTATTCAAAGTAAAATTGCTCAATGGTAAAGCCAAAATATACAGAAGAATATGAAACAGGGCATGCAAGTAAACATAGTGTTTTAAAGTGCATGTACTTAGCATGAAACAACAGTTCTTGAAATGAAATTAGAATCTGATAACTAGTATCAGTGGGTTAATCTCAGGAAGAAAATTTATGGAAGTTACAACTCTTCTGAGAACTCAAAACAAAGTGATTGAGTCAGATGCTAAAATGAAGCAAGACCTCTTAGTGAACTCTCATGAGTATAGAGATCATTAAGAATGTACACATAGTGCAAGACATCCAATAAAACTGATGGCTAAGGGCCGGTGAGATGGCTCAGCGGCGTAAGCGCCTGCCTGGCAAGTGCGAGGGCCCGAGTTCAACTCCCGGATCCCACATACGAAAAAAGGGCCGGTGATATCGCTTAGCGACGCGGGCGCCTGCTGGCGCGCGAGGTCCTGAGGTTGACCCCCCGGTACCCACAAAAAAAAAACAAAAAACAAAAAACTGATGGCTAAGAAGAGGAGCTGTTCTTTTTAGAGAAAGCTCAGGGGTTTCTCCTTAATATAGGCAATCCATGACAAGAATTTAAAAGCTAGTTTCAGAGCTAACTTGCCATTTACCATAATTAAGGATTCCTTTAGTGTTTACTTTGAAAATGATTTGAGGAACTTAATTAATAATCTTTAATTTGAAAAAAGAATGCATGGAAAAAAGGACCAATTGCAAGAACAGCTAAGTGTATATGTTGATTGTTCAAATCGCTATTTCTCTAATCAGCTCCATTTAATTTAGGACTGCAGATGATAAGGAAACCAGTATAAGTCAAGTGTGCATAGGTGGTGCTAAGAAAGACACCTATAATTAAGATTTGTTCCAATTACTTTTGGCCATTTTATCACATAATTATCTAGTTTTCCAACTTGCAAAATTAGTGGCTCTAGGCGGGCAGATTCCCAGTCACATACAAATTACCAAAACTAACCCAAGAAGACATAAATGTTCCTAACAACCAAATAACAAGCAATGAAATCAACACAATAATAAAGAACCTACCACGTAAAAAGGCCCAAGACTGCTGAATTCTATAAAACCTTTAAGGTTGTTATAGCACCAATACTCCTGAAGCTCTTCAAAGAATCAAAAGGAATGGAGTCTCCCAAATTCATTTATGGAAGCCAGTTCACCCTAATCCCCAAACCAGATGAAGACCCAAATAAAGTAGAAAAGTATAGTCCAATTGCCTTAGTGAACATAGATGCAAAAATCCTCAACAAAATATTAGCAAATAGAATGCAGCACATCGGCAGAGAGATCATACATGATGATCAAGTAGGTTTCATTCCAAAGATGTGTGAAAGGTTCAACAAATGTAAGTCAGTAAATGTAATACATCACATTAACAGCAAGGTAAAACTCCATGTAATCACATAAATAGATGCAGAAAAATGTTTTGACAAAATCCAACACCGCTTGATGATAAAAACCTTAAACAAAGCAGGTATAAATATGATAAATGCTGAATATGATAAAAGCTATTTATGACAATCAAGAGCTAGCATTGTATTAAAGGGGGAAAAAATAAAATCACTCCTCCTAAAATCAGGAAAAAGACAAGGATGTCCACTATCACCACTTTTATTTGACATAGTACCTGAAATATTAGACAGAGCAATTAGACAAGAAAAGAAAACAAAAGGAATAAATATAGGAAAGGAAGAACTCAAATTAACATTATTTGCAGATGACAGGATACTATCGAGAAGACCCAAAGAACTGCACCAAAAACTCTTAGAATTTATAACCAACTTCAGCAATGCAGCAGGATACAAAATCAACACACAAAATTAATTAGCACTTGTGTACTCCAATAATGAACTCGGTGAGAAGGAAATTATAAAAAACAATACCATTCAGAATAGCTTCAAGAAAAAAGAAATACCAGGCCAGTGAAATAGCTCAGTGGCATAAGCGCCTGCCTGGCAAGCACGAGGTCCTGAGTTCGACTCCCAGTACCCACATATGAAAAAAGGGCCGGTGATATTGCTCAGCAGCATGGGTGCCTGCTGGAGTGCGAGGTCCTGAGGTCAATCCCCGGTACTTACAAAAACAAAAAAAGAAAAGAAATACCTAGGAATTAATATAAGCAAGGAAGTGAAAGACTTCCACAAAGAAAACTACAGTACTCTGAAAACGGAGATTGAAGAGGGCATAAGAAAATGCAAATATGCACCTGCTCCTGGATATGCAGAAACAAGATTGACATAATGGCCATTCTTCTAAAACTGTTATACAGATTCAAGGCAGTCTCAATTAAAATACCAACAGCACACTTTATAGAATTAGAAAAAACAATCCTAAAATTCATATGGGTCCAGAAGAGACTCAGAATAGTAAAAGCAATTTTGGGCAACAAGACCAAAGCAGGAGGCATAAGAATACTTGACTTCAATCTTATGCTACTGAGCTATCTCACTGGCCTGGTGTTTCATTTTTCTTGAAGCAATGGTGATAAAAATGGCATGGTATGGAGCAAAAACAGATATATGGGTTAATGGAACAGAATAGAGGATAAAGAATCTTCCCAAGACACATTCAGCCACTTGATCTTTGACAAAGGGGCTAAATGGATATGTTAGAGAGATGATAGCCTATTGAACGAGTGGTGCTGGGTGTAGAAAATTGAAACTGGACCCTTATCACTCAACATATACTTAACTAAAATGGATCAAAGATCTAAACATTAAAACAGTAACATTAAACCTACCGGAAGATAAAATACATAAAATACTATTAGACATAGAGAAAAGGATTTTCTAAACAGAACATTATACAAGAAATAACAAGTAGAATCCACAAATGGGATTCTATCAGAATAAATAGCATGTGTGCAGCAAAAGAATAAATAAGTAGAGTGAAGTGACAACCCATAGAATGGGAAAAACATTTCGCAGCTACTCCTCAGATACAGAACTAATATCTAGAATATACAAAGAATTAAAAAAATTAAATCACTTAAAAATCCAGTCAAAAAATGGGCAAGAGAAATGAATAGACACATCACAGAGGAAGAAATACAAATGATTAACAGATGTTCAACATCTCTGGCCATTAGAGAAATGCAAATTAAAATAACCTGACAATTCTGTCTTACTTAAGAAAAAAATGGCAATCATTAAGAAATCAAAAAATAACAAATGCTGGAGAGGCTGTGGTGAAAAGGGAACCTTCCTTCATTTTTAGTGGGAATGTAAACTAGTACAACAATTATGGAAATCACTATGAAGGTTTCTTAAAGAATTGAAATTAGAAATTCCACATGGCCCACCTACCCTCCTTCTTGGTACCTTCCTAAGTAGCTTAAGACGTCATGCTACAGAGATACACACACAACAATGTTTAAAGCATTACAATTCATAATAACTAAATCCTGGAAGCAGCCTGTGTACCCATCAACAGATAGATGGATAAAGAAAATGTGGTATCTATGCATAATGCAATACCACTGGGCTATAAAGAATGACAAATTTGAGACATTTTAGGAAAATGGATGCACCTGGATAATATAATGTTAAACAAAATAGACACAAAAACTTAAATACCATACAGTATCTCTCACTTGAGTGAACAAAAGTATGAAGAGAACAATAATGGATGAATAGAAGGGGATAAGTGTGTGGATCTCTTGGGAAGAGGACCAAAGAGACAAGAGCAAGGGGCTAGAAGGAGGGAGAGGGGAAATAAAAATAAAGATATGCTGTGTATAGGAACCTAACAACCTCAATGAATGTAAACACTAAATGTCATAACATGAGCTAAGATTAATAATACCAACAAGAATGAAAATTTGGATAAGGGATCTGGAGAAAGAAGGAAGGAGGGAAAACGGAAGTGGAAACATTTTTTTAAAAAGAAACAAACTGTAGTATGTACTGTATATGTGAACATCCCCTAAGATGACTGTAAACAACATGAACAGCAAACATTAACTTTTAAAATTAAATTAAAAAAAAACTAGTGTCTTTGCTGAATTTTTTCCAGCTACACAGCAACTGACATATTTTAGAATACTTTATATGTAGCACAAAAATTCTGACAAAAATTTTAGCATTGGGCCGGTGAGATGGCTCAGCGGCGTAAGCGCCTGCCTTGCAAGCGCGAGGGCCCGAGTTCTACTCCCGGAATCCACATACGAAAAAGGGGCCGGTGATATCGCTCAGTGGCACGGGTGCCTGTTGGCGCGCGAGGTCCTGAGGTCGTCCCCCTGGTACCCACAAACAAACAAAAAAAAAATTTTAGCATTATTTAAAATACTGTAATAATAGATTCTGTATTAAACAAACAAAAAATTTTCAAACACATTTATTGACAGAAAGTATGAGAAGTGTATATCTGTCTCATGCATTGCATGGCAACCTGCTCTCTGCCATTTGTGTCAGCAACCAAAAAATTTCCATTTTGTGGTTTCAACAAATTTGATATATGTCTTTTAAATTTGTAATGGGGTGGAAATGAACAGAAATACATACCTACTTAAATATAATATCCATCAAGTGACATCAACTTGTACTTATTTTCCATTCACGAGATCTGGTCATGTCCCACACCTAATTGAAAAAGTGACACGCCAGATGTGGTTTTCACTATCTGATTTTGATATGTGGCACATGATAGCTTTAATGAAGTAAGTGGGCAGAATGACTGTTAAATCTGAAAAATTAACAAAGCAAGTGAAGCAGAAAAAGTGCTGCATGTAGAAATGAAGGGCATAATTTGAAAATATAAATGAGGTTTTGACTAGACATGTTAAATTTGAAAATATTATACTATGTGCAAATAATAAATTCTACCATAGGCTTTGCAAGTTTCATCCCTTCTCTCTTGAATTGAGAGTATAGTTTTGCTCTGAATCTACCTGAAAAAGCAATTAGTATATTTTAAGCCAAAACACATGTTCTCCCAAAGAATTTGTTGTTTAGTCATTGTATAATGTACATAAAAACAAAAATTATGTTAGTAATGTGTAATGAAAGAACTAAATATGAATATCGACTTTGAAAATTCTGCCACATTCTTACATGAGAATATGCCTCTTTATACCACTCATTCTCAATCTTATAGGTATCATTTTTAGCCCCTTGTAAATTTGTCCTACTATTATCTATATTTATGCACTTGTTTTTTGCTCCTGCATGGGTAAATTCATGTATGTCCACGTCTTCAATTTGTATGATTGTTTTACATAATTTACATTTTATGTCTTCAGAGCCTTAGATCCACATACCCAACAGCCAAGAGCACAATTTCTAACCAGTAGTAAATTAGATTCACAAGCACATCTCACATAAGTAAAAAAAAAAAAAAAATAGTTCATCTTTCTTTTCCAAGTTCCTTCTTTCAGAGTACCCAGTGTCAGTGAATGGAATAATAAACCAGTGAGTTCCTCAAACCCAAAATCAGTGTCATTCTCAATTTCCTCCTTCTTACCATTATGTTCCTTTTGTTCAATCTGTGGCCCAGTTTTCTTGAATATTGACATTGACCATTTGTCATTTTCCTAACTTTTCTGGTGCCTAAGTTTCTTTATGTCTGATTTCTGTGCTTTTCGATATGTGCGCAATCAATCCAATCCCAAAATCTCATTTTGAAAGTTGGTTTCTTGGTGGTATTTCCAGTACCAGGGTTCTACCAGGATATATATGTCAGAGGGATTTAAATTGATTTTGATAATGAAACAATTTACGAAGTACACTTGTAAGGCAACAAATAAACAAGAAATACCATAACCACTGCAAAACCATATACAGCAGTTCACACTTATTGCTATGGCTGAAATAAAAGAGTAAGAAGAGAGTGTCTAACCTGCACTAGGAGAAAGTTTGAGATCAGCTTCCTGAAAGGAACCATGGCTCTACCTTAAGGAATGGAGCCAAGCTACTGAAGCTCAGTAGAGAAGAAATGTAAGGAATAAGCACTATTATTTCCTATTGCTCTTAAATGAAACAGAAGCTAGGGGATGAAGGAGCTAATCAATCAATTCAGAGTCCCAGGCTGTGCAAGAGAATAAGAAGGATAAAAAATCATATGAAGGGATGCACAGAAGACAGTAAAATATGTTGCCCTGAGGGGAGAGAGCACTTATAAATGCTTCTAGTAGAACTTCAAAATTGTTATAAACCAGAATTTATTTTGTCTTTATTTACAAAGGGAAATAATTATGGATTTCTTGTTATTTCTTCATTTACCATTTTATATTTAGTATGATTAGGGATGAGGACAAGTGTGTTCCTCCATTTTTAGGCTTTCAATGTACAAAATATTGCATCCAAAATAAAAGATTGAACACCACCAAGCAATCTTGGATACCACCCAAAGCTGATGTTGGGTTGTCTTCAAGAACAGAATGAGTGGGCCGGTGAGATGGCTCAGCGGCCTAAGCGCCTGCCTTGCAAGCGCGAGGGCCCGAGTTCGACTCCCGGATCCCACATACGAAAAAGGGGCCGGTGATATCGCTCAGAGGCACGGGCGCCTGCTGGTGCGCCCTGAGGTCCTGAGGTCGACCCCCGGTACCCACAAAAAAAAAAAAAAAAAAAAAAAAAAAAGAACAGAATGAGTGGGCTCAATGTTTAAGATCAATATCACTTTGTTTTAATTTCATTATAAATAATGATATTGACATATTAAGATATCTGTGAATGTCTGGAATATTGCATTGTTTCTCTTGTATGAGCAACTGAAAGAGTAAATAAGGACCAAAATGAAACAGATATTGGGAAGTAAGAAGAATGTGGGAAGGGGAACAGGTTGGGGAGAGGAGGAAGGGAAGGAAGGGAAAAAGGAAAAGAAAGAGAATAGAAGGGAGGGCCGGTGAGATGGCTCAGTGGCTTAAGCGCCTGCCCTGCAAGCGCAAGGGCCCGAGTTCGACTCCTGGAACCCACATACGAAAAAGGGGCCAGTGATATCGCTCAGTGGCACGGGCGCCTGCTGGCGCGCGAGGTCCTGAGGTCAAACCCCCGGTACCCACAAAAAAAAAAAAGAGAATAGAAGGAAAAAAATGGAAACAAAGATTTTCCAAATAAGAAGGGAAAAAGTGTTGAAGGGAGTGGGGGGATGGGAAAGGAAAATAACATTTAAGATATATCATACAGATATGAATTTCTTATGATGAATGTGATCATTATGTATATCAAAAATGTACCAATAGAATCAATTTTAAAATGTTTTAGAAATGTTTGTTCATCTGGTAGAACACTTGCAAAGTAAGTTTTTGCAATCTAAGGTTTTACTGTGCATTAACATGTGAGAAGTTCTGACCATTTTGTTATATATTAATTTGTAATAATAATTTATAATTTCCTTTCCATAGCTAACTGGGAACAGGGGACTAAAGAACAAATTGTTATGATACTTGAAATTTAAGCAATACCATATGGCTTTAAAGGATTTTAACACTTCTGTATCATTAAAATTTATTTTACGTAAGTTAAACCAATATTCTAGAGAAATAACTTGCAGTTGCCTAATACAGCCAATTATGTGCAACGTGAAGGACAGCCAGAAATACTTGTTTTCCTTTGTAAGATGGCTAATAATTCTGAAAAAGAGGTAACTTCATAATATTATGGCACAAAGAAAATGAGCAGAGAATTTTCAAAAAGCCCACAGCCTCAAGATAGTAATATCGGTAAAAGCAATAATTGTTAATTTGGCTAGATAGTAATACCATTGTGTCAAAGCTTACCACCAAATAAGTACTTTAGTGGAGAAACTTTTGAAGTTTTATTCAGTTTTAAATTCAGAAATAGATTAACCCTTCCTGCTTCTTCTTACAATTCCCTATGATTAAGTTTATTGTAATTGTCCTTTATTCAATTCTACATTTGTATTTGATTTTTGTATTTTGTATTTGATTTTTTCTAAGCAGATGTATATCAAACATGATGGCAAAGATGAAGACTATCTCATTGTTTCCTAGCATGAGAAATATTTTATGACTGGAAGGTGCACATCAAAATATATGTTGATTGAATGAAGAAACAAACAATAAAAGGCTGTGAGATAGTTGTCTTTGTTTTTATGCTTCAGTGAGTGGAATTTCTGAGGAATCAAATGAATAACCAAATTTTTTTCTAACATACACGGTTTATGCCAACTTCAGAGACCAACAGCAATATTACCTAAATTCTAACAATAATTATTAACTTAGAACCAAATTTTATTTTAAATGTTGAACTAATTTAACTGGAGGGCATTTCTCCTGTTCATCTAAACATGTTCTCCATAGTCTTGTTCTTGGAGGCAGGGTTTTCAGGGGAAAAGATAATATGGAACACATAATTTATAGGATTATTTTATAATAGTCACCCAAAGAGTCAAATACAGAAGAGTGCAGGAAATTTGTCCACACACTAAAGACCCAAAGAATCCAGGCGAGGGCCTGGATCCCATGGCAATGACCTCCATGAGTCCAGCTGAAGACCTAGAGTCCATGGCAATGCCCTCCATGAGTCCAGCTGGATGCCAAGAGCCCATGACAATGTTTCATGCAAGCCTTTTTCAAGAATCTGTGCTGGGAAGGCCCAAAAGTCCATGGTGGAAGCTAGAAAGTCTGCTCCAGTGCGATGAAGCATCCGTGCCAGGAATCTGCACTGGAATCAGGAAGCGATGCTCCAAGTAAGGACCAGAGCTCCCCCAAAGTGAACTGCAGCCATCCTCAGTGACAACAAGGTCCCAAGCTCCTCTGAGCATGAGAACAGCGGAGTTCATATTAGGAAAACTAGAGTGACATGATTCTCCAGGAAAATCAACAGCACCACCTCTTCCTCTCGTTCTCCTTTTTATGTTGTTGGCAACAGTCCTCAGGTGGGCCCTCCACACCCAGCACCACGCTGATTCAGTTCAGCTGGGTGTTACACATTGACCACCAGTTGTTAATCCACCACACTTGTCTTCTCAATAATCATCTCCCAAGTACCCTGTGAGTTTTAATGAAATTTACTTAAATGATAAAACATCCATTACAGTATATAGTTACTTTGCTGTTATGCTTTATATATAGATGCCTTCCCCACCAAAGCACCATGTGCTCACTGGTGAGGCTTTTGGGAGATGATTGGATCATGTCAGTGTGATACTCATCAAGACTTGTTAGTCCACTGATGAGTTTATAGGTAAATGTGATGTTGGGAGGTTAGCTTGGTCAAAGAATGTGGGTCACTGTGGGTGTACCCTGGAAGTATCTATCACCATCCTTCCTACCTTGATCTCTCTCTGCTTCATGATCTGTTTCTCCTCTGCCTTGCTGCCTTGCCTTGGAGCCAGCCAATGATGAACTGAAACCTTTACAGAGTGTGAGCCAAACAAACCTTTTCTTCTTTAAATTGTGGACATCAGGTTTTGTGTCCCAGTAATGAGAAAGAAACTAAGAAACTTGCTAATAATCTGATATGTAATATATTTTTTCACCCACAGAAAACCCTTGCCTGTCAATCTTTATTTTCCCATTTTATTTTATGGGAAAAAGGTAAAAGAAAATCCATAACAAAATAATAGGAGAATAACAATAGTTAATACATTATATGTGGTTATCTTTAAAGTAGTTGCTTAGGGTAAAAGATATGGGCATAGAATTTTCTTCCAATTGCTATTAGCACAAACCTTCCTTTTTAATGAACTAAGAGACACTAATAATATAACTGACTTGACTTTTTCCCTTTTCCCTATTGTCCTTTCCCCTTTCACCCATCCTAATTCCTTTTCCTTTTGAAAAATTTCTTCCCATTTCACAATATCTACTGTAAATTTTAGAAATTATTTACTCTTTCAGTTTCTTATACCAGGGAGACAATACAGTGTTTACACATGTGAGACTGATTCATTTCACTTATGAGTATGGTCTCAAGTCTCATCCATTTACCTATAAAAGTCTCAGGTTTATCCTTCTTTATGGCTGAGTAGTACTCCATTGCATAAAAATATCACAATGTTTTTACCTATTCCTCAGTTGAGGAGCATTTGGGTTATTTCCTAGATTTAGCTTTTAAAAATTGTGCTGCTATAAACATGGATGCAAATATATCACTGTGGTATGATGTTTTTAATTCTTCTGGGGAGATACATGGAAGGGGTATAGCTGGGTCAAATGGGACCTCCAACCCTAGTTTTTTGAGGAATCTCCACACTGATTTCCACAGTGGTTGCACCAGTCTACACTCCCACTAACACTGGAGAAGGGTTCCTTTTTCCCCACACCCCCTCCAGCATTAGTTATTGTTTGACTTCTTGATGACAGCCATTATTTCTGGGATGAAATGGAATCTGTGTTGTTTTAATTTGCATCTCTTTTTTTTTTTTCTTGTGGGTACCGGGGGTCGACCTCAGGACATCACACGCCAGCAGGTGCCCGTGCTGCAGAGCGATATCACGGGCCCTTTTTCCGTATGTGGGTTCTGGGAGTCGAACCTGGGCCCTCGCGCTTGCCAGGCAGGTGCTTACGCCGCTGAGCCATCTCACTGGCCCTGCATCTCTTCAATGACTAGTAATAGTGAATATTTTTTCACATATTTATTTGTAATTTGTATTTCTTCATCTGAGAAGTGTGTATTCATATAAGATGCTGATTTTTTTAATTGGATCTTTGAATTTGGGGTCTGATTTTTTTCATTTCTTTATATGTCCTTGATAGAAGTCCTTTATCTGAGGGAGAATTGGCTTTTATTCCCACTCTCTGGGTTGTTTTTTCACTTTGTTGGTGATTTCTCTTGCTGTGCAAAAGATTTTTAATAAGATGAGATCCCAGTTGTTGATTCTTCGAAGTGTTTCCAGTGCAGTTTGGGTTTTGTTCATGAAGTCTCTGCCTACCCCTATGTCTTTAAGATTTCTATCTACTTTCTCTTCCAGTAGATTTAGTGTTTCTGTTTTAATATTTACATCTTTGGTCCATTTTGACTTTAGTTTAGTGCATGGTGATAGACATGGGTCTAGTTTTAGTCTTCAGCATGTGGAAAGCCAGTTTTTCCAGCACCATTTGTTGAGGAGGCTCTCTTTCTTCCAGTGAACTTGTTTGGCCCCACTGTGGAAAATAAGGTGGCTGAGTGTGTTTGTAGTCTGCCGATCTTTACATTTTTATTGTTGCTGTAGCTTAGTACTATAAATTTAGTGGAATAAAACACTACAATTTTTTTTATCAATATGTCAAATATCCCATATCAATGTCATTGGGTCAAAATCAAGATTTCATCAGGAATCCATTTACTTCTGGAGTCTCTTGCTCTAGCCTATTGTAGCCACTAGATTCCATCATTACTCTTTAACCTATCATTCAAAAGGCCCAGCTTTTAATTCCACTTCTGTGGAAGTTAGAAAATTAATCTATGCATTTTGTAAGTACAGAGTTGTTTAGTCTATAACTTGCATAACATGCATAATCTCTATCCCTACTACTGGCGTCACATAGTTCATAACTGCATTCACCAATGGCAAGGTTGTCTGGGGAAGAGGCTGAGGTATATTTGTTTGATTTTTAAAATCTTCTGTTAACTTCATGTTTTGGTAAGCATCATATAGGACATATATATCTTCACTGTTTTTTATCCCTTCTGATAATTCTATCCACATACATTTCCCCAAAATGATTTTGCCATCAATTTACTAATTATGTTTCTTACATGTCCCTGATTATCCATCTAATCTATGCCATAGGTCATTATTTGGTGTATAATAACACTCAGGTCATGATGGGCAGCTCAGGCAGCAGGATAATTTTGTTGTTCATGGTCAAATTTTAAGACTTTACTAAAGCCCAGTAATAGGCCAATAACTTTCTCTTGAACAGAGAGTAATTAAATTGTCTGCAAATACTGACGGGCTCTCAATCCAAAATCTTCAAGATCTCCTCTGAAACTCACCTCTAGAGGGCCTTCTAAGATCCCTAAACATCCCCCTCTTGACTGACACTTTAAACAATATTGAATCTATTGAATTGTATGACTCATGTGACAGAGCACTTGCACTAACCTGAACATTTTGAAGGCCTTGCCTTGTTCCTCAAATGAGCTGCTTTTAGACCCCTGTGTAAATGGGTTATTGTAATCTACTGAAATAGAAAATAAGTTCCTTCCAAAATCCAAAGAGCCTCACTAGATTCTGAGCTTGATTTTCAATAATTTCAGCCTTGTAACCATAGAGAATAAGGTACTCTTTCAAGTTGTACCTAGAAGCTTTCATATCATTTATGCAGGTGAATCCCTGAGTGGATCTTTTTCTCTTATCACTTTATCCAAATACACAAGGAGCAAAAATTTAAATCACTATATGTATTAATTTTCCAAAGGTATCCTAAAAAAACCATATGGAGCCATGAAACTCCTTGTTTTTTATAAATGGCTCAATACTTGTGTACAATAAGGCCATTATCTGTATGTCTATCAGCAACTCATGTCATAGATTTTCAGTGTTCTCTTTACAACTGGAAAATGAGTCATTAGGATTTTGAACTCTAATGAGCTATTATAAATTGTGCTGCTATGAACATGGGTGTGCATATGTTGCTGTGGTATGATGCTTTTTACTCTTTCAGGAAGATACCAAGAAGGGGAATAGATGAGTCAAGTGGAGTCTCTAGTTTTAGTTTTTTTAAGAAATCTCTCTACTGATTTCCGTACCGGTTGTACTAATTTACACTCCCAGAAACAGTGGAGAATAGTTCCTTTTTATCCACAGCCTTGGCAGCATTTGTCATTGGTTGATTTCTTGATGATAGTCACTCTTTCTGGAGTGAGATAAAATCTCAGTGTTGTTTTAATTTGCATTTCGTGAATGACCAGTGACGTTGAATTTTTTCATATATTTATTTGCTAAAGTATCTAATTTTAAGAAAAAAAAAATAGCACATTGCCTGCCTAGCAAGCATGAGGTCGTGAGTTTGATTCCTGGTTCCAAAATAAGATAAAATAAAATAAATAAAAATAAAATAAATTTTAAAAAAGTACACTTACAAGAAAACATAGGGAAAGTTTCGTGACCTTTGATTTCTTATGCAGGACCTCATAGTAGCATTAGTCATGAATGAGACACAACTTAAATGTCTATCACCTGAGGAATGGATAAATAAAATGTGATATATTCATCCAATAAACTATTATGTGACATTAAAACACTAAAATTTTGATAAATGCTGCACCATTACTGATCCCTGAAAACGTTAAGATAAATTTTGTAAGCAAAAAAAAAAAAAAAAAAAAAAAAAAACACCTGTATAGTTCCATTTCTATGAGGCATTTGGAATAGGCAGCTAATGAATTAGTAGAGTTGAAGTTCCTGGCTCCCGAGGAATGGAAATAAAGAGAATTAACACCCAGGGGTCACAGAGTTTCTGTTCGGGATGTTGAAATATGTTTGGAAATAACTTAAATTTATCATAAACAAAGTGTACACATATACCTAAAACTTGAATATTATTCAAACTTGTGATACAGGTGAATTGATAACACAAACTTAGCAAAAATGATTATGATTAAAAACTCATAAAAGGTGTATTTGAACACAGCTTCTGAATTATAATTGAATTTTATAATAATTTAAATTATAATAAATTCAATCCAACATACTTAGATCATTTTATTACCTATTTTCACCACACATTAGACTTAAATAACAATTCTACAGTACTATTTATTAAGTTTAACTTTTGTTAATTCTTCTTTTTCACAAATCTTTGTTGAGAATAACAGTATGATTCCTATCTAATTAGGAAAAAGTTCAGCACTTTTTATGCTACTCTATGTGCTACTTATCTAGAATTTTTATTTTGTATAAAACAGTATGTTTTATTATACTCACAGTTTCTAAAGTCCCATTCTATTGTCATTCAACCTGTCTAAACAATTGTTGATTCCATTAAATTTTTTTTTTGCATTTTTTTTTATTTTAAAGAGAAGAAAAAACAAAACAAATCAAAAGAAGAACAAATTTTCAAAACAACATAATAGGAGGGTAACAATGGTTAATACATTACGTATTACTATCTTTAAGTTAGTTATTCAGGACACCAGACATTAGCATTCAATTGTCCAAACATTATTGGCACAAACCTTACTCTTCAATGAACTAAGTAAAAATGGTAGTGTATCTATCTTAACCATCTTATATATATATATACAATTTTTTTCCCTTTCCCTTCTTTCTTTTCCCTATTCCAGTCTCTCTTTCCTTTTGACCAGTTTCTTTTTGATTCACCATATCTATTGTACATTTTGGATCTTATTTACTCTTTCAGTTTCTCATACTAGAGAGATAATACGATGCTTACACATGTGCTTCTGGTTTATTTCACTTATGAGTATTTTCTCGAGTTGCAGCAATACTAATAAAATACATTTTCCTTTGAAATAAGATATACAAATAATAACTTCACTTTTCATGTTTCTTTCTTTGAATTAAAAATGAAGAAATTAAATATACTGCCTTTTGTAATAATTTTGGTTATTTTACAAATGTTTGAATAGTATGAACAAGAAATAATTTATAGTGCTTTTGTTTTTGTTTGTTCACTGAACTGGGAAGTACATGCGCTAGCCTTACACAAACATCAATCTGTGAAACAAGAATTCTATCAAAAATTTGATATATAGAGATGAAAACAAAAACATGAGGCACTTCAAGCTATTTCTTTACCATGGATATTTTATGCAATTTTAAGTGTATATGGAACCAATTGTATAGCATTGACTGGTGTTCATAAGTCAAGACCTTTTTGCCAGTCAAAATGAAATGGCAATGAAATAATTTTATTTTTGTGCCAAGGGGAAAACAGGTATTTAGGCTAAGCATTTAGAAGAATAAAACATGTCCTTCTCATGGATTTCATAGATTTTCATAGATTTTCCTCTGGCATCTTTTTAGTAAAAAAATCAGAACAAGGAAATTTCAAAGAATTTTACTCTAAACAGCTATGGATGTATAGATATACCATTTAGTTTTACCCAGTAATGTTGCTATCATTGCTGTATCATATTTCCATATCTCTATTAATCTTTATATCCAGCCTTTAATGTGGATTATATTTTAATAATTTCAAAATTGTACATATTCGGTCCGGTGAGATGGCTCAGTGGCATAAGCACCTGCCTGGCAAGCGTGAGGGCCCAAGTTCAACTCCCGGAACCCACGCATGAAAAAAGGGCTGGTGATATCGCTCAGCGGCACGGGTACCTGCTGGCACGCGAGGTCCTGAGGTCGACCCCCAGTACCCACACACACACAAAAATATTGTACATATTCATTCCTAGGCACATGAGAATTATTAACTAGACACTGGTTGCTAACAACATTTAAATACTGTTTTTAGCAGAGTCCCACATTTTCTGATATATCAATTTGACTTGAGTAAGCACTATCTAGCCAATTAGTTAAGTACAGCTCTGTGAGTGTATGTAAATGGCTGAGATGGAGGACATCACACTGGGGGCAGGAAGACACACCCATGATGTGGGTGGCACCAGCCAGTAGTTGTATAGTCTGGACAGGATAAAAAGGCAGAGAAGAATAAAGTGTGTGCATTTTGGAAGACCTCCAGATATTTGGGAAGAACTTCATGAAGCTAGGGACATCGGCCTTGTAAATTCCCATCAGATTAATTCGCCAGAGGGAGAGATTTTCCCCCGCTCCACGGCAGAAGCACTCCTGTACCCAATCCCTGTGCTGTTGGCCTCTTCACTTAAACCTGAGGGAAGTAATCCTGTGTTGCCTGTGGAAACAGCAATGAGTACCCTGATTCAATTACCAAGCAAGACACTGCTGAGGCGCCTGGAGAATCAGCTTCATGGCTAAATTTTGCTACTAGGTCTGTAAGAAATCTCAAAAGACAGAATCCTCCTAAAGGTGAGGTGCACAGCGTGACCTACAAAGAGGTATGCAACTCTCCTAAAGAATGTTTTGAAGGTTTTGATTCATACAAGCAGAAGTCTAGGGAACTGGTATTGAAACAGACTTTAAGAGTGTGGGATAATGGCTGTTTCTTGATATGGGTTGATAATGTAGAGAATGTGGATTTAATGTCACAGCTTGTAGAGTTGAAAAAAGGTGCTAATAGTTTATTTAGTTTAGCTAAAATATGAATTGAAGGATGGCCCACTGTAAACAAGCAGGAAATGCTTGATATTCCTTGACGGAGGTATTGAATAGCATGGGGAAATGAAAATAATGGACTGGATTTGCCAGATAAGACCTATTCACCCACACTGCAAGGGTCCAGAAAATGTACCCTCCCTGAATACCTTCAGAAACAGGTATTTGAGAAGAGTAACAGTATTTCTGTGTGCCATACTTCATGGTGCGGGTTATAGTCACTCAACTGGGACATTTAAATGTTTGGGGTATAACTAGATCATGGCATGGCAAGGGACAAGTGGCAGTGCTAAACTACCAAAGGTTGGCAGGCATGAGTACCATAATGGATAGCAGAGGCAAAGCTATGATCAGAAAGATCTGACATATGTAGACCTATGGCACTGACTAATTCATCATGGTGTTCCCAAAACTGAAATAGAAAGGAAGCCTACTAAATTTTCACTGGATTTATATAAGCAGATAAAAAGTGTAGGACAAGTGTACAAAAATCTGCCTCAGATCATAGCAAAGGGGAACCATGGTAATATTATAGGGAGAGGGTAAAAGTCTGCAGTTTCGGTTTGTGACAAAATTCAGTAATTAATAAAGTATAATAGTCTATTATAAACTATAAGATATTATGCATAAATCTTCACAGTAACCCACAAAGCAAAACTATAGCACATATAGAAAGGATAAAAACAACATCAAAACTTAGCTCTAAAGAAAATCACCAAGTAACAAAGATAAGAAAGGAAGAAACAAATCCGAAAACAACTAATAAAATGGCAGTAATATATACTTATCAATTAATAATTATTTTGAATGTAATTTGGTTAAGTTCTCCAATCAGAAGATTATAGAACAGCTGTATTAATGTTTTTAAAAAGCCAGGGCCGGTGAGATGGCTCAGCGGCATAAGCGCCTGCCTTGCAAGCGCGAGGGCCCGAGTTCGACTCCCGGATCCCACATACGAAAAAGGGGCCGGTGATATCGCTCAGCGGCTCGGGTGCCTGTTGGCGTGCGAGGTCCTGAGGTCGACCCCCCGGTACCCACAAAAAAAAAAAAAAAAAAAGCCAACTATATATTTCTTTAATGTATACAGTTGACATCCACTTTAGCATTTAGGATACATGCAGACTGTAAATAAAAGAGTGAAAGAAAATATTTTATGAAAATGTCAACCAGAAGAAAGAAGAAATGTGTATACTTTCATGAGACAAAAGAGACTTCAAGTCAAAAACTGTTGTATAGAAAAAGAAAGTCGTTATTTAATGAGGGTAGCATACTATTTACAAATATCCATACATCGAATAATGAGGCAACTGAATATATTAAGTGTGTACTAAGGGACACAAAGAGAGAAATAGCAGTATGATAATACTACTAGGGGATTTAACACCTCATTTTTAATAATAGGCAGATTTACCAGACAAAAAATTAATGAGGAAATACTGAATTGCATTTTAGAGAAAATAGACCTATCAGATACATACATTCATTAAAGAATACAAACTTTTTTCTAGTGCACTTGAACCTTTCTTAATGACAGAGCATATGTTAGTCACAAAACAAGTCTTAATAAATTAAAGAAATCAAAATTGTACAAGTATTTTTCCTGACACAGTGATATGAAACTGAAAAGCAGTAATAGGAGGAACTGCAGAAGCTACACAAATACCTCAATTAAATTAAATAAAGGGCTCCTGAATAGCCAGTTTGTCAACAGAGAAAAGAAAAGAAAAATGTAAAGATGACTAAAGGCAAATGAAAATGGAAACATAACATACCAAAATGTATGGGACAATAGAGGCAGTAGTCAAAGGGCAATTTATAGCAATAAATATCTACTTCAAAAATATTGGCTTGTAATCTTCTTATCTAACAATGTATAATATTTATTAGTACCTGATTTTGGTGTCAAAAGTCTAAGTTTTAAAGAATAAGTTAAACAATAGCATCTTTTTAAGTATCTGGAAAAGTATTCACAGAATAAAAAGTATTCACAATTTAGAATTAGTGAAATTTCTACTAATGTGGAAGGATTATGGCTTAGCGGGATTGGTTTAGTCAGATTTGATAGCTTGTGTTTTTTCAAGGTGTTAGGCATTTCATTTAAATTTTTTACTAAATCTATGTGACATTGCTCTTAATATTCCTTTTTTATTCTTGTGCTTTCTACAGAAATGGTAGTACTATATTACTCCTTTGTATGAGTTCTTCATGTCTTCTCTCCCTGTCCTCTCCTGAATTTGTCAATTTGCTTGCTGTCCTCTAAGAACCAGCATTTATTTATTCTGTTCATTATTTTTTCTGTTTTCTATGTCAAGTGGATTTTTAAAATGCTTTTATGCTTCTTAAATTGGAATAGCCATTTATTTTTCTCTAAATTTTTTCTAAAATATAACAAATTTGGATGTGTTCAAAATACTAATTTACTTGTGATTTCATATGTCCTTTAGAAGTATAATATTTAACTTTTAAACATTTGAGAATTCTACAAATATCTATTTATCATTTATTTATAATTTAATTTCATTGTGGTCAATGTAAATATATGATTTGATTTTTTAATTTAAGTATCTGGGGGAATAAAATATTGTGCATCTTGTTAGATTGTACACAGTTAAAATAATTTTATAAGATGCTACATTAACAGTTTGCATGCATTTATATTTTTCCCTAGCTTCTCAACCATGGTTCAACTGAATAAATCATAAATCCAAGTGATTGAAGGACCAGTTTCCATATTTTAATAAAGAAATCAGTTGTGAAGCTGCATCACAAATAATTATGATCCTATGCAAAGTTCTATTTAAATACTGTTTCTTTTTCAGAAAAATCATATTTTCTGCTTTGATGTTTTTAACCTTGCAAAAGGTGTCATACCTTTTGCAAAAAGGTATCCAAGAAGCTCACAATGGCAACTTTCCACCTCACTGAAACTTGGATTTTCATTTACCTTTTCTCTCTTTCATCTTCCGCCCTAGATTCACCTCCCCACTGCACTCGTAATGTGGTTATCTGACAAGCATTAACTAAAATGACCTGTTCCCTTGAGATAGCAATTCAATCAATCAAAAAAGACAGATGACCTCTCACATGGCAGCTGGAAGTCCCCAGGGCTTGGGTTCCAAAATAAATCAGCAGAAACTACATGCTTTTTTCCAACCCGGAAATCATGGAGCATCAGTTTCACTGCTCTTTAATCATTGAGGAATTCACAAAGGCTTCTTTAGGTTCAAAGGAGGGATACATTGACTCCAACCTTCCTGAAGAGTATCAGATTATTTGCAGATGTGTTTAAGACCACAGCATAGAATGTGGGCCATGCTTTTATGCCAACATTTTATTCATTTAAAAGGGACGTCTATATTTAAAATTACAGTAGTATTGATTTTCATACTGGCCTCATGAATCTACCATAGAGATTTCCCTTTAAGTCTCCAGGATATTTGATCTTTTAATTTTAGGAATGCTTCAACAAGTTTTCTTTCATATCTGAGATTTTAAAATAGTATCAAGAATACTCACTTGAATTATAATATGTAATTAGAAAACTTTATTCTACAAAATTTAAAAAGCAATCATGTGCATACACAAGAATGTGACAAGCCTAATCTTTTTCTACCACTTTCTTCATTACTCATTAACCAGGCAATGAAATGCATGATGATTTCGAACAAATTGGGGGATTTTCAGGAAAATGTTATTATTACATGACAGTTTTCCATGGTATATTGTTTCAATTTTTTTCACATTTCACCTGATAATTCTAAAGTCATTATTTCTTTCCAGAAAAATAGTTTAGAAGAACAGATGCATGTCATCCTTGTCTCAGCTTGGAGTACATTTCAATAAAGTCAGATTGGCCTCATTTTCTTGAAAGATAGCACTATTAGTTTTCTCATTTGTTACAGCAATTCTTTGCAGTTTCCACATCTGTCAAAGTCCATTCAAACAGCCCCCTTGAGGAAGCAGATGTTACAAGTTTTAATTTAGATGTTTGTTTTTCCTCATAGCCAAAATCTGGACAGTAAGGATCCTGGTTTGTTAAGCACCATTATCAAATGCAAATTGTTAATGAAATTTTTGATTGGTTTGTCACTGCTTTTGCAGTTCATCTCAGTAATTAGTACTGCAAAAAATATTCTCAGATACTAAGCCTTTAAATGGTAGGTAATTGTATACATAGGCAGCTTCAAAAGTAGAAAGAACAGAGAGAAAGAGATACTTCTAGAGTTAGTGTTACATCTCATCTGAAACCAAAAATGGTTCTATGATTACAATTGTAGTTACAAATAGAAAAACCACTTAATAATATCAGATAACGTTTCACGTGAAAAGATGCAAGTGCATTTTAATCTGCTCTCATCTATACAGTAGGTTTTACATATTTGGGAGTCAAACTAAAGATTTTTTTCATTTTAAGAATGATTATAATACAATTTTATTTTCTTTTATTTTAAACATTAACTAATATAATATCAATTTATGGAATCATTATAAAATTAGTAGAAAGAACAACTATGAAAGTAGATCTGGGCATGGCAGCACATGTCTATAATCCCATCACTAAGGAGGCTGAGGCAGGAGGATCACCGTGTGTTCAAGGCCTGTCTGGGCTACATAAGTGAGTTCAAGGCCAGCCTGCATTCATCGTGAGACCCTGTCTCAAAAAAAATGTAGAATATAATGATTCAACAGATGACCAAGAACCTGAGTATGTTATTTTTTCTTTCTTTTTCTTTTTTTTAGGGGGGTGTACAGGGAATCAAACTCAGGGCCTCATGCTTGCCAGGCAGGTGCTGTGCTGCTGAGCTATACCCCCGGCTCTAAGAATCTGAATATTAAGCCACAGTTTTTATGTCAGTAATCAATATACATATAATCTATACCTGCTTCCGTGCAGAAAATATGGAAAGTTAAATGCAAAATAAAATAAAACTAAATATATACCCTTGTATAGTCTTTCTCTAGAAGTATAAACAAGTCATTTGAACAAGATAATTTATCATTTGAAAATTAAAAGATATATATGACAATGTTCCTAAAAAGTGGGTTGCTGTAATATTATCTTCTAAAGAAAAGATGAGGTTGGTATAAATTAGAATAACAGTTTTATACTGGTAATGTGTATATTCCACCAAACATCTACTTTTGTAACTTAGAAAACAACACTGAAATACATTGCAGTACATACTGGTAGTTTTTTCTGTTATGTTGAATTTACTATACATAGATTACTGAAGTTTAGCTTGTGTTACTCTTACATGTGTCATAGTTTGTTGAATGAAGTATGAATTTTCAGTTGCTTTCTTGAGAAACATGAACACCACAGCTACAAGGCAAATGTTGTAGCTTTTAAATGTATATGGAGAGCAACATTGCAGAGTAGCCTCCATTTTATCCTGTGTTCTGAATAAGTCTCTAAACCCTGAGTAGTTTTGTGTTAATATATCACTTATGAACAATAATGAGAATAAAGTGAATAATGAATAAACACAGACCAGTTAAAGAGAACAAGCCACGAGTTTATATAACATTGAGTATGGAATCTTCATATTTTCTTACTATATGCCATAATACTATATTTTATAATGATACACCTTGATATTTGTTTATATTATATCTTGAAATACATTCTCACCAAAAAGCAAATAAAAGCACATGTGTGTGCACACACATGCACACACACACACATACAATGTGAAACTTCAAAGAAATATAAATATTTTATTATACCAAAAATGTATATAGAGAAAAGACTATGATCAAGTAAATTAAATATATAACTACATTATAATAACTAAACAATGTGTATATTATATATTCAGACATTCATTAAGAGAATATATGCCAGTAATCTGGAAAAGTGTATGAGCAAAGCCCATGTTTTTGTTGATTTACAAATACAAAAAGTGCATTCAATTTTTATTTTATTTTTAAATAAGAAAATAAGAAATTAAAAAGAAAATGTAGGCAGAAAATATTTTAATAAGACTCACGAGAGAATTTCTAAGTAGGGGATACAATGAAATGACCATGAAAATATCTTACCAGTGCACTTCATATGTCACAAACACATCCCATGCTGAACACTTTCCTCTAGATTATAGTTTCTTTTTAAATTTTTAAAAATTTTATTTGTATATGGTTGAAGTTCATGCAGTTTGCAGACATCTTGGGATTTGGTTAATTGTACATACCACAGCTAGTTTCTTTTTTAATCCCCTTCCCTCCTCCTCCCTCCCTCCTCTTCTAATTCCCCATCCCATTTTTCATTCTTGTTGATATTAATCTTAGCTCATATTATGGCCTATAATGTTTACATTAACTGAGGTTATTAGGCTTCTGCACATGGCACATATTTATTCTAATTATTTCCCCTTCCCCTCCTCCTCACCCCTCATGCTTTTCCCCTGTTGCAAGAGATCCATCTCCTTGTCCCCTTCTAGCCATCTTTATTATTCTTTTTGTTTGTACTCTGCCTAACTCAAATGAGAGACACCATATGGTATTTAAGCTTGTGAGTCTGGTTTATTTCACTAAACATTATATTTTCCAGGTGCATTTGTTTTCCTACAAATGTCTCAAACCTTTCATTCTTTATAGCAGAGTACCATTTCATTATATATAGATACCACATTTTCTTTATCCAATCATCTGTTGATGGAAATAAAGCCTGTTTCCAGGATTTAGCCATTAAGAGTTATGCTGCTATAAACACTGGTATTCCTGTATTAGGATGTCTTAATCCCTTTGGGGAAGATACCTAGCAGGAGGATCAGGGGTCATATGGAATTTCTAACTTCAGTTCTTTGAGAAATTTCCATACTGATTTCCATATTGGCTATACTAGTTTACATTTCCACCAACAATGAAATAGGTTTCCTTTTTCACCACAGCCCCACCAGCATTTGCTGTTGTTTGATTTGTTAATGATTGCCACTTTTTTCTGGAATAAGATGGAATTTTAGTGGTGTTTTAGTTTGCATTTCTCTGATAGCCAGAGATGTGGAGCGTTTTTTCATATATTTGTTGACGATTTGTATTTCTTTCTCTGTGAAATGTCTGTTCATTTCTCTCACCTGTTTTTTCACTGAATCATTAATTTCAGGTGATTTAATTTGAGTACTTTGTATATTCTGTTAGTCTTTTGTCCAAGGATTAGCTGACAAAATTTTTTTCCCATTCTGTAGTCTGTCTCATCACTCTACTGATTGATTCTTTTGGTATACAGAAGCTTTTTAGTCTGATACAATCCCATTTGATGATTCTTGCTGTCATTTCTTCTGCATTTGAGGTTCTGTTTAGAAAATCTTTTCCTATGCCTATGTCTTTAATTATTTTACCTATTTTATCTTCCAGTACATGTAATGTTTTTGTTTTAATGTTTACATCTTTAATCCATTTCAAATTTAACATAGCATATGATGAGTGATACATGTTCACATTTTAATTTTCCTTATTTTTTAGAGATTCTCATTGTCAAAATCTGTAGCTTCTTTAAAGAGCAGGTGGTCAGTGTAAATAAGTAAATCTGGTTGTTTTTAGGACATGTGAAGCCATGAGCCTTGTGTGACAAACTATGAGGCTTACTTCACCACTGCTGCTACATGGACATGCAACTTTACAGTTTCCAGTGTATATCTACAACCTCACCAGAGTTAACAAGCATGTACCATTATACATACTCTTTAAAAGTTAATTCGTATCAGATTAATCTTACTTTCACATTCTGCAGGACAAATACATTTTGTTTATGGAAAGGAATTAGTTTGTAGCACCTGATTATGGTAAAGTAATAAGTTAATCATATTTGTTGTCATGACCTATGATTCCCTTGTATGAAATATATAGAGGGAAATTTTCTTGGTTATGCTAATCTATGTATCAACTGTTTAAATAATAATGCTAATAGACAACAGGAAAGTCAATATGACATAATGATAATTCAGGAAATAACACTGTAATATGAATGTCTGATGTAGTAGGGATAATATAATTGATTTCTCTGTTTCACTTTCCCACCTGAAAACAGAAGAGTTGAATTAAAAAGCATTTAAGCCTCATTTCAGTTCTCCAATTCTATTATAAAAAATTGAAGTATCAAAACTGCTTTGCAGAACTTAAATGCTGATATTACTATCCAGTTTGAATTATTTAATAAGATTTCTATTAAGGATAAATAGCAAATTATCTCATTGAAGACAATTGCTGTTAATCATTCGTCTTTGTAATTTTAAAACTTAGTGTTTCTCCCTTGAAAATCTGGTGTGTTCATATTGTTGATTTTTTTTTTTTTTTTTTTTGAGACAGTCCTGCTATGTAGTTCAGGCTGGAGTTGAACTCACTGTGTAGCCCAGGTTGCCCTTGAACTCACAGCGATCCTCCTGCCTCACTCTCCCAAGTGCTGTGATTCCAGATGTGTGCCACCACACCCAGTTATATTGTGAAAATATTTTATTTGCTATGTTTTAAGCTTAAGTTTTACATTGTTAGAAAAATCAACATAGGAATTAAGAGAATCTCAAATCACTCTGCATTGTTCTGAGTAAACATTTTTTCTATCTAGGAAAAGAATAAATATTTTTCAGAGAACTTGGTTTCCAATAGAATAATATCCATATTAATTTTAGCCATATGAGGTATTTAATACCAGAATAAAAACATAGAACTGAAAAAATAAGCCATATCTTTTTATTAAAAAAATAATAATTCTGAAGTCAAAACTTAAAACTTACCTCTTTGTCTTTGTGTTATGTGGTAAGGGGAAAATGCCCTTTTTATTACAGTGTAAGGGTCCTGCGTGTCAGCGGGGTCCTCTCTGTCTCTGAGCATGTAGCCTACCAAAGGTGGCATAATGATTAATGACAAAAAAGCTAGATGAATGGGTACCATAAAAGCTGACAGAACTTTGATTTCTTTGCCAGTTACATTTTATCTTACATAGTCTCTTGGTGTAGCAATAAATCATCAATGCAGAAGACTATTCCATTCATGAATAATTTAGCAAGCATAGAATGGATGGTGGTTATTTGAAAAGAAAAGATGCCATTTTCTCTGATCTCAGTTATGCATATACAGAGAACAGTAAAAAAATAGTACCGTCAACAATGTGTTCAGTAGATTGCTCCATAGGTTTTGATATTATTCTGAGATTATGAACCCTGAAGAAATTTTGGCATCACAGTTTAAGAGGGTTTATATTTCACTTTTTGAATTTTCTGTCATAAATTAATTGTGAGAGAGTAAATAGCATGTAAATTCATAGTAGGAATGGCTTCCTTACAATGATGGATTTACATTCATCAATATCATAATAATTTAATACTCTCTGGATTACCAAAATGTTTTCTAAAATTTACAGTTGTGTTTTGCTAGGATGTGGTATATGAAAACTGTGTGGGAAACGTATTTTGACAATATTTAATGTATGTGCAAGTCTTAGTATATTTAATGCAGAACTAAATAAGTAACGTCTAAATCAAACATATTTTTCAAAATAAAGATAGGCAAAACAATCAAAATCTCTTTCAGAATAATCAAAAATTTTTTAAGTTTTAAATCTCTGGCATAATGGATTCTGATTTTACTAAAAGAGAACTTTCCATTAATTTGCTAATTATTCAGTGTAATTGTAATGTAACATTTTATTAAAATATTCATACCACATATCTTAGATTTCTGATTCTGATGCAATGGGGTTATAACTAAGTTTGAATAAAATTTACTAAAATAATAATTGCAATACAAATACAAATGTGCTAACCTAACAAGAGGTTAGAGGGCCAAATTCTAGAAAAATAATAAACACTAAACACGAGGGATATGTTTCCTACCAGAAATAGTGACTGTATTCATGACATGCTTTAATTAATGGAAAACTGCCTAGAAAATTAACATTTTGCAATTAAGTAACAGGGTAACAATATCAGAGTGCCATGCCTGCTTGACTAACATTTAGGAACATTTAATGTACTTGTGTATTAATCTGGAATCCCATATGGCTGCCTGTTCAGACACAGTATGGAGCAGAAGCAAAACTGAATTCTTGGGCCCCTTCAACCTGGCTCATGTCATCTGGAAAACAAGGGTTTTCTTAAACCTACAGCTAGAACCGAGGTTGGCCTTGTCTCTGGCCCTGGCCTATGAAAGCAGTTATGCTTTCCAGAGGTCTAATATGATCTTCCCTCTGCCAGAAGTTATCAGTTCTTAACCTCCAGGAATACTGTTTTTAAATTGAAGAATAGATTCTATTTGCCTTATATTGAGTTAAAGGAGACAAAAGTTAGAACCATGTTAGATAGGGATTTGTAATGAAATTTGAAAGTCACTATTATGCTAGTAAGTTAGAAAATGTCAAGATGAAAATAGAGCACTTACAAAAGAAGCTCTAGTTATCCAAGCTATTTTAGCACTCTGCCGGTTACCTTCACATCCCTAGCTGTCTGATTATCATCCTTATGTATGCTGGAATGACTAAACGCCCCACTTACCTGGAATTCTTTGCCTCAGGGTCTATTTTTGAAAGTACACAAACTAACACCATTTCATGGTTTAGTTACTGACTCCTGGGATCCCTTCTTCCAGGAACCATTCTTGGTTTAATTCCTTTAAAACTCTTACACTGAGCTAGGGAAAATGGTCAGTGTTTACATTCAAAAAAAGTCCCAGGTCATTTTTTATCCCTGCTTTCACCTCTCATAATTTAATTTATTGAATTCGCTGTAATCTCAACCATAACATCTTTGCAGAATTAGTCCTAAATTTTGGCATTTCTTTTCTGCAACATGAAATATCAAGAAATGACTATTGAAAGGATATGCTTATCAACAAATCATAGTATTTATTTCTACCTAATAATATATTATGTATAGGCAAATACTAAAGAAGCCAGCCTTTACCCTCAGCCAGAGTGTACTTGTAGAAAAACACCCCTAGAATCTTCCCCCCAAATTTCAGTTTCCACTGATACCAAGGTCTCCCCTTTTACTATGTTCAAACCCACCGTATCTTCCTCACAGGGCATTAGATCTCACAGGAGACACTCAGCAGAAATTTATTCACCAAGTAGGGCCAAGTAACTTGGCCACAAAGCAATGTTTTGACAAAGATGGCTAACTGAAGGTTACTTGTTTCATATCAGTGTTCTGGCTGATATACTATGCATCTTAGTTACAGATTCTGGTTCAAATTCTTTTACAGGAGAAACCAAAAAATAAGTTAAAGAGCAAAACAAAAGATAGATAATTGAAAAGAGGGAGATAGCTCATTTGCAAAAGGAAAGGAAACTTAGGAGGGGGGAGAAACAGGGAAAAGGGATAAATATATTCTGCTTTACCTCTCACCTGGCCATCCATACATCCTCTAAATGAGCAAAACAGCTTGGTATTCCCATAAGACCCAAATCTGACCCTATCTTTCTGCCAATCCTCTTACCATTCTCTCGTCTTAGATGACAGTACCCCAATTTTTGCCTTATGTCTTCCCTGAATTTGAATAGCAACTTTGGGATGTTTACTTAATACTTGCTCTTGTTAGTATAATTATCTTCACTTATACTTTCCTAGCTGGACTGTGACATTCTTAAAGATTTTAGCAGCTAGTACACTTTCTTATACATGATAAACACTTCATAAATGTTCGTTAAAATGTAATTCAGTTGAACTTCTAGTAAGGGAAAGATGAGACGTTAAATTCTTTGAGACATGAATGTGTATATGATACCATTTGATGTGTCTTTTTATATACTGCCTTTCCCTGAATATCCAGGGGATAGATAAAACATGCAGAATTTTGCCTAGTCCTAAGAAGTTCTGGATATTCAAAATATGGATATTAGTATCATGTTGAGAACACTTCTACACATAAGTTGAACAACTTCGTTAGTTTTCAGTATATGTGGTGTGATGTTGGCTTTGATAGATATGAAGTTAGAATTCACCACCACTGACACAAGACTTGAAGAAACACTTGCTCATTTTAGATTGGATTGAACAAATAACGTACAGCTAGAAAACTTTTCTAAAATATTCACACAAAAGTCCTCATTACTAGTATTTCTACATGCAGATCTATGGCATATTCTAATTTTTAGGCCAATAATTATTATTTTTAATTAATTTTCTGGGTACGCTTTGGATAGATGTAACGATCACATTCATCATAGGGAATTTGTACCTGTACATGATGTATCTTGATTCTTCTTTTCTCCCCAGTCCCCTCCCCTCCCTTCAACCTCTTTTTCCCTGATTTACAAAAGCTTTGTCTCCATTTTATCTTCCATTCTCTTTCTTCTTTTCCCTTCCTTCTATGTACCCTGCCCCCACTCTTGTTTCCCTTCCCATTTGAAAATTTTTTTCTGTTTCCCAATACCTATTTTTTATTATGGTCTTTATTTTCCCTTTAGGGTTACTCACACCAGTGAAACAATGTGATATTTAAATGTGTGTCCAATTTATTTCAGTTAAGAGTATGGTCTCAAGGTGCATCCATTTACCTGGAAATGTCTCAAGTTTATCCTTCTTTATGGTAGACTAGTACTCCATTGTATTAAAAAAAAAATCTTTATCCATTCATCCATTGATGGGCATTTGAGCTGTTTCCAAGATTTAGTTATTACAAATTGTGCTGCTATAAACATGGGTGTGCATATAACAGTGTGCTATGGTGCTTTTAATTCTTTCGGGAAGATATCAAGAAAGGGAATAGCTGAGTCGAATGGAACTTCTAGTTTTAGATTTTTGAGAAATCTACATACTGATTTCCATATTGGTTGTACCCATTTGGATTCCCACCAACAGTGGAGAAAGATTTCTTTCTTCCTAGATCCTTTGCAGCATTTGTCATTGGTTGATTTGTTGAAAATAGACATTCTTTCTGGAGTAAGATGAAATTTCAGTGTTGTTTTAATTTTCATATTTTGAATGACCAGTGATGTTGAACATTTTTTCATGTATTTATTTGCTGATTGTACTTCTTCATATGAGAAGTACCCATTGATATTAGTAGCCCATTTTTGGATTGGGTCTTTAAATTTAGGGGGGGTCTAATGTTGTGGAGTTCTTTATATGTTTTAGACACTAATCTTGGCAAAAATTTTTCCCACTCTGTGGATTGTCTCTGCGCTCTCTTGGTGGTTTATTTTGCTATGCAAAAGCTTTTTTTAATGTGGTGAGACTCCAATATTTAATGCTTTGTAATATTTCTTGTGCAATCAATTCTTCATTCATAAAATCTTTGCCTACACTTGTGTCTTCAAGAGTTTTACCTATTCTATCTTCTAGCAGATTCATTATTTCTGTTTTAATATTTAGATCTTTGACCCTTTTTGATTTTAGTTTAGTGTATGGTGAGAGATATGGGTCTAGGTTTAGTCTTCCGCATGTGAAAAGCCAGTTATCCCAGCACCATTTATTAAAGAAGCTAACTTTTTTCCAGTGAAGGTGTTTCACCCCTTTGTTAAATATAAGGTGGCTGAGTGTGTTCAGAGTTGCTTCTGCATCTTCTAATATGTTCCCTTGATCCTCAGGTCTTCTTTTTTGACAGTACTATGATGTTTTTATCACAGTAGCTTTATAGTATAATTTCAAGTCAGGGATTGTGATGCCCCCTGTTTTGCCTTTGTTGCCCAGGATTGCTTTTGCTGTTCTCGTCTCTTCTGGATATGAATGAATTTTAGGATTGTTTTCAATAATTCTGTGAGGTACGCTACCGGTATTTTGATCAAGATTGAATTAAATCTGTATATCAACTTTGGAAGTATGGCCATTTTCACTATTTTGCTTCTTTTTACCCAAGAATAATTGATATATTTTCATATTTTGACCTCCTTTTCAGAGAACTGTAATTTTCAATGTAGAAGTATTTTATTTCCTTTGTAGATTGATTCCTAAGTATTTCAATTTTTTATGTTATGGTGAAAAGTGTGGTTTCCCTAATTTATCTCTCAGTTCATTTGTTATTTGTGTACAGGAATTCTATTTATTTTTGAATGTTGAACTTTTATCCAGCTATGCTACTGAATTTGGTTATTAAATCTAGAAATGTTTTTGTGGAGTTTTTGTGGTTTTCTATGTAGAGTATCTTGTCATCCACAAATAATGATAAATTCTTCTTTTCCTATCCTTACTCCTTTTATTTCCTTCTGTTTTCTAAATGCTCTGCCTAATGCTTCCATTACTATATTGAGTGGAGTGGTGATAGTGGACATCCTTGTGTTGCTCCTGATTTTAGAGTGAAAGCTTTCAATTTCTGACCATTTAGTATGAGGCTGACTGTTCATTTGTCATACATGGCTTTTATCAAATTGAGATAAAGATCTTATGTTCTTATTTTCTGTAGTGCTTTAATAATGAATAGACATTGCACTTTGTCAAATGCTTTTTCTGCATCTATTGAGATGTTTACATGTCTTTTATGTCTTTTTTCCTTGGATCTGTTGATGTGGTGTATTACATTTATTGATTTGCATGTTGAACAATCCCTGAGTCCCTGGGATGTATCCTACTTGGTCTTAATGTATAATCTTGATGATTTACTGTATTCAGCTTGCCAGGATCTTATTGAGGATTTTTGTGTCTATGTCCATTATGGAGATTGGCCTGTAGTTCTCTTTTTGTGTTGGATCCTTCTCTGGTTTTGATATCAGGAAAATGCTTACTTCAAGGAATGAGTTTGGAAGTATTTCTTTCCTCAATTTCATTAAAGATTTTGAGGAATAATGGTATTGTATCTTCTCTAAATTTCTTGTAGAATTCAGCAATGAAGCCATAAAGACCCAGATTTTCCTTTGTTGGTTGTTTTTAAATAACATATTCAATTTCATTTACTAATAATGGTTATTTAGAATTTTTATATCTTCTTAATTAGGTTTTGGTAATTCATTTGAATCTAAGAATTTGTCCTTTCTTCTGTGTTTTCCTTCTTATTAGAATACAGATTCTGGAAGGAGGCATTGTTGGTCTTCTGGATTTCTGTAGGGTCTCTTGTGACTTCACCTTTTTCATTTTAGTTGCATGGATTGGAGTCTTTTTTTCCCTTTTTTGATAAAGTTTCTTCTCTGGATTTTACAATTTCCTCCCTCATAAGTGCTTTGGATTTAACTTGTTCTTCTTTTTCTAGTAGCTTGATGATTAACATTAGGTTGTTTATTTGCACTTACTCTGTTTTTCCAGTAAGGGAATTCACTGATATAAATTTCCCTTCTAAGATTACTTTCATTGAATCCTATAAGTTCTGGCATGTTGTATTGATTGTATTGTTTAATTGTGGAAATTAATTTCTTCTTTAATTTCATCTGTGACCTATTGGCTGTTCAGGAGGGGATTATTTAATTTCCAGATGTTCAGCAGTTTTTTGTGATTTCTTTTGCCATTGATTTTGAAATTGCACTATGATCTGATAATATGCATTGGATAATTTAGGTTCTTTTGCATTTACTTAACCATATTCTCTGAGCTAGTATGTGGCCTATTTGGAGAAAGTTCCTTGTGCAGCTGAAAGAAATATATATTCTGATGTTGTGGGGTAGAACACTCTGTAGACATCTTCTAAGTCCCCTTGTTCAAAGGTTTGGTTCAGTTCTGATATTTCTTTTTATATCTAAAAGATCTGTGTATTTATGATGGTGGGGTATTGAGGTACCCCATTACAATTATATTAGCACTTATTTGATTTTCCATGTCCACTAATATTTGTTTCATGTACTTGGGTATAATATATATATATATATATATATATATATATATATATATATTTGGATTAGCTCTTCCTCTTGGATTATTCCTTTAACAAGTATGTAGTGATCTTCTTTGTCTCAGCCAATCAGCCTCATCTTGAAATCCACTATATCAGCAAATAGAATAGCTACCCCTGCTTGTTTCCAGGGTACTGTGGCATGGAATATTGTTTTTCCTTTGACTTTCTGTGTATGAATTTCTTCTTGAGTTATATGTGTTTCTTTTTTGCAGCTTATTGTTGGATCTCGTTTATTGATCCATACTGACAATCTGTTTGTTTTGATTGGTGAATTGAAACCATTTATATTGATGGTTATAACTGATATGTATTGATTTATCTTTGTCACATAATTTTCCTGTTGGTTCACTTTCTTTCCCTCTGTTTAATTACTTGCCTGCCCTGCTGGATTCTTTCTATTTGGGTTCATGGAATTGTACTATTTGTTATCTCTTTCTAGAATATCCTTCAGAACATTTTGTAGTTCTGGTTTGGTGGTCATGAATTTCTTCAAGTGTTCTTTGTCATGGAAATAACATTTCTCCTTCAACTTCGAAAAATAGTTTCATGGTGTACATCAATCTGGGTTGGAGGCTGTTTTCATTTAGGGGTTGAAATAATTCACTCCAGGGTTTCCTTGACTTAAGGGTTTATTTTCAGAAGTCTGCTGTAACTCTGATGAGTATTCTTTTATAGGTTATTTCTCTCTTTTCTCTAACAGGTTTTATTATTCTGTTCTTATGTTGAATTTCTGCAGTCTTGACTATTATATGCCTTGGTGTGGAGTTTTTTTGATCATCGCTAATTGGGGTCTTATATGACTTACATGTATGTCAAATTCTTTTTTCCATGCTTGCCATTATTTTTATGAGTAGGCTTTTTATGTCCTTTGTGTTATTTCCTGACTTTTCATTGATTCCAACAAATTTTATGTCATTCTTTAGATCATCTAGTAGGTGTTGGATTGATTTTTTCATGGTCCCTTGCTATTTTTAAGAAGTCTTTCTTTTCATGATCTCTAACTTCAAACCTGTCTTCTAGATCTGATATTCTGTCTTCATATTGGTTGATTCTGCTACATACATTTTTAATAGAATTTGTAATCTCCTGGATATCTGTAAATCTATTTCATGGAATTTATTTCTTCTTTCCTAGGTTAAGCATTCATAGTTTCCATCATTATTCTAAGATCCTCTTTTTTTAAGCTTTTTCTACTGTAGATTCACTACCCATATCCTTCATTAAGGTCATCCTGTCTTTAGTTATTTGAGAAATTATTTCTGATTTATTTTTTTCCAGAGCAACATTCATCTGCTTTGTTACTTCCACTGTTACCATTTCAGAGTTCAGGTGGATGGCTTTGGATTTGTTCCACAGCACTGCCCCCTGAGTTTGCTTTGGACAAGATGGAGGTCTGGGGTTTCATCTTGCTTCCATGTCTTCTCATTTTCTATTTTTCTAAAATTTATTTTCAGTGTTGATGCTTGTAAACTGCTTATGGTAGGTGGCTTCATTATTAGTATTGAGAATTCCTTAGAAAATGACTACTTTTCAGAGATGTCTTTTGGATGTAGCTGGCTTTTGCCTTTTGAGTCTGTGGCAAGGTCCTACCTCTTCAATTTATCAGGGATGAAAAGTTGCTGCATGTTTGGTCTATCCCCTGGTTCTTTGGTCCTGGACTATAGTATTTTTTATGAGACTTAGAAAATTTCATTCTTGCAATACAAGGAAGAACAACTGATTAGAACAATTAAGTCATCTTGGCTAAAGTAGTACAATCAGTAACAATGATAACCTTAAGCACAGCCTAGAAAATGACAAACTGTTGTAAGTGTTAATTTGCCACTTTTAACCATGGGGACAAGATTTATAGTTATATAACAAAATCTAAACCAAACCAAAAAATTTCATACAATAAATATCCCTTTAATTAAGTGATTTTATCCTCTGTAGAGAAAATTTAAAAGAGATAGGAGGAAAAAGTAGAGAAATAGAAGAGAAAGAGATTACAAGCAAGGTTGAAAGACAAAGGAAGACTATATAAGCTTTTGGAGACTGGTTTCCAAGACAAGAAGGAAATAAAGAATAAAACAAAAGAAAAAGCTAAAAACAGTGTTCACACTCATGAAGAAAAGACAAGAATATATAATCAAAGAGAGAGAGAGAGTTTCTTTAATTTCACGGCTATGGTTATCTTCTGGGGCCTGCATTTCTGTGGTAGTGTCCACTTAAGAGCAGGTCTCTGCCGTCACTGATAGACAAAGGAGGGAGACAGAGCCCAGATCCACATTGTATGATCCAGAAAGCCCGCAGTAGGAATAGGTTGAGCTGCCAATTCAAATCCACAGTTCAGGCTGATCCTGGTCTCTGGTTGTCAGTCTGTGACCTAGGTTGTTCATCCCACAACACTATGGGTATTTTTTGTTGGCTTGACTTCAGCTTCTTAACACTGGACATCTCCTAGGGCTGTTCCTTTCCCAGACACTGGGAGCCCTGGGTAGAAGCCAACCAATAGCTGCTCCAAGTCCCAAGTTCAGCTGGCCCCACCCCAAAATAATGTTCAGTCAATCACCCTCTCCTGGGAACATTTTGACTGGAGTTACTCATCAGCTGCTACAGCCCACTGCATCCACTGCTCCTCTCCGCTGGTGGAATTCTCCATGGAGCCCTCCAGGGGCCCCTCCCACCACCGTACCTCTGTAGTCTCAAGTCTCCTGTCTCATACCATGCATGAGCTGGGAGTCAGGGAGCAAGCCCAGTTTGCCAATGAGCCAGTACTCAGGGAGAAAGCAATTTACCACCACCCTCTTCTGCATTGAGGTCCATCACCTTGCTCTCCTTGTGAGCTGCAATTCTCCCTTCACAATTTACTTGCTTCTCAGGAATTCACCTCCCTCCTTCTTCTCTTGCTCAAGTTGCTATACTTCAGTGTCTGGTCTCCCAATCTTGGAGAGGCTGATTTACCACTGCTCACCACTCCACCATCTTCCTGGAAGGCCACCAATAATTATGTTTAAACTATGTCTTCAAATAAAATAAATTCCACTATTATAAAATCACAAGAAGATTAAATAATATTATAATACTGTACTGATGCTAATTTTAAAATTTGAATTTTTCATAGTTTTGTAAGATTCTCATTTTAAATTATATTTATTTTAGTATTTTCAGTAGAGTTGAGGTACAAATATACATGTGTAAATTTGTAATATAATATAATATATAACATAAATATTATATATAATAATATAATATAATTATATATAATAATATATAATATAAATATTACTGAGAAAGTGAGAGAGAGACTGACAGAAATAAGAAAAGAAAATATGAATTACAACTCAGATAGACATGATATGAGGAATCTGTATAATGGTTATTGTCAAATTATTTCTTTTACTGTGTTAAAATGTGACTTTTTCATAATTGAATTTTCTGTAATTTGTAAGAATTCACTGCTATAATTTGAATAAACATTAAAGTTCATGAATATTTATGTTATAAATAACATTATAATGAAAACATGAAACCATAAAATTCTATAGCAATTTAAAAAGCCACATGAAATATGTATAGCCTACTTTTAGTGAAAATGTTAAGCAATTTAATTGTCTTTTTATAACTTTCAAATGTTCAATTCTTTAACCTTTTGTTTCTCTCTCTAATGTTAGCTGATTTCATTTTATGTTACTTTTGATGTATTTACCCTATACCAAGTGTTCTCAGGCAAATTATTTACAAATGTTAATGCTCCATTTAGATCAGGCAGTGTTTTAATTCAGGTCAGATTTATTTTTATTTATTTTCTCTGTGTCTATATTCTTCAGGGATCAAATTTAATTTTTAATAACAAAAATGAGAAAGAAACAAAAGACAGCAAAGTATGAGGTAGTCGATTAAACTAATGAAGTGTACTATTTAAAGCACAAAGCCCATAATTAGCTACATTTGATTTGATTTAATTTAATTCACTCAGTGTTTTCCTGTTTACATTTTTGTGTTTATTCCCTTAAATAAAAGCAGCAAAATGCTTTAAAAAGTAACTATTTTCAATAGGTCTTTGTAGTGGTTTTTATCTAGATATTTCCTCAAAGTCTCATGTGCTCATAGCTGGGGCTTTGGGGAGATGACTAGATCCTGGGGGTATAATACTCGTAAGTGGATTAGTTTATAGCTAATTATGATGTTGGAAGGAGGTGGGTAACTATGAGTGTGGGCTGGAAGGTCTGTCTTCCTCCCTTCTCTCTGGAGGGGTCTCTGTGTCCTGACACCTACACGGGCTGTCTCTTCTCTGCCGTGCCCCTCTGCCATGTCTCCCTGCCTTGGAGCCAGCTGAGAGTATGCACTGAAGCCTTTCCAGAATATGAGGAGAGTCAACCTTGCCTCCTTGAACTTGTGGATGTCAGGTATTATGTTTCAGCAACAAGAAAATAACTAAAGCAGTCTTTTAAAAAACTTGGAACTCAGAATTAAATAAGATTTGATTCATCATTTATACCCCTATTCCATTATAAAATTTATAGAGAAAAGTGGTGATTTTTGTTCCAAAGGACTGGAAGCTATTACTTTAACTTTTACTGAATTATTTTGTATAAAACTTACCTAGTTTCTTGCAATCTCATTTTCTTGTACTATCCACCTACCCATAGAAGCTCTAACATTATACCTACAAGGGTGTTTGGGGAGAAATTAGCCAATGATTTCATCACTCCCAGGAAGGACTTCCTTCTCTAAAATCTTATTTTATTTACTTCCATGACTTTCAAATGTAATTAAAATAGTAATATTTTTGGTAATTTACCTAAAATTTCTGTGTTACAATAAGATCACTGGATTTCTGTTGCCTTCTACATCTTTTCCAGTGGTTAAGTGAAATTGCAGTTAATGAAGTATATGTAAGATTAAATCTACCATTGTAATTTTTCTTCCCCTTTGAACTCATTGTTATATATTCAATTATATTTTTACTCTGTTTTGTTGAACTTTATCCAGACTTGTGAATTGCATGCTACGTACATTTTTGCTTTTAATTATTCTAGTGTTTGATAAAAAAAAATCACTAAGTGGATTTTGATGAAGTGGAAATATGCATTATTCAGAAAATGAAATACCTTAGAACATTTCAGTGGCATATAACACCACCTTCACTTGTGTGGTCTTTTCAATGTGTGTTTTACTTATTTCAATTTGTTGAATATACATTAATGCTACTCTTTCGTAGTTAACATTCATCTATGTTTACTCATCATGTTTTATGTTGCATTTTATTCTTGAACATATCAGCATACTATCATCTTAATAATTTATCCAACATTGAATCTCTCCTTTACCTTTAGAGCTTGTTTGCTGGTGAAAATGCATCCTGTTTTGTAAGATTTAGGTGTTTTTTTATAAATACAGGCAATATTAAAATATAATTAGCAATTACATTTACCATGGTTAAATGGTCTTGAAAAATAAATAAAACCAAGTATGAACTGTGTAATTAAAACAAAAATAATTCTATTGCTCCATTTTTTTCATTCCATCTACACTTGAACCCATAGTTCCTGGAGCCTAATGACTTTCTCATCATGACATTTCTTTCCTAATATTTCATATGGATAAAACTTTTGAATGCATAATGCTTTGTGCCTGCTTTCTTCACCTGGCATGACACTTGTGAGATTTTTCATAGTATAGTAATAGACCTCTTGACCTCAGCACTGAATTATATTCTATACTGGAAAAATTTATCCACAGACCAGCTAGGGAACATTAGGGTAATTTTCAGATTTTAGTTTTATGAAAATTATTAAACATTTGTATATATAGGTTTTTCTTCTACACATATATTTCAATTCCAGTTGAATAAATGCATATAAGTGATGTGTTTCTCATTCTCACCAATATTTACTGTTTTTTAAATTTATGTCACTTTAATAACCATGTACTGCATCTCATCATAGTTTCAGTTTACATCTCTTTAATGACAAACAAGATGGAGCATTATTTCTTTCCCAAATTTGGCATTGCATTATCATTTGGACAGCAGTGTGCCTCAGTCACGTTTTTGTCACTAAGGCACAATACCTAGCACCCACAATTTAAAGCGGGATGGGCTTATTTTGGCTCACACAGTTTAAAGGTTTTAGTCCCTGATTGTCTACCACCAGTTCAAAAGGGCAGGGTGAAAATGGTCTGGATGGAGGAAAGGTGCTCATGTCACTACAGAAAGGGAAGGAAGTATGTGGAGAGTGAAAAATCCGATTCCGGGTTTTGCCCGCAGTGACAAGCCTCTTCCAACCAGACCCCACCTCCCAAATATGCAGTGACTAACCTCAGGAGTGGATGAATCCGTCAATGAGTACTGCACGCCCTGTGATCCAGGCACTTTCCGAACGCTCCACCTGGAAGCGTATGAGAGCGTGGGGGGAAAATTGTAGATCCAAACCACAACATTCCACCCCAGCCCCGAAAGACTCATACTTACTTCTTTATGGAAAATGTATTTTTGTTCATTTCTAACAGCCAGCAAAATCTTAATTTCAGCATTGCTGAAAAGTCCAATTCCAAAACCTCCTCTGAGGCTTAAGCTGTGATCCTCTGTAAAAATAAAAAAGAAAATTAAGTACCTCTGATATGCAATGGAATAGAGCAAACATTCCCATTCCAAAAGGGAGAAATAGTGGAATAGAAAGAATGAGAATGAAGCAAGATGAAAACCCAGCAAAGCTAACATTAAATACTGGTGTTCCATATCCAGCATCTGGGTGGAGGGGTGTTGTGGTGAGATGTGAGTTCCAAAGGGCTTGGGCAGCTACTCCCCCACGGAATTCATAAGTTGAAGCCCTTGTAGCTTCTTTCAATGTGGCTTTTCTCAGCAGACAAGCACCACCATCTGGTCTTCACTGCACCTTTAGCTTCACTCTCACAGTTTCACACACTCCACTCTCCAAGACATACTGCTTATCCTCATTGGCCTTCCTTTGAATTCTGGATGGAAACCTCCCTGACATGAGAACTCTTGTATTCTGTATGCTTTAAAACCTGCACCATATTGGTGATGCCACAGTCAGCTGCAAGCATGAACACTGGCCAGGACCCCTTCGATAACAGCTACAGCAGCCTCTGAATATCTGGATGACTGAGAACTGTGAAATTAATCCCTAAAACCAATTCTCTAAGCTGAATACTATGGAGCTCTCTTTCCAAAGCAATTTTTTCAAAGGAATTTATCTGTATCCTTTTAAGCTCTTGACCCCATAAAGGATGAGGTAAGTCATACAGATTCCTAAAATACTCTGAAGTCATTGACTCTGAAGTCATTTCCAGTTGTTCTGATGTAAGCCACTTGGATTCTCCTTAATGCTAATCTGCTTAGCAACCCCACTCTCTGTGACTCCAAGTTTCTACAGGCCCCAAATTACAGGCCCTTCATTTCTGGTAACCAGCAAAATTTTTCAAACTAATCAGCTCTGCTTTTTATCCTGATTCTTATAGTAAATAGGGTGAAAAGCACCCAGCATTACTGAGGCTACAGTCTGAATAATGGGCTGCCTTGAAATTTTCTGTCGAACTAATTAGTCTGATATTCTTACTTTCGGTTTCCCACAAAGTCATACATGAGCTAAATGAAGATCAATTTCTATAAGAGTGTAACACACAGGGGCTCTAGTCCAGCTGCCAATAGAGTCCTTGCTCCCAACTGAAGCCTCCTGGGAGCCTGGCCTTGACAGTCTGCATTTCTACCCAACTTCCGGTCTTCTGAGATCTGACTAGAATCTCTTATTAAGTTTGGCTTACTGCATTCTTACGAGTCTTTTGCCAGTATCTCCCAACTTTTCCAATCCCCTCCTATGAATCAGTTCCAAAGGTCAGTTACATTCAGAGCAACCACCCCATTGCTCTGGTACCAAAATCTGGTACCATTTTCGCATCACTGAGACATAATACCTGACACATACAACTTCAAGAAGAATAGGTTTATTTTGGCCTATGTCTTTTAGAAGTTTCAGTCCCTGGCTGGCTGGCTCCAAGGCAGAAAAATCACAATGAAAGGGGCTGAGTAAAAAAAAAAAAAAAAAAAAAAAAAAAAAAATTTTGCTTTTGTCATGGCAGCTAGTAAACAGAGCATAAACGCAGGATCTGGGGTGGGAGGTATGCTCTCCCAGGTCACACCCCCAGTAACCCTCCCAATAACACGCTCAGACTCTTAACTTGCCAGTTGGTGAATCCACTGATGAGTACAGCACCCTCCATGTCCCAATCACACCCCCAAAGCCTCTTCTGAGCAGATGATCCAAAGCTCAGCACAAGGGATATTCTAATTATTTGTCTATTTATTACTGAATTTAATGTCTTGAGTTGTGAAATAGTTTATGTATGAAGGTATAAAAAATACCTTGAGAGTTTAAAGTTAAAAATGTATTACTGTAAAAGACGTGTTGTTATTAATCCAACTCAATATTCTCTCCTTCTCGTGATGACTTTTACCCAGTCATTCTTGGCAATGAGTCTTCTACATCACAGTGGAAAAGCATGGCAGAGGAGTGGTGCTAGCCTCATGGTGGTCAGGAAGTAGAGAGAAATGGAAAAATTCTGAGAAGCAAGGGCCAGGGACCAGGTACACTCTCACAGGTGACATTTTTATGACACCTCCTTTAAACCAGGTTCCACCTCCTGCTTTTTCCACCTCGCAATAATGACATTTAATTATGACCTCATCAGTGTGTGAAACCCCAAGTGAAGTTGGTGCCTTCCTGATCCAATCACTTCCTGAAAAGGCTATCCGCTGACAACTAACCCTTTAGCACAGGGCTTTGGGGGACAATTTAGAATCAAATGATAGCAGAATTTCAAGGTTTTACACAAAACTGTGAATTACATTGTTTTCAATTTCTAAGTTCTTTGCTAGTATATCGGTGTATGGAAATGGTTTCTGAATATTGAAAGTATATTGCGAAAGATTGTGAAGATTGCTTCTAACTCTACTACCATTTTTATGAAATAGTAAATATGGTCAGCAGAGAGCATTGTTTTGTTTGCAAATACAATTATCCTTACTTCTATCATATCCACATACATTTACTTCTCTTCTCATATGCACTATTTAAACTCTGTTACAATGTTTGGGAAAATTCCCTTATATTTTGATTTTATCAATTTTGAGTGATTTTTTGTTGTTGTTGTTAGTTTTGTGTGGTCTTTTCTTTATAAAAGAAATTGAAATTTGACAAAAACCATTGTATGATAACTGACTTGACTGCAAAAGTTTTTTTTCTTAGCCTCTTAACTCCTCCATATTCAAATGTGATGCTATTGCTTGGTTCCTCAAGTGAAGCCATATTTTGGTCATTTGATATTATCCTTATTTTATATATTTATACATAAAATTTCATAAAATATCATGTTATTAATATTTGGGCCTATGTTCATTTCTCTTCATTATAATGACTATTTTCTGGGGGTTTTTTTGTGTGTGGGTACCGGGGGTCGACCTCAAGACCTCACGCGCCAGCAGGCACCTGTGACGCTGAGCGATATCACCTGCCCCTTTTTTGTATGTGGGTTCCGGGAGTCGAACTCGGGCCCTCACGCTTGCCAGGCAGGCGCTTACGCCGCTGAACCATCTCACCGGCCCTATTTTCTGTTTTGATGTTTTTTTTTCTCAAGTATTTCCTCACAGCTATGAGAAGCTGATTAAAATGATCAAGATTTATCAATTTTATTGACCTCTTAAAATTACTGTTTTATTTTTCTTACATAAGTACTTTTCCTCCTGATTATTTTAATTTGTTATTTTTCCAATTTTTGGAAGTAAAAATTGAGATTATTAATGTGAGATCTTTCTTCTTTCCTAATATAAGGAGGTACAATTATTTTCCTTCTGAGGATTGCTGCATTGCTTACTGTAAACAGCACCGCTGCTTTTATTTTGATTAGCTCAAGAGCATTTTATTGTACTTTTTGACTCATTATTACAAGTTATATGTTTATAACATATTTAACTCATAGGAAGAATTTCCAAATGGAATTTCATTGTTGATTTCTAACATTTTTGTTGTAGAGCATATACTTAATATTACTTTATTCTTTTAAATATTTTGCAACTTCTTTAATGGCCAGAATATTGTTTAATTTGTCATATATTTTGAGTTCTTCAAAAGAATGTGTGCTCAGTTATCATATTATGGGGTGTACACTGTTCTAGAAATATCAAGAAGGCAAATCTGTCTTGTCCAAATCTTTGATATTTTATTATTTATAGATTTCTTTATATTTCTAACAGTTACTAATAGAATTGTGTTAACAGTATTAGTCGTAATTTTAGATTTCTCTATGCTTCTTTAAAGTTTGCAAGATTTCGGTTTATGTAATTCAACCATAAATTGCTTCATGTTCTTGGGTATATATATATATATATATAGTAAGTATTATTTTATTTATTTATTTTTTTGAGATTTATTTTTTGAAGGTCTCTCTCTGTAGTTGCTGGTCTGGAACTCACTATGTAGCACAGGCTGGCCTCAAACTCTTGCTTCAGCCTCCTGAGCACTGTAATTACAAGCATGCACCACCGTGCCTGGCTATATTATCTTTTTTATAAATGTAACCGTGTACATTTGATCAAATATATGTTCCATTTATCAATAATTTGTAGAGCTAAGCCTCAAGGGGAAATAATTGAATATCTATTTCATATCCATACAATAAAACTAATAGTTTGTCTGACAATGAAAAAATTTTAAATAAAAAAGGGATATTAAATATAGCTTAAAGAAATATTAATTAGAAAGTTAAGTTTTCACAAATTTGGGCAATTATCAGACTCAGTGGTCCCCTCTTATCTGTGGGGTTTCAAGAGCCCTACTGGATGACCAAAATGATACCTAGAAACAACCTATGTACAGAATGTTTCCTATTCATATATATATACATATATGCCTAACATATAATTTAGGAATTAGGCACAGATATCAACAGCAGTTAATTCTAAAATATAACAATTATGACAAAATACTGCAATAAAGGGTATGTGAGTTGAGTTAATGGCTTTAAGGTTCCCACACTCTCTGCTGCAGCTCTCTGGATTGGCAAGAGGGAAATCAACGTGTAAAATGGAGCTCATCTCACTGGTTTGCCTTTCTCTGGGATGATGCATCATAGTGCAATGCTTTTGTAGTAAGAAAGAATACTATCTTTTGTACATTCTAGACAGTAATAGCCAGAAGTAGAATTCTTTTTTATGATGATTAAGATAGTTTCTAAAATGATCCTCAATTTAAGAGATATTGAAAATACAGCCACCCTCCAAAAATAAAAAAACAAACATCACATGGTGATATTTTTCCTCATTTGAAGATTAAAAGAGGTCTAATGGCAGATTCATATGTAGAAATATAACCAGGAAAAATACTAACGGTAAAATATACAATACAGAATTCATTGGCGTGCCTTAGATTTTTGCACTTTTGCTATTGTCTAGGTCTGGAATATATATATTTTTCAACTCTTTCTACTGTAGGTTCTACATACTTTTCAGCTTACCATACATGCTGTTATATTTTGTGTTTCCTCCAGTATCCCCTTCTGGAAAGTTAATGTCTTCCAAGTGTTCTCCTAAGGTACTTATTACATATCTCTACTATTATATTTATCACTTTGGATTAGAATTATCACTTTATAATCTGAATTATATGTACTAGATTCATAATTTCACCAGAGCAAGCACATTATTCATCAAAATAGCATAGACTTCTTTCATACTGAGAAATCAGACTCTCAATATAGTCACTGATCGTTAACCTATGTTCCAGGAACAGTCAAAAAGTCCATCGAGAACATTCTTTCCATGATCTTGTATAGAAAAAAAAAATGAGATTCTTATTTTACTGAAGTTACATGAAATTTAGTTATTTCCTCTTTTTATTTATTTATTTATTTTTTTTTTTTTAATTTTATTTTAAAGAGAAGAAAAAACAAAACAAATCAAAAGAAGAACAAATTTTCAAAACAACATAATAGGAGGGTAAGAATGGTTAATACATTGCGTATTACTATCTTTAAGTTAGTTATTCAGGACACCAGACATTAGCATTTAATTATCCAAACATTATTGGCACAAACCTTACTCTTCAATGAACTAAGTAAAAATCGTAGTGTATCTATCTTAACCATCTTATATATATATATATACAATTTTTTTTCCCTTTCCCTTCTTTCTTTTCCTTATTCCAGTCTCTCTTTCCTTTTGACCAGTTTCTTTTTGATTCACCATGTCTATTGTACATTTTGGATCTTATATACTCTTTCAGTTTCTCATACTAGAGAGACAATACGATGCTTACACATGTGCTTCTGGTTTATTTCACTTATGAGTATTTTCTCGAGTTGCATCCATTTACCTATAAAAGTCTCCAGTTTATCCTTCTTAATGGCTGAATAGTACTCCATTGTATAAAAATACCACATCTTTCTTATCCATTCCTCAGTTGATGGGCATTTGGGTTGTTTCCAAGATCTGGCTATTACAAATTGTGCTGCTATAAACATGGGTGCACATATATCGCTGTGGTATGATGTTTTTAATTCTTCTGGGAAGATGCCCAGAAGGGGAATAGCTGGGTCAAATGGGACCTCCAACCCTAGCTTTTTGAGGAATCTCCACACTGACTTCCACAGTGGCTGTACCAGTCGACACTCCCACCAACAGTGGAGAAGGGTTCCTTTTTCCCCACAGCCCCTCCAGCATTTGTTATTAGTTGATTTCTTTATAGTAGCCATTCTTTCTGGGGTGAGATGGTACCTCAGTGTTGTTTTAATTTGCATCTCTCGAATGACTAGTGATGTTGCACATTTTTTTGTATATTTATTTGCCATTAGTATTTCTTCATCTGAGAAATGTGTATTCATCTCAGATGCCCATTTTTGGAGTGGGTCTTTACATTTGGGAGGTCTGATTTTTTTGAGTTCTTTATATGTTCTCAATAGTAATCCTTTGTCTGAGGAACAGCTGGCAAACATTTTTTCCCACCTTGTGGGTTGTCTCTTCACTCTGTTGGTGGTTTCTCTTGCTGTGCAAAAGCTTTTTAATAAGATGAGATCCCAGTTATTGATTCTTTGGGATAGTTCCCGTGCGGTTGAGTTTTTATTCATAAAGTCTTTGCCTACACCAATGTCTCCAAGGGTTTTACCTATCCTACCTTCCAGCAGATTTAATGTTTCTGTTTTAATATTTAGGTCTCTGATCCATTTTGAATTTAGTTTAGTGCATGGTGAAAGATATGGGTCTAGTTTTAATCTTCGGCACGCGTAGAGCCAGTTTTTCCAGCACCATTTATTAAAGAGGCTATCTTTCTTCCAGCGAATGTGTTTGGCACCTTTGTCAAAGATAAGGTGGCTTAGTATGTCTGGGGTTGTTTCAGCATCTTCTAATCTGTTCCATTGATCTTCAGGTCTGTTTTTTTGCCAGTACCACACTGTTTTTATCACAGTAGCTTTATAGTATAATTTCAAGTCGGGGATTGTGATGCCCCCTGCCTTGCCTTTGTTGCCCAGAATTGCCTTTGCTATTCTAGGTCTCTTCTGATTCCAAATGAATTTTAGGATTGTTTTCTCTAATTCTGTGAGATATGCTGTTGGAATTTTGATTGGAATTGCATTAAATCTGTATAACAATTTTGGAAGTATGGCCATTTTCACTATATTGGTTCTTCCTATCCAGGAGCAAGGGATATCTTTCCATTTTCTGATATCCTCTTCAATCTCCTTTTTCAGAGTACTGTAGTTTTCAGTATAGAGGTCTTTTACATCCTTCGTGAGGTTGATTCCTAGGTATTTCATTTTTTTGGATGTTATTGTGAAAGGTATTGTTTCCCTAATTTCTCTTTCAGAAAGTTTGTTATTTGTGTACAGGAAGGCTATTGACTTTTGAGTATTGACTTTGTATCCAGCTACACTACTGAATTTGCTTATCAAATCTAGCAGTTTTTTAGTGGAGTTTTTGGGGTCTTCTGTGTAGAGTATCATGTCATCTGCAAATAATGATAATTTAACTTCTTCCTTTCCAATCATTATTCCTTTTATTTCTTTCTCTTGTCTAATCGCTCTGGCTAAAGTTTCCAGAACTATGTTGAATAAGAGTGGGGACAGTGGACATCCTTGTCTTGTTCCTGATTTTAGAGGGAAGGCTTTCAGTTTTTGGCCATTTAGTATGATATTGGCTGTTGGTTTGTCATAGATAGCTTTTACCAGATTGAGATAAAGACCCTCTATTCCAATTTTCTGTAGGGTTTTTATCATGAAAAGGTGCTGGACTTTGTCAAAAGCTTTTTCTGCATCTATTGAGATGATCATGTGATTTTTGTCTTTGGTTCTGTTAATATGCTGTATTACATTTATTGATTTACGTATGTTGAACCATCCCTGCATCCCTGGGATGAATCCAACTTGGTCATGGTGTATAATCTTCTTGATGATTTGTTGGATTCTGTTTGCCAGTATCTTATTAAGGATTTTTGCATCTATGTTCATTAGGGAGATTGGCCTGTAGTTCTCTTTCTTAGTTGGGTCCTTCTCTGGTTTTGGTATCAGGGTAATGCTTGCTTCCAGGAATGAATTTGTGGAGTATTGCTTCCCTTTCAATTTCATTGAAAAGTTTGAGAAGTAGGGGCGTTAGCTCTTCTCTAAATTTCTTGTAGAATTCGGCAGTGAATCCATCAGGGCCTGGGCTTTTCTTTGTTGGGAGGTTTTTAATTACATCTTCAATTTCACTGGCTGATATTGGTTTATTTAGGATTTTTAAATCTTCTTGATTCAGCTTTGGTAATTCATACGAATCTAGGAATCTGTCCATTTCTTCTGCATTTTCCATCTTAGTAGAATATAAATTTTCAAAATAGGTATAGATGATCTTCTGGATTTCTGCAGGGTCCGTCGTGATATCACCCTTTTCATTTTCAATTGCATGGATTTGAGTCTTTTCTTTTCTTTTTTTAATAAGGTTGGATAAGGGTTTGTCAATCTTATTTATTCTTTCAAAGAACCAACTTTTTGCTTCATTGATTCTTTGTATTGTTTTTTTATTCTCCAATACGTTAATTTCTGCTCTAATCTTTATAATTTCCTCCCTTGTATGGGCTTTTGGCTTAACCTGCTCTTCTTTTTCTAGAAGCTCGAGGTTCACCCTTAAGTTGTTTATTTGCGCTTGCTCTATTTTCCTGATATAAGTGTTTAATGCTATAAATTTCCCTCTTAGGACTGCTTTCATTGTATCCCATAAGTTCCGGTATGTTGTACTGTCATTATCATTCAGTTGTAGAAAGTGACTAATTTCTTCTTTAATTTCATCTGTGACCCATTGGTTGTTCAGGAGGATGCTGTTTAATTTCCATGTGTTTAGGGAGTTTTTGTGGGATCTTTTGCCATTGATTTCCAATTTCATTGCACTATGGTCTGATAATATGCATGGGATAATTTCAATTCCTTTGCATTTACTTAAGCAGGTTTTATGAGCTAGTATGTGGTCTATTTTGGAGAACGTCCCATGTGCAGCTGAGAAAAATGTGTATTCTGATGTTGTGGGATGGAACACTCTGTAGACATCTACTAAGTCCATTTGTTCAAAAGTTTGGTTCAGTTCTACTATTTCATTATTGATTTTCTGTCCAGTTGATCTATCTTTTTGTGACAGTGGAGTATTGAGATCTCCCAATATAATTGTATTAGTGCTTATTTGATTTTTCATGTCCTTTAGTACTTGTTTTATATAGCTGGGTGCATTGGTATTTGACGCATATATATTTATGATTGTTATCTCTTCCTCTTGGATTGTTCCCTTTACAAGGATGTAATGACCGTCTTTATCTCTCTGAATCCTTCTTGGCTTGAAGTTCACTTTGTCTGCAAAAAGAATAGCTACCCCTGCTTTTTTCTGGGTTCCTGTGGCATGGAGTATTGTTTTCCATCCTTTGATTTTCAGTCTATGAATTTCTTTCTGAATTAAATGTGTTTCTTGTATACAGCATATTGTTGGATCTTGCTTCTTGATCCATTTCGCCAGTCTGTGCCTTTTGATTGGTGAATTGAGACCGTTAACATTGATGGTTAAAACTGATATGTATTGACTTGTCATGATATTTTCCTGTTGTTGGTTCCCACTCTTTGTTTTTCTGCTTTCCGGCTATTTAATTATTTGCCCTGCCTGGTGGATTCCTTCTGTTGGGGTTCCTATCTCTTTCTAGAATGTCCTTCAGAACGTTTTGGAGTGCTGGTTTGGTGGTCATAAATTTTCTCAGATGTTCTTTGTCATGAAAGTATTTTATTTCTCCATCAATTTTGAAAGATAGTTTTGCAGGGTACATCAATCTGGGCTGAAAATTATTTTCCTTTAGAGCTTGCAATACATCATTCCAAGCTCTTCTTGAATTGAGGGTTTGTGCTGAAAAGTCAGCTGTGATTCTGATGGGTTTTCCTTCATAGGTGATTTGTCTCTTCTCCCTAACAGCTTTTAAGATTCTGCCCTTCTGTTGAATTTCTGGGATCTTGACTATAATATGTCTGGCTGAAGTTTTTTTTTGATCATGTCTAGTTGGTGTTCTGAAAGCTTCACTTATAGAGGTGTCAAATTCCTTTTCTCTTCCAGGAAAGTTCTCCCTGATTATGTCTTTGAACAAGGTTTTAATGTCGTTGATGTTATCTCCTGCTTTTTCATTTATTCCAATTATTCTTAAGTTGTTTATCTTTGAGTCATCTAGCAGCTGCTGAATTGATTTTTCATGGTCCCTTGCTATTTTTAAGAATTTTTCCATTTCATGATCACTAATTGCAAGCCTATCTTCTATATCTGAGATCCTGTCCTCGCATTGGCTTATTCTGCTACAAATACTTTCAATGGAATTTTTTATCTCTTGGATATCTGTTTGAATCTGCCTTATGGATTCCATTTCTTTCCTATGCTGAGCATTCATGGTTTATATAGTTTTCTTAAGTTCATCTATTTTTTTGTCTGTATCAGCTATAGTGTCCTTAAGCATGGTCTTCGTTGTAGACATTATCTCTGCAGTTATCTGTGAGATTATTTCTGTTTTAATTTTTTCCAGAACCTCATTCAGTTGCTTTGTTGTTACCACTTCAGATAGGCCAGGTGGGTGGCTTTCGGATTGTCCCACCTCGTTGCTCCCTAGGTTTGCCTTTGGTGAATTGGATGTGTGGGGTTGCATCTTGTTTAAGTGACGTCTCATGTTTTCTTTCTTTAATTCCTGGGGTGATGTTTGCAAATTACCTATAGTAGGTTACTTTATTGCTAGTGTTTAAGATCTTTAGAAGATGACTACTTCTCTGCAGTATCTTCCAAGTGGAGCTTGCTTTTGTGTTTTGAGCTTTCTGCCAGATCCTACCTCTTCAATTCATTGGGTATGCGAAGTTGCTACCTGTTTGGCCCAGTCCTTGATTCTTTGGTACTGTGCCACTGTATTTTCTGTGTCCCTTAGTCAATCTCAATCATGAAATATCAGGAAGGAAAGATGTTTAGAACAATTATTTCACATTTGGCTATAATGTTAACTAAAGCATCAAACACAGCCTAGAAAATGACAGACTGAGCTAACCAGTTATTTACCACTTTTAGCTGTATAGAGTTGCGGTTATATAACAAAATCTAAAACACACCAGAAAAATTATATGCAGTATACAAGTCCTATGTATGTCAATTTTTCCCTAAGGAGTTTAAATTTAAAATGAGTTAAGGAGGAAATAGAGTATTGGGAGAAGAGGAAGGAATTAGATGTAAGGTTAGAGGACCAAGAGGGATCCCACTAAAATTGGGACACTAGTGCAGAGAACAGGTGGTAAAAAGAGAAGGAAGTGATAAAAGGAAGAACAGATCACGACCACAATCACAAAGAAGTTAGAGGCGCTGTTTACACTCATATAAAAAACCAGAGAGAATAATGAAGGAAAGAGCAAATACACATACAGAAACAATAACGAAGATAAAAGCAATAAAACAGACAGATCAAAAATAAAACCCCACCAAAAAACAAAACTAAACAAAACAAAAACAAACAAACAAAAAAAAACCCTTCGCCAGAACAAAAAACAAATCAGTGAGAAGAAAAAAAAAAAATAATTAAAAAAAAAAAAAAAATAAGAAAAAAAAAAAAATTAAAAAGAATCAGTTCCAGGTGTTGACTTTGTTGTAGGCAGCTACCTGTTCTGTGCAGGTCCGTCCCAGTAAGCCGGGAGCGCCCTCTGGCGGGCGGTGAGCAGAGGCGCGTACTTTCAGGTAGAGACCAGTCTAGCTCGCCTCCGCTCTCAGCGCCCTTTCACGGTCCCTGGGCCTGAGAGGCTCAGCGCGCTGTCCGAGCGCGGATTTCCTGCACTGGTTCCCGCCGCTCTGGTTTTTCGCCACGCCCCCCACAATGGCGCCGGGCCAGTCGCTCTCTGGCGCGGGACAGGTGTGGCTGTGAGTCCAGTCTCGTTCGCCTGCTGACCTCAGCACACTTTCGTGGGCTCAATTGAGAGGCCCTGTGCTGCCCTGTCCGGAGCACAAGTTCCCAGAGCAGTTTCCGAGCCGCTCTGAGTTTTGCCACATCCCCCACAATGGCGCCCGGCCGGTCGCTCTCTGGCGCGGGACAGGTGTGGCTGAGAGTCCAGTCTCGTTCACCTGCTGACCTCAGCACACTTTCGTGGGCTCAATTGAGAGGCCCTGTGCTGCCCTGTCCGGAGCACAAGTTCCCAGAGCAGTTTTTGAGCCGCTCTGAGTTTCGCTACACCCCCCACAATGGCGCCCGGCCGGTCGCTCTCTGGCGCGGGGCAGCTGTGGCTGAGAGACACTCACCGCCGGTCAGCGCCGTTCTCCGCCGCTCCCCTGCCCCGCCGCTGTCTCAGGATCCTCCGTGGGGGCTCCCTGGGCGCCAGCTGCCACCGTGTGTCCGTAGAATTGAGCCTCCGCCGGCGCTCCAACTCCCGGGATATTAGAAGGTGCGCGCGCGCGGTCTGCTCCTTCTTTCCGTCTTCTTTGTTAGAAGTCACCCGTCACTGGTGCTGGGGGTCCCAGATTGCGCTTCAGAACTTCTCTGGGTTTCGGGGAGACATCTCCCCCCCTCCTGCGCTTTCCGGGTCGCTATTTTCTCGTGTTCCAATGGTAACTTTTAGAGAGAGTTTCGTTGCCTGCTTCTTACTCATCCGCCATCTTCTATTCTATTTCCTCTTTTTAAATGTAGGCCATTAATCAAAATAATGTCGGCAGTATTTAATTCCTTCGAGTATATCATTAAAAATCTAATAGTTTTAAGCAAATTATACTTCTATAGTGATCGTGAAAAATGGTTTTAGTTCTCTGCATTTTCATAGTGGTCCTGATTATTAGTTAATTATATTAGTCAGATTTTCATTACTGGGAACAAACACCTGACACACACAACATAAAGGAGGAAGTGTTTATTTTTCTCATAGTTTCTATGTTTTCACGCTATGATCAGCTAATTCTATGGTGATGGAAGAGTACAGCAACATGAAGCTGTTTCACTCATGGCAGCTGAAAAGCCTATTGAGGAATAGTGGCAGAGAGGAAAGGGCCAGGGACCAGAAGCAGACCCAAGGGTCACACCTCTGTGACCCTCACAAATGCACCAAGTGCACCTCACTACTCCCTGAGGTGTTCCAAGCCACCCAAGTTCACAACCTCAGCCATCACACAAAATCACTGTGTATTTTATGTGCTATATTATTAAAAAGTTGTACCAGCATATTGTTTTGCATCAATATTCTACATGAATTTTACATCAATTTCTACCTCATTCACATTACATATTTCAATTTTTTTTTCTGAGAAGATGATCCATTGACTAAACAAAAATGAAGGAATATCCATGGCAGGAAATGTTTAAATTGCCCTAGGAAACATGTTTTTGAAAAAGAATTTCAGACATACTTTATTAGTGTTAGAAAGTAATTTGCTTTTCTTATGCTTTAAATTTTTTTCTCAGTTTTTGTTATTTATTTATTTAGGTGCTACAGATTTGACTTAGGAGCCCACATGTGCTAAGCATGTGCTCTACCACTGAGCTATATCCAAAGTCCTTGGTTATCAGTTTCTAATTTTGTATTTTAGTAAGGCTGGTTTATTTTAAAAGGTAAATTGACTTTACCATTTCAATACTTGATGCTCTAAACCTGAAAACTTAGGCATTAGTATCTATTTTCTTAAGCATGATAAAAATCTAGAATCAAAATCAAAACTTTTAATAGAAAAATTTCCAAAAAGTTTCATTTTTACGTAGCTTTTTTTTTTTTTTTTTGAGCCAGGGTCTTGCTATGTAGTTCAGGATGGCCTGGACTCACTGTGTACCCCAGTCAGGCCTCAAACTGGTGGCAATCCTGCTGCCTCAGTCTCCCCAGCACGTTGAATGTAATCTGTTTTAATCAAAAGAAAAAGGCAATGTATTCAAGTAAAATTACTCACAAAATATAATCTGAAAATGATCAAGAAAAATATTCATTTATGAATGCAATTTTTCATTTAACATTAATATGCAACAATGAAAGTGAGTAAGAAGAAAGACTAATGACAGAAAGGAAAGAAGGAAAATGGAAGGAAGAAAGGAGCAAGGGGATGAACCTGCCTGGCAAGCACAAGGTCCTGAGTTCGACTCCCAGTACCCATATAGAGGAAAAAAAGGGCCAGTGATATCGGTCAGTGACACAAGTGCTTGCTGGCAAGTGCGAGGTCCTGAGGTCAACTCCCGGTACCCACATTAAAAAAAAAAAAGAAAAGCCCATTTTGACTAAAGTCCTGTACTGTATGGCAGCCTTTATTGTGGAACCTAGCCCTTGTCTAGAACCAATATTCATTTATTAGTAAGTTAATAATGAGTATATTAGCATTTTATTCTTCCTTGGAGGCATTCTTAAAAAGTCAGGCATAATAAGCTTGACAGATACCCTGTGATGATGATTGAAAACTTCACTAAGTGAAGAAAAGAAAAGGAATTATATTCACATGTAGCAAATATTTCTAAAAGAAATTAGAATTCCAATGCACACTATTCATATAGGGAGAGCCAAAGGCTGAATTGTTACTTGTGAAGTCTCCTTTTTCTATTATAATATCTTATCTACAAATTGGATATGGTCATGTGTCACATAAATTTTGAAATAAGAAGCTGGAATGTCCATTTTACCAATGTTCCATCTGATTATAATGCAGAATAGCCTTAAGCAGAGGTCTTTGAGAGCCTTACTTCCACTAATAGAAATATGGATAAATTATAAGCTTGCTTGCTGTGGAGCCCATAAGTTATATTATAGTCACTTCTGGAGAGAAGCGATGGAATGGAAATGAGATTTCCATAGTAAAGCACTTTTTTAATATCAAGACCATTACACTGTGTGATGTAACCATTGAGATATTAACATTTAAGTTTGTTTGTAATCAACACATTTACTTAATCAGAATTTGATTCAATTTGAGACACTCTGTATTAAGTTAAATGTCATGAAAACATATAAAATAATAAAAACATAGTAATGAAATTGCTACAGGTTCTGAATTACACAAATTTGAGATCAAAACTAAACTATAATTATTTTCAGACAAAATCTTCCTGAGCAAGTTACCTATACTTCCTGCATATCCATTTTCTTTTTTAAAGAATGGTTATAAATAAAGTATACAAATCACTTATTGTATAGCTTTTATTTCTTTACACGCACTCTTTTGCAGAGTTCATTTGGCAAATCAGTAGAATAAAACATGCTATCTTATATGCTAAAAAATTCAGTAGTGTGAAACCTAAAATTTTAAAAATAGTCTTATGTTTATTATTGATAAAAGACTTGTAACTTTGTTATTTTCTTAAAGGAATATGTTTTAAATTCAATCATACAATGAAATATATTACATCTTATGGTTCCTTAGATATGACTATCTAAACACAGAACAAACAACAAAAATACATTCTTTTTTGGCTGCCTTTTGAAAGCATTGATCTTAAACCATGAAATAATATGTATCCTATCTTTGTTTCATTTTCTTAGACATGTTTGCCAAACTAAACCTGTAATAGCAATTTCAATGTAGGATCACTGAAACTGATAATAAGATTGACACTAGTAAGATTCCTTTTGAATAGATAACTTGTCTTTTTCACCCAATTCCAGTATGCCTGGATCTAATTTGTTTCTCACAGTTGCAAAATTATTTCTGCAACAGACTCAGCCTTTTGCTAATATTGTTTACCTGTGGTGTGGTCAGGATTTCACCACTGGCTCCTAAGGATCATCTCCTTTCGGAGGTCTTACTTGAATGACCTGTCCAAGTTTATCTTCTTTGTTTATAACTTTTAATCTTACATTATGTTTCATTATTAGTATGTAAAATACTTACAATAACACTTTTTGCTTCTTCATTTTTTATTACCTGAGAAACTTTGAAAGGTAAACTAGGTTGAAAATACATATTTATTATAACACATATAAGCTGATCACTAAAATAGTACTCACAAAGCCATTGCTAAATATTTTTAATGAATATTGTATTTAATTAACAAATTAGAAGTGTATAGATTTAGAGGGTACAGTGTGATGTTTTGGTATATGTACACTTGAAAGAAGGAGTACATCTGATATGTGACATTATTTTACTGTGGTAAACAATGTGAATAATTCAGATATTATCAATAGTATTTCATTTATATCAACTAAAAAGCATATTTATTTATATAGACTCACCTATTTTTAAAGACGAATGGACAGTGAATTGACTATCCACAAGCCGTGATTTTCTCTTTGTACAAAAATGTGCATCTGTAAATGGCAACCCTGAAAGCAGAAAAACAAACCAAGAAAAATAAACAATCAAACAAAAACATCTCCCTTACAGACAAGGTTACACATGCAAAGTACTCAGCTAATCCTTTCTAGACACTTCCAAATCCAGTCGTTGTCCTCTGCCTATTAATGGAATACTCAGGGCTAGATGTGAACCTAGGGAGAGTTTGCCTTTCAAAGTAATAAAAAGACTTTGAATAAACACAATTTGGGCATTTCTGATTTATTCCTAATAAAACTTTGAACATAAAGCTCAGAGATTCTGCTACCTGCTGCAAGAGAAAAATAAATTTGTGTAGGTATAATGAAAGGACCCTGTTCCTTGATGGTAAGTCAGGTTGAACTGCAATTTCAGGTCCCAGTTGCCTGATCCCTGACCTTCCTGTCCTGTAATGTATGTGGATAATATTTCTAACACATGCTGTTAAATTTTACTTATAACGTTATTATGTACTATCACTTCATATAAATTGTCATGAAAATCTAAGTTTCAAAATCACACCAATGCATTGTCCCTGTAATATTGAAGTGTTCTATTTACTTAAACTGTGCTGTACCTGATGTAAAAATTTTATAAAACAGTGCTAATAATGAATACTCCCAGTGAAAATTTGTGCAAATATGTAATGAAATGCCTCTTAACATTTTCGCTGACAGCAATAGCCACTAACAGGTGGTAACTTTTATAAATAAAAAATTTTCAACTCATAAACGTTATCATTTATTCTTTGATTTTGATCAGGTACTCATTAACTTAAAATACACTTTACTATTTTGTAAGTAATGGACATTCTAAATGTTAGAAATGAGTACAAGGGATGCAATATTCTTTTGAAATAACTAAGAAAAATCAGTTCTTAATGTGTATTGCTTGTTCAGCATTCTTAAAATATCAGAAACATTCAATTCAATGGATGTATTTCATGAGATTTGCAGTTAATTTAAAAATTGACCAGTAGTTACAGATGAATACTATTCTTCATTTTGCTTCTAGACACTTTAATCAACCTGCTGGTGCGTTGGGATCAATCAATTGCTGCAGTCGTGTTTATTCATCTTTGTCCTGCCATTCATTCGATGGCAGCAAGGAGCATACTGTGTAATTGAATTTGGTTGAAATCTAATATAAGAGCAAACTGTGGCACAGTAGCAATAATCAGTTTAATTCAAAAAATTTGAGCACATGTTTTTGTTAGCTACTGTCATAAAGAGGAGTAGGATGCTCTGTTCTAGAATTGTACCATAGGTGAAAGCTTTGAGAAAAAAAGGTACAAAACGTGCTTTAAGATGCACCAAGTGTTAATAGATTTTCATGTAAAACATTGTAGATGGTCAGAGAAAAGTAATGAGCACAATATAATATTTATAGGAAACAAGGAAATAAAGCTCAAGGGTTAGGAACTATTTCATGTTATTTAACAAGATGGTGTTATAAATATTTTTATAAATGTCATGCATTTAGAAAACTTCTGTGATGCAATAGAGTTCTCTGTTTTAGAGATTTGGAGAATCTGAAAATACCTATACATTTATAAATCTGTACCTAAATATAGTTGTGTTTCTTCTCTGTGTTTTGGTTTTGCTGTTGTTGCTGTTGTTAATTTTGAAATGTTAGTAAAGATAGCTTCTATGGGTGAGGATAATCCACAGGAATATTTGTTTTATATTTGAAGTAAGGTAGTAAGTTTCATTGGGGATGAGTTCACACGCACTAGTTATCGACTGTCTGACTCCAGTACAGCAGAGCACACTCATACGCAACAAGTAATATGAGGTAGGTTTATTATTCCCAGTAGGAGGCAAGGGGCAGAAGAAGAATAGGATCTGGTTTGCGCATTGTTCCCCGCCACCCCCACCAAGCCCAGAACTTCTCAGCATGTGCTGCAGTGCCGGGCTCCCATGTTGCAGTGCAGGGTTGACTCTCTGTTCCTCGACTGGGGGGTAGGGAGTGCACCACCTTATGGGTCGATCGTGCTAATGCACTTTTCTTGGTTTTATAAAATGTTCTGTCATTCAAAGTCTCTATGGACCTGTGGATGACAGAACGTGAGGAAAGTCCAGTGTTTTCCATGAGGGTGTACCCATTTTCCATTGCCTGCGTAGGGAAAGATGTACTTTGGTTAGCGTGAAGTTTCACAGGTATCTAAAAATGACTTACATTGCTTTCAGAGGTAGCTATGGTAGTGGCAGCATCTACATGGGTGATATTATTTGTGTGTGTGTGTGTGTGTGTGTGTGTGTGTCCTTTCCAGGCACCAAGGAGTTGCTATACTCCTTGTCACTGCGTAGAAGGCCCTCTAATATTCCAGTTATTCAGGTGCTATAGATGCTCCTGACTCATGGGCTGGTGCTCAGTCCCATGTCCGTGGGTCAGTGACAGTGAAACAAGTTAAAGCAATAGGAGTGGGCTACAGGGCGCCATCCCCATTACATGCAGTTCAGCCCATGCGGTAGGATAGTCATGAGTAATCGCAGTCAAAGCCACCCGCTGACCCTGGAGCTATAACCCAGTGGAGCCTGTGCGCTTGTTGTTGCAAAGAGCCGTGAGTAAGTAACACCAGCAGCAGGCATGTCTCTCAGTTCTGGGGCCCAAGTAGCCACAGAAGAATTCAACCATTGCTTAAGTCCCTTGTGAAAGGCTCATCACTAGTTCACAGATACTTCTGGCCTCTAGGTTCCTGACTGAACCCAATCTTAAAGTTATTAATTCCACTTGATAACTGCTCTCTAATGAGCCTGTCACATTGTGATGGTGGGGTTTGAATGTGCCCAAAAGAGACTTGGCATTTCAAATTGGAGTGTCACATGTGGGGATTTAGCCATAAGACACCTAATCTTACCCCTAGCCAGCAGAGAGATGCTATTCAAAGGGGCTGCGTCTGACGGTTTCCTCCAGGCCATTTATGTGTCCAAAAATAAACACCTCCCAGTGCTAGTGTACTACAATGGCAATTTTCTTTTGTCACCAATTCCACTCAGGAAGGATGGGGATTGAGGACACCTGCAACTCTGGATGACAGCTTGTTAAATCATTTCCAAACCTTCTACTTCAAAAGACCCATTGTCTCCAGTGGCTATGTTGTTTGCCTTGACTAAGGGAGCTAACGGAACACCCCAGGGTGTACCTGTTATACGTATAATCCATACAGACCTATCAGACCTTAGACATCTTTTTCTATTATTGAGAGCCCCAGGGCTTAACAATGTTGTTTGATGGTATTTGGGTTTTTTACGGGTTTCCTGCCCAAGTGACTTTGGCATTCAGCCAGAGATATTCCATTAAAAGTCTTCAAGTGCCAACATAGTTTTTTGTTGTTGTTGTTGTTGTTGCTTTGGTTTGTTTTTCTTTTTGTTTATTTACCAAACTGGGCTATTACATAGTGACTGGGTAGATTGTAGCAAGTCTTCAATCAACAAAATAATATCTTGTACTCTGCTTACAATATAGCATTACCGTACAGTATTTTGTTGAATAACTGCTTCAGTATTTGGTAGTTTGGGTGGCAGGAAAAAATGGACTATGCCCACTATTGTGGCCTCGATTCTTAGCTGTTGCGTTGCATGCCCCTCAGATGGTTGTGAGGTTTTCTGCCATAACCAGCCAATGTTCCACTTCTTATAATGCACTCAGGGCTGGGAATCATGTACACTGGCAATTGTAATGGGCCCCAAAACCTTGCTCATATGTGGACAAGCTCCTCAAGTAGATGAGTGTCATGGATCATAATGTTAGTCCTAATACCTCCAAAAGTCATGAGTTTAAATTTTCCCCTAAGGGGATCAGGAAATATTGTCTCAGGGATTCTGTTATCCAAGAACCACAGAGAAGTCTGAATTGTCTTCTTTTCTTTTTGTATCCTGAAAAAAGTATAGAAACATTGGCTCCCAGTCAAAAACCCAGAGACCTCGGTCCCATTCCTAACTCCGCCATTCAAAGGGAAGCATTTGGATCTGCAATATTCCCGTATCAAATAAACACACTAAACTCATCTCAGGATATTTCAGTGGACTTTCTCTTATCTGTCTTTGAGATATAATCTTTTGCTTTCTGTGAGGGATTACACTGTTCACACTGGGGTCTCAGGATTGTTAAGGATCTCTTTCTAGTTTCCTCTCAGCTGTGTGTGGATCCCTCTGCATACTCATTTCCCCAGCATGGTGATCCTGGTAATGAGCATTCATCTAAGTGCCTACCAGAGGGTAGGAATCAGGGAGATAGATCTTCCTCAAGTGGGAAGGGGATCGAGATTTGGAGGGAGAAGAAAGAAGAGGGGAGAGGCAAGGGATGGAACAATTAATAAAAAGGTGTTATGTTCTTGTACCAACCCCACACAGAAATGTAAATATTATGTACTGTAAACATGTACTAATAAAAAAAGAAAAAAAGAAAATGGATTATGAGTTGAAGTGTGAAGGAATTTTTTCTATATGCACTTTTACAGTCAAATTTTAGTCAAATTTGACTATGCAGACAAATTTAAAGATTTACACCATGTAATTTTCAAGATACATAAAATCATAGTGACCAATAATGTGTTTCTGAAGACAGAAACATAGGAAAGTGGCACAGAATAGATTTTACCGAAAAACCTATGTAAATGTGATAAACGGATTTTCCATAAAATACAAAAGTAATTCCAATTCAAAGGATAGTGTTTTTTACTAAAATTGTTAAAATAATTGTGTGTACCTGTATATAAAAGTTGCAAACTTCAACATTTGCATCATATAACGTGTCTCCCATGGGGCTCTGTAAGAACTAAAAATGTATACCTTCTAATGGAAGAAAATAGAAAATGGTTTGGCTTTGACTTGGGTCAAATTTCTTAAACAGCATACAGAAAGAACCACACAACATTAGTCTTCATTTCTTTGAAATGTACTTTTTTAAAATTTTTATTTATTTTTTTTAACCATTTTTTTGGGAGAGAACCAGGAATTGAACTCAGGACCTTGTGCTTGCCAGGCATGTGCTGTGCCACTGAACTATATCCCTGGCCCTTAAAATATACTGTTAAAAGAGAGCAAGCTACATGTTTGAAGAAGACATTTGTGAGTCCTATATCTTATAAAATAATTGTATACATAACCAATATATTTTTTAAAATAATTACACACAACCCAATTAAAATGATCATAAGCTTTAGAGGCTTTTAACCAAAAGCGATACACCTGTGGCAAATAAAACCATGGAAATGGTTTACATTATTAACTACTATCAAAAACAGAAATTAAGCCACAATGAGATGACACAGTGCACAAAGCACAATAGACAAAATGAAAGATTTTGTAAATATTCAGTGTTGGCAAGGTTCTTGAACAAATAGAATGTCCATATATTGCTAGCAAGAATCATAAAAAGCACCAATGGCCACTCTGGAAAACAGTTTGGAAGTTTCTTTTTTTTTTTTTTTTTTTTTTTTTTTGTAGGTACCAGGGGTCGATCTCAGGACCTGGCGCACCAGCAGGTGCCCGTGCCGCTGAGCGATATCACTGGCCCTTTTTTCGTATGTGGGTTCCGGAAGTTGAACTTGGGCCTTCACACTTGCCAGGCAGGCGCTTACACGACTGAACTCTCTCACCGGCCCGGAAGTTTCTAATTAGGTCAAACCTACATGTATCAGTTAAAGTACCTACCCCAGTACAACACTTTTACATACTGTTCTAAAAGTGATAAAAGTGTGTAGAAAGAAAATTTGGTGTTAAAATCCTCAAAGCAAACTTATTCAAAATGTCTATTTTTAGAAACAAAGGTAGCATGTTGAGCACAGCATGTATTGTTAAAGTATCTTTTTTTTTTTTTTGTGGGTACCGGGGGGTCGACCTCAGGACCTCACGTGCCAGCAGGCGCCCGTGCCGCTGAGCGATATCACCGGCCCATTTTTCATATGTGGGTTCCGGGAGTCGAACTCGGGCCCTTGTGCTTGACGGGCAGGCGCTTAAGCCACTGAGCCATCTCACCGGCCCAAAGTATCTTTAAATATTTCTACAAAATATTTTTTACAATTAAAATAGTTTTACTGTTATAACAGTAATATTTTTACTGATAAGTAAATAAATGTTGAAAGCAAATTTTTACTAAAAGAAGCCTCATACAGAACACTCCATACTGTGTGATTCCATTTCCACTAATTATATAATAGGCAAAATTATGTTAATGGAAAAAAATTATTTGGTTTCCAGAATTGGTTGTTGAATAAAAACATGGGTAGAGGTAATGGCAACATTGGGTATCTTGTTATGGTTGTGGTTCTTAGCTGCACGCATTTCTAAAACCTCTTGGAACAGATCACAATATTAATAAGTGTTTTCCATTGCTATGGTTTTGATATAGAATGGACCCCAAAAGTCTTGTCTTCAGAGGTGGGTTTACTCTGGAAGGTAACTGGATCATGGGGAAGTACTATTTTCATAAGTGGATCAATCCATTGATCAGGTAACTATGCTGTTAGGAAGTAGAGCCTGGTGGGTCCTGGTGGGAAAAAGTATGTCTCAGGCATACAATATTGGAGGTTACGTCTTCCACTCCGGCTTTTCCCTTTTCTCTATGCTTCCTGGCTGCCATGAGGTGAGCAGCTTTCTTCATCCAAGACCTTCAACCATGCTGTTTCTGCCTTAGAACCAGCTGACCACGGACCGCATCGCCTCAGACTGTGAGCCAAACAAACATCTCCTTTAAATTGTGGGTGTCTAATATTCTGTCCTAGTGCCTGGAAATCTAAGAAACACAGAAGATTGTGATTTAGATCTGGGAGTAACCGTGGGCTTTCCCTACCTGAGGTCACCATAGCAACTGGGGAGTGTTATAGAGACAATGATGTTCAGTGCCAAAGGACAGGGTGTTGAGCCAAATATCAACTATTCATCCATAATAAATTGAGAAGGTAGATTCTTGGGATAGACATTAAGATCAAGAACCACTGCAATAGATTGAATGAAGTTGAAGATAGAATATCAGATTTAGAACACAGGTTTGAGGTTAACATCCATGAAAGAAATATATCATCAAAATAGCAAGGGACCATAAAAAATAAATACAAGAGCTAAAAGATGAAGCAAAGAAGAACAACATAAGACTGATTAAAGTCAATAGAAAGCTGGAGATAGTGTGAATTCCATTAAAATAACTCTTCACAGAAGTAATGGCAGAAAACTTCCCAAACATGGATAAAGAATTTGACATACAAATAAGTGAGTCCAAATAGTCAGGACAAAAATAAATCTACAACAAGGCATATAAAACCCCAGAAATCCAGCACAAGAACAAAATATTAAAAGCTGTTAGAGAAAAGAAATAAATCACCTATAAAGGAAAACACTTTAAAATCACAAAAGATTACTCAACACAAAGCCTCAAATCAAGGGAAGCTTGGAGTGCAGTATTTCAAGCCCTAAAAGAAAACAAGTTCCATTGTGGACCAATGCACCCTGCAAAAACTATCTTTTAAAATTGATGGAGAAATAAAATATTTCCATAATAAAGAATGAAAGAAGAAATTCATGACCACAAAACTAGCTCTGCAAAATGCTCTGAAGGATATTTTAAAAAATGATAAGGAAGGCCACATTTCCAGTAAAAGCAATAGAAAGAAGCCACAAGGCAGGGCAAGCAATTAAAGAGAGGGGAAAGACAGAGTACCAACAACAAGGAAACAATATGAGAAGGACAAACCCACATATGTCAGTTATAACCATCAATGTAAATGGTCTCAATTCACCAATCAAAAGAAACAGACTAGCAGAATGGAACAAGAGGCAAGATCCAACAATATTTTGCATACAAGAGACACATTTAACTCAAAAAGTCTACAGAGTCTTCCACCCCACAACATCAGAATACACATTCTTCTCAGCTGCACATGAGATGTTCTCCAGAATAGATAGCAGACTAGCCTATAGAAAATGTGTAAGTAAATGCAAAGGAATTGAAATTATCTCATGCATATTATCTGAGCATAGTGCAATGAAACTGGAAATCAATGGCAAAAAAGAAAACAGAAACTACATAAACACCTGGAAATTAAATAACAGCCTCCTGAACAACAAATGGGTCATAGAGGAAATTAAAGAAGATATTAAACAATATCTACAATTAAATAATAATGCCAATACAACATACCAGAACTTATAGGATGCAATGAAAGCAGCACTAAGAGGGAAAACTATCGTGAATTCTCACACCAGGAAAACGGAACTAGCTCAAAAAACAACCTGATGTTGAACCGCAAACTTCTATAAAAAGAAAAACAAATCAAACCCAAAGCCCATACAAGGAAGGAAATCATTAAGATAAGGGCAGAAATTAATATAATGGAGACTAAGAAACCATACAAAGAATAATGAATTGAAAAGTTGGCTCTTTAAAATATTAAATAAAATTGGTAAACCTTTAACAAACCTTATCAAAAAGTGGAAAGAAAAAACTCAAATTCGTGAAATTAGGAATAAAAAGTGTGGAATCACAATGGACAATGTGGAAATATGGAAGATCATCAATACCTACTTCAAAAACCTGTACTTTACTAAGATGAAAAACACAGAAGAAATGGACAGATTTTAGACACTTATGAATTGCCAAAAGTGGGGCCGGTGAGATGGCTCAGCAGCCTACGCGCCTGCCTAGCAAGCGCGAGGGCCCGAGTTCGACTCCTGGATCCCACATACGAAAAAAGGGGCCGGTGATATCGCTCAGCGGCACGGGCGCCGGCTGGCGCGCCAGGCCCTGAGGTCGACCCCCGGTACCCACAAAAAAAAAAAAAAATGAATTGCCAAAAGTGAATTGAGAAGATATAACATTTCTAAACAAACCAATATCAATCAATGAAATTGAAAATGTAATAAAAAATTTACCAACAAAGAAAAGGCCAGGTCCTGATGGATTCTTTGCTGAATTCTACAAGAAATTTAGAGAAGATCTAATGCCATTATTGATAAAACTCTTTAATGAAAATGAAAGTGAAGCAATACTCTTGAAGTCATTCCTGTAAGCAAGCATTACCCTGATACCAAAACCAGAGAAGGATCCAACCAAGAAAGAGAACTACAGGCCAGTCTTCCTCATGAACATAGATGCAGCAATCCTCAATAAGATAGTAGCAAACAGAATGCAGCAAATCCTTGAGAAGATTATTCAACATGACCAAGTAGGATTCATCCCAGGATGCAGGGATGGTTCAACATATGCAAATCGATAAATATAATATACCATATCAACAGAGCCAGAGACAAAAATCATATTATCACCTCAATAGACACAAAAAAAGCATTTGACAAAGCCCAACACCCATCCATGATAAAAATATTACAGAAAATCAGAGTAGAAGGTCTTTATTGCAAACTGATAAAGGCCACCTATGTCAAACCAACAGCCAACATCATACTAAATGGTCAGAAACTGAAAGCTTTCACTCTAAAATCAGTAACAAGACAAGGATGACCACCATCACCACTCCTATTCAATATAGTTCTGGAAACATCAACCAGAATAATTAGACAAGAAAAAGAAATAAAACAAATAAGGACAGGAAATGAAGAAGTTAAATTATTATTTGCAGATGATATGACACTCTACATAGACAACCCCAAAAACTCCACCAAAAGACTTCTAGACTTCCTAACTAAATTGAGTAGCATAGCTGGATACAAAGTCACCACCCAAATATCAATAGCATTCCTATACACAAATAGCAAATACACTGAGAGAGAAATTAGGAAAACAACATCTTTTACAATAGCATTGAAAAACATGAAATACTTAGGAATCAATTTAACAAAGGAAGTAAAAGACCTAAACATTGAAAATTATAGTATTCTTAAAAAGGAGATTAAAGAGCATATCAAAAATGGAAAGATTTCCCTTGCTCATAGGTAGGAAGAACTAACATAGTGAAAATGGCCATACTCCCAAAGTTGTTATTCAGATTTAATGCAATCCCAGCTAAAATACCAATAGCATACATCCCAGAAGTAGAGAAAACATTCCTAAAAAACATTTGGAACAGAAGAGACCTAAATTAGTAAAAACAATCCCTGGTAACAAAGGCAAAGCAGAGGGCATCACAATTCCTGACTTGAAACTGTACTACTAAGCTACTGTGATAAAACCAGTATGGTACTGGCAATAAAACAGACCTGCGGATCAATGGAACAGATTAGAAGACACAGAAACAACTCCAAATATACTCAGCCACCTTATCTTTGACAATGGAGTGAAGCACTTGCACTGGAAGAAGTATAGCCTCTTTAATAAATGGTTCTGGAAAAATTGGCTTTCCACATGTCAAAGACTAAAAGTAGACCTATGTCTCTCATGATGTACAAAACTAAAACGGAAGTGGATCAAAGATCTAAATATTAAAGCAGAAACACTAAATCTGCTGGAAGGGAGAATAGGTAGAACACCTGAAGACATATGTGTAGGCAAAAATTTCATGAACAAATCCCTGATCGCATGGGAAATACTACAAAGAGCCAACAACTGGGATGTCCTCCTAGTAAAAAGCTTTTGAACAGCAAAAGAAATAACCAATAGAGTGAATAAACAACCCACGGAGTGGGAAAATTTTTTGGTAGATATCCCTCAGACAAAGGACTAATATCTACAACATACAAAGAATTGAAAAAAATCAGACACCCAAAATTTAAAGATACAAAACCAAAATTTTGCCAGTTGTTTGTTAGCCAAAAATCTAATACCTAGAATATATAAAGAACTCAAAAAAAAAAACAGCCTCCTCAAATTCAAAGACCCAATCCAAAAGTGGGCATATGAGATGAATACACTCTTCTCCGATGAAGAAATACAAATGGCTAACAAATATATGAAACAACTTCAATATCACTGCCCTTTTGAGAGATGCAAATTAAAAAAACACTGAGATTTTATCTCACTCCTGAAAGAATGGCTATCACCAAGAAATCAACCAATGACAAATGTTGGCAGGGCTGTGGGTAAAAGGAACACTTTTCCACTGTTGGTGGAACTGTAGACCGGTGCAACCAATGTGGAAATTACTGTGGAGTTTCCTCAAAAAACTAGGATTAGAAGTCCCATTTGATCCAGCTATACCCCTTCTGGGTATCTTCCCAGAAGAATTAAAAACAGCATGCCACAGTGATATATGCATGCCCATGTTTATAACAGCACAGTGTGTAATAGCTAAATCTTGGAAACAACCTAAATGCCCATCAACAAGGAATGAATAAAAAAGATGTGCTTTTTTATACAATGGAGTACTACTTAGTACTACTCAGTCATAAAGAAGGGTTATTTTGAGACATTTCTAGATAAATAAATGCACACTGAGAGCAGAGTGTAAGGAGAAATAAATTGGACACATTGTTTCTCTGGTGTGAGATACCAAAAGCATAAATAAGGACAAAAGTGTATAAAAGGTTTTGTGTAATATGAAGAAATTTTTCAAAAGAAAAGGGAACTAGGGAGGGTGGAGGGGGAAAGGATGAAAGGAGAAGAAAAAAAGATAAAGGGGAAAAAATGGGAACAAAGCTTTGTAAATAAGGAGGGGAAGAGGGTTTGAAGGGAGGGAGGGGATTAGAGATAAAAGAGTAATAAGGATCTATCATGTACATGTACAAATTCCTTAGGGTGAATGTGATCATTATGTATGTCTAAATAGTTCCTATGAACTTAATAAGAATACAGAAATGAGTTTTCCCTGGTCAAATATACATATGGTATTATCTGTTATGATAGGTCATCTAAGTAATTGCTTTTGGCTATAATTAAAAGGTTAAGTTTTCTACATCTAAGAAATATGGTTTTCTGAAAATACTCTAATGTTCTTAGTTAAACTCACAAAACTAAATTAAAACAAAGGTTCTACATTTTACTGAAATGGCATTTTTTTCTCATTTTTAGGCTTCTGGTTACTAAAAAATAAGCTTTAAGTGTTAAAGAGTATTTAAATGTTAACCTGCAAAATGTTTTCAATAATCAATTTGTGGTTTGTTAAATAAGCAATGGTTATTTAAGCTTATGACATAACTTACATATCTGGATATATATATATATATATATATATATATATATATATATATGCATGCTATGTTGTGAGTCTAAGCTTTAAAGTTAAATTTATAGAATTAAGACTATGTAAGTTTAATACATACAAAGTAATTAATGGGTGCTCTCCTTTATACAATAAGTACATTATATATTTAGACCATACAGATATAAAATGATCAAAATTTGACATCTTTTTTAATTTGGTCCTGACATTTAAATTTAATCTACATCTATTGGCTTTGATTAAACAATGATTTTTTTTGTCATTGTGTAAATGAGATACACTTGTGTATTGGGTAATAAGACTGTTTGCAGTTATTTAATGTGGTTCCCAAAAATTATCAGAGCTATAAAATGTCCTTCATTCTTGCCAATATATTAATATCTTATGAAACCTATTAAATGAGTCTAAAATTCGTCTCAAGAGTAGAAACTAAATATATGTAGAGATTTCTATATTGCTAACCAATTATTGCTAACCAATTATTGCTAACCAAATGGCATATTAAGTGTATATTTGTGTTTCCCAAGTGTACAGACCTTCAAAAATGCAAACTAAAAACATCTGGTGATTTCACCTAAGAGTCAAATATATGGCTTTCCCTTAATTGTATTACAGCTATGTGTGATGAAATGTATATAAAACAGTCAAACGTATGATATAGATACTTTTTCAAGGCTTATGTAATTGTTATGCATACATTTTATATGTGTTATAATAGCTAGAAGTACCTAAATACTGTACAGCTCAATGTCACTCTAAAAATTAAATCTTAGAGATTAATAAAATACATCTATAGATAAGTACATTGTTCTTAAAAGGCATTCTATGAAAAAATAACAGATTTACGTAAGAACTTTTATGTTATGTAATATCTTGTAATTTGGAGGTTAAAATGCATCTCAGAGATTAGAAAGTGATCATGATCATCATTCTAAAATGCAATGTTGCCCTTGATATTGAGCCTTCTCTATAAAACTTTATCCATTAGCATTCTACAAATTTTGACTTCTAATATGACAATGATTGGTAAAAAAGTAACCATTCCCTCATCATATTATATAATTCAACTGTTCTCCTGTCCATTCAACAATGGAGATTTTGGGCCTAGCTCTCCAAGCTCTAAAAGGACCTGGATCATGAGTTGATATTTTCTACAGGATTCTATAACTTTGGTAAGTCACCCAACCTCCTGAGCAGAGAGGTTGTTAGACCCCAGAGGGCATAAATCAACAGTGGTCAATGTGATAAAAAGGAGGGTCACCAGACAGAAAAACATCTCCCATAATATTATGGAAAGCCACAGGATCAAGAAAGACCATTACCCATGCTGGTGGCAGACACTGACAAAGGAGTTGGGAGGCTCTTTATAACCCCTCAGGAGCCTTAACTGACCTTGATAGATAGCAAGAAGTTAATTTAAATTAACACTGGTCTCCCTTTAAGTTGGTATTAAACACCCAGCAGAAAAGTATAACCAAAATATGTATTAAAAATATCATAGTAATAAAGGCTACTACAGAAAGTGGGCTCTTAGACCTGTCTCTTGATGGAGGTTATTTATAAATTTGATATTTCAGCTGGTTACAGTCAATATTCCAGTGCCTTAATAGTAGCATCTGGACGTGACTCCTTTCCCCAATCTGTCTTTTTGTTCTAGCACTCAAGCTTTGGCCGCATATGCTTTAATCTCTTGATAAGTTTTGTTTATTCTCACCTAAAGGCTGCCAAGCAACAAGTAATGAAGGTGGAACCAATGACAAAGGTGCCAGACTTCTCTTACTAAGATCCACTAGATCGACCTATATGCCTCCCTAAGGATAAACGGTAATTTGAGATCATCCTGTAGTTAGCACTACCTGGTCCAGGAAGTCCAGATAGGCATCAGTTGCCCAGGTAGGTGATCAGAACATCCAGACACATCCCTTCCCAAAAATGTCTTTGTTCTTTTCATGTACTATTGCTGCATAATTCATTTCCCTCCTGGATGAATATTAGGTAAGCAATTGTACTTGTGACCCTATAGGTTTGACCCATATTTTACCCACATTGTGACTTTGCTGTATAAATTACCCCTGACGAAGGGCTTCAGTGGCAACTCACTTTTGGGACCCCTCCTGTCTCTCAGGAGCTATCCATACACCTTTCCTACATACATCCATTGTCCCTTAACATTCATTCTTTGATTTCAGGGAACCTCTAACAAATTGGGAGTTATATTTCTCTTATATCACTATATCTCTCTTTCATAAATGCTTCTTTTGCCTCTTATTGATGGTTGCTGAAAATTCTTTTTCTGTGATAAGAGTCAGCATATCTGCACACATTATCTACAAAAAGTGTGGGTTAATTTCTTTGTTTCAGCCTTGGGGACCCTCAGATCCAGCCAGGTGACAGAAAAACTGGAAATAATCATGGACAATGTAGAGAAAATATAGATCTAAAATATAAACAATGAGAGAAAATAAAATCTATAAACCAGAGACACAAATTGACATTACAGATACTTTTTGCTAGACTAGAGAACCTAAATGAAATAGAACAGAAAATCTATACTAAGCTAAAATAAGGAAACATTTTCTTACATTGGAAACTCTGAGGAAAAAATTAAATTTCTGATCACTAAAATAAGAAAAAAATTTATTTTGAATTACATTCTCGACTTACTTTAGATGGTTAAAGAAAAACCTTTTTTTCAGCTTCCAAAGGAATGAAGTAATAAAAAAGTAGGCTATCTAAACAAGAAAACAATTTAGACTTTTTAAAGATATTCTCTAACTACATTTAAAGATAGATATAATACCAGTCTTCAATAAAAGATATATATGTATGCATAATATTTAATAGCTCTTTGATGGGTATTTTTAGCTAGATATTAGTGAAAAGCAAATATCCTAGAAACTGAAGTATGTGGTAAACTTTCTAGAGAAAATCTGGTGTTAGATGGAGACCAACATGTCAAACAAATGAGTTTCTATTTTAATGCATTAATGAAATGTATTAATAATAATAGTTTAAAATGGGAAATATCTTTAAATAGAAATTGAAATTGAAATTTGGGATTTAATGGGGAAAGAATATCTAAGAAAATAAAGCAATAATTTTTCATGTAAGTAGATGTACATTTAAAACTTGTAATAATTTATAGCACTTTGCCTTGAAGCCATTACTTTGGAACTAATTTCACTTAAATTGGAGGATTAACTGATGCCTGTTAACATCATTTGGTAATTTGTTGCTTTCTTTCAATATTTATATATTACTAATTTAGAAATAAGCATATTTATTTTAAATATCAATTCATCTTCACTAAATTATAAATTCTGTGTTATCTATACCACTTTGTGTATTAAAAATTATTACATAAATACTTGGATAGACAGAAGATACCAGCATGAAAAATTCCAGGGATTTCTCCTTACTTGGCAGCAATTGAAATTGCAAGAATTATCAGAGTTATATATTTTGGAACCATGCGTTTCAGCCCAATACTTGCAGCATCAAAGATGTGCTTGATGAAGAAAGAAGCTGATGAATGTCCTGCAACTGCGGAGTAGATTACTGATGCCCCAAATGTAGGATCAAAGAAATAAGTAGGTAGAAAGGAGAAAAGAAAATTGAGATTTTAAAATTATATATTGAAGAAAAACTGTACCTTTTTAAGACAAACCCTTTTTGCTTCCAGGAAACTCATTCAAAAAAATAAAAATAATAAAGAAAAAGAAAAAGAAAGAACCAAATTCCTAAAGGTCCTTTTACAATAAACCTGTAATTAATTCCTGGCACTAGACCTGCTTTTTCATTTACAAATTGCACTTCCTTCACCCCCAGGAAACATTAATATTGGTGGGCAGCATATTCCAACTTCAAACACACGCTGATGGCTTCTGTTGTTACCAGACAATGAAAATACACAGCCAGATCACCCACCTTGAAGACACCCCTTAACTGTACCCCACTTCTCTGAGTGCCAGCACTCCATTCATGAGTGTGTCCTCTAATCTCTGCCTTATAAATCCTACTTGTGCCTCTTTCTGATGCATACTGAAAAATATTTTTTGGTGTGACAGCAGTCTGTGACAGGAGTCAGTAAAACTGTAAACTTATTTTAAAAGGGTGGGGTAGGTTCCTTATTTCAGTGTCAGGGACCCCTCAGACCCAGCACCGATGACACCTCCATGGGCAGTAAGGACCTATCCTTGGAGGACCAGAGCTGTGTGACTTGGTCTGCCTGAAGTTCACTGGGGGCCAGTTCAAGGGATGACCATTGCTTTTGTCTCCTCAGGAAAAGGCATCTTTCCTAATGGCACCTCTCAAAGGAAATTTAAAGAGACATATACGTTTTCCTCTCTTTTCTAATTAAACCCATATATCCTAAGAAATTGCTATGAAAGACAAAAAGGACACCATATATTGAAAAATTAATTTGTCAAGGAAAACGTGTCAATTATATTCATATGTACACCAAATGGTAGAACCCCAACATATATAAACCAAATATTGGCAGAAGCTGAAGGGGGAATAAACAGTTTTGAAATAACAATTGGAGTTAATCATAGACAGCTGAGTTAGAAATTACTATGCAGTCAGAGAGGCCCCGGGCCCTTGAGAAAGTCAGTGCAAAAGATGAGGCACACAGTGATTGCTGTTGGAGGCCTCAGGATGGAGACTGCTGTCAGGCCCGCCATGTCCCTGGAGATATACAACAGATGCATAGCTGGGTGACCAGAACATCTAGACCTCTACTCCCATGCCTTTCCAGGAGTGCTTTTGATTTTTCCCTGTACCCTTGCTATGTGACTTGTTTCCCTATTGGATCAATATTGGCTAAGGGGCTGTACTAGTAATCTCTCAGGCTGATTGTAGTTTGACCCACTTTGGGTCCTTAGTGTGACTGCTGTGTAAAATACCCTTGACAAAGATCCTCAGGGGACGTCCACTCAGGAATCCTCCTGGAAACCCAGGAGCTATTTTTCTTCTAATTTCCAATAAAACTCTCCTGACCACCTCTTTTTGTTGGCAATGCCGTTCCTTGATGTTGAGAGACCAGGAACTTGGCACACCTGATCTCTAAGTGGTTGGGAGTTGTTTTTTTCATAGGAGAGAGTTCAATATATCATTCTCAATAGTGAGAGAACAACTAGCTTAATATCAATAAAAATATATTTGCATTATAAGATATATATAATATACAAGTTTAAAAAGAAAGCTGTACCTAACAATATACATTTTTATTAAGTGCACATGAAATATCTTAGGTAGACTATGAATTAAGCCAAAAACTGCTGATAAGTTTGAAAATATTAAAATCATACAGTTTCTTCTCTGAACATAATTTAATGTGGAAGAATTATAGAAGGAAAACTGAATATGACATAAATACCTGGAAAATTAATAACATATTCTTATACAACAAATTAGCTGCATTAGTCTGTGCTTTTTACAGAAAGATTTAGTGCAAGAAAGCAAGATATACAAATACTTAACGATTTACGAGAGGCTTACAATGGCTTCCCACACAGTCCGGGTTGAAGTGTAAGAGGGCTGTCTGTGCGCTGGAGACCTGAAGGAGGCAGTCAAAGGCAGGAGCTCACTGTAGTGTCCCACGTGAGTCTGTATCAGGAGGCTGGAAGGTCTGTGCTAGAGGCCGAAGCATCTGCACTGGAAGCCAGGAGAAGATGTTCAAGCTGAAGAACTCGTCCAAAGAAACAGATGTGAACCTTCATTCTTTATTTCCCTTTTATTCCATTTAGGTGACAAGCCTGTTGGTTGCTGTCCCTCACACTCAGGGTGGACTTTCTGTCTTTACTAAATCCCTTCAGCCACACCCAGAACTACACTAACAAATTTTAGTTGGGCATTTCTTACCCAAGTTGACACAATCAGTTAACTATCACAATCCATCCCTTGTCAACTTGACAACCAGACATTTCCTTAAACCATAATCTCAAGATACAAAGACAAGTTCATAATTATGCCTAACGTGTTACAACTCTCCTGTTTACAAGCAGAAATGCACTAAGCAAAGGGGAAAAAAGGGAAATTTGAAAACAGTTTGAAGTGAATAAAAATACTACTATACCATTCCAAAATTTATGGGATGAAGCCAAACTACCACGAGAATAAGTATTGTAGCTTTAAGTCCCTATATTTTTCAAAAGAATGAAAGTCTCAAAAGGACAGCTAAATTCTACACTTTAATGAGCAGACACTAAAACTGTAAATGAAACACAAACCTAAATTAGGGAGAAAAATAACAAAAATAGAAAATAGATAAATATAACAGAAAAAATATTAATAGTATATATACATATGTATATACATATATATATATTTTTTTTTAATGTGGGTACCAGGACTAGAACTCAGGACCTCGCGCTTGCTGGGCAGGCGCTTTTGCTGCTGAGCTATCTCACCAGCCCTCACTAGTCACTTTACAAGTGAAAAATATTCTGTTAGTAATCCTTTTATTTCCTGGAAAAATGCGTAAGAATACTATCAAACCAAGAGCCTGTGTGAAGTCCCTTACTATTGGAATCATATATTCTATGACCATCACTTGTGATTCAACAGTCAGTTGCTTAAAAAACAAATAATTATCTTTTAGTGACAAAAAGGTCTTCCCAAAAGAAAACAAGGAGAGATTTAATTTAATGGTAAATTAAAAAAGAATCAGATATTTTCAACATAGAAGACTGTTATTAATGGTGTCTAGATTTCCTTGAATGTAGAACTGCAAATTACTTCTTGTTTTCACTGAAATTTGAGTCAAATTCTAGTTCTATTTTATATCCAACATACAAATTGTTTTGATTCCTTGTGACTGAAAAGTCTGAAGAATAATATCTGTTTTAATAAATACAGTGATAAATGCTTAAGTTTTCTGTTTTTTGGTTTTTTTTTTTTTCCTTCTGGCTTTTTCAGTCAGGGTCTTGCACATAGTTCAGGCTGGCCTTGAACTTATTATTTAGCCCAGGGTAGCCTCAAAGTCTTGGCCATCCTTCTGCCTCAGCCTCTTAATTCTGGGATTATAGGCACGTGCCATCATGCCCTGCTATTTTTTTGTGGGGTGGGGGACAGAGATTTGCTATGTCCCAAATTGGCTGCAAACTTGCTATGTAGCCACGGTTGACCTTAAATGGATCATCCTGCTTCAGCCTCTCAAGTGACAAGTTCACAGCTGTAAGCCTCCACCCTGGCTGATTTTCACTATTAAATGATTTTCTAGCACCTACTCTTAGGAAACAATATGGCAGTTACCAGAGTTAGAATGCCAACCCCATAGAGTAAGAGTCTTGGAAGGATGACAGTGGTAGAGAAGAAAAGAATGCATGAGTAAATACAAAATAAATTATGTCCTGGGACTTAAGATCCACAAAGCAAAAATAACAGGATGTATTTTAATGAAAAATTAGATATTGAGAAAAAGTGTTCCTGAGAAAATTATATTCAGTCTAAATCCTGATTGAAAAGGATTTTGAGATGAGAACATACAGGCTGAGGGAAATTCAGAGAAGATGCTGATAAAATGAGATCTTAGGTCAGACTAATCTCAGAGTGTTTAAGAAGCTGGAGTAGACCTTTAGAGTAACCACTCTGACTGAGGACACAGGGCACAACATGGGGCCAGGGAAATGCATCAGGCCAAGCACAGCACCTTGGTATAACAGTGTTGAAAATTACCAGAGCCCCGAGATACTGAAGAAGAGCAGGGTTTAAACAAATCTCCCCTCCCTTGTTTATTTGAGAAACCCATTTTCTACCAAAGGTACATTTCCTCCTCTAAGCTAGATAAGACACATAATACAAAACTTCCAAATTCTGTTTAGCTAAAATACTTGTATGCACCTTTTAGTCAGTATAAAATGCCCCTAAATTCGACTTGATTAAAATTTAGCTGAACATTTCTTCTTACATCAAGGCTCTGAAATGTGACATCTTCTGCTTGAGCCACCAGGCCCCTTCTCCATGATGTCACCTCCTGAGATAAAGCTAACGTTACAATAAAATAGTCTGTGATACCATGCACTCCCAGTTCATTCCGATATCCTAATAGAAATTCTTTTTGGTCTTTTCTCACCTTTTGAAGAAAACTTCTTTTCTGCCTGAACCGTGAGATGATTACAGATCCCACAGTCAGTTCTTTCACTCTTTTGATTGTCCATCTTCCACAAGAATGGTCACCTTGCTGGCCTTTTGCAATAATCCTTTTAAATAAAGCCTTTCCTTATCAAAGTCTTGGTTTGCTTTTTACTTAACAGTATCTGTGGTACAGATTATAGATTTTTCTGTATTAAGTCCATGGAAGTCACTGAAGTAATAAAACAGACATATGTGATTTCATTCAGAATTGAATATAATTATGGCTGGGCTATGAAGAAGTGATACAGACAGATAAGAGTGATACTTGAGATTACTGCAGGAACTGGGATTGGAGTTCAAATTCACACATTCTATAATCCTGTACTAGATTGAATTTGCAATTCTTTTTCTTCAATTAGTAGAGAATTGTAAATAATTTTACAAATTATTATAATGTAGACAGGTAAATACGTTGGAATACATGAAGAGAACTTCAATTTGTGGCAGAGCAACTTTTAGATACTCATATATGCCGGTTATAATGGAAGGGAAAATTTGGGGTGTTCAAGGAACCTGCGAAGTATGTTTAAAAGCCATTTTTCAAAAGGAAGATAAGTGTGTGGGTGTTGTTTGACAAAAGAAATATCACCCTGAAAATCTTTTTGCATGAGATGGAAGGTATTCATCATGCTGCAAGTTAAGCTGCTGCAAATTCAACAAATGGAGCTAATCAGCATTAGTCACATACTACCATTCTCTGTAATGTTATTACTGCACTGTAATCTTCAGGGGAGGGGTAACAAAATTCAAAGTCCAACAGCCTAGTACTTAGAATTTGAATGCATCTTCACAAATAATCAAATCCTTCAAATTCAAATTTTTATAGGTTGCTTCATATGTGACTCTTCAAATTTACCATAGAAACTTTACATCTTTATTGTACTATTTTGAGCTTTAGGAAATGTTTGTAAGAAATGTAGTGCTAACATATATTTTTAAAAATTGTGTTCACATTTTAAAACTGTTTTTAAAAATCAGTTTATATGAGATTAAGTTTACTAGAGACCTTTAGTAAAAACAGATTTAGAATGATTCTTTACAGAGTCAAGTAATGTAATTATTATGGTGGCAATCAAGGCTGTTGTTATTTAGATATAAAATGTCCCCCAAAAGTCGGAGGTGGGGCCTGATCAGAAGGCAATGGTCACTAGAAGCAAGACATGGGAGGGAATGTGCTTGTCCCCATCTCCTCCCTTTTCTCTCTTTCCTGGCCTCCAAACACTGAACAGCTTTTTTCTGCCATGCTGTTCTGCATGTTACTTCTGCCTTGCAGCCAGCCAGCCATGGACTCAATGCACATAAACCTTAAGCCAAAATAAGCCTCTCCTTTAAATTGCAGGTATCAAGCATTTTGTGCCAGAGACACGAACATGTCTGATAAAAAAACTATATCAAATAGTAGCCATTAATTGTGTTAAAATTTAAAAAAATCAAGTGTGATTTGGGGTAACTTTGCTTTTTTTAATGGTTGAAGTTGTGAACAAACAAAAGAAGCTTAACCATCCTTTTGATGTTTGCTGTGTCAGGGAATGTAATGACAAGCTAATATTCAGTTGCCTCCATTATGGAAACGTATTTGCCAATAGAAATAGGAAGGCCACAAAGAAACACTTTTATCTCAGACCCTGTGTCCAGATTAATATTATGCTATTTTTGTCAATATTCAACTCAATTTGAAAAGTAACTGGAAGTGAACCAAAATAATGATTGAATGAATTAAAGTGTCATAATAGTGTAACAAAACCAAATAAACAATAGGTGGAGTTTCAATGGCTTAAGCTTGCCAGGACAAAGAAGCCCCACACAAAAAAATCAGAGATACCCTTAAAAACCATGCTCTCTGGAAATGACTGAGTGTGTTTGTGGTTTGAAACAAAAAAAAAAAAAGAGAGAGAAATGAATGAATATCTTTGACAAATGATGTGACTTTAAATAGACCCAGTGAATATTCTTTGAATATAGGATTTGGCATTAAAAAGTCTCAGTAAAAGTTTTAAGGCAGCCAGTTTTTCTTTCCTGTGTGTTGTGTACATGTGGACATAATCAAAGCAAATTTTTCTGCCATTGGGATTCACTTAAGAAAAATAAAGCTAAGTGCAGGCTACTTGGGTCTTTGAAATGCTGAAGTTTTTTGTCATGCAAAATAATACCCAAAAACAATTTTGAAATGCTTTGAGCAAATGTAATATTGGTAATATAAATGATCTACTTACTTATTCTGAAAGGAAGTCTAGTGCTCTTGTCTCCATATATATTAAAATGAAATATAGCCAACATTCCTTGATAAAAGCTGCCGAGAAGCTGACACCTGTCATGAAGAATTTAACTCCATTTTTTCAAAATGGTTTGTTTTAAGTAAAATTAGGGGAAAAAATATCTTCTTAAATGTAGCATTCTGTGAGTAAATTTTGAACCACATAAAATTGATCTTCAGATAGAAGTTTGATTTCCTGAAAAAGGGGGCGGGGAGAAAGAGAGACCTATGCTCAAATTAATTTGGCAGAAATGTTTCTTGCTTTTGGAAGTATTTCTTGATAGGAATATGTGCCCTTACAACACAAAGCCATGAAGAGAGCTCTGTGAATAGAATCTAAGAACTACTAGCTTTTTGACCAAAATGATATTTTGAATGAAAAGTGGAGAACATGAAATTGTCAATGTTCAGACATTTCTGGTACTGTCATGCCAAAAGTCATTTGACATTAAAAATTATTGTTTTTAGAGCAAAAATATCTTCAAATTCAGAAAACCTAAAGAACTCTGTGAATCTCTACTCGTACTTTAATTGTAATATATATTTATAGTATTTACAAATACATGTAGATTTATTATAAAGGTAACACCAACAATAAAATTTAGTGCCTACAAGAGTCCAAATAATTTAAGTATAATTGAGAATATTAAATGTTTTATTTGACATAATTAGTTTAACCCAACAAAGTAAGACATTCATTTCAAACATTTGCTTAATGTTATTTTAATATCTAAAACTATAAATCACCTGTTAAATATGATATGTTTCTCTTTCTATTGAAGTAATTGTCACAGCACTTGGGAGATAATTTCTTCCTAATTATTTTTTAGCAATTATTTTAGAAAGTGAAATGCTTTCTTAAATTGGATATAAATAATTCAGTGTAAGTAAAGTATTTTATGTAACATGAATATTAATAAGTTTTAATGTACTGTTCATAAATTTTTACAGGTAGTTACATGTAATGTCTACAGACTTCATAATTTTTACATGATTCACTGAATAATTACAACAAAATAAAAGATACTTAATTCAAGATAGTACCATTGAGTTAATCAAATTTAACTTTTGATTATTTCTACTATTATCATTTTATGAAAGTTTATTTGAGATAATCATTTTTATCTGAAGATGTTTGTAAATACCAAGAGAATTCTGATTAATGCAGATACAGTGCATAAAATGTTTCCAAGTTCCAAATGAATAACAATATGCTAATATGTATGTATTGTTCAAATAAAACATAAGAAAAGTTCTTTGTTGAATTGAAATCAAATATTTGACCATGGGACCATATTTGTTTCACATATTTATTCTTTAATCTAATTCATCCTTACAATTGACTTGATGCTTCTGTTGGTCTCATCTGACATTTTACCTGTGAAAATATAACTTGTTTGCTTTACAATATAGACAGTAGATTAAAAGCACTTATGTTTCAAGGCGCAATATAATTACATTTTAAAATCAAGGAATATGGGTTAAATTTACTCAATTTTAATATTAGATTAATTTTAAAATATATCATTATATAACATATAATATATATAATATATTATAATATAAAATATATAATATATAATTTTATGCTACTTGAATTATGAATTTAGAAATCAAAATTGTATTTAATCCTTTTAGATTGATCAGCTTGAAATAAAACAAAATTTTATTTTAGAAAATGTAGAAAATGGCTGCTTTCATGTTCATTTAATTCTTTTTCCATCTATCCAAAACAATTTTAACTTAAACTGCATAAAATATTTCTGATAAGAATTACATGTTATTCATACATTTTTTTATAGAAATTTTTGTATCTGTTTTATTAGTACATGTTTGTAATACATAATAATTACATTCATCATGGGAAGTTCGTACATGTATATGACTCATCTTAATTCTTTTTACATCGTCTTCTCTTCCCTTACACCCTACCTCCATTTCTAGGTCCCCTTCTCATTTGCAAAAAAAATCTATCTTCCTTTTTCTTTTTTGTTTTCTTTTTTTTTTTTTTTTTTGTGGGTACCGGGAGTCAGCCTCAGGACCTCACGTGCCAGCAGACACCAGTGCCACTGAGCAATATCAACAGCCCTTTTTTCGTGTGTGGGTACCGGGAGTCAAACTCAGGACCTCGCGCTTGCCAGGCAGACGCTTATGCCGCTGAGCTAGCTCACCAGCTCCTGTTTCTTTTTATCTATCTTTTATTTTGCTTTTTAATTTAATTATCTTTGAACGTATATGTCTGATTTATGTCACTTGACATTATGGTTTAAAGGTACATCTATTCCCCATAAATGAATTAAGTTTCACTCTTCTTTATGACAGAGTAGTACTCCATTGTGTATGAACAGCACAGTTTCTTTATCCATGTATCTCTTGATGGGCATATAGGCTGCTTCCAAGAGTTAGCTTTTATGAATTGTGCTGTTATAAACATGATTATGCATGTATCACTCTAATATGATACCTTTGACTCTTTTGGGAAAATAGTAGGGGAATAGCTAGGTTGAATGAAGTTTTTGTTTTTAGTTTTTGACGAACCTCTGCATTGATTTCCCAGTGGTTTTACTAGTTTACTTTTCCACCAACAAAGTAAAATGTTTCCTTTTCCCTGATGGCCCCCAGCATTTGGTATTGATTGGTTCCTTGATGACAGCTACTCTTTATGGAGTGATGTGGAACCTGAGTGTTGTTTAAATTTGCATTTCTCTGCTGACTCGAAATATTGAAGAATTTGTTGTGTATTTATTATACATTTCTAGTATTTGTAACTTGTCAATGAAATCATTTACATGCATAGGCCTTTACAGGGAAAAATTAATTCAGTGTTTATTAGGAAAATGTCCAAATATCTTAAATCTTTGTTACTTTTGTCAACATAGCGCTATATTCTCTTATTTTGGGAGAAGTGATTTGAGGCTTGACTATCAGAAAACAAAAATACACATAGCATGAAGTTGGAAAGTTGAGGGCCTTATTTTTTTAATAATATATTTGATCTCTTAGAAAACAGTAATACATTCTAAAATAATTTATGTCTCTTTAAAATATCAGGATGAAATTAGATCTATTCATATTTAAAACAAAACTCCTTAAGAACCTTGTTTTTTTTTTTATACTAACTCATCAAGCTTGAAATTTAGATATGTGTATATTAGCATAAGATAAAATAGGTAGTATTAGTGTGGGAGGACATAAAACAAAATCAAAGTGGCTTGTTCAGGAAAGTATTTTCTAGAGGTTATTACATAGCAATAAATTTCAACCCACATAAAAGCAAGAAAAGTAATTTAAAAGAAAGACTGAAATGTCTTCTTGTTGACATTTTATTTAATATATGTTTTATATAATATAAATAGGCATGACAATTAAAAATGTGACAAAGCATTGTCAGATAAAAACATAAAGACAAACACAAACAAGGCATAACTGATGTATCCAATGTGATTGCTTCCAGCAGATATTACTATGAGTGGCAATAATTTTTAAAGTATTATTTTGGGTAAACATGCACAACTATTATGGATTAATTAGGGAATCAAGGTGAACTATTCAAAAAACACCTGAAACACGATGAAATTTAAAGGTGATTGGATAAAATATAAAAGTGATTATGTCCAGTGTGATTCAAATATTTGAAACTATCCAACCCATCCGGGGGAATCATTACTAACCCTGGATCTTAAACAGTAGTAAACAATGACGTGTGCTGTGCAGAATCCCCGAGTCAGTCTTGGCTTATTTTCCTTCTAAATACTTGTTTTGTTTTGCTTGTGGATAATTTTGAAGATATGATGAATGAATAAGTGTACAGTTACCAATTATCAAGAATTATCATGATCATATGTGTGCCTGTCTAAACCTCAAACTTTCAAAATGGAAAACCAGCCATGGAGAACTTTGGTAGAATCTTCGATCACAACATATAATTTAAAAACCCAAGTGATGCTAACAAATCGATTTCAGGGACTTTGTGATTTAATTTATAAAAATAAATTATAAAATAAATTACTAAATTATTCTTGTGTGAAAGGAAAATAATGTAGTAGTTATAAACTATTTACAAACTAATGAAGATATTACTGTATAGGAAAATATTGGGATCGATGACTTTCATTTTCTTTCTGAATTATGTTAAGCAATTTGTCATACTTTCTACTGATCTGCTCATAATATTGCCATAAGAATTATTTCTTTGTCTTTTAGTAGAGGTCTCTCCATCCCATATTAAAAATACCTCTGGGTTTAGAACTGTTTCTACAAAATTTATCAGCAAAGGAATCGGTTTAACAAGATAAAAGAATGACATTCAATTTTCAAAACCTACAACTGAAAAAAGGTATCTAGTACTTAAATTTTACATCAAATGTGTGCAATGAGCATTTTACAATTATACAATTGTGAAACAGCTGCTATGGAATAATAATTTCTCTAACTAAACAAATAATAACGCAATAAATAGAAATGATAAAAGTTGATAGTATTTTAATATAGCTATACAAAAAAAGCATGGATTTAAAATATTTACTGATTTCAAGGAGATTCACATTATATTATTTTATTCTATCATGTAGTTTTTAGTGCAATTATACTTGTCTTATGAGTACCTAATCCAGAATAATTTATAGTTTATAATCTCAAAAGTATTATCGTGTTTTTACTATTTCTTCAACCATATCCCAGTTTTTCATCTATTGTGGTTCTCAATATATTCAGCGTTGTCTTTTACTGTCATATCGCACAGGAAATGAATTCTCCTTCTTGTGACCCAATTCACAGAGATTAATTGAATTCCAGAACTGTAAAACAGAAAATTTGAATATGTTACAGCTAGAACAATTCTTACATTGACATATATCTTTCAATTTTAATATGTTATTATTTTTCATAATTAATGAAATAAATATTAACGTATAAGAGTGCATTGTATAATTATTGTAAAATATACATTTTCATCTTAAATCAAATTGAATCCTCATAAGACATTTATTTTATGAGAGGCCCTATATATATTAGAGATTCATTAGGAATTATGAAGACTTCTTTATTTTTGCATCAAATTTATTAATCAATCTAATGTTTGGGGAACACTTAAGGGAATATGACACTTTGAGGAAATCAATTATCTTCAGAATCTAATAGAAATTCGAATTTTCATCTCACCAATGCAATTAAGATTTTGAGGTATAAACAATCCACTTAATTTTTCTTTACTTTTATATGTAATGGTATTTTTGTTTAATTTAAATGATATTTTAATAGTTTAAAAATAAGCTTTTGTGAATAGTCAGGTAAATCACATGAGAGAAAATAATACACTTTTATATTTAAAGTGATTTTGCTCTATTTTTCTATTTGAAGCAGATATTCTGTAGTATGAAATTAAATCTGACACCTTGCATTCTGTTCTTTGAAAAGCATAGCCAATACTCAAATAAAATGGTATTTAGAGAAATATTTTTTCTCATGAGATCCATATCTTCGCTACTTAAAGAATAGGGATTTAAAATAATAGCAACGATTTTCCTAAAAAATCTTCTACCACTGTTGAAAACAATAGGAAATGAAAAATATAAAAAATAATTTTCTATTTTATGTAAGTTTAAATTTGAAGAGTATACTATGCACACATCTATACATATACTAGATATATATAAAGTATATATATATATATATATATATATATATATACTTTATGTGAAGAACATAGCCATTATATATAGACAAAAATTTTAATTAATTTATTGTGATATTGATGCTTTTAATAAAAATTTAAACAAACCATAAATAAATATTTTTAAAATGTAAAATATTTAAGGGAACTCACTAGCTTATTATCATTTAACTACTTTATTATAACAAATGCAAATATAGAGATAAAAATTTAATAATTTAACATTATTCACAAAAAAATTTTTAAACTCTTAAATGGTTGATGATTTAGTCAAAAGTGCTTGATTGAGCCAAAAATCTTTGAGAAATCTATTAAGATTCAAATGAATTAACAATGTTTTATTTCACATACGATGTCTAAGATGAAAGATATCTAACATAAACATAAAATTACGGAATGTGTTTAATGTTTATTGTGTTCTTTTGAAGTAAATTATCCAAATTTTTGCTTAATTTTCCAGCTAACTATTCCTTGTTTTACTTTATTTTAATTGGCAAGTAATAGTATATGTATCCATGTGTCCAATATTATGTTTAAAATATGTATATTTTTATATAGAGCTAATTTACATAACATATACTACTTTTTTGAGATGAGAGTACTTCACATATATTCTCAGTAACTTAAAAAATTATTTTGTAATAGTTTCTGAAACTAACCTTCAACTTAGAGTCAGGTGATAATGGATTTGATTCTCTCATCTGTCAGTAACTGAAAATTCAGCAAGCTGATTTTCAAATTCACGTTTCCCCTTCATAACAGAGACAATGCTTGCAAAGTACCTTGAAGATTTTTGTGCAAAATTTAACAATGTTTTAATGGACGCTGTACACAATATTCATTATTAAATACATACTTTACAGCTTATATAGAGAAGTGTCAATTTCTAAAGAATTATTTTTATTACCTGTGACAATAAAATTCTGTTTTTACTTAATCAAAATTTTTATGAGTTTACTAATATATTTATTTGAGTCCACAAAAATATAGCATTCCACATAAATAACCCAAATTACTTTCAAATAATTCAGATGGTCAGATTATTTTTTGCTTTCATTCCTTTTCTTTTCAGACTTTGTGTCTCCTGCCTGACATTGAAAGGGAAGTGTATATGAGAGGAATCTTGTGTATTTGCATTAGATTTCTTATGATTTCTTTATATTGCTATATTAAAACCATATGGTAATTAGAAGAATTTGAAGGAAATGGTGACATTGGTCTAAGTAGATCAAATACTAATTAGTCTGTGAAAATGTGACTTTTCAGAACCTCTATCTAAAACTATTTGCAAAGCTTTTGTAAATGGAAGCAGTTCTTGGTAGAAATATGCTAAGTCGCACTTTTCAATCAAAAATAGTGTGTACATTTTACAAATAATCCTTAAAAACCATAGTTTGGAAATTTAATTTTGTATTGACTGGTTACATATAAAAATATTCTTTAAATACAGTACAACACACACCAATACAAGTAGTTTATACTAATCTTAAATTATCTTGTAGTTGATGTTGATTTTGAAGCATGGTCATTTCATTTAAATCTTGCACAAATCACACATAGAGTTTTTATTGTTTTCAATAAAATTACTTTTTTCATTATTTTTTGTAGCATTAATTATGATGGTACAGTTATTCTTGTGATTTAAGCAGGGTGAGCTGCAATGCTTCAATACAATTATCATTTGTCATCTAAGATTGATGACACTGCTACTATTTTTAAATCTGTCACTTTGGGATTTTCAGGATGATCAGGAATTACTCTTCTGTGGCTAACGTCTGGAAAGAGCAGCCAACCAAAACCATAGTAGAGCAGAGAAGAATGATCAGAAGAAAAAAATTCAGACACTTCTAAATGTACAACTTTTTCACTTTAAACGATGATTTTTCCTTAATTTTTTCTAAACGTAGATATAGAAGTCTTATGTGCTGTGGAGAATATACATGTGGTTCAAAAGTAGCACTTTTTATCTGACGACAGCATGGGTGTGTGTAATTGCTTCTTTCACACAAAAGTCAGATTGGGCTCTTGTTCACGTGATCTTTAAATTCTGGGGAGCAAGGGCCAGTGATACAGCTCAATGGCAAGCACAAGGTCCTGAGTTCAACTCCTGGTACCTGCATTAAAAAAAAAATTCTGGGAAGCATGAAGTCAGTTAGGTAAAGTTGCCCAGATATTTCCAGAACAACAAGTATGTGAATGACTGAAGCAGACTGAGAGAGGATTATGCACGGAACAAGAAATCTGGGGGCAGGAATTTGGGGGAGAGGAGACATAAGTAACCTAAAATCAAATGTAAGTTACTCTGGAGGAATTCCTGGTACTAGAACTAATGTTTGTGTAAAAGTGTACTTTTCATTGGAATGTTTTCTTTTTTAAAGGGATCAGGGATGATTTTGCATTACTGTGTAACCCATACATGCTGAAGTAAAATATCAGAAGACAGTTAGACAAGGAAATTTTGGGTTTTTGAACAAGTATATTGCAAATCTACATGTACAAATTAATACAAATAGACTTTATACCTTTTATAAAAACTAACCCAAAGTTGACTGATCATACTTAAACATAAAGTGCAAAACTATACAAACAGACAGAAAATAACAGGAAAAAATCTGGGTGAACTGAAGTTTAGTAATCACCTAACTAAAAATATCATCTGTGAAAATCAAATTGGTAATTTGGACTGTATTAAAATTACTGTATTAAAATGTACTCTTAAAAGAATGAAAAGGGAAGTGACAAAATAGAAAAACATCACAAAGCATATAAAAGACTGGTCTCCAAAGTATCTAAAAATCCTTACCACTCAACATTAAGAAAGAACTCTAATTATAAATTAAGTGAAAATCTGAATAGAAATCTCACCAAAGAAGACATCCTAATGAGAAAGAAACCAAAGAATACACATTCAAAATCATATACCAATATAAACTTAAAATAAAAAATAATAATAATATACCACTAAATACCTATCAAAATGGTTAAATCCCAAAACTCTAAGAGCAGTCGATAATATTGAGAACATGAAACTACAGGAATTCTCATTCATTGTTCAAGAAAATGCAAAATCCACATTGAAGATATGTGGGCATTTTGTGAAGACATTATTCATAAGATTATAAAATGATTGAGCAGCTGTATTTCTAGGAACTTATCCAAGGGAATTGAAAACTTATATCCATACAAAAAGTTGCACACAAATTGATTAGTCATTGACATTAATTAGCAAAGTCACACATGAATGGCCAAATACACGTGAATAGTACAGCAGCTCTATTTGCAATTTGTCAAGATGCACTTGAGTAGGATAATGGATTTAAAAAACCAATGGTACAACCATGCAGTTTAATATTATATACCAATAAAAAGTAAGAATAAGCATGACTGAAGAAAGACAGGATAGATTCTTATATTTGTATTTTTAAGTTAAAGAAATGAGTGTAAAAATGCTGTATACTATATGGTTATAATTTAAAATTCTGCAAAAGGCAAAACTATGGAAACGGTAAAATGATCAGTGATTCCCAGATGTTCCAGAGGTGTGTAAGAGTGAGCAGGTGGAACTCAGCAGTTGCAGGGCTCTGAAAATACTCTGTATGAAGTGTCTAAGCGACATTGTGCATTTACCATACTCCATAGAATGGCGTAACACTAAAGCACAAATTCCAGTGTTAACTATAGAGTTAATAATATCATATCAAAATTGGTCAACTGACTACAAGAAATGCTCCAAACTAATTAGTATATGAAGACAATTGTGCACAGGCAGACGCAGAGGGGTGTATGGAATTACCCTCCTTTTGGCAGTTTTTCTCTAACTCTAAAACTACCCTAAAATAACTCTTTTAAAATGTGCTACTGGGTATTTTGAATGTGTATACAGATAATTTTTTCTTTCTGATTTTTTATGGTAACATATTTAAGGCAGATTCCAATTGAGGAGAAAAATTGTCTTTCTCAGCATTGACATATGAGTCACTTCATTTTTCCATTTGGTTAAAGATGAGACTTAGAATCAATTAATATGTATGACTGCTAGTAGCAAACTATTTTTCTTATCTCTAGCCAGAAAACCGGAAGACAGATATTTCATAGAGTGTATGAGAGAGTATGAGGAGATGTCACTTTCTGTGAATGAGAGGCACAAATCGTTACTTTTGAAGCAGACCCTTCATAAAATCTGTAAAAACATTTAGGGTTTTTATGTTATATCATCTCCTGGACAACACAATGTAATCATGTAAGAACAACATATTAAAACAAACACTGAAATGGTCAGTCTGCTAATTAACATCTAGGACTTATGAATTAATTTTGAAAGATGTACACAACTCAAACTTTACAGAATCATTGCTTTTGCTTTTCCAGACATCTATTTTTCATAAATACTTCTTATCACTAGTATGGCAATTTGAGATAATATAGTGCTCTTGTTATTTACCTACTTTTACCATATATAGACAAGGCTGTTTGAATTTACGTATATACATATAAAGGTATTTCTAATGCACACACACATAGATACATAGACAGACACATTTTCACATTATACCACTTCAAGAAATTAAATAATTTTACCGAAGTCATTTGAAATTTTACGTTAGTTGATTATAATGTATAACTATATATTTTCCTGCAGGTGACAACAAAGTTTATGTATAATACATATTTTTTTTCTAATTGGACAATATTACTTTGAGGAAGATAGAAATTATAAAGATTTTAAATGATTCTAATATAACATTTCATTCAGAGCTATCTACTTATTAGCATAAAATAGCCTAGAAATAAATTGATAAGAAAAATAGCTGCCCTACATAAAAGGATTCTGCTTCCATTTCCTTTATGTGAATCAAATCAACATATTTACCTTCATTTATTGTATTTTATCTGCTTTTAATACTATTCAGAAACCATATTCAAAAGATGATACTTACTAAATAAACTCCGTTTAATGCCATTTTTGTTTTCCATCCACATATTTTCATGGGAACACATGGTTTCTTTTTATATAAAGCTGAGAAAATCTTCAGACACATGAAATATTGAAGGCTTCTTCACAAGTTTGAAGCTCACTGAAGGAAAAGAACTTGAAGTTTCTAAATCCTTCCTCCAAAGACTAGCTGGAGAAAAATAAGCTAAATTTGTGATGGAACCATTTTCATAAAATTATAATTTGTCTCAAAAATATTTCTTTTAAATATTACAGTAAAAGCAAAGTTAGGTTGCTCATGTAGGTAATTTTGCTCTTTTAGAGAAAAAAATTCAGTTTTCTGATTATTTACTACTGAATGTTAATTTTAAAAATAATAAAATAGTCAAGGGATGAGTAATGTATCCACTTTGGAAACTCTAAAATGGAAAATGATTTCTTGCTGAGAGTGATTTCAAAATTGAAACATTTAAAAAATATTTGAGGGGCCGGTGAGACGGCTCAGCGGCTTAAGCGCCTGCCTTGCAAGCGCGAAGGCCCGAGTTCGACTCCCGGATCCCACATACGAAAAAGGGGCCGGTGATATCGCTCAGCGGCACGGGTGCCTGTTGGCGCGCGAGGTCCTGAGGTCGTCCCCCCGGTACCCACAAAAAAAAAAAAAAAAAAAAAAAAAAAAAATTTGAAAAAGCACAAATTTAAATTGTATCTTTAATCATATGTTTTAATTTTATATTTATATTCTATATTTCAAAATATCAAATTTTGAAATAGACTTGCAAAAGAAAATATTTATAAAGAGTAGTAAGCAAATTTTCAGTATACTCATGTGAGACATGGCAGAAAAAAAATCACAAAAGAATGTATCTTTGCTTCCTCATTTTCTCCAGGTTTTCTGTTTAGTTCATCATCCTGTTCATACACACACACACACACCAGTAAAAAGCCTTCATTTCGATATTGTTTTCATTTGTGTTATGTTTTTATCTCATGTAAATTAAAAAAAATATTTTAATAACTACTCTAGAGTTATTTTATTTGAAATAACTCTACAAAATGTAGCTGGGTGTGGTGATGCATGCCTGTAATCTGAGCACTCAGGAGGCTGAGGCAGGAGGATTGCCATGAGTTCAAGTCCAGCCTGGGCTACATAGTGAGTTCAAGGCCTTCCTGAACCATAAGGCGAGACCCTGTCTCAAAAACAAAAAACAAAAACAAAAACAACAAAACAAAACAAAATGTTTGTGTATAGTGGCAATGAGATTTTATGTAATTCCTAATTTTAAGAAATTTATTCTACATTTAGTTAGATGAAAACAGCATCTTTAAGGTTGTTGGCCCACCAAAAATGTATTCGACAGGAAATATGTTTTGGTACCTCCAAAACATATTTCTTTTTACTGAAGATGGACAGAATATATCTTCACTATTTTCAGATCAACCTGTTTTGTTAGATATAGTTCATAAACCTGCACTCCTACACCAACAATAGAAAACTTTGAATAATATTTATCAACTTCAAATCTCCGTGGAAGACCGTTAGCAATAAGGATCATGGTGAGTTCTAATTACCTCCTACTGTGCTTTTGCTTCAGGGGAGGTGTTCTACCATATAGGCCTGCTGTGTAACATATTAATTAAATATTTTTGTATAACACTCAGAATTCATAAAGTAAAACAAAGCAAAACATAATGCTTCATGTAAAACAAGAGTTGAAAATTCTTTGTTGTTTTGAAAGAAATCTCCATTTTACATCAACCGTAATACTGTACTAGCATTTAATATTCTTTTACTATCCTGTTCAGAAACAAATAGATGAAGAGGAATTTATAGCAATGCTAAAGCCATTGCATTTGCTCCCTTTCTTTTCAATGTATCATTATTGCAAATTTGAGAAGAAAAATTACCTTGTCTGAATGGAATGCATTTTCAGTATTGCAAGTTTATTTTCTCGTGATCACGTTATTGTTGTAAGTATTTAGGACGTGCAAAATATTATTTATTCATGAAGACATTCTCATTTTTATAAAGCAAAAGGCTCAACTGAGGCAATTCTAAATATTAAGTGTGTTATTTGTTTTCCTAAAAGATAAATTGCTAGAAAACAAATAGCTTTCAGATTTTTGAGACTCCAAAACAGTTTTAGAATTTTAAAGTTTCTGAGATTTTTTTCTTTTCACTGAACATTTTAAAACCTTTTTATTAGTGCATGTTGGCAATACATAATGAATATATTCATCATAGAGTTTTGGTACCTATGCATACGGCATCTTAGCTGTTTTTATTTCACTTTCCCTTCCTTCTCCATCTTTAGAAACCCTTTCCATCTGCAGAGGTCTTGCTCCCTGTTTCCTGTCTTCTATTGTTTCTTTTGCTATTTAAATTATCCATTCTTTGAGTTCTTCATATCAGAGAAACTATGAAATATTTAACCTTCTGTCTGATTTATTTCACTTATCATTACAACCTCAATATGAATCTGTTTTTGCTTTGAATTACTCAAAATTGTCCATTTTATGGCTGAATGGAAATCTATTGTGTATTTATACCACATCCTTTTTTATCCATTTAAACCATTTAGACCATTTTCAATATTTATCTTTTGTGAGTTGTGCTGCTATAACATGAGAATGCATGTATCGTAGTAATATGATATCTTTAACTTTTTATGGAAAATAAAATTTCTGGGATTAATTTTATCATTCTTCACATTTTAAGAAAAGAGAGGAAAGTCAATTAAAAATTAAGTTTAAAATTCTACCATTATATATTTGTTGAGAATAAAAGGAAATATATATATATATGTATATATATATATATATAATATATTACACACACACACCTTTATATACAAACACCTCTCTCTTGAGAATTACATATATAAATTTTTATTTTGTATTTTTCCAAAACATGCACACATGTTCTATTATTTTATATTTTGTGTTATCAGGAAACCACCCTATATTTGGAACACAGAGTGCTAACTGTCCATACTGTAGAGTGATTAAACTTCTGATTATTCTGCTAATCATTTGGACATTAGTTGGAAAGGATCACATTCTTTCAGTATCTGATGTTTTTGCATATGCTAAGCTCAGTGAAAAACACTGAGGTCTTCATACCATGAAGAATCCTACTGTTGGATTCACAATCCTATTTAAAAAAATACAGCTTTGGGCCAGTGAGATGGCTCAGCGGCGTACGCGCCTGCCTGGCAAGCGCGAGGGCCCGAGTTCAACTCCCTGAACCCACATACGAAAAAAGGGCCGGTGATATCGCTCAGCGGCACGGGCTCCTGCTGGAGCGCGAGATCCTGAGGTCGACCCCCAGTACCCACACACACACAAAAAAAATACAGCTTTGAAAATATGTGACTGCAACCTGTGGTTATACTAAATATTCACTTTTTTCCATTAGACTTCCTGATGTATTTCACTTGCTCAGGATACTCACATGCAGTGCATTGAATGGTTCTGTTCTCTGCTTGATTAAATAAAAGCAGCAGGAGGGCAGTCAGTTTCTGATTTATTCCTCAAAGTACAACTTAGTGTCGTTCTTGGACGCAGTAAGTGAGAAAGAGGATTGAGTCCCTTTTAGCAATTCTAAGTTTCCATTATCTTGTTTTACATTTTTATCTAATATTAGAACTAACTCAAATCTCTGGATGATTGTTTTTCAATGTAAATTACTATAGAACATTTCTGTATCTTTTCTTTATGAAATATTTATATTTGTAACTATTTTTCCTCAATTCAAATATTCAAGAAATTTCTGTTTTAAACATACTTGTTTTTGGTTAACTTTGAGCTATATGGTAATGCAATAAAATTATCTTCAAAAAATGCACACACACACACACACACACACACACATATGTGTGTAGAGTGAATGCTGAATATTGCATGAAGCTTTGATGCACTAGGCCCTTTCTTAAAACACATTGTTTTCCAGCATTATTATAAGGGACCATTGCTCAGGGACTCTTTACAATGATCCCTTATATTAATAGAACAACACTGTCTTCACAAGACAGGAAAATGGCATCCCCCTCAGTCACCTAGACCCTGCTAGATACTTTTCAGACTAAAACAGATTCGTTCCTGTAAATCTCATTAATTAGCCTTCAAGGAGTTAACACAGGATTTGTTTGTTTTGTTTTCTTTTCTGTTTTGACTTTATTTCTAATACTCAATACATGGTATGGTGCGTGCACAGACACACACACACATACAAGCACACGCTATTATTTTGTTCCCTGCAGTGATACTGCTTTAGCCTTCCACAGTATCAGGAAGCATTTACTCATCCATTAAATTAGATCCCAAATCATTATCAATTATCAGTAGAAAGTTGACTTCCACTGTCACAGTACCAAAACCAAATTTCCAAAACTCATTAAAGCAAGCTTCTATGCCAATCCATTTTATATGTGTATTTACTTTTGAAGTTACTCAGTTTTGTTTCCATTTTATAGCTCCTTTTTTTGTTTGTTTATTTGTTTGTCTTGAGTTTTTTGAGGCAGGTCTCACTATGTAGTTAGGACTGACTTGAATTTGTTTATGTAGCACAGGATGGCCTTGAACTAGCAGTGATCCTCTTGCCTCAGCCTCCAAAGTGCTGGGATTACAGGCATGCACCACCACGCCCAGCTATAGCTGCTTTTCTAGATAGGACATTGTTTCAAAAACAATTTACAGGGGGTGGTGAGATGGCTCAGCAGCGTAAGTGCCTGCCCGGCAACTGCGAGGGCCCAAGTTTGACTCCCAGAACCCACATACGAAAAAAGGGCCGGTGATATCGCTCAGCAGTATGGGCACCTGCTGGTGCGTGAGGTCCTGAGGTCGACCCCCGGTACCCACCAAAAAAAAAAAAATTACAAAATAAGCGCAACTTACACATTTGTAACTATCCAAATGTGTAAAGGGCTCAGTTAAAATCCACTGATCATAAACACATACTCTGAAAATTTGGGGATAAATGAAATGAACTATTTAGTATGCACATAGGTGCCACAAAACGCTTTTGAGAAGCATATGTAAAGGACATGGGGAGCAGGTACTTTGGTTTAAAGTAACTGATGAGGTTCAGGGCAAGGGAATTCAAAATTTTAACTCTTAGGACTGTGAATTTGTCTCAGGGGTAGTGTGCTTGCTTTGCATGCATGAGCCTCTGGTTTTAATTGCTAGTACTGCAAACAATCAAACCAAAAATATCAACTTTATTTTTCTGCAGGTAATGGATTGAATCACAGCCCATACACAAAAGACATGGTTCCTAGAAGCTGTGAATGTCCTGTATTTGGAAAAGAGTGTATTTGCAGATATAACTTAGTAGAAGATTATATGATGAAGTCATCCTAAATTAAGTTGAGTCCTAAATCCACAGAGAAGTGAAATGTACTTACACTACCAAGAGGAAAAAGACAAAGGGAGATGGAGTAGATTTGTTTATAAGCAGGGGACTGGCAGTGATTTCTGTCCTCAGAGCTGGGAGAGAGGTGTGCACTGGATCACTGGAATCTCCTGCAGAACTTTGAAGAGGAACCCATCCTGCTGTCAGCTTGCTTTTAGACCTCTAATATCTGGAACTTCGAGAGATTAAATTTCTGTTGTTTTCAAGCCACCAGATCAAAGTAAGTCTATTACAGAAGTTCTAGAAAACTAATGTACTTTTTCTCTCTCATGTTGAAAATGTTTAACTCACGCATGTATATGACATTCATTTTCATTTTATAAAATTGATATTTTATATGTTTGGTTGGTTATGTTTATTTTTATCTATATTGAGTAAATAAACTGTAAAATGCAACTATTAAAAATGTTTTTACCTATGAAGAACAGCCTGCAGATGGGTTTGAAATTTATCATTACTAGGGGCAGTACTTGTATATATTTCTCTTATTAAAATTATTCATATTTTATTTGTTACATATCTTTCCAAAATCAAAATAAAAGTTATAGAGGCCACAGTGGCAGTTCACTAGAAAACTTGACTGCTAAAATCTCTTTTAAAATATGATAGTCTTAGTTACCTTTCCCATTGCTACGAAAAAAAAAAAAAAACTTGACACTCAAAGTTGAAGGAGGAAAGGCTTATGTTAGCTCACAGTTTGTAGAGGTTTCAGTCCATAATCAGCTGGCTCCAAAGGTTGGTGGTATGTAAAAGGGGCATCACAGAGGTGAAAGAGTTCATGGTGTGGCAGGCAGAAGGCAACAAGCAGCAAGCAGCAGAAGCAAGTTTGTCTTCCTTCTCTCCCTTTTTATTCCATCCAGCCTATAAGCCTATTAATTGGTGTCACCCATACCCAAGTGGGGCTTTCATTTTCCAACCCAGAGGTATGCTAAGCCCATTGAGTACCACATAACCTTAATCCCAGTATCATACACCCTAGATCCAGTCAGCTCTGAACAACCCCAGCGATGAGTGCATGAGGCTTTAGAGAGACATCAAGACACAAGCCATAACAATCATTTACAAAAATAAAGATGCTAACTAGGCCATCTCTTAGTGCACATTTCTCTAGAAAGCTATGTATTGTTAAAATAATAGAAATCAAATTTTTGGCCTGAATCTCCAATATTACTTTTTATACATTGGATTAATAAGGACATGAGATTTGTCCCCTGAGGTACAGTTATTTCATCTAACATCACAAAATGATAGTAAAATTGTATACAAGTCATGTGACATTATGTCAATCAAAAAAGTATGTATATGTATAGAAACATGACTAGCATAGTGAATACTATGGTTTAATTTAGGAAAGGCATGTTTCAGGGTTAACAAAAATTTTACAAGAATATCTATGGAATTTATCCAACTTGTTAAAAACTTATTGAGATATAATTAAGATTAGACAGAGCACTCTGTAAGGAACTTACTTTTGTGGTAGAATAAATGTACAAACAACTTAAATTTTAAAATTTAATTTTCTTATTCTAAAACCTTGGATCATTATTTTGTGAAATTACACATTTTTTCAATTAATATTTTAACTTTACAAATACCACACACACACATACACACATTTATCTCATTTCATCTTGGATAAAAATCTATACCCAGACACCACAATTCTAAAATATATATTATTTCATTGCATAACATATTGTTGTCTAAGAGTATTCACTTTGGACTCAGGTGGTCTTACATCTTTACTATGTTATGTTTCTTCTATTAAATATGTCTTCATCAACTTGTGTACACTTACAAATCTCAGTTTATACCATCGATAAGTGGAAAATAGTGTTGTATATAGCTGAAAGTAGTTATAAGAATTCAATTATAAAATATACAAATCACAATTTATATATTTCTCGAAATGATGCTCAACATTATTATTAGGAAATTACAAATCAAATCTACAGTGAGATATCACATGATACTTGTTAGGATAGGTATTATCACAAAACAAAACACAGTAAGTCTTGGCAAAGACACGAAGAAATTGGAACACTTGTGAATTGTTACTGAAATGTAAATAATGTACTGCTATAGGAAACAGCATGGCGATTATTTCAAAATAAAAGTGGAACTCTTATATGATCCAGAAAGTCCACTTGTGAGTACATACCAAAAGAATTCAGATCGAGATCGAGATCATCACAGACACCATCTCCACTATACTTATATAGAATAATTCACCATGCCAAGACATACAATTAACCCAAATGTCCACAGATGGATGAAGGGATAAAGCAAAGGTGTTACATAACACAATAACATATTATTCAGTCTTAAGAAAAGAAATGAAACCTGCCATTTGCCACAACATGGCCAAACCTGGAGGACATTGTGTGAAATGAAATAGCCCAGTTACAAAATGAGAAATACTGTATGATTCTACTTACATGAGATATCTACAACAGTAAATCACATAAAAGCAGAGGAAAATGGTTGTTACCAGGACCTGGGGATGGAGTGAAAGGAAATTTGATAATCAGCCAGTATGAAATTTTTAGTTATGTTGTAAGTGACTTGCATGATCATTACAACAGACAGGTTTTCAGAAGTGAAGGGAGTTTTTGTGCTTTGCAGTGTCCCATTTAGTGTAACATGGAAAGGATGCACAGCCTCTGCAAGAACCCAAAGAGTGCCTGTGGGTGACAAAAGAGATGATATTCCCCTCCCCCAGTGAGCAATTCTGCTGGGCACAGCCATTTGGAGATGAACAAAGTCTGTCAGTAAAGAACAATGGCTTCTGACTGTTCTTTATGGAAATACAGTGTTTCCCTACTGCAGTGAAACCTTCTGAATGACAATTTTAAAAATGTAAAGTAAATCATGCCTTAGAAATTTGTTCTTGTGGAGGGAGTTTCTCCATCATATTCCCCCTTTTTTGTTTTAATAATTTGGTCTTAAGGAGCCCATTGGCTCGTTCTACTCTTGCTTGACCTGTAAGGTTTTGAGGTACACCTGGGACATGTTTAAATGTGCCAGACTTCAAAGAAAGCCTGAAGACAATTGGAAGTATAGGCAGTCCCATTATAGAAAACATGATAGGAAAGATGCTTAATGTGTTTAATAGTTTTACCTAATTTTTCTTAGTAGTTTTGGTATTACTGGCTTATCTCCATTTCCTAGTATTGAATTATTTGGGGATTTCTGTCTTCTTGGTTAAGTGTTGGATACTTGTGTGTCTACGAAGCTATCCATTTCTTGTAGATTCTTCAATCTGTTGGAGAACAGTTCTTCATAGTAGTTAATGATCTGGATTTTGGCAGTGTCCATTGTGATTTCACCATTTTCATCTACAATTGAGCTGAAATATATACTTTTGCTTCCTTCATTTGATAAGATTGGTTAAGAGATTTTGTATTGTGTTTTATTCTTTCAAAGAATCAGCTTTTTGATTCACGGATTATTTGTATTGTGTTTTTAGTTTCAGTTTCATTAATTTCTACTCTAATGTTTGTGATTTTCTTCCTTATGCTAGGCTTGGGTTTGGACTCTTTATTTATTTATGTTTTAGGACCTTGAGGTGCATCATTCAGTTATCTACTTGAGCTTGCTATTTTTCTAATGTGACTATTCACAGAAATAAACTCCACTCCTAGGATTGCTTTTATTGTTTCCCATAGCTTTGTTTATGTTGTGCTGGCATTATTGTTTAATTATAGGAATAATTTAATTTCTTCCTTTATTTTTCTATGACCCATTGAGTGTTCAGGAATGTGATACTTAATATCTAGGTGTTAGTAAAACTTATGTGCATAATTTTGCAGTTGATTTCTAGTTTCAGTGTGCTATGATCTGATAGTATACATGGGGTAATTTAGATTCTTTTGTATATATTTAAGCAGGTTTATGAGCTAGTATATGCTCTATTTTGGAGAAAGTTCCATGTGCTGCTGAGTACAATGTGTATTCTGTTGTTACAGACTATAACACTCTTTATAAATATTAAATCCATTTGTTCAAAGACGTGTGTCAGCACTGATATTTCCTTGTTAATTTTTTATTTAGATGATTTGTATATTTGTTAAAGGGGAGTATTGAGGACCCCCTGCATGACTGTGTGGGAATTAATATGATCTTTTATGTCCAGTAGTGTTTGTTTCATGAAGTTGGGTGGACCAGTTTTTGGTGTGTACATATTTACAGCTGTTATCTTTTCCTGTTAAACTGTCCCTTTAACTGACATGTAGTTATTCTCTTTGACTCTTAAAGTGAGTTTTAGCTTGTAGTCCATTTGTCTGAGAACACAACTGCTACCTCTGATTGCTTTGGGGGTTTGGGTGCATGGAGTATTGTTTTGTATCCTTTGATTTTTAGTCTATGAATTTCATTTGGATTAGATGTGTTTGTTGTATTCAGAAAATATTTGGGTTTTGTTTTTTGATTCAGTCTGCCAATCTGTGTTTTTTTGTTTTTTTGTTTTTTTTTGTGGGTACCGGGGGGTCGACCTCAGGACCTTGCGCGCCAGCAGGCGCCCGTGCCGCTGAGCGATATCACCAGCCTCTTTTTCGTATGTGGGTTCCAGGAGTCGAACTCGGGCCCTCGCGCTTGCCGGGCAGGCGCTTAAGCCGCTGAGCCATCTCACCGGTCCCCAAACTGTGTTTTTGAACTGGGGAGTTGAGGCCATTTACATTGAGAGTTATTATTAGATGTATCGGCTGATTCCTGTCTTATTCTTTTCTTGTTGACTCCTTCATTTTCCCCCTTTTAAATCTTGTCACAGGCAAAGGAAAAGACTTCTTAAATAGAACCCCAGTTGCACAAGAAATCACATCAAGAATCAACAAATGGGCTTACATCAAATTAAAAATCTTTGCAGCCAAGAAAACAATCAATAAAGTGAAAAGACAGCCTGCAGAATGGAAAAACTATTTTGTTACCTATTCCTGTGGCCAGACTATTATCTAGAATTTGCAAAGAACACACACAAAAAAATCAGATCCATCAAAATAAAAGATTCAGTCATAAGATGGGTAATAGAAATGAATAAATGCTTTTCAGAAAGAGTACAAATGCACAATTCATCTGGCCATCAGAAAAATGTAAATTAAAACAACATTGGCATTTCATCCTTACTCCAGAAGAAAATATCTCTCATAAAACAAATAAAAAAACAAAAAAACACTGGCAAGGCTGCAGGGTAAAATGGACTCTTACATTGTTGATGGGAATGTACCTGATGTAATCAGTATGGAAACACCTTAAAATGATAGTTCCTCTACAGAAAATGCTTAGTGGATAAGGATTTAAAGAAAGGAAGGACTACTGCTTTGCATGCTACAAATCTACTGTTTGTTGTAACCATGCTGTTTTTTCCACAAAAAAAAAAAAATAAATAAAGTGGATTGGAATGGAAGCAATTATCCAATATTTTTATAAATCTGAAATACTCTAAAGTAAAAAAGAAAAACAAATAATTACTTTGGATTCTATTTATTAGTTCAAAATGTAATAGACAAGAAAATAGTGATTTAAGAAAAAATTCATTTTATAAATAAAATATTAATATTTTCATTAATTTGTACTCAAATGTGATGCTCTTTTAGATAATTTAAAAATATACAGAAATTTAATTTTTTTCAGAATCTGGAAATGTAATTATTAAAAATCTAGATCACGAGCCATTTAAATTCTTATTTAATTCTCATTGAACACATCATATCTCTAATCATGTGGACATTAAGTGAGGTAAATTTGAGGCACAAATTAACCTTTCATGAATGTTCAGATATGTACACTATACCTGGGCTTCAAAAATGAGCAAAAAGGTACTATTAAATGATGACGATTAGATGGCTTTTACATATGTGTCAGTCCTATAATAAAAAAAAATACTAAATGCTACTGCAAGACAAATTTTGAAGGTAAGTCTGTTGGAGAGGTAAGTCTGTTTGAAGGTAAGTCTGTTGAATAGAAGAAGTCATTTTTAAAGATAAATTTAGACCAAGCTAATACATATTCTATCACTCTAACTATTGTAGTTTTTAATGTATTCTGTGTAGAGAGTAGTTTTCTGTATGGAGAATAATTAATTAATTAATTCTTAAATCACTTACTGCAATGAACTAGAACAAAATACACAAAAGTATATAAGGATATAAAACATGTGACAAGACTATGTATACTTGTCCATGATATTATGTGTATATGTAATGCCTATACACACAGATGTACTTCTCATATAGAGTTATGTACATTATGCATGCACAATCAAGCACATACATATAAATACACATATATATATGTATATATGTATGTATGTATATACACAGATCCACATCAATAGGTAAGTATATAACTTTACCTGTTGTATGTTCTCTACATGTGTAGAAACACATGCACATAAACAGTAAATGTTAGTGTTTGATTAATTTCACATATGTAAATATATATATATATATGAAATCACACAGCCCTGACAATAGGGAACCACTTTCTAACTTAAAACACATTAGAAATGGATTCTTGTTGACTTAAGCATCTCATTTTGTAAATGAATATTAAGGGGATTTTTTGTCTCATCTATGTAAAACTGTAATTTAAAACAATAAAACTCATAAAGCATTTTTGAAAATTAAATACAATAATATAGAATAATCATTTACATTAAAATTTATACTCTTACCTAATAGAACTATCATGATTATTAGTGTAATCTAAACTAAGAAGAATTTACTATACCATGAGATACAAACAAAATTTTGTTTTTTTGCCAATGTTTATGCAAAATACAAATTTTTATTCTATTAATCATTTTGTAATTCCTTTTGTAGATACATTGATATCGATATCATAATCACCTAAAAAAGCATTTATCAGAACACATCTTCATCATTAAGCAATCCATGACTGTACTACAATTATTACTAAATAACTATAAATATGCTTATAACATGTCTAAAGGAATGCGAAAATGCACATAGTATATATATATGGCATATTTCTGTACAAATTGTTCAAGAAATTCGTATTTAAAATAAAGTGTTCTGTAGTTAACTGATATGGGATCTCTTACAACATAACTTCAGATATCAGAATTGCTTTTCTTTTTTCTGAAGGAAGTATTCTGAGTCTGAATTCCAATTTCTCCCATACACAGCATCACCTAGAAGAGAGCACCCTGTGCACATCTCAATGCATCAACTGAGGGATGACACTGTGTAAGGTTAGGCTGGAGTGCAGCTCTCCAGAATGCAGCATTACATTGGAATGAAGGATTATGCACTTTCTGGAGTAGAACTGGCCACTCTCATCATCATCCCCAGCTTCCAATTTGCAAAAGTTGGTTTAGCCCTCCTCATGGAGATTGCACAAATTAGAATGTTTTTCAGTAAATACACCCTTCTTCATTCCCCTAGTCCACTCTCCCGCACTCCATTGGCAGAGTATTCCTCTTTGCTTCATTGTTGTTGAACTTGGCAATGTAATGCACTCTGGCCTCTTGGAGTACGTCTCCCGCGCTTTGACCTTGGATGCAGCAATGACTTGATTTAGACAGTGGTGTGGGAGACACAAGCAATGGCGTGGTGTGTGCTAATGTACTTGGCCTTGGTCTCCTACACTCCCATCACTGGGGGAAGAACGTGCCCAAGTAGACTTCTAGTTTCAGAGAAACGAGACAACTGAAGAGAACCAGCCTAACCTGTTTGCATACTCATAGTTTAAAATAGTTTTCCCCAAAAATATGTGACTATGAAAATAAATATTTATTGCTGGATAATAAAAATAGTGTATATACATCTATACATACACAAATGAAATAAAACCAGGCTACCTACGATGTGTGAATGAAAACTATGTTGTATGTTTAAATTTTAAAAAAATTACAGTAAAAATGCATTGCCATTAATCCCGCTCAAAATACTCTCTCTCACTTCAAACACACTTACACCATCATTCTTGCCATTTTCTGCAGCAGCTCTGGAAATCCTCTTCCAGTGTCTTTAGCTGCATGTGGCACCTGCCTCTATTTCTTTACCTTTCACGGTCACTTTGACTCTGGGGAGGAGCCAGAAGTCACATGGTGCCTGATCCAGTAAATAAGGTAATATGTGGATGATGACTTATATAATACTTTCATGAGCCTGGCTTTCACTTAGAGGGCACTCAGCAGCAGTCGTCTCTGTATTTTTGATCAGACCTTGTGAAGAGGACCTCCAGAACTGCTTCAGAATGTGTCAAGAAGGATTGGAAAAGTGTGTTTAAAGTGAGTGAGAATTTTGAGGGGGATTAAGGGCAATGAATTACTTTTACTGTAATAAATGTTTCTATTTAAAGTTCATCATATAGTTTGATCATCCATTGTATGATCTGATTTCTAGTTGCTGCAACGGTAAACCTGGGTTCAAACATTCAAAAATTGAAGAGGAAATTTCTGGATATCAATAACTATTTCTTGTGATTTTTTCATTGTATTTTCTACTACATTCTTCTGAGGGCATAAGATTTTTGAAAAAAAGTGTCATGTATTAGGGATTTACTGTACTTGATATAAATTTAAGAGAACCCATTTAAACATATAACATCAATTATAAGAGTATATATTACACTAGACTTTTAAAAAATATTCATTTTTGCTGTAAGATATAAGTCAACATTAAAAATATTGGCATAGCTAAACCAACAAATACGACAGATCTTCCTGTTAAAGTAAGTGCTGAAAAACTCAAGAGTTGCTAGCATCTTTCTGTGAAGTGTATCCTGTGTGTCTTTTTCTCTACTGCAGGGTGCTAGGTGACAAAAATAATCAGTTGTGTATGCTTTTAGTTCTTCCTTTGTTCCCAAGAAGGATATAGTTATAGGAGACTTATTATACCTAATAAATGTGAAAGTGAATTTCAGACTTTATTTTTTAATATGAAATAGGGAAGCTTTAACTTGTCACAGCCTATGACAGGCAGTAAAAATGTATGTTGCTAGTTGTAATTCTATTCTAAACACATTCAAAAAGGTGACACTTCAGAAGAAACTATTTCGTGACTGACTGACAAGAATATGTACTGGAATAATTTATTCTTTTTTGGATAAAATATGTAGAATCAAATTAAATTGACTAGTGTAACTTTTGCAATTGATGCAGTACACTTTACTTAAGTGAAAAAAAATGCTTCTTATTGAACATAATTGAGACAAACCTTATTTTCAGGCCAATAATTTAAAACATGCATTGTAAGCCAACACTTCCCTTTAGCTCCTATTTGCCAATATGAACTATTGTCAGTCACTGGATCTATAATTACACTTCCACAGTGTCATTTCATGCAGAAAAACATCAATGCCCCCTGTTTATTTACATATATATATATATACAAATATTTATATATATATACATATATATATACAAATATTTATATATATATCAAGGGGAAAATGAGAACAATGTGGAATATACTGATATTTGGCTTATAAATTGAATTTAAATTATACATTGATTAAGAAACTGAATTCCTACAAGTAATATTTAACAGTGACATCTACAAAAGTGCCTGTTTTTGTTAAAGTTCCAAAGAGACAAAAGTATCAGAAAATCCAGTCATTTTTAATTCAGTTAGTACTGGTGATATGTTAAAAGTGTTTGAATTCAAAGCCTAATTATTTATTCCAGGTATTTTATTCCACATCAAAGCATATAATATTACTATTTAATTATATTCAATGTGTATTATATGCAATGGGCACATAATGTGGGCAATCACATATAAATTTGTAGTTTAATATATAATGTTGAAAATAAAATACTGTATTAACATATTACTGTTTAAAATGTAAATATTAAAGTCTTTTGTCCAAATATATTTACTTACATACAAAATATTCCTGTTAATTTTCTTTTTCATATATATATATATATATATAATATATATATATTTGCTTCAGTTTATATATATATAATATATATATATAAACTGAAGCAATAGTGATCTGATTCAATGCCTTTCTACATATTTGTCAAGAAAATAGTTGTTTTGACTTTGAAAAGCCTAAAAAATTAGTTTATACTCTTATAAGAAATTTACTCATCAGTATCCAGAGAATTTATAATGAACTGTTCCTCCATAAAATTATATCAAAGAATCAAGAATTTAGAAAGACTATACAGCATAATAAGAGATTTAGAGAAAAAAATATTGGGGGCCGGTGAGATGGCTCAGCGGCGTAAGCGCCTGCCTTGCAAGCGCGAGGGCCCGAGTTCAACTCCCGGATCCCACATACGAAAAAGGGGCCGGTGATATCGCTCAGTGGCACGGGTGCCTGTTGGTGCGCAAGGTCCTGAGGTCGACCCCCTGGTACCCACAAAAAAAAAAAAAAAAAAAAAAAAATATTGGGAATGTAAACAATTCCAAAAATAGACTAGGTGTATAATATGTTCAGTATTTATGAATGAAAAGGTAATTCTTAAATATGATAGAGCATCATTTAACAGGCTACTGCCAGAGGTTAGATTCCTGCAGAGAAAGGGCCACGTATTCCATCTGAAATAGCGTTTACACGGGAAAGCACCACAGTGTGTTCAAGTCAAATCCTTCCTCAGAATAACAGAGCCATGAAATTAAAAAAATTTACTTTGTCATTTACAGTCACTTTCCCAACACCTAGGACCACACGTATGGTTAGTACTTGATAAATATCCAGTAAATGGATGGATGTATGAACTATTTGAATAGAAGTCAATTATAAATTATATAAAGAAATAAAAGTAAAAATTTCAACAGACAAGAATGGCATCTTAAATTTCCATAGTTAAAAGAATACATGATACAAAATGGGATAAGTAATGGTATTTTTTAAAAAATATATAAATAAAAAAAGAATCATGATGTTTCCTCAGAGAAATGAAATTATTCCAAGTCTGGCAGAAAGGCACAAGATGTGCACTGAATAGTCATTAAATACAAGAATAAAAGCATTATAAATGGACATTTTCAGTTATGTCAAATATATCAGAAGCCAGAGTAAAGAGACTCTCACTGACCAATTCTAGAATAGTTATGAATGAAATGATACACTATCTCAAACTGCCTTTAAAATAATTCTTTGGGTTGGAAGTTAGGTAGGATTTATAGTGATCAATTCTGACCTGATAAGTAGAATCTAGATGATTGATCCTTTATGGTTCAATATACAAGGAAATATGGGCTAAGGCATATGTATCAGAGTAATCATAGGTAACATTAGAAAAAAAGATTCTCAAACAGAATTAGTATCATTTCTTAGCTAACTTGCAAAAACTTTTCCCTTCTCCTGTGGTGAGCTGAAAGTGAGAGGTTAATATCAGAATCACAGTTGAATGTATTTGAATTCTTTTATAGTTCCAGGCTGTATTCAAGTTAAATATAAAATCTTATGTATTTTTTCTTAAGGTCCTAGGCACAATTTTTCTCTTATTTTAAATAACATTTGTAAACAAAACACAAAAACTTGAAGTTAACTTGCAGTTAATTTTATACATAAAAAGGAATTTTGAGGCTTTTACTTCATTAGTAAATAGAATTTGCTGATAATGTGATAAACTCATGCAAATACCACAGATAAGAAAGGGTGTCTTAATAAATTTCATATCTACTGTTTGTGCAATGAAATATGGTAAACATTTTCTTTTCCCAATTAAACTAGAAGATAATAAATGGTCTGTTTAAGTAAATTAGCATGTAAAACTGTAGATATTCATATTGCTCTGCAAATATTTTGTTTCACTCCACAGCATTTGGTGTTTGGTTAGAAAAAAATGGTTCTAAAGAAACAGTGTTTCAAATATAAATTTGTCAATAGAAATGCATTTCTACCTCAGATGAAAATGAATTTGTATTTTACTTATTTTTATATTCATGGAAATTCTCCTTTCCATTTTTACAGATAAACAAAGTTTAGCTTCATTCAATTGTCTGCGTTTCTTACATATTTCAGTCAAAGTAAAGTAAAGTGTTTTCATCAAAATGGTTCAGAGTTGCCATGGCAAGATTTTAAAAGCTGTCTTTCTAACAGTTTCATTTTAATGGGCTCTTTTACATAGATACTTCATTTAATATTTCATGTATTTTTTCAGAAAAATAATTAAAACTTGACCTGAATACTTTAAAGTCTTCAAAAGATACTAGTTTAATTGGCCACCATATCTCTGCTAATTTTCAGTAAGATACATATTTTTCCTTATGTAGCTACTGTTTAACTTTCAAAACAACAAAAAACAAATTGAGCCCATGTCATTACTTTAAAAACCTTTAAAAGTATTTCTTAGTACCTAAGTCTGCTTTGTGCAGAAATGACACTTAGACTTGAGGTGACACTGTCTCTTAATGTTTTCATTCAGTGTATTACTTACTTGATAAGTATTCATAAAAAATTATTATGTGCCTAACAATTGCCATGTGTACTATTTAAATAGTGTTAAGAGCAATAAATACAATCCCACATGTCCTAACATGAAATTGGAAAGGATACAAGGGCTTGAACATGAAACTATCTAAAAATGCACATATAAGCACAAAGTGTAAATTTATCAAGACCTATTGAAAATTATCACCAAAAGCTTAATTGAAGAAAAGATATGCAAGATGAACCCTCCAGAATGATCTATGGCCAGAAAAATGAACTCCAAGTGAATGACTGGTCTCTGCAATGCTTTCAGTCCTAGAAATACATACATTTAACTGGATAAAGTCCAGATAACACTGACTATTGGACAAAGTGTTAAGTCATCATGAGATTAGCCAGAGTGCTAGGAAGCCCTAGGTCAAACAAAAACCTATATGCCAGAGAAGGAAGCATGGCTTTTATCCAGAATGGGAAATTCATAGAAAATAAGTCAAGGCCAGCTATGTTCCTGGCAGTGGTGTTTCATAAGTCATTGTAAAAAGATCACCCAGCTACTTATAAAGTATACTTTAAGTTTTGAATTTTAGTGATTCTTTTTTCAGGTTTCAATCCTTAAAAAACAAATATTGGAACTTCTTAGAAACAAGTGAGATTCTTTCTGTATAAATACACTTCTTTAGATTAGCACCATCAAATTAGATGAGTGTTCTGACATTGAAGAATGCTATTTCTGGGCCAGGGATATAGTTTAGGGGCACAGAGCCTGCCTGGCAAGTGCACGGTCATGAGTTCGATTTCCGATACAAAAAAAAAAATTTAAAAAGTAGGATTGCTATTTCCTTGACAAACTGCATACTGAACTGCATATAAATTGTTGTGTTCAAATCTCTCCTGCTATTATATTCATGTACTATTTTTGGAACATTTTGAGTGTTCTATAGACACGTTTATGAATTTGATCTTTAAAAGTATCACAAGGGGCCGGTGAGATGGCTCAGCGGTTTAAGCGCCTGCCTTGCAAGCGCGACGGCCCGAGTTCGACTCCCGGAACCCACATACGAAAAAGGGGCCGGTGATATCGCTCAGCGGCACGGGCGCCTGCTGGCGCGCGAGGTCCTGAGGTCGACCCCCCGGTACCCACAAAAAAAAAAAAAAAAAAAAAAAGTATCACAAGAGTGGTTGTTGTTCATCACTAGAAACAAGAAAAGACTAAACATCATATAATGTGCAAACCAAGCCATGGCAGCAAAGTGTTGCAGTCCTAAACATAGATAGCATCACTTTTGAGAAGAGTTGGCCTACCAGGACCATGCAGATAACATAAATTGAATTGGAATCACTGAAAAATGCACTAATTTTCCTCTTGAAGTTATTATTAAAAAGAAAAGAATTAAAGATGAGTTCAGAATGACAAATTGTAACTTTCAAAGGTTTGAATCTTACAGAGTAAAAGTGGTTGGTAATAAGTCAGTTGAACAGGAGGGTGCTTGCTAGATTATAGGTCTCTTCAGTTATATTATATTGTTTTTGTACATTCTTTGGTATTTTAGCGATATTAAAATGTAATATCTTCATTATTCAACATTATCGAAACAACTCACTTAAAATGAAGTTGGGCATGGACTACTTACTAGACATACAAATGGTGTGGAGTCTTATTCAAAACAATCTGCAGTATTTAATGATTAATGATTAATGATTAATATTAATGATTCTGGAGGGAATACTTTAGTGTTGAATTGGAACTATAACTTCCCTGCTCTTGTTTATGGAGATAGATATGACTATTAGCTTTGTATGTATATAATTTTGGAAAATTTTTGCTGTAAAAGGAAATCAGTAATGAGTTTATAGCTGAGAAAAGGGTGTGGGCTCAGTTTGGAAACTATTATATGCAAATATATATTATTTTCCTTTAAATTGTGTACTTAACCTATTCATACGCTAACAGAAAAATTTGGTAAAAAATTAAAAGCTGATAGTGTGTGAGAGAAAAAGCAGCAACTGCTGTAAAAAGGAAATATGGAATCCAAAGCCATAGAGAAAAATAGATTTTATAAAGAAAGGTCACACTAACTGGAATAATACAAAATATGTATGTAGCATAGGAAGAATGGATATTCTTATAAATATATACATATACAAACATACATAGACCTGTGTGTACATATACTTTTATAGGTTGTCAATCATATGAAAAAAACCAGCATGATAAAAAGAAGAAAAAATAATCTTAAAAGGAACAGATAAGCAATACTGGGTTATACTTATAGAATTAATTGCTGAGTTAACATTGTTCTGGACAACAGCATACAATTTAATTTGTAGATCAATTTTTTTTTTTTTTTTTTTTTTTTTGTGGGTACCGGGGGGACGACCTCAGGACCTCGCGCACCAACAGGCACCCGTGCCGCTGAGCGATATCACCGGCCCCTTTTTCGTATGTGGGTTCCGGGAGTCGAACTCGGGCCTTCACGCTTGCAAGGCAGGCGCTTAAGCCGCTGAGCCGTCTCACCGGCCCCCCTGATCAATTTTTAAATTACAAAACTTTGAATTAATTTGCCCAGCTGCCTGCCATTAGTATTTTTATCTGCTAATCAATCAAAACAATACTGGACCCAGAAATCCTTCTTCCAATTATCAGCAGTAATAGAATTGCTATTGATTGCAATATGTGATTATTTCATAGCCATATCTACTCCTTTGGCTTATAAAACTAATTTCCTGTAAAAGTATTTTCTAAACTCTGTTCTTTGTCACTAGCACCTAGCTATCAAAATGTTAAATATTCTCTTTTCAAAATGGCTCCCTTGTTCAGTAAAATACACTAATGTTATTTTTACCTTTCTAGACATTGTCAGTTCAAATCAATATTTAAAATATGACAAACCTTTCATGAAATGAAAGGTATACATTTGCCATAATGTCTTTAAACATGTTTGGTAATTACACCCTTATTTATTCTCAATTACAATCTACTAACATACCCTCAGAAGGGATATACAGTCTTACATTGCTAGTTATCAGGGGAAAGTGGTATTCTAGCGTATGCGCTGTGCTTTCATGTTAAGGAGAAGGAAAATAGATTGTATAAATATATTTATAAATGGCAAAGATGTGTGTGTGTGTGTGTGTGTGTGTGTGTGTTTATTTTAATGATGCTTCTGCTTCCCTGGTAAGCTACCTCACAGTAAAGGATAGAGCAAGACCTAACTTCACTCTCCAAGTGAGATTTTTTGCTTTGTTTTTTTAAGCAGCTCCACCACTTGGGCATCATTTTCCTTCTCTCCCAATCAGAAGCCTTGCTTTGTCCATATTTTGTAACTGGACTCGGTAGAGAATAAGGGGCTTTCAGCACATTCTACAAGCTTGTCCATAGAGGCATAAGGCAAATCACTTGTAAGAGAAAAATTTTAAAGGATTTTGATTTCTAAACACTATGTGTTTAACTTTACTGAAAAAATGAATGTGAAAATCAGTGACAACAGTCATATGAAAAGAGATTTGTTTATCACATACTTGGCTGTAGAGTTGCTTGTATTCAATCACAACTCTGCCAGGCATTTGAAATTATGACAATGTCCCATTCAGCCAAGCGCTGGAACTGGCTAATACCAGCTAATAACACAAACATTTCTTCTTAAGTTCATGTGAAGCGACATTACATGAGTAACTTGAAATCAGCAACAGATATCAGCAAGCACTACAGATTAGACTCCCCAACCCTAATTGCCAAGCACTACTGGTTTCATTAGTAATAATGCAATAGTTTCATTACTTTCCAGTAGTAGTTGTGAAAGTGAGCCATGCTAGCAGGGAAAGCCTCATGAGGAATTCGCTAAACATATATGCATTGGGGTTTATTCCAACGCATTGCTGGGAAGGGCCAGCAATCTGCGATTTAGCAAGCCTGCTGGGTGATTATTATGCACGCTAAAGTTCATCAACTTTGTTTCTAAGAAGACAAGCTGTGTGTATGTGTGTGATATGTGTGTAAGAGAATGTGTGTGTGAGACAGGAAAAAGAGAGAGAAAGTCCATTGAATGATGAATAAGGAGCCATTTTTTAAATACAAGGAAAAAATTCATCATTGTGTAACATTTTGAAAGGTGTTTCATATCATTTAAGGATGCTTTGTCATAGGAATTATTACAGGACACATATGTATGTTTAGTTGGTCCATTGTAATATCACAGGCTCTTTTCATGCAAAATAAGGTCGGATTTAGATATTCGGTCTTAAGGAGAATCTCTACACCATGACTACTATAACAAATTTTAGTTGAGTTACATAAAAATACTTTTCCAGGTTAGATCTATTCCTTGATATTTAGTTCCCTGTTAAAGGGAATTCTAGCTTAGGAGACAGAAGACAGGATTTGAAAAATAATTTTTATGTATGTAATGCTAGATTACCTCTTAAATTCCCACAGTCCTCAGGTTTTTACATCTGTAAAATATATTAGAAATAGAAGATTGCTATAGTTTATATCTTATATGTCCCCAAAAGCTGAGTTTCAAAGGTTCAGTCCCAGCTTTGTGTTCTTGAAAGTTAATGAAACCTTTCAGAGGTATGGTGGAGTGCTAGGTCTTCTGGTCACTGAGGGGAACAATGGGACCTACACAACTCCTTTGCCTCCAATTCCTTCATATCTGGGCCCAAAGGTCAATGGGTTTGATCCATTATGAATTCCTGCCAAGAGGCTTTGCCCAGAAGCAATGGAGCCCACCATCCATTGACTGACTCCTCTAAAACTATGAGCCAAACTAAAGCTTTCCTGTTTTTAAGTTTATTATTTCAGGTATTTTGTTATGGTAGCAGTTAGCTTCTACTAACACCAAAAATCAAACTCAAAATAAAATCATGAATATTCTGACTATTTTGTTTGGAAGTCACCATAACATAAACTGGGAGTGTGCTTCTGAAGGCAACATACACCACATTTGAACTTTCCAATTGCGATCTTTTTTAAAAAAATCACTGATACATATGCAGAGCTGATTCAGAAAGTGACAAGAATGATGGAGTAAGTTTGTTCAAATTGGGGGGGTCTTTTAGGAAGATTAATGACAATGTTTCCTTCGTTGGGATTTTTAAAAAATTTAAACACACCTAACACTTTATTTAATAGAAAGCAACTGATTAATAACCACTAATGGGAAAGATGGCTTATCATATTCATAAGTCTTCCTTAGTCTCAGGAGAGTATTTTATGCAAGAAAAGATGATGTACATGTAGGTCTCTAGACGCCAGTTCAAAATTCTGCCTACCATGTATGTATTTAGACTCTTCCTTCCATTTTACTTAGTGATTTCCAAAATATTATTCATAGTACTTTAAATTCAGAGGATATTAATTCTTAAAAACAAACCAGAGAGTGAAAATGAAGTGTTTAACTATATTCATAGTTATGAATGGATGTTTTATAAGTGAATTTTATAGTTATAAATAAATGCTGGTAAGTTTTCCTTAGAGAGCAAATAATGACATAATGAAGTAAGGAAGGAGGAAGGGAGGGAAAAAAGGAGTACAAAAAAAGAGATCAATTAATCTGTTATGTTATCTGAAATTTTGTTATGATTAAGAGATTTGATACAGTGGAAATAGAGAAAGATAGGATTGGCAATCATAAATGTTTCAAGAATCAATTTATAATACTATAATTTATCATAATTTATTTTTCAGAGTTAATCTTGCTCTGAACCTGACAAGATGAACTGCATGTCATGGTTCATATCTGTGATCTCAGCAATCTGGGAAGCCGAAGCAAGAGGATCTCAACTTTGAGCCCAGGTTGGGCACATTAGCTACTTAGTGAGACCCTGTCTCAAAACAACAAGAAAGAAAGAAAGAAAGAAAGAAAGAAAGAAAGAAAGAAAGAAAGAAAGAAAGAAAGAAAGAAAGAAAGAAGAAAGAAAGAAAAAAAGAAAAAGAAAGAAAGAAAGAAAGAAAGAAAGAAAGAAAGAAAGAAAAAGAAAGAAAGGGAAAGAAAGAAAGAAAGAAAGAAAGAAAGAAAGAAAGAAAGGGAAAGAAAGAAAGAAAGAAAGAAAGAGAGAAAGAAAGAAAGAAAGAAAGAAAAAGAAAGAAAGGGAAAGAAAGAAAGAAAGGGTAAGAAAGAAAGAAAAAAAGAGAAAGAAAGAAAGAAAAAAAGAGAAAGAAAGAAAGGGGGACTAGGTACATAACACACAGTAAAGTCCTATATCAATCTGCAATACTGCAAAAATGGATGAATAAATACATAAATCACAAAAAGCAAAACACAGGCAAAGTGAACTTAGACAATTGTATTCTCTCTCATTTGCTCATATTCATTCCTCACCATAGCAGAAGATTAATTTGCCAAATGCATGAGTTTTGCATAATCAGTTTTCTATATTCCACCTGTGTCTTCCAGGCACTTCTTTCTGGATTTGCCAGTAGAAGACATCACCCTGCTTGACTTCCAGGTCATGGAGTGTTATTCACTTCTCTCTAATCTAAATTTGGGAAGTGGGGGTAGAAATACTAACCATTGGCTCTCTAAGTATTCAAGAACTATTTAAAAGTGTTTAGTGCATGTGTGTGTAGTGCAAGGAAGTCCAAGCTGAAAATCCCTAAAGCATTAAATCTGCATTTTGTATGATTTTAAAAAGGGTTACTAGTTTCAAAACACTACTCTTTTCTATTTCCAAATTCTGTGCAGTTGTTACAGAAATGCATTTTGATGTCTTAATAGAGTTTTTTAAAACTTTGTTAGTTACGCATGCTTTGCACATGTGTCCACAGCTGTTAAGCACTGTGCCCTTAGATCTTTTTGGACTACATTTTCAAAATTTTTAATTCTATATGCTTCCCCTTAGTACTTCATGTCATGGAATGGGTTTCCACTTTTGAACTGCTAAGACGCTAATTTGCCTAAAACAATTTTTGACATACTGATTAATTTTGTTAAATGGCATATTTTCTGTATGACATCCAAGTTTGAATATTAGATATGGTTGTCTCTTAATATTGGGTAAGTCTACTTGATTTTAGAAGGCCTTGGCAGAGCTTGTTCATGGATAGTTCTGTTGTGGTCACAGAGAATAGCACAGTGGCACCACCTCTGTGTCACATGCTAAGCAAGTTATTATTCATAAAATTTTCCTACATCTTTCCATATAAGTGACACAAGATGCAATGTTATTTGTAGCATATCCATAGGTATGCCTACAAAGTATAGCTATACCAAAGTCTGAGTTTATGGCTATTTCATTTTTCATTTTGTTTTTGTTTTTTGAGACACTGTCTCTCCCTGTAGCCAAGGCAGGTCTTCATCTCATGGTCTTCTTGCTTTATCCACCTGGGTACTGGGGTTACAGGCATGCGCCACCTGTCTCATATTATATGAGTGTTTCCAAATTTTCTTAATTTCATGGGTAAATCAGAACACCACTGCTTTTTTCAGATATTAAAATATCAAAGAACAGTTCTAATTCTCCTTCAAGTTTAGACAAAAATATAAATACAGTTGCATGTATTTCTATTTGTCATTTAATCTGGCTGTACTTTGATCAAAAATTCTTGATAGCCTATAATCTTCTACAAACTATTTGTTTCTGCAATTTGAGGGATTAGCTTTATTAATCAAAAAATTTGAGATGGGAATGCTGTACTTATAGATAATTCCAAATGACAATATGTGAAACTTAATGAATAATTTGAGAAATCTCTTAAAAATGAACGTATTTTACAACATGCAGATTGGTCACAATTTTAAAATATCCATTTAAATTAATATTTAATACATTTAAGGAGGATTAGGAGAGTCCTTTAGTAATGCATCATTAATGCAGTAAATATATTATTCATATATGTGATGCATAAATTTAAACAAATGACACTACATATACATTTCAGATATTTAGATATCAAATCATATATGTATCATGCTTATTTTATAATATAATACACTTGTATGGTTTAGATCTAAATTGTTCTCCAAAATTCTCCTGTATGTGGAAGCTGATTGGACCGTGGCGGTACTACACTAATTGGTGCGCGGATCCTTTGCTAACTAGAGCAGCTGAGTGTGCTGTTAGGAAGTGTCCTAGGTTGGGGATGAGTCACTGCAGACATGACTAAAAAGGGTGCAATCCCCCTGCTGGCTCCTCCCTTCTCCCCCTGCTCCGTGGATTAAGCACCTTTTCCTCCACTATGTTCCTCTGCCATGATATTTCTTCCCTGGAGCCAGCCAGTCTCAGAAAGAAGTTGTGAGCCAAAATTAACCTCTCCTCCTTTAAGTTGTAGGTGTCAAGTATTTTATCCCAGCAACAAGAAAGTGACTGAGACAAATTTTGGTGTCAGAGAAGTGGGGTTAATCCCGTGACTATACATGACTACGTGGTTTAGAAGACTTTGGAACTTTGGAAAAGTTTGGAGACCTGGTTGGAGAAGCCATAGGATATTTCCAGCAGGGCTTGATGTGCTACATTTGTCACTTGCACGAGATTGTAGGACTAGTTTGCATTTCTGTTTCAAAAGTTCAGTGTGATATACATGGAAACGTTTCAGGAAAGAGTTTAAATATTATCAAGGTGAATTGTGACTTATATTGTGAAAAGACAACCATTTGATCAGAAACTTGTGAAAGTTGTACTGCTGATTGATAAGATGATATGACATAGATTTTCCTCTCTTTATAAATGTCCTAAAAAAATAAGAGGGAAACTTAAAATTTTCTTTCACTTGATGGTTAGGAATTCCCAGAACATATAGCACATAGATATGTCGGAAGAATTTTTCTTAATATGCTAGAAGTATAATAACAAATACAAATTTACTGGATGTTTCAGTATATGTAAGGTAAAATAAATTACTTTGTGAGATACATCATTTATCTGTTGCCACAATAATTATACATAGCAAGCAACTACTAAATTCAATGATAGATAACAAAATAAATAGACGTGTGGTTTATGAGTTTGCAAGGTCCACTTGATGTGAACTGGGTTTAATTCACTTCAACCAAGTTCACACAAGTACCTGCATGGTCATTGTAGATCAGTCAGGTGGCTCTGCTGAGCATGCCTGGCTTCATTACTTTTGATTGATCTAGAATGGGTAGGAAGCTGCAGGAAATTTAACTTTATCTCACAAGTTTGTCAAGCAACAGCAAGCTAATAGGGGCATAATCTCATTACAATAATTAAGTCATGAAGAGGCAGGCTGAGTTACCTAAGTTCTCTTCAAATCTCCTTATGTAACATTTACTGAAATAATTTTGGTTGCAGTCGAGTTAAATAAATGAGCTCAGAATCAGAATAGGAGGCAGCATGAAGTTTCATGGAAAAGCTTATGGACAAAGGGAGTGGTAAATGGTTGTACTTTTTAATATACTCAAACGATCACTGACATTACTGTACAGCAGATTATCAATAAAATGTTTTGTGAATAAATAATAGAAATAAAATATATATAATGTCTGTGAATATCAAGTGCTGTACTCTTTTACACATGCATTTTTAAATGACCATGTCTAATTGACACAGTATCCTCATCTGCTGACAGGAAATACACTCATCTGTGTTTCAAAGGTACATTTTCTATGCTGAATTAGATCCACATTCTCTGCAAGTATGTCCAATTTCAGTGTGCCAAGTGTTTTAGATCCCTGTAAACTACAATATAACTAGATGAGTACACTGTTGATACTTAGAACCATCTGCCTTGCATCCAACACCATCACCATTTCTAACATCCTATGTAGGCTACGTAGCAAAGAAATCATGTTTCTCTGGGTGCATAGGAGCCATGTAGTGATAGTATGAAGCCAAGACTAGGTGGAGCAGGGATAGGGTGGCTATTGCTTTCCAAAGATCCATTATATTTAATGAATTAATAAAATCTGCCCCTTTTGCTAGTGTATTAGTTATAAATCTCAAACCACAGTTAGTCTTTAAAAGTGAATCATAAGGACTATTATTTTTATTGTATGATTTATTAGATTAAATGTTTTGTATGACTTCAAACAAAAAAAAAACGTATTTTACTCTTAAAAAAGGAGTCTTATGAAACAACACCATTATGGACTAAATGTTGGTGTCCCTCTCAAATTTATACATTGTGTCTTGTCCCTAATATGATGGTATTTGGAGAGGGGGCTTTTGAGAAGTTACTAGAGTTAGATTAGGTCATGAAGTTGGAGTCCTCCCAGTGATATTAGAGGAATTATAACAAGTGAAAGAAAGACAGATCCCTCCTACTTTCTTCTCATCGTGTGAGGAATCAGAAGACAGCCATCTGCACCCTGAGTTGGAAAGCCACACCGGAGACCAACCCTACTGGCCTTTTGGTCTTGGACTTCCACTCTCAAAAAATGAGAAATTTCAGTTAAGTCTTTCAGTCTATGCTATTCCATCAGCCTGAGCTGACTAAAATAAATACCGAAATAAATGTCTACAAATGTACAGCTATTAGACTGACAATGTCTATGTTCCATAGAATATTCCAGAACTTTTTATCATTATAATAAAACAGTGATTGATTCAATTGTGCACAATATATTTTTAAAAGGTAACAATAATGTGTTCAATGCAACACTCTGTACCAATATGTGATTTTGAACAACTATAAATAGATTTTTAACTTACAATAAGAAAAAGTAAAATATCAGTGCAAATGTAAAAGTAAGTTCTGAAAACAATGGTAGTAAAGTACAAATACAAGTGTTCTGAGAAAAGAGAAATCAAGTAATATTCTTTATTTTGTTCCTTATTTCATATTTTGTTATGCTTTTAGATGGCATAACAACATATGTATGTTCTATAACTTGACAATGCTATGTAGTTAACTTTATTATAAAAATGTAAATCTAGTAAATCCAAGTTTGACTTTTGCAAAACTGGAGCAATACGTAAAAATATGTATACATGTGCATTATACTTTCATGTATTTAGTATAGTGGTTACACATATTGCCATATATGTGTTAGGCTACTATATACACATGTGTGTAAAATAAAACACAATATAATATTTAACTATCCCATAATAATGGCATAATTGTTTTTCAAATGAAAATTTCACAGTACATTTTCTGAACTAAATTGAGTTTTCTACCAAACAAAACATGATATAAATTCAATTATTTAATTAATTAACTTTAAATGAAATAGTGTTTTTTCCAATATTGATATTTACTCCTATAAATGTTTGTAAATTTAAAATTTATTAGATTGTTGAGTTTCATAAAATGAATTGACCTACAAAGTCAAACCAAAACTCTTGAATTGTGAATTATAGTTCTCAGTTAATTGCTTTTCTTCTGAAGATAGGAAATTAGCTAATGAAATTAGAAAAATTTTAAACTGTACATTTTACAATAAATTATTTTAATGGTCACAAATACTTTTCTCTAACTTCAATGAAAATAGTTAATGACACTTTTTCCCCTTTTTGTGTATCCATACACTTCACCCTCATTAGAAATTCTAAAATTAAAAGTAAGCCTGCTTTTTTCATAATGAGAATGAACACCTTCCACAATTACAACACCGTGTGCATCATGTATGATTGACAAGAAATCATGAACTGAACACTTCTTTTACCAAAAAACAAAAAAAACCTGACCATTCCAAAGGTATTCTCAGATGTGATTTAGTTCCTTTTTAATTTCTTATTCTTTATAGAAAAAAACAGTATTCAACATAATTATTTCAATTGTAAAAATATAATTAATGATTTGAAAATTATTAAAATTACATGATGAATTTTAAGTGATGGTATTGAACACCTTTTTAAATAATTGAAGTACACATTTTCTTGATTCTTATATTAAAATATTTTCTTTCATATTTTTCTGTTGAAATAGGTGTGTAAATATCTGTATATTTAAAATATTTAATGGTTTCATGACTTCAGTGTTCTACTATTTTTAAAACAATAGACATATATTATTCTATATAGTATTTGGATTTATTTTATTAAATTAGAATTTTTAAAACTATCATTAAATTCTCTTTCAATAATACTTCTGATTTTAAATGAATTATTACTAATTACTGGCATCTGGATTATATCAGTTTTAAAATAGAAGTAATTGAAGCATTATTTTGTACAATGAAATTTTAACAAGAGTTTTGACATTTAATGAGTAGTTCGGTTTGATAAAATAACTAGACAAGAAAAGTGGAAGCATAATTCCAAACTTCCAAAAGAGATTTGGAGAATTCGTTATTTTAAAAAGAGCAATAAAAATGAAGTTGAAGGAAGAAATAAAAACAAAACTTTCATATTAAAACATGAAAATCCTGAACAAGATTATAGCTATAAAATCACTAACCAGAGTAGTGCATCTGTGTTTTGAAATAAACACAATTTTGTAATTATAAATAGAAGATCTTAATTATATTTTATTTCTCTGGGCTCATCTTCTTCCATTAACAAGAAATGACTCAGAGAAGCTACGTTTCCTTGCAATTTTACTTTCTTTTTTTTTAACCAAAATTTCATACTTCAAGTTACTAAGAAACTGAATCTTAAGTGTTCGCACTACAAAAAAAGATGTTTTAAAGGTAATGATATAAAGAGATGGATACTAACTTGAGTGTAATGATCATTTCACTATGTATATGCAAATCAAATTATCATGCTGTACACTTTATATACAATTTTCATAATAATAGAAGTAAAATGTTTTGGAATACTTTGGAAAAATAGTATCTTGAAAATATAAAATATCTTAGATATATATTCTTAGATGAATATTGCCAGGTATCGCATACAGTTTGGGTGTAGTCAAACCAAGTTAACAAGAAATTGTTGCCTTACTTAAATTAGAAAATCTTAATAGGTTTACAGAATAATGACTTAAAATAAAATGAAGATAGAATAAGGATGCTAAAAGAAGATGGGAATATTTTACTTTGCTTTTTCAATTGTGGGAATTTTTAAAGTAATAGTTTCATTAACATGTGATTGCCACACTGTGAAATTCATCCTTTTAAATGTACCATTCAGGGTTTCTAGCATATTCAGAGAGCATATTCAAAAAACATTGATTCATTCAAGAGGAAGTTTTATCACCTGAAAAGTAACCTCTTCTTACTAACTACTATTAGTTGCTCCTAATTTCCCTCCATAGCTAGATCGTACCTTCTGTCTCTTTGGACTTCCTTATTCTGGATATTTTCTGTAAACACAACTATAACATTTCTGACCAGCCTCTTTACTGTAACACACTCTTTTTAACATTCACGAATGTTCTAGCATACCTCAGTACCTCATTTTGGTAAGTGAATAATATTTCATTGTATGAATACATCACAATTTGTTTACACACACATAGGCTTAAAAACATTTGGGTTATTATACATTTTGAGAATTATGAAGCGAGTTTATATTTTTCCTGTGTACGACCCCAAGCTTGGAATTGCGAGGCCATATGAATAGTTCTATGTTCCACTCTTTACCATTTAACTGAAGTTCTGAGAGCAGCATTTGCAGTTTGCCAAAGTGGTTGCATATTTTAAAGTTCCACTAATGACATTTAAGAATTTAAACTTACTACTTACCAAAGTTTTATTTTTACAAATTCTGCTCTATGTGTTAATGTCCACCTTATCTATTTTAGCCAAGTAAGTGTGAAGCAATATCTCATTGTTTGGGTTTGTTTTCTTGATGACTAGTGATGTTTAACACTTTTTCATGGGGTTGCTGACTATTTGTATGACACTATTTTGTAATAACATCTGTCTAAATAATTTAATTTTTCCTTTTTATTTTTGTGATATAAGAATTATTTTATATTTTGGATGTAAGCACCTTTAAAAACATAATTTGAAAAATTTTCCCATGCTTTGTGTCATCTTTTGACTTTATACACTTTGTTCTTTCAAGTACAAAAAAAGTTTATTTTTGGTGATTTCCATTTTTTGTTTCCATTACTTGTACATTTGGAGGCAACTGATCAAAAAAATTTGGTCAAACTCATGAAGATTTGCTCCTATGTTTCCTTTTAGAGTTTTATAGCTTTTATCTATTGACATTCAGGTCTATGATCCATTCTGAGGTGATTTATATATATTGTGTGATACATATTCCAAGTTGCCCCAGTACCATTACAACCTGAAAAAAGACTAGTACACCAAAATTTAAAGGGTTACAAAAGTGAGTTAATGATTTTCTAAAGAAAAGGCAAAACAAAATTTTTATGGAAAATTTATATTAAAATGATAATTGTCCCCCTCTTTGATATACAAAGTCAAAACAATTACTATCAAAATCTCAGATGATATTTTAGCTGAAATTGACAAAATGATGAAGTCAGAAAATGAAAGTAACATTGTGTGCCAAGAATTTTCCAGTCAATCAAAAAACAAAATATAAAAGAAAGAAATGGTTGACACATAATTCCTAATTTCAAAATTTACTTCCAAGCTTTATTAATCAGAAAATCACAGTACCTACTTTAGGATCGATGTACAGACTAATGGAATAGAATTGAGATTCTAGATTTTCTTGAATCAGCTTTGATGCCAAATGGTTTTGTAGAATGTTGTTCCTTTTATTCAGGCTATGTCATTTTTGAGCATAAAACCATTCATAGAATTATGATATAACTATTTGTAACTTTAACGTCAGTAGTGCTGTCTCGTGATTTAATATTGATTTTAATAATTTGGATGTTCTCTTATTCTTGGTCAGTCTAGCTAAGTTTTGTCAATTTTTTTATCTGTCTAAAGAACAATCTTGTTCTTTCATATTGTATCTGTACTCTTTTTAATACAGACACTTTTAAATCTTTATATGTTTGTGATGTATAATAATTGTGATCATCCTGGTGAATCAGAACGTGTACTTATCATATTTTATACCCTCGCCCCACTTTCCCCTCGTCGCTTTCCTCAGATGCCTTCCCTTCTGCAAAACAACCATTCCCTGTGGAAGGAGCCCTTCTGCAGTGTTGGTGAAAATGTGAAATAGTATAACCATTGTGGAAATCAGTATGGAGATTTCCCAAAAAACTCAAAAGGAAGTCCCATTTGACCCAACTATGTCTCTTCTGTGTATCTTTCTGAGTTAGTTATCGTATTACAGTGATATGTGCATCACTTTTATACTTTTATGTCATTTATATATCAGCACTAGGCGTAATTCACTGTAGCTAAACCTGGAAGCAGCTTATGTGACCATCAACAAATGAATGGATAAAGAATACATATGTGAAATATACATATATATGTAATATGTATAAAACATATATAAAATGAATATGTTTATACACAAATATATATTTATATATTACTGTATATAATATATATCATGATATATAGTAGACATATAATAAAATGGAGTACTACTCAGACATAAAGAAGGATAAATTTGATTCATTTGTAGGAAAATGGATGGATTTTGAGACCGCGTGAAGTGAATTAAATCAAACACAGAAAGCTAAACATCTCATGATTGCTCTTAAATGAAAAACTCAAAATATAAATAATTTAAAGCCTAAAATGAAACAGAGGTCTACTCTTACTTTTTAAACTTCTCTGTTCATATCTTTATCATTTCTGCTTTTTTCCTGCTTACTTTGGGATTCCCTTTTTCCTAATTTCTTAATTTGTATAATTAGTTTATTGATTTAAAATCTTCTTTTGTTTAAAATGTAAATATTTATATCTATGAATCTCTTTCTTAGCATTGTGATTATATTCTTGTTCTTATAAAGATTTTTTAAAATTTTGTTATAGTTTGCTCTTTGGTTTCTTTGGTTACTTAAGAGAATGTTAATTTACGCATATTTATAAACTTACCTAATTCTATAATTGAGCTTTTATTTAATTTTTCCATAGTACAGGAATGTATAATTTTAATCATTTGAAATTTTAAGCATACTGGCACCCTTCTTATGGTCTGCCATATGGTCTATGACAGGGGTGGTGAACCTACGGCACGCGTGCTGCAGCCGGCTGTTTGTATCATTGAAAGCTGTAAAAGGTTTGCCATCACTGGTCTGTGGGAATATTCCCTTGCCCTTAACAGGTTCTGTATTATTTTATTGAATGAAATTTTCAAATAATCCATTTATTACTTTTTTCCTTTATTTCCCAAACTTTTTCAATGCTTTTATAAGTTAAACAGGAAAATTGAGTGTTTGGTGAAATAGCTGTCCAGGAGTAGCTCACCTGGTTTTGGGATTTTTAGCTAAAGAACTCTCTGTATTTTCTTTCTTTCTTTTTTTTTTTTTTTTTTTTTGTGGGTACCGGGGGTTGAACTCAGGCCCTTGCGCTTGCCAGGCAGGTGCTTATGCCGCTGAGCCATCTCACCGGCCCCTGTATTTTCTTATTTCTTTTTATTTTATGGAAAAAAAGTAAAACAAAATTTCATAAGAAAATTATAGGAGAATAACAATAGTTAACACATTGAGTATTGTTATCTTTAAAATAATCAATCAGAGTACAAGATATGGGCATAAAAATTCACCAAATGATATTAGCACAAACCTTTCTTTTCAATGAGCTAAGAAAGACTAGTAGTATAATTTTTTTTTTTGGTACTGGGAATCGAACTCAGAACCTTGTGATTGCCAGGAAGGTGCTTGTGCTGCTGAGCTAAATCCCCAGCCCCAGTATAACTATCTTTTTTTTTTCTTTTCCCTTCCTTCCTTTCCCCTTTCTCCCATCCTAGTTCCTCTTCCCTTTTAATAATTTCTTTTCATTTTTCAATATCTATTGTGCATTTTGCACCTTATTTACTCTTTCAATTTCTCACACAAGGGAGACAATACGATGTTTACATGTGAGTCAGATTTATTTTACTTATGAATATGGTCTCGAGATGCATCCATTTACCTATAAAAGTCTCAAGTTTATCCATCTTTATGTCTGAGTGGCATTCCATTGTGTAAAAAGATCACATCTTTTTTTTTTTTAATGTGGGTGCCAGGAGTCGACCTCAGGACCTCATGCGTTGCCAACAAGCGCTTGTGCTGCTGAGCAATATCACCGGCCCTTTTTTTTTTCCTTTATGTGGATACTGGGAGTCGAACTCAGGACCTTGTGCTTGCCAGGCAGGCGCTTATGCCACGGAGCTATTTTAACAGCCCAGACCACATCATTTTTATCCATTCCTCAGTTGATGGGCATTTGGGTTGTTTTCAAGATTTTGCTATTATGAATTGTGCTGCTACAAACGTGGGTGCACATATATATTGCTGTGGTACAATGTTTTTAATTCTTCTGGGAAGATACACAGAAGGGGAATAGCTGGGTGAAATGAGACCTCTTATCCTAGTTTTTTGAGGAACCTCCATACTGATTTCCGCAGTGGTTGCTCCAGTCTGGACTCCCACCAACAGTGGAGAAGGGTCCCTTTTTCCCCACAGCCCCGCCAGCATTTGTTACTGGTTTATTTCTTGTTGAGAGCCATTCCTCCTGGGGTGAGATGGAATCTCAGTGTTGTTTTAATTTGCATCTCTTGAATGACCAATGATGTTGAACATTTTTTCTTTTTTTTTTTTTTTTGCCATTTATATTTCTTCATGTGAGAAGTGCATATTCATCTAAGATGCCCATTTTTGGATAGGGTCTTTGAATTTGGGGGGTTGTTTTTCAATTCTTTATATGTTCTAGATATAAGTCCTTTTTCCGAGGGACAGTTGGCTAAATTTTTTTCCCACTCTGTGGGTTGTCTCTTCACTCTGTTGTTGGTTTCTCTTGCTGTGCATAAGCTTTCTAATAAAATGAGATCTCAGTTGTTGATTCTTTGAAGTACTTCCCATGCAATCTGGGTTTTGTTCATGAAGTCTCTGCCTACACCTATGTCTTCAAGATTTCTACCTACTTTCTCTTCCAGTAGATTTAGTGTTTTTGTTTTAATATTTAGATCTTTGATCCAATTTGACTTTAGTTTAGTGCATGGTGATAGACATGGGTCTAGGTTTAGTCTTTGGCATGTGGAAAGGCAGCTCTTCCAGCACCATTTATTAAAGAGGCTATCTTTCTTCCAGGGAATAAGAAATATCTGAACTGAACCAAACCTGTGAACAAATGGACTTAATACGTGTCTACAGAGTGTTCCACCCCACAACACCAGAGTACACATTCTTCTCACCTGCACATGGGACTTTCTCCAAAATAGACCACATACTAGCCCATAGAACATGTGTAAGTACATGCAAAGGAAATGAAATTTTCCCATGTGTATTATCAGACCATAGTGCAGTGAAATTGGAAATCAATGGCAAAAGAAACCACAAAAACTCCATAAATGCATGGAAACTAAATAACCCCCTACTGAACAACATATGGGTCACAGATGAAATTAAAGAAGATATTAAACAGTATCTACAACTAAATAATAATGCAGATACAACATATTGGAACTTATGGATACAATGAAATCAGTCTTAAGAGGAAAATTTATAGTAGTGAACACACATATCAGGAAGACAGAATGAGCTCAAATAAACAACCTAATGTTGATTCACAAACTTCCAGAAAAAGAACAAGTCAATCCCAAAGCTTATATGAAGGAAGAAATTATAAAGATCAGATCAGAAATTAATGTCATTGAGACTAAGAAAACAATACAAAGAACCAATGAATTAAAGTGTTGATTATTTGAAAGATTAAATAAAATTGATAAATGCTTGCCAAACTTATCAAAAAAAGGAAAGAAAATACTCAAATCCATGTAGTCAGAAATGAAAAGGGTGAATTCACAACAGATCCTGCAGAAATCTAGAAAATTATCAGTACCTACTTCAAGAAACTTTATTCTAATAAAAACGAAAAACACAGATGAAATGGACAGATTCCTAGATACATATGAACTACCAAAGCTGAATCAAGAAGATATGAAAATTCTAAATAATGCAATATCAGTCAATGAAATTGAAAATGTCACTAAATGCCCACCAACAAAGAAAAGCCCAGGTCCTGATGGATACACAGCTGAGTTATACAAGAAATTTAGAGAAGATTTAATGCCATTACTCCTCAAACTCTTCAATGAAATAGAAAGGGAAGTAATACTCCCAAACTCATTCCTGGAAGCAAGTATTACTTTTGTTTATGTGGTTTTTCTAAATGTTTATTTCTGTTTGATATTCTGCCTAGCAGTTTTAACTATTTTCAAAACTGGATAGTGGAAGTCTTCTATTATTGTTGAAAAATTTCTCTATTCATTTCTGCCCATTTTGCTTCATGTACTTTAGTCTTCTGTTATTATATAAGTTTATTATAGCTATGTAGTACTAATGTATTGACCCTTTTATTGTTTTAAAATTTGTTTCTTAGTCCCCAAAACAATGTTTTCCTTAAATTCTACTTTATTCTGAAATAAACATCATTACATCAGCTCTCTTTATTTGAGTTGCATGGTATATATTTTTTCAAACTTTATACTTTTAATCTATTTGTTTTTTGACTTTTATTAGTACATTTTTGTAGTGCATAATAATTACATTCACTGAAGGGAACTGGTACATATACACAGCACTTTTCAATTCAATTTTCTCCTTCTCTTATTTTTCCAGCATCAGATTCATTTACTATCTTATAAAATCTTACAAGGTTAACTAACATATATACAGATTAAAAACCAGACGAATAGGTTAAAGGACATATAAAACATGTAAGGCAGTTGTACTAAATCAAGGGACAATTTTAGATACTTTATCCACACTGGGTTACAATACCTGTTCTCTTTCTTTTGTCTTATTATCTGTATTTTTTTAATGTATATTTTTTCATATAAGAGAAACCATGTAATACTTAACATCCAAAAGAATACAGAGCACTCTGTTAGGGAGACAATCATTTAAGAGAAGTTAATTCATAAAATAAGAACACTCTTTGTAAATTAAAATTATTCTAGCATATAAATATTTCAACCCTATAACTAACAAAACCATTATGAGTGCTTACTTCTTTAATGCACCTTACTTATCCACATTTCTCATAAACCAAACTCTTAAAAACCAACAATAAATGTTCAAGAAACAGAATTAATAATTCAGTTGACTTGTAGAGAGCCTTTAAAAGATGAGTAGGATTTTTCTAAGCAAATGAGTGACAGAAGATTGACAAAGAGCACATTGTAATCAAAGGCACAGAGTGTGCAAGAGGTTGGAACGTGCAGGACACTGAAAAGATGGTGCCTTGTGAGCTCCACTGAAAGATACGAAGATAGGAGCGAAGGTAATGGTTAAAACATAAAGTGTCGCAAAAAACCACGCTTCTACAATTATATTCATAACATATTTGCATTTCAAAATTTCACCCAGAGGTTTGTTTTTAAAATAATGAAGGGCTGGTGATATAGCTCAGCGACACAACCGCCTGCCTGGCAAGCGTGAGGTCCTGAGTTCGGTTCCCCGTACCCACATAAAAAATAAAATAAAATAAAATAATGAAACTTCCAAATTTACAATATCACGTTTACACTTAGTAATGACAAATTAGGTAGCTGGAAGGGATTTTATAGGGCACAGTGTATAGATGTTAACCTATTGTGTGTTATGTCTCTCTAATATGTTCATATTATTTTACACGGAAATTGATTCCTTCTGAGAGATTTATGAAATTTTAGGGGAGTTCATTGATCAAAAAAAGCTTTCTACCTTGGACATTAATAAATATTTTTACTGAAAAACTGACTATAATTCAATGCAGTTTTAAATACATTTATAATTAATTTTATATCTAAATTCAGAATATAAAATCAATATTCTATTTTAAAAATTCCCCCAAAATTAGTAAATTTAAAAAAACTACTATATCACAATGTCTTGGGTGTCCTCAGTCAGTGGTGTATGTTGCGAGCAGACTGAAGAAAAGTTTTCAGCCAGTAATAGGTGAGGTTTTAAAGTCTCAGCAGGAAAGAATTGGGTTAATTGAGACTTCCAGGAATGAGAAGTCCAGTGTTGAAGGGCTGGACGGAAGAGTCAGCAGAACGTGCTCAGATTGTCCAGTTTTGGCCAGCTGGACTCTTTAAACACAGATTTCAGGGGGTAGCAGGCCAGGCAGGAAATCACAAGAAAGGACAGAAAGAGGTCAGCAGCCAGCTGAACTACGACACTGTACACAGTGCCCTACTCCCACTCAGTTATTGCAAGGAGGGGGTTTTATGGATTAAACTACACAGCAGGGACACCATTAGCACTCTTCATTCCATTTCATGACCTGGACTCTTAAGGAAAAGCTGATTAAGCACATAGGCAAGAAGGCAGCTTTCACAGATACCACTGTTTGCCCAGCTCCCTGTGCCCCTGAGGTAACACTTACATGGACCGTCCAGTGTGAGGATGCTTATGACACCCCTGTTGGGCAGGTGTCTTTTTTTTTTTTTTTTTTTTTTTTTTTTTGTGGGTACCGGGGGGACGACCTCAGGACCTCGCGCGCCAACAGGCACCCGTGCCGCTGAGCGATATCACCGGCCCCTTTTTGGTATGTGGGATCCGGGAGTCGAACTCGGGCCTTCGCGCTTGCAAGGCAGGCGCTTACGCCGCTGAGCCATCTCACCGGCCCGGGCAGGTGTCTTAAAAATGCAAAAGGGGCATTTCAGAAGACATGACGCTAGAGGCCCTAGGTTTCCTCCAGGATAGTTCATGAAGCTTCTCTGGTCATACATATGGTATATTTTAAATGCATCCTCTGCTAAGAGACTGCACATTGTAAATATTTAAAATTTTTCCATATATTAGCATGTTCTAATGTCTTCAAAAACCTTTCCAGGTGTGAAGAAACTACCCCTCATATGGCTGGTAAATTATTGCAGAAAACAGAAAAGGGAGGCAGGAGCATATCTTTGACATGCCAAGTAACCAGTCCAAATCCATATGTCCTTGACTGCCTCATACATCCCAGGAAGCAATCTTCCTCGCAGACATTCCAGGCCTGAGAACCAGGCAGCTGGAGACTAATTCCACAGACCAAAGCCTTCCCTCATTATTCAAACCCCTGCCTTCCTTCAAAGTCCTGATAAAGGCGGTGGCCTCAACACTTCCTCCACTCTTGGCTGCTGCCTCCTGACCACCTTGGTGTCTGTTTTCCATCAACCTGGCCTGTTCTTCCTCTGTCTCTAGGAACTATGTGTATAATAAACTTCCTGTGCACACCTCCTTTCATTCTGCCTGTGGCTCAATCTAGCTGACAGTCTCCTGAAGAACTGCACAACAGTCTCAGGCTAAAATCAGTGTGTCACTCGAACGGGTCCAAATCTGGAGCCTCAGCCAGGAAAAGAGCTGCTCTGTGTTTCCTCAGGTTCTGGAAGAATTTATTTCCTTGAGGTGGTAGACCCCACTGGATGTCTGCTGTGTCCTATTCTCCATTCCTCTAGGCCATTCTCAAGCTCTTAGTATGAGGCCCCCTCCACAGCCCTTCTCACACCATGGCAATTTATGTCTTCAGGGCCAGCAGCAGAATTTTTCTGGTGTTTCAAACCTTCTTGCAAGACAGATCTTGTCCATTTTCATAAATTACCTGATTATATAAGGCTCACAGCCTTGAATAGTTTAGATCAACTGACTCTAGATCTGACCGTGGCAAGGATATCCCATCATGTGGATAGGTTCTGCCATTCTCAAAGCGGGGAGGGCATTTTATAGGGTATCTGCACCGGGCACAGAAACATGCAGCAGCATCTCGGAACTTCACCACCTGTGTCCTTCATGCTGCCAAATATCTAGATATAACTACTATTATTACTATTCCCCCTTTCTCTTTCTCTTTCTTTCTCTTTCTCCTCGCTCTCCATCTTCCTCTTTCTTTCTCAGGTCTCTCCTCATATAACAATCTGCGTATGTATATATATAACCATACAATAGTACATATGGGTACGTGCATGAGTGTGTGTGTGTGTGTGTGTGTGTAGTGCTGCATTTTGGGTTCTCTGGAAATAAGTTCAACAAGGATTTTGAGATACGATACCTTTATTAGAGATACATTTATTTTGTAAACAAAATGTGGGTAAACAGAATTGAGCAGTGGAAAAATTTGCCCAGTCTTATAAAACCTAATCATGCCAGTGGGGAATTTTGGAACAACTAGTCTCTGAAAAGACTTGGCCTTTTCACTCAAAACTTTCACCTCTACATACAAATTTTAACAATTGACTTGTAATCATACCAATGACTAATTGTGCTTCCAGGTGGAAAAGCAACTTTATAGGTGTGTTACATAAAGTGTCAACACCATTTAATATCAACATACAAGTATTTGATGAATGAGATACTTTTTGGAGTGTGACTCCAATAATTGGTCATCATGTTACAAATGTTTAAATCTGCAATATCTAAGTGGTTTCTATGACAATCTGAAAAATGTGTAGCTAAGATTACATTAGTGAATTGAAGTAAAAGAAAATCTCATAGTAAAGGTTAAATATTTGATTAGTCTAAACTGAAGCTATGAGGGAATATAAATTTTATTCTTTCTGAATTTGTAAAGTTGTTTTTTTTGTTTTTTTTTTTGTTTTTGTTTTGTTTTGTTTTTTGAGACAGGGTGTCACTATGCAGTTCATGCTGACCTTGAACTGACTTTGTAGCTCAGGCTGCCCTCAAACTCACAGGGATCCCCCTGCCTCAGCCTCCCATGTACTGGGATTTCAGGAGTGCACCACCACACCTGGCTGGAAAGAGTTAAATATTCAGCAAAAAATGAACTCTTACATTATACAAAAAATAGAATCTAATATACTGAAATTGAATGGTAGATGCCAGATACCATGTAACATAACACCAAACTGCATTAGAAAGCATGATGGATACTTAATAGCAAAATCTATAACATTCTTAATAGCATAACTACATGGTTTTGGATATATAACCTTGGCTATTTAACACAACCAATGTTTTCATGTATGTTATATTAAATTTTGGAAGTGTGTTTTGTGAAAGAGAATGTGTTCTAAATATACTTTTGGCAAACGTAAGTAGAGTTTGCGGCGAGTTTTCCAGACCCTCTCTTGAGGACTGCACCACTTATTCTTACTGTATTTCCATGGACATAAAGTTACTTCTTACTCTGGAAATTGTCCTTTCTTGGAGAAAGCAGCCTTACTGAAATATGTACCTTGGGTCAACAGGCTGATGGACATTTATAAAGCCCTGTCTCACAGGCTCAATTGGGATAATTATGAAAGTCCTTTCAAGTAGTAGGTTCCCTGTGGAATTGGCTGAAGTATATTTGTAAATACATCAGATTTCAACTTGCTTTTCTGCTTCATTCTGTTTCCTGCACTCTTCATATTTATTTTTGCCAAAAGCACATTCTAATAAATGTCCTGCATTCAGTCTCTCTATGTCCTGCATAAAAATCTCTTTCTCTGAGTCTGTCTCCAGGGGACCTGGCCTTGGGCACAGATGTGGAGAATTAACCCAACAGAACAAAAGAAAGGAACTCTGCTGGTTGCTAGCACAGCATACATTCTATAAAACCTGGTTCAATTTGCTTAATGGTGAAGGCATATCATGCTTGGAAAGCACTGCTTATTTTCATATGTCAGTTATTTAGTGCCGCGGTTGAGAGCTTTGACTAAAGTAGACAGACATGTATGTGAATGTCAGCTGCAGATCTCACTTCAACTGCACCTGCGAATGTGCAGCTTCATAATAATTTGATGGCAGTGAAATATATATAGAATTCTCAGCATAAATCATGATGCTCAAAATCAATAACAATTTCAGTGTTGTCTGAAAATACTATTATGAATCACTGCAATATAAAAGCAACAAATTCTGCACAACTTCAAAAATTATATTAGTGGTCACAGAATCTTCTACAATAGATGAACTATCATTTTTCTTATCGTATATAACGCATTTGTCTGTGGTCATTAACATACTGTATTCAAATTTTAAATTCCATAGCTTTCAAATTTGTTGTTTTAATACAAATTTAAACAATCCCTCTGTGCTGCTGGTAATAGAAGACATGCACTAAAACCATAGAACACGCAAGTCTTGTCTTTTCCTAGCATGTACTAGATTAGAATTTCCAACTTCACAAAGTCTAATAGGGTACCGTTACAGTTTATCGCCAAGTGTTCCTCCTAGAAGTGTTGTAAGTGGCAGTTTTCAAAGACAGAATGGAACCACAGATGCTTTGGCGCACTGTCATTTCCCTCCTAACAACAGAGTACTACATCTGGGGTAAAACCCATAGATAGCAAAAAGTTCATCTGGAGACAAAAAATTAGTAAAAGACAGTAAGAAATGGAATAATGGCAAGGAAAAATCATAAAATGGGGTGGGTTTTTCAGACCCTCAAATGATTTTATGATTTTCTGAGTGTCAACAGGAGAGTGTAAAATTTTTCACCTAATTTAAAAAATACATTTCTATTATATATATATATATATATATATATATATTTTTTTTTTTACCAAATACAGATACTGCCTAGTAAATAAAAATAATATTCTTTCAGTCATCATCACTAGCACTTGGAAAACAAAATTAGGAATTTCTTGAAATCATTTGTCATTTTGTTCTACATTCTTAATTTTGAATCAGATCTTGGGGTGTTATCATGTGGTTTTTGACAGAGTTTTCTTTGTCTTGTCTGGAGCGATGGGAGAGAATATTACACACCAAAACCTGGCACTTATTCCTCAGTGCAGAAAACCAATGATCAGAAAATACTTCACAACCCTTCAGAGGACCCTGTTCTAAGAGTTTCAGAACAGCAAGAAATTTAATAACTTTATAGCATTGTTGTTGTTAATGTTAACATTTTATTCTGTTTTGTCTAAAAATAAGCCCTAAAAAATAATTGTTTTTACTTTCCTATTCAATAGATGAATGAATTACGAAAATATGACCATGTTCTTAGAAACAAGTCCACTCTATATTCTCACTTTTTGAAAATAAGGGTTTGCTTTTTACTTTCCTTCTTTGAAAAGATTTTTCTGGAAAGAGGGCTGTGAATAGTGAGAAAAATAATCAAATCTCATTTACTTAGGATATGTTATTTTAAATATTTTATTGGTGTGAATTGAGTATCATTAATAGGGATATCTCTTCATCTTGTTGGTATGCACTACATTTTCTTATTTTTGAAACACTAGCCTATGTTTTATAATTCTGATCTAATTTTCACATGATTACCATTTAAAACAGGATTTAAGAATCATGGTATCGGGCCGGTGAGATGGCTCAGCGGCTTAAGCGCCTGCCTTGCAAGCGCGAGGGCCCGAGTTCGACTCCCGGAACCCACATACGAAAAAGGGGCCGGTGATATCGCTCAGTGGCACGGGTGCCTGTTGGCGCGCGAGGTCCTGAGGTCGTCCCCCTGGTACCCACAAAAAAAAAAAAAAAAAAAAAAAAAAAAAGAATGCAACCTGTGAGTTTTTTGGAAGACATAATTCCATGCATCGCAAAAGAGTTTGTACAACTGAATTAAATGAAGGGGAAACATTCAAACAATATTTTCCACCATATGAAGGTTAATTTTTCTTCCAAGGAGGATATGGGCAAGAATAACAAGATGCTCGGTGATTGTTTTCTTACTGTGGAGAGAGAAAGATTCCATTCTTAGCCTCATTAACAATAAAAGTTGGTAGAAGTTCTATACAATAAACCTTGGGGAAGAGAGGTATATGATTGTACGGCTGGTCTAGCAATATGCTTTTCTTTCTCTTTCTGTTTGTAGGTTGACCAAAAGAGTGTATCTAGTTTATGACATTAAGAGATCTGGGACAATGGAGCTGCCACAAGAGGAAGATATCAGGATCCCTGAGTCACCATGAAAAAATATTTGGCAACTCCATATTTGACTGTAAGATGATATTTTATTTTGATAAATCCTTGAAAATTTGTGTTGTTCATTATGGCAGTTAATTTTAATATAATATAGTTATTTTGTTTTGCTTTTGTAATAAAACAAAAATAAATATCTTTGGTCTAATGATCAGGAGATTAGAATTAAAGTAATGCTAATAAGGTCCTGTAGGATATGATGTAAATGTGAAATGGTGATAAAATATGTTCCTTAACCTAGGAATCAGATCATATACACAATACATCCACGAATGTACATGAGAAGAATGTGTAAAGTTAAAATCATTTGTGTTTGAACAGTTAACTGGCTCTACTTGGCACAGTATTCTCACAAAAGACAAATTCTGAAAATAATTGATCAGTTTGAAAACAGAAGTAAAATGAGAGAGGCAAATTTGATATCACAATATTTTCTAATGTAGAAATGTTGACTGAATTTTGATCCAGTAAGGAATAATGAAAATACAAAACTTTAAAAACGAACATCCAATTTAAACATATGGTTCAGATCTAAAATGTCTCCCCAAAGTTGTCTGTGTCCAGAGGTGGGGCTTTTTGAAAGTGTTTGGATCATGGGGCATTGTACCCATCAGCAGATTAATCCATTGATGAGTTCACAGCTGATTGTGTTAGGAGGAAGGTTCTGGAAGGAGGGAGCGGGGTCAGTGAGTGTGTAACCTGGAAGGGTGTATTCTTGCCATAATTATACCTTTCTCTCTCTCTCTGCTTCCTCTGTATCATGGCTTGAGCATCTTTTCTCCACCAGGTCCTTCCACTATGACATTTCTGTATTGGAGTTGGCTGGTGATGGACTGAACCCTATGAAACCATGAACCAAATGAACCTGTCTTTACTTTGTGGATGTCAGTTATTTTGTCCCAGTGATGGGAAACCTAATATAACATGTCTGTTAAACAATGTAACCCATAAAAATGATCATCTTAAGACTGTAGCTTCTCTGTTACAAGACAAGTTCAAGGCAGCAGTAATTATGTTGTGGGAAAGAAGCAGGAGAGCTAAAGTTATATCAAGTAAAAGCCTGTAGGCCTTTGTAATTAGATCAGTGGCCTTAGAAGAGGGATGAGATGTTGTATTCACCACTACTGTTCCTTCTGCCTCATAAACATACACCATTAGTGTCCTCCCAAAGACCCGCCAGCAAGGCACCATGGTAGAAGTGGAGACGAGGCCATTATAGATAGTGAATCTGGTAGTGCCTTGATTTGAGTCATTAGAACTCTGAGAAATACATTTCCATCCTTTCTAAATTACCAAGTCCCAAGTACATTTTATAGTGGCACAGAGAAAGACCACAGTGACCAGAGAAGAAATTGCTGCTGGAGAGCAATATTAGGAATCTTCCATCACCTCTAGAGTAAGATGCCCATTGCCAGCCTTGTTTAAGCTCTTCTTTCCTTGCCATTCATTTTTTTTTCCAAAAAAATATATTATAATTATCCTGTAGCTTTTTTAGCACTGTACTGAAGTTGGTGTGCAGGCATATATGTATTATCTTGTGTTTCTTTTTACTTATCTTCAGTGTGGCATTTCTGGACAGTATGATGAAAATCATATATCAGGAAATCCTAAACTTTAGCAACATAGAAGGATTTGGTAGAATTTTGTGTTCTCCTTTGGTTAGGGACAGTGTGTTTTGAGTGTGTGTGTATGTGTCTGTGTCTGTGTGTGTGTGTGTGTAAGAGCGAAATTAGATAATTAGATTGCCAAGTGACTTGATAATATAAGGAACGAGATAGACGTTTAACATCTTATTTCTTTTTGTCTCACAGAGGAAGACTTTTCCTTTCTTTCTAGAAGTTACATTGGGCTTTTTGACATTGTTATGGCAAATGGAACATAAATGGTTATGATGTATGCTCTATGAAATCCTCTTTTTCCTCATTCTTTGGCCAGCTGATTGAGATACATGAGGATATCATAGGACTCAAAATTAGAATACAGACATCATAATGGACAAGAATGCTGAAATTTGGAAGGAGTAATTATTACTGCATCATCAAAGGACTGGTATCCAAACATCCAGACACACTAAGAACTAAAATTAACCTTATTCTGTTAAACCACTATGTTTTTCATTATACCATCTTGTGAAATTTTTTCTAAAAAGTGATAGCAAGTATATCAAAAACTCTAGAAATAATTTTTCAAATACTTCATTAATTTTTTACGTAGTAAGAAGAATTGAACTCAAGGCCTCACATTGCTGCTAGGCAAGCACTATACCACTGAGATATGTCCCCCCACCTATTTAATTATTTTATTTATTTATTTATTTTTATACAGGGCCTTCCTAATTTCTCAGGTTCGCCTTAATCTTGAGATCATCCTGTCTCAGCCTCCCAAGTAGCTGAGATTACAACTGTGTGCCATGATGCCCAGCCTTTATTGTTTTGTCTTAATTTAAAATTTCTCATCTCCCACCTCTATAATAACTGTATTATTCTTAATGAAAACAGAGAAAAACTCCTGTGTTTTAAAAAATCACTAAAACATTAGTTAAGAAATTATAAGTAATTATTCATTAAGATAGCTGGGCCTAGAGCTCGTGCTACTATGGCTTTCAGAGTTACAAGTTACAAGTTTTATTGTTACATATGCAGAAAGAAAAAAAATGAAATACATTTTAGTTATGACTTTAGTGAATGATGACACTAACTCAAGGAATTATTAAAACCTGCCTGTAGTGTTAGAAGAAAACAGTATGTACACACCCTTAATTGATTTTGGAGAAAGGAGGCAGCTCTTTGCAGCACTTTCCCTTTTAGTGTATACCTGAGAAAATTCCTCTTATCTGAAGCAACATTACCGTTTGGTTTCCTTGCAAAGCAGAATCCCTAATTACTTGCTGGATTTTCCCCAGTATACACCTGGGCTGTGTTAAGCAATGAAATAATAAGTCTGCTTTTGTTTCACAATTCTTGTGTTTGTAGGAGTAGGGTTTCTCTAATGTGGGGAGATCCAAAGATTCCAGGGAAAAGGAGTGTAACATACTGGAATGGTGGTGGGTTTGGAGAAGCAGATACAGGGGCTCAGGGATCAAATATGGAAAGGGTTGAAGGTCAGAAGAGACACACTTACTCCTTGCCATCCCAAATGATGGCAGATGTAGTCACTCTGTCACTGCCTTCTTTACTCCTTGCCCTTTTTGGCTAAATAAGCCATTTTTTAATGTTCTGTATTTTTATTATGGCTTGTGTCTAGATGTCTCCCCAAAATCTCATGTGGTCATAGGTGAGGGTTTTCAGAGGTGCCTGGAACTGGAGTGTAACATGCTGGGATTAAGGGTGTGATTACTAAATCAGCCCACTGATTGGTTTGGCATAGTTCTGGGTAGAATAAAGGTGTCCCACCTTGGGTGTGAGTGCTACCTGCTTTAAGGGCAGGTAGCCTGGATAAAATATAAGGGACAGAAAGATGGCTAGGGTCATTGCTTGTTGTTGTTGCTTGCTTGCTCTTTGCTGCCTCCCACCTGCTCTGCTTTGCCATGAACTCTTTCTCCTCTGCGATGCCCTCTGCCACACCACCCTGCCTTGCAGCCAGCTGATTATGGACTGAAACCCCTACAAACTATGAGCCAAATAATCCTCTCCTCCTTTAACTTTGAGTGTTGTGTATTTTGCCTGAACAATGAGAAAAGTAAGACAATTCTTAAAAATTTTAAAAATCCTGAAACTTTGTTCCCTTACTCCAAGGGACAGGAATTTTTTTCTGGCAATCTTTTTTTTTTTTTTTAATCACCTATTCAGATGCTTTTGGAATGGACCTAATATCTAATATCCAAAATAGAACAGAGATGGAAAAACTCTTGTTCATCTAAGTCTAAAATTTCTCTAAGACCCAATATTAAGCTATATTTACTTTTTTCAATGAGATGAGAAGAGAGACAATAAACAAACCTTATCACAGATTCATCCCTCACTCAGACCAGTTCACAAATGAAAGAACCTTCTTTTTAATTTTATGTCTTTTCATACAGGTAATTTTGGTAGTCAAAGATTCTCAGTTTAGTTACTTTATGGTAAGCACGGAAAGTGTGCACTGCAATCTCTTAGAACATTTTTTAGGAGATGGAGGTGCTAATAGCCTACTTTCTCTAATTTTGTGCTTTATCTAAAATCCTCAGAATAGGGCTGGGGATATAGCTCAGTGGTGCAGCGCCTGCCTGGCAAGTGTGAGGTCCTGGGTTCGATTCCCAGTACAAAAAAAAATCTAAAATCTTCAGATTACAAAATGCCTTTTACTTACTTTCTAATTAAATATATGTGCTCCCTCATAGGACTGACAAAAATATCTACAACTATTTAAAAGATTAGACACTGCTTCCAAGGTTTTTCTTATGTAAGCATTGTGTTTGTGTTGTGCTGATTTTTATTTCATCATATGCTTTTGTTTTCCTTTAGGTGGAGTCCCATGAGATAAATGCTTGGTTGACTTGTTCATTTGCTCTCTCAATTAACAGTGGACAAGTTAGTTAATCCTTTGCCTTTTTTTTTTTTTTGTGGGTACCGGGGGGTTGACCTCAGGACCTCGCGCGCCAACAGGCACCCGTGCCGCTGAGCGATATCACCGGCCCCTTTGTCGTATGTGGGTTCCAGGAGTCGAACTCGGGCCCTCGCGCTTGCAAGGCAGGCGCTTACGCCACTGAGCCATCTCACCGGCCCCTCCTTTGCCTTTTGAGTGACAAAGGAAAAATAATATTTATCCAAAAGTGATGATGTGAGGAGAACAGAAATAATTTTTGTGCAATTTCTGCCAAATAGTACAAATTTCTGTACTAACTAGTACAGACTAGTTAGTAGAATTTACATTATTGCCATTTCCCTTTTGACCCCATCACCTGGCACAGAGCATATGCAGACATGGAGATCAATTAATGTCTGGCGAATGAATGAATAAGTGCTTCAATTATGTTTTACTGGGGAAAGAAGACATGATTATATTATCAGTCAGTATATTTTGGAAGAGGTCAGGCTAATCACATAGATAACTTTATTTTTTGGTTGACAACACAAGTATGTTTCATGGAAGTAAATCTGTTATTTCTAGAACATAAAATAAAATGCGGCCCCTGGAGAGCTTGTGGATCCCAGTCTACAGGAATGTCTTGGACACACCAGAGTACCGTGGTGAAGCAAATAAAATTTATGAATAAATAAGGGAATAAGCAAATGCTACAAGTGTCATTCCTTTATTTTTTTTCTTTAAATAGACCAATTGCTCAGATATTGTTACTACATTACCAACAAGGAGGTTGAAGTAATGCAAAATGAAATATTTTTTCACTAGAAAAATTGAAGTAGTCAGTTTAAACCAAACACAGCATTCTTGTAATTGGGACCCTAGTTATTTATTGTTACATTCAACAGTTGTCACTGGGGTTTCTCAAAATCATCTAACAGTGAAGAAAATTCATTCAATTCTCTAAAGAATATGCATATGCCAAAGCAAGAACTATTTTTCCCCAATGCCTAGCATTCCGAAGATTACTTAATTCAATATTTAAAGGCTCTCACAAGAGTGAATATTACAAAAATTTGGAGTAGGAGTTAGAAACAGCTTTACCTTCATGACATTATCTTTCCATTTCAATTCAACCAAAGCAGAGTATGACTGCATCCTAAGGCAAATGCATCAGATTATCTAACCTGCAAGCACTGACAGCCACGGTTATGACAGGAATAACATGATCACACCAGCCTAGACTCACTTTTCTTCCAAAATTATCCCTGGATTTTATTTAAATTGAAATTTGTTATTGTGGATCAGTAAAGATATAAGTACAAGACCATTTTTAATGTTATGGTACTTGCAGTCTTGATTGTTTTGACATATTCCCATTCTACTGTTCTTGTTACCTAGGAAACAACCATGTTAGAAAGCCAGACTCTTATAATCTGAGTTCTTTATAGTCTTATATTTCCTTTATATTTTCAAAGATGATTGGCAATTACTAGTTTGCTAAAATTCAAATCGGAAACGGTTTAGCTACCTCTGTGATGTTTTTGTGCTCTGGCTGCTCATAGGTGTCTTCTGCTTCCCATGTATTTAGCCACATTTTTATGGCATCACTGCCCATTGATTTGCTTCAAATGAGGGTTTATTATTCAGAAGTATGGTTTATTATGTTGCTGATGCATCATATTTAAACAGCTATGAAAATTAACTGCAGTGCATGCTCAGCAGCTAATTTTCAAACTCAGAGCTTTTTGGATATGCTGGTTCCCCATGTATTTAAAAAGCATAAAGATTTAGTCAGTTTATTGCTGACCTTTAATGGTATTCTGTGAACATTTTTACGATGCCGTTAAAGTAGTTTGTAAATAGTGGATTTAATGCTAAATCTCCGTTGGCTGCACCTTCAGGGCAAAGAAAATTCACTCCTGAGTAGGGAGTTGAAACTAACAAAATGTCAAAAGCGCATGATCACTTTCTTAGATATCACATAATAAGGAGATTGTGCAGTTCACTATAAATAGATGTGAGTTTTTAGATATACAGGAACACTGATTTAAATATATACGTCTCTGAAATTTAGATATGTGGGATGCACCCAGCAGAATACGTAAATTTACCTCTTAAGCCTCTCCACATGTGCTTGCATGCCTGCTTAATACTTTTGCTACATATGTTTTTATGATGAGGTTAAATAACTTACTGCCCAAATAGGTAACCAAGAATCAAGAGGTAAGACAGGGAATGACTACATATCAAGACTTGCTGGATTTTATAGTTCATGTAACAAGTTAGTTATTCTACATTGTGATACAATTTCCTTCTTTCTTTTTTGCTGGTTCTTAATCTGACTAATAACAATCAGTAGTTAAAAACTGGAGGGAGCTGGGTGTGGTAGCTGGCACGTGCACATGCACACCTACAATTCCAGCCTTTGGAGAGCTGAAGTAGGAGGATCATGAGTTCAAGGCCAACTGGGGCTACACAGAGAGAGATCCTGTCAGATGAAAGAAAAGTAGAGAAAGAAGAGAAGAGGAGAGGAGAAGAGAGGAGAGAAGGGGAGGGGAGGGGAGGGGGCAAGGGAGGAGAGAAGAGAAGCCAAGAGAAGAGAATTTAACATAATGAAGAAAAATATGCTAAGAGCATATTCCATCCTGTTTTAATTGGTATATTAAATCTTGACTTTCTCTAGGCTGTTGAACTTTCCTTACATGGAAGTTTAGTCTAAATGTTATAACTATAATCAAATGGTTCATTTTACTGTGTATTTTTTAGGGGACTCTTCAGAAAGGAAGATTTACATATATGTATTACTTTATGCATAACAATTTAAGTTCTTACTAGATATCTATAATTTTCTATCTGATATTTTAAATTTACAGCAAAATTAGTATTACCTTCATTCTGAATTTCATACTGGGTATTTTGGTGTTCTTTAAATGACCATTTTGGAGGTGGCAATTAAGTGAAAATATTTTGCTAATGGACATAATCATCTGCTCCTGACAGTGGTGTAACAGCATAATCTAGTTGCTTTTTATTTTTAGCTGGTAGCTTCTTTGAAAATTAATTAGCATTGCCATGCCTGAGCAGCTCTCCCCCACTAGGCCTTTTAACCATTCCATATTACCTTGGAGCCAGACAACTCTGGACCAAATATACGAGCCAAAGTAAACCTGCCCTCTTTTAAGTTGTGGGTGTCCAGTGTTGTGTCTAGCAGTGAGGAATGTGTTTAACACAGATTTTGGAAGGAGAGAAGTGGGGTGGTCGCTGCAACACTCTGACCATGTGGTTCAGAAGGCTTTGGAAGTCATTCACAAAAGGAGCTGGGAAAGTTTTGGAGCTGCTGGAAGCCAAGTTTGATGGGAGATTCTAGCTCCAGCTCAGAAGACCAGAATGCTGACGATAGTGCAGTCAGCAAAGTCCAGGCTCAGAAGGTGATATTCGGAAACAAGGACTTTGTTGGCAGTTAGACTGAGGACCGTGTGTGATACATATGCTCTGGCAGAAAATTTGTCTACATTCTGCTCATGTCCTGAGACTTTGCCAGAGATTAAAATTAAGGGTGGCTGGTGAATTAATCTGGCAGAGGAAATTTCAAGGCAGACTCATTTAGATGTTGTGGCATGAGTGCTGTTGGGGGCTTTTATCAGGCTCTATAATAAGAATCAAGAGCAAATGGCACAGCTAAATCATAAAGTTTTGAGTTTGGCCAAAAGGCGTCTCTGCCTAGAATAGCAAAGGCAAGCCTGGGCAACAAAGGCAAGGCAGGAGACATCACAGTCCTTGACTTGAAATTATACTACAAAGCTACTGTGATAAAATCAGCATGGTACTGGCAAAAAAAAAAAAAAAAAAAAAAGACCTGAGGATCAGTGGAACAGATTGGAAGATGCAGACACAACTACAAACACACTCAGCCACCTTATCTTTGACAAAGGGGCCAAAAATGTTCAGTGGAAGAAAGATAGTCTCTTTAATAAATGGTGCTGGAAAAATTGGCTCTCTACATGCTGAAGACTAAAACTAGACCCATGTCTCTCACCATGTACAAAACTAAAATTGAAATGGATCAAAGATCTAAATATTAAAACAGAAACACTAAATTGACTGGAAAAGAAAGTAGGTAGAAATCTTGAACACATAGGTGTAGGAAGAGAGTTCATGAACAAAACCCAGATTGCATGGGAAATACTTCAAAGAATCAACAACTGAGATCTCATTTTATTAAAAATCTTTTGCACATCAAAAGAAATCATGAACAGAGTGAAAAGAAAACCCACAGAGTGGGAAAAAATTTTAGCCAATTGTCAGTCAAAGGACTTCTCTCTAGAACGTACAAAGAATAGAAAAAATTCAGACCTCCCAAATTCAAAGACCCAATCCAAAAATGGGCATCTGAAGAAATACAAATGACAAATAAACTTATGAAAAACTGTTCAACATCATTGCTCATACAAGAGATGAAAATTAAAACAACACTGAGATTCCATCTCACCCCCAAGAGAATGGCTATCATCAAGAAATTAACCAATAACAAATGCTGGTAGGGCTGTGGAAAAAGAAACTGTTGGTGGAAGTGTAGACTGGCACAACCATTAAGGAAATCACTGTGAAGATTCCTCAAAAAACTAGGATTGGGGGTCCCATTTGACCCAGCTATTCCCCCTCTGGGTATTTTCCCAGAAGAATTAAAAACATCATACCACAGAGATATATGTGCACCCATGTTTATAGAAGCACAATTTGTAAAAGCTAAATCTTGGAAACAACCCAAATGCCCATGAACCGAGGAATGGATAAAAAGATGTGGTATTTTTATATAATGGAGTACTACTCAGCCACAAAGAAAGATAAACTGGAGACTTTTATAGGTAAATGGATGCAACTCCAGACCATACTCATAAGTGAAATAAATCAGACTCACATGTGCAAACATCCTATTGTCTACCTGGTGAGAGAAACTGAAAGAGTAAATAAGTTCTAAATGTACAATAGATATTGTGAAATGGGAAGAAATTGTTCAAAAGGAAAAAGGAATTAAGACTAGTGAAAGGAAAAAGGACAGTAAGGAAAAGGGAAAAAATCAAGTCAGTTATACTATTAGTGTCTCTTAGTTCATTAAAAAGGGAGGTTTGTGCTAATATCAATTGGAGAAGTTTATATTTCCATATATAATACCCTGAGTAACTTTAAAGATAACAACATGTAATGTATTAACTATTGTTAGTCTCCTATTATGAAATTTCATTTTGCCACTTTTCCATAAAATAAAATAAAATAAAATAAAAAAGAAAGGAGTCTCTGGTAAAGTTGAGGCCTACAAATTTATGGCAGGGGCAAGTTTGGTTGCTGAAAAGATTAGCATGAAAAGGTAGTGAAAGTACTTTGTTTAAGGACAATAGTAAAAAAGGGTCCACCATTTTCAGGCTCAAAGTTGCAAAAGTTAAAGGCTTCATTTTGAGAGGAGAACTCCAGGGCACTGTGCTGGGAAACTGGCACCACCTAGGCAATTTATTCTCTGAGATTCAGGTCACAGTGCTCAGATGTCCAGGCTCTCAGTGACCCCTGCAGCCATGATGCAAAAGGGCCAGGCTGCTGCTGAAGCCACCAGTAGACCTTGGCATCATCCACATGGTACTGGTTTTTCAGACAGGTGAAATGAAAGAGCTGTGGCATCAAGAAGGCTTCTATCCAGATTTCAGAAGGGGTCATGTGACCCGGGAGGGCATATATGAAGCTGTGAAAAATGCAGACAAAAGTGCAATGGAGATACCAGAAAGTTGGAGATAAAAGGGACATGGAACATCTAAGGAAATCTGGAAATAGTGAGCAAAACTAGCCCAAGAGAGAAGCCATGAGAGTTGCTACCATCACCAATGCCTAGGAGTGCAGTAGCCCAAGCCACCAAGAGCTTACATCTCACCACATCTTACTGGAACTATTAGGACTTTGGCAACTCTCGGATATGCACAAAATGAAATCTGCATAAAGAGATATGGATGAGTCTTTGGGGGGGCCAAGGCAAAATTATTATTTACATATATATGTCCTCCTAAAGGCTCATGTGATAACGGTGGGGCTTTAGGGAGTTGATTGGGTTATGGGGGCTTAGACTTGACTTGCTCTTATGAAAAGGGGTCTGGTTGGAAGAGGTGGGTCACTGGGAACATGGCCTGAAAGAGTTTACCTTCCTCCCTGGCTCCTCTCTTGTCTCTCTGCTTCCCAATCCACAAACTATGAGCAGCTCTCCTCCACCCAGGCCTTTCTATGCCTTCCTGCCTGGAAGCTGGCCAACACTGGACTAAAAACATGATCCAAAATAAACCTTGTCTAAAGTTTCAGATCTGTAGTCTTGTTTCTCAGCAAGGAGAAAAATGACAAAGACATTATCTAAATAATTACTTCTGTGTTTCATAATTAAAATCTTCTTTCCATAATGGATGTCATTTCAGTATATGCTAAATAATAAAGAAAATAATTTAGCAGTCATTTTGACAAATCCTCTACAATCTGGCTCTGTAGATTGTCTTTTTATTATAAAGTAAATATATTTCATGAAGTGCTATCATATCTGATATAGGTGGCATTGATTGTGATAGAGCTTATGGAAAGCCATGGTTCTGGGTTGGCTGCAGCACTAGGTCCGAATGGACCAAACAAGCAAGAATGCAGTCACTGTGCTAAACATCAGGGAACCAAACTCAATTTCAAAATGGGCTGATTTTCCTAACAAGACATTCCAGCCAACCTGAGTCAGTGTATCAAGGAAGTGCCCTCAGATTCCATTCTATAGGAGAGTAATTTGGAAATGGCTAGTCATCTTTTTTCTGTTTCTGTTTTTTGGTTTTTTTGGTTTTTTTCCCCCAACACATTTCTGTCATAAAGTTAATCTGCACTGCTCAGTTCAGTATAATACTAATTCTCTTTTATAGAATGAGGTGCTGCCTGATTCTAGAATTGCAAATAAAAGAAGCAACTAGATCTCTACATTTGTTGGAATTTGGTCAATTTGGTTGACAATAAGTCTTATGTGTACATGGTGGTGCAATGGCAAACAGAAACAGCGAAATGACACCCAGGATCTGGAGGCAGATTTATTTAACGTTGACAGGCACTGAAAAGGAATCAAAATGTCAGGTCCTGATCCTTGGTAGTTTGGGGCTTATATGGGATAAGCAAGCAGGAAGTACAGAAGCAGAGTATTTGGCTGTCTTTGACTGATTTTACAATGTGCACCATAGTGACCGCTATGCATCACAGTGACCAGCCATTCTAGGAGTCAGTAGTACGGAAACTGTAACAGGAACTATTACCTGGGCAATTGAAATATAATGGCAGAGGGTGGATTTTCTGCTACAGTGGAGTGGAGTTATATTTTAAGTGGCATCTTTTGCTGAAAATGAATATTAATGAAATAAATCCAATCTTACATAGTATTATAAAAATCATTTGTATTTCATACAATACATATATTTTAAAAACATGATTCAGTTTTCATTCATCTTTTATAGAAAATGTAATTGCAGCTCCATCTTGTGGTTTATAATTTGTTTTCTAAAACAACGCTTTTCTATATTTATATTTTATTCCTACCACAGTATCTTTTTCATTCATTGAATAATATTTAATGGATAGCTGTGAATCTGTATATTTAACTCAGTTCTATCTTCACTTTATAAAATATCAAGTTAGTTTTATTTTTATAGGACTCCTATTTATTACTTTCATGTTTACACTAATTTTACATGTTTACACGAGCAAATATACAAAAGAGAACAAATATTCATGTTATCCTAATTAATATATGCATTCTCAAAGTATTATTTGTGATAATCCAAAGTCTTTATTAAAATTTTACTTAAATTACTAAGAATATTTTTTTTTGAAAATAATGTAGAAAACTTTATTTATGTTTCCAGTACAGAGCAGAACAACAAATAAAACCAGAACTGTATGTAAACAAAAGAATGACTGCTGCTAAATCAAGAATCATAGCAGCATCTCCTTTCAATAAATTAAATGGTTGAGAACAATGCTTAAAAATGTTTCACAAGTTTCCCTTAAATCTATTTTCCTTAGGGGAAGGGGCTTTTTGTTTCAAGAGGAAAGATAAAGATCTCCTGCCTTTTGAAAAAGACCCAGCTTTTAAGTCTTACCTGTGACTTTACCAGGGCAGATGATAATATACATTCTCCTACTGCTGGCCTTCTGCCTTCCGGACTGTCTTAAAAGCTGGAGTCTGAACTGCAGTGTCTGCTCAACAGCTGCCAGGTTCCATTGGCAGGGAAAAGATCACCGCTCTTTATCTTCTATTGCCCGATTCTTGTAGCCCCAAGGATTCCACCAGTCCTCATTCCCCCATACATGTTAAAAATTCCTTATTGTGGGTATTAAATAACAGTTACACTGTAAGCATATTTATGTGCTCTTTCTTCTGGTTTATTTTCTTTTCATCATGTATAATTTGAATCAGCATTAGTTTCTCACATTTTCAAGTGTCTCCAACAGAATTTTTACATCCTGGTTTGTGTTAAGCAAAAGTAAAATATTAACTAAGAATATTTTTTAAAAATGCTTTTAAAATTATTATAAAATACTTTTTTAAAAATATTGCTTTCATTTTTAAATCTCAATATATATATATATATATATATCACATGTCCTTGATAAAGAGCCTTATTTTTCAGAAATGTGTTGAATGCTTAAATGGGGTACATTTTATTTGGCTCGGTTATTTGATGGTAGTTAGTTGTTCCTATTCGATTAACCTTTCAGCAATTTTCAAACTAGTCAGCATTCACTGTCTATTTCAGTGCAAAATGCAAATGTGGAAACATGAATCAAATTCCTATAAGAGTCTAATTTAATGGACATTTAAACTTATTTCAAGTGTAAAGCACAATCATGATTTTATGACAGTTTAGAAAACTGTATTTGAACTTCCATCTATTTATTTCTATTCAGATTTAATAATTCATATGGATTTTTGTACAGTCAGTTTCTGACAATAAGATCTCAAATTGGAAAATGACAAAATATAAATCCAGGAACTGCATTTTATCATAAAACCACGGACTAGAAATAAATAGAAAGTCATTTTGAGACCTGTCATTTCTTTTCTCTCTAGTTGGCTCTATACAATACATAATATTTTCTGTACATGGAAAGTTATTTCTAAGTTTATGACATTTAAATATCAATGAAAGAAGAGAAATTTAAATCTTAACAGAAAGTTTGGCTAAGTTTAGTTAATCAAGTAGACAAAGCACAAGGCTTTAAAACAAATATACATGCATGTACAGAAATGTAAAAATAAGAAAAAATTACTTTCTAAGTAAATCCACAAAACAATCAACTTCTAAGATATTTTAGGACATGATACAAATTTGGAAGCTCCTTTACCTTTGTGTGATGTGTAAATTGAACTCATTGTTAGGTATCATGGTCAGGGAAAAAGCATCCTGGCTCATAAAACTCTTTGGTTAAATAAAATTTACTTTACATATATTATTGATACTCAAAAATTTATTATAAAATCAAATATAATAATGTAATATATATATTTTTTCCACAAATGTAAATAATATTTCTCCCTAGTGTATTCTCTTCTAGGAACTGGCCTTGTGACCTGCTACCCCATTCTCTTTTCTCATGGCTTTTAGAAAATAGGCTTATTACATAAATGACCTACTTGACAGATATTTTAGTTTGTTGTAAAATCCTCTAGAAAAAACAGAAAAATTACTCCCAAATGTCCTTCTTATTATGGACTAGAATAGTGAGTATGACCCATGTTTTTCACAAGCTAATGGAGAATCCAATAATTGCTGAATTAATGTTACCTAAAATGTATTAGAGGAGTAGCATAGGGAGAATATCTGTATTTGGGGAAGTAAGAAGGCCATTTCCAAAAGGAAAGAAAGGAAATTGAGAAAGTGTCCTCAGTGCATGGAATTTCCCATTTTTAGTCATTGCTGAGATTCAATCACAAATCTATACTTGATACAAAAAAAAATCTTCATTTTCATAAGGTTAGGGCCTAATTGTTTATGTGAATTTAAATTACATTTTAGTCATCAAACCCTAAGTCACCTAATTTAAAACTAAGTTGCAGTCAGTGCAGTACTGTAGAAGGTGTTTCAGTGCTGTAGACTCTTAAGACTGTCATTAAGTTTTCTTTTCTTTTCTTTTTTTTTTTTTTTGCTACCGAGAATCAAACTCAGGACCTTCAGCTTGCCAGGCAGGTGCTTGTGCCGCTGAGCTATACCCCCGGCCCTTGTCATTAAGTTTTTAAAATGCAATGCAACCTTAATATCTAGAAACTAAAATTTAGCAATGAATATATTTTTCATAAGGTTTTGTTTTATCATTTTATATTAAACTTTTCTCCATACTGGTATGTAATCTCCTCAGAAACATTACTTGTTGTACAGTCAGCCTTTCATATCTTTGGATTTCTTATCCATGGACTCAACCAACTGCTGACTGAGAATATTTAAAAAAAATAGTGCGTGTACTGAACATGTAGACATTTGGTCATTATTCTCAAGCAAAACTGTATAACAACTCTTTACACAGCATATACAATGTTTTAGGTATTGAAAGTAATCAATAAACGGTTTAAAATATGTAGAAGGATGTTTCTAGGTTATAAGCAGGTATGCCATTTAATTTTATTTATTTATTTTTTATGGTGCTGGGGATCAAACCCAAGGCCTTCACGCTAAGCAGGCACTCTATCTCTAAACTACACCACCTTCCTCAAACAAAAAAATACCACTTTTTCTTAAACGGACTTGAGATCTGTGAATTTTGATATCTACAGAGAATCCTAGAACCAAATCTGTGAGAAACTGGCAACTAAGCACACAGACCTGCCCCATACACAGGTACTCTCTCGTGTGTTTGTGCGTCGTACTTCAGAAAACGGTCAGACCAAGATGGCTACTATACTACCGTGTGGTAAGTTTCAAAACTGAAACATGATACTTCTTACACAGAAAATAGTGTTTTGAACATTGAAGTAACATAAAGGGCTTGGGAAGATAAAAAATAATATGTAATTTGCAATACATAATTTTTTCTGTTCAATGGTGCGATCAAAATCCAAATGTTAACATTAGGAATGTCCATTATTTGTCAAAGTTTATTTTGATTAGTGAAAGTGTTTACTCTTTATAGATCTGTGCCTTCAGTTATCTATGAGCTTCTCCACTAGTCTCTGAGCCCCATAAAAACGAAACCAATTCCAAAGAAGAAGTATAAGTTCTGCCAGTATTCATAATGTAACATAAAGGACTGTACAAACACAAGCAATGTAGGTTTTGAACCAAAATAAATATGAGATGAAAGGCTGGAGTCCGTTTACACAATGGAGCAATTGAACAATTTATTTAACTCTAAACCTATTTTCTTCCCTGTCAAATATCCACAAACAAATATTTTTGTGCTATGAAGATTTACATATGAAGCCATTGTATTGCCTGATTCATTGATTTTTAATTGATGATTAAAGTCTATTCTTTTTTGCATGAACAAATATGTGGAATTAATAGGGTCATAAAATAGCTGTAAAGTACTTTTAGAAATAAAAGAAAATCATAGGTATATAATATATAATTTTTTCACAATGAACTTTAAATACTTGCAAATATTTTAAGTGATAAAATGCTTCATGAAATTCTCAAGAAAACAATTCAATAATTTTATTTAGTCCCATAATAGAACCATCTATCACAGTTTCATACTGATACATAGAACTTAACAATATTTTTCTGAGGATAACAATATTTGAAATAACTTTCTAAACTAATACATGAATAGAGATTGTATGTATATGTAGAAAATATAAAGGAAAGAGATAATTTTCTGTCTTTTTTGTATCCGCCCATAACCTGCATCACATATGATATTTCAGTAACAATAGACAACACACTCTGCAGATTCCTTGAGATTATATTGCCTAGTGAGGTTATTGTCATCTTAGTTTTCTCACTTATACCCTACAACGTTAACACAGTGATAAAACCACTTAACTACACATTTCTCAAGATATACTGTATACCCATTGTTAATCAATTCATATGAGCATTTAAATTTTATTTTACACCATCCAACCCACAAAATGGCAAAGAAAACACTTAAGAGTTCCTTGAATCTGATAATGTACCAAATAAAGACTGGAAATACAAAGAAATAAGGCAATCCATATAATACGTGATCAGTGTGTTTTCATACAACTAATTTTATATCTTCATATGTACCTGTGAGTTTCTGCGTGTATTAGAATCTCATTAACTCATCACAAATACCCTGGTGTTTTTTATCTGACACGTAAATCTAGTTCCATAATATTTTCATGTTGAAGTTTCAAACTGTTGTCTCTCTTTTCTCAAATTTTACTTCAAATATCATATTGTCAAAGAGAAATACTCTGAAAAACTAATCAGCCTTTCAGGCTTTTGTTGTCATTATGAAACAAATTGTCTATTAAACCACACCAGGGGCCGGTGAGACGGCTCAGCGGCTTAAGCGCCTGCCTTGCAAGCGCGAAGGCCCGAGTTCAACTCCCGGAACCCACATACGAAAAAGGGGCCGGTGATATCGCTCAGCGGCACGGGTGCCTGTTGGCGCGTGAGGTCCTGAGGTCGTCCCCCCGGTACCCACAAAAAAAAAAAAAAAAAAAAAAAAAAAAAAAATAAACCACACCATTTCTTAGTTCTCTGCATTGTTTACAGGTGTATAATATTTATTGCTTTATATATTTATTCAACTGAAATGCAAGTCTTTATTAATTAAATCTTTTTTTTTTTTTCGTGGGTACCGGGGGGTCGACCTCAGGACCTCGCGCACCAACAGGCACCCATGCCGCTGAGCGATGTCACCGGCCCCTTTTTCGTATGTGGGATCCGGGAGTCGAACTCGGGCCCTTGCGTTTGCAGGGCAGGCGCTTACGCCACTGAGCCATCTCACCGGCCCCTATTAATTAAATCTTAAAAGCTTGGCACATTCATGAATAACTCAATAATATATAAGTTGATCAAGGAATTGCTATGAATTTCATATTATTGTGTTTTAAAAAAACCGTCCAAATTTATTACAGAAATAAATAAAGAAATTCCACTTGTTTTTATGCATCTGACTAAAAGATTTCCTGCTTTCTATTAATTTCCATTTTCCTTCTTTTCACACTCCAACCAATATTGCTATTTTTCCAAAAACTTGCTATGATTGTGACTGGCCTGCTTTGAATCTTGTTTGAATGCTTTCTGCCCTCACACTGCATATTTCATAAAATTAAAGTACTTTATTAAGGATCAACAATTTTGTTTATAATTCAAAGTTAAGTCAATTACATTATCTTTGCTGATAATGTAATTTTATGTTCTATTTTCAAGTAGCTATTCCTCAGATTCTAAACATAACCGTTTATTCAGCTTTCCATTACATAACAAAATACACAAGTACAGTTACTTTACAGCAAAAAGAGGTTTTACTTAAATCTCAGTTTGGAGGCTGGATGTCCAATCTGCATGGTACAGGTTCTTGCAGAAACCTACACTGGCTGTCTCACAGACAGTGGCCGTGAAAGCAGATCTTCATTTTTGTGACCTTTCTCCTTGTAAAGCCACCAGGATTAAATCATGGATGCTTCAGTATATTTCTTTAATCCCATCTAATCTCTTCCCAAATATCATCTCTAAACACCATAAACATTAATTTTCCACTCTCAATCCTAATGACATAAGACTTCAGGGATTAAACTCCTATAAGTTTAGAAGGGAAAAATCATGGCATTAATCACATCCTTCTGCGTTTGGTCCTTTTGGCCCTTTATGAAGTAGGTAATATTTTCTTCTTTAATCTGTCATTCATTTTTCCTACTTGAAGAACACTTCCTCCTTTTTCATTTTGTTGAAAAAGACTTCTGTACTACCTACTAATAAATATTTGTTACTTTCTCTTTTCCATTTTACTTGTTTACACATTATGAATAGAGCATTCAATAATGTGGACTCATCTGCTTTTATATTATCTTTTATATTTCTTTCACTCTAAGGTAGAAATGGTAGGTATGTTTGAGCTAGAACTATTTCATTCACCCAATATTGATTAACAAAGAAAATATTGAAAGCAATCCAGCAAACATTTAAAGAATTAAATGTATTTTCTAGTCTTTTCGTCTGTTATAGAAGAAAAGCTTTCCAGAATGAAAATAAAGAGAAATTATGCTTAGTAAACAGAATTTTAATGAGAATTATCTATTCATATAGTTTAATTTTCTAAATCTTACCCTTATTAAAATGTGAAGATTATTGAAACAGCCTTAAAAGGGGCAATGGAATAAAAATGGGAGAAAATATTGAAATACACTCAATGAAATCACCTATATGTATCAAAATACATATTATAATATCAAAATATATATTACAATGGAAATGTAATTGCTTGCACACCTTCTTTCAAAAATAATATTCTTATGACATATCTATAAATGTATTTTGTATAGGAATACACAAAAATAAATGCTATACATTTGTATATATGTATTTTATTCATATACTTGAAAATTTTTGCCTAGATTAATATTTTGAATCTATATATGTATCTGTCTTACTTTCTGCCATTTAATTAGAAAATTTTAAAACATTAGGGCACTCAATTCCCAACAACTATGCAAGAATAAATGTTTGAAACTTTTGAATTATATTTTTCTGTAAAATGTATAAAGTTACTATAGGTTGGATAATTATCTTAATTTTAATTCATGTTTAGATATAAAAATACTTGCTAGTAAAATGAAATAATGAGTATTTTAGCAATTCTGATCATATTTTAATGATTATTCAATGTAACAAATGTTATTAAATAATGATGCTTTAGCAAATTTAAATTTTTATGTATCAAAATGTAGCAGTCTAATTTGAGAAAGAAAATTAAAATGAGGTTACTAAAGTGCATATTCGTTAAATGTGATCATTGGATATGCCAAGAGTTTTATATTGTTTGGCTCTGAAATTCCACATTGTGAAACACTGTATAAGCATAAAATGCCATGACTTGATGTTCTTAATGAGACAAGTTATGAGAGATATAAAGAAAATATTTTGTTCTTCCTTTAGGAATAACTAACCTTTCAGTTTCATTTCATATATTCAGTGTGACTAATTAGAAGCAAATATTTTTGGACCCCGTTAAAATAAGCTATCATGTTACACGTACAGAATGTGTTTAGCTTTACATCTTGTCCCAAAGGGATGATTGACTCTCCATGGAAACCAATTTATGAATATTACAGAAATACTAATTTTGGATATGACAGAAGGCAGAACATTTCAACAAAGCAGCATATCTCCGTACTGGTGTCCTAGAATTTAGGTAGTTAAATGTGTGGAATTTGATTGAAAACCTGCTTCTAACACTATGAATATATTAAAAATAAATTTTAGAGTTATAATGTAAGCAACTGGAAAAATAGTTTTATGAACAAATTACATAAGTCTAAAATAATAATTTTATTTTTATATAAGAATGCAAAATAATCTGGACATCATTATTCAAAAATGCAAAAATAAATAAAGAGTCTTTTGTTCTATCATATAAATTTGTTTCCAAGTTGAGAAGTGCATTTAGTTTACCACCAATAGAACTGGCATATTGACTTTTTTTTTTTTTTTTTTTTTTGTGGGTACCGGGGGGACGACCTCAGGACCTCACGCGCCAACAGGCACCCGTGCCGCTGAGCGATATCACCAGCCCCTTTTTCGTATGTGGGTTCCGGGAGTCGAACTCGGGCCTTTGCGTTTGCAAGGCAGGCGCTTAAGCCGCTGAGCCATCTCACCGGCCCCAGACTTTTAAAATACATTTAAAAAGCTATGGTGAGAAAACATGCCAGAAACATCCATTTAGATATTATTTTAAATTTCAGTGTATATAATATATACTTTAAACACAAAATAAACCGTAGCATAAAGGATATGCTCTAAGTTTGATTACCAGAAAAAAGCTTAGCACAGTGGTAATATAGCCAATGAGGTTTATCTGAGGCACGATTATTGCTAATTGATTACCAGTTTTTATTTGAATTGGAACTGGGAATATCAGTTATAACCTGTGAATTCCTAAATAACTAAATGAATAGTTCTCATTTGCCTACGTTAAAATCTTCTAGTATTTTTACTTAGAGTTTATTCTTCCTATGTCTACACAGTAAGTTAAATTATCTTTTCTCCCTAGAATTTCTCTTCAGTCTATTGGTGTGAGCCAGCTGTAGAATAAAGCTCAACGAACGAAATAAAAATAACTAAAAACAGTTTATCTTATCCCATTTCAAATCTTTCCTTTTTGTTTAGACCTTACTGTATTAAATTTTTCTCCTTCTTTCCATATATCTGAGAAGCTATTCTACCCCAATCATTTTCTCTTGCACCTACATTTCATATCAAGAAATAAAGAAAAAGAGGCACGAGGAAATGGAGGAAGAGAGAAAAGGAAAGAATTTTAAAATATTCAGATATCAAAACCAGGGGGACAATTCCCCTCTTTTAGTAAAATCATGTCATTTCTCATCTCTTACTGCTTTTCATAGATTGAGCCTAGTAACCATTCTTATTTAATGGCAGGAAATGCTGAGAAGCTTTTAAATTCTAAAAATTATAAACAAACATGTATCACTTACCTCTCTACACAGAGATTCTTAATCAGTTAATATGAAGTGGGCCTTGGGAATCTATATTATTTTTAAAACTAGAAATAAAACAATCAAAAGATGTAAGTACCTCTAATGCATGACCAGAACTAGGAACCATTATTTAATTAGTCCTACACAATATACTCATTAACTTCATCCTACTTCTCCATGCTGTGTATGGAGTTGTTCAAAATTTTTCTAATGTACTCCATAAAAACTTTTAAGAAATTATCTTGCTGTCTTGTTTCCAAAAATTATAATTGAATTTAAAAATATGGTGAAGGATTTAATTTATCTGTACATGTATTAATAATGAAACTGTAATATAAACTATTTCATTATTTAATAAATCCAAAAATATCTAAACACTGCCAAAAATACCTAAACACCATGAGATGCAATAGCCGCTATCATCTAACTAAAAAATAAATTACATGAACAAGCTTTAATTTCATCTGAATTTAGATTCACTGAAGTATATCATGACAGCATATCTAGACTTCAAAATGGTTTCATTTGTACATACTTTCGTATTTGTTACTGCAGCTACTTAAATTCTAAACAAATATTTTTCTGGTCTGAATGTTGGAGTCTCCCCCAAATTTATCCAACCCCCAAGGTTATGGTATTAAGAGGTGGGTTTTCTGGGAGATGATTAATGTTGTGGTTTACATCTAAAATGTTCCCCCCAAAATCTCATATATTCAGAGGTGAAGCTATTCACAGGTAATCGGATTGTGAGGGCTCTAATTCATTGGCAGGTGAGTCCACAGGTGATACTTTCATTCCGGTTTGGGGAATTGATGGTAATGGGACTTGGGGCCTGAAGGGAGTTGAAGGGTGTGGGTCATGGGGGATTAATATAGAAGTTATTTTTGTCCGGGGTCACTGGCTCTTCTCCTTTCTCTTTGCTTTCAGGCTGCCAGGTGCGCAGCTTTACCCAGCCACACCCTTCTGCCATGACACTTGGCCTTGCCACAGGCCTGCAGCAATGGAACCTGAAGAAACTAAGCCAAAATACACCTTTCTGCTCTAAATTGATTTTCTCTGCCATTTGATCACAGTATGAAAAGCTGGCGCATACTTTCTGGTTATGAGGGTAGATCCCTCATGAATAGGGTTAGAGCTTTTGTGAAACATGCTGCTATTCGACCACGGAAGGACATAGTGAGTAGAACACCCAGTCTACCAGTGCCTTGACCTTAGATGTCCTAATCTTAACAAATGTGAGAATTAGTTTTTTTGTTCTTTAGAAGCTACCCAGTTCATAGTATTTTGCTACAGAGTTGGAACAGACTAAAACAGAAATGCACATATTTAAATTTTAAAAATAATTTTCCATGTTGAAATTTATGTAGCTTAAAATTGTCATTCTGCTTATTATTAGTAAAAATTTGACCAAAATAATACAAACATATTTTAAAATTTTAAAGTATTTTGAAGAATTATGTAATTAAATACACATTCCTCATAATGAGATTATTATACCTTTCAAAATTGGTTTCTGTGTTAATGGATAAATATTACTTTACTGCTACAAGGCAGAACTATTTTTGTTCATTATCCTTTATAACTGTAACTATAGAAGAAACATTTCACATAAATATTCAGGAAGAAAAGAATAAATTTTAGTCTTGCAAAACTTCACTTTTTCAAAAATACTTAAAAATAGATACTTCCCAGAAGAAGAAATATAAATGGCTAATTTATGTTGAAAAAGTTTTCAACATCTCTGGGATTAGAGAAATACAAATTAAAATAGCAATCATGTTGCATCTTGTTTCAGAAAGAATGGCTATAATCAAGAAATCAAATAATGACAAATCCTGTTGAGGCTTCAGGGGAAGAGGTACCCTTTGATATTGTTGGTAGAAATATAAACTAGTACAATCTATATGGGAATCAGGACGAAGATTCCTCAAAAATCTAAAACTAGAAATTCAGTGGCTCGGCTGTTCCTCTTCTAGCTATCTTTCCAAAAGAATTGAAGTCATGATACTGCAGTAATACATACATACCCATGTTTATTAATAACACAATTCATAATACTTAAATCCTGAAGTGGGCTAGATGTCCACTGACAGATGAATGGATAAAGAAAATGTGATATTTATACACAATGAAGTACAACTCTGCCATAAAGAATAAACTTGAGTCATTTGAGGAAAATAGATACATCTTGAGACCATAATGTTAAGTCAAAAAAAAATCAGACACACAAGCTTAAATATCAGATGACTTATCTTATATGACAAATGTATAATCCAAATAAAGAGCAAAATAAAAGATACATAATAGAAAATGAGGAGATGGACCTTTTGCAAATGGGAATTAAACTAAGAGATGGAAGGAGGGGAGAGAGGAGGATGAGAAGGGAATTGAGATGTGTTATGTACATGTGCAAATACCTCCAAAAGAATGTAATTATTATGTACTATAAACATGTAATAATAAAAAATAAAAATTGAAACAACTTAAAAAATTTGAAAAAAATGCAAAAAATCCTTTAAAAGTGTGTAATATAACCACATTTCATCACTAGAATTAATTTGAATCATTCATTACTTTAAAAATCAAATCTTTCTCTCCAGAATGGATCATGTAATCATTGCATATGCACTTTCAAGCAGTTTTCAGTCATTTATATTTTCTGTAGTGTACTAATCATTGCCAATTACCCTGTACTTGTTCAATATCTGAGTAGTCAGAATTTATTTATTTATTTATTTATTTTAGAGAGAAAAATATAATAAAAATAATGATACAAGGCCAGGGATAAGCACCTGCCTAGCAAGCACAAGGTTCTGAGTTTGATTCCCAGTACCAATAATAATAATAATAATAATAATAATAATACAGAATTTCAAAACAAGATAGTAGGAAATTAGCAATGATTAATATATTGTATATTGTTATCTTCATAGTTGCTCAGATTACAAGAGACAGGCATGCAAAATTGATCAAACAATATAAGCACAAACAATTCTTTTCAATAAACTAAAAGAAGTTAATAGTATAATTATTTTAGCTATGTTCTATATATATTTTTTTTATTTTCCCTCCCTTCTTTCCCCCATCCCAGTTGTTCTTTCCTTTTGAGCAGAATTTAAATGGGTAAACGGTTTGCATTTCCTCTGTAAAGTGGAAGAAAGATTACAAGTCTTGTACTAGAACTGTTATTACAGTGTCACATACACACACACACACAAATCTAGATAATCCTTAACTTACTATGGTTCGATTTCCTTGTTCTCATTTTGCTTGTTGAGGCAGGTTCTCTCCATGTAGCTCAGGCTGCCCTTGAACATACTATGCAGCCTCGCACTCGTGCAGGTTCTCCTGCCTCGGTCCACAGTGCCGATTATAGCCCTGCACCAGCCTGCTCTCAATTTCCATATTTGCACTTTGTTACATTGTGCAAATGATATGCATTCAGTACAAACTATACTTCAAACTTTGAATTTTGGTCTTTTCCTGCACAGCAATGAGCGGTAAAATAGTCTCTCATGCTGCCAGGCGGTGGCAGCGAGACACATCTGCCAGCAGCCAGTTCAGAAGTGCACGGTTGATACTGAACAGCGCTTTGCGCTGCCGACTCTGTGAGCATCGTGCGTTCAAACCTCATCAGACCTACAAAATTCCTACTGTCTGCACACAGGGCATCGTCAGTGCTTTATACAAAATAGTCTCTTTGTTAGATGATTGTGCCACCCAGCATAAGTGAAGCTTTGTTAGGTTAGGTGTACTAAATGCATTTTTGAATTTCGATATTTTCAAGTTACAGTGGGATTGGGCCGGTGAGACGGCTCAGCGGCTTAAGCGCCTGCCTTGCAAGCGCGAAGGCCCGAGTTCGACTCCCGGAACCCACATACGAAAAAGGGGCCGGTGATATCGCTCAGCGGCACGGGTGCCTGTTGGTGCGCGAGGTCCTGAGGTCGTCCCCCCGGTACCTACAAAAAAAAAAAAAAAAAAAAAAAAAAAAAAAAAAAAAAAAAAGTTACAGTGGGATTTTCAGAGTGTAACACCATCAAAAGTCAAGGAACATTTGTGCACAGTCTAAACAAGACAACTTTAGGAAACAAGGCAATTAATTTGAATTCTGGAAAGTGAGTGCTTCCAATTTGCCTAACCCTTTGTATCACTTGGCAATGTCTCATATCTGTAGGTTATAACTCCATGGTTAGTATTACAGTATTTTCTTTATTTTATGATTTTTTATAACAGGAACAAACAAAAATAATTCATCCAGGTACATAAGCTCTTATTCTTCAAGAAAATGTATATTTATAGTGTGTAAAAAAGCCCAACTGAATAGATAAAATAGAAGATGGATTAAGATTTTACCATTAGTTCTTTTTAATATAGAAATAATTTGGGCAGTGAGATGGCTCAGCGGCTTAAGCGCTGCCCGGCAAGCGCGAGGACCCGAGTTCGACTCCCGGAACCCACATACGAAAAAGAGGCCGGTGATATCGCTCAGCGACACGGGCGCCTGCTGGCGCCCGAGGTCCTGAGGTCGACCCCCCGGTACCCACAAAAAAAAAAAAAAAAGAAATAATTTAACCAGAACCACAGCATAGATTTTTTAAAAAAAATCAGACACTTCTAATTTTCCTCTCATTTTAAACACATAAATGACTTTGCTTTTCATATTTTTCATAATTTCATTATCCTTTTCTGGTTATTTAATCCTTTCCTTAAATTGTCCCTGTATTCTCAAACAACCACTAATTTAATATTCTTCATTTCTTCCTCAATTATTCTTTGTATACAATGCCATTTTATATTTTTTCACTATGTAAAGTTATGTGTAAGTCATGCATGATTTTTTAAAGAATAAATTTGTATTTGATGCAGAAAATGGAAAATCATAAATACCTGATATTATTTTGGTATATGGATGTATTTTTACATAATGTAACTTTAAAGTTTTCCTGCTAAATTATAAAATAGAATTTTTTCATCTTTTACAGTTAGTCATTTTGCTCTACTTCTTAACTTGTTCTAAGGTTTTCGTTTCACATTTAGCTATTTCAGAAATACAATAATTTTACTTCCGAAGTTTAATTTTTTTCTTTATTTCTAAAAGCCTATTTTACTAGCTATCACTACTAGACACTGTATGAATCAGATTTCTGTGCCTGTGACAAAATATTTGTGAGAAACAACATGGAGGAAGAAATATTTATATTGTCTCCAAGTGTCAGAGGCTTCTGTAGACAGTTGGGTGGCTCTGTTGATGCTGGGACCCAGGAGGGGCAGAACATCACGGCCTCAGGGCATGGTGGAGGAGAGCTGCTCACCTGAAGGCAGGCAGGAAGCGAAGAGACAGAGAGGGGGAACTTTCCAGACAGGCTTCCTCCTCCTCCAACTGTTGTTCCTCCTGCACCTCCAGCATAGCAGACGGTGCCACCCATATTCAGGGCAGATCTCACCCCCCGGGTTTGCTATTCCAGCTGCCGCTCAGTTCTGCAAACACTCTCACAGACATGTCCGTAACTGTGCTTTGCTAACTTTTTAGGCATTTTTCAATCCAATCAAAGTTGACCATCAGGAATAATCAATATTGATAGTCGACATGTTAATATTCAAAATGCCGAGGTTTTCTAAAAACTACTATAATTGACTTCTTCTATAGAAGTACCCTAGGACAATCCCATTATGAGACTATAATAATGATTATAAAAAATTTCCATTTATATATCATATATTTTTTCTAAATTCAAATATATCAAAAGAATACATAAATTTGAAGCTGTTGTGTAATAGATATTATCGATATGTCAATTAAAGTATGCTGCAATAATTTGAATTCTGAAATATCCATTTTTAGAGTATGTATAAATAGTGGGTTATGTCTTTATAAAACTGTAATGACTACAGTTTAGGTTATAGACATATGACAGGTTGAACTTTCCCTATAAAGACATATATTACCTTAGCATACTTCAATAATGAAATAAAAATTCATGAAATAGCATTATTGTTTTCATTTTGTTGACTGCAAAGTTCATCTTCCTGCAGGGCATATAAGAAAAATTTATGGTTTCAACCTTTAGTTTAGAATGAATGTTATTGCTGAGCTTTGGGATTACAAATATCTATCTGTTTCCAAGGTAACAACAGACAATCTTTGCAAGAGCCATTTAATAAATACTGCCTTTGCAAGGGAAAAAAATTTTTTTATTTTGTGAGAGCTATTGACAAAGGGCAGATAATCTAATAGAGAAAGGTTATCAAATTAACAAGAAAAAACTTTATTTCTATTGATATGTCCTATCCAAATGGCAAAAGAGTAAAAATTGTCTAACAAAGATCATTTTTAATTATTCCTAAAAATATATTTGTTATCTAGGCATTTTATTTCATAAAATTGCAAACCAATTTTATGTAACAGCAAAGAATGCCAATTCCTGTATTAATTCAGAACATTTTCAATAGACTTCAATGTTGGTTCTATATTTTTATTTTGCAAATGAAGCCAGTAATATTACCAAGGATACTTACTTTAATATTTTTATGATCTACACTGAAATTTTTAAAAATACACATATAATTAAGTTTTGGAATAATAATATTTTATTCAACAATTCATCATTCATGCTGTCTAATGAGAAGTATAATTTAACTATGCAGATCAGTCTATAATTCAAGATATTTGTTATCTTTGAGTTTGTTTTAGAAGACATAATATAGCATGCTAAGTTAACTATTGTGTATATATGTGCAAAATTTTTCCTTATAACCAAACATAATGTAAAATTACCTAAATTGATTTCCTTCTTCTTAGTTTATTTAGGTAGTCTTTTGGCCCAATAGTTCAAAATGATAAAGCCCAGAGTTCAAATGCCAAGTAAGTACTTCATAATATAGAAAAAAGAGTGCTCTGATTGTGTGATCATTCAATAAGAGTTTATGCAAAGTTCACAAGGGCTTTAAACATGGAGAAAGACATAGAACAAGTATCACTTACTCGGAGAGAATAAAAACAAGAAAGAACTAACAATTTCTGTCCTTTGTTTCTATTTTTCAAAACCAAGAAATATATATATATAATATATAATGTGCTTGAAATTTAAATAAATTAACAAAATAGACAATAATAAGATTGTAAATTAAAATATAAATATAATAATAGTTTCATAAGTGCCAAAAACAAGCAAACATGTGACGCATTATAATAGTTTATAATTGTCAAGTATAAACAAGAACTGGTCAGAGCAAGGAGTAAGCATTAAATGTTGAGCTTTTATTTGAGGAATTCCAAAACAATTAGATTTTAAATAATTCTTAAGGAGAAAAATGGTCATTTAGAATGTGGAAATAGTTGGTAGGAAAACTCAAGTCCTAGGCAAGAAACAATAGCAAATACATTTTTAAGGGAATAGATAGTTCTCAACGAGAGGAAGTGTGAAGCATACACACGGTCAATTATGCAAACACACCTCTACCAGGAAGATGAACATGAAATGAAAACCTTTAAAAAGTCTTACAGGAAATCAATATGTCAAGCCCGTTCAGCTCAGAGATTCCCAAAGCTCGATTGACCGCCACACATAATTTTTAAATATTTTCCTATATTATTCTTAAATTTAGAGCACTTACTGTTCTACATAATAACTTTGGAAAACATTGATATACATAAATGGTTTTAGGACTGATTTTTTTTAGTTTATTCAGTACCAAAAATATTTTTTAATAACTTTTCAGTGGCTAACGTGAATGACAATATTTATTGGAAACTCACTGGAAACATTAAGGAAGATGGATTGCAATAAGGATGAACTGAAAATGGCAGCCTATGGTAGGGAGAAGGAAATAGGTCTAAATCTTTGCTCACATCATGGACTTATCCACGTGACTTATAATTATGTTATATGATTTAGCGAGGCCAATCTAAACACATGGTGATAATTTTTCATTTGAAATATAAGTGTAGGAATTAAGGTGAGTGTGAGGCATTTCAAAGGAAGAATTCTTAGAGGACGGTGTAATGATGTAATCTGAGCCTGTGTCTCAGGAAGTTGAAGTGTAAATTTGAGGACAAAGAAGGTGGACATGAGGAATTCTTAATAGGAAGAGGAATAGTTCCCAATAACCAGGAGGGAATGCCAAAGTGGGCGCTCAAAGAGACTTTTTGTATGGGAGTTTTTATAACAAAAAATGACCAGGATTCAGATCATTCTGAATCAAACTAAGGTTAAACTATACAACTAAAACAAGCTTACTTAAACTAGAAATGGGCCTTGAGCAGTGGAGGGATGTAGCAAACATATGTCAGCAGGTGTCTCTTGAACTCTATCTTATCCAAATGGTTTATTAAAAGATCAAAGAGAGAAGCAAAAGCATTTTTTAGATAAGTAGGAGCAGAAGTTGTCATAGTGGTCATCCATCACTTTGCTTGTTACCTCACTTGTTATACCCCTGGCATTAATTGTCCATCTGTTTTTTATTAACTCTTCATCTCAGGCCATTGTTTATTTGGCCAAGACCTGGTCATCTTGACTCTATCTTGGGCCCAGTGCCTCATTAACTGCATGTTATCTTCTACCTAACTTGTCTGTGTTTAATAATAAATAGTGCCAGTTTTTAGAAAACAGAAAAGAGGGGAAAAAATAAAATTAAAACAGAATGTGAATGACATTAAAAAAGAAACAATTTATAATAAATAAAATATAAATAGTGAAGGCCATTTTTCATCAGCTGGCAAATGGAAAAATTTGTTAAGGATTTTAATTTTGTTTGTTAGTTTCAATGCAGCAGGTACGTGTATGTTTGCTGGTAAACTAGATTTAGAGATGCTTCAGAACTTAAAACACAAAGGTAAGAGTGTGTTAGTAAATTTTAAAACAGTGTCTATTCAAAGTTATAATATATTAAGGTTCACTTTATCAAGTAAATTTCTCAGGAAAATTTGTGGAGAGATGAATGATGCTTAGTGGAAAGAAGGTGGTCATTATCAGGCAAGGGCAAAGAAGAAAGAAAGAATAACAGAACAAAAGTGATGGGCAGTGATAGAAAAAAGGAAGGTTAAAAAAAGGCAGCCAATTTCTGCATGTTTGGACTACTATCTTAATTTTTTAATGTAAATTTCAAGAATTAAAGGGATATATAATTATTCCTATATGACAAAAAATGCAAAATTACAGATTGAGATTTTTTATTAATTTGCTATTATTGAAATAATTTTGTCATTTACAGAAAAATAGATCTGAAGATCATGTTGAGTGAAATAAGCTTTTCAGGTGGACAAATATGTTTTTCCTAATATGCATAATATGTAAGAGATGGTAACAAAGTAGAAGGGGACTATTGTTAGAAAATAGGAAGAAACAAAGGGCGAGGGTGTGGAACTGTAAGAATGGGTAGTAGGAGGATGGGTATAATTAAATTATATTTATTGTAAGCAATATAAAATATGAAACTATAGGGAGGGCAGGACATGAGGGTTATTGGAAGATAACAATGTTTAAGTCTTTAAAAAATGCTTTTAGGGCCAGTGAGATGGCTCAGTGGTGTAAGCACCTGCTTGGCAAGCGCGAGGTCCTGAGTTTGACTCCCGGAACCCACATAAAGGATAAACAGGGCCAGTGATATAGCTCAGCGGCACAATCGCTTGCTGGCAAGTGCGAGGTCCTGAGGTCGACTCCTGGTACCCACATTAAAAAAATAATAATAAAATAAAATAATAATAATAATAAACGCTTTTAAAATATTGATTTGAATATATTAATTTCATATTTAGGAATACATTGAAAACCAGGAAGTACTTATTATTGTGAATAGAAAATTGTGCAATAGCATTGTGTATCAGTTTTATAAAAGTAATGATTGCTAAGGTATATGGAAGGAATATATTGGGAAATTTTACATTAAATATGCTTCTTAATTAAAATAATAACATTTACAAATAGATTCTGTAAAGTGCCTAATAGTAAATATTTCAGTTTTTTCAGTCCAAAAACCAAATTAAGGATATCATCAATGTGCTTGTATAAGAATGAAATTATATTTTCAGAATATTTTGTCATACTTAAAAATAACTCGAGTATTTTTAAGACACAGGTATATTAATAAAAGTAATAGATTCTGAGAAAATCATAAAATTTCACTTACCTTAGATTTAAAATATTTTCTGCCCTCAACAATGACTGCAAATATTCACATCTTAAGGCTGAGCTATGTAATGAGATTTTGCATGTTTCATCTTTAAAATATCTTTTTACAGGTAGATACTTCCAAATAATGTTATCAGTCCAAGAGCATATTTGTATGACATTTATGAAATGATATTAGATTCTTCTTTTGATATCTCTTTTTTAGCATTTTTTAGCCATCTAACTTAAGGTTATATAGAAACTTTTGTAATGTAGACTTCAATTTTTAAGTGTAGACATTTCCTTTGGAATTACACTGAAGTCTAAAAAGTGCTACCAGAAATGTAGTGAATTCCCCAAAATTATCTTCTCCAAATCATTTTTGGAGGCATAGATGTGCTGCTTTTTAACTTTGATAGCATCGTCAAAATGATTTAGAATTGACAGAAGGGTAAAGCAGCTTGTATTTCTAGCAGTGCAACTACAAATTTTTCTACAGTAGGGTTTTCACAGGTAAGTGTTATTTTGCTTTGTAGTTTTAGTATAAACACAGTAAAACATTGTAAAGACTACAACAAGAGCTAATTTCCATAGCTATTTAATATTCAACATTAGTGGTGGAGGGCCGGTGAGGTGGCTCAGTGGCATAAGCGCCTGCCTGGCAAGCGCGAGGTCCTGAGTTCGACTCCCGGAACCCACATACGAAAAAAGGGCCGGTGATATCACTCAGCGGCATAAGCGCCTTCCTGCAAGTGCGAGGTCCTGAGGTCGACCCCCGGTACCCACAAAAAAAAAAAAATTAGTGGTGAAGAGTAGTTTTCTTTCAGGAAAAAAGTAATAACATCTACCTTTGCTATGGTTTAAATGTTTCCACAAAAATTCATGTTGAAATTTTATCTCTGTCAAGAGTTATTAAGTGGATCAAAACCCAATCTAACTATGGTATTTGGAGGAGAGGCCTTTGAGAAGCGCTTCAGGTTAAACAGAGATAAGGTTTAATTCAATGTGCCTGTGGCTTTACAACAAAAGGAGAGGACGCCAACTTGGGACGCCCTGTCTGTGTGGTGCTCCGTGTCACTTCGGGGCTCTATCTGAGGACTGGGCACCTTCAGGAATCTCCTCGCCTGATGAGGCTTCTGAACATTGAGAATTTCCAGGACTCTGAACTTAATAAACCTCTTTATAACTTATCCAACCTTACATATTTGCCATGGTAACAGAAAAAAACAAACAAAAAAAAGACTAAGACAACCTCAACTAAAACAATCAATGAAACCTTATGATTTTGAATACAGGCAAATTCTGTGTAATAGAGTAAACCAGGATATTCAGCACCTCTTCCTGCAAAAATTCACAAAAGTGGCAAAAATAAAGTCCGTGAGAGTAAATAAAATTCACTGTAGACACCAGGGACTGAATTTTACTAATAGGTATAAATACTTTCCACAAAGCATGTACTTTAGAATATGCAATGACTAATCACAGACTTTAAACATACTCCATTTTTAAAAGACTTGTGAATTGGCTCAAACATGCATTTTTTTCTCTTCCACATCTTTTTCCCACAATTTTAAAACATCTTAGCAGATTCAAATTTAAATTGTAGAGCATTACTGCTTTTTAAAAATGAATATCAATGGTTCTCCAAATGGCCTGATTTTTCAAGCAACTGTTCCTGCCACAGGTTAAGGATCTTAAACAAGTTTATTTTCTCTAACAAGCAACTCCCCTTGCTTTTCAGAAAATGAGTTCCTAATAAACTTACTTCCAATCTCATTTGAAATATTTCTTTTTTAATTTCTAATTTTTCTGACTGGCTGTACAATTTGGGAATTATGTCATGGGTAATCAATACATTAATTAATGTCATGTAGAATACAGTAATCAATGTTAATATATAATATACACAATGTTTGACATTCAGTTTGATGACAAAATAACCCATAATAACCTTAAAGGGATAACATTTAAAGTCCATTTTTTCTGATCTCTTTATTTATTTATTTAGTTTTTGATATGCTAGATATTCCTTGGTAAGAAAAAGAAAAAAAAGAAAAAACAAACAAACTTTGAAGTGCTGTCACATTATGACATCATGACTGCAACTCCCTTAGGCCACCCTCATAGAATTAGAAAAGCCATATAAATATGTAAATAAATGTGCTCATTAAAACTGTCTGGACCCCAGAATTTCAATTTATTTTAACGTTCATTGCAACATATACTGTGTTATTCTTTTGATTTTTTGACCATAAAAAAAGCAAAAACAAAAATTATCTTTGTTCATTGTTCATATAAAAACGGGCCCACATATTTTTATCCATGGAACACAGTTTACCCACTCTGCTAATACACACACACACACACACACACACACACCATACTTTAACACGAGTTAAAATATTATTGATATCTTTGTTTATGATAAAAACACCCTTTCAAAAATACATTTTCATTTATTAAAAACAACTGAGAGAATAAATACCAAATATGTCAAAATTATCCGTAAAAGTTCTGAGGACAGAATGAAGACAATAATGTCATAAAGTTTCAGATGTTAAGAAGAATGAGAAAAAATGATCTTGAAATGAAGTCTGACAGTCTTGAATTTTTGTGAGTAAATATGGAAACATCAAAAGAAATAAGACTGACTTTGAATACACAAATACGTCAAAACGTAAGATGTTTTCAAAGAAACAGTGAAGAGTAGTATTTCATCTGCTGTCATCTAAGACAATGAGTGTTTATATTAACACAGATTATATTCATTCATACTAAAATCAATATTTTTCTTTAGACAAATTAGTCTATTCTTAAGATTTGGTCCTTTTTCTTCTCAAACGTTTATATTACAATTCTATACGGTATCACTGACTGTTGATGCAATGATGATGAACACGAGCTTGGTGAGTAACCTCGGGCTTTGAGTATGGATAAATGTGTAACCCTGATCACCCACCTGGGCTTTGAGAGTCTACTTTCTGCAGCTAATGTTTTCGATTAGGTTCTTCAGGACCATCTCCTCAGAGTAGGTTCTGAGTGCAAGTAATTCATTAAGGAAGTGTCCCAGGAGAACATTATAAGAGAATTTAGTAGAAACGAAGGAGAAGCAGCCCAGTAACGGTGTATCTCAGTGGAAATACTTAATCTTGAAATGATCATGTGCTAGATCCTGGGTACAAATGAACCTCAGAGTTAGTGTCATTTGAAGGAAATACAGCTGGGCTTTCTTACGCTATCCAACAATCAGTCATTGGTTCTATCACATTGGGACGTAAACTTTCAGTACCATGGACAGAAGAGCTCCAGCGGAGCGGGCAGTCCTCTGAAGAGGGGCTCAGCTACGGACTATGTGAATCAAAGCAGGGGCAGTCAGGGTGGGAGATGAATACAGCGAACGTCTCTGAGAATACATGGGTGAAACACGGGCCATTTCCAACCGCTGTACAATGCGAGCTGATGTTACCCACATATTATTTGAATGCACACTTTAGTCCAAACACCATGCAAAGTTTCTTAGTTTATTTTTATACGGTAATTTTTATGCTCACAATTTCCTCAGTTCCTATCTTCAATAAATGTAACCTACATTGCTATATTTAGAGTTCATATAAATTCAGTATGTTGTACAAACAGCTAAGTTATGAGAGGAAATTGTATATTTTAAGCATCATAATATTCTCAATTACTATCAATTTACTGTTTAATTGTATGTTTTATCTGGAATTAAAGTCTGCCCCAGTAATTATAATTGAATTTGCAGGATCTACATGACAATCACTGTCAAGTTGCAAGTACTTTATGCTGAAAAAATTAAACTTGCATATGCAATCTAGCCAAGTAAGCCATGCTATTCTAAGTGTGCTATTTGCCATAAGATCAGTATTATTTTAGCTCTCCAGGTAGAAAGAGGGTGAGAACTATAGTTGCTAGAAATTTCTGCTATCTAGTTTCCTTCTATCTGAAATTATACATTGCAACTCTTAACACTGACTACACCATATAGAACATTTTTTGATTTTATATTTCTGAGTATAGGAATTAACTTATTGACTAAAAATATATACTCATATTATGTTTGTATGTATAGAAGAATAAAGAAATCATTCTTAGAATGGTAAAATTAAATAATGAGCCTTTATCATTTTTATCCAAGATAACTGCTAAAAAATGTTATTTCTCTTTCCTCATTAAACTAAACTTATCTATAAATGTAATTTTCTTTACCTAATTTGGAGAATTCAGTGGTTGTATACATTTGTTAATATACAATTTATTTATAAATTAGTAAAATATTAGTATGTCCCCACATTTGAGGGTCTATGTTTAGTCATAAAATTATCAATTTTAGGCATCAATAGTAGATGCTATCCACATTTTTGTAGAATATTACATACTGTGAATTATTATTAATTGGACTAAACTGACCTATTTCTTCTGCAAATTAAACTACATTAGCATTTAATACTGTCTTCACATATGTGGTGTGATAAAAAAAAGTGATGTTCTTAAATAGAAAACATTCATTACAGTAAAAGACAGAGTTCCCTTCTAAATCATCCCCCAACTTTGTACACACTTATTCCAGCATTCCTGCTACTTTCTGAAGCAGTTCTGGAAGCGTCTTCTGTGAGTTCCTTTAGTTGTACCATGGCGGCTGCCTTGATGTTCCAAATCAAATAAAAATACTCACCTTTCATGGTCATTTTAATTTTGAGGAATAACCAGGTCTATGATACCAGATACAGGGACTAAAGTGCATGAGGACACACTATAATATTTTTAGGAACCTGCCTTTTTGTTGAATGGCATTTGGCAGCATAATTAGCATGTTTTTTTTTTTATCACACTTGGAAATGATACTCATGAGAGAAGATTTACAAAACTGCTAGAGAAAAGTGGCAAGAATGATGAGATAAATATGTTCAAAGATAGGGGAAGTATTTTGAGGGCGATAAATGGTAGTATTTCTTTTACTGTAATAATTATTTTATTAAAACATTCACTGTATTTGTTGATGAGTATTGTAAATGTGAGAGGGTGTAGTAAAATTTGAAAGGATAAATTCAAAGTTGTATCAGAATTAACTATTAAATGTCTAGAATGATTTGAGCATAGACATTAAAATGCCTCATTATGTTTTTCATATATATATATATATATATAGTTATGAAATTAGTTGTATCTTAAACCAGATATGACAAGTCTCCATGCCAATGCAAATATCAAGGGAAAAATAGGACTCCAATAGCCAGGGAAGAATGTTGCATACATTAAACTTAAATGATGGATAAAGTTAAGCAGACTCTCCCTTATAAGCAAAAGTATGCTAAAATCAGAGATCAAAGGCACCAAAAATTACCAATGCATCTGATAGTGACAATGCATACTGATGTGGCCAGTGAGGTGCTTAACTTTGATGTTCAGATTTCTACACACTTTATGATCTCAAAAGTATAACTGTAAAGTTCCATATCACAAATGCCTTAAATTGAAGTTAGAATCCAGTCTTTCTTGCCAAGTTATACTATAATTTTAAGACATATTATAAAGATTCAAGCCTACTGCTTAACTTTCCTGAGCTCCAGATTTAACATTGTATAAAAGTAAAATGCAAATGAGGGATTACCTCTCTCATTGGCATACAGTTTTTATTCAGAAAATGGCACTTCATTTATTCATTCCTGTATGTGTGTGTGTGCACGCACACATACACGCTGGGGATTGAACCCAAAGCCTTTGCACTAAGCTACATCACCAGCTCATTTTTAAAGTTTTGACACATGGTCTTGCTAAGTCACTGAATTGTCCAGGCTGGATGCAAATTTGCGATCCTCCTTCCTCAGCCTTCCACGGTTCTGGATTTACAGGCGTGCAGTCACACACCTTGCTACGACTCTTGCTAATATTACATGACTTACTTTACCAACTCCCTTTTCTGAAGGTGACAGTCTAAAAGTTCTGAAACAGGTGATGTTCAGCAAGATAAAAATATCTACTTATCTGTTTGCTCGCAGATTATAAATAAACTAATGGCCCAACCTAGTCTCATAACTTTATATCAGAATTGTGCTTAATTTCACCCAAACACTGCAACCAATACTGATTTTCTTACTTAGGTATCTGGAGATCAAGAAGTTCTCCTTATGAAGCAGGGTGTGATTGTACATGCCTGTATTCCCAGCATTACGGAGACGGAGGCAGGAGAATCATAAGTTTAAAATTAAGGGTATATGGACCTGCATAGTGAGTTCAAGGCCAGCCTGGGCAACATAGCAAGACTATGTCTCAAGAAGAAGGAGAAGGAGAGGGAGAGGGAGATAAAGACAGAGAGGGAGCAGCAGAAAGAAAATAATAATAAGAAAAAGTAGTTTGTTGTTTTCCTTATGACTTAAGAGTGAATAAGCAAGACGCTGAAATGAAAATTTGAAAATGAAAGAATGAGTGTACTTATCTTTTGCCATGTTGCTCATTTTCCAATGGTTAAGGCCAATAGCCGAATAACATACAAAAGGATGAAAGTCACCTAAAATATGCAAACCACTTAGAAATTTCTTTTAATTGGAACATTACCAAGGCAGTTTTTGTAATACATAGTATGTTCTGAGGCAAAGACCCTAAGATGCATTATTAAAACTCTGCTCAAAGAAAATTGTTCCACAGATAACATTACCCTCATTATGTATGCACTTAAATATACATATGTGTATATATATATATATATATATATATATATACATAATTTCAGAGATAGATGAAAGTAAGTTTTTCTCTCCTATTTTTCTGCTATTTCTAATGTCAGAGTAAAATTTTGTCAGACTAGAATTTCTCCTTTCAAGTACAGAGAAGAGATTTATCCAATAATTCCTAAAACAAACATTTATTTTCCACAAATATCATATCTCAGACATTTTCTATATTAAAATTAAAAACTGGAATCCATTTCCAGTTTGTGTGACTATAATCAGAATAGCTCATTTTTAGAAGCAGATTTATTTATAAAATTATATACTTGAAAAAATAATCTATATGTATTTTAGTATTTGTACTTTTTCTTAATCTATTACTAATATGATAGGAAAAAATTATGTCCTTAAGAATAAATCTATATAATTATTCCAATAGCATACTCATATTGTTATAAGAATATTATTTCAAAAATCAATTATAATCTAGACACTAATTTATAATTACAATGCATACATATGTATAAGTTGTAGGTATTAAATACATATATATTTAATAACTAATGCTGTGATTAGTTGTCTTAACTCCTGAACTTACCTGACCTACAGAAACTAACAAACTTATCTGCTTAGATATTTTCATGAATATTCTCCAAGGTGCTTAAAACTCAGTAGATTTCCAAATAGCATAGAAAGACATGTCCTTTCTAGCTGTTGTTTTTAGGCATTAAGTACTTGTCAAGCATAAATATCTAACTTTGCAGTTATACAGCTATATACCATTTTTACAAAGCCATGAGCTATCAGGCACAATAATGTGGGTAACCTAACCACTAAAATTGGCAGCATTCAGACTTTAAATTGAAAATATGACATTACTGTAAAAGGAATGCTTTTATTCCTGTGAAAAAATGATATTTTAATAATTGCATATTAGGAGAGTGGCATATTAGTATATTTCCTTAACAGAGTGGCTTTCTCTCATCACACCAGAGTGCCAGTATTAAATCACCTTTTTGTTGGTAAGATAATAGCTTTCATCTGAACAGTGTGTTACTGTTCAGAACTTTCAAAGAGCACTTTCATACATTATTCCTTCTGTTCTTCTAAATTTCTCCTCTAAAGAAGCAGAAAAATAGTATTCCTTTTTATTTTTTAATAAATGCAGAAATAGTGATTTAAAGAGAATTTTTAGCTTGGCTACAGCAACTCAGTAATGAACCTGGTCTTGAATCCATGTTGTTTAACTCTGAGTCCAATGCTTTGCTAGCTAAGTTACCCCAAGGACACGTGTTAAAATCAAGGTAGTAATTATCACTACAATTTAGATTACACTTAAGTGACATAGCCCATGTTGCTAAAAGTGGATAGATTTAATTGTAATAGAAACAACTACAGACATTTTTCATGTAATGACCAAGTTCCATTCCCATTCCAAGTTCCATTCAGTAAATGAATTGGATGCTAAACGAAAGATTGCATATAGTATGCACATTGCAATATTCAGAACAAGGAAAGAGTCAGAGGAAACTCACTTGATGACTTTGCTTTTCTTTGCACAACTCTTACTTGCAGTACTGTAATGTATAACAGAACAAAAAACTATGCACTATACTATCCAGTACGATCAGCAAAATTATAGCCAGTGTAAGGCTGCATTGCTATTCGTGTTCCTGAGCTGTAAGTATAAATGCAGGTCATTAGTTCAAGCCCAGGGGACAAGTACACCATGCCTCTTCATTGTCTGAACAGTCATTAAACAGGTAAGTTATCAAATGAGGACTATCTGTATATGCATATGATATTTCAATAATATAGCAACAAAGCTAATTAGAAAAAATTATCAGATGATTAAAAAAATACTAATTAGATCCCAACTATGATTTGCCTGAATTTATCTTGTAAGAAGTCACACATAATACATAACTATCTTTGTTTCAAAAAAAAAAATCACACTTCCAAAACGGAATTCACTAATGACTTAGCCTATATTCTGAAAAGTCCATATTAATCTAATGATCCTTATATCTATTTATTGTGTGCAATGATTTTGCAGTTCTAATGGATCTCAATAACTTCTATGGCACTGGCCAGGTTTCCGAGAATAACTTTCAGGCACGATGAATATTCCAACACTGTTCAAGCAGTCCTGCTCCTTATGTGCACCTCAGTGGAGGAGAAATCTTATGCCATACTTGTCTAACATATTTATATTCAGAGAAAACACCTACCCCACCCCTGTTTGCTCACCTCCTCTTGCTTTCAAACATGATGAGACTCCTGTTTTTCCTAAGTGGCACTCTCTACCTTCTTTGCTAATGATCACTTTTTTTTTTTTTTGTGGGTACCGGGGAATCGACCTCAGGACCTCGCACGCCAGCAGGCGCCCGTGCCGCTGAGCGATATCACCGGCCCCTTTTTTGTATGTGGGTTCCGGGAGTTGAACTCGGGCCCTCGCACTTGCCGGGCAGGCGCTTAAGCCGCTGAACCATCTCACCGGCCCATGATCACTTTTCTTGAGAGTACCGATTACCCCTATCTTGCAATGCTTTGACAAGACTTTTTGATTTTATGATGGTGCAAGAGTTATAGGCATCCGGTATCAACTATACTTCAAATAGCACCTGTACTTCAAATTTTAAATTTTGGTCTCCTGGGCTAGTGATAGATGGTTTCATACTCATGAGATGCTGGGAGGGGATAGCCACCACAAAGGTAAACAAAAAATGTTGTACTTTCTAGTGCACTGTGAGGCTAAGCTGTGATATTTGGCTGGATGGATGTATTCACTTCATGTTTAACTTACAATGTTTTCTGCATAGCTGACTTTATGAGGACATGACACCATAGGAAGTTGACAAGCATCTGTACGCCTTAAATCGTTCTGTAAAAGACAGCAGCCTTACTCAGAATATTCTTATCTGGACTTTCTTATTATTCCTACTGAGTGCATACCCTTGAAATGTTATGCCAGTTTTAAATACTGAAACATCAGTAACATGAACTTCAAATTTTTCAGATGCCAACTGATGGTGGAAATTTGCAGGGCCTTTTTTCCATTTAAATACTGTTTTGTACACTTTTCATTTATGAAGGGAAATGTTTTGATACCACAACGAATGTTTAGAAAACATATACTTTACTTGTAGACTCTCAGGCATGATGCAGTTTGCTCCAGCTTTCAATTTTTACTTCTATTTTTGTGGTTCTATCACCAAAGTCATTCTTTCTTACACCTGAATATTTCCTATTAAGATAAAATTTGTTTGAATTAAAACTAATACATTGTTTTCTCTGGTACCTTTAGTCTTTTTCTCCTCCACTACTCATTTTGAAATTTATTTTACTTTTTTAATTAATTAAGTTTATTGGTACATTTTAGGTATAAATAATGATCACATTCATCAAGAGAATTTATACCTGTATATGATATAACTTGATTCTTTTTTTCCCCCATTCCCCTACCTTCCCTTCAACCCCTCTTCCCCTCCCTATTTATAAAATCTCAATTTCCATTGTTTTCCTTCTATTCTCATTTTTTCTTTTCCCTGTCTCCTTTTCCCTTCCCACCTCCCTAGCTCCCCTTCCCATTTGAACATTTTCTTCCATTTCGCAATATCTATTATAGACTATGGTACTTATTTACACATTTGGTTTCTCACACTAGAGCAACAATGTGGTATTTCCACATATGTGTTCAATTTATTTCACTTAAGAGTGTGTTCTCAAAGTGCATCCATTTACCTAGATATGTCTCAAGATTATCCTTCTTTATGGCTCCATTTATGTACTCCACTACATAAAAAAAAAACAACACATCTTCTTAATCCATTCATCAGTTGATGGCACTTGGGATGTTTCCAGGATTAGCTATTACAAACTGTGCTGCTATAAACGTAGGTGTGTATATATCTCTGTGGCATGATGCTTTTAATTCTTTTGGGAAGATACCAAGAAGGGGAATACCTGGATCAAATGGGACCTCTAATCCTAGTTTTTTGAGGAATCTCCACACTGATTTCCACAGTGGTAGCACCAGTCTACACTCCCACCAACAGTGGAGAAGAGTTCCTTTTCCCCACAGCCCTGCCAGCATTTGTTATTGGTTGACTTCTTGATAATAGCCATTCTTCCTGGATTGGGTTTTTTAATTGGGGCACTTGGATTTTTTTTTTTTTTTTGTAGTTATTTATATATTCTAGGTAGTAGTTCTTTTTTTCCTTTTTTTTTTTTTTTTTTGGTACTGGGAATCTAACTCAGGACCTTGTACTTGACTTGCCAGGTAGGTGCTGTGCCACTGAGCTATATCCCCAGCCTCAGGTAATAGTTCTTTGTCTGAGGAACAGCTGGAAAAACATTTTCCAAAACTGTTGGTTGTCACTTCACTCTGTTGATGGTTTCACTTGCTGTGCAAAAACTTTTTAATAAGATGAGATTCCAGTTGTTGATTCTTTGTGAAAGTTCTTGTGCAATTGGGATTTTGTTCATAAAGCTTTTGCCTATACCAATGTCTTCAAGAGTTCTACCTATTCTCTCCTTTAGCAGATTCAGTGTTTCTGTTTTAATATTAACATCTTTGATCCATTTCAATTTCAGATAAGTGCATGGTGAAAGATATGGGTCTAGTTTTAAACTTCAACATGTGGAAAGCCAGTTTTTCCAGCACCATTTATTAAAGAGGCTATCTTTCTTCCAGTAAATGTGTTTGGCACCTTTGTCAAAGATAAGGTGGCTTAGTATGTCTGCAGTTGTTGCAGCATCTTCTAATCTGTTCCATTGATCCTTGTATCTTTTTTTGGTTTGTTTGTTTTCATTTTTGTTTTTTTGCCAGTACCATGCTGTGTTTATCATGGTAGCTTTGTAGTACTGTTTCAAATCAGGGATTGTGATGCCCCAGCTTTGGCTTTGCTATCCAGAATTGCTTTTGCTATTCTAGGTCTCTTCTTGTTCCAAATGAATTCTAGGATTATTTTCTCTAATTCTGTGAAATATGCTGTTGGAATTTTGATAGGAATTCCATTAAATCTGTATAACAATTTTGGGAGTATAGCCATTTTCAATATATTGCTTCTTTCTACCCAAGAACAAGGGATATCTTTCCATTTTCTGATATCTTCTTCAATCTCCTTTTTGAGAGTGCTATAGTTTTCCATGTAGAGGTCTTTTGCTTTCTTCATTAGATTGATTCCTACATATTTCTTTTTTTTTTCTTTGGAAGTTACCGTTTCACTAATTTTTCTCTATGTGAGTTTGTGATTCATGTACAGAATGGCTATTGATTTTTGAATGTCGAATTTTTATCCAGTTATACTACTGAATTTGGTTATTAAATCTATAAGTCTTTGGTGGACTTTTGAGTCTTCTATTTAGAGTATCAGGTCATATGTAAACAATGATCATTTAACTTCTTCATTTCCTGTCCTTATTCTTTTATTTCTTTCTCTTGTCTAATTGATCTGGCTGATGTTTCCAGAGCTATATTGAATAGGAGTTGTGACAATGGACATCCTTGTCTTGTTCCTGATTTTAGAGTGAAAGTTTTCAGTTTTTGACCGTTTAGTATGATGTTGGCTATTATCAGATTGAGATAAAGACCATCTATCTCAATTTTCTTTAGGGTTTTTGTTATGAATGGGCGTTTGACTTTGTCCAATGCTTTTTCTGCATCTATTGAGATGATCATATGGTTTTTGTCCTTGGCTCTGTTAATATGGTGCATTACATGTATTGATTTGCATATGTTAAACCATCCCTGCATCTCTGGGATGAATTTTACTTGGTCATGTTCAATAATCTTCTCAAGGATTTGCTAAATTCTGTTTGCTAGTATCTTATTGATGGTTTTTGCATTTATGTTTATTAGAGAGATTGGACTGTAGTTCTCTTTTGGTTGGATCCTTCTTTGGTTTTGGCATCAGTGTGATGCTTGCTTCCAGCAATGAATTTGGGAATACTGCTTCCTTTTCAAATTCATTAAAGATTTTGAGAAGTAGTGGCATTTGTCTTCTCTAAATTTCTTGAACAATTCAGTAGTAAATCTATCAGGACCTGGGCTTTTCTTTGTTAGTAGGTTTTTAATTACATCTTCAATTTCATCGACCAATATTGGTTTAATTTGAATTTTTATATCATCTTGATTCAGATTTGGTAATTCATATGTATCTAGGAACCTGTCCATTTCTTCTGCTTTTTCCATCTTATTAGCAAACAGGTTCTCATAATAGGAATTGATCTTCTGGATTTCTGCAGGGTCTATTGTAACTTCACATTTTTCATTACTAATTGCATGCATTTGAGCCTTTTCTTTCCTTTTTTTGATAATGTTGGCTAAGGATTTATCAATTTTATTTACTCTTTCAAAGAACCAATTCTTTGATTCTTTGATTCTTCATATTGTTTTCTTAGTCTCTATTGCATTAATTTCTGCTCTGATCTTTATAATTTCCTCCCTCATACAAGATTTTGGCTTGACTTTCTCTTCTTTTTCTAGAATCTCAAGGTTCAATGTTAAATTATTTATTTGAGCTCACTCTGTTTTCCTCATATGGGAATTCATGGCTATAAATGAAGCAGGAGTGCTTACATTGTGGCCCATAAGTTCCTGTATGTTGTATTGGCATTAACATTTAATTGTAGAAACTGTCTAATTTCTCCTTTAATTTCATCAGTGACCCATTTGTTGTTCAGGAGGATGTTTTTTAATTTCCATGTGTTTATGAAGTTCATGTGGTATCTTTTGCCATTGATTTCCAATTTCATTGCACTATGATCTGATAATATGCATGGGATAACTTGAATTCCTTTGTATTTACTTAAGCATGTTCTATGAGTTACTACGTTGCCTATTTTGGAGACCATCCTGTGTGCAGCTGTGAAGAAAGTGTATTCTGATGTTGTGGGCTGGAACACTCTGTACACATCCACTAATTCCATTTGTTCAAAAGTTTAGTTCAGTTCTAATACTTCATTTTTAATATTTTGTCTATTTGATTGTCTGTTCATGACAGTGGTGTATTGAGGTCCCCATTAAAATTATATTAGTGCTTATTTGATCTTTCATGTCTGTTTACATTTGTTTTTTATAGTTGAGTGTACTTGTATTTGATGCGTATATATTCATGATTGTTATTTCTCCCCCTTGGCTTGTTCCCTTTACAAGAATGTAGTGATCCTATTTGTCTCTTTTACTCAGTCTTGGCTTGAAATCCATTTTGTCTGCAAATAGAATAGCTACCCCTCCTTTTTTCTGGGTTCCTGTCAAATGGAGTACAATTTTCCATCCTTTGCTTTTCACTCTATGATTTTTTTTTTGAATGAAATGTGTTTCTTGTATGCAGCATATTGTTGGATCTTACTGCTTGATCCATTTTGCCAGTCTGGTTTTGTTTGTTTGTCAGGATTGGTAAATTGAGACCATTAACATTGATGGTTATAATTGATATGTATTGACTTATCCTTGTCATGTTATTTTCCTGTTGTTGGTTCCCTTTTCCCCTTTTGTTTAATTGCTTGCCTTGCCTGTTGGATTCATTTCATGGAGTTGTAATCCTTCTTAACTTTTTCTGGAATGTCATTCATATCATTTTGGAGTGCTGGTTTGGTGTTCATGAATTTCCGCAGTTGTCTTTTGTCATGGAAGTATCTTATTTCTCCATCAATTTTAAAAGATAGTTTTGCCAGGTACGTCAGTCTGGGTTGAAGGTTGTTCTATTTTAGGGCTTGAAATATTTTACTCCAAGGTCTCCTTGACCTGAGCATTTGTGCTGAAAAGGCTGGTGTGATTCTGATGGGCTTTCCTTTATAGGTAATTTGTTTCTTTTTCTCTAACAGCTTTTAATATTCTGTTCTTATGTTGAATTTCTGGGATCTTGATTATGATATGCTTTTTTGTAGGTTTTTTTTTTTTTTTGGATCATGGCTAATTGGAGTTCTATATGTTACACTTCTCTCTATGTCAAATTCTTTTTCACTGTGGGAAATATTCTGCCATGATGTCTGTGAACTTAATCTTCTTTATGTCATCTGCTCTATTTCCTGCTTTTTCATTGACTCTGATCATTCTTATGTTATTGTTCTTTGCATCATCTAGCAGCTGCTGGATTGACTTCTTGTGTCCCTTGATATTTTTAAGAAATATTTCTTTTCATGATCGCTAACTGTAATCCTGCCTTTTATAGCTGAGCTTCTGCCCTCACATTGGTTCATTCTATTGTATATACTTTCAATAGAATTTTTAATCTCCTGGATATCTGCTTGAATCAGTTTCATGGATTCCATTTATTTCCTATGTTGGGCATTCATGATTTCCATCATTTTTCCAAGCACCTCTATTTTTATCTGTATCTGCTCTAGAGTCTCTAAGCATGTCTTTCATTATGGTCACCATCTAGGTAATTATCTGAGAAATTATTTCTGATCTGATTTTTTTCGAGAGCCTCATTCACCTGATTTGTTACTTCTGTTGTTACCTCTTCAGAGAGTCCAGGTGGGTGGCTTTTGGATTGTTCCACCTCATTGCCCCTGGGTTTGCTTTTGGTGAGTTGGATATCTGGGGTTGCATCTTGCTTAAGTGTCTTCTCTTTTTGTTTGCTTTTTTTTTTTTTTTTTAGTTCCTAAGTTGATGCTTATAAATTGCCTATGGTAAATATCTTTATTGCTAGTATCTAGAACCCTTAGGAAATGACTACTTTTCAGAGGTGTCTTGCAGGTTTAGGTGGCTTTTGGGTTTTGCGTCTGTTGCAAGATTCTACCTTTTGAATTTATTGGGGATGAAAAGTTGCTGCTGACTTGTCCCAGCCCCTGAATTTTTGTCATTGGCCACCTATAGGATTTTTAATGACCTTTAGGCAATCTCAGGGTTGGTATAACATGAAGAACAACTGGTTAGAAAAATTGTGTCACTTTGGCTAAGTGGTACAATTGCCAATAACAATAACATCAAACAGAGCCTAGAAAAATGACAAACTGAGGTAACTATTAATTTGCCACATTTTACCATATGAACTAGATTTGTGGCTATATAACAAAATCTAGAATGAACTAGAAAATTATATGCAATAAATAAGCCCTCAATATATCATTTTTACCCTCAGGGGAGAAAATTTAAAAGGGGTTGGGGAGAAAAGGAGAAATAGAAGAAGAGGAGGAAGAGATTAGATGCAAGGCTGGAAGACAAAGGAATACCATGCAAACTTTGGGAAACTGGTGAAGAAGACAGGAGGGAAAGAGAGAAGGAAGAAATAAAAACAAGAATAGAACAGAACAGAACAACAATGAAAAAACAAGAAACCTTGTTCACACTTATATAAAAACAAAACCATCACAAAAAAAAAAAACAAAACAAAACAATAAGAAAAGAGAGAAAGAGGGCCGGTGAGACGGCTCAGCGGCTTAAGCGCCTGCCTTGCAAGCGCGAAGGCCCGAGTTCGACTCCCGGAACCCACATACGAAAAAGGGGCCGGTGATATCGCTCAGCGGCACGGGTGCCTGTTGGCGCGTGAGGTCCTGAGGTCGTCCCCCCGGTACCCACAAAAAAAAAAAAAAAAAAAAAAAAAAAAAGAGAGAAAGAAAGAAAAAAAGCAATTAATAAAAAAGTGGACAGATAGAGTCCAGATCCAAGTTGATTAATCCCAGCAAACCAGCTATAGCTTTACATCAGGGTAGTGGATAATCCCAGCAAGCCTGCACCTTTATTCCTACTGAAGTTCAGACTGATTTCTGGCCATGAGGCTGGAACCAGACCTGTTCAGACTGCAGCAGTCATTTCCTCTCCTGCCAGTTTGAACTTGGCTCCCTGACCTCCTGCCACCTCGAACTCAGCTCCCTGTTATTGACACTAGATGGAGTCAGCAGTTGCTCTGTGTTCCAAGCTCAGTTGGTCCCTCTCCAAGATGGCTCCCCGCCAATTGCTCTCTCTTAGGGGATGTCTGAACCCAAATAACTCATCAGCCACTGCAGTCCACTGCATGCACTGCTCTGTTCCACTGGTGCATTTCTCCATTGAGGCCTCTGGGGTCACCAGTAATCACTGTACATGTGCAGGTTCAAGCCACCCTTCTCACACAGTGAATCCAGGCTCAGGGAGAAAGCATTGCCTGACACCTCCTTCTTCACTGAAGTTTCTCTCTTCGCTCTCCCTGTGGGCTTCAATTCTCACCTCAGATCCTTCCTGGGTCCCGGGGATCCACTTCCCTCCTCCTGTTCCTATTCCAGTGTCTGGACACCAAATCTCACAGAAGATCTTTCTTTGCTGTTCACCACTCCACCATCTTCCCAGAAGTACCCCCTTTTTAAAATTTAAACATTTTATTTCCTTCTTAATAACTAGTTGCATGTTAAAATTCCAAGTAACAGATTTCATTATCCTAGTACATATCTTACTGTTTTTATAATTTTATAATTAACTTTGCTTTAATTTTTCAGAACACCCATTACCTAGGTCATTTATTTTTTAAAATAAAAATACAAACAAGTGTATGATATCTTGATACCTTATTAGTACTTTTATATATATTTATTTCTGAGTTCCTTTATAGGTGGAATCTTATTTTTATTTATTTGTTTGTTTTTTGTTGTAATGGCAGTTGAAGCCAGCTTTAATAGGTCAATGCATACTAGACCAGTGCTTTACAGCTGAGCTCCACCTTGAGACATAGTCTTGTTAACTTGCCCAGGTTGGACTCAAAGTTGTGATCCTCCTGCCTCAGCCTCCCCATAACTTCCCAGTATCTGGGATTAAGCTGTGTGCCACTACATCTGGGTATACATTTTTAAATCACTAAAATATGAGTAATATGTCTGATATTAATTGGAAGAAAAGCATAATAAGTAATTTAATAAATAAAATCATTTCATTATGTTTAATTAATTTTCTACAGCAAATTTTGGCAACTAAGACAGTGTGGGAAGTATTGATACCTATATGGAAATTTTATATTAAATCATTTAAATATTTTCATTTATCAATTATCTAAAAAAGTTTTAATGGATGAATTTCTTTCTTCTTGCTCTTTGAAGAGATATTTAGATTAGTGTCTGCTATACAATTTGCTACAGAACAGTTTCCAATAAGAAACGTATTTGGGAAAATGTTATCTTTATTTGATACTACACTTATATTTTACAAAGTCATAAAAGCAATGAGTTAGTGTTTTTAGAATCATTTCAATTTAAAAAATTTAAAAATCTTAAAAAATTTATGTAGCTCATTTAATATATAGAAAAGATTTTGGTATTGAGCTGAGAACCCAAATATTTACATGTATTAAGATATATTGCTCATGTTAAAATAAGTTGTTAAATATGAGCAAGACCAGATGATTATTTGTATTTTTTAATTATTGCGTATTTTCCTATAAATAATTTCTACTCCAAAAATATAGCACTTAATTTATCTTCAAGTTCCAGGCTTACTTCCAGTACTTAATTTCAAAATCAACTACTATAATATTTGAATAAACTTCAAACATTTGCCAGCTAAGAGCTCATTAGCATGGTGCTTTGCAGCACACAAAAGTCATTTATATTCCAAGCACAACTACATATTATCAGACATTTTTGAATTGTAATGTGGTGTGATTATACCCAAATAATATTTTGTAGAACCAAATTAGATTCAAAATTTCACTTGCAAACACAATTACTTTCATAATGTGAATGAGTTTTTTTTTTACTTACTAAGACAAAATGTAGTGTGGCTGTTTATATGTGCACAGTTTGATAGAAAAAATGCTCTGGCTTGAAAGGAAATGGTCTTAATTTAGGGCTAATGGTTAAAGAATACAGAAGTAACAAGCTTAGACTGACAAATCTGATGTCTAATACTGAGGTCATCAGCCTGCGGTCACCCAATGGATCTTTCTGCTTTGAACTACTTAAATATTACTTCTTCCCTTTTTAGGTTTGCTGAGACAAACACCATTTTTTGTACTTGTCATAAGTTGATACAAATAAAATGGAACTAGATTATGTCTGTTTTAAGAATTACATGTATATTAACTCAACTGCTTTTAAAATAATCTGCTGAGTTAAGTAATCTACTCAAGATTACATTGGTTGGATATAACAAGGCTGGAATATTACCTAGTCAACCTAGGTATATAACAATCTAGGATATAACAAGGCTGGAATAATACCTAGTCAATCTAGCTCTAAAAATCTTTCTTTATTACTTCCTGGGGGTAATTGTTTTGAAAAAGTCCAATTTAATACTGCCCAAATCTCCATTTTAGATATTAATCTGGATAGCAGCTTTTTGTATATAAAATTAAATTATTTCCTATTATGTATATAAACTTTTGTCTTGAATTTAGTAATTCTTAAGGATTATTTAGGAGTTTGTACTGCAGACACTTCAACTTGTGAGTTCATTTTCTGTAGTCTGAAAATGTCACCAAAGGTTCCAATGTGAAGCAAGGGTAGAGAAGCAGTCCTTACCTAGGAGGCTAACATTTGATGTAGTTCCACTGAACTATTAGGCTCACACTTCTAGGAAAGGGACCTCCGTGGTCTTTGAACACATTCTTCATTAGTGTAGGTGGATCTTTACATTCTTCCAGCTTTTCTTAATTTTTGTCACTACTGTTTCTAGAGTGTATTGTTTTACCACTAAGCACATCTGCCCTCCATGTATGGTATTTTTCTCCTTTTCTCATAGTTGCAGTGAAAAAGAGGTTTTAATAAAAGGGTTAATATCTAGATATTATGTTCTAGAAACATAGGTCTTTTGTGTATATATGTTTCACAGTCTATGAAGGAAATATTTAATAACAGAGAAAGTCAAAGAATTTTCTAACTAGTCAAATCTTTCTGCATCTTCTGGTTGAACTACTTTAATAGACAGTTGAACATTATCTCAATCTCTAAGAATTGATGTCCTTTTCCAAATGTTCCATTGGATATTTAATATTTGGACTGATACTTGAATCAGCTTATAAAAATATATCCTTTTCTACATTGAAATTGGTAAATTAACTTATTTTTCTAATAATGATTTTATATACCAAATAGCATTACAAAATACAATTTTGTCCATATTCCTGTTTTTAACTGGCTAAAGTCAACATGGTCACTACATCATGAGTGGGGGTATAGGGGACAGCTAGAGATTAGAGAGTTTTCTTTTGGTGTTTAGATGACATAAAACATTAAAAGGATCTAACTCAAGAAATTGTTTTTTATTTCTATGACAAATAAGTGATTGATTATTTTGAAGTCTCTAAATCAGGACCCCCCTAACACAGTTTGGACAATTCTAATTAAATTGAACTTTAATGATCGTGCTATAAATATAATGCCTATGAGTAATGTTAAATCAAACTCTTTAATCCAAAATTAAACAGTAGGAAATAAGAAATATATTCTAAGTAAATTATAGAACACTTTATTCAAATTGATGGTGCCCAGCAAGATAAAATAAACACGTGTCCATAATGTATTAATGATTCATCTGCTATGTTAATTACTCAGCATGCAATTAAGTTTCCAGTGGCACTCATTATTCTAATACGGAGGGAATATTTTTGTACAAGTACTATGCTTGCAGCAGTAAGATTATATTTTGTAAATTTATGGGGGGAAATGAACAAAATAAGAAATTGGAATTAATTTGTGTTTCTTTTGCCATTCTGCTGTTCTCTTTATTCTCAGTGACACACAGTTATCAATTAACTCAGGCAACCACACTAATAACACTGCTTGCTTCTCAGAAAAATCTTTAAGGGAACTCAATAAGAACACTCCATGCCAATAAAATGAGGCAAATTAAAGCATTCAGAATCACTTGAGATCCTTTCCCAGGATGTCTTTGCATGTAATGTATTTCTAAGGTCTAGCATTTGTGTTGTTCATTTCAAATCACGTGGCAATTAAAACTAAAGGTGAGACAAATAGTATTCCTATGCAAAAGTAATCCTAAATCTCAGGCAAACTCTTAGGACTGTACATGTTTTGACCAATAGTAAACAAAATACATGTTTTATATATTTATACAATTTATAAATTTAAAGCGTAAAATGCTACTTTTTTCAAAGACCTAACCTTTACATTTATCTAACTTATCCTTTTTTCTATTTTCTACTTTATAATGCATTATTTTTATGTATCATTTTTCTTTTGATAAAATAAAATTTCCTATTGTACACTTTAAATTCTTTGTGTTGAAATGTAATGCTGAATGTAATGTTTGATTGTTTGTACTTACTTACCAAAGTGTATCTCTACAATCAAAGCATATTATTTAATTTCTACTAATAGGGTTTGATATTTTCTTTTGCTTTAATGTATAAGCAATATAAATGAGTGCTCATGCAGAATTGAGAGGTGGTATTCTTTATTGTCCTGGGGTATTTGTGATATACATCCATACCATCAAACTTTTGATTATTTTTTGTAATATATAACTTCCATATTTTTATCTATTTCTAAGATGGATAGTTATATTTTAAAATATCCTATTACTCATGTTTCTGTCCATTTTTATTCTCATCTTTTTATTAAAAAGGTAGCTATTTAGTTATATAAATAAGAGTAGCATTTTTATTTTATTTAAATTTTGTGTTTTTTAGTTATATAAAATGCTTTGATTGATAACATCAAAGTGATGAATGGGCTAATATATTCTTCCTGGGAACTTATTTGCTTATTGTATTTTCTCATTACTATAGCTTTAGTGTCTTTACCTCAGGGTGCCTGAGATGTGTCTCTTGTTTACAGCATTGAAGTTTTTGCTTTGTTATACAATAGAAAATATTAAACATTAATTGACATGATAGAAACAGAAGGTTGCAAATATGCCAAAAAATTTTATGTCTTATTTGTGGTATTTAGTTATCTACTGTGCTTCTATATTGTCTATTTTCTTTTTGGTGTCTTTAGGTATTTTAGGAAATTATGCATTTCTAATGTAGTTACCTCTATGCTGATCATTTTATAGTTTACTTGATACTGCTTGACCTCATTTTCCATATAATTTGTCAAACACTTATTCATTAATTGCTCTGTTTATTCTTTTTATAATTGGTAAGATCAGATATACTTGCCCTGATTCTAATCTTATGAAAACTGCTATTTTATTTTGTTTTATTATTGTGCCTTAAAACCCTATATCACATTGAGGAAATGGTTTATTATGAATGTTCATTTTTGTCATACGATTTTTCTGAAAACATTATGATGATCATATTTTTATTGATTTTGGAATATTAAATAAATTTTTATTTCTGAAATGTACAAATTAATTCCTCTTTGTCTTATCGAGTTGAGAAATGGTTCTTATTTCTCTGTTAGTGGACAGTTGATATGGGGTTTCGTTTGCTTCTCTTTGTTTAGAAAGGGCCCCGCTCTGTTGCTCAGGCTTGTCTGGACTTCTTAGACTCAAAGCACTCTCCTGCCTCAGCCTGCTGAGTAACTGAGACAAGCACATGATGCCTGGCTTGTGTAATATATATGTATTATATATATTTTAGTTTTTAAGGAAGTAATTTCTACTTTCAGTTGTACAACAATTCACAGTGAAGGATTTTCTGTCTAGATTATCCCTGGTAGTGTAATATTAATTATCATAGAAGATTTCAGTGTGACTCTCTGATTTAAGGTGCAACTCAAAATGATGCTCTTCACAACTCGAGAGCACTGTAACAGTTCAGTGTAATGGGTTTCCTTCCCATACTGTGTGCTATGCTTTTCTGCCTCTTTACTTTTACATATTTAATAATTCAGAAGACAGCATTCTTGTTGTCATACAATCAATGCCATTTATATCCAACTACAATTGAAGAGAGAATTGCGAAGAGGATGGACTCCGAAAGCACATAAGAGGACATTTAATATGACAAATGTCATTATATTTTGAATGTAATGAAAATGGTAATTTTATTGTGAGTGAATAAGACTAAAATTGATTTTAAAGAGCATATTAATATATAAACTATATTTATTATATAATAAATTACATAAATAAATGATTTTATATAAATAAGTTGTTATATAATAAATTATATAGTTTTATATAAATAAATTCAATATTTATATATTTCATATGTGTATGCATATATCCTATGTTGTACAGTTTCATCATTACACTTTATGTTTTCCTTAATTATGCAGATTTTGTCATTAATGTTTTATAAATAACAATGTCTAATAAAATTGTTGTAAAATTCCACAAAGTATAACATATACAAATATCAATTAACAATATTTCAGATTTATATTTTAGAGAGTTTGTTTCCTAATTTTAGAGTTTGGGGAGAACTTTCAGATCCATTGAGTTGATTGGTCCAAAATAAATTATATGTTATCAATGAAAAATATTTTCAAAAAGTGGCAATATTGCTTGGTAATAATGACTTTTCCACTAATTTCTGTGTTATTAGTGTTATTTTGAATCTAAACTAGATTTATGAGAATCTAAATTTGTTTATTATTGAGGAATAGATTACTGAATATTAGAATATTTTATAAACCCAGTTTTGGAGATAATATTTACACTGAAATCTGTTACCATACAGTGAAAAACCAACTAATGAAAAAGAGTCTTCATTTCTTTTTCAGGATACCTCATGGGTCAGCACAAATGGTCTTCTGACATATGCAAAACAGTAATAGTAACAAAAACTAAACCAAAGTGTGCTATTTTCATTCCATGGTTTTCCAATCCTGCCACCAATTTTCTCCCTAAGGGAAAATATTTCAGAAACAGCAGTACAATTCTTAATAGATAAGTCTTGAAAGCTGCCTATATGTTCATCAACAGATGAACAGATGAAGAGAATGTGGTATTTACACACACTGGAGTATTACTCTGCCATGAAGAAGAATAGACATGGGTCATTTGTAGGAAGATGGGTGTACCTGGCAACCATAATGTTACATGAGATAAATCAGGCACACAATCTTAAATATTGCATGGTTTCTCTCATGTGAGAAACCAAAACATAAATAAAGAGCAAGATATAAGATAGATAATTGGAAAAACAGAGATAGATGTTTTGCAAATGGGAAGGGGAACAAAGGGATGAAAACAGAATGAAGATGAGTAATGTACACGGACCAGCTCTCCCTATGAATGTCGTCATTATGTAGTGCAAGCATGTACTAATAAAATAATAAAAATGGAAGGAAGAAATAGTCTTAAATTACTAACATTATTGAGATATTTGAAAATCAATTGTGATCCTAGATTACTTAATAATTCTGAATTTCTTGAAATTAACTGAGTAGAATAGAAATAGAAGTCAGAGCATTTCTATCAGATTTTAATTAGGTTTAGAATGATTCAGTTTTGACTGTTTAGGTTTAGAAATTCAGGCTAAAAAAAAGGTTTTATTTGATTCAAGTAAATAGTACTTTTAAGGCCAAAGGACAATTGTTTCAATATAATTGCAGAGTTTTTAGATATGATGAAAGAAAACTTATTAAATACTTTGATTAGATAGTGGATGAAGCAACTTCTAGGAAACCTTTGGTCTTAGGGCACTAATGGAACCAGGTGACTCAAGTGATTCGCCTTCTCACTGCAACTTACTTTCATGTTTCTTGTATTTCCAATTTGGAATAAATTAAAAGAATTAGACTAAAAGACTTTTAATTAAAGAAAAATATTTGGATATCATTTCCCTTTGCATACTGCAATGTAGCAGGAAATGGTGAAATGCTAGATGCTACTGAAAAGAAGGTCCTTTATTTTTTTTACTACAGGGTTTTTCTGTTTTCATTTTAATTTCACTTTTTATTGTTTTTGTTGCTGTTATTTTTGAATGGCAACAAAATACCTGTTTGGGAGGTCGCTGACAGAAGCAGAAATAATAAAATATACAAACAGTCTAGTTCTGCATTTAAAACGCAAGCAGTAATGTTCTTAACAATCTAAGTAGCTTCGTGTATTTCTTAGGGTTCTCCAGCGGGACAAATTCAGTATAAAACATATGTAAGATTACACAAGGGATTTACCAGGTGGGCCTACAGGGTCAGAAGCTGAAGAGTCCCAGCAGCCATCTGCCAGATGAGAATGGAAGAAGCCAGATGAGGGATGGACGTCTACACTCTGGAGAGCCAGAGGGCCAGGAACACAGGAGGTCAGGGGCCTGATGGCTCACTGCAGAGTCACTGACAGAGAGTGGGAAAGCTGAAGTCTCGTGCTGAAAGGCTGAAGAGTCTGCATAAGACAGCTGAAGGCAAAGACCAGAGCACATATGCAAAATAAGGGAGACCCTTCCTTCTTTCTTTTATTTTGCCCAAGCTACAAGCCTATTGGTCAGTGCCACCCATATCTGAGGTGGGCCTTACTGCCACAGTTTGTTGGCCCACACATGAATCACCCAAAGATACACCCAGAATTTACTAATCTGCAAGGTGATTCTACTCAGGTCAAGTTGACATAGCACTACTAATGAAAAGGCTAGGTGAAATAGACATACGAAAGAGCTATGGCCTGAATTGCTGACTTATTATTATTTTTGCATAGACAACAACTAGGTGTTGTTTGCCCACTGATAGTCTGTTTGCTTGGGGAGACCTAGGAGGCAGACATAGCACGCCTTAGGATTTTTCTCTAAAATGAGACACATGACATGATGAGTTGAAGTTCAGGCTTTTCCCGTTGCTAAGGGTTAGATATATCTGCTATAGCTCAACATTCTCTTGTTCCAAAATATACCCTTTGGGTTGAAATCACTCTTTAGTGTTCCCAATTCTTTATATTTTTTATATAATATGTAATATATATTCTATATATATTCTTTGTATTCTTTGATATTTTGTACATCTGTATGCCTATATAGATGAATGTATAGGAAGATGGATGGATGGACAAATAGGACCGAGGGAGGAGGGAAACTTTTTAATGAAACTCATCTTTCTGAAGGAATCTTACTTAAATGTCACTAAGTAATCTTAATTTTGTAACAAAAATCTTTTCATCCAATGAATTTTATTTTTTTCTTGAGAATCAAGCTTATTCTGCTTTTTCTTATTTTGTGAATATTTTGTATGAAGAAGTCCTTCCTCAGTGACATAAAACATATTTTTGCTGAGGTTTCCAGATGTGATAAATGTATTGGCTATTAAAGCAAGTATTTCTAATTTAATGTTGTAATAGTATAGCATTTATGAGGTTATGACTAGTTGCCCTATATAAATGCTTAATGACTTGTTTTTATTATTCTTTATATGAATACATATTTTCCAAAACCAGAAATGTGTGAAATGGAAATAAGTGCTAATAATGCCTAAGTTTGTTTTGCAAATCTGAAAAAAAATTAGGTTTATTTGTTGTAAACACATACTTTTTAACTTGTATTAAAAACTTTTATTCAGAGAAGTTGCTATTTACATTGTCTTTGTTTACTAAAATACTAGTTATTTTTTCAATATGCAAATATAAACACTTGGTTTTCTAATTTTGTTAAATGGATAAATTAAATACATATAAATAACATGAAATATATATTTGTAACTATTATAGGACAATACCATTTTAGAAAGCAGAGAATAAACGACACCAGTTGAAGCAGTTTTATTTCTGCATTACAAAAAATACCAATGACCTGATTATTGCTCTTTTCCTCATCAGTGCAGTTTCCTTTGACTTTGTGAAGAAACTGTAGCTCTGAGGCACCACTCCAGTAACCTAAAGAGCAGTTCACACATATTGTATTTAACCTACACAACTCCTGGTAGGTGGATTATTTTCTGTACTCTTCAACACAATTTATGACATATCAACATATTTTAAAATGAGCTGACATCGACAGTGACTTTCTATCTACCAGTTGAACAAACATTTGCCACCATTCCCTGATATTTCACCTGGTGCATTCCATTCACGTTCTCTAAAGAGAAGCACGGGTATAACATAATGATTTTGTACCATACATTTACTGTGATTCACACTTTACATGATCCAAAACGTAGACTGCTACAAATGAGAGACATATTGTTAATAGGGTTTACCAAATGTGGGCTCTCCTATGTCTGAGGGGCGAAAACTGATGTGTTTCTTCCGGGGAAATATAGTACTTAGTTGCTTCTTTGACTTTTGTGAGACACAAAAATCTAAAATATTAGGCTTGAAATGTTCTTTAAGCTTTTTCATTGCAGTTATAAGTAATTAACTTATAAACTTTATTACCTTAACATAAATTATAACAATTTATTCTGACTCCTGAATTGTTTTGCCTTCAATAGGCACATCAGTATAGGTGATCCATCATCTGTGAAAATTTAAAATGGATGTAAATATAAAAATATGCTTTAGCTACAATATGCTAGGGACTATAACTCCTTCCTCTGAAGCTAACTCAAATAACATGTCTTCCAAAAGTAACAGGATTCCTATGTTTCTAAAAATTTTTTTGTTGAAATTAATCTTGGTACTATTTATTAATCAATATGGTTAATTTCTTATGTACTAAAATTCACATTAGCTGTTTGAAGTAGGAAGGAATTTTCTGAAAGGAAATTTAAGCAAATAATTTTACAAAGCAGAAATTTTTTGGAGTGGGTAAAGAACAGGTCCTGGAAGATTTTCCTGAGCTCCACTGAAGATTCACCTATAATGCTTGAAATATGTACACCAGAGTTGTTTTTCCTTTTCATGATCAGAGCATGTTTCTGCTTCCCCTAATCAAGAATGTTCTTTTTCTACTGCTGATCAGACAACTACCAAGTGCATCATTTCTCATAGCTTCCTTATAAGCTAAAACCTCATACTGATGCATATAATTACTAGAGTTTGTTTGACAATATTTTTATAATGATCAATTACAAATACTACCTCTGATGTATATTCAAAAAAAAAAACAATACTTACACAATTTAGTATGTATACAAATAATAATAATTCAGCTGGCCAATGGTGGCGCACTCCTATAATCCCAGCACTCAGGGGGCTGAGTCAGGAAGATTGCTGTGTGTTTCAGGCCAGCTGGCCTACATAATGAGTTAAAGGTGAGCCCTGTATCAAAAACAAAAAACAAAAAACAAAGAACAAAGAACAAAAACAAATAATAATGATACAAAAGTTACTTTCATTTACTTTGACAAATTAAATGTAACAAAAACACTTTATTTTCAGGAAATAAAAGAGTGTGGCCTGGTTACCATAACATTTTTCACAGACTTTACCAAATGTTGGCTCTATAGAGTTAGCACAAGAAAGTATAGCAATAATTTTTATAAAACTTGAGAAAAACATAATATAGAGTATGTTAATGTGTGTATACTCAGAATATATTTCATTTCAGTACCATTAATCCAGCTATGAGAGCAACTTCAGATTTTTAAACGGTAAAGTTTGGGTAGTTTAGATAACTCTTCAATATGTGTATTAAGTCAACAGTGATTTGGTGCTACGCAGCTACAAAAGCTGGGAATGAGTGGATTGGCTTCAAGCATTTAACTGGCAGAGGTCATGACTAGGGATTGAACATAAAAATTGATTTTCTTAGAAAAGCCACTATAAGTGACCTGACTCAAAAGCCACGTGTGTTTTAGACTATTCAACTATTCTCCTGTATCAATGATGGATATAAGTAGAATGCTAGGGGCTGCAGGGACACCTTGTGCTCAAGAGCAGGCAGCAGTTTCTGCAGGGTACCTACGAATCAGGAATGAGGCGCTTGCCCGCCCTGGGATTTACAGCAGAGAAAGGGAGAATGAGCCATATTTCCTTTAACGACAAAGACTTTCAATTCTCTCTTTCCAGGGCTAAATTTGCTTTCTAAGTTTAGCATTTCATAAAACACTGATACAACCTCAACATTTATAATGGAACTAGGGACTGTTCTTAAATTTTTAATTTTTTTTCTCTTTTACCTCCATTTGCATTCAATGTGCCATAAAAGCACAGAGTATTTAATTCCTTTCTCTTCTACCTGCTCTTTAAAGTTTCACTTTGATCCAGTGCATGAGGGTTATTAGCCATCTTTAGACTCTTCTTATTTAAAAGATAAGAGAGACTCTTCTTATTTAAAAGATAAGAGGGAGACAGATGTCTTTTTGTCATTTTTGGAAAATTGTAATTATCAGCCGATTTTTTTTTAACATATTGAAGCCTTGGCTTTCAATGAAGCAAAAATTTAACTACAGTAAAGTCGTCTAATCACAGGGAGATATTTGAGAGAGTTAATTTTGATCAGGCTACACTAAGTGGCGTGGGAGCCACTCAGGGGATTGGTGAAGCACTTTTCTCTGTGTGTCGCTGTGGGTCATAAAGGAAGGACCTTGGATACCATATCTGGTCCCTCATCTCTTTCTCCCTGGCAATGTTCTCTTGCTCTGCTTCCTGGCTGCCATGAACTGAGCAGCTTTGCTCCACCGTGCCTTTCCACCATGATATTTCTGACGTAGAGCCCACTGACCATGGACTAAATCCCCAAAAACTATGAACCACATTAACCTCTCCTTCGAGTTGTGGATGTTGGGTATCAGGTCCCCGTGACAGGAAAGTAGACTAATGCAAACATTCTTGACAACAAATAAATTTTAATTATAAAAGTTCCTCAAGAATTTATATTGTATTTAGTGATTTTTTTCATAGCACTTCCCTGCTACTTTTATTCTTTCTTCCTTTCTCCCTCATTTGTCCTTTAGTATCTTCTAACTTTCACTAAAATTTGTAGAGCTGCTACCACAATGACTATCTGAGATGTGACGGACTCCATTTTCTTTCTTTTACCCATTTTTCTTACCTCACTGGTAGCTTGTATATCCATATGCAAAGATTTTTAATGGCTACAAATATTAGAACTGTCCAGGCAGACTGGAGATGCCTCTAGTTCATTAAGATACCTTATACATTTTAGCAAGATCTGGGCTGGTCAAAGCAGATTGACTCCTTCCTCAGGAATAAAATGATTTGATTTCTTGATGTATGTTAACTGTCAGGTCTGTGGAAGCAGAACTATTTATTTTCTAGAACTCCAAGGAATTCAGCCACATGTCATAAACTACCAGAGGATCTCATTAATCAGCGTGAATGCCACCACTAAATGAGAGCTTGAGGCAGTTAAAACCAATGAGATCTCTTTCAAAGTCAAGTTTTCTTTAGCAACTGAACTGTGTCATGGCGGTAACATACCTAGGTACAGACATGTTTACAATATAAGCACTTGGTGAAAGTCACAGAAAACTAATCTGTGTTCAGATTAATGACCAATGTTGCTTTGAATAAATCTAGAACTGCCAAGTGATATCATTATTTTGTTAGGCGATTGCAAGGTAGCCCAACAGTAAATTATTATAACATTTTAACAAAATGACAAACTTCAGAACAGTGATACTTCCAAGGTATGCTCTCACAGAAGTGCAAATATTATGTACACATCCCCAGATATAGTTGTAACGATTACAAATTTTATTTTTAATAAAATGAAACTGCCTATCTCTAAGTAACTTGATACCAAAGCAGTCTAGAATGTGGGAGCATGCACAATGCACACAGGCATTCATACACACATATGTGTCTAGTCTTCTACTGTGCTTGTTTTCCTCTATGATTTGATGCAACTTATAAAAATAACAAGTGTAGAAAAGTCTTACATAGGTAATATTTGATAAGTACAAGTGAAATGTGGCTTACAAATTTTTTTCTTAAAAATACTTAAATAGTCCAGCACCTTTTCATGATAAAAACCCTACAGAAAATTGGAATAGAGGGTCTTTATCTCAATCTGGTAAAAGCTATCTATGACAAACCAACAGCCAATATTACACTAAATGGCCAAAAACTGAAAGCCTTCCCTCTAAAATCAGGAACAAGACAAGGATGTCCACTGTCCCCACTCTTATTCAACATAGTTCTAGAAACTTTAGCCAGAGCAATTAGACAAGAGAAAGAAATAAAAGGAATAATGATTGGAAAGGAAGAAGTTAAATTATCATTATTTGCAGATGACATGATACTCTACACAGAAGACCCCAAAAACTCCACTAAAAAACTGCTAGATTTAATAAGCAAATCCAGTAGTGTAGCTGGATACAAAGTCAATACACAAAAGTCAATAGCCTTCCTGTACACAAATAACAAATTTACTGAAAGAGAAATTAGGGAAATAATACCTTTCACAATAGCATCCAAAAAAATGAAATACCTAGGAATCAACCTCACAAAGGATGTAAAAGACCTATATACTGAAAACTACAGTACTCTGAAAAAGGAGATTGAAGAGGATATCAGAAAATGGAAAGATATCCCTTGCTCCTGGATAGGAAGAACCAATATAGTGAAAATGGCCATACTTCCAAAATTGTTATACAGATTTAATGCAATTCCAATCAAAATTCCAATAGCATATCTCACAGAATTAGAGAAAACAATCCTAAAATTCATTTGGAATCAGAAAAGACCTAGAATAGCAAAGGCAATTCTGGGCAACAAAGGCAAGGCAGGGGGCATCACAATCCCAGACTTGAAATTACACTATAAAGCTACTGTGATAAAAACAGTGTGGTACTGGCAAAAAAACAGACCTGAAGATCAGTGGAACAGATTAGAAGATGCTGAAACAACCCCAAACATACTAAGCCACCTTATCTTTGACAAAGGTGCCAAACCCATTCGCTAGAAGAAAGATAGCCTCTTTAATAAATGGTGCTGGAAAAACTGGCTCTACACATGCCGAAGATTAAAACTAGACCCATATCTTTCACCATGCACTAAACTAAATTCAAAATGGATCAGAGATCTAAATATTAAAACAGAAACATTAAATCTGCTGGAAGGTAGGATAGGTAAAACCCCTGAAGACACTGGTGTAGGCAAAGACTTTATGAATAAAAACTCAACCGCACGGGAACTATCCCAAAGAATCAATAACTGGGATCTCATCTTATTAAAAAGCTTTTGCACAGCAAGAGAAACCACCAACAGAGTGAAGAGACAACCCACAATGTGGGAAAAAATGTTTGCTAGCTGTTCCTCAGACAAAGGATTACTATCGAGAACATATAAAGAACTCAAAAAAATCAGACCTCCCAAATTTAAAGACCCACTCCAAAAATGGGCATCTGAGATGAATACACATTTCTCAGATGAAGAAATACTAATGGCAAATAAATAAACAAAAAAATGTGCAACATCACTAGTCATTCGAGAGATGCAAATTAAAACAACACTGAGATACCATCTCACCCCAGAAAGAATGGCTACTATTAAGAAATCAACTAATAACAAATGCTGGAGGGGCTGTGGGGAAAAAGGAACCCTTCTTCACTGTTGGTGGGAGTGTCGACTGGTACAGCCACTGTGGAAGTCAGTGTGGAGATTCCTCAAAAAACTAGGGTTGGAGGTCCCATTTAACCCAGCTATTCCCCTTCTGGGCATCTTCCCAGAAGAATTAAAAACATCGTACCACAGCGATATATGTGCACCCATGTTTATAGCAGCACAATTTGTAATAGCCAGATCTTGGAAACAACCCAAATGGCCATCAACTGAGGAATGGATAAGAAAGATGTGGTATTTTTATACAATGGAGTACTATTCAGCCATAAAGAAGGATAAACTGGAGACTTTTATAGGTAAATGGATGCAACTCGAGAAAATACTCATAAGTGAAATAAACCAGAAGCACATGTGTAAGCATCGTATTGTCTCTCTAGTATGAGAAACTGAAAGAGTAAATAAGATCCAAAATGTACAATAGACATGATGAATCAAAAAAAGACTGGTCAAAAGGAAACAGAGACTGGAATAGGGAAAAGAAAGAAGGGAAAGGGAAAAAAATTGTATATATATATATAAGACGGTTAAGATAGATACACTACCAATTTTTCTTAGTTCATTGAAGAGTAAGGTTTGTGCCAATAATGTTTGGACAATTGAATGCTAATGTCTGGTATCCTGAATAACTAACTTAAAGATAGTAATACGTAATGTATTAACCATTGTTACCCTCCTATTATGTTGTTTTGAAAATTTGTTCTTCTTTTGATTTGTTTTGTTTTTTCTTCTCTTTAAAATAAAAAAAAATATTTAAATAATTATCATTATGGAGGCAGCTATAATTCAACTACCATTATCTATTTGAAAATAGAGACTTAGGATTAACAAGCACCAGAATGTCTTAGAATATACAAGGATAAGGAATCATTCATTTTTCCCCACAAATATTAATGGTAGTTTGTAAAATTAGATACGTTGCTTTGCTCATTAAATTGCCCTTCTATACTCATGGAGAGTAGTTTCAGGACCTCCACGAGTACCCAAATCCACTGATGCTCAAATCACTGCTATGAAATGGAGTATGCCTTGCACATAACCTTCAAACATCAGTCTATATACTTTAAATAATCTCTAAATTGCTTATTATATTTAATAAGATATAAATATTATGTAAATAATTGTATTATACAGGAACTACAGATGGGCAAAAATAGTCTGTATGTGTTCAGCCCAGATGCTTTTCCCAAATATTTTCCATACATGTTTCATTGGATCCGTGAACTCAGAGAAGTGGCTGCAGTTCTTTCCCTTTCATTTACAGGTTAGCATCTTTGAAGAGATCACACAGTTGGTGTTTTAACGAATAACTTGTGATGGGATTATATTTTTGAGCCAGAGTTTATTTATGGCCTCATGCTGTTTCCAAAACAATACACGCTGAGTTCTATTTGAAATCAGTTCCATGTGGTCTTTTAGCAACTCAGCGATAGGTTTGCTTTGTATGTTTTCTCTCACATAATAGAGTAAAAGCCTGCAAATTATATTTCTCTATAATTTCTGTCATCAGGATTCCAGATTGTCTTTCACTAATGAGAGGCATTAACAAAACCTTTCGAGGGGAGAAGGGAAGCAAATACTTTCCTTGCTCACATGGAAAGAGCTGTCAGTTTTGTGTTCTGTGACGTGAACAGAAATAGAGTTTGTCATTGGTCACCCACATTCTCTACCAAAAGTTTCCAGCGGTGCTTCTAGGATCCGAGAAAATTAACGGTCACTTCTTGTGATAACAGAACAGTTCTGATTTCCCAAAGGCCACTGGCAGATTTACTTCTTCAACCTGTCAAATAGAATTGTGGAAGCTCTATTTTTAAATTCCTTCACCAAATTCCTTCTTTTCTGACAGAACTACAATGCCCTTTGTCTTCTAGACCTAACCACAATTTTGGCAAAAGACCATAATATGAAAATTATTTACCTCTAATGTCACATTTTTAAAATAGTAAAGGTATAAAAATTCAATAGGATGTGACTGGTCTTAGCATAAATGCATGTTCATTTCATATATCAAAGCCATCTAACAGGACTGTGACTATAGATGTCTATAATTATTCTTTGAATTGAAATAAAGTTACCATTTAAAGGAAGGGAACAATTGTCACATTTAGGAATCACTTATGGATTTATCTCAGTGGATTTTTTTAATAACTCTGCTTCTTTTAATTAAAAAGTGGCTTAGACATTTTTATCTTTATTTTAGCTTTGCCACATGCTAAGTAAATAAAATATATATATTTATATATAATTTATTTACATATTTATATATAATTATATATATTATATATATATAAATAAAATATATATAATTCCTTGCCTTTTAGTGAAGAATGCATACTTAATTTTCACTCTGTAGTCCATAGCTTGGGAAACAAAATATTTACAAAATTAGCTTCTTTGTTTTCATACTATTTATTAAATTAATCATAGTTTTTAAAGAAATGACTCCATATTTTCTCTTTAAATTCAAGGAAAAATATTAAAAGAATAATATTAAAGTTAATTTCAGGCCGGTGATATCGCTCAGTGGCACGGGCGCCTGTTGGCGCGCGAGGTTCTAAGATCGACCCCCAGTACCCACAAAAGAATAAAAATATAAAAAAAAATTTTTTAAATGAAGTTAATTTCACATATATGTAAGTTAGTATGCATAAGTTTTTTTTCCATATTTGTTTTAAATTTTTAAATTCCTCCTTTACATTTTTCAATGTTATATTTAGAATTAGGATTTATTTAAATAATTTTAAATCTAAAAGAGATTTTAATTATTATTTAGAAATACTAGTCTCACTAAGAGTAAATGTGGAAAATGAGAAAGTGTATTATTTGGGACAGAGGAGTATTGAATTTTTATAGTCTCAAAATGGAGGTTCTATACCGTTTCATACTGTACTATACCATTCTGAAGTACATGAAATGCCTGAATTGGTATACAAAATAAGTTGTATTTGAACCAATTATTTTTTGATGTATTTATAAAAATGCATGTCACGACAGGCATGGTGAGACACAACCGTTAATCAGCTACGTACTACTCAGGTGACTGAAACAGGAGGACTGCAAGTGTGAGGCCGGCCTGGGCAACTCACCAAGTCCTCTTCTCAAAATACTTTAAAAGTGCTGGAGATGTGGTTTGGTGGCACAGCACCTACCTACCATGGGTAAGGCTTTGGGTTCAGACCCTAGTAACATAAAAAGAAAATTCAGGTTAGTATACAAATGTTGGTTGTTTAAAGAAACTTAAATATATTTCTATTATTAACACTTTTCCAAAGTAGTATATCATATGGATTTATAATTTTCTTTTTTTTTTATGGGTACCGGGGGTCGACCTCAAGACCTCGTGTGCCAGCAGGCACCCGTGCCGCTGAGCAATATCACCAGCCCTTTTTTCGTATGTGGGTTCCCAGAGTTGAACTCGGGCCCTCACGCTTGCCAGGCAGGCGCTTTACGTCACTGAGCCATATCACTGGCCCTATAATTTTCTACTGAAATGAAATACAAGTTCAAGTTGAACACGAAATGTTGATTTGCATCTCTATTTCACTCATTTAATTAAATTCATTCCCCAATTATTGAATCATTATTTGAAGATAAATATTAAAATACACATATAACAATTTTCCCTTGGACACATTAAAAAAGAAAGGATAACGTGTTGTTCTTGTTCTTAGATATGGAACCCACTGACAATGAAGCAAAGAACAAATCATTTTGAAGTGGATATATTTTAATTATTTGATTCCTAAGGAAACATTAAAACCATTTGCACTTCCACAGTTTGGTCACTAAATTAAACTGTCTAGTTGACACTTGAAAAAATTCTTATTAATATTTTGTACTTTAAAATAGAAAAACAGTTACTATGTGCTCATATTAACCTAATTGAAAATGATCAGTTCAATACTTCAAGAGTTTTTTTGGGGAGGAGTGCCAGGAATTGAACTCAAGACCTTGCACTTGCCAGGCAGGCCCTGTACCGCTGAGCTATATCCCCGGCCCCACTTCAACAGTTTAAAACCTGGAGAAGATTCTAAAAAATGGTTGACTTTAGATTATTTATGATCGTAGCTATTTAAAATGTTGGGCTGATAAAATGAAGCTTGATAGTCAATACATAAGGAATTTGGTTTGCCTACTGAAATTGCAATCCTTGGGAAAAATTTAAAGGATAAGAAATACTCACTTTAAGTATGGCTTCGTTTTTACAATAGATTATAAATTTACCTACTATTTATTCCAGTGTTTATTGAACAGTGGTTATGTATCACATCGGTATTAAGGTGCTAGTATGAAGTAACAAACAAAACATATTACACTCTCTATCCTCACTGGCTTATATTCAAGACAGAAAGAAAATAAGCAAAATAAGTCAATTACAAATCTTGTCAGAAGATTTTAATGGATATGAAAATAAAGAAAGGAGGAAGAAAAATGAGAATAGTGGCATTAAATAAAGAAGTTTCCAGAAAGAAAACAGCATTTGCTCAAATATGTTGAGATGGCAAGGAAAGAACCAGAGGCATAGTGTCTTCCTGACAGTAAGTGCAGGCAGTACAAAAGCCTGACATGAGACTGAGCACCTCGTTTGTTTAAGGAGCAACCAAGATGTTCGTTTCGCTGGAGCTGAGGGAAATGGAGTGAGAGGATGTTCGATGATTAAAGTATGATAATCCTTCTACTCTTAGGTTTCTATACCTCGAAATCTAATCTGTATCACTCCAATAATCCTAAACTTTCTACTAGCTTCAAATGTGTGTGCCTGCCTAGCTATCTTTATATATTTAATAGGTTGCACACGCTTAACAAGTCATCTCAAATACCACTAATACTTCATGATCAGAAATTAACTTGCTCATTTATTGTTGAATTTCTCATTGTGTGTATCCATCCAAAGATTATATTTATGAGAGCATGAGCATTTCTGAGGCAACCTGCTTGATAATTTATCAGTTTTCTCAATGTACAGAAAAGTCTATGGTATGAAACCTAACAAATAGGAATTCAGAGCTGGTTGTGTAGCTTGGTGGTAGAACATGTACTTAGCATGCGTGAGACCCTGGCTACAAGGAGGACACAGCACTTAAAAGAACAACAAAAAAAAAAAAAAAAAAAAGGAATGCAGTTAGTAATTCAAATGGTACCCATTTACTTATTTAAAGATAGAGATGTCTTTAAAAATTCTGTATTAGCTATATGAATGATTACATTTATTATCTCATTTAATCTTCACAATAGCCTAATGAAAAAGAGATTATTTTTCTTATATTAGCTGTAAAGAAGTTTAAAAAACAGCTACATTAAGTAAACCATATATCACACCATTACTAAGTGGCAAAGTGAATCGAACTTGAATTCTGGCTTTTATCTCAGGCTCTTAAACATTATTTAGAACTATGTAGCTACTATGTGTTGTGCATGTAATTCATATTTATCAAGTGAAATTTCATACTTCAAGGAAAGTAAACATATACTAAACAAGGAATACTGAAGAAACATCTGGAGTAACAATATTATAGTAAGAGTCTATCGATTTCGGGGCCAACAGTTAAAAATGTTAACACAGAAAGGCTTTTGCAATGCTAAAGAATATCACCATAAAAATTAAATAGTCAGCTGTCATTCAAATATGCAACAAACATGGATGATTCTTTAAGAAACATAGTATGGATATAAGAAAAGCAAGGAGAGATACACGACTTTTTCATTTCATGTTAAATAATTTAAAAGAATGGTAATAAGTACCTACAACTGCCAAACACAATGCTATATTAAGTATATTAAGTGATAGGGAAAGTGCTATTTGTGATTTTTTTACATATATAGAGAAATTAACTTCTCTATTTTCCAGTATATTGTTAGGGAAATCTTAGGCATTTTGAAAAAAGAAGTTCGTATATCTAAGAATAGAATGCAGTTACATTTAGTTCAAATTATCCCCATTCTTGAGGGGAAAGAACTCATGGTTATAGCCAGCTGTCTCAGTGATAGTATATTTTATGTTTTAAGAAGTATAATGGCACACAGATAGAGATGTACATCACATACTGATGGCAAAATTGAAAAGAAGACTATTGAAATAGCTTAAAATCTTTGCCAATGACAATTTATTTAAGCTAGGCTGCTTAATGCTAAATAAAAATCAATTTTCATTTATTAGGTTTTGGCAATAATCATATTTGGTAATTTCAGAAATATTATGACACTCTAAAGAGTTTTTTTAATGCTCGTATTAGGCAGAACGTCATTTGCAAAAAGTAGGTGTCATTGATCGGAACATATAATTGGCATGCTTCAAGAGTTCTACTCAGGATCGAATTAATATTAAAGGAACATTTATGAACACACATAGCACAATGTGGAAGCCATAGTAGGATCATAATGATTATGCTGAGAAATAATTTAGCTACAAATCCTCACACCCTGATAGGAATTAAAATACTCTCTGGTCTTTCTAAGAGGGATGTTTTTGATTGGTGTACATGTGGAGGACGTTAGCACATATGACAGGACTCCAGTAACAAAAATTTTAGCAGTAGGTATTTTTTTCTCTCCTGTTACAAAAAAGAAAAATAAATCTACCAGAATTAAGGGGAAAAAAGAAAAAGAAGTATTTTACATTATTAACCTGAGAATAAAGAACAATGTAGAAATTCTTGGGGCATTATTGCAGCAATTATTTAGAAATGTCTGGGAAAGACTTTTGTTTTATTATTGAGTTGCCTTGCCCTACACAACTTTAAGTGAAAATAAAGCTCTTAATTAATAAGAATGTCTACATCAGGTTATATTACAATAGCAGAATAAGTGAAGTGTTTTAGGATTCAGGAGCATTTTGTGCATTTTGAAACAAAATAAAAAGAAAGATTCATATTGCAAACTATTGTTTTGAACTGTGACCTATTTAGGTCCTTTTCTATAATCTCCAACTTTTATTCTGAAAGCAAAGGTAAAATGTAGTAGTCCTTTATTGTATCAATTGCTTCGTACCAAACCCCACATAGAGAATTTTTTCATAAATTATCAAGTACAATTCTCTCAAAATAATGTTGATTTTATTATCAAAATCTTTCAGTGATGGAAGAGGTTCATGCAGGGTAGGAAAATAGCTTGATGGTTATAACACTATCAGAGTTGCTCTTTATATTCAAGGTTTATTGTTTCAAGTCAAGGTCCATATAGTTTAGTTTTTACAACATTATATTCCTTACAGTGCATATGAAATGTAAATATTGAGTACTTACAAAACTCCAGAAAAATCATTTCCAATATTAAAGTAAATAATTATTAATTATAACAACTCTTTTTTACTTTGTGCAGTTATCCTAATTATTGAAACTAGATCAGATTAAGAAAACTCGAAGGCTGGTCTAGGAAAGGAAAGAGGTTACTAATTGCTAAACACTGTAATATTTTTCACAGTAGACATGTCATGTTACTTACCTCACACAACTGTCACCTTAAACTAAGCCTGCCTCTGCTATCTTGTCTTAGGTTTTCACCCAGTGCTTTTGTTTGGACTGGAATCCTGAATGGTCAGGGAACCTTTTGACAGTGGAAATCTCAGAGACAAAGAGCAACCTCTTAAAATGTTACAAATACATGGAGCAAAATAGCTGGTAAACAAATAACTTTTTAAAACCAGCATTATTATCAGTATGAAAGCCCCTTATGGGCCGGTGAGATGGCTCAGTGGCGTAAGCGCCTGCCTGGCAAGCACGAGGTCCTGAGTTCGACTCCTGGTACCCACATACGAAAAAAGGGCTGGTGATATCGCTCAGTGGCATGGGCGCCTGCTGGCGTGCGAGATCCTGAGTTCGACTCCCCGTACTCACAAAAAAGTAAATAAATAAAGCCCCTTAACAGTAATTAAAATAATACAGTAGGAAGATTATGAAGATAGTTATAATGACTAAACAGTACACTCATTTAAGTAAATGTAAAAACAAAATAATCTTAACTAAACGCATTGGACCTAGAAGATATTTGGCCTCCAAGAAGTTACTTAATAAACACTGTGTCATGGTTTGTGTGCAGATCGCACTTCCCCCCCAAAGCTTCATGCGCTCATAGGTAGAGCTTTGGGGAGGGGGTGATTGCCAAAGGGGCGGACACTGATCGGTGGGTAATTCCACCAAGGCGTGTATAGCCAAATGTGACTTCAGAGGTGAATCCCTGTTGGAGGAGGTAGGCCACTGGGGCTTGTCTGGACTGGGTCTATCTCCCTCCTTACTCCTTTGATCTCTCTCTCTCTCTCTCTCTCTCTCTCTCTCTCTGTTTCCTGCTACCATGTCATGAACTCTTCCTCCTCCTGCATCCCCCTCTGCCATGCTGCCCTTCCCTGGAGCCAGCCAACTACAGACTGAAATCTCTACAAACTGTGAGCCAAAATAAACATTCTTCCTTTTAGATGAGGATGTCAAGCATTGTGTTTCGGTGAGGATAAAGTAACTAAGACACAATGTTACTTATTAAATGAGTTACTTATCATGTAATTTAAAATGCTTAAAATTATACTGCCAGGGAGGTCTTCCATGAAGTGTCTGTATGAAAATGAAATGCTAAATTTTGAATTTTGAAGTTTCTTATTCATATATCACATTCTTTATATAGATACACAATTTTCAGGGAAGAAAAATAATACTATATTTAAACAGCTTTATAGAAAGAACTGTACTGTAAAATAAGGTTAACTTAGGTCCAGGTTTCCACTTTGATTTAGACTCTAGTATTCAACTGACACACACTCATTAAAGGAAATCCATTATATTTAGAACTAAAAGCTTAGAATCAGAAGACATCAAATAGAGAGATTGAAGAGTAGAGAATGAACTTCAGTTCTGCAGTTCATTAAGTATTGAAATTCCAATGTAAACTTGACTGTGAAAGTGAGGAAATTCACCCACAGTCTAATTCTGTGGGGAGCAGCTGATGCTGGAGATCGATCACAGGGGCTGGAGCAAGGCCAGGCCCCGGAACAAAGAGCGCCCCAGGCGAGCCACGTGAACAGCTGCTCCGGTCGGGAGAACACCAGACGCCTGAGGCAAGCCAAGCAATGGGTTGCTAGGCAGAGGGGTGTCATGGGACATCAACCTGCCAGTTGTATAAATAAATGCTCTGCGGTGGTTGAGCAGTTGCGGTGGTTGAGCAGTTCCTTTCCTCCCATCCAGGGAGCGGCTCCACCTGATCCCAGCTCTCCGTCTTTTATCTTTATTTCTTCACCTTCTCGCTGCCCTTCATGGTCCTCACCCTGGGAGGTTCGAGAGCCCTGCGGGCAGCAGCATAGTGATACTCATGTGTATAAGGTCTGGAATAGGAATATCTATACATAAGTCCTGGTTTAACAGAACATCATATTGCGGCAGCAATTCCAGAAACTTTCCTGTGCAAAATTATTGAAAACATAGTCACAAGATTTTTCATTATCTGTGAAGTAAATATGATGGCTTCTGGATATTTCAGTTGGGTCAAATATTAAAAGACTCAAGATACAAATCGGTGAAGTTTGTAGTGTTCCAAAATGCACTCCCAATAACCAAGAATGAGGGACCACTCTTAAACAAAAATGTTCCTTTGACTTTCAGCATATGTGGTTAACCAGAAACAAATACACACAGAACTTATAAAAATGTCAGAAGGGGGCCGGTGAGATGGCTCAGCGGCGTAAGCGCCTGCCTTGCAAGCGCGAGGGCCCGAGTTCGACTCCCGGAACCCACATACGAAAAAGGGGCCGGTGATATCGCTCAGTGGCACAGGTGCCTGTTGGCACGCGAGGTCCTGAGGTCGTCCCCCTGGTACCCACAAAAAAAAAAAAAAAAAAAAAAAAAAAATGTCAGAAGGATGTTGGAAAGAGTACTCCACTATATTAGAATAGAAACTGAGACTGCTTGATGTATAAATCTATTTTTGGTCTTCTAACTTTACAGAAGTAGAAATAAGGCTACAAAGTGTCCTTCCACAGGACCCAAGAAGGTGTATTTTTAATGCTCACTTAGGAATTTTGCCAGTGAGATCCATGGGAAAGGAATGACCTCCTAGAGGGTAAGAAATGGATTAGAGACCTAGTCATAGCGAGCAGAAGTACGGCCAGTGTATCAGGGTTCGACCGAGGAATGGAATTAAGAGAGTGCTTATACTTACAGTGGGGATTTATTAGATTCGTTTACACAATCAGAAGTTGAGTAGTCTTCGGATGGCCATCGACAGCCTAGAGAGCCAAGCAGACTGCTCCGTGCAAAACCCTGGAAGCTTCCTCACAAGACAGGCCAGTGGTGCAGCTGCAGTCCAAGGCTGAGCGCTGAACCCCCGCTGGACAGCCACTGGTACAAGCTTGCATTTGAATGCTGAGGACCCTGCAGTGTGATGTTCTGCAGGATCAGACGAACAAGTAACACAGTGACATAAAAAGGCCCCAGCACAGTCGCAGAACTTCTGCCTCTGCCTTTTTATCCCACCTGGGTTCCCAGCCTCTTTTTTTTTTTTTTTTTTTTTTTGTGGGTACTGGGGGTCAAACTCAGGACCTCGCGCTTGCCAGGCAGGCGCTTCTGCTGCTGAGCTATCTCACCGGCCCCTCTCAGCCTCTTAGATGGTTCCATATTCAGGGCCCATCTGGATCACTCCTTGCACTGATCCACAGGGCAGGTTTCTCTGATACACCCGCGCACACCCCCCCCAAGGGACACTTTACAATTTTTCAGGCATCCCTCAACCGGCTGAAAGTGACAACCAAAATTTGTCTTCACACCCAGTGTCTGCTTTTACTTTCTATCATTGCTTTTTTTTTTTTTTTTTCTCCTATGTGGGTACCGCGAGTCAACCTCAGGACCTCACACTTGCCCGCAAGCACTTGTGCCGCTGAGCGATATCACCAGCCCCTTTTTTTCCTTTATGTGGGCTCCAGGAGTTGAACTCAGGACCTCGTGCTTGCCGGGCAGGCACTTATGCCGCTGAGCTATCTCACTGGCCTTATCATTGCTTTTTTTTGACTGAAAGCATCCGTTGTGATTTTTTCCATCCCTGCTATATCCCAATTAGTTGAATATGTGTGTGGGTGAGGGGGTAGGCACATATTACTTATTCATTTTTTAAATTTACAGATTTCTAAATTAAGTGGGACCATGTTGGGTCATAATGCAGATTTTAATCTGCTGCTATTTGAATTTTATTTATTTTTTATTTTTTTATTTTTTTTGTGGGTACCGGGGGTTGAACTCAGGACCTTGCGCGTCAGGAGGCGCCCTTGCCGCTGAGCAATACCACTGGCCCTTTTTTCGTACGTGGGTACTGGGAGTCAAACTCAGGACTTCGCACTTGCCAGGCAGGTGCTCACACCGCTGAGCCATCTCACCGGCCCTGCTATTTGAATTTTAAAGAATAATTGAAAGGGACTTTTGAGTGAAGTCTTACAATGAGGGTTTCTCACTCGTGAGAAAATAGTGAATATTAGGATTAGTAAGGCAAACATTTGTAGATAGATTACTGCTCAATAAATATACATTCCTCAACATCTCCATGGGAAGCAGCTATCCTCCTCTTTTGATGCTGTTCTTACCCGTGAGAGTTAGCAGATCTCAGGGGAGACTTCTAACAGGTTGTTTTAGCTTGACTACTTGTATAACTGCCTTTTAGAATGATAAAAATATAGATGTTAGTACAGTGATGGAAAATACCTGAGCACACATGGGTCCAAATCCAGTCCCATCTGGAACCAATCTGTAGCCCAGATCTCCTGACTCCCCGTAAACTTGTATAAGATTGAGTGAATTGTATTAAAACAAAAATTAAAATTAAAACAAGATGTTTAAAACAAATGATTATGATTGTATACCCCTAAAATTTTATGGTTGTTAGGAAAATCTTGCTGATGTGCCAAATAACATACTTACTTTATCCAATCTATGACCACAGATGGGCTATATTAAAAGTTAGATACATGGTTACTCTCTGTAGCTCCAGTGCATTTATCTGAAAAAAATCAGCTCCCTATGAAGTGCCCTCACGCATTTCTGGATGTCCATACATCATCAAACACATGTCATGTGTCACCACTGACCTGTGGCCCAAATTCTGCATTTCCTTCCAGCACCACAGTTTCCTGCTGCAAGAGGACACTGCTGTATTTTGGATGTCATTTGTAGGTTATGTCCACGTCGCTAGCAATTATAATTGTCTAAATGACTGAAAAAATGGTTCCAAAGATGCGAAAAATGCTTGGAGTTCACTCCAAAATCTAGTCGAACGAGCACATCTGTTTACCTCTGTTATACATATATCAAAGGAAAAAAAAACAGAGGTTTCACTTTGGCCAAGTGTTTTCTATTTAGTAAAATAAACTTTTAATATTTTTTGTTCTGCCTTTGTTTCGTTTTGTATCTTATGTTTTTCTTTCCTTTTCAGATCTTCAGGCCTGTGCATCATGAAGAATTAACAAATTGAAAAACAACTTCTCTTTCTCCCCTAGGATAATCCTAAAACAAAATGTTCATTAGGAGGTCTGATTAATGATTTGATTCTCTCTTTACTTAGATAATTTAATTCTGGAAGACAAAAAACCCACTGTAAGATTAAAGATGTGATCCTGTGAAATCTGAAGAGTCAAAAAAATGTTCTTCACTAATTCAAGAAGCACCAGGAAAAAGAACACGATTGGGGGCCGGTGAGACGGCTCAGCGGCTTAAGCGCCTGCCTTGCAAGCGCGAGGGCCCGAGTTCAACTCCCGGATCCCACATACGAAAAAGGGGCCGGTGATATCGCTCAGCGGCACGGGTGCCTGTTGGCGCGTGAGGTCCTGAGGTCGTCCCCCCGGTACCCACAAAAAAAAAAAAAAGAACACGATTGTATCAGTCAACAGGCTGCTTAACGTGATGAAAATATTGTAGACTCAAACTTACATTTCTATCATAAAATATTAAGTTGAATATGTTCTCTTAAGATAGTTTGAAAGTTTTATTTCTTCATTTATGTTTTTATATTTTTATCTGTGGTTTTCTTTTGAGTAAATAGTGATTTTGAGTACCTAAAGTACAATTATAGCTGGGAAAATTGTATATGCATAGTGAAGTATCAAATGGATATTCAATTGCATTAAACTTGTGTATGGATTTTTAGGACTTGAACTGTACTGGATTATTATTGCAAATAGTGATCCACATGGTTCTTATGAATTCCATCTTTAGTTAAGCAGAACGTGATACAAAGTAAATAATTTAATTCACTCTCATTTAATGTCAGTAATTCCCAATATTACTTATTTCCTCATAAACAATCCATTGATAACCTAGACGTGAATTTCTACTCAATTTAAGGAAATTTTATAATTCAGCCCTACTCAAGTATAATAGCTCATACTTAAGGATGAGTTGTCAAAATGTAATAATCACAAGTATCATTAACATACATTAGTTTAAATATTTTATTGACCTGAATAGATCTGGCCTCAAATTCATATATTTTAATGCCATCTCCTCATGTCACTATGTTAGGAGGTAAGGCCTAAGTGGATTTCATCAATGAAATTAGTGTACATATGAAATAAGCCCTCCAGACATCTTTCTTGTTCTCCCCCGTGTTGTCATATGAGTAAACAAGAGGCAAAAGCATTCTGCAAGCCGCAAGAGGGCGCACACCACAACCTAACGATATTGGCAACTTCCAAAACTGTGAGAAATAAATGTCTATTATTTAAAAGCCTCCAAGTCTATTGGACTAATATACCTGATATCTATATTTTTATTCTTCTGCTCTAATGAAGTCATATGTACCTATGAAAAGCAAAATATTCTCTGATGTGCGCATGTGTGTATGTATTACGTGTCCATATGTGGTTTTATAGCATATTAAAGTTTCTATTCATAATTTCTGATAGTTATTCTAAAATTTTTAATATAATCATTAAATATGTATTATTTGCTTAATTTTGGAACTACTTTTACTTTGAATAATTTATGCTATTTACTATACGCATATATATGAGTGTGTGTAGTTTACCACTGTTAATTTCAAGTGGTAGTAAATTCATAAATATTATATTTGCAGTGATACCTGGGTGCATAAACTTAATTCATTCCACAGTTCTGGGGAAGATGGCCATGTTCATATTCATCACCAGATGTGGAGTTCACAAATGGAAGCAAAATTTTGCCATATGTTTCTGTTTGCAAACCGCGGTACTACCGTATTTACACTACTAATACCTGAAAGCTTTCTAGCTATAATTTTTTATATTGACATATTTTAGAGGAAAAAAAATGTTTAAATACAATTTTCTGTCACTCAATCCAAGTCTGATGACATATTCTTACAGTGTCTACCAAGTATATTATTCTTAGAAAATATTTGTTAAATTGTTGGCAAGACATGAATAGAATTAGAAACATTTTACCACGATTATTTTTGGAAACAATAATATTGAATTTGAACTTCAAATACATATGTTAACTTTTAATATTTTTAAGAATTAAGGAAGTTGTTAACTTGCTGTGTACCTGACAGAGTGTATTTACAGGAACTAAAGAAAACATGCATTAGAGTTCAACATGTTTTAATACAGTTCAACATGTTTTAATCCACTGAGCAGATAGCCAAAATAATCAAATCGCATTATCCTTTATTTCATGAATAACTAAAATTTCTGAGGGAAAAATTAGTTTAAAGATGGCAGTCTTAAATAAAGAATGTAACAACATTTGTATTTAATTGTGCTCATCTATAGTAAAATCCTTAGTTCAGTAGCATACCGGTGTTTTAGTTCATTTTGTTTTGCTATAACAAAGTATCTGAGGTTGAATATGTTATAGAGTGGTTTATTTAAGCTCATCGTTCTGGAAATTGAAACATTCAAGATGAAACAACTCATTAAATGAGGGCCTCATGGTGTGTAATGTGATGGTAAATGACCTCCCATGGCAGGAGTGCCTGGGTGATGAGTGGGCACATGTGTAAGAGGCCAAAACAATAGGGCTAACCTTGTTTTATAACAATTTGCTTTTATGGGTACTCATTCAGTCACCATAGACCTAGGTCAACTTATGTAGTTTTGGCTATCACTACTTACTTAGTACCAAGAAAGGATTCATAATTCATTGATATAATGCACCATATTCAATGTTTAGAAAATAAATGTTCATTATTTGAACTTACATTATATGGCAGCCAACCTTAATAGTCACTTTGACTGGGTTGGGAAACTCCTGGAGAGTGATCAGATCATGGGAGGGCCATATTCATCAGTGGATTAACACTCTGATGTTCATAGCTGATACTTCTGCAGGAGTAGATCAGCAAGCATGTCTTTGGAGGGTACCTCTTTCCCAAGCACTCTTACCCTGTACTCATCTTCCCAGCAGCCATGAACTGAGCACCACGGCGCTGCCACACCTTCTGCCATGATATTTCTGTGCTGGAGCCACACCCCAGAGACTGAAACCCGTGAAACTGAGGCAAATTAAGACTCTCCTCTTTTAAGTTTTGGGTGTTGAGTATTTTATTCCAGCAATGAAAAAGCTGACCAATAGATGGTTACTAACCATCTATTTAGATTGTCTTCACATTATATGATGTTAAATGGAATCATTATTATCATAGTATTTTTTACTAATTCAATTTGGCTAAAATTAATACAGTATATGCAAAGTGCATTCCACACATTTTTAAGAATGAAGAATTAGTCTTGCATTTTCCAATCACGTAGGCATCATATAGGATTCAGAGAAACTTTTCACTTATTTCCACTTTAGATTTGCAAGGCAAGTGATTTTGACCAAGAAGGAATGGCAAACTGTACGTGCATTTACATTTATCTTACTAATTTTTCTCACTAGATTATTGTCTTACTGAGGTTGTATTATTTCCAGAAATATATGAGCTTCAATATATTCAGAACAACACTATTGGGCTGGTGAGATGGCTCAGCGGCCTTAAGCGCCTGCCTGGCAAACACGAGGGCCCGAGTTTGACTCCTGGAACCCACATACAAAAAATGGGCCAGTGATATCGCTCAGCGGCACGGGCGCCTGCTGTTGCGCAAGGTCCTGAGGTCGACCCCTGGTACCCACAAAAATAAATAAATAAATAGAATAACACTATTAAAATGTTAACCTGCTGTAATATTTTTCTATGCTATGAATAAAGATTAATTAATTCCACTCATTTATATTTTTAAAGAGCAATGTAGGGAATCCTGATTTTAGTTTTGATATCTAAAAAGCTTAGCAATCAATAGCCCAAACTAGCATGACAAAGTACTTACAAAACTGAAAGTTAATGATTTTTCTTAGACCAATCAATCACAGGACCTAGGTTAAAGGCAAATTGTCACCCTGAAATCTTCAAGTTATGTTTAACCAACATTTTATCATGGGAAGTAATAACCTACTCAAAAGCATACCTTCATGCTGTATGAACTAACCACAATTAATGCTGTCCTCTGTACGACAGATTTACTAAATTCTCCTTTTATTGAAAAAAGTAGCCGGAGATATAGCTCAGTGGCACAGAGCCTGCCTGGCAAACACAAGGTCCTGAGTTCAAGTCCCAGTTCCAAAAAAAATAAAAAGTAAATATAATATTTTATATATTAAATGAATTTCTTTTTATGACTCTCCTTAAATACTATGAATATTATGAATTTATTTTGCCTAAAATTTATAAATAAAAAAGTCACACATATTATGGTCAAAAACACAAGGTAATATAATAACAAACTAATTTTGTTGTTTATTTTATGCGTGGACTATTAGCTATCTTAAAGTCCGTACAGTTTATGTTATAAATATGCATGTCTGTACCATGAAAAAAAATTGAGGAAGGAGTAAATGATTTTTTTTCCCCCCTAACCAAGTTCTGCAATACTGACAAGGATAAGAAATAATGAATGCTCTGTACTGACTCTTAAAAACTGCCAAGGGCATACAGTTATGCATCCAAGTATCTCATCTTTTGATTGAGAACAAAATCATGCATCATGAAAACACTTTTTCTTATCCTATTAGAATTTAATGCTATATATTTTCAGATCATAAGTATTTCATTTCACGTTTATTTAGAAACAATTAATTTGAAAAAAATATTCTCAACTAAAAAGCAATTGAACAACATTATCCAAATTTATAGTTACATACTTTATAAATACTAAAAATATTTATTGTTGAGCTTTTCATAATATGTATTGTAGGGCAAGGAAAGTGTATCCCTCTGTGTTCTGAAGATTTGTTGGAATAAATTGATAATAGAAAGGTTCACTGGAGAAAAGGCATACATATTTATACAATGTGACAGGAGAAATCACATGAACAAGTACCCAGTTACCCTGTCAGGTTCATATGCTTATACATCCTCATTCAGAAAGCAGAATGTTTCAGCGAAATGCAGGTAATTTGGATGCTTGGTAAATTATGTTAAGGGAGATGAACAGACCAAGGGGAAGAAAAATTTTTGTGTTTGGAAACTGAATGGTAAAGATCAGACAATAGCTTGCAGATTCAAGGTAGGAGGTAGGACGACATTGGAAACAAAATTTCCCAGGTAATCTCTTGGCGTTAGTCTGAGGACAGATGAAAAGTCTGTCTGAGAATAGTGGCCACCCTTAGCATCGGTCCTCCAGGGTTAAATCTTTCTTAGCTATCTGATGAGATTCCTAGAGAGGAATTTTCAGAGAAGTGCATTTTGAAAGAAGTTTGGAGGAAGAGGGTCCTTTAGGTGCTTGGGAGTATGGGGAAAACATCACAAAAGATCCTGAAGAACTTGGTTCTGAGGGACTTACTGAGGTCTCCAATTACTTTTAATTCAAAAGCACTTAACATGGAAGGTGATGGGGAGAAATCTTTGGGTATCGTTTTCTGAGCCCCAACACAATATGGGTATATTATTAAAGAGATAAAAAGTAAAAAAAAAAAAAAAAAGATTTTAAAATTACCTAATGCGTAGCATACATTTTTGATGATTAGAGATACAGAATATAAACCGTCACCTACATATGCATTAATATTATCAGTCTAAGGTCCAGACTGCTTGTTACTCGAAAGCCAAAATTCGGGAAACATGAGAGGGTGAAAGCAATCAGGTTTGTTCGGGGCCTGGCACCTTGGAAGACAGAGAGGAAGTATTATCCTCAGAGCTCTATCTTAAGGAATTCAGGGACCCAACGGGAGGAAAAAAGTGTACACTGAGGCAGTGGTCAGGAAGGTCGTGTACTGACTCGTGTCTTCATCTTCCAGAGCGTGTGTCTCCTACCCCACCGCCCTGGCTGGAACAACGCAAGCAGCATCCACCTTCTGTGCGAGCGACTGTCCTTCAGTGAAAGATCACAGTAGCTTCCTGCACGTTAGACTGCATAGCAATTTCCATACTTTCCGTTAGACGATGTACAGAGCTAAAGACCAAGGAGAGGCGTTACAAAAGTCGCCAGATGCTCTCCATTCTGTAAATCAAGATTATGTAGCAAATAACATCCTAGATTTTTTTTTTTTTCCTTTTGTGGGTACTGGGAACCGAACTCAGGACCTTGCGCTTGCCAGGCAAGCACTCATGCTACTGAGCTATATCACCAGCCCCATCTCAGAGCTTAGAATGTCAGGCAAAAGGAAGAGGGATTTAATCCTTTCAAAGTGTTCGGGAGGAGGAGCAACTTTTGGAAGGAGAAAGGGAGTGGAAGGTCACCTTCCAAAGGAGTGGCCCCGTCATAGTACCCGCAGGTTTCTCTAACTTCTTTTGATAACGTATTTTTGACGGTCCATAAAATAATATTTTGGAAAATTATGCTGTCAAGTAATTATTTTCTCAGTAAAGGTTTGTACCATTCAAGTGTTTAAAACAAGTTAATCACATATCCTCCATCTACTATATTTTAAAAATGAATTTATAATTGTATATTTATAAAATTTTTTGATTTTTAGCAATTTCATATTGATAAAGAGAAATATTGAAGTAGGATATTTGCTTTTGATATAACAAAAGTAATTGTGCTTGATTCTAAGGCTGTAGTTTTACATTTTACTTTTCCCACATGATATATTACAAATCTTTTAGTTGACTTTTGTCACTTTTAACATGTCACATTTTCTTGTGATTAATAACTATATAATTATCGATTTAGTCACATCTATTTTTATCAATTCCATCTTGCCACTTATTTTTTTAGTTCATGTTTTTGTCACAAGTTATGCAAAGATCTACAAAAATAATAGGTTCCACCTATGTCAGACCATCATTCAATTATCTTACCCCAGAATAATTTTACTGCGAGTTTTGCAGTGCTTTTTTAAACTAAATGGAAGAAAATGTTCCAGTTATTTTAATAATAATATTAACTACAGAACCTTGAGGGGCTGAATAGTGATCATTTAATCATCACTAATGCTTGAAATTAATATCTGCTGCTGGTGTGCCTTACTTTTGAAGCTACTACATGGTATTTAGTCACTTACTCCCTTGAGTTTTCATGAAATTGGGTGGAGAATGTGGGAGTCATTTCCCTCCTAATGAACTGAGTGGTATCATTAAGATAGAGACATCAGCAGAGACTTCACTGGTGCAATTAGGAGAAGACACCTATTTATTCAACACAATGATTCTTTTCTCCCATAATATTTAGGAGGAACCTTAAAGCCTATAAATTTCACTAGGTGAGCAGCTAATAATTCAGTCTTTGTTCCCAGTTGATATCAAATAGGGACTGGCAAAATTTTTGTCACAAATTCTAAATAACTAAATAAAATTTCATACTATGGTCAAATTCTGCAATTTGACTTAATGCACATTCATATTTGAGTTCCTGTTTTCATATGCAGACAGGTGCTTGAATATAAGTTAATTAGCACTTAACATTATTGTTATTTCATGCGTTGTCAAGTGATCTCTTAATAGAAGATCTGTTTTCTGTAAAGGTACAAAGAAATTAATCCGATTCTGTTAAATTAATATTTCTATTTTCCTTTATTCTAACAAAGAATAATACAGAAAATCTAATTATTTCAATGATTAAAAGATTTATCCATCTCTACACTGTTGATATCTTGAAGATAAATATTTGCACTCTTTAGAATACATGTGCTTAATGTTTTTGTTATTTTCATACCATTAGTTTATTACCTGTACCATTCAATCTCATTACCTAAAGAGAGAAAAAGTATCATTCATATTGTGCTAAGATGTTAGTGAAATGAGAATTTAAATTCGTTCAAAATATAAGAAATCCGAGGAGAAGGCTTTTTGCTAGAAGTAGTATACTTCAGAACTGATCTGAATAATATTTAAGAAGTGGAAAAATCTTAAAGATGCAAACCTTTGTGACACTGAATTTTCTAGTACCCATTATGTTCAGTGCACAAACATATTGTTGTATAATTTTACATTAAAATATTATCTGGTATCATTTAGCTCATCAGAAATTCATTCATTTATTAATTCAATAATTGATGTATCTTCATACTCCGTATTTAAAAGGGGTCCGAAGGAAATGCAGACTTCTACAGTACAAATCAAATGCAGTGCACGTTATGAGCAGCATATTTCTTTTATGTTTAATTCTGTTACTGAGAGAAGAATGTGACATATACAAGAGGCATTCAATATAGGATAAATTGAGATGGGTGAAGGCAGGATTTCCTAAAATTTCATACTCCTAGGATCATTCTAGTCACTTTAAAAGCAAACAAACTAAAACGTCATGGGAAGCTGAGGTAGGAGGATTACCATGGATGAAGGCCAGACTGGGCTATATAGTGAGTTCAAGGCCTGCCTGAACTATGTAGAGAGTCTTACCCAGGAAAAAAAAAAAAAAAAAAAAAAAAAAAAGAATTGATTAATTAATAGTTCTGGTTTATTCAGTTTTACATGTACTCATTCATAAGTGTATGTGTGTTCCACACAATATTACAGATGTAGTTATATGTATCTTACACTGGCGTCAAGATGATATAGTTCCACCAGAAGATCCTTCCTGTGGATGTACTAGAACTACACCACCTCCCTCTGCTTCTTCTTTAACCCCTGAGCACTGCAGTTCATTCTCTTTTTCATCAAATTAGCTAAAAAATATGGAGAATAAATTACAGCAGAGAAGTAGAGAAAAATAGGATACTGTTGTAACCATCCAGGATCCAGACAATGTGGCCTTTCCTGGAAAAATGCCAAAGGACAGGAATTGTGTAAACATTTTCCAGAAGTATTTAGAAATTAGAGTAAAAACAACTTATTCTTCATTTGGATATTATGGTACAATGTCAAGAAATCCAGGATTATATGCAGGTTTTGGTAATGAATGAATAGCGGTGAAAAGGAAATATATAAAGCAGAAGAAAAATCTGTGGGAGAGGGAGATGTAATGAAATAAGTTTTAAAGAGCTTAATTTCCATAGATTGTTACCTGCATATTTTACTTGTGAGATTTTACAAATTATGAGCATGATTAAAAGGGAAAAGCATTCTAACATGTGCATGACAGTTAGGCAAGTTAAGCTAAACAACTAATGTACTTGGACAAGGTTTTTGGTTTTGTAGTGTGTTTACACTAGATTTACCTCTGTCATGAATAGACTCAAATGATAAGTGACTTTATAAAACTATTTTCTCCTACAGGGTGATGACACAATTTTTTCAATGTATTTCCTATGAAAATGTTTATGTTTAAATTTTTATACTATCAGAATAAATTAACAAAAAAAGCAAAGTAATGCTGATCTTTTTAATATGTCCAGGAGACTCTGTGGTCATTCCTGATATTTACATGAGATCAAAATAACAGATGACCAAGTGTAAGTAATGTGGGTAAAACGTAAATTGGAATTAAAGTCTTTCCTCCACTAAAAGCCAAGGACGCATGTCCCTTGTGACAGAGACAATTAATTAGGTAAATGACGTTTCTAAAGTTACACATAGGATTTATTTTAAGAGCACTGTATACTGAGAGCATTATTATATTTCATAAGCATAAGGTTTATTTTCTGACCCAAAATATCACAACCAAATAGAACATGAATTTATTGTTAAATAAATGAGTCACTGAATTAATCTTTTGAAACTTAACGAATTCCCCTAGGTTTGCTTTTGTTATTAGATAACTGACCAACAGGTCTAGTGAAAATGCACCATTATTATGGAAGAAAATAAAATCACCCTTCAATTAAAAAAGCCATAAAAAAGATAATACTTTCAAGAGCATGACACACAGTTCCTGAGTTTTAAACTAGTTTTAACCATCTTAGTGAAATGGATTCAGCAACTGTGTCCCATCAATAATTTCTATGTTACGATTCCTTGACGATAGCCAACCTGCAGACGTTTCTTGATCCTGCTCTAATTCTCCCTTTAGGCACTGATAAGCTCTCACTTGGGATGCTGATGTCACCAAATTCTGCTACTTTGATCTTCGTATGGTTGTGCTTGGAAAATTAATGGAACAGCTACATAAGAAATCAAAATCAATTTACTGTTTTCTACAGGGAGAGATAATGAATTATCCAGTACAAAGTGTGGAGCACTTTACAACAGCTACAATCTCATCTCGCTATTCTTATGTTTTTTTAATAAACTGTTCACGCTTTATTCTTGAAGTTTATGATATCAACAGGACCCTTCTGCAAAATTATAGCAATAAATTTCACCTGATGCTGGACAGATTTTACTTCTTTTCTGTCTATCTGTCATCTTGTTTTGCAAATAATAAAGGCATGACAAAATTGATCAAAGATTTATCTTGCCTTTTATGAAATTGAGTAACTGCCTTACTTAGCAAAAAATAGCAATGTAAAGGCAAAAGTAATTTTAGGCTGAACTGCAACAATTTAACACTACTGAGAGAGACAAATGATATTCAGGTGAAGCCAAAATAGGTGCCTTCATTACCACTGAATATTTAATTTTTTGTAGTCCCAGACAAAGTGAATTTCATTATTACCACGAGCATTTGGCAAAAGTCGATAATCACATAAAATATGCATTGTTTCCTACCATCTGCTATCACATCTGCTTTACAAATCCATGAGTCCAAAGAGATTATTTATAGATTTAATACTGAGCAGATACTTTTAGATATATTTTCAATGATAAAAGCAGACACTTTTGTTAAAATGTGGAATGCCTGAATTTTATGATTACCATGACAACACCAAAAAAATTTTTTATCTATTTCCAGGTTTAAAAATCAGCATTGAAGTTCATTTATTTTGATTTATTATTTAATTCAAACAAAAATCTATCTATAATTAAAAATTAGAGCTTTCTCCAAAGCTTAGTGTTTCTAGAACTTCTTATCTCCACTTAAACTATCGACACTAAATAAATGTTTCCCAAATTCATTTTCTAAAGTTTGATCTCTGTGCAATTTCTTGCACCTAATTAACCTTAATACCTTCTTTGTGCACTGGTAACATCTTAAGAAAAAACAACATGTAAATGTGAACATGTCCTCTTACCTCTAGGTTCACCTTTGTATGTATTCTTCTACTTTTCTTAGATTATCAATAAATTTCTGTGTACCTAGACCTGAAATAAAGCCTCATTTATTTCTCTGAATCACTTTGTCACTTCCTTGCTACTTTCTCGTTGCTGGAACAAACTGCCCAACACCTATAAGTTAAAGTAGGAAAGGTTTATTTTAGCTCACAGTTTGTAGAGGTTTCAGTCCATAGTCAGCTGGCTCCAAAGCAGGGTGGCACTGCAGAGGAGACACAGTCCATTGCATGGCAGGCAGGAAGTAGCACATCTGCCTTTTTTCTGTCCCTTCATATTCCATCCACGCTACAGGCCTATTGGTTGGTGCCACCCAAACCCAGACTGGCCCTTCCCAGTATCTACATCCAGAACTATGCTAAACCTATCAGTGGACTAATCCAGTTATCACACCCTTAATCCAATATTGCACATTCGTGATCCATCCACTTGACAAAAGCCTGTACCCATGAGTGCATGAGGATTTGGGGGACAACTAGACCATAACAGTTACTAAATAAGAATGACCCATCTTTCATACCATACTGTTTCTCATTTTAAATGATAGTGCTCTAATTCTTTTGGAAATTTACCTTTTACTTGAAACATCTCCATTTCCTTTTTTCCCACTGTTATAATTCAATAATTACAACTCTGTATATATTTATAGCAATACTTTTATTGTTTCACACTCTGTCTTTAAATTTGCTAGTGAAAATTAAAATGTCTTTGTTTGAATGTTTTTATTTTATAAGAAACCTCATTTATGTTGGATTACTAAATCTGCTAAGAAAGTAGATATAAATTTAGTATAAGATATAGCTATAAATATTTGTATTGGGTGTCTGATTTTCCACATAATAACACTGAATTCTCTACCTGTAAACTTTTACTCCCAAACTGTTCAGCATATCTACACATTGCCCACTACATTATTCTCCAATCTCCTGCATATCATCTAACAGTTATGCTCAGTCCTTTGCAAATTCCATCCTTGATTCACAGTAGAGAGTTAATTACCAGGGAATGATTTAATCAACATCCCTTACTCATCCATTAACCTAGCTATATCCTTTTTCAAAATTATTTTCAGTGCTGGAGCTGATGTTAGTTTAAAGCAACACTCTGTGTATCCCAAGTCTAAGATACAGAACAGTACTCTTCAGTAATGAACTCTTCTTTGGAACAGCAGGTTGATGAAAAGTGTGGAGTAGCTTTAACACACACAAATAGAACAAGAGTGTTTATTCTATAAACACTTATTAAGGATATCTATCTCAAAATAGAAACAATACCTTTTTATTTTTTATATTTCCCAGGACTCAAAGGAGGGCTACCCAGTTCTGAGACCTCTAGTTAACACCACATGCATACCTAACAGGTGTTACTTTCATAAATGATACTTAAAATCTGCAGAGAAGCTTTCGGATTATATAAACTCTTCTTCCACTTATGTCCTCACCCAACTCAGTCTCCTAAACATTTCTGACCAACTCACATGCCTACTAAACACAACTCCTTAACTGCCCAGATTCACACAGACCTCACTGCAGCCTAAGCTTCTCCTCTGCAGTCTCTCTCTGCCCCGTTGCTGTTTGTCTCTCCTGTGAGGACTACCCTTCCCTTTGTCATTACCAAATATTGACTGTTTTTCTCTGACTCCCTATACGCAGATGTTTTAGAACTTGAGTATGGGCCTTTTTTACTCCTTTTTATAAATTTTCATACATTCATCAGAAGTGAAAGATAAGAACTAAGATAGGTAAGATTTAAGATTTCAAGATTTATAATATTACATATTGTAAAAATTAGCCATTATATTTTAATTAATTCGAATTTCTCAAAACTGGTGATAGAATAATTCAAATATTATCACATGCTAATTAGCTCTTAACAAACAGTCTTAAACATTAAAATAGATGATCTGAGTTTTAAGGCTATGAAGAGTCTCTGCCATGACTGTTGCAGAATTTAAGAGCTCAGAGAGACCATGGGAGAAACAGGAGGATTTAATTTAGGTGTACAGTGACTCAGTGGACTTGGGTCTGAAGGACTGAGCCCTAAACAAAGGAAGGACTCCTATTTTTTACATGTTGTTGAGGGTATTGTTCTCTTTAATGGCGTGAAACTTGTGGGTGGGCAAGCAAGTTTGTAGAAGGAGAACAAAGACAATTCATCAGGTTGTGACAGCTTTTGGAACTTAGCATATCTTGGTGGCCTTACTTGGGCATAACAGGATGTTATGAGCAGTAGGTTATAAAACTTTACTTACAGGGACAAAAGTTATGCTTTTATCTGTATTAGAACAAAGAACAACAGCTGCAGGGAGGGGGAAGTCTAAAGGGGAATTTCCTTAGGTTGGGGAAACTTATTTCTTCTTTTTAAGTCCTGCTTCGTGACTTCTTGTCAATGAAATTTTGCCTAATGAGAAATGTTTATGCACACTATGTGGATCCCTGAACATGTTCAAGTATTATTAGTGAAATTCATCATTAGATAAAAGAGTAACACCTTTCATTGGTAATAAATATGTTTGGCTGATAAAGATGGTTTAACAGAAGTGCCATGGATTTTAAACCTTTTTATAGTTTAAATAGTCACAGACTCTCAAAAAAAGAATCAACTTAAAATTTGTAGTTTTAGTGAATGTTTTAGATGCAGGCAGATCTGATAAATTGCAGAATCCAAATTGAAAAAGGAGATAACAATTACGTGTCTGTAAAACTTGTTATAGAAATAAACATATAGAATCCCATTTTGAAGCAGAACCTGATATTTTTTTTAAGTTCTAGTCTGGAAGAAAGTAAATTTAATGTATTGAGAAGTTAATCCAGTAACATGCATCTGTGGCAAATATAATACATGAAAATAATTATGGAAAATACTGACTCTGAAATATTCCTGTCTATATAAATTTTGTTTTTCATTTTGAAACTTTGAGTCTTTAGTACAATGCTTATCAAAGATAGCATGTATCAAGATTTTTTTATTTTAAAAAGATTTTGTAGCTGTTATTTGTTTTCATTTTTATTTTTAAAACCCTTTTTAAAAATTTAAATATACAAATGATATTTTGAAAAATATTGTCATTATATACCACATAGTTTACAAAAATAGTTTCAAGTTTGACTTAGGACTTCAAAAATTTTCTCAAATTAAATAAAGCACAATTTTGTGCTAGAATAAAATGTTTGACTTAATCACATGATGCCATCCTTCTTAAAAGACAAAGCTATATTGGCTAGGTCTAGTACTTTGCAGACATTTTCTATTAAATATGTCCACATGTGCCTATAAAGTAGAGAGTACAGTTAATTCCCATGGACAATTCTTCCAAATTTGTTAGCTCTGTGTTACAGTTGATACCCAGATCTCGCCAACACATCAGTGTAAGTTTGTGCTCTTTTCCATATGTTGTTCATTTATAAACTACATTGAGAGATTAGAGTTTCTATCTCAGTTTTCAGAGAGAGTTGCAAAAGAAGATAGAAAAACCATGTATATACTCTTAAACCTGCTGTTGCCAAGTAAAACCTCGATTTTCCTCACTTCATTTTTGGTCAAAGCAAGTAGACAAAGATGGACATATCTCCTCAATAGGGTGTGGAATTATAGTTTTCTCAAGTGAAACAATAAGTCACATGGAAATGTTGTATTAATATTCTTCCAGGGAGGGCAGGAAATAAACCATAAATTTATAAGTTGATTTCAGGCAGATAGACATCTTTTTCTAGCAGAGATTTTGAATCAAATGATCTAATTTTTTTTTAATTCTCAATCTACTTTGTGTATCTGGAGAAGTTTATTCCTTTACATTGTACAAAAACTTGTTAAATTTCACATCCAGATAACTTATTATTTTATTGTTATTTTTTTTTTAATTTTTTTTGTGGGTACCAGGGGTCGACCTCAGGATCTTGTGCACCAGCAGGCGCCCGTGCCACTGAGCAATATCACCGGCCCTTTTTTCGTTTGTGGGTTCCGGGAGTCGAACTCGGGCCCTCGTGCTTGCCAGGCAGGCGCTTACGCCGCTGAGCCATCCACCGGCCCTTTATTGTTATTTAAACAGGATAATATTCACATTCTATTCTTAATTTACCATATCAAAGATATTTTTATTATTTTCCTTTAGATGGGGGAATATTTTTTTTTTTTGTGGGTACCGGGGGTCAACCTCAGGACCTCGCGCGCCAGTAGGCGCCCGTGCCGCTGAGCGATATCACTGGCCCCTTTTTCGTTTGTGGGATCCGGGAGTTGAACTCGGGCCCTCGCGCTTGCAAGGCAGGCGCTTACACCACTGAGCCATCTCACCGGCCCGATGGGGGAATATTTTAAAATATATAGACAGTCTGGGAGGCAATAGAAATGTAAAAAATAAGAACATATACTTGCTCATAGAATCTTATAATAATGTAGGACATATTCAGTATTGGCATTTCTAATTAAATTAAAAAGAGTAGGAGACAAAAATATAAAATGGTTTGTACATACGTACTATGGATTTGGACATATTATTCCACTTGGCAATTAATTAAATTGAACTGAGTAGTTTAAAACTATGTAACTGCTTATAATTTCCTAAATATTTCTCCTGAAGTACTAAGCAATTGTTCAATCATATAAAGATGTATGTAAAAGAAAAAAAATTTCTCTCCAGTGGCATGATACATGTTACAGATTTTTCAAATATTTATGATGTGTAGACAAAATGTAGAAAGCAAATGAAAAACTAATTATTACATTATCATAGTCATTGAAGTTTAATGAAAAACTATTTTATTTTTAGTTTTTTGAAGATAAGCTGAGATTTCAATAATGTTTCATGACTAATGCACAACAGCTCTTGTGGTTGAGATCTACTCTAAAATACACACTGTTTAACAGTCTACAGTGTAAAATCTTGGAGAAAATTACAATTTGAATGTATAGAGTGGTACCTCGGTTCATGAATTTAAGTCTTTCCACCATTCTGGTCTTGGAATTTATTCCACGATTTTGCTTGCATAGTGTGCTTCAACTCAGTTGCCACCAGAATCAAGGAATGAATTAAATTCATGAACTGAAATGATAGAGAGATAGATAGGTAGATAGATGATAGAGAGATGATAGATATTTCAGTTGATTTTATGGAAGTCTTAGAATTTCATTGTAGTTTAAAACACAAATTATAACCATTACTGAATGAATTATTAATATACATAAAACATTTTATTGTATGTATACATATATATATATATATATACACACATATCACTATTACATATTTATTAAAATTTCATGAAGTATTAGTGATTAATTCTTACGGCAAATGAGAAACATCCTGTCAAAAGTTCAGAAGCCAGAGGTTGAATTGGGATTGGTCTGCCTCTAAAGAAAGGGCTTTTTTTTGTACAGAGTGTTAATCCAAGGCCCTCTTACTGAGCTGCATCACCATACCTTTTTTATTGTTTATTTTAAGACATGGTTTCATTAAGTTGCTAAGTTGACCAGTTGCCTGGGGTGGACTCAAACTTAGAATTGTCCTGCTGGCTCAGCCTCACAGAGTGCTAGGATTACGGGCATGAATCATCACTCTGGGCTAGTGACAACTATTTTTCACACTGGCTTTCGATCTCCTGAGGTGATGCAATGTTTTTCCTGAAGGCTGCAAGACCAGGTGGGTATGTGGAGTAGAAAGAGGGTACTCTAATTCCATCTAATTTCTCCAAAAGATCTTTCAATTCATTGTCCTAGGGTAGAGGACATATGAGGTATTAAACTGATGAGAAAAGATAGGACACTTACTCTTAGCCAAAAGTCTGAGAATGATAAAAGTAAGAACTGAAAAACTTCATTGATGTGTGTCATATGTCTTAAATAGTTTGAAGATGAATAAACTGGAGATTTGGAAAATGCTGATGAAAAGAAAATACTGTTTAGTAAATCACGTGATAATAACCTGATTAAAAATGTTTGGCGAGACCTTAGTTAATGATTTAAAGTATGCAAATGTTTTTATGAGAAACAATATTTAATTCAAGTAAAACCTTATTTCAGTACTGTTGCATACAGGTACCAAAGGGAAGATACAAAGGCAGTATTTTTTAGAAAATTAGTGGGAAATTGCCTAATAAACAAATGAAGACACCAATATTATAGAATTACTTACCTCATATTAATAAATTTTCAAATGAATTTAATTTAATGATAGATAATAAGTTAAAGAGTATAAATTAATGTAAAATACATGTTTGGCTGGTTCTTTGTTGGTAAATTCTAGTAATTAAACATTTTATATAAAATTATATATATATATATATATATATATAATTAATACCCGGAATATCTCACTGTTTTCCAATTGTGTTTTTTTTTTTTTTTTTTTTTGTGGGTACCAGGGGGATGACCTCAGGACCTCGCGCGCCAACAGGCACCCGTGCCACTGAGCGATATCACCGGCCCCTTTTTCGTATGTGGGTTACGGGAGTCGAACTCGGGCCCTCGCGCTTGCAAGGCAGGCACTTACGCCACTGAGCCATCTCACTGGCCCTCAATTGTGGTTTTTAATTTAGAGAATTGTTAACTTGTCTGCGCTCTTCTGACTTTATAAGTTTTTACTCACAATATAGATGAATGATATGAAACCATAATCATACCTTTGAGTATTCAGATTTTAGAAGACTATAAGATAATTTTTTGTTTGAAATAATAAGATAAAAATATATGAAAAGATTAGGCTTTCCTTAAAGCAAAAACATTACTCAAGAATCACAAATGAATGAAAAGTAAAAATTAACATGGTGCAATATTATATACAAGATATGAATTAGCGTATGACTGTACAGAGCCTACCAAAAAAATGTATAAAGATGTCAGGAAAAGAAAAATAATATGATGTCCTTTCAACTGATGGTGTAACCCTCATATGGAGGACCCTAGGGAATATCCCATATTGCAGAAAACCCACTACACTACTGGCCCTTAGAGAAGAAATTGAAAATGCATGTGCTTCAATTTCAATGACCAAGGATACCCAAGCAGAATTTTCCATATTAATAAATGTCTGAAAGCTAATGGCCACTACTTTGAGCTCATCTTGTAGAGGCCAAAGATAATTTGTGTTTATTTGTATAATTTGTATTAAGCTCATGAAGTCTCAATAAATTTAGTATTAAAGTATTTATACAAGCTTTTCTTTTCCTGAAGTGTGTGTATATTTTTGGTGAACTCTGTATATGTAAATAAATATAAAAATATATAGGGTGTTATATTTTAAATTAAATGTTGCACAGAATTTCATGCTGCAGGTGGAACTTAAGGAAGATGATAAGGTCATGTGGATATTATAATCATCAGTAGATTTATTCCTTGAAGAGTTTATAGTTGCATGTGCTGTTAGGTGGTGGAGCCTGGTTGCAGAGGTTGCTCCATAGGGAACTTAAGGTATATTTACACTTGTCCCCAGCTCCTCCATTCTCTCTTGCTTTCTGACTACCATGAGTTGAGCAGCTCTTCTCTGCTATGCCTTTATGGGTTGCCATTTCACCCTTGTATCCAGCCAACCACATACTGAACCCACTAAAACCATGAGCCAAATCAGCCTGTCCTTTAAATTGAGGGTATTTTTCTTTTCTGAATGACAGGAAATTGAATAATGTATCAGACATGATAGTAAATACATTAAATTATAACTATTCTAAATCAGGATGTAAAGATTTTTTATATATTATATAGCTAATATTATCACTAATGCTAAAATAAGACTAAAGTGGTAGAAATTAAGAAAAAAATGCTGGGTGTATTAAGTGCATACATGAATATTTTCTTTTTCATTAATTTTTCCATCAATTTTTATGTTTATTTCTTCTATGATACATGAGAATTCTTTCATGCAGTAAGTAGCAACTTTAATCAACATAGAATTATTCGCATTATCCTTTTTCATGCTGGTTTAAATGTAGACCCTAGAAATATAATAGTTAAAACAGAAAACTGATTTCTGCTCATATAGCTATTCTATTCTGTTACTACTATGAATATCCAATGCATTTAAGATAAATAAAAATTTATCCTAATTCTTTCTTTAAAATATAAAAATATTCACATTTTTTTTGTGTTTTCAATGGGATCTTAATAACATTTGATGCTATGTGAGAAATAATGAACTCGTTAATTTCTCGGTGGTAGTCATTCTTTCTGGAGTGAAATCTCAATGTTATTTTAATTTGCATTTCTCCAATGGTCAGAAACGTTGAATATTTTTCCATGTGTTTAATGGCGATTTGTATTTCTTCATCTGAGAAGTGTCTACACATTTCAGATGCCCATTTTTGGATTGGATCTTTAAATTTGCGGGGGTCTAAATTTCTGAGTTCTTCAGTTATTCTAAATATTAGTCTTGTGTGTGAGGAGTAGCTGACAAAAATTTTTTCCCATTTCCCATTTGTTCACTCTGTTGGTGGTTTACTTTACTGTGCAGAAGCTTTTTAATTTAGTGTGATCTCATTTGTTGATTCTTGGTATTATTTCTCGTGAGACTGGAGTTTTGTTCAGAAAGTCTTTGTTGCACCTATATCTTCAAAAGTTTTACCTATTTTGTCTTCTAGCAGATTGTTTCTATTCTAATGTTTAGATATTGGGTCCATTTTGATTTTAGTTTAGTGCATGGTGAGAGATATGGGTTTAGGTTCAACCTTCAGCATGTGGATAGCCAGTTTTTCCAGCACTGTTTGTTAAAGAGGCTATCTTTCCTCCAGTGAAGGGGTTTGACCTCTTCATAAAAAATAACATAGCTGAGCGTACTTGGAGTTGTTTCTGTATCTTCTATTTTGTTTCATAGATCCACAAGTCTGTTTGTTTTTGCCAATACCATGCTGTTTTTAGCACTGTAGCTTTGTAGTATAACTTGAAGTCTGTGATTGTTATGCCTGCTGCCTTGCTCTTATTGCCTAGAACTGCTTTTTCTATTCTAGATATTTCTAGTTCCACATCAAGTTTAGGATTGCTTTCTCCAGTTCTATAAGGAATGTTATTGGTATTTTGATTGAGATTGCATAAATCACAAATACCAGCAAGGCTGTAGGAAGAAAGGAACCCTTCTCCATTGTTGGTGAGACTGTAAACTGATAAAACTACTATGGAAATCATTATGGAAATTCTTCAAAAACCTGAAAGTAGAAATTCTATTTGACCCTGCTATTCCCCTTCTAAGTATCTTCCCCAAGGAGTTAAAGACATCATAGCATTGTGATGCATGCATACCCATGTGAGTAGCAGTGAGTTCACCATAGCTAAATCTTGGGAACAGTCTATGCCATCAACAGATGACTGGATTAAAAATATATGATATTTGTACACAGTGGAGTACTACTTCACTGTAAAGAAGGATAAACTTGAGTTTTTAAGAAAATTGATGAACCTTGAGACCACATCATTAAGTGAAAGTAACTCAGACACACAGACTTAAATATGCATTTTCCCTTATATGAAAATCTCTCTCTCTCTCTCTCTCTCTCTCTCTAAAAGACAAATAATAGGAAAACAAGAAAGAAAAAATAAAGGTATTGTAATCCAGTGCAGACAATGTATCTAAAAGTGTACCTTGACTTATTATAATTGTCTTACACGTTTTATATGTTCTTTGTCCTATTAGTTTGGTTTTCTATCTGTATATAAGATAATGTACTTTATAAAGTTTTGTAAGGTAAATAAATGAATCAGATGCTGGAAAAATAAAAGGAGAGCAGGAGAAGGGGGGAAAAAGAAGGAACTGAAATGTGTTAGGTACATGTATGCCTACAGTGAAGGTAATCAGTATGCACTGCAAATGTGCACTAAAAAAATATTTTAAAAATATAAGTAATTTAAAAATAATGGACCAAAAATATTTTCTATACTGTGGCAATATTTTTCTGAAAAATAAAAAAGTTAATGATTCTCAGTTACGATGCTGTGTGTACATTGATATTAGACAGCATCACTTTTCTTCATCTGACACAGAAGCTGTAAGTCAAGAGAAAACGAGAGCAGGCAGAATTGCAACTTCTCCCTCCAGTGCCTTTATACTACAAGGGCATTGACTTCCAATCTGCCCTAAACTTTGCAAACATTTTCAAAAAGCTTAAGCATAAAGATAAATAGAATGTAGAGTGATACACTACTTGCTAGGTATCCAAATTTGGAATATTTCTATTGTTACTTAAAGTAGTAAATATTTTTCTTCAGTATCTAAATACTTAGAGTTTTCAATGCAGCCCAAGCACCCTTGATTAAAGTTTGGTTTACATCAATTTTCTCCAAGTGCATTGGGCCAATTATGCTAAAATTGTAACAAATGATTTATTTTTCATGGGCTTCATTCTTCCTTAACAACTTAGGAAAACACAGGGAAAAGCTTATGGAGCTTTTGCTACTGCAAATAAATTAGTGGCAGTATAAAAAATATTGAATATTTCTTTTTATTTTATGGGAAAAAAGTAAAACAAAATTTCATAACAAAGTAATAGGAGAATAACAACACATAATACATTGCATATGTTATCTTAAGTAGTCACTCAGAGTACAAGAGAGGAGCATAAATTTTCCCTAATCGATATTAGTACAAACCTTTCTTTTCAATGAACTAAGAGACATTAGTAGTATAACTGACTTGCATTATTTTCCTTTTCCCTTCCTTCCTTTTCCATTTTCTGAGCCTAGTTCCTTTCTCCTTTTGAACAATTTCTTCCCACTTCACAGTATCTATTGTACATTTTGGATCTTATTTACTCTTACAGTTTCTCACACCAGAGAGACAGTACGATGTTTACACATGCAAATCTGATTTATTTCACTTATGAGTATGGTCTCGAGTTACATCCATTTACCTGTAAAAGTCTCAAGTTTACCCTTCTTTATGGCTGAGTAGTACTCCACTGAATAAAAATACCACATCTTTTTTATCCATTCCTCAGTTGATGGACATTTGGGTTGTTTCCAAGATCTGGCTATTACAAATTGTGCTGCTATAAACATAGGTGCACATATATCACTGTGGTAGGATGTTTTTAATTCTTCTGGGAAAATACCCAGAAAGGGAATAGCTGGGTTAAATGGGACCTCTAATCCTAGCTTTCTGAGGAATCTCCACACTGATTTCCACAGTGGTTGCACCAATCTGCACTCCCAGTAACAGTGGAGAAGGATTCCTTTTTCCACACATCCCCTCCAGCATTTGTTATTGTTTGATTTCTTAATGATAGCCACCCTTTCTGGGGTGAGATAGAATCTCAGTGTTGTTTTAATTTGCCTTTCTCAAATGACCAGTGATGTTGAACATTTTATCATATATTTATCTGCCATTTGTATTTCTTCATCTGAGAAGTGCATATTACTAACCAGATCCAGATGACCGATAGCCACTGATCTGCCATTTTCTTTAAATGCAACAATTTTTATTTGTGCAGAAAAGAAAATCATAATATTCAGCAAGGAAATTTCCATGTGCACAGAAGTATCTACACTTGATGTTCCTTTGTTATTATTTTTAATTTTAAAAATATTTTAATAATAGGAGAAAAACCTTCAAAAATTCACTTTGCAAAGTAAGAGGTATTCCATAATTTGATCATTTACATGCTTTAAATTAATGTTACATATTTCCTATGTAAATCAATGACAATTTTAGCATAAACTGGTTACTCTTGTTTATATGCTTCCCAAGGACAAAGAAATTAAAGTCATGATAAGCTGGAGTAGTTTAATCATTAAGGGTTGGTGGTTATATTCATTTGTAATTGATTTTAAAACACATGAGAAGACATTTCACATAATATTATGTTTTTCAATTGCCTTAATATCTAATATAAAAACCTGCTTATAAAATGATTATACAATAAAATAGATGCTTTCCCAAATTTTATTAATACTATATGCAAAGTGTTCAGATATTGAGAATGCCAGATGATAAGAAAACAATGTAAATGATACATACCTGAGAAAGGAGAGAAAACAAACTCCTTATCTATACATAAATAACTGCCAAGCCACTTTATTTTCCTGTTACTGGTAAGAGGTGAGTTCATTTTTGTACATATTTCCTGACAGAATGAGGACATCCATGTTTTCCCTGATTAGGTGAATAATGTCCCGTGGCATTTCCTCCACTGATGCAACTTAGAAATGATAGCCTCATTTGCTGTTCACCTTGACCTTCCGTTTCTCCTCTTACTACATCCCTCTCCTTTACAAAATGATTTAAAGTGAGCTGTATTTTGGAAGCTCTAAAAACAATATGCAAATACTTTCTGGTTTATAATTCAAAAATGGGATAATTTTCATTAACATTACCACTTATATTGCTCTATTAAAAAGTGCTCATGTTTAAAATAAAAAGTTATTAATCCTTATATAGTTAATTATTAATCAGAAGAGATTTTATTAGGAGAAATTTAACTTTAAATTCATTTTTCATTAAATTTGTGTATATACAATGTGAGTATATATTTATTTATATAGTATAACTATTTACACAATTTAAGCTATAAGTAACAAACTTAACTTTGAAGTGTGTCTCTAACAAAAGTATGTGAAATCACTATGCTAATAATATCATATCTTTTAATTCTCTATTTGCATTTTCTGAAACTTATTATTAAGAAAAGGCAGACTTGAGAATATTATTTTACAGAATGAAATTACATTCTTCATTTTCACACACAGAAAATTACTCACCTTGAAATAATTATTCTTTGTTAACAGTCTAATCTTGGAGGTGATAAGAGTGTAATTGTTACACCATCCTAAATGTTGGAACATTCAGAGGTTGCTTTCCTACTTGAACAAACATTATGTGAAGCTCAAATACGTATATGAGCTTAGGTAGATAGATTGATGATAGATTCAAATGCTAATCAAAACTTCTAGTTGCAGACTGGTGAGATAGCTCAGCGGCATAAGCACCTGCCTGGCAAGCACGAGGTCCTGAGGTCGACTCCTGATACCCACAGGAAAAAAAAAAGAAATCTAGTTGTGTGGTCGACTCTATGTTAAAATTAAACAAATGTTACTGTATATATATAAGCATCTTAAATATTATTCAGAAATTTTATAATTTGTAAATTGTGTAAACAATAGAGCAGAATATTAAATCATATGACATAAAAATCCAGAAAAGTCTACTAAATAAATCTGTAATTTCAATGGAGAATTTTAGCTCTCTCAAAAGTGGAAAAGTTGAGGGGGAGGCAAAGCATTTAAAATATTTGAATGACATGATGTACAAACTCAAATGGACACTGTGTTAGCTTGCTTTCCAAGCCTGGAACACAGAACCAGAAATAATCAAAAGGTGGTGAGGTTTAATTTGGCTCATGTTTCAGAGCGTTCTGTCCATGGTCATCTGTCTCCAAGGTTGGAACATCATGGTAGACAGAGATGTAAGGGCGAAGCTTTCAGATAGCAGAGCAAAGGGGAAAAGCACCAGTAAGAAGTACACCCTCCAAAGGCACGTCCCTGTGATCTACATCTAAATGGGCCTACCTCCTAACACACCCTAGCATGAGCATAAGTGGATTGATCTACTTATGAGAGTGTAGCACCCTCACAATAAATCGCTTTTCCAAGAGTGATAATCCATTTAACTTGATAGGTAAGATTAACTGGCCCAGATATACATACATTTGCTCTCAAGAACTACTGGATTCTCATTTCTTTCACATTCACAAAACCATTTGCAAAACTACCACATCCCAGTGCTTAATGTTTCAAATATTTTAAAAAATAGAATTACACTTACATACTAAAGAGTATGTAGTCTTTAGAAGTGTAGATGGAAATCAAAAGAAAATAGCTATGCTGGGCATGGTGGCACACACCTGTAATCCCAGTGCTCTGGAGACTGAGGCAGAAGGATTGCCACAAATTTGAGGCCAACTTGGGCCACACAGTGAGTTCAAGTCCAGCATGAACTACATAGTGAGACTCTGTCTCAAAAACAACCAAACAAACAAACAAAAAAAAACAACAGAAAAAACAGAAAATAGCTAAAAATCCTTCACATA